>JAYESD010000001.1:302808202-304266108 GCA_036927565.1 Tuctoria greenei
ACATTATCTAGGGTTTGATTCATTTTGTTGAATTCAAGTTAAATAGTTGAACAAGAATCATACTTGCAATAGAACTTGACATACAACTATTGAACTGTTATTAAAGTTTATATTTCTGCTGCAAACGTCAACGAAACAATCAAATTGACCTAACTTGATCAACCTAGCCCGTGAAATCCGGACTAGTCCGCACTTTACCGGACTAGTCCGATATATCTGGTTTTGACCTTGTTGTTGAAGTGCTACAGGAACCGAGAAATTTCAAAAAGGCCTATTCACCCCCCCTCTAGGCCTACATTCAATTGGTATCAGAGCAGGCTCTTCAAGAAAGAGTGCAACCACTCGAAGAGATAATGTCGGACATGAAGGAAGTCCAGAAAATCAACAACCAGGAAGAAATGAACAATGACAAGCACCAAAAGCTTGAAAAGTATCTCGAAGCCGTTCAAGACTTCGATGATGATGATGAGGAGACATTGGAGCTGAAAGCACTCCTTAGAAAGAAAGCGCTTTCCAAAGGGAAATCTAAAGTTGAAGAAAAGAAGAAGGGGAGTAGTCACACCGACTACTCCCGATATCCTTTTAATTATGACCGTTTAAATTCGAACAGCAGTCATTATCTATCTATTCCTCTCGGAAAAGCCCCACACTTAAATGGGAGTGATTACTCCATGTGGAGGCAAAATATGAAGATGCACTTGATTTCCCTTAACTCAAGTTTATGGCATATTGTGTGCACAGGAATAAACATCCCTGATGACGATGAAGAGCTCACGCCAAGTCAAGAGCAAGCCATCCACAGGAATGCCCAAGCCGCAACCGTTATCACCTCATCTCTAAGTCGAGATGAATTCACAAAGGTGGATGGATTGGAAATTGCCAAAGAAATCTGGGACACACTACAAACAGCACATGAAGGTGACCGGCATGTGCGGGAGGCAAAGATTGAAATGATTGAAGGCGAACTAGGAAGGTTCACGATTGAGGAAGATGAGTCTCCCCAGGACATGTACAACAGACTGAAGACTCTTGTGAACAAGGTTCGATCATATGGGAGCAAAAAGTGGAATGACCACGAGGTTGTAAAGCTCATCCTTAGAGCCTTTATGCCTCGCAACGTCACACTTTGCTCTATGATCCGAGAAAGTCCCGGGTACAAGAAAATGACTCCGGATGAACTGCTTGGCAAAATCATCAACTTTGAGATGATGGAGAAGCAAGCCAAGCACGTAAAAGAAATAGCCGACCTCACATCAGCCAAGAAGAAGGGAGTTGCCCTAAAGTCCTCACTCAAGCCTCTATCCAAAGAAGCAAGAGAAGCACAGCTTGAGGAGGACAGCGATGATGAAAGCAGCGAGCTGGACGAAGAAGATATGATTTTGTTCATGAAGAAGTTCAAAAGAATTATGAAGAAAAGACAAGGAACAAAATCGAGTGAAGGAAAATACAAGGAGAAGACAAAGCCGAAGATGAGGCGGGCATGCTATAATTGTGGTGAGTACAATCACTTTATAGTCGATTGCCCGTATGAGGACAACAAGAAGAAGAGTAAAGAGTCCAAGCCTCAACTGAAGAAATTCTCCAAGAAGAAGAAACAAGCTGAACAAGCACACATCGGAAAGGAGTGGGACTCAAACGATGAGTCCTCATTGTCCGATGAAGAAGAAATGGCTAGCATAGCCATTGAAAGCATGTCCAAGAAACCCACACTCTTCCCCACGCTCGGTGCAAAGAAGGCAAATGGAACTTGCCTCATGGCTAAGGAAGGTAAACGCAAGGTAAACATCAAAACTCCTTCCTTGCATTCTTACTCAAGTGATGATGATCTAGATAGTGATGATGAAGATATGCTAATTGGTTTAGATAGAAAAACTGCTGCTAAAATGAAATTCTTGCTTAACCAACTTGTTGAGAAGGAAGAGCTAATTGATCGTCAAGAAGACATGATTATCTCCCAAAAGGAGAAGCATGTCGAACTTGACAATCTTCTAGTGCTTGAAAAGGAGAGAAACCACTCACTAGAGCTTGAGCTAGCTTCAAGCAAGAAAACTTGCTTGGAGTTAACCAACTCAAACGTTGCAATCAAGGATCAACTTGATGACCTAATCAAGGTCAACAAGATCCTTGAAGTGCAGGTTGAGTCACTCAAGCTTAGTGAACCTTCCTCCTCTTCAAGCCTACCTTCTCAACCCACTTCAACTAATATCACTCATATTTGCAAATGTGATAAAATTAACACCAGGTTGAAGGAAAATTCTACCTCCACACAGGACAAAAATCCTACCCAATGTGTAATATTTGACAAGGAGAGGATCAACTATGCACGTAGTGCATATTTGGTCCAAAGACCTTCAAATGTCAAGTATGGCATTGGTTACTCTTATGATGGAAAGCAAAGAGCTGGAAATCATAAGAATAACAAGGGAAGGATTACCTTTGTGAAGGGAGGACCCTCACAACCTGGTAACTCGAAAACTAAAAACCTGAACTCTCATGAAAACCGGACTAGTCCGGTTGTGGTCCGGACAAGTCCGGTCATCCGGACAAGTCCGGTCACACAGACTAGTCCAACCCATAATCAACAGCAACTCTTGTTTAAAACCTTTGATGCTTCTTATGTATTAATGAAAAATAATGTTGGTAAAGTGTATGCTTATTATGCTGGGCCACGCTATGGGAACACAAAATCCCATGTGTGGGTGCCCAAATGTATTGTTACTAACCTCCAAGGACCCAAGCAAGCTTGGGTACCTAAAACCAAGGCGTAATTTGTTTTTGCAGGCCTACTCCTCCGGTGGATCCAAATGGGTGCTAGACAGTGGATGCACCAACCACATGACCAGAGAAAGGAGGATGTTTGTGGAGTATGAAGTGAACAAGGACCCAAACGAAGGCATCTACTTTGGGGATAACAGTCAAGGAAGGGTCCTCGGTATCGGTAAAATAGCAATATCCTCTGAACATACTCTTTCGCATGTTTTACACTTTGAATCTTTAGATTATAACCTGCTGTCCATATCTCAATTATGTGACAAAGGTTATAATTGCCTATTCACTAACAAGGGTGTGACCGTCTCAAGGAGAAGTGATGGTTCTGTTGCATTCAAGAGTATGTTGAAGGGAAAGCTTTACCTTGTTGACTTCAACAAGGATAAAGCCGAACTCGACACATGCTTGATTGCAAAGACCAACATGGGTTGGCTGTGGCATAGACGGCTGGCACATGTTGGTATGAGGAACCTTCAAAAACTCCTCAAGGGCGATCACATCCGAGATTTGAAAGATGTTGTGTTTGAGAAAGACAGGCCTTGTAGAGCGTGCCAAGCAGGGAAGCAAGTTGGAGCACAACATCACGCGAAGAACATCATGACCACGACAAGACCGCTCGAACTACTTCATATGGACTTGTTTGGTCCAATTGCTTACATAAGCATCGGCGGTAATAAATACGGTTTAGTTATTATTGATGATTTTTCCTGCTTCACTTGGGTGTTCTTTTTGCATGACAAGTCAGAAACACAAGGAACACTCAAGAAATTCTTCAAGCGAGCGCAAAACGAGTTCTCACTATCAATCAAGATTATTCGGAGCGACAACGGCACGGAGTTCAAGAACATACAAGTGGAGGAGTACCTTGATGAGGAAGGAATCAAGCACGAATTCTCAGCACCATACTCTCCACAACAAAACGGAGTTGCCAAAAGGAAGAACCGAACGCTCATAGAGATGGCAAGAACAATGCTCGATGAATACAAGACTTCGGATCGATTTTGGGCGGAGGCAATCAACACCGCTTGCCATGCCACAAATCGACTCTACCTTCATCGACTACTAAAGAAGACCCCCTATGAGCTACTCACCGGTAACAAACCGAACATTTCATATTTTCGAGTTTTTGGTTCTCCTTGCTATATTTTGAACAAGAAGCCCAGGACTTCAAAGTTCGCTTCGAAGTCCGATGAAGGTTTCTTGCTTGGTTATGATTCGAACACTTACGCCTATCGTGTTTTCAACAAGGCCTCCGGACTTGTTGAAGTGGCACGTGACGTAGTGTTCGATGAAACTAATGGCTCCCAAAAGGAGCAAGTTGATCAATGTTAATTAGGTAAAGAGGAAGCCCCCTATCAAGCATTGAAGAGGATGGCTCTAGGCGAAGTACGACCACAAGAGTCATCGTCACAAATACAAGAGGAAAGTGAACCACAAGAGGAGATCAACAATCAAGGGGGAGCCTTGATACAAGATCAATCACAGGAATATGAACATGATCAACAAATTAACGAGGACAACAACTCAGGGGGAGAAGAAGATGATCACCAACATACGACCCCCCAAGTGCCACACCCAAGAGTACACCAATGCATTCAAAGGGATCATCCAATCGACAACATCATCGGCGACATCCAAAAGGGAGTAACCACTAGATCTCGTATAGCAAATTTCTGTGAACATTACTCGTTTGTCTCCTTTTTGGAACCCCGCAGGACTGAGGATGCATTGAAGGATCCGGACTGGATGGTGGCAATGCAAGAAGAGTTGAACAACTTCAAGAGAAACGAGGTTTGGGAACTTGTGAAAAGACCCAATGCAAACATAGTGGGCACCAAGTGGGTCTTCCGCAACAAACAAGACGAACACGGGGTGGTGACAAGAAACAAGGCACGACTTGTGGCCAAAGGTTACTCACAAGTCGAAGGTTTGGATTTTGATGAGACTTTTGCTCTAGTAGCTAGGCTTGAATCAATTAGAATATTACTTGCATATGCTACTCACCATGATTTCAAGCTGTACCAAATGGACGTGAAAAGTGCATTCCTCAACGGACCGATCAAGGAAGAGGTGTACGTGGAGCAACCACCCGGATTTGAAGACGAAGAGTTCCCCGACCACGTGTATAAACTGCGTAAGGCTCTCTATGGCCTCAAACAAGCTCCTAGAGCTTGGTATGAGTGTCTTAGAGATTTTTTAATTGATAATGGTTTTCAAATTGGCAAAGTAGACTATACATTATTCACAAAAAATCTGGATAATGATCTTTTTATTTGCCAAATCTATGTTGATGATATAATTTTTGGATCAACTAACCAATCTTTCTGTGAAGAGTTTAGTAAAATTATGACAGACAGATTTGAAATGTCAATGATGGGAGAATTGAAGTACTTCTTGGGATTCCAAGTGCGGCAACAAAGGGAAGGAACATTCATAAGCCAAACCAAGTACACACAGGACATCCTCAAGAAGTTTGGCATGGACAAGGCAAAGCCCATAAAGACTCCCATGGCAACGAATGGCCACTTGGATCTAAATGAAGATGGACCGAGCGTCGACCAAAAGGTATATCGCTCCATGATTGGATCCTTACTATACTTATGTGCATCTAGGCCAGATATTATGTTGAGTGTATGCTTGTGTGCAAGATTTCAAGCCAACCCTAAGGAATGTCATTTGACAGCCGTAAAGAGAATCCTAAGATATTTAGTTCATACACCCAACCTTGGTCTTTGGTACCCAAAAGGCTCAAAATTCAATCTCATTGGGTATTCCGATGCAGATTATGCCGGGTGCAAAGTTGATAGAAAAAGCACTTCCGGCACTTGCCAATTCCTAGGAAGATCCTTAGTTTCTTGGTCATCCAAGAAACAGAATTCCATTGCATTATCCACAGCCGAAGCGGAGTATGTTGCAGCCGGGAGTTGTTGTGCACAACTCCTTTGGATGCGACAAACTCTAAGGGATTACGGTTACAATATAAACCGTATTCCTCTCCTTTGTGATAATGAGAGTGCCATTAAAATAGCCCACAATCCAGTTGAGCACTCTAGGACTAAACACATAGACATAAGACATCATTTCTTGAGAGACCATTCCATGAAAGGAGACATAACCATCTCACATGTCAACACACAAAAACAATTGGCCGACATATTCATCAAGCCACTTGATGAAAAGCGTTTTTGCGAACTCCGAAATGAGCTAAATATTCTTGATTCTCGGAGTGTGGCTTGAAAAGATGCATACCTGTATGCTTACTTCAAAATATTGATTGAATTGTGAAAATTACCCCTCCCCATTTTTCTCTCGAAAAACTATGTCAATTATTAGATCTTGATGAATTTTGATCATTGTATGATTGTTGTATGCTTACTGGTCAAATTTATCAAGATTGCTTGAATTGTTTTGCCTCTCTATTCTCTATTATTGAACCTTCAAATATATATGAATGGGCTATGCAATTCTTTCCTGGTGACCACGGACAAGTCCGTGGTTACCCGGACTAGTCCGCCATTGCAGACTAGTCCGCAGAGTGTCGGTTAGGCCGGACTAGTCCGACAGACCACGGACTAGTCCGATATAGGTCTCTGGATGACTTCGGACTAGTCCGGTCATGTCCGGACTTGTCCGATTTTTCGTGTCCATAACCCTAGCCGCCACCAAACCCTAATCCCTTCACCCCACACTCGCCCCCAAGCTCTCTCTCTCTTGCGCTCGAGCTCCCAAGGCGAATCCTTGATTCCTCCGTCGAAAAGCCTCAATCTTGGGCGGAGATCAAGCTTGAAGACTCGGGGATTGAAGTTAGCGGACAAGTCCGGCCTCCAACCCCCAAAATCTCAAGCTTCCTTTGATTTCTTGGTAAATTTTCTTCAAAACCCTAAGAAATCACAAATTTCTCTATTGCTTATCGTTTGGCCTAGCATTCTTCACTAGTTACATGTCTAGTTGATGTACTATGTGTATGCTAGACTAGTTTTACCTTAGGGATCAATTTTTGTCCAGTCTGTTAGGTTTTTGCAGATGAACACCGGACTAGTCCGGTCCAGGTACGGACAAGTCCGGTCCCCCGGACTAGTCCGTGCCTGTGCACCGGACAAGTCCGTTGTTTCTGAACCAAAACCTAATTCTTTAATTCCCTAATGCCTTCCATTGCCATCTTACCTCACCAATAACTTGTATAACTTGTCCTTTCTCTTGATCACTCATTCTCAGATCATGTCGAGCTCCGACAACGAAATCTCCGATTTCGAGGCCGAGTTGGACCACGAGGTGGCATCTCGGTCCTCGGCGGGTCTTAGCAAGAAACGCCAAGAAAGACCTTTCGAGACTGCTACTTCCCCTCCCCAGGTTCGGAGGAAGGTCTGTGCCAAGAAGCCTGCCTCGAAGGCTGCTCCGTCTACAAGCGGCCTTCGCCAAGCAAAAGGAAAAGGCAAGGGAGTAGCAACGGGGCCAATTGGGCCCTTGAAGCTACACGCTCCCAGGGAAGGGGTCCGGGACCCCAATGAAGAGAGATTCAATGGGAAAGGCAGTGATGTGGCAGTGAAGCTCAGGAGCATTGATTGCTATGGGAGGCCAAAGCAGGCAGCTGATGGAAGGTTTTGGACAAACTTCCATGCTGATTTCTACAGGCTGGTCTACCTGCCAATGAAGACTCCGGTGGTGCGCAGTCAGTGGATTGACTGGGCCTACCTAGAGAAGAAGAAGTGCTCAGCTTTTGATGAAGTCATTGCAGCAGCTGAGAGGCATGGGCTGAAGGATCTGTTTGCCTTCAGACACAATTGGAATGATGAAGTGATTGCACAATTCTATGCAACGTGCCACTTCTCGAGTGAAGATGAAGAAAGTGTGACTTGGATGACCCATGGATCCAAGTACTCCATCACTCAGGAGGATTTTGCAAACCTGCTCCACTTAGACTCTGCTGGAAATGACCACCTAATCATCCACAACATAGGGGTCATTGAGAGGGACGGAATGAAGTTCATGTATGAGCCCAACTCTAAGTATGTTCCTCCCTCCACAAAGAACATGAAGCCCTTCTTTGTGGTCCTGAACAGAGTTCTCCGGAAGACCATTGCCTCCAAGGATGGGGATGCAGGGAGTGTACAGGGCTACCTCTGGACTCTAATGAGGGTCATAAGCAAGAAGAGACAGTTTGATTTTGCAGATTACATTTGGAACGATATGGTCAACATCTCAAGCACCCCCAACGGGTCCTGTGGCTATGCTCCCTACCTGATGTTTATGATTGAGAAAGTCATAGGTATTGAGTTCGTGAAGGATGTGGAGCACACTCCTCTGAGGCCTCAGAAGCCTCAGCCAGTGAGTGTCCAGGCTGCTCCATCGCCGGCCTCAAGCCCCGAGGCACCGGCAAGGCTAGAAGAAGCTGCTAGGGCTCCTCCTCCCTCCAGGGAAGCCCCTCAGAAAGGATCCGCCAGTGGGATCCTCAAGTACTTGGCTGCAATTTTCTCCTCATGCAAGAAAACTGAAGTGAAGCTTCACAAGCTAAATCAGAAGAGGAAGGAGAACATGAGGTACATAAAAGCCAATGTGAAGCAGCTGAGTGAGAAGCTGGAGATCAACCCAATTGGATCTCCAGTACTTTCTGAAGATTCTGATCCGGACATCACCGAGCTCAGCCCCTTGACTCCCTCCGAGCTTGCCTATTTTGGCATTGGGGGCTCGAGCAGCTCCGCTCCTCCTCCTCCCTCTCAACCTCGTCAAGCGGAAAGCGATGAAGACGATGAAGACGACGAGAGGACTAACAGCGAAGAGTGAAGCTCTAGGACCTTCCTCTCTCTCTTTTTGGTGTCTTGATGCCAAAGGGGGAGAGATTGAGGGGGAGTCTCTAGTCTTAGCTTTGGCTAAATAGGATGCGAAGAGAGAGCTCTCTATGTATTTTTAATTGTGATTGTATTTGTTTAACACTATTTTCATATCATGTTTGGTCCTGTGTTAAATTGCTCAATTAATTTGCAAGTGTGTGATGAAATCTGAATTTTTGCTCCTGAAATGCCATATTCACTTGATATTAGTTGATCAATGCAAATTCTATCATTCTTAATGCATTCATGCTCTTAGTATGCATCCCACCATAAAGAATGCACACATGAATAATTATCTTGTTGCTTGATGTATTTTTGAGTCATATGTGCATACTTTATGAAAATCTCATTTTATACCTCATTTTGTGAAATCTCAATTGGTTGTCATCAATCACCAAAAAGGGGGAGATTGAAAGTGCATCTAGGACTCCCTTGTGGGTTTTGGATGATTTATGACAAGCAATTGGGATCCTAATCCTTTTGTTGAGATGAATGCAGGAAAATGATGAAAAATGAGCAAAGTGCCAAAAAGAGGGAAATTGAGAAGGAAAATGAATTTGAGCTCAAGGAGAAGAAATTAGTAGTTTAGTATGTATGGAGTGTGTTAAGGAAACACACCCAAGAGCTCAATCTCATTTAATCACACAATGCACAAAGCTATACAGGACCGGACTAGTCCGATATCAGCCGGACTAGTCCGATATCTTTCTGATCCACTTCGGACTAGTCCTCTCCAATGCGGACTAGTCCTTAACACAATGCACAAGTCACACAAAATCGGACAAGTCCGTTGTGACCCGGACTAGTCCGATATTCATTCTGATCCACTTCGGACAAGTCCGGTGTCTACACGGACTAGTCCGATATACACACTGATCTAAATCGGACAAGTCCTCCAAGTGCGGACTTGTCATCCCAAACACTTAGGGTTTCATTTGTCCGGACAAGTCCGATGGCAATCGGACTAGTCCGAAGCTTTCCAGTAGCGAAATCGGACAAGTCCGTTTTCAACCGGACTAGTCCGATATTCCTGGACACTTAGGGTTTGCTACACACAGCACACCGGACTAGTCCGGTGACCACCACGGACTAGTCCGATCTTTCTGAACCCTAACGGTCACTTTTAGAAACCCCATATAAATAGAGGTGCACGGCCCACTTTCACCCTCTCTCGAACCCTAGCGCCGTCACACCTCCCAAGAGACTCAAAAACTACCTCTCTCCACGAAACTAAGTGAAAAATTGATCAATCCATTGAAGATCACTTGTAGATCATTGGAGAGGGCACTTGGCACAAGATTGAGCTCTTGGTTTGAATCTCTAACACGCTCTTGTATCTCAATTTGTATATTTCGAAGTGTGTTATTGGTGGTCTTGAAACTTGTAATCAAGGGAGCTCTCAACTTGTGAGATCGCCCCTTCAACTTGGTGATTTACCCCTGTGTGATTAGTGGAAGAGGATTGGCCTTCGTGGCGATCCGACGAGGGAAGGGTTGGTGAAGACCCGGTCCTTTTGTGGGCTCCTCAACGTGGACGTAGGTTGCCTTCGTGGTAACCGAACCACAGGATAAATCTTGTGTCTTGTTCGTTTGTGTTCATCATTCTAGTTGATCAACATTATCTAGGGTTTGATTCATTTGTTGAATTCAAGTTAAATAGTTGAACAAGAATCATACTTGCAATAGAACTTGACATACAACTATTGAACTGTTATTAAAGTTTATATTTCTGCTGCAAACGTCAACGAAACAATCAAATTGACCTAACTTGATCAACCTAGCCCGTGAAATCCGGACTAGTCCGCACTTTACCGGACTAGTCCGATATATCTGGTTTTGACCTTGTTGTTGAAGTGCTACAGGAACCGAGAAATTTCAAAAAGGCCTATTCACCCCCCCTCTAGGCCTACATTCACAACCTCGTTCACGGAGTTGCACCGCCGGTGCAGCCAGCGTAGCCGACCCAGGCTCCTATTGCACCGGCACCAGAGTCGCCGTCGGAGGACAAGGAGGAGGAGGAGGAGGAGGAGGAGGAGGAGGAGGAGGAGGAGGAGGAGGAGGAGGAGGAGGAGGAGTAGGAGTAGGAGTAGGAGTAGGATTTAGTTTTTCTTTGTTGTTTTTACTAGCTTCTGTTTTGTAAATATTGTTAATGAATGAATTATATTTTTGTTTATCTATGTGATGAATATTATCTTGTGTGTTCTTCAACTTTGTGAATGAATGAATGTGTTGTGTGTTTGTCGGTACCCCACGTACCGGGTACCCCACGATACCGTAACAAGTGCAAGAAAGTTCCACGCGTCAGATTCGAAGGCCCTTGCTGGTCCCACATGTCATGATGCACCGGACCCGCTCCCCTCACATAGCTGGCTCCCTAGTTAATTCGTGTAAAATAAGCCCGGAACAAAATTCCCAACCAAGGGAAGCTCCAGCGACTACACGTGTACAACAGCCCCGAACCTAGCCCCCGTCAGAGAGGAGCTCTGGTACTGACACGTGTACAGCAACCCCGGACCTACTCTCCCGCAAGGGAAAGCTCCAGATCTGCCACGTATGGAGCCTCTGGACCTTCGTCACCAACGGAAATACAAGCCGATCATGACCATTACAGACATTCAAGGATGGTTAAGGCGGCAGTTACAAGGTATGATAATGTGTCATTAATACCATATTAATGACACACGATCTGTGTACCGTTAATAGTGATAACGCTGCCATGAAGGCACGTTACCTCACTATTAACTGTACTTAATACTCTTTAGACAGTGTGTTAGGTCATTAAGCACGCTAGGGCCACATGTCGGGCCAGGCCAACTTTGTAACGGTCAGTCCTTAGAACTATAAAAGGCTGCACCGCACGAGTATAGGGAGGATCTTGATCCAGGCTATTGCAACCTGAACTTAGCGAACTCACTCGCTCAATACAATCACACAAACCCCGTGGAGTAGGGTGTTACGCTCAGGCGTCCTGAACCACGTAAATATCTGAGGTCACCATCTTGATATTGATCTTGCGTCCCCCAACCACAAAAGAACCTCCGCGGGCTGCTTCTAAGCAGGTCCGAGGGAAGTGTCGTATTCCACACTTCAACATTTGGCGCGCCAGGTAGGTGGGCGTCATCCCAAGATCACAAGATGGTGAATTCAGCTGCTGGATCATCCAATTGGAACCATGTTGAACAACCTGCTAGAGGAAACTCCTCCAACTTTCAGCAACCAGCAGGTGCCAATGCTCCGGTAGGCACTACATCACCATTTGTCCCGGCAAACAATGCCAACCAACGAGATGGGGCATCTGCGTTGATCACTGCATCGGCAAACAACAACCCCGAGCACGCGCTCATTGCTGTGCGAGCTCTTCTACAACATCCACCACCTCCAGGTGCACCCAAGGGTGCTATGGAGCAGTGGAGAGCTGATGTTGATCATCTGATCGCAGCTGCAGCTGCAGGCATCAACAATCAAGGTCCTCCTCCTTCAGGGCGAGCACCTTCACAACGACGAACACTGTCCGGTTGGCTTGGTCAACAAGCCTCTCAACAAAGGAGGCGTGCCACCTTTCAACAGGTGACTTCGTTGCCCCCCGGGGCATGACGCACCCATACCATCACCAGGATTCCGACTCATGACCTGCTGTTGGAACTGGATCGCTGCTACCGGCAACAGGACGACCGAGTCCACATCGAGCGTGCTCGCGAAAGGTGAGAGGCTCGGGACAACCCTGCTCCTCAAGGAGTAGGAGGAGGTTGTTCTGCCCTAGCCATGCACTTAAGTATGGTCAGGTGGCCACAGAAGTTCCGTCCTCACTTGCCGGAAAAATCCAATGGGACAGTCAACCCCGCCGAATTCCTGCAAATTTACTCTACTGCCATAGTGGCAGCGGCGGGTGATGAGGCTGTAATGGCCAATTACTACCCGGTGGCCTTAACTGGGACTGCAGGGTCCTGGTTCATGAGTCTTTCACCTGACTCAATCAATAGTTGGGCGGAACTATGCCAACAATTCACTTCCAACTTCGGGAGCTCCTACACCTGACCTGGCACTGAACTGGACCTGTTTGTTGTGAAGCAAACGTCGGGGGAATCGCTACGGTCCTTCATCTAGTGATTCTCTCAGGTATGAAATACCATTCCATCTATCTCGAGCTCTTCTGTTATCGTTGCATTCAGACAGGGTGTTCGAGATAAGAAGATGCTAGAGAAGCTGGCTATCAAGGAAGTTACTAGCATCACGGAACTCTCCAGCTTAGCTGATAAATGTGCTAGTGATGCGGAGGGCCGTGAAATGCACTCCAAGCCAGCTCTGGAGGTCAACCAGAAGTCCTCCGAAACTGAAGTTGGTACCTCCAGTAGTGGCAATAATAAGAAGAAGCCCAACGACAAAAAGAAGTCGTCGGCCAGCGCTCCAGCTGCTGCTGCTGCAACATCTAGAAGCCGGGGGCCACGCCCCGAGAAGCGACCCCGTCCTTCATCAGAGAACGACAATAGTTCCAAAGCATGGTGTCCGATTCACAAGACGAATCGACACGGCTTGGAAGAGTGCCGAGAGGTCTAGAACCTTGCCGAGCGTTATAACAAGCGCCGGGAAGAAGTTCCTTTCCGACAAAGGGAAGAAAAACAAAAAGTTGACGAAGCTTCAACTGAAGAGGAGCTAGGTTTCCAGGACCCTAAAAAGGTCTTGAAAGCTGTCTACAACACTGTCGACGATGATTCTAACGCCTCCGACAACGTACGTTGAAAAACCCTAAACACCATCTATGGTGGTTCTTGGGACATCACTTCTCGTCGCATCCTCAAGACAATGCGGCGGGACATGGCCATGGTACCTCCTGCTGCTAAGGAAGAACCACATCAGAAGTGTATGTCCACCCATCATTTTTGATGCTTCGGACTGTCCCCGAAACATGATCGGGGCTGGTAAACTCCCATTGATGGTGTCACCCACCATTAACAATATCCAAATTCACCATGTGATGGTGGATGGAGGTTCCGGACTTAACCTCATAAGCTTCGAAGATTTCATTAAGCTTCAGCTCTGGCCTTCGGACCTTCGTCCATACCGACCTTTCTCCAAAGTAGGTCCAGGAACCATCACTCCTCTTGGTTCTATTACACTCCCAGTGACCTTTGGGACCCGGGAGAACTACATAACCGAGAAACTGGTTTTCGACGTTGCGCAGATCAGTGTGCCTTTCAATGCCATTTTGGGCAGGCCAGCTTTATACAAGTTTATGGATGCTGCCCATTATGGTTATTTGGTGTTGAAGATGCCAACACCTACGGGTGTTCTCCGGATCCGTGGAGATCGCACCGCAGGAGTCACTGCTCTGGAAGAACTCTATGCGCTTACCACAGCGCAAGAGGAAGCATCCGATAAAGAGCCAACTGCGAATCCTCCAAGTATTCGCCACAAAGGCTCTACCTCCGCACCTCGTGTGCAACCAAGCGGCGACGCCGACGTTCCCATCAAAGTCGTCCAAATCGGTTTCGATACTGCTCAGACTACCTGTATATCAGGGGGTCTCAACAACAAATAGGAACTCGCGCTCATCACTTTCCTCCGGGCTGATGTCGATGTGTTTGCTTGGCAACCGTCACAAATGCCTGGGATCCCTAGGGAGGTGATTGAGCACAATCTGGAGATTTACCCAGACACCCGGCCTGTACACCAGAAGCCCCGGAAGCAATCAATCGAGCGACAAAACTTCATCCAACAGGAAATCAAGAAGTTGCTCGAAGTTGGATTCATCCGAGAAGTCTTCCATCCAAAATGGTTGGCAAACCCAATTGTTGTACCCAAGGCCGTGGGAAGCTTCGGATGTGTATCGACTACACCACCTTAAATAAGGCATGTCCAAAATATCCATTTCCACTACCTAGAATAGATCAGATAGTGGTTTCCACCTCCGGGTGTGAACTACTGTGTTTCCTAGATGCATATTCAGGATATCATCAAATCCAAATGTCTAAGGAAGATGGAGAGCATACTGCCTTCATAACAGTAGATGGATTATATTGTTATACTGCCATGCCATTTGGTCTCAAAAATGCTGCTTCAACATTTGTGCGAGCCATGTACAAAACATTTGGAGAGCTAATTAGGGACTTGGTGGAGGTGTATGTTGATGACATCGTTGTGAATATTAAAAACAAGGAGTCACTCCTTGACAACTTACAAGCCGTCTTCGACAAGTTGCGTACTACGTGCACCAAGCTGAACCCAGACAAGTGCGTCTTCGGGGTTAGCTCTGGGAAGCTTTTGGGTTTCTTGGTGACTGATCGAGGAATCAAACCAAATCCGGCGAAGATCAAGGCTATAGAAGAAATGCGGCCCCCAACCCGCATTAAAGATGTCCAAAAGTTGGCTGGATGTCTAGCTGCGCTCAGTCAGTTTATCTCAAGACTGGTAGAGCGGGCGCTATCCTTCTTCAAACTCTTGAGGAAGTTCGGGCTATTTCATTGGTCCGAAGAAGCAGAAAAGACATTTCAAGAGCTGAAGAGTTCCTCACCACACTACCAATTCTGGTAGCCCCGAACCCTGGTGAGCCTTTACTGCTTTACATTTCGGCAACTATAGAGGTTGTCAGTATGGTCCTGGTCACGGAAAGACCAGAGCCATCCCCAATTCAGTAGTCTAGACCCCTTCGGGAGAGTCCGAAGCTACCCGAAGGCGAGATGCTGGAAGATCAACCTCCTTCAAATGAAGGAGTAATTGCAACTGAACAAGAAGGTCCGGACCCCTCTGGGAGGGTCCGGGTTGATGAGGAGGAAGCTCCGGACCCCTCCGAGAGGGTCCGGACAGTCCAACGCCCAGTGTACTTCATCAGTGAAGTACTCCATGACGCCAAGACAAGATACATTGAGGTGCATAAACTGCTTTACGCAGTTCTTATCGCCTCAAGAAAGCTTTGTCATTACTTCCAAATCCACAAAATATCAGTGGTAACTTCTGTTCCACTATGTGCAATTTTGCATAACCCTAATTCTAATGGGAATATTGCAAAGTTGGCAGCGGAGCTGGCAGAATTCGATCTAGAATTCATGTCAAGACAAGCAATTAAAAGTCAAGCCTTGGTTGACTTTGTGGCGGAATGGAATCCCTCTCCATAAAATCGTGGGGGCCACAGTGAGCAGAAACCAAAGTTCAAAATTCTGGTATTCACCGAGTCTCATTGGACCCTCTACTTTGATGGCTCCGTGCAGAAGCAGGGGGCCAGAGCTGGAATCCTTCTCCTATCTTCGACCGGAGAAAAGGCCAAGTACATGGTACACCTTGATTTCAACGCAACCAACAATATGGCAGAGTATGAAGACCTCATCTACGGACTCAAGGTAGCACTATCTTATGGAGTAAAACAGGTGTTGGTGAAGGGAGAGTCACAACTCATCATCAAACAAGTGAAAGGTGAATGCTCCTGCAACAATTATCAATTAGCTGCTTATCTCCTTGAAGTCCAGAGGCTTCAGAAGGACTTCGAAGTCGTGGATCTCCATCATGTTCAGTGCCTTCATAACTCCGAAGCTGCTGAACTCTCGACGAAAGCCTCAAATGGAGCTCCGGCTCCTGATGGAATCTTTGTCCAGAGGTTATCAAAACCAACAGCTTAGCCTGCCAAACTGAGCGAAGGGGGCGCACCTCGAAGTTGGCGGTCCCGATGGCCCTGTTACCATGGCGTTCACCAAGGGTCGTAGATGCTGTCGGAAGCTCCGAGCAACCCAACACGTGTTGATGGCTCCTAAGATATACTACCAAATTATCCCCGGCAACGGCGCCAAAAATGCTTGTTGACGGCTCCTGAGATATACTAACAAATCATCCCCGGCAACGGCGCTAGAAATGCTTGTTGGTATTTCTTAACACCACAGATCATCTCCAATAAAGAGATGAGATCCGCAAGCGCACGGAAGATACCATTGTAGCATTTCACCCATGAGTATTCCCAAGGGTATCATATTTATCCCAAAGGAAGGCAATGGAGTAAAGTATATACTACTCTTATGGTCAAGCTATGGGATACTAATCAATTATCCGGACAGAGGGTAAGTTGATAATAGGGGTAGTGTGACACACACCTAGGCAATCTATTCTAAAGGATAAATGGGTCCTAGAGGGAGATTGGATTAAGAGTTAGAGAGTTGCTCCTACAATGCTCCTAATACATATACATAGCCTAAGGTAGATACTAATGGTCATGTCAATGATGAATTCCTATGCAATGCTATTCAACACATCGGGCATACCCCTAGCAATACTAGGGCGACTCCCGCCAAGAGCCTGTGGCATAGCCGAACATGGAGGATTACAAAGGACAGATAGAGCTGTCACCACCTACTGCCTACCTCTTCAATCTGTGGGTCTACGAGACATCCAACGCTACTTAAATACCCTAGCACCATGCTAGCATACTAAGCAAATACCTTAAGAGCTGCAGCACAAGCCATCCTAAGGCAATGAACTAAATCATCGTTGAACCAATGTTGATTGCATAGCATAGTTATTCATATTAACATAATCTTATCATAACTACATAGACTATAGTGGGGGTCTATAATGTTTATGACCATAAGATGTGATCATGAGAATACAATCATAAACATTATACCTTCCACTTACATGGATTCCACAATCAAACAAGAAAATCTTTGTCCAAGTATACGTATAAAAGAAGACTAAAGATAATATCTTTATTGAGCACAAAGTCACAAATACAAGGGTGAATACATGAGATATACCTTTCCCAATGTGGAATTGGGAAGAGAGACTCCTTCTACTCCTTTCCCAATTTGGACTTGGGACTAGAGGCTCTTCTCTCTACATCCTAACTCCTCTAAGGACTATGGAAGATAGTGTATACAATAAAATGATGCCCAAGTGGTGTGTGTTGAAGTGAGGGATATGGGGTCCTATTTATACTAGTGTTGAGGTCGGTTCCCGCCACCAAAAGTGCGCAAATCAGTCATTATTGACCCCAGGGAGCCGGGAGGAGCCAACATGTGGAAGTTGATCGCGTTTGGCACCAGGACCAGGTCGGACGACCCCCTGGTTCGGCCGACCTGGTCAGGGCTCCAAATAGCCCGTACTTCCTCCAGGTGGCTACCAGGTGGGTCCCATTGACTTATATTGGTGCTACACTGTTGGATGGCCTCAGATACTTCTATCTATGGGCCATTTGATCCATGTGGTGCCACATGTCGTCGCCTAATTGGCAAATGTTTCTCCGAGTACAAATGGAAATAGATCAAGTAGAAAGGTGATGTGTGCAAGAAATGATCAATCCTTCACATACTTGAGTTATATTGACAGTTGAAATTGGTATAGAACAGCCATCAACAAACTTCCCCAAGCTTATCCTTTGCTCGTCCCGAGCAAAGTCAAGACTTTAGGTTGATGATCAGGAGTTGCTACAATGTTCTACCTTTCAAAAGTACCAAGTGCACAACAAAATTCTCTACCTAGTATTGCAAAAAGTGGCTATGGTACTTCACCCTTCTTAAGTCATTATGGGAGTTATGCCTTCTCCTATTCATAGGTAATTGAAAGATAGAACAGCAAATGGAGCAAGCATAGCCTAGATATCAAGTTCCACTTGAATTCCAGAGAGATTCAAATTAGATTATAAGTACCTCAATTGATTCTCTCAATCACTCCTTTGTGTATAGTGGAAATATGTCCTCACCAAGGAATTATGCATATACTATTCCTACTCTCTGAATATGGCTTGTATGTGGAGCTTGGTAGGGAAAGTAAGTAGGCATATTTGCAACACATAATATTGCTAAGTCAAAAGAGCAAGCCTTAGGAGAAATCAATTCAAACTTTTGAATCAAGACTTGTGCATGTGTGATGGAATGGAGGTGGATGTGGAAACATTGAGATGACTCCTTTTGATGTGGACTCTCTTTATTGCAAGGATGAAACATGGCTACCTTTTTTTATGCTTATGGAGTAAGCATATTTTTTTTCTTTTTTTTTCACATGCTTATGATATGAGCATGCATTTTCTTTTTCTTTTTCTTGTAGCCATGTCTTCTACTCTTTTTTATGCAATAACTTGAAGAGAGTGCTAACTATGAATAGCATGGAGTTTCTCTTTTTTATTGTGGAATGGTGGATATGATGGAATTTTGCTTCATTCTAGTGTAGAAGTATAGCATGTGCAAGTGAAGTCTTGAATTAAAAAAGAATTGAATGATTTCTCACATAGGTCTATACTAGTTTGACTAGACTCAATGTGAAAGCAAATAGCATATGAATAAGGTGTTGTCTATGTATGAATATCATATGGCTTTGGTAGGTATTTCCAATCAAATGACGGAAACTTAAATCTTGATAGAATTTCTCCGGAAATCCAAGTTTCACTTTCAAAATAGGAATAGCAACCCTATTACTAATTCAAATCTCCCAAGAACCTAGAAGTAGATTAAGCTTTTGCTACCCAAAATTTCTAAATCAAGGCAAAGTTAAGTTTAGCCAATTTAAGCAATATTCAAAGAGTAGCAAGTTGTAAACTAGGGACTTAGAAAAATAAAACAGAGCAACTATTCATCATTTCATCTATTTGAATTCTAAATCATTCTTACCGCACATCTTTATTTGATAAGCAAAGCAAATCTAAGTTCCTATTTTTATGTTTTTTTAGATGCATGGTGGATGGTGGATGAATGGAAAGTAAATATGCAATGCATGATTTGAAATAAAAATGCATTGGGTGTGATACAAGTTACCTCAAGTGGGGGTCCTCCCCCAAGCTTATTCTTGATCAAGGTCCGTGATAGGGGTTGAAACCCTAACGACGGAGGTAGGCCATGAGTTGGCCTATCCTTGTTGCAGCGTGGCTTTGACAATGGAGGGTTGAGTGTTGATTGTTGTGTTGCCTCCCATGGACACTATGAGTGTGGTTGAATAGAGTGTTTCCGATGTTGATCGTTCGCACATCAGGGTCTCCATATGTTGGGTGTGATTTGTCATTCCTTGGCTAGGATAATGATAACCTTTAGATCCAATGGAATGACGTGCACTCAACATACATTGAGTATGTTTCGTCATTCTTTGACTAAGGTGTATCATATCTTTTTGCCATAAGGGAATGACATGTGCCCAACATGCATTGGGTATGATCAGTTGTTCCTTGGGTAAGGTACAACATACCTTCTAGCCACATAGGAACAACTAATGATGGTGGCAAATCCCTTGAGCTTGAATGAGTGCTTAGAATAGTTGAGAGCATAATGCTCTCACCCATTCGTGGCAGCCCATTGGTTGCTCATGGAGGGTTCCCATTTCAAATCTCTAGCCTCGTATAGTTATGATTGACCTTCGGGCATAATTTCCGATAGGTAGCAACCATCCTCATTCACTCCTTGGCAGAGAGATGTTGAAATGGGATCCTCTAGGGATCCCAACAATCAGCTTCTTGAATGCCTGCATAGTAATATTACTCCTGCAAACTTCCTCTATTGAATAGAGAGGGATGGTTAGCTCCCGATACCTGTACAAATGAACTTTAGAGTTAGGTAACCGAACTTTCATTTGTACATACAGGCAAGAACAAAATCAAAGATGTATTAGTTCCAATATCAAGTGTATCCATGATCAATGTGTTATTCATTGATAAGAGTGGAGCTTTATGGATAATTCATGTTGCATATTTTCTAAAGCTCCTACTCATATCAATGCATGTGATAGAAATATACTATATGAATCCCTACATCTTTTAAAGTTTCTAACCATCTTAGCTTTCAAGAGCAAATTTTATCATTTAGACCATGACAAACAAGATTCTCAATTTTATCCTCCTGAACTTCACTAAGAATTTAAAATTTAGTGACTCCTCCAAAAAATGCAATTCAATTTTAGAGCAAGGATATCACTTATTCCTAGGAGTTTGAAATCTAGTGACACCATCTATACATGAAGCTCAATTAAAAATTATGGCTGTCACTATGCCCAAGTTTCTATATGCCAATTCACCAATTAAGTCATGCCCAAAATTTTTATTTTCTAAACCTAGACAAAAATGACTAAGTGTACAAAACAATGCTTGAAGGATTCTAGGTACTTGTTTTAGATTTTTTTCAAGTAAGGTGGGATTTCCTTTTGGAGATCCAAAAGTCAATACCCACACTTACTCTTGTGAGGATACATGAGAATTAAATGATGAGGAAGTGTCAACCTTCCTCACAAATGCAAGCAAATACATTCAATTCTATGGCAAACCAAACAATGAAAAATTCTAAACTCATACCTCATTTGAAGAGCAGTTGGTGACGAAGGTCTTTGTATGAGAAACTCACAACCTTGATTTTCAGCGTAGGCTTGATGGTTGATGTCAAATGCCAAGTTGAGATTGGATTTGGCAATGGATTTGGTTCTGGCTCCTCCATTGGGTCATCATCTTGAACATTTCTCTTCCTCAAACTCAAAATGAGTTTGAAGGAGAGAAGTGTTATCAAATCCTCCCAATGGTGACTTGAGCTTGATGAAACCTTACACTTTCTTGCCATACCATCTCTTCACAATTTTGACCTAGCTGCACTTTAATCAAGAACACACAAAACAACTCGAAAACGGGTTATGTTAGCCAAAAGCAAATTGAACCCAATTTTCAAATTGTCTTGCCCGACTTGAAATAACTTGTAAATGCAATGAGGGTCAAAGCAAATCTTTTTGGTTTGAACTAGGAAGATAAATTCAAGTGTCATGCACGTAGTTCATATCCAATTAAATTTCTCCCCTAATTCAAATTTTTGGTTTTATGATGGTTGGAAATTTTACTTTCCAACATGCAAGTGTGGAATTTCAAACATGCAAATGCAAGGGTTGATGCAATTTGGAAAACAAATATGAGATAACTACCAATTAACCTATTGGCAAGGACTCACCGAATTTTTGAAGTCTAGTGAGTGATAACTACCAATTAACCTATTGGTGAGGACTCACTAAATTTTTGAAGTCCGATGAGTAGGACTTACCTCCATTATGTTCAGCGTGGTGATTTGTTGCCCAATCCCGGAGTTGAAGATGTGGACGATTTATTCTGTTTTGACATGCCAAACTCATTTAGCTGTCATTTGGACATGTGGGCCACCTGGTGGCCCTAGGCTCTCCCTGTTGTATTTATATGGACATGTTGTTGTAGCGACAGGTTCTCCCTCTTGAATGTATTCCTTCATGAGCATGGTGAGGCTTTGTCCTTCTTAGGGGTGCCACTATGACCATTTTGATATTCCATTGAATCAACCCATATCTTGATCATGGGTCAATGGCTTCCTTGGGCATGATGACATGTGGACTCCACAATCGAACAAGAAACGCTTCATCCACAATGTCACTTGCCCTAGGTTGAATGGGCTTGGTCGAAGTGTGGGAATCCCAACAAGTGATGTGGGATATCTTGGACTTTGAATGCTCCTTAAGTTCTTGTCCTTGGCCAAGATCCTTATGTGAATGTTGTCTTGATTTCTGCTTGGCCAAGATACTTCAAGGTAGGCTAGCTGAACTTAAATCCCGCGGAAAGCCATAGCCTCCTTGGAAATCTAGAATGTACCTGGAGATCCAATTACCGCGCACGTGCTCTAGTGATCGGTCCTTGCATTGTATGCAAAGGAGAGATGTACTCATCATTGTTGACGGCTCCTAAGATATACTAACAAATCATCCCTGGCAACGTCACCAGAAATGCTTGTTGGTATTTCTTAACACCACAAATCATCTCCGATAAAGAGATGAGATCTGCAAGCGCACAGAAGATACCGTTATAGCATTTCACCCATGAGTATTCCCAAGGGTATCATATTTATCCCAAAGGAAGGCAATGGAGTAAAGTATATACTACTCTTATGGTCAAGCTATGGGATACTAATCAATTATCCAGACAGAGGGTAAGTTGATAATAGGGGTAGTGTGACACATACCTAGGCAATCTATTCTAAAGGGTAAATGGATCCTAGAGGGAGATTGGACTAAGAGTTAGGGAGTTGCTCCTACAATGCTCCTAATACATATACATAGCCTAAGGTAGATACTAATGGTCATGTCAATGATGAATTCCTATGCAATGCTATTTAACACATCGGGCATACCCCTAGCAATACTAGGGCGACTCCCGCCAAGAGCCTATGGCATAGCCGAATGTGGAGGATTACAAAGTACAGATAGGGCGGTCACCACCTACTGCCTACCTCTTCAATCTGTTGGTCTACGAGACATCCATCGCTACTTAAATACCCTAGCACCATGCTAGCATACTAAGCAAATACCTTAAGAGCTGCAGCACAAGCCATCCTAAGGCAATGAACTAAATCATCGTTGAACCAATGTTGATTGCATAGCATAGTTATTCATATTAACATAATCATATCATAACTACATAGACTATAGTGGGGGTCTATAATGTTTATGACCATCAGATGTGATCATGAGAGTACAATCATAAAGACTATACCTTCCACTTACATAGACTCCACAATCAAATAAGAAACGCTTTGTCCAAGTATACGTATAAAAGAAGACTAAAGATAATATCTTTATTGAGCACAAAGTCACAAATAAAAGGTGGAATACATGAGAAATACCTTTCCTAATGTGGAATTGGGAAGAGAGACTCCTTCTACTCCTTTCCCAATTTGGACTTGGGACTAGAGGCTCTCCTCTCTACATCCTAACTCCTCTAAGGACAATGGAAGATAGTTTATACAATAGAATGATGTCCAAGTGGTGTGTGTTGAAGTGAGGGATATGGGGTCCTATTTATACTAGTGTGGAGGTCGGTTCCAGCCACCAAAAGCGTGCGAATCAGTCGTCATTGACTCCAGGGAGCCAGGAGGAGCCAACACGTGGAAGTTGACCGCGTTTGGCGTCAGGACCAGGTCGGCCGACTCCGTGGTTCGGCCGACCTGGTCAGGGCTCCAAACGGCCTGTACTTCCTCCAGGTTGCTGCCAGGTGGGTCCCATTGATTGATATTGGTGCTACACTGTTGGATGGCCTCAAATACTTCTATTTGTGGGCTATTTGATCCATGTGGTGCCACGTGTCGTCGCCTGATTGGCTGGGATGATATTTTATAGGATTGCTCCCCATACTTTTCCTCAATTCTTGTATAAATATCTGCATACACATATTTCTCCAAGTACAAGTGGAAATAGATCAAGTAGAAAGGTGATGTGTGCAAGAAATGATCAATTCTTCACATAATTGAGTTATATTGATAGCTGAAATTGGTATATAGCAGCCATCAACAGCACGCAAGACTCAGAAGCTCAAGTTAGCTCCGATGCATGGATCTCAAAGATCCGGAGCTACTTGAAAGACAATATATTTCTTGAAGATAGTGTATCCGCTGACTGGATTGTCAGATTGGATAAAAGATACACGTTGGTAGAAGGGGATCTCTACCGACGCGGTGCCAACGACATCCTAATGCAGTGCATTGCAAGGGAAGAAGTCCACAATCTCCTCGCGAAAATCCATGGAGGCGAGTGTGGGAACCACGCATCTTCTCGCACGCTGGTCGGTAAAGTCTTCCGGCATGGCTTTTACTGGCCTACAACACTTCAGGATGCAGTTGAGCTAGTGAAGAAATGTGAAGCATGTCAGTTCCATGAAAAACAAATTCACACATCGGCTCAATCACTATAAATGATACCTCCTACATGGCCATTCGCTGTGTGGGGCATGGAAATCTTTAGACCTTTCCCAAAAGCTGTCGGAGGTTACAAGTTCCTATATGTCGCCATTGACAAGTTCACCAAGTGGCTGGAAGCAACTCCAGTGGTAACAATCAACAAATAATTAGCAATCAAGTTCTTGAAGTCCATTATATGCAGATTTGGAGTTCTAAACAAAGTCATAACTGACAATGGAACACAATTCACAAGTGCTGCATTCCAAGAATATTGCGAAGACCTCGGCATTCAACTTAGCTACGCCTCAGTAGCTCATCGAGCAAGCAATGGTCAAGCCGAGAGAGCAAATGCAGAAATATTAAAAGGACTCGAGACGCACACATATGAGCGCTTGAAAAAGCATGGGACTAACTGGATTTAAGAGCTTCCGTCCACACTTTGGGCGAATAGGACAACACCTAATCAGTCAACTAGGGAGACTCCATTTTTCCTGGTGTACGGAGCTGAAGTAGTCCTTCCTCCAGAGATCACCTTGGGGTGCCTCCGGATCCTAACCTTCGACGAAGCCACGCAAGATCAGCTCCCGCATGAAGACCTTGACCTCGTCGACGAGGGAAGGTGTCGAGCAGCTGTTCGAAATGCATGTTATCGCCAAGCACTCCGGCGCTACCATCAAAGGCATGTGCGTGACCGACAGCTCAAAGAAGGCGACCTGGTGCTCCGGAAGATACTAACTCGTGAAGGGATGAACAAACTTTCCCCTAGTTGGGAGTGTCCTTTCCGAGTCATTAAAGTATCTCGACCAGGTTGCGTTCGCTTCGCAACTGAGGATGGGATCCCACTTCCCAATCCTTGGAACATCGAGCACCTCCGTAAGTTTTATGCTTAGAATCACGGAGGTGAGTCTGTAATTATAGACAAAGCATGTTGTAGAGTCGTTATACAGAGTCGAGAAAGTCCTTTGGGAGAACATCCGGACCCCTCCGGGAGGGTCCGAGAAGTTCAAGTAACACTTGACACAGTCACAATACTAAAAGTGTAACTACTTGCTCTGGGCTAGCACAAGATGTATAGCACAGTTAGCTTGGTCCAGCACCCTAAGTATGTCCTTGTCTCCCCTGTAATCCGGACCTATAATGAAGGGCATTGTTGTGTAAAAATAGACTCCACGTGCATTTACTTTTTGTACAAGGCTCAATACGTCAAATTATTTTTACCCGCTTGTCTATAATGAAGTTGTGCAAATCTTTTTGAGCTTTGTTCCAAGTAATTCACATGCATTACAAGCCTTATAGATAGTCTTTTTGGATCTTAGCAACGCCACATAGTTTACTTGCCCGAACGCCAAGCCAACATAGGTCCGGAGTGTGCTATCGACTTAGCCTGGTCTTACACCCTAAGTACGCCACTCTACCTACATCCTGGCAGCCTTAGTAGGATGAGTACTAAAAAGGCATGTGGATCTAGGAAGATTCTATCAAAACGCTTGTTATCATGTTGAATTTCTTCGGACCTAAAGTTCAAATAAGAACAATAAGTCACAACCAATTTATAGACAAGAGGACGAATTTTACTTTCTCTCTTGCCTTTAATGTGCAGGAAAAGCAAAAATTCATAGTGATGGTGAACGACGCCGGAGCTACTAAGCTCCGACATCTACCAAGATAGGTCCGCTGTCAAAATCTAATATGTTGACGCCGGAGCTACCAAGCTCCGACCATTCCAGGGGGCCTGTCTTCGATGCTTCAAAATTGAAGACTTCAACATACTGTCATAGCCTTTGGTACATGTACACACCTCAACTGTACACATTTACCAGGGGGCCAACAAGACACGACATAGTATATTAAAGACTAAGTGAAATTCAAGGCAAAAAGGAGGATTTCATTAATCTAAAGAGCTGGATGATGTTAGACCTATGTGTGCTGAATACATTGGCTTGTAGTGAATACACTTGGCTTTGATGATAAAAGTTTTGAATATCACCAAAACACTTTTTTTTATCAAGGTCTGACTCTAGATCTGAGCTACAACAAGGTCCGACGGTAGGTCCGGCTTGGTTTGTGTAGCTCCGGTTACATTTGATGCTAGGTCCGACTAGCTTTGGTCAGCTCCGGTGAAGTTTTGATAGCTCCGGCATGTCCTTGATAGCTCCGACATGTTTTTGATAGCTCCGACATGTTTTTGATAGCTCTGACATGTTTTTTCTAAGCTTGATTGGTAAGCTCCAACGCTAGATTCTACTAGCTTTTGTTACCTCCGGCTCAAGGTTCGGGTTGCTCTGGCAAGATCCAGAACTTGACCGCAGTGCTTCTGCTTTTCATTTGCAATGTTTCGTACTTGCTTTACATTGTTGGAAAGTTTGCTTAGTATTCTTTTACTAAGTTTTTGGTGCGTTTTGGATGATATGGCTGATATCGTTTTGCTATGCTTTGCAACATGCTTATGTGAGGTTCTCACGTAAGGTGTTGTGTTCGGAACTAACTTGAGTCAAGTCGAGGACTTGGGCTCGTATGGATTGGTTGTTTATTCATGTGCAGGTGTTGCTTGAGTTCAAGACATGGCTGGTGACGGGATCCATTGGACTAGTCTCAGGGAGGAGATGAGGTTCCAACAACCAAATTCAGGAGGAATTGTGGTTGAGCTGATCAGGAGGTTGCGCAACATGATTGAATCAAGAACAATGCATATGAAGGTATCGTTGACGTCATTGGAAGATGTTTGCACGTGTTCAAGGAGTGCATGGATGTGGCTACATGGTTCCGAGGCGTGATGAAGAGATGTGGACGTAAAGAATTGGTCGGAAAGGTCCAACCGGCTAGGTTATGGACTCAGGCTGCGGCTGAGTCAGGTTTGACTCAAATATGGAAAGATTTGAGTTGGTTATGATAGGATTTCGTATGGGTCACGAATTTGAGTTGTTTAGGAATGTGGTATACGTTCCTAAGGTGTTTGAAAGTCTTAAGATTGCTTCTATCTGCGTATAGGAGAATCTTGAGCAGTTATGGAAAGTTACGATTCGTGATCTGAATAGGATTGGAGTCCTAGTTGATATTGGGTTGGCCTAAGTGCTGGTTATATAAGCAAGGGAGCCCAGAGCTCGTGGTGCACGACTTTGGGGCTGTTCCTCTTGTGTTCTAATGAATGAAATTCATAGTTTGAATGAACTTTTGTGCCTTGTTCGTCCGACTTGTTCCAGACAAGTTTTACTCGTCGAGTTTCTGGACAGCACTACCTTTCGTCGATGGTTTTATCATAACTCGAGTTTTACAGATCCAATTGACGTGATTCTTTTTGGGTTGTCTTCAGAACTTGATTATCTATCATATGTCAAAATTTCACGGTCATTGGATTTGTGGTCTATGATCTACACGAGTTTCTTTGCAATGTTCCAGAACTGTTTTTTTCTCGAGTAGGGCAGATTGATCTTTGTTTGATCTTTTGATCATAGCTTGAGTTTTTCTCGACGGATTTGAGTGATTCCTTTTGTTTTGTCTTGTGACTTGATTCTCTCTGATATCGATCACTTTTGTCACAGTGAAACACATTTAGATTAGTCTCACACACGATTTCTTTAAGAGATCGTTTTTCTGCCGAAGGGGTTGGGGTTTAATTGTTTCCGTTGCGTAAGATTTTTAAATCTACCATTCACCCCCTCTGGTAGCTTTTCACGTGCTCTTCGATCCTACAGATGATAAAATTGAGATTACAAGGGACATAAGGATAAAAATCCAAGCTACTGGAAGACCTAAGACCTGCGGAAGAATGAAGCTACTTTTTGGGCAACTTCTTGGACGCTGGCTTTCGCGGCGTCTTCCTCTTCAGCAATGGGACCCTTGAGCATCGGGTTTAGTGGGAATTGGGGATCTCGGCTTACATAACATGTCAGCACATATTCTGTGACGTTTGTAGCCAGAGTTTTCCCCTCCGTCTCCAGCTGATCCGCGATGACGTCGCCCATTGCAACAAGTTTGCCGACAGCACCATTGAGGGCCACCAGCGCTCGGTCCAGATCTAGCTCCGAGTTGTCCAAACGTACTGGACTGAAACCCAGCGATGTCAGCGCGTCATTTGCCCATCCGAGGAAGTCTCACACTTGAATAGCTTCAGTCTCCTTCAGGATCCGTAGCTCCTCCAGGGACCTCCGGGCGGCCGCAAGCTCCAAACCTTCACGGGCAAGTCGCTCAGCCAACTTAGCTTGCTGCTGCTTGACTTCAGCAACCTGCTTCTCCTGGTCGGCTAGCTCCATCTCCCGGAGGTGGATGCGGTTCCGCCTCTCAGCATGGTCCTTCTCCCTGCCCTTGACTTTCTCCTCCCTAGCGGCAATGTCAGACTCTCTTTTCGAGAGCTCTTGCCCCACCTTCTAGTTCTTCTTCCTCTCTTCCTCCTTCCATAGATCCAGCTTTTTGCTGCGATCTGCCAAATTTTTCTCACCCAGAGCCAACTTCTGGGTGACCTCCGTTTCCCTCCTCACCACATCCTCCTGCTGCCCCAGGAGTTTTTCCTCCCTCGCGTCCAGATCCGCTCGACGCTTCATGAGAGTCTCATTCAACTCTGCGAGCTTTTCCTAACGCTCATCAGCAGCGTCACGTCTCTCTTTGGCTTGCTCCGGAATTTCCCTGGAGTTAGCATTGAGCGCCCGGATGGCGGCCTCCTTCTCCTCCATAAACTTGTCCCAGTACAGTAATCGGGCCTTCTCCCTTGTATCCACTCCTTCTGGTCAGCCAGTCTCGTCTGAGCAAGCTTGGTCTCAAAGTGGAGTCTGCTGCGCCTTGCGCTCCTCCTCCAAATCTTTGCTCTCATGGTCCAAGGCTAGCTGTACCTGTCAAAGGCTTGAGCAGGCGTTGTCTATGGACAATGCCAGAGGGATAGGTTCTGGGCCTGCCGGGATCATTTCCGCAGGCTCGAGTGGGTTCTCCGTAACAAAAATTGGGTCCCACTCTACAATAGTGGTCCCCTGTACTCCTGCGGCACTGGGGCCGCTCTCCTGGAGCCCTTTAGTGGCAGCAAAAGAACCCATAGGGAGAAATTCCGCCTCCGGAGTAGGTGAAGGCACCGCTTCCGGGTCTTCAGTTGACGACTCCAACGATGAAGGACCTGTCGCCGGTCCCGTAGGCTACTCTGGCTCCGGTCCTGGTACCTCCGGGACCACCACTTCTGGAGCAGCAGCAGGAGCTTCAACTGGGGCTTTGACTGTCGCTGGCTCGGGTCCCGGTGCAGTGACCACCTCTGTCACAGCCGCCAAACTTTCAGTCACCTCCGGCCTAGCTGCTGGACCTCCAAACTCCTCCGGCTCAGTAGTCGGACCCTCGACCACCTTCGGCTCGGCCGCCAGACCTTCAACCGTCTCCAACACAAGGGCTGGAGCCTGGGTGATCTCCGGCTCAACAGCCAGGGCTTCATCTACCTCTGGCTCAATAGCCAGGGTTTCGACAACTTTTGGCTCGGAAGCCGGAACTTCTAGTGTCGCTGGTGCTAGAGAATCAGCCTCTGCCAACAGGGGCACCTCTTCAACTTCCCTCCTGCGGTCCGGTGCTACCACAGGAGCTTCAGGTGAGGACTCCGAGTCCAGGCTCACAACAGCTGGCGCTGGAGCTGCCGCGGCTTCCACCTCTGCTTGACGAGGAGGTTCAACAATCGAAGTCGGAGCTTCGACAGGTGCATCCCCAGCTGTTGCAACAGGCGTTGAAGCTCTGGGACCCTTCTTTGATACCCTAAAAATAAAGGGAAGAGAAGATTAAAGACACATCCAAAAGCAAGATTAACATTTTGGAGTGAGCAATCAATGCTTACCTCGGGATGCTACGACCCCAGTCGCCTCGGAACCTCTTCTTCTGAGGCCCGGAGCCAGAGCCCACCAAGCCTGGTGAGGCAACTGCTTCAAACCTCGGTTGAGGAACACTCACAGCCGCAGGAGTTCTTTCGGCTGGAGCTTCCCTTCGCCGGGAAGAACCCCCGGACTTGGAGCTTCTAGCCAGCTCTGCAGCCAGAGTCAACTGCCCGGAGCTTACACCTCTCGAAGACGTTTGCATCGGAGCAGAAGTAGTAGCAGAAGACCTCCCCCTCTAGGGGAAGCAGCCGTCGTGGAAGGAGCAGGCCTGACGAACCTCCCGTCAGTGTGCTTCAACTTCCTCTTCCGGCTGGAAGGCTCAGCTGGCTCTTTCCCTTGCCTTTGCCGACGTCTTCAGTCCTTCGGCTTGGGGCGGGGGTAGGACCATCCTCAGAAGCTCCGGGGATCGCCAATCTTGTGGTTGGAAGCCTTTCCACCTCACCAAGATCGTCAAGCACCGGCATACTCCTCTGTAGCTCCTTGGTGAACTGCGCCTCCATGTTCAGAGGGAGGAAAGCCGCCGACAGAGTTAAGTCATCGCCTTCGACGTCAATTCCATGCTGGAACTTCTTGAGATGAAGCTCCAAAGCTGCGCCATCCAAGTTGGATTTCAGACCGATTTCAATTCAGTATTCATCCATCACGCTGTTGAGGGCCCACGGAAGCTTCTCCCTCTTCTTCAGCGGAGCCCACCTATGGACCAGAAAGTTGCAGAAGACCATCTGGGGGTCACTCCACCTTCCACGCATTCGTGGATCCTGGTCAAGGAAGGGTTGAAGGTCTCTGATAGCACCGGAACCACACTCCATGCGTTAGTGTCTACATTTGGGAGACCGTCGGCCAGCTCCAACTTTTCGTGCTCCTCCGCCGTGACGACGATTCAATCTTTCTTCCAGTCGCCCCATTTGCCGGAAGGAAACGACCTCAAGTATTTGTAAGGGAATTTCTTGCGCTTTACGAAATAGTAGAAGCCAAGAAATTCGGACCCCTTCCCGGTGGTGTGGATGGTGAAGAAGGTGCGCAAAAGCTCGATGCAGGGGGGAATACCCACCCACATCTCGCAGAAGTGGACAAATGTCGACACAAGAACAAGAGAATGGGGGCCAAGGTGGTATAGCTACAGACCATAGAAGTCCAACAACATCAAAAGGAAAGTTGAGAAAGGTGGGATCAACCCCACCATGGCGTACGCAGAGAAGTATACCATGTCGCCGCCGCACTCCTTCTTGAATGGGAGCTTGCCGGCGTAGACCAGATGGTTGAATGAGTCGCTGGACCACCCCATATAGGTCCAGACCTTCTTCAGATCATCATCGCTCTTGAGGCGGCTCTTGGAGAGACCCAACTCCCTTGCGGCAAAGTGGAGCAAAGGATGGAATGTTAGGAGGAGTTTGGGAGGCTCTAAGCGCAAAGATGATCAAAGACGTAAAGAGTCCTCAAACCATGCGCACTTTCCTTCTTAAGTAAGCATTTGCGACGCTTGGATGGAAACCATAAAGAGATTGAAGGCACTTTTCAAAAATTTACCCCGTCAATGACGAGTGGGACTAATACCACCCCGACGAAGAGATCGAGGTCCTTACCCAAGGCCAACCGTTGCAATGATGAGCGGCGGGAAACCCAAAGTCGGCGCTCTGATAGGGCGTGCAGAACCGATATGATTTTCGTATTGGGAACCGGCGACCTTCAATTGCGTGAGATCCGCACTCAAAGATCTCATCTTCCGTAATCATAACAAGCCACGCGTCGAAGGTTCACCCCGGAACCACCAATCTATCGGCGGACTTTCGAAAATTGAAGTGCGGGAATCGAGAATGCCCCCACCTCCGGCAAAACAACTTAACCCAAGGGGTTTCTCCCAGAGGTGGGCCCGGGGGCCACTGTCGGTACCCGACGTACCGGGTACCCCACGATACCGCAACAAGTGCAAGGAAGTTCCACCCGTCAGAGTCGAAGGCCCTTGCTGGTCCCACATGTCACAATGCACCGGACCCGCTCCCCTCTAAAAGTGCATCTAGGACTCTCTTGTGGGTTGTGGATGATTTATGACAAGCAATTGGGATCCTAACCTATTTGTTGAGATGAGTGCAGGCCTATGATAGGAAAATGAGCAAAATACCAAAAAGAAGGAAGGATGAGGAACAAAGTGGAGATGAGTTCAAAAAAAAAGAGTAATAGATTATTGTGTATGGAGTGTGTTAAGGAAACTCACCCCAAGAGCTCAATCACAATTAAACACACACATTGCATAAAGTTACACAGGACCGGACTAGTCCGATCACAACCGAACTAGTCTGTTAACCTTTCTGCATCAGATCGGACAAGTCTGATATCTGTCGGACTAGTCCGATATTCTTCTAACTAGAATCGGACTAGTCCTCCCCAGTACGGACTAGTCCTCAAAACACTTCACAAGTCACACAAAATCGGACAAGTCCGATCATAACTGGACTAGTCCGATATTCCTTCTGATCCATATCAGACAAGTCCGATATTGGCACGGACTAGTCCGAAAAACCCTCTGATCTAAATCGGACAAGTCCCCCAGTGCAGACTTGTCATCCTATACACTTAGGGTCTCACATGTTCAGACAAGTCCGATGACTATCGGACTAGTCCAAAGATTTCTAGTAGTGAAATCAGACAAGTCCGTTCCTAGCCGGACTAATCCGATATTTTGGGGTACTTAGGGTTTGCTACACACAGCACACCGGACTAGTCCGCTGACCACCACAGACTAGTCCGAACTTTCTGAACCCTAACGGTCACTTTTAGAAACCCCATATAAATATAGGTGCACGGCCCAATTATGATATCTCTCGAGCCCTAGCACCGTCACACCTCCCAAGAGCCTAAAAAACTACATCTCTCCACGAAATTAAGTGCAACAACAATCAATCCTTTAAGGATTCACTCTAGATCATTGGAGATACACTTGGAACATCACATTGAGCTCTTGGTTTGATTCTCTAACACACTCCTGCATTTTAATTGTAATCTTTTGAGTGTGTTTTCGGTGGAAATTTGTGTTGTAATCTAAGGGAGCTCTCAACGTGTGAGAATGCCCCTTGAATTCGGTTATTCACCCCTTTGTGATTAGTGGAAGAGGATTGACCTTCGTGGCGATCCGACGAGGGTAGGGTTGGAGAAGACCCGATCCTTTTGTGGACTCCTCAACGTGGATGTCGGTTGCCTTTTGTGGTAGCCGAACCACGGGATAAATCCTTGTGTTTTGTTTTTGGTGTTCATCATTCTAATTAATCAATATAATCTAGGGTTTCATAATCATTACTCATCTTACGTTGGATTGTTAAACATAAGATTTAATTGTGATATAATCTAGAATATAACTGTGAAACCTTTATTTGGTTCTATTTTTCCGCTGCTCACATAAAAGAATCAATCTAATCGATCTAGCTTAATCAACTTAGTCCGTGAACACCGGACTAGTCTGCACTTTCCCGGACTAGTCCGATATCTCTGGTATTGAGCTTGTTGTTGAGTGTTGCAGGATCCGACAATTTTCAAAAAGGCCTATTCACCCCCCCTCTAGGCCCACATTCATTTGGTATGAGAGCAAGATTCTTCAAGAAAGAGTCTAACCACTTGAAGAGATCATGTCAGACATGAAGGACGCCCACAAAATCAACAAGCAAGAGGAGGTTAACAAAGAAAAGACCCAAAAAGTGGAGAAGTACCTCGAAGCCATTCAAGACTTCGAGGACGACGATGAGGAGACGCTGGAGCTAAAGGCGCTTCTCAAAAAGAAGGCACTTTCCAAAGGGAAAGTGAAAGTTGAAGAGAAGAAGAAGGGGAGTAGTCACACCGACTACTCCCGATATCCTTTTAACTATGATCGTCTAAATTCCAATAACAATCATTACTTATCTATCCCACTTGGAAAAGGCCCACACTTCGATGGAAGTGATTACTCAATGTGGAGGCAGAATATGAAAATGCATTTGATTTCCCTCAACCCAAGTCTATGGCATGTTGTATGCACAGGGATAGATATTCCGGACGACGACGAAGAGCTCACCCCAAGCCAAGAGCAGGCCATTCATAGAAATGCACAAGTCGTAACTGTAATCACCTCCTCACTCAGTCGGGACAAGTTCACCAAGGTGGATGGACTCGAAATTGCTAAGGAGATATGGAATACACTACAAACTGCACATGAAGGTGACCGACATGTGCATGAAGCAAAGATTGAGATGATCGAAGGCGAACTAGGAAGATTCGCAACTGAGGAAGACGAGTCACCCCAAGATATGTACAATCGATTGAAGACACTTGTCAACAAAGTTCGATCATAGGGGAGAAAGAAGTGGAATGACCACGAAGTTGTAAAGCTCATCCTTAGAGCTTTTGTGCCTCGCAATGTCACGCTATGCTCCATGATTAGAGAAATCCCCGGATACAAAAGGATGACTCCGGATGAATTGCTTGGAAAAATCATCAACTTTGAGATGATGGAAAGACAAGCAAAGCACGTCAAGGAAATTGCCGATCTCACCTCGGCTAAGAAGAAAGGGGTTGCTCTAAAGTCCACCCTCAAGCCTCTATCCAAAGAAGCAAGGGAAGCACAACTAGAGGAAGACAGTGACGACGAAAGCAGTGAGCTAGATGAAGAGGACATGATATTGTTCATGAAAAAGTTCAAGAGAATAATGAAGAAAAGACAAGGAACAAAATCAAGTGAGGGAAAGTACAAGGAAAGAACGAAACCGAAGTTGAGGCGGGCATGCTACAATTGTGGTGAGTATAACCACTTTATAGTTGATTGTCCATATGAGGAGAACAAGAAGAAGACCAAAGAATCCAAGCCTCAACCTAAGAAATTCTTCAAGAAGAAGAAGAAGCAAGCCGGACAAGCGCACATTGGGAAGGAGTGGGACTCAAACGATGAGTCCTCATGATCCGGAGAATAAGAGATGGCTAGCGTAGCCATCGAAAGCACCTCCAAGAAATCTACACTCTTCCCCACACTCGGCGCAAGGAAGGGAAATGGCACTTGCCTTATGGCAAAGGAAGGTAAATGCATGGTAATCATCAAAACCCCTTCTGTGCATTCCTACTCTAGTGATGATGAAATGAATATTGATGATGAGGATATGCTTAGTGGACTAGATAGGAAAGCTGCAACAAAAATGAAATTTTTACTTGATCAACTTGTTGAGAAGGAGAGGTTGATTCATCGTCAAGAGGACATGATTATCTCCCAAAAGGAGGAGCATGCCGAACTTGACAAACTTCTAGAACTTGAAAAGGAGAAAAACAATTCACTAGAGCTTGAGTTAGCTTCAAGCAAGAAAGCTTGCTTGGAGTTAACTGACTCAAATGTTGCAATCAAGGACCAACTTGCTGACCTGATCAAGGTCAACAAGATCCTTGAAGTGCAAGTTGAGTCACTCAAGCTGAGTGAACCTTCCTCCTCTTCAAGTTCACCTTCTCAATCCACTAAAACTGATTTTGCTCATATGTGCACATGTAGTAAAATAGACACCAGTTTGAAGGAGAAGTCAACCTCCACAAAGGATAAAAATCCTACCCAATGTGGCATATTTGACAAGGAGAAGATCAACTATGCACGTAGTGCATACTTGGTCCAAAGACCTCCAAATGTCAAGTATAGCATTGGTTACTCTTATGATGAAAAACAACATGTTGGAAGTCATAAGAATAACAAGGGGAGGACTTCCTTTGTGAATGAAAGACCCTCTCAAACTCATAAGTCGAAGGGTAAAAACCTGAACTCACACAAACACCGGACTAGTCCGGTGAGTGTCCGGACAAGTCCGGTCCTCCAGACAGGTCCGGCCTCCCAGACTAGCCCTGTATACAACAGCAACAATTACTCTTTAGAACCTTTAATGCCTCCTATGTGTTAATGAGAAATAATTTTGGCAAGGTTTATGCTAATTATGTTGGGCCACACCATGGGAACACCAAATCTCATGTGTGGGTGCCCAAATGTATTGTAACTAACCTCCAAGGCCCCAAGCAAGCTTGGATACCTAAAGCCAAAGCATAATTTGTTTTTGCAGGCCTATTCCTTTGGTGGATCCAAATGGGTGCTAGACAGTGGCTGCACCAACCACATGACCGGAGAAAGAAGAATGTTCGTGGAATATGAAGAGAATGAGGACCCAAACGAAGGCATCTACTTTGGAGATAATAGTCAAGGAAGGGTGCTCGATACCGGTAAAATTACAATATCTTCTACACACACACTTTCTCATGTTTTACATGTTGAATCCTTAGATTATAACCTGCTGTCCATATCTCAGCTATGTGACAAAGGTTATAATTGCTTGTTCACTAACGAGGGTGTGACCGTCTCTAGGAGGAGTGATGGTTCCATTGCATTCAAGGGTATGTTTAAGGGAAAGCTTTACCTTGTTGACTTCAACAAGGATAAAGCCAAACTTGACACATGCTTGATTGCAAAGACCAACGTGGGTTGGCTGTGGCATAGACGGCTAGCGCATGTTGGTATGAGGAATCTTCAAAAACTCCTCAAGGGCGATCACATCCACGGTTTGAAGGATGTTGTTTTTGAGAAAGACAGGCCTTGTAGCGCGTGCCAAGCCGGGAAGCAAGTTGGAGCACCTCATCCCGCAAAGAACGTCATGACTACAACAAGACCGCTCGAACTACTTCACATGGACTTATTTGGTCCAATTGCTTACATAAGCATCGATGGTAACAAATATGGTTTAGTTATTATTGATGATTTTTCTCGCTTCACTTATGTTTTCTTTTTGCACGATAAGTTAGAAACACAAGGAACACTCAAGAAGTTCTTCAAGCGAGCTCAAAATGAATTCTCATTGACAATCAAGAGTATTCGAAGCGACAACGACACGGAGTTCAAGAACACACAAGTGGAGGAGTACCTTGATGAAGAGGGTATCAAGCACGAATTTTTAGCGCCATACTCACCACAACAAAATGGAGTTGCCGAAAGAAAGAACCGAACACTCATAGAGATGGCAAGAACAATGCTCGATGAGTACAAGACCTCGGATCGATTTTGGGCGGAAGCAATTAACACCGCTTGCCATGCTGTAAATCGACTTTATCTTCATCGACTACTCAAGAAGACATCCTATGAGCTACTCACCGGTAACAAACCAAATATCTCATATTTTCGAGTTTTCGGTTCTCCATGTTATATCCTAAACAAGAAGCCTAAGACTTCAAAGTTTGCTTCGAAGTTCGATGAAGGTTTCTTGCTTAGTTATGATTCGAACACCTACGCCTATCGTGTTTTCAACAAGGCCTCCGTACTTGTTGAAATAGCACGTGACGTAGTGTTCGATGAGACTAATGGCTCCCAAAAGGAGCAAGTTGATCCATGTGAATTAGGTAAAGAAGAAGCCCCTTGTCAAGCATTGAAAAGAATGGCTCTAGGTGAAGTTCGACCACAAGAGCCACCTTCACACATACATGAGGAAGATGAACCACAAGAGGAGTCCAAAGATCAAGGGGGAGCTTCAGCACAAGATCAACCACAAAAATATGAAGATGATCAACAAGTCAACGAAGGCAACTACTTAGGGGGAGAAGCAGATGACAATGAAGACACAACTCCTCAAGTGCCACACCCAAGAGTACACCAATGCGTCCAAAGGGATCACCCAATCGACAACATCATGGGTGACATCCAAAAGGGAGTAACCACTAGATCTCGCTTAGATAACTTTTGTGTACACTATTAGTTTGTATCCTTTTTGGAACCACGCAGGGTTGAAGATGCATTGAAAGATCCGGACTGGGTGGTGGCAATGCAAGAAGAATTGAACAACTTCAAGCGGAACGAAGTATGGGAACTTGTGGCAAGACCCAATGCAAACATCATCGGCACCAAATGGGTCTTCCGCAACAAACAAGATGAACACGGGGTGGTGACAAGGAATAAGGCACGACTTGTGGCCAAAGGTTATTCACAAGTTGAAGGTTTGGATTTCGATGAGACTTTTGCTCTAGTAGCTAGGCTTGAATCTATTAGAATATTACTTGCATATGCTACTCACCATGATTTCAAGTTGTATCAAATGGATGTAAAAAGCGCCTTCCTCAACGGACCAATCTAGGAGGAGGTGTACGTGGAGCAACCACCCGGGTTTGAAGACGAAGAGTTCCCCAACCACGTATTCAAATTGCGTAAGGCTCTCTACAGCCTCAAACAAGCTTCTAGAGCTTGGTATGAATGTCTTAGAGATTTCTTAATTGAGAATGGTTTTCAAATTGGCAAAGTAGATTATACTCTATTTACAAAAAATTTAGACAATGATTTCTTTATTTGTCAAAGTTATGTTGATGATGTAATCTTTGGGTCAACTAATCAATCGTTTTGTGAGGAATTTAGCAAAATCATGACAGACAGGTTTGAAATGTCAATGATGGGAGAATTAAAGTACTTCTTGGGATTCCAAGTGCGGCAACAAAAGGAAGGGACATTCATAAGCCAAACCAAGTACACGCAGGACATACTTAAGAAGTTTGGCATGGACAAGGCAAAGCCCATAAAGACCCCCATGGCAACAAATGGCCACTTAGATCTCAATGAAGATGGACCTAGCGTCGACCAAAAGGTATATCGCTCCATGATTGGATCTCTACTCTATTTATGTGCATCTAGGCCAGACATTATGTTGAGTGTATGTTTGTGTGCAAGATTTCAAGCCAACCCTAAGGAATGTCACTTGACAGCCATAAAAAGGATCTTGAGATATTTAGTTCATACACCCAACCTTGGTCTTTGGTACCCAAAAGGATCAAAATTCAATCTCATTGTTTACTCCGATGCAGATTATGCCGGGTGCAAAGTAGATAGAAAAAGCACCTCCGACACATGCCAATTCCTAGGAAGATCCTTAGTTTCTTGGTCCTCCAAGAAACAAAATTCCATTGCCTTATCCACAGCCGAAGCAGAGTATGTTGCAGCCGGGAGCTATTGTGCACAACTCCTTTGGATGCGACAAACTCTAAGGGATTATAGTTACAATATGAACCATATTCCTCTCCTTTGTGACAACGAGAGTGCCATTAAAATTGCCCACAATCCAGTTGAGCACTCTAGAACTAAAAACATAGACATAAGAAATCATTTTTTGAGAGACCATTCCATGAAAGGAGATATAGCCATCTCACATGTCAATACCCAAAAACAATTGTCAGACATATTCACCAAGCCACTTGATGAAAATCGCTTTTGCGAACTCCAAAATGAACTAAATATCCTCGATGCTCGGAGTGTGCCTTGAAAAGTTGCATACCTGTATGAATTTTTCAAAATATATTGATTGAATTGTGAAAATCAACTCTCTCTCAAATTTTCCCGAAAAACTATGTCAATTACTAGATCTTGGTGAATTATGATCATTGCTTGATTGTTGTATGCTTACTGGTCATATTCATCAAGATCATTTGATTTAATTTGCCTCTATATTCTCTATTTATGAACCTTCAAATATATATGAATGGTCTATGCAAATTTCTCCTGGTGACCACGGACTAGTCCGTGGTTACCCGAACTAGTCCGCACATGCAGACTAGTCCGCAGAGTGCCGGTTAGGCCGGACTAGTCCGATAACACCACGGACTAGTCTGATGTTGCTCTCTCGATGAGTTCGGACTAGTCCGGTCATCTCCAGACTTGTCCGATTTTTCGTGTCCATAACCCTAGCCTCCACCAAACCCTAATCCCTTCATCCTCCACTCTTGCTCACGCATTCTCTCTCCTCCGATCAAGCTCCCAAGGCGATTTCTTGCTCCCTCCATCAAAAATCTCCGCATTTGAGCGGAAATCAAGCTTGCCCTCTTGAGGATTGAAGCTAGCGGACTTGTCCGGCCTTCAACACCCTCATCTCCAAGCTTCAATCGATTTCTTCGGTAATTTTCACCCAAACCCTAGAAATCTCGTTTTTCTTCATTATTGGTCGAATAGCCTAGCATCTTTCACTATATACATGTCTCCTTTATGTATCACGTGTATGCTAGACTTATTGTGCATTAGGAATTAGCTTTTGTCAAATCTCTTAGGTTTTTGAGGATGAACACTGGACTAGTCCGATCCGTGAACGGACAAGTCCGGTCCCCCCCCCCGGACTAGTTCGTGCCTTTGCATCGGACAAGTCCGATGTTTCTGAACTCAAAACCTAACTCTTCAATTCCTCAATGCAGTTCCTTGCTATCCTTTCATACTATGTCTTGTATCATTCATTATCATTCTTGAAACTCATTCTCAGGTCATGTCGAGCTCAAACGATGAGGTTTCCGATTTTGAGGCCGAGATGGACCACGATGTGGCACCTCGGACCTCAACGAGTCTTGGCAAGAAGCGCCAAGAGCGACCTACCGAGCCAGCTCCGTCTCCTCCACAAGTTCAGAGGAAAGTGCTAGTGAAGAAGCCAGCCTCCAAGGTGCCAGTTTCTAGGGCTATCGCCAGTGGTGGCCCTAGCTCGGCAAGTGCCCGCCTAGCCAAAGGCAAGGGCAAGGGGATAGCGACGGGTCCAGTTGGACCATTGAAGCTGCATGCTCCCAGGGAAGGGGTCCGGGACCCAACTGAAGAAAAGTTCAACGGGAAGGGCAGTGACTCGGCGGCCAAATTCATAAGCATCGATTGGTATGGCCGACCGAAGCAAGCAGCTGATGGAAGATTCTGGTGCAACTTCCATGCTAATTTCTACAGATTGGTGTATCTACCGATGAAGACACCAGTGGTGCGTAGTCAGTGGATCGACTGGGCACATCTTGAGAAGAAAAGATGCTCTGCTTTTGATGAAGTGATTGCAACAGCTGAAAGACATGGCTTGAAGGATCTCTTTGCCTTCAAGTACAATTGGAATGATGAAGTGGTGGCTCAGTTCTACGCCACCTGCCACTTTGCAAGCGATGAAGAGGAAAGAGTGACTTGGATGACTCATGGATCCAAGTACACTATCACTTATGAAGAATTTGCAAGGATGTTGCATCTTGACACCTCCAGCAATGATAATGTGGTCATCCACAATGTTGGTGTCATTGAAAAGGAGAGGATGAAGTTTCTCTATGAGCCCAATTCAAAGTTCATCTCTCCTTCCACAAAGAACATGAAGCCATTCTTTCTGGTGCTAAACAGAGTCTTGAGGAAGACCATTGCCCCTAAGGATGGGGATGCAGGGAGTGTACAAGGGTACCTCCGGACCCTAATGAGGGTCATAAGCAAGAACAGACAGTTTGACGTGTTTGACTACATATGGAACGATATGGTTAACATCTCCAGCACCCCCAACAGGTCCTGTGGCTATGCTCCCTATCTAATGTTTATAATTGAGAAAGTCACAGGGATTGAGTTTGTCAAGGATGTGGATCACACTCCTTTGAGGCCTCAGAAGCCTCAACCAGTAAATGTCCAGGCTACTCCCTCGCCAGCCTTCAGTCCCGAGGCACCGGCAAGATCAAGAGAAGATGCTAGAGCTATCCCTACTTCTAGGGAAGGCCCTCAGAGAGGATCAGCTAGTGGGATCCTCAAATATCTGGCTGCCATATTCTCCTCCTGCAAGAAGGCCGAAGTGAAGGCCCACAAGCTCAACCAGAAAAGAAAGGAGGACATGAAGTACATCAAGGCCAATGTGAAGCATATCTGCCAGAAGCTGGAGATCGACCCCATTGGATCTCCAGCGATTTCTGAGGACTCTGACCCGGACTTCACTGAGCTCGCGCCCTTGAACCCCTCCGAGCTTGCCTACTTTGGCATTGGGGGCTCGAGTGGCTCCGTTCCTCCTCCTTCTCCTCCTCGTCAAGCTGAAGATGAAGATGACGAAGACGACGATGAGAGGACCGACAGTGAAGAGTGAAGACCCTAGGACCCTCCTCTCCTTCTTTTTGGTGTCTTGATGCCAAAGGGGGAGAGATTGAGGGGGAGTCTTAGCTTTAGCTGTAGGATGCGAGGAGAGAGCTCTTTTTATGCTTCTTGTCTATTTTTTGAGTTTTGCAGTGTTCTAACTTTGTTCCTAAGTTAGTTATGGTTCTGTGATGCAATGCTTAATTAATTTGAGAAGTATTTGTTGAAATCTGTAATCTTGCTCCTGGAATGACATATATGCTTGGCTTTGGTTGATTAATGTAAACTATGTCATTCTCAATGTTTCAATATACTTAGTTATGCATCCCACCATAAAGAATGCACATATGGATAATTCTTTCACTGCTTGATGTATTTTTGACTCATATGTGCATACTTTATGAAAATCTCAATTTTTATCATATTTTGTGAAATCTCAATTGGTTGTCATCAATCACCAAAAAGGGGGAGATTGAAAGTGCATCTAGGACTCTCTTGTTGGTTTTGGATGATTTATGACAAGCAATTGGGATACTAACCTATTTGTTGAGATGAGTGTAGGCCTATGATAGGAAAATGAGCAAAATACCAAAAATAAGGAAGGATGAGGAACAAAGTGGAGATGAGTTCAAAAAAAAAGAGTAATAGATTATTGTGTATGGAGTGTGTTATGGAAACTCACCCCAAGAGCTCAATCACAATTAAACACACACATTGCACAAAGTTACACAGGACCGGACTAGTCCGATCACAACCGGACTAGTTCGTTAACCTTTCTGCACCAGATCGGACAAGTCCGATATCTGTCGGACTAGTCCGATATTCTTCTGACTAGAATCGGACTAGTCCTCCCCAGTACGGACTAGTCCTCAAAACACTTCACAAGTCACACAAAATCGGACAAGTCCGATCATAACCGGACTAGTCCAATATTCCTTCTGATCCATATCGGACAAGTCCGATATTGGCACAGACTAGTCCGAAAAACCCTCTGATCTGAATCAGACAAGTCCCCCAGTGCGGACTTGTCATCCTATACACTTAGGGTCTCACATGTCCGGACAAGTCCGATGATTTCCATAGTGAAATCGGACAAGTCCGTTCCTAGCCGGACTAGTCCGATATTTCGGGGTACTTAGGGTTTGCTACACATAGCACACCGGACTAGTCCGGTGACCACCACGGACTAGTCCGAACTTTCTGAACCCTAACGGTCACTTTTAGAAACCCCATATAAATAGAGGTGCACGGCTCAATTATGATATCTCTCGAACCCTAGCGCCGTCACACCTCCCAAGAGCCTCAAAAACTACATCTCTCCACGAAATTAAGTGCAACAACGATCAATCCTTTGAGGATTCACTCTAGATCATTGGAGAGACACTTGGAACATCACATTGGGCTCTTGGTTTGATTCTCTAACACACTGCTGCGTTTTAATTGTAATCTTTTGAGTGTGTTTTTGGTGGAAATTTGTGTTGTAATCTAAGGGAGCTCTCAACGTGTGAGAAGGCCCCTTGAATTCGGTTATTCACCCCTTTGTAATTAGTGGAAGAGGATTGGCCTTCGTGGCGATCCGACGAGGGTAGGGTTGGAGAAGACCCGATTCTTTTGTGGACTCCTCAACGTGGATGTAGGTTGCCTTTTGTGGTAGCCGAACCATGAGATAAATCCTTGTGTTTTGTTTTTTGGTGTTCATCATTCTAATTCATCAATATAATCTAGGGTTTCATAATCATTACTCATCTTACGTTGGATTGTTAAACATAAGATTTAATTGTGATATAACCTAGAATATAACTGTGAAACCTTTATTTGGTTCTATTTTTCCGCTGCTCACATAAAAGAATCAATCTAATCGATCTAGCTTAATCAACTTAGTCTCTGAACACCGGACTAGTCCGCACCTTATCGGACTAGTCCGATATCTCTGGTATTGAGCTTGTTGTTGAGTGTTGCAGGATCCAACAATTTTCAAAAAGGCCTATTCACCCCCCCTCTAGGCCCACATTCACCCTCACATGGCTGGCTACCTGGTTAACACGTGTAAAATAAGCCCGGAACAAAACTCCCAACCAAGGGAAGCTCCGACAACTACACGTGTACAACAGCCCCGGACCTAGCCCCCGGCAGAGAGGAGCTCCAATACTGACACGTGTACAGCAACCCCGGACCTACTCTCTCGCAAGGGAAAGTTCTGGATCTGCCACGTATGGAGCCTCCGGACCTTCGTCACCAACGGAAATACAAGCCGATCATGACCATTACGGACATTCAAGGATGGTTAAGGCGACATTTACAAGGTCTGATAATGTGTCATTAATACCATATTAATGACACACGATCATAGTACCGTTAATAGTGGTAACGCTGGCATGAAGGCACGTTACCTCACTATTAACTATACTTAATACTCTTTAGACAGTGTATTAGGTCATTAAGCACGTCAGGGCCACATGTCGGGCCAGGCCAGCTTTGTAATGGTCAGTCCTTAGAAATATAAAAAGGCTGCACCACACGAGTATAGGGAGAATCCTGATCTAGGCTATTGCAACCTGAACTTAGCGAACTCACTCGCTCAATACAATCACAAAACCCCGTGGAGTAGGGTGTTATGCTCAGGCGGCCCGAACCACATAAATCTCTGAGGTCACCATCTTGATATTGATCTTGCGTCCCCCAACCACAAAAGAACCTTCGCGGGCTACTTCTAAGCGGGTCCGAGGGAAGTGTCGTATTCCACACTTTGACATTTCATCGTGTTCCTCAGGTATCATAAGGAAGGATTTGATTATATTCAGGTATCAAGTGATAATGTGCTCTGAGTTCAGTGATGTGTGATATCAACAGTGAACCGAAGCAAAATGGAGAAATCACGAAGCTATAGGTGATGTGAGGAATTGGAGACGCGCTTTCTATTAGAGCGCATCTCTCTTTTAGCAGAGCAGAGGGAGACGTCGGTCATAGGAGACGTGCTGTGTTTTATGCGTGTCTCCCGTTTTTCAAAGAGGATAGCGTGTCTAGGATACCAATTTAACTGAGACAGACTTTGTTTTAATGTGTCTCCTTACTTTCAGCCATGCCATGTTAGATCCTCGCTGAAGCGGACTCGTCTCGCTTAACATTATCAGAGACACCGCATTTGAGCGCGTCGCCTATCTTTGTCTCCTATTTGAGTTTCTTACGTAGTGTAACATTATATATGTACTCCCACAATCATCAAATAATTAACATTTTTGAATTAAAATTAATTTAAAAAGTTATTTATTTTGGATGGTGAGAGTATTTTATGTTGAATGAAGTAACATCCGTGTAGAAAGAAATATGTAGCTAGGTTTGACCATGCATAGTGTCCACTAGTTCCAAGTTTTCGTATCATCCCCACACTATTTCCGAGGAAAAAAATATGGGAGTTAATGATTTTCATCCTTACAGAATTTTCAGATGATATCCCTTGCAAGTGTACCAAAATGCAAAATGGACTACTCCCTCCATGCGCAAATATTTATGACTGGTTAGTTCAACGAACCACAAGTGATCAATTTTTTGATAGAATATACTCCTTCCTGGTTCGAATTATTTGTCACCGACTAGTTCATTTTTAAACTAATCGGTGATAAATATTTCGATCAGGAGGGAGTATATAGTTTCCTATACTAGTATACCTTTTTCTTCAAATTTTTAAGTTTTTATTCTCGCTCACATGCATTTAGTATTTCACTGTATCGATGCATTTGCGTTCATCTAAAGTTCGCTCAAAGGGTGACGAAGCAAGGGAGAAAGAACATCCCTCCAAGCACGTGATTAACTCTTGCCATATTTCGCATTAGCCGTCATCCTCGTCCACATATAGTACATTATTTCAGTTATATGTTGTATTAAGCAAAAGAAAGTTCCATGTGTGCGCATTAGTCATTTTCAAGAAAAGAAGGAATTTGCTCAACGTTCACACGTCGAACATGGACGGTCTACATCTCTTGTAATGTGGCACCTCGAAAGAAAAGAAAATTAAATCCGTAATCACTCCGGTTAAGCAGCTCCTAAAACGTGGTCAAGGAGTAGAAAACACTATCAGTTGTTGCGTGATATCTTTCACGTCGGAGTTAAATCGTCTGAGTATAAATAAATTAACCATCCTTGTAAGACCAGACCATACACAGTAGTGTACTGTAAGTATAGAGTACGTGTTCAGAGTGAACATGCTGAAAGTATAGATGATATGTTGTAGGTCGGAGGATATGTTGTACATATAAAAAAAAGTATAAAACATAGAGTATGCTTTAGAGGAAACGAGTGCGGATGGTCTGAGGAAAAAAAAAAAGAGAGCTAATTCGTGGATTAGAAGAGGGCACTGGGAAAACTATAGGTGAAGTGTGAGGAAGTGGCACTTAGCCAGTTAGAGTGCGTTTGGTTTGACGTCGAAGTTAGATTGGATAGAATCATCCATGTTTTTATGTACTGGACCATAGATTGGACGCTTTAATTTTTTGTTTGGTAGGTTGGATGAAACTTGAGTGGATTGGATCACCTAAGTTGATAATTTCACTTGAAATTAATTATTTATATATTAATTATCATATTACTAGCAAATATTAATATCATAATTGTAATTATTAATCAACAATAAACAAGTTAATTATCACTAATTATATTACTAAGAAGCATAATTAGATAAGTTGGATGAACTCATCCAACTAATTTTTTGTGCTACCTCATCCAAGTCAATCCTCGAACCTGGATGACCTTGTCCATCTGACCATAAAACAAACACATGACTGGATCATCTAATCCAAGTTAATCTAATCCAATACAACCAACCAAACGCACCTTTACGTTTGCAGAGCTGGAGGAGGCCTAGCTTTACGTAGCTCTGAGATTTTTTTTTTCAAACTGCTTGTTTTCTAGGGTCCTCTCTCTTTCCCTCTGTCTCAGCAGGGCTGCAGGGGTTCCTACTTTAGCAGCCAAACATGCGTCCTTAGCCATCCGAAAGCTAATAACTTATTTTTAAATTTTTTTATTGAGTCTTAATAAGCGAAATTCTGCATTTTTGTTCGATCAAAAGAAAATTTATCGTAGCTTTTGGTTCACCAATTCATTTGTTATCGTCAGTTCTACGCAATAGAATTAAGAAAAAATTGTGATCTCGATTAAATTTAATGTTTTCCTCGAAGTTCTAGAAAAGGCAAAGAAGTTCCCATACGCATGATAGGGTCGGCGCTCTCATCATTTTGTTTGTACGACATGCTCGATCGAGCCATGCATGGTATGCTATGAATCCCCGTCGGTGAAACTTGAAAGGCCGCTGCAACTGGTTCACCACGAACTCGAAATGATTCTTGGCTGTAAATCCAGCGTGATATGCGCGGGTTCGATTGATGGTTTCTCGCTTGCCCTTGTTCTAGAGCTGCCCCACAAGGCAATCGTTCCTGTTAGAAATAGAAATCGAGATACAATTGTTGTATAGTTCCTAAGATAAAATATAGTATTGATCCCATTTAAAAAGAAATAGAGATATGATCATTGTATACCTTCCAAGGTATAGAAAATAGACTTGATCTGATTTAGATAAAAATAGGAAGATATAACAATCAAATCAAGTTTGTGCACTATCTCCAAAAATGTAACACCACGGCAGCAGCGATTGCTGTCCTATATAGACATGTAAGCGCCGGCTCTAGGAGATCACGGCGATTCAACTATTACGCTGCCCTCTGATTTTCTATCATGGTTCAGAGTCTAGAATATATCCCATCTGCAATGGCCAGTGCGTCTTCTTCAAGCATCGTCGCCATGCACCACCTTATCCCCATCTCCGATAAACTTGACAAAACCAACCATACACTACAGGAAATCCGAACATTTACACCGATCAAAATAACTTTCATCGGCCGGCCGATGTAATTAAGTTAATTTACGTCGGTTGATTTTAACCGACGTAAGTAGACTAACTTACGTCGGCTGTCGTCCCATAGCCGATGTAAGTACAGCGACCGACAGCAATAAACACAAAATGACGTCGATCGTGACCTGCAACCAACGTAAATAAGTGGGCCGTCAGAAGTTACTCTTAACTTATGTCGGCCGTACAAGGGACCGACGTAAGTCAACCTAGCTGACGTAAATAGTTGAATTTAGTCGACGTAAATAATGGAATTTAACCTATACCCACACGCCTCTCTTTTTCCTCTTCCTTGCCGCTTTATTTGTCTTTCCCTGCCGCCGCCACAGCCGCCGCCCAACGCCGCTGCCGCGCCCGACGCCGCCGCCACACCCGACGCCGCTGTCGCGCCCCACCGCGCCGCCCCGGTCGCGCCGCCACCTCCTCGGCAGGTATGAACTCCTCTCCACCTCCCCCACTCCTCCTCCCCGGAGCCCCCCCCCCCCCCACCCCCCCTACCCGATCGAGCGCCCCCCACCCCCTCTTGGTTAGGTCAACCGCGACGGGTGGCGACCCAAGTTAAGAAGCCAAGGGCCCTGAGCCCAATCCTGCCTGCCTCCGCCAATCTCTGCTCCCAGTCCCAGTCTCCCACCTCCCAAAGGGCCGGGGGCAAGGCACAAGGAAGAAGATGCATGGTAAATTCCATCAGAATCCATGAGGTCGCTCGGTGATGAAAATGAAACGGGAGGGTGTGAACGACTGCATCTCCTTTGTTTTTCTCACCACTGATGGCTGCCATGCCAATGTTGTGGAGAAGAAGGAGAGGCGCGCGGAAGTCACCGCCCAACCTGACGGGGTACTTACGTTCTTTCGTGGCCCATCTAGTGTGAAGTTAAAGTATGCGACTAAATCACCCGCGCGTGTGTATGGTGGATCCCGACGGACCCAGTTCATTGTCTCTCTCATTATTTCCTCTATCGTGCATAAATTAATGAGAAGCTAACGATAATTTGTCTGGCTTTAAATTACAAAGTCAAACATGGGCGAATATCGTAGTTGGATGTATGCTGGTTAGAAGAGCAGAACTGGTGGTCACTCAGATGAGTGGTATGTCAAGACAAAAGCTTTTGTGGAACGAGCTTTTTCGTTGTCAAATAGCGATAAGGCACGATGCCCATGTGCGAAATGCTGAAACGGAACGTTTTTGGACAAAGTGGAACTTACGATGCACTTGTGTCAAAACGGTCATATTATGAGTTGTGGAACTTCCACGACGAGATAACTTCTCAAGTTGTACAAGAAGTGGAAGCGGACAATGATGATGCCACAGAGGTTGATATGATGGATGAGATGCTGGACGCTATACGACCAGAGCTTACAGAGGATCCTCAAATAGCAGAGGTTAAAGAGTTCTTCAAACTTCTCAAAGATTTAAAAGAGCCGCTGCATGGACACACTAAAATAACAATCCTTAATTTTATGACTAGACTTATGACAATTAAGTCTAAGTTCTTCTTTTCTAATAACTGTTACAATGAGCTCATCAATTTGTTCAATGATGCCCTTCCACATCCCAACAAAGTGCCTAAAGATATGTATAAGTCGAAGAAAATTCTTCCCGATCTCGGTATGAAGTACGAGAAGATTGATGTGTGCCCGGACAATTGCATGCTTTTCTAGAGAGAGCATGCAAATGAGAACAAATGTTTGAAATGTGGTCAACCGAGGTTGGTCGAAATTGTTAATAACGATGGTGGTATTATGACAACAAAGTCGCACGTAAGCAGCTTCGTTACTTACTCGTGACATTGAGGTTCAAGCGGCTGTTCCTTTCAAAAAAAGGCCAGACACATGAGATGATACAAAGAAGGTGAGCGTCAGAACAATAGAGTCATGACGCACCCATCCAATGGTGAGGCATGGAAGGCGCTGGACCGGTTCGACCCAGAATTCAGTCGTGAAGCGAGAAATGTTCGCATCGGGTTGGTGACATATGGGTTCACGATGTTCAGCACAAACGCCACACCATACTCCTGTTGGCCCATCATTGTCATTTCGTACAATCTTTTACCGGCTTTTTGCATGAAGAATGAGTTCATGATTCTTAGCCTCATTGTACCTGTGCCGGATCATCCTGGGTCACGTCTCAACGTGATGTTGAAACTGTTGATCGAAGAGTTGAAAATGTTGTGGACAGGAGTCTGTAGGATCGAAGAGCACGTGAAAAGCTACCAGAGGGGGGGGGGGGGGGGTTGAATGGTAGATTTAAAAATCTTACGCAGCAGAAACAATTAAACCCCAACCCCTTCGGGAGAAAAACGATCTATCAAAAAAATCGTGTGTGAGACTAATCTAAACGTGTTTCACCGTGACAAAAGTGATATATATCAGAGAGAATTAAGTCACGAAGACAACACAAGAAGAATCACTCAAATCCGTCAAGAAAAACTCAAGTTATGATCGAAAGATCAAACAAAGGTCAATCTGCCCTACCCGAGAAAAAAACAGTTCTGGAACGCTGGAAAGAAACTCGTGTAGATCATAGACCACAAATCCAATGACTGTGAAATTTTGACAGATGATATATAATCAAGTTGTGAAGACAATCCAAAAAGAATTACGTCAATTTGATCTTTAAACTCGAGTTATGATAAAACCACCGATGAAAGGTAGTGCTGTCCAGAAACTCGACAAGTAAAACTTGTCTGGAACAAGTCACACAAACAAGGCACAAAAGTTCCTTCAAACTACGAATTTTATTCAATAGAACACAAGAGGAACAGCCCCAAAGTCATCTCCCACGAGCTTTGGCCTCCCTTGCTTACATAACCGGCCCGTAGGCCAACCCAATCTCAACTAGGACTCCAATCCTACTCAAATCATGAATTGAAACTTTCCATAACTGCTTAGGATTCTTCTATACACAGATAGAAGCAATCTTAAGACTTCCAAACACCTTAGGAACGTATCCCACATTCCTAAACAGCTCAAATTTGTGACCCACACGAAATCCTATCATAACCAACTCAAATCTTTCCATATTTGAGTCAAACCCGACTTAGCCGTAGCCTAAGTCCATAACCTAGTCGGTTAGACCTTTCCGACCAACTCTTTACGTCCACATATCTTCATCACGTCTCGGAACCATGTAGCCACGTCCATGCACTGCTTGCACATGTACAAACATCTTCCAATGACGTCCACGATACCTTCACATGCATTGTTCTTGATTCAATCATGCTGTGCAACCTCCTGATCAGCTCAACCACAATTCCTCCTGAATTTGGTTGTTGGAACCTCATCTCCTCCCTGAGACTAGTCTAATGGATCCTGTCACCATCCATGTCTTGAACTCAAGCAACACCTGCACATGAATAAACAACCAATCCATACGATCCCAAGTCCTCGACTTGACTCAAGTTAGTTCCGAACACAACACCTTACGTGAGAATCTCACATAAGCATGTTGCAAAACCACAGTAACACGATATCATCCATATCAACCAAAAACGCACCAAAGATTTAGCAAATGAATACTAAGCAATCTTTCCAACAATGTAAAGCAAGTACGAAACATTGCAAATGAAAAGCAGAAGCACTGCGGTCAAGTTCCGGACCTTGCCAGAGCAACCCGGACCTTGAGCCGAAGCTAACAAAAGCTAGTAGAACCTAGCGTCGGGGCTAACCAGAACTAGTCGGAACTAGTAAACCCAAAAGCCGGAGCTAGAAAAATCAACTCGGATCTTAGCAAAAACACGCCGGAGCTAAAGATAAAACTCACCGGAGCTAACCAAAACTAGTCGAATCTTAATAAAAAGGTGTTTTGGTGATATTCAAAACTTTTATCGTCAAAGCAAGTGTATTCACTACAAGCCAATGTATTCAGCACACATAGGTCTTACAATCTCCCCCTTGATGAATGCATTGGCAACACCATTTAAAATCCGAACATTGGCTTATTCACATAAAAGTTTTGAAGGCAATTTCTCCCCCTTTGTAAATCAAAAGTAAAATGAGAAGAAAATCCAAAAGTTATCCCATATTATCTCTCCCCCTTTATTATCTCTCCTTATGCACATATTCTCTTTCTCTTCATGCTTATCTCCCCCCCTTTGACAATGTATTCAACAAGTCATGAGCATATAAACAAATTATCTCCCCCCTTTAGTTGTTATGAGCATATTATAACATATACATATAAACAAAGCTCATCCAAGTCATACTATTTAGTACCTTACATTATCACATCAATGAAATACATAAAGTAGTGTAAGCCATGCTAGAGATCAAATTTAATTTTCAATTTAAGTAAGTCATGATCTCACAAACTTAACTATTTCAAAACCTGAAATCATGAAACTAGTTGCTGCATTTTATTATTTTTCAAAGCATAAATTTAGATCATATGATATTTGCAAGAGATTATATGCGCATCTGCCTTATTCTAACCAACCAAGCCAAGCCTATGTCATTTGACAATCAGAAGCTTAAGGATATGGTTTTAGTCATACACAACTTCTTCCAAGTCCATATCTAAGTGCAATGATAAGCCATCTCAAAAGAAGAAGTGCGATGCATGCATATTCTCTTGATCTTTTCTCAATTTATATTTGTTCATAAAAACTCAACATGTGAGTTGATTACTTGATTAATTCTTAATGATTAAAAGCACTTGTGAACATGTAACAAGTTCAAAACAGCAAGAAAGTTTGACCATGACCAGTTTTAGTGTAAGTAATTATTCCAATTACTAGACATGGCAAAAACTACAAAATGTATAACACGAGTAATGTAGTAAGAACTTTCAGCATGTAAAAGGAATCACAAAGTCATATATGTATGAAATACTATGCTCATATTATTTTAATTTCAGATTCACACATAGACTTCCCAAGTTTCAAAATTCCTCCTCAATTTAAGCCATGAGTATGCACAACCCCTATTTCACTACGAATGTAACAAAAACGAGTGAAATCCAAAGGTTTTGTAAAAATGTCAGCCAATTGTTGTTCGATATCTACATGGTGAAGCACAATGTTTCCTTTTTCAACATTATCTCAGAGAAAGTGATACCTAATGTCAATGTGCTTAGTTCTAGAATGTTGCACGGGGTTTTTAGCAATGCAAATGGCACTAGTGTTATCACAGAACAGTGGAACACTATCTAGATAAACCCCATAGTCCTTAAGTGTTTGAACAATCCAAAGAATTTGTGAGCAAGCACTAGCAGCAGCTACATATTTAGATTCGGCTGTGGATTGTGCAACTGAATTTTGTTTTCTAGAGGACCAAGCAACAAGAGAATTACCAAGAAAATGACAAGCACTGGAAGTACTTTTCCTATCAATCCTACAACCCCCAAAATCAGCATCTGAAAAAGCTTTCAAAGTAACGGTTGAGGAAGAAGGAAGAAAAATTCCAAATTCTTGAGTTCCATATAAGTACCTGAGAATCCTTTTGATGCCTTGACGATGTGAAGCACGTGGGGAGGCTTGAAACCGTGCATAAATACATACGCTGAATTGTATGTATGGTCTTGATGCCGTGAGGTACAAAAGTGATCCGATCATGCTTCTATATTCTTTTTGATCCACGGGTTCACCATCTTCATCAAGTCCAAGTGTTGTTGCTGTTCCCATTGGTGTGCGAAGAGGCTTGCTTTTGTCCATGTTGAAGTGCCTTAGGGGATCTTTTGTATACTTCGTTTGATGCACAAAGGTAACCTCCTTAGTTTGCTTGATTTGCAGCCCCAAAAAGTAAGTGAGTTCACCCATCATACTCATTTCAAATTCGGAACTCATCATTGCTGAAAATGTGGACACAAGATCATGAGAAGCACAACCAAAGATAATATCATCCACATACACTTGAACGAATAATGAGTCATTGCCATGCTTAAGCACAAAAATAGTTTTATCAACCTTACCCATGGTAAACCCTTTTTCAAGTAAGAATGTTTTTAACCTATCATACCATGCTCTAGGGGCTTGTTTGAGACCGTACAAGGCTTTGGATAGTTTGTAAACATGATTAGGAAAATCTGGATTTTCAAAACCCAGTGGTTGTTTGACATAAACCTCCTCATGTATGTAGCCATTAAGAAAAGCACTTTTAACATTCATTTGATATAGCTTAAAACCATTTGATGCAGCAAAAGCTAAAAAATTCTTATGGCTTCTAATCTAGCAATAGGAGCAAAAGTTTCATCAAAATCTAGACCTTCAACTTGAGTGAAACCTTGAGCAACCAACCTAGCCTTATTCCTAAACACAACCCCATCCTCACTTTGTTTATCTTTAAATACCCATTTAGTTCCAATTAAAGTGTGACCTTGAGGTGGAGGTACAAGTTTCCAAACATTATTTCCTTCAAAATTTTCTAACTCTTCTTGCATGGCAATAATCCAAAATTCATTAGTGAGTGCGTGCGATATATCTTTGGGTTCAAAAGAAGCAACAAAAGCAGAATGGGCATGAGAGTTTGGATCATAAAACCTGGACCGTGTGACTCGTTCATGCAAGCTTCCAATAATTTGTTGTGGGGGATGAATTTTGAGAACCCGGAGGGGAGTGGACACTTCACAAGCTTCTTCTTCTTCATGTCCATCACAAATTGATGATCTTGTGACTTGAGGAGGATCTTGACGAACAATGGTGGTCGTTGGTGCTGGCTGTGAATCAAAATTAGGAGCTGGAACAATACCATTAGCTGCTGAATTTTCCGGCAGCAGCACCACTTCTTCCTCATCTTCAATGAAAATGCCCCCCCCTGCGGATATGGATTCATACCTGCAATGTTTGAGCTTGTACCTGTGCTAGGTTCATCAAAAGACACTTCACAAGTCTCTACAATTTTGTTAGTGTCAAGTAAAAGCACACGGTAGCCTCTAGTATGAGATGGATAACCAAGAAACATGCCATCAATGGATCTAGGTTCAAATTTATCAAGATTACCATGTTTCTTAACAAAGCATTTGCAACCAAAGACCAAAAAATGTGTAACACTAGGTCTATGTCCAAACCAGAGCGCATATGGTGTTTTACCTAGCTTAGCGTGTAATAAAAAACGATTTGAGACATAAAAGGCGGTTGCAATCACATCAACCCAAAATTTCCTAGGAGTTTGATATTCATCAAGCATAGTCCTAGCCATCTCTACTAAGATTCTATTCTTTCTTTCTACAACACCGTTTTGTAGAGGTACATATGGTGAAGAAAATTGATGATCTATTCCATTTTCGGCACAAAAGTGATCAAAAGATTGATTTTTAAATTCGGTTCTGTTATCACTTCTAATTGCTTTTAATGATCCTGCGTGATCAATTGATAATCTAAGAAATAAAGTTATAAAGTGACTAAAAGCTTCATTCTTAGATGCCATAAAGTAAACCCAAGAGTATCTAGAATAATCATCAACAATAACAAGAACATACCATTTACCTCCGAAGGATTGAACACGTGAAGGTCCTACGGTGTCAAGGTGCAAAAGTTGACCGGTTATGTGGCATGAGCAACCTGAATCCACAATCCAAATGTTCTTCTTCCTCAAGCGCATAACCTACACAGAGGAATAATACGTCAATGACTCAATACTGGGGTTAGTCAAAAGGCATTTAGAAATCCAGTACTGAGTCACACGACGTCCAGCAGGAATAACACACGAAAGCTGAGATAAAACAACAGGTTTATGAGACAAAGTTTGAGGATTTTTGTACTCAACTACTGTCCTACGATATGTTACTTGTGTAGCACGAAAAACAGTGGATTTGAGAGCAAACTTTACATGTTTTCGACTCATTACAGCAGATTTCATGTTCCTATCATTCAGTTTAGCAAGTGCAACAAATTTTGCATGAAAGTTATGACATCTAGCAACTATTCTTTCCTTTTTCTGTTGTTTAGCTAGTGTATAACAAAAATCTATAACATGACCATCTCTACCACAGTAGTTACAATGAAATTTAACTTTGTGTTCATGTTTAGATGAGCAAACAATATTTTTATTTGAAATCGAATGAGACAACACCCCTGTAGATTTGAAAACCACTTTTTTTGTTTAGGAACCGTTTGAATCAAACCACTTCCTAATGACTTTACAATTTTAGGTCGATGAGCCTTAGCATGAGCATGAGAATCAAAACCTAAACCAATTTTATCATTGCAAGACTTGGAAGAATTCAACAGCAAATTTAGGCTCTTATTCCCATTACAAAACCGATCTAATGTCATATGCATGTTATCAAGTTTATTGGACAGTTCAAGGCAATTTTCACATGAAGTTTTTCCTTTTAATTTGCAATTGGATCAAAATTTAACTTCATGAGAACGTAAAGTATTGTTTCATACAGAAAGTTCATTCATAGCATCTTGTAGTTTCTTATCAAGATCAACACAAGTAGAACAATGCAAATCAATTGTAGAACAGCTAGCATCTTTCAAGTTTTTATCATTAAGTGTAGCAAGCTCTCTATTCTTTTCAATTTCAAACTCAAGTTTATCAAGTGTGGAGGTGTGCGCACTTCTTGATGAGGACAATTGTTCATATATTAAATTACATGAGGAACAAGAATCATCACTAGGAATCAAGGATTTCAAACGATTAATTTCAGATTCTAGTGACTCAATTTTAACAGCATTGTCCCTAAGATTTTTGTCCTTTTTCATAACTATAATAGTGGCACGAGAAATAGCATCACACATTTCTTTGAAAGTAGGACATACCACTTCATTATTGCTGTTGTGTTTAGCCTCCTCCATACTTGATCTTGACTTGCCCGCCATGAAGCACAAGTTTGCCAAATCATCTTCATCTTTGTCACTTCCAATGTCCACATCGCTTGAGCCATGTTCTTGAAGTGTGGTGATGAAGCTGTTTATCATCTTGCATCCTATAGTACCCTTCTTTTTCATGTTGGAGTTTCCAGAGGTGGTCTTGACCTTGTTCTGCTTTTCCTCATGGGTAGAAGGACCTGAAAGATTAGGGCATTTTGTACGAAAGTGTCCTGTCTTATCACATTCAAAACAACGCTAAGGTTCGGAGCTTCCTCTCCTTCTAGTTCTCACATTTTGCAATGCTTTTGAGAATTTAGTAGAGATGAGTGCTAACTCCTCTTCTAGAAATTCCTCGATCTGCTCCAGGGTTAGTGAGGACAGCAAAGCAAGAGTATTGCAAGATGATGATTGGCTGGAGCTAGGCATTTCATGTTGTGAGACGAATGCAATAGACTTATTTGGATTCTTTCGTGATAAAATGTCAATTTCATGAATTTTCAATTTAGAATAAAGAACATCTAATGTAAGTGTACTCATGACAGTAGATTCATGAATAGATGTGACTTTCATCTCCCAAATTGACATGTCTAGTGCACTTAGTAATTGCCTAGCATTTTCAGCATCTGAAAAATTAACATTGACACTACGCAAGTTGCTGAGAATTTTATTAAAGCGAGCAAAAGGTCATCAATAGACTCACCAGGTTGCATCTCGAAGCGCATGTATTCTTTCTTGAACATGTCTTGCCTTACCTCCTTGATCGTGTTGGATCCTTCGTGGTAGTCACAAAGTGCTTTTCACACATTGTATGCAGATCGGAGGTGTGCAACATGATCGAAGTCGCTTTGAGTTAATCCTTGTATGATCAAGTTCTGAGCCTTGTTGTTGTTGTCGACATCTCTTAGATTTGTAGTTGTAACTTGATAATTTGACGACACTTCGTAAGGCTTGTATACCTTCTCCCATAATGCAAAGCCTTGTGCCTGGATGAAAGCCTCCATGCGTGCCTTCCAAACCTGAAAATCAATACCAGCGAACACACAAGGTTTGACAGAGTACTTCTCCATGATGATTAGTCAAAAACACGCGCAAATCACAAAGATTAGAGCACCGTGGCTCTGATACCAATTGTAGGATCGAAGAGCACGTGAAAAGCTACCAGAGGGGTGGGGGTGAATGGTAGATTTAAAAATCTTACGCAGCAGAAACAATTAAACCCCAACCCCTTCAGGAGAAAAATGATCTGTTAAAGAAATCGTGTGTGAGACTAATATAAACGTGTTTCACCATGACAAAAGTGATAGATATCACAGAGAATCAAGTCACGAAGACAACACAAGAAGAATCACTCAAATCCGTCGAGAAAAACTCAAGTTATGATCGAAAGATCAAACAAAGGTCAATCTGCACTACCCGAGAAAAAAACAGTTCTGGAACGCTGCAAAGAAACTCATGTAGATCATAGACCACAAATCCAATGAACGTGAAATTTTGACATATGATAGATAATCAAGTTGTGAAGACAAACCAAAATGAATTATGTCAATTGGATCTGTAAAACTCGAGTTATGATAAAACCACCGACAAAAGGTAGTGCTATCCAGAAACTCGACGAGTAAAACTTGTCTGGAACAAGTCGAACAAACAAGGCACAAAAGTTCCTTCAAACTACGAATTTTATTCAATAGAACACAAGAGGAACAGCCCCAAAGTCATCTCCCACGAGCTTTGGCCTCCCTTGCTTACATAACCGGCCCTTAGACCAACCCAATCTCAACTAGGACTCCAATCCTACTCAAATCATGAATCAAAACTTTCCATATCTGCTTAGGATTCTTCTATACGCAGGTAGAAGCAATCATAAGACTTCCAAACACCTTAGGAATGTATCCCACATTCCTAAACAACTCAAATTCGCGACCCACACGAAATCCTATCATAACCAACTCAAATCTTTCCATATTTGAGTCAAACCCGACTTAGCCGTAGCCTAAGTCCATAACCTAGTCGGTTCGACCTTTCCGACCAACTCTTTACGTCCACATCTCTTCATCACGTCTTGGAACCATGTAGCTACGTCCATGCACTACTTGCACATGTGCAAACATCTTCCAATGACGTCCACGATACCTTCACATGCATTGTTCTTGATTCAATCATGCTGTGCAACCTCCTGATCAGCTCAACCACAATTCCTCCTGAATTTGGTTGTTGGAACCTCATCTCCACCCTGAGACTAGTCCAATGGATCCCGTCACCAGCCATGTCTTGAACTCAAGCAACACCTGCACATGAATAAACAACCAATCCATACGAGCCCAAGTCCTCGACTTGACTCAAGTTAGCTCCGAACACAACACCTTACGTGAGAACCTCACATAAGCATGTTGCAAAACCACAGTAATACGATATCATCCATATCAACCAAAAACGCACCAAAGATTTAGCAAACGAATACTAAGCAATCTTTCCAACAATGTAAAGCAAGTACGAAATATTGCAAATGAAAAGCAGAAGCACTGCGGTCAAGTTCCGGACCTTGCCAGAGCAACCCGGACCTTGAGCCGAAGCTAACAAAAGCTAGTAGAACTTAGTGCCGGGGCTAACCAGAACTAGTCGGAACTAGTAAAACCAAAAGCCGGAGCTAGAAAAATCAACTCAGAGCTTAGCAAAAACACACCGGAGCTAAAGACAAAACTCACCGGAGCTAACCAAAACTAGTCGGATCTTAATAAAAAGGTGTTTTGGTGATATTCAAAATTTTATCGCCAAAGCAAGTGTATTCACTACAAGCCAATGTATTCAGCACACATAGGTCTTATAGAGTCGAAGCGTACGACTGTTACAAGAAGCAGAAATTCAGCCTCCGAGCTTCTTACTTGTGGTCCGTTCATGATTTTCCGGCATACGACATGTTTGCCAGATGGAGCACTCATGGTCGGTTGATGTGTTCGATATGTGCCTCGGATACATATTGCTTTCGACATACCCATGGAGGCAAGATATCTTACTTCGATTGTCATAGACGTTGGCTGCCTACGAATCACTTGTTTAGACAACAGAGGAATGTCTTTAAGAAAAAACACTGTTGTCACTAAAAGACCACCGAAACGTCTTAACGGGTCAGAAGTATCTGATATGTTGGACAAATTGGTGCTAGATGAAGGTTGTCCTAGATATTTCAAAGGTTACGGAGACAAACACAATTGGACTCACATATGTGGACTTTGGGAGCTACCGTATGTGAAGTCGTTGATTCTAAGGCACAACACTGATGTCATGCATCAAGAATGTAACATGGCCGAATGTATCATAAGCACATGCATGGACATGACGGGCAAAACAAAAGACAATTTGAAGACTCGAAAGGATCTCGCCGAGCTTTGTAACCGTCAAACTCTAGAGCTCTCCAAAAATGGTGGTAACCACGCGCTCTATTCTGTCTTCGACCTAAAGAGACGAAAGAAGTTCTCGAATGGTTGCAAAGGTTGAAATTCCCAGATGGTTATGCAGTTAGTCTGAGACGAGCCGTGAATGTGAAAACGGGAAAGCTCTTTGGGTTGAAGAGTCATGATTACCACATAATTATGGAAAGACTTCTATGTTTCGAGGCTACTTTGAAGATGCGGTGTGGAAGGTGTTAGCTGAGCTTAGCCGCTTCTATAGACAACTCTGTGCTAAAGAAATCACGCCAGAGATGATGACTAAGTTGGAGAAGGAGATTCCGATACTTTTGTGTAAGATGGAAAAAAATTTCCTCCAGGATTTTTCGATCCAATGCAACACCTCTTAATTCATCTTCCATTTGAAGTGAAAGTGGGTGGTCCTGTGCAATATAGATGGATGTATCATATTGAATGATCACTCAGATATCTGAAACCAATGGTTGGTAACAGGGCAAGGGTTGAAGGTTGCATCGCCGAGGCTTTTACTCTTAAGGAAGTAGGATACTTCTCAAGTGTTTACTTTGTAGAGGAACATAATGTTAGTACTTCGGTAATGCAGTACAATATGGATGAGCAACCTCCTTGTAGCGATCTCTCCATTTTTGCAACAAGAGGCACTACTGTTGGTAGTTGCACTTCCTACGACGTTAGCGAAAAAGAAAGGTGTGCTGCTTTCTTCTACATGTACGCTACTATGGAAGAAATGGATGAATATTTAAAGTAAGTGTTTCTCCTACACTTCTGATTTTCACCATCTTTTGCAACACATGTATTCTAAAAGGTTCTCTTTTTGTGTAGTATGTTCGACAAGCAAAATAAGACTGATTCGACGGGAAGGAATAAATGGGGGATCTAATTTTCTTTCCTGGTTTTGAGATCTTGTAACATTTTCTCGTTAACTTATCAATATTAACAACATTTTCTTATAACTTAATAATGCTTACATTTTCTAATAATTTCATATCTTGGACAGTGCAAAAAAGATGTCAACATCCATAAAGATTTGCGACAACTATCCTGTGGAGTGGTTAATGTTAGAAGCTATGGTCGATATGACGTCAACGACTTTCGATTATGTACAACTCAATTTTAATCTCTTCGTCCTCTCACCGCAACATATAATACCAGTGTTGTGATGAGGGCAATCGATTCGCAAGTACATGAAACTCAGTACTACAGGATTATTAAAAAAATCCTTGAATTCACTTTTGTCGGAAATAAGACAATTCGAGCAGTATTCTTTGACTGTGAATGGTTTGATTCCATTCGTGGAATTCAAGAATTTGGCATGGTCGAAGTAAAACACAAGGAACGGTTGAAAGGATTCGATTCATTAGTTCTTGCACACCAAGTAGAACAAGTGTACTATCTGCCTTATCCACGAAATAAATTCAAAGCTTGGTGGGTGGTACATAAGGTGAATCCTCATGAGCGGTTATGCGCTCCAAGAGATGATGATTACCATGAGGAAGCTGAGGCTGATGTGGTCTACCAAGAGGAAGAGTTGCCGGACTCCTTCTCAGTCGAGCCAGTGTAGGACTCGATGACTTAGTTGGATACGCTCAAGATATCGAGACTGACACGGAAGCGGAAACAGAATCAGAATCGGAAACTTAAGATATCGATGACTTAGTCAAACTTGCTGATTTGCACAAACGAAAACGATATGCGGAAGAAGAAGATCAATGGGCTGGTTTAAGGAGTAGGGTGCATGAATTTTGAAATTTATGAAGTAACGTTTTATTCACTAACTTAACATTAACTTTGTATATTATCTTTGCATATTAATCATTTATTCCTTGCAATAGGATGTCGTCAAAGGGGAAGGGGAAGGGGAAGCCAGTGAGAGGGTTTGAGCCACCACGAGACCCTTGTTTAGGGACCTCGTTACCTTCGAGCCGACGTTCACTCTTTTTGGCGCACGCTCCACCCTCAGCTCACGTGTGCTTTCAGGGGACTGAGGTAAATTTTAGTTTACAATAAAGTTATTTTATAAATTGCAGTTGTTAATAATTATTTATTATCAATCTATTTCTTTTGTGCAGTCTAACTAAGAGTCTTCTGAGTCCGAGTCAGAGGCTAGAGGGCTGCTACAGGAGCCCGAGTGAGAGGCAGGGCCGCTACAGGAGCCCTCTAGTGCTAGCCTCCCTTCGGAGCCGGCTAACACTAGCCTCCCTCTGCAGCCAGCTACCGCTAGCCTTCCTTTGGACTCCGGTGGTTCCGTAGAGCCTTCAAGGTCAGAGGACGCGACGGCGTTGCAGCAGAGGCGATAGACGAGGAGGACCCACTTTGCGGCTCCTCCTCCAATTACTTCTCAGCAGACCACGATTCGTCCTATCGGAGATAGGTAAAAACTTTATATAGTATATTAAATATTAGATGTTGTTTTCCTTTACTTAATGATTTAATATATTTTGCAGATGTTGGTATGACTTTTCGTTCACGGGGGGGCGAGAAACACCACAGGTAGGTTAACAGTGTCCTGGGTGCTATCGTGAAGTTGCACTACCCCAGTGTCATTGACGGTTTCCCAGCCCTATTTCGGGATGACTACGCTCGTGTCTGTCACCCAGTCCACGACACGATTCAGGGAGCCGTGTGACACAATTTTATGGTAAGTTTAACTGTTTCATTTTTTCAACTCATTTGAATTGTTAATGCATATCACTTAAATGTTTGTTTGCTTAAAGCTGAGGTACCAGGTAGAGGAACCGGGCATGGAGGACCATGCGAGACGTGTGTTCCATTAAAATGCTCGGAAGCTCACGACGGCAACGTTGTCAAACGCCCGGATTTAGGCCGTCAACGCGTATTACAAGCGGCACCCCAGGAGCAGGAGTAGAAGCAGCAACGGGGTCCATTTAGGAAGGACTCCGATGCGTACTTGATAGAGGAGTAGTACGCGGAGGTAAGTTTTTAATATTGTTAAATATTTACAATATCTATGTATGTTAACTGCATTAATGAAAAATGAATATGTGTAGGTTAGTATTTCCTGGTTACAGGGTAACACCAAGGAGTACTTAACTCCCTATCAGCATTGGGCTAGTGAAGCTTTATCAGTAAGTCCACAAAGGCGAGACAGTGCCGCATGGGATCTGAGGGCAAGCACAACTTTGGCGGCGACGGCTACTTGCATTTGGCTAAACGCATGGTAAGAGTTTTTCTATTTATTTATCTATTCCTAATATATTTATATCTCACTAACACGTCTATATAGGAGTGAGAGATGGGTCAGGAGCCAATCCCAACCCAGGTTTGGAAGAGAGGTCACAAGGGAAGTGACCCTTCTCAGCTAGGGCAGTGTAGTCAGGTCGCAGCTGACCGACTGGTAAGTTTTCTAAATTCATCAATTTCATTATAACTAATACTATTATTGACATGCTTACAATATTTCTTTGTTTTGTAGGCAAAGTACGCGCAGGAGGTCACGAAGATACACGGTGCGTATTACGATTGGGAAAGCGCGCCGATCGACCCCCAAGCCACGTACGCGAGTGGAGGCGGGAAGGCCCATGGACAGTGAGTTGTTCATGTGTTTAATTCCTTTTTCAATTTATCTTCTTCTACTTAGTGTTTTTATTCTTTTACAGGTTTGTCATTTTTGATGGAGTTGTCGACTCGAGGTCGGCGTGACCTTTCAGAGGCGCTTCATCGTCGCATGCCTCGTCTGTTGGGACCACCAGTGGTTATCTCTCGCAGACCCAGCTGGAGCTCCTTGCCTTGAAGGAGATGCTGGCGCAAACTCAGGCAGAGCTGGAGAGGTCGAGGGCGAAGGCAAGGGAGGAGCAACAGAAGACGACCTTAATGATGGCCCAGATGCAAGCAGCGGTGGCGGTAAGTAATTTAAACCATTGCAGTTAAATTTCATAGCATTTCAATAACATATATCTTCTAATATTTTGCAATGGCAGACTCTTGCTCGAAACACCGATCACAATATCGAGATTCCTACGCTTCCGCCGAAGCAGACATCGGAGCAGGTAATATTGTCGTATTCATTTTAGTATTCCTTTAGCTCTATTGAAATAGTTTCTGTAGTAGTCAAAAAGCTTTAGCATAGAAGAAACCCACATACAGCCAAGTATACTTTCATTAACATGTGTGCATATTTGAATACAGTTATTATTATTTGAATATGGCATCTACAGTAGAACCAAGAGGGCACTGAGATGTGAATTGTATTTAGGTTGTAGTTTTAGAAAGCTAGCGAAGCAACACTCTAGAGCTGACCCTACTACCAATTAATTGACCTTCATACATGGCACTAGCTTACGATCAGAGCACATTTCGTTTTTGTGTGGAAATATACTTTAATTGAGATGTGATTCAGGGGGGGGGGCAACACTCTAGAGCTGACCCTACTACCAATTAATTGACCTTCATACATGGCACTAGCTTACGATCAGAGCACATTTCGTTTTTGTGTGGAAATATACTTTAATTGAGATGTGACTATTCAGCAATGATAGCTTGGTTTCAAAGGGGGGGGGGGGGGGAAGAAAAGAGGTTGCGAGATTATATGACTGTGTACATGTACTGTTGATGTTGGAATGGGTCGGTTGGACTTTAGAGAAATTTAAAACAGAGGCACGCACATGAAATATATGTTGTGAATTGGTTTTATGATTCTTTACAGGGTTGTGCAATTCTTTACAAGTCTAATATAGGGAATATATGGTTCTTTTGCAGGGTTCAGGAACGGCGGTTCAAACTCCTTTGCCGCACCTACAGGCACCCGGAGGGACGCGCTGAGAAGATCTCGGCTCTAGAGGTAGTGGAGGGGCTAGCGTGTAGCCCGGTGAACGGCTTGAAACTGTTTTGTATTGAATTGTGGATGTTTTGAATGTTTTCTGGACTATTTTGTGATCTGTGTACTGTAGAAACTGTTTCTGTATATCTGTCTGGAGCTCACAATCCTGTGAGGTAGTCAGTTTCTGTTTTTTTTTTTAAAATGAAAACTTAACTTACGTCAGCTATGGTTAAGATGACGTAAGTTAGCCTAGTTTAACTTACGTCGGTAAGACCATACTGACGTAAGTTATACAACTTAACTTACGTCGGTTATGACCTACCGACGTAAGTTATACGACTTAACTTACGTCGGCTAGGCAGCCGCCAACGTAAGTATTCCGACCCATCCCGTGGCCCATCCAGGTAAATAACTTACGTCGGGCATGGGACACCGACATAATTAAGTAACTTACATCGACGACCGACGTAAGTTACCTTAATCACGTCCATAGTGCTTCGTCGGCCGGTAACCGATGTAATTAAGGGAAAATCGATGTAATTAAGTAACTTACGTCAGTTTCGGCCTTAATTATGTTGGCTCTGGCCGACGTAATTGATCGGCATTCCTGTAGTGATACAATCTGGCGGGCTCAAGTCGTCTCCACCATGTGTGGCGCTCGTCTAGAAGGATACCTCACCGGTAGAATCAAGAAACCCAAAGAGGAGATCAGAGACAAGAATGACGACAAGGACGCTAAGGTCCCGAACCCGGCATACGACGACTGGCTGGTGCAAGACCAACAAGTCTATAGCTTTCTCATTGCCTCCATCTCCAAGCAGCTTTAACAACATATTGCAGCCAAGGAGTCGGCCGCAAAAGCATGGAGGGCTCTTGAAGTTCTCTTCGTGTCAAAGACGCGAGCTCGCGTGGTCAACACGTGTCAAGCCCTCACCACCACTCACAAGGGAAACATGAAGGTGGTTGAGTATATCGCCCGCATGCAAGCCCTCGGCGATGAGATGGCCACAACAGGACAACCACTATCTGAAGATGAACTATTGGAATATACCTTCGCTGGCCTTGACGAGGAATATGACTCCGTTGTTAATGCAGTTCTTGCATGCATCGACTTTGTTACTATAAGTGAACTTGTTTCGCAGATGCTGTCAGTCGAGACCCGACTTGATCGACGCTACTGTCGAAGTGGCTAAATGACACTTCCACCGGTACAACTAAATGTAGCCCGTAGAGGTTCTTGTATGGCACGCAGAGATAAGGAACAAGATGATGACACAGGTGATTTACGTGGTTCGGGGCGCCTGAGCGTAATACCCTACTCCACGGGGTTTGTGTTGTTGTATTGAGTAGCACTAGTATGCGTGCGTGCTTGGATCATATTGAGTGTCTATGTATTATGCAGCGTAGTCCTTTTATAGTCCAAGGACTGGCCGTTACATCATTTGCCTGGTCCGACATGTGGCCCTGGCGTATTTAATAGCCTAACACACTGTCTATGAGCATTAAGCGTGGTTAATAGTGTGATAACAAGCCTTAATGGTTGTGTTACCTCTATTAATAGTGCTCTGATCGTGTGTCATTAATACAACATTAATGACATGTAATCAGGTCTTGTAACTGGCACTTTAACTGTCCCTTGAATGTTCGTGCTGTTGGAGATCCGCTAATGTATTCGTTGGTGGTGTAGGTTTGGAGGCTCCACACATGGCAGCTTCGGAGCTTCCCCTTGCGGGGAGGTAGCTCCGGAACCGCTATACACGTGGTGGCATCGGAGCTCCCCTCTGCTGGGGGTTAGGTCCGGGGTCATTATACACGTGTTGACTGCGGAGCTTCCCGATGTTGGGAGTTTAGCTCCGGACTTGCGTTACACATGTCAATCCTGGAGCTACCCATATGAGGGATGCGGGTCCGATGTAGTATGATGTGTGGGGCCTGAGGAGACCTTCAACTTTGACAGGTGGAACTCTCTTGCACTTCTTGCGGTACCATGGGGTACCCGATACACATGGTACCGACAGTGGCCCTCGGGCCCACCTCTGGGAGAAATCCTTTGGGTTAAGTTATTCTACTTAAGGTGGGTCCATCCTTGATTCCTGCGCTTCGACTTTAAAAGTCTTCTGATGTGCCGTTGGGGCAATGGTCCGGGATTAAACCATCGCCGTGTGGCTTGTTATGAATGTGGCAGATGAGATCTTTGAGTGTGGATCTCACGCAATTGAAGGTCGCCAGTTCCCAATACGAAAACCATATCGGTTCCGAGCGCCTTGTCAGGGTTATGCCTTTGGGTTTCCCGTCGCCCATCATGAAAATGGTTTGCCTGGGGTAATAACCTCGACCTCTTCATCGGGGTGGCCTCGAGCCCATTTGTCATTAACGGGGTAGATTTTTGAAATGTGACCCTGCTCTCATTGCGATTTCCATCCAAGCATCGCGGATGCTTACTTAAGAAGGAAAGTATGCATGGTTTGAAGACTCTTTACGCTTTCGATCAAACTCGCGCTCCGAGCCTCCCAAACTCCACCTAGCTTTCCCTTCCTTTTATACACTTTACCGCGATGGAGTTGGGTCTTCCCAAGAGCCGCCTCAAGAGCAAGGACGATCTGATGAAGGTTCAGACCTATATGGGGGTGGTCCAGTGACTCCTTCAACCACTTGATCCGCGCCGGCAAGCTCCCATTCAAGAAGGAGCGCAATGGCGACATGGTGTACTTCTCAGTGTATGCCATGGTGGGATTGATTGCACCTTTTTCAAGCTTCCTCTTAATGCTGCTGGACTTCTACGACCTCCAACTATATCATCTTGGCCCCCATTCTCTTCTGCTGGTGGCAACCTTCGTCTACTTCTGTGAGATGTGGGTGGGTGTTCACTCCTACATCGAGTTGTTCTGTACCTTCTTCACGGTCCATACCACTAGTAAGGGGACTGAGCTTCTTGGCTTCTACTATTTCGTGAAGCGCAAGAACTGCCCCTTCCAGTAATTGAAGTCATTCCCCTCTGGCAAATGGGATGACTGGAAGAAGGATTGGGTCATCATTGCAATGGAGGAGCACGATAGGTTGGAGCTGCCCCAAGGACTCCCCAACGTTGATACCGACACCTGGAGTATAGTTCTGAAGCTGTCGGATGCATTTAACCCTGTCTTGACCAGGATCCGAGAATGCGTGGAGGGTGGAGTGACCCCCAGATTGTCTTCGGAAATTTCTTGGTTAACACATGGGATCCGCTGAGGAAGAGGGAGAAGCTCGCCTGGGCTCTCAATAGTGTGATGGATGATGACCAGATTGAAACTGGTCTGAAGGATGAAGCTTTAAAGCTTCATCTCAAGAAATTTCAGCATGGGCTTGTTGACAGCGACGACTTGGCTCAGCCAGCTGCTTTTCTGCCCTTAAACATGATTCAGAGATCAACAGGGAGCTCCGGAGGAAGATGCCGGAGCTTGATGACTTGAGTGAAGTGGAGAAGCACCGGACCTCCAGGGTTGTAATCCCCGAAGCTTCTGAAGAGGTGGCTGCCTCTGCTCCGAGCCAGAGGGTTGAAGACATCGGCGAGGGCAAGGGCAAGGAGCCAGCCAAACCTTCCAGCTGAAAGAGAAATCTAAAACACGCTGATGGGAGGTCCGTCAGGCCTGCTCCCTCTACAATGGCCCCTTCTCCCCAGCGAGGGAGATCCTGCGGCTACACCTTCCCGGTGCAGGCGTCTTCGAGAGGCGCCAGCTCCGAATAGTCAACTCCATCCTCTGTGCTGGCTAAGAGCTCTAGGTCTGGAAGTTCTTCCTGACTGAGGGAAGTTCTGGCTGAGAAGACTCCAGCAGCTGCAAGTGGTCCCCAGCTGAGGTCCGAAGTTGTTGTCTCACCAGACTTGGTGGGCTCTGACCCCAAGCCTCAGAAGAAGATGTTCCGCGGCGACTGGGGCGGTAGCATCCCGAGGTAAGCATCATGGGCTCGCCTTGAAAACTAATCTTTTTTTATTATGTTTTTAATCTTCTTGTACCTTTATTTCTAGAGTGTCAAGAAAGGAGTTAGAGACTTCGACATCTATTGCAGTGACAGTGGCTGTGCATGCTGAAGCTCTGGCTTCAACTATTGAGCCTCCCCCTCAAGTGGTGGCAGAAGTCACGACAGCTCCGGCGCCAGCGGTCGTGGATTGGGATTCAGATACTTCATCAGAAGCTCCCGTGGTAGCGCCGGACCATGAGGGAAAAGTTGAAGGCGCATCGCTGGCAACAGCGCCGGAGGCTGAGGTTCCTGTGCAGGAGCCGGAGATGTCGACAGTTCCTGCTCTTGAGCCGGAAGTCATTGAAACCCTGACCACTGAACCAGAGGTGATTGAAGCCCCGACCATTGATCCGGAGATGGTTGAAGCTTCGGCCCTTGAGCCAGAAGTTGTTGAAGGTCCGACTGTTGAGCTGGAAATGCTTGAAGCTCTGATTGCTAAACCGGAAGTGGCTAACGTGCCAGCACTTGATCCAACGGTAGTAGAGGCACCGGAAGAAGCCCCAACTGTCGCCCTAGAGGTAGCTGCTCCGGGGGTGTCCGGGCCAGAGCCGGAGCACCATGAAAAGTGGCGGCAGGTTCTCCACCCTCGGAGCCGGCAACTGAAGACCCGGAAGCAGCACCTTCGACTTCTGCTCTAGAGGTGGAAGTTCCCCCAATGGGTTATTCCTCCGCTGCTGCTGAAGAGTTTCCGGAGAGTGGCCCCAGTGCCGCAGTAGCTCAGGGGACCTCACTTGTAGAGTGGGATCCTATTTTTGTTATGGAGAATCCCCTGGAACCGGCAGAGATGACCCCAGCAGGTCCAGAGCCTATCCCCTTGGCATTGTCCATAGATAATGCCTGCTCGAGCCCTCGACAAGTTCAAATCGCCTTTGATCATGAGAGCAAGGTCCTGGAAGAGGAGCACCACACCTTAAGGCGTTGGCGCAACAGGCTTCATTTTGAGACCAGGCTTGCTCAGACAAGGCTTGCTGACCAGAAGGAGTGGGTCAAGAGGGAAACGGCCCGGATGGAGTACTGGGGCAAGCTGCTAGAAGAGAAGGAAGCCGCCATCAGGGCTGTAGGATCGAAGAGCACGTGGAAAGCTACAAGAGGGGGGGGGGGTGAATGGTAGATTTAAAAATCTTATGCAGCGGAAACAATTAAACCCTAAACCCTTTCAGCAGAAAAACGATCTGTTAAAGAAATCGTGTGTTAGACTAATCTAAACGTGTTTCATCGTGAAAAAAGTGATAGATATCACAGAGAATCAAGTCACGAAGACAATACAAAAAGAATCACTCAAATCCGTCGAGAAAAACGCAAGTTATGATCGAAAGATCAAACAATGGTCAATCTGCCCTACCCGAGAAAAAACAGTTCTGGAACGCTGCAAAGAAACTCATGTAGATCATAGATAACAAATCCAATGACCGTGAAATTTTGACATATAATATACAATCAAGTTTTGAAGACAAATAAAAAAGAATCAGGTCAATTGGATCTGTAAAACTCGAGTTATGATAAAACCACCGACGAAAGGTAGTGCTGTCCAGAAACTCGACGAGTAAAACTTGTCTGGAACAAGTCTGACGAACAAGGCACAAAAGTTCCTTCAAACTACGAATTTTATTCAATAGAACACAAGAGGAACAGCCCCCAAAGTCGTGCACCACGAGCTCTGGGCTCCCTTGCTTATATAACCAGCCCTTAGGCCAACCCAATATCAACTAGGACTCCAATCCTACTCAGATCACGAATCGTAACTTTCCATAACTGCTCAAGATTCTTCCATACGCAGATAGAAGTAATCTTAAGACTTCCAAACACCTTAGGAACGTATCCCACATTCCTAAACAACTCAAATTCGTGACCCACACGAAATCCTATCATAACCAACTCAAATCTTTCCATATTTGAGTCAAACCCGACTCAGCCGCAGCCTGAGTCCATAACCTAGTCGGTTGGACCTTTCCGACTAACCCTTTACGCCCACATCTCTTCATCACGTCTCGGAACCATGTAGCCACGTCCATGCACTCCTTGCACACGTGCAAACATCTTCCAATGACGTCCACGATACCTTCATATGCATTGTTCTTGATTCAATCATGCTGCGCAACCTCCTGATCAGCTCAACCACAATTCCTCCTGAATTTGGTTGTTGGAACCTCATCTCCTCCCTGAGACTAGTCCAATGGATCCCGTCACCAACCATGTCTTGAACTCAAGAAACACCTGCACATGAATAAACAACCAATCCATACGAGCCCAAGTTCTCGACTTGACTCAAGTTAGTTCCGAACACAACACCCTACGTGAGAACCTCACATAAGCATGTTGCAAAACCACAGTAACACGATATCATCCATATCAACCAAAACGCACCAAAAACTTAGCAAATGAATACTAAGCAATCTTTCCAACAATGTAAAGCAAGTACGAAACATTGCAAATGAAAAGCAGAAGCACTATGGTCAAGTTCCGGACCTTGCCAGAGCAACCCGAACCTTGAGCCGGAGCTAACAAAAGCTAGTAGAACCTAGCGCCGGAGCTTACCAAAACTAGTACAACCAAGCTCCCGCCGGAGCTTACAAAACTAGCAGGACCTAACGCCAGAGCTAACTAGAACTAGTTGGAACTAGTAATCCCAAAAGCCGGAGCTAGAAAAATCAACTTCGGAGCTTAGCAAAAACACGCCGGAGCTATCAAAGACATGTCGGAGCTAAAGACAAAACTCATTGGAGCTGACCAAAGCTAGTCGGATCTAGCATCGAACGTAACTGGAGCTACCCAAACCAAGCCGGACCTACCGTCGGACCTTGCTGTAGCTCAGAGATAGAGTCGGACCTTGATAAAAAGGTGTTTTGGTGATATTCAAAACTTTTATCATCAAAGCCAAGTGTATTCACTACAAGCCAATGTATTCAGCACACATAGGTCTTACAAGGGCGCTCGATGCTAATTCTCGGGAGATCCTCTAGCAAGCTAAAGAAAGGCGTGATGCTGCTGATGAGCGTCACGAAAGCCTCAATGAATTAAATGAGGTCCCCCTGAAGCATGAAATGGACCTTGAGGCGAGGGAAGCGAAGCTCCTAGAATAGCAGGAGGATCTAAAGAGAGAGGAGGAGCTCGCCCAGGAGATGTCTCTAGGAGAGAAAAATTTAGCGGATCGCTCAAAGAAGTTTGAGTTGTGGAGTAAGGAGGAAGAGGAAAAGTATTGGAAACTAGGGCAGAAGCTCTCGAAAAGAGAAGCTGATGTTGCCACCAGAGAAGGGAAAGTAAGAGGCAGAGAGAAAAACCTGGCGGAACGGAGAAACCGCATCCACCTCCGGGAGACGGAGCTAACTGATTGCGAAAAGCAAGTTGCTTAGAATATGCAGCAACATGCCAAAGTGGTCAAGCGTCTTGCTCGGGAAGGTTCGAAGCTTGCGGCCGCCCGGAGGTCACTAGAGGAGCTGCGGGGCTTGAGGGAGACTGAGTCCATTCAAGTGTGGGACTTCTTGGGGCGAGACAACGACGCGTTGACACCACTAGGCTTCAGTCCTATACGTCCAGACAATCCGGAGCTGGACTTGGACCGAGCACTGGTGGCCCTCAATGCTCCCGGCGGCAAACTCGACACGATGGGTGACATCATTGCGGACCAGCTGGAGACAGAGGGGAAATATCTGGCTACGAACATCGCAGAGTATGTGCTGACGTGTTACGTGAGCCAAGATACCCAATTCTCCCTGGACCCGGTGCTCAAAGGTCCCATGGCTGAAGAGGAGGATGTCGCCAAGGCCAGCGTCCAAGGAGTTGCCAAGGAAGTCGCCTCATTCTTGCGCAGGACTTAGATCCTCCAGTAGCTAGGACTTTTTCCTTTTGGCCTTTGCTGTAATCCCGATTTTGTAATCTAGTACTTTGACTTAATAAAATCCACTCTTGTTGCCATGAATTTCACTTTGTCTTCAATATACTGTGCTCTGTCTTGTTGGCCCCCTGGTATATGTGCACAATTCGAGTGTGTACATGTACCAAAAGGATTTGACAGTATGTTGATGACTTGAACGCTTCAAACTTGTAGATTTTATGTCCGAAGTTTTTATCTCCGATACATCGACGGCTGGTCCCCTGGGGTTGTCAGAGCTTGATAGCTCCTACGGCACCCACATCAACATATAACACGTCGGCGGCGGCCCCCCTCGGAGTTTACGGAGCTTGATAGGTCTGGTAGAGCCTGATGTCAATGCACAAATCGTCAGTGGCAGGCCTCCTGGGGTTGTCAGAGCTTCGTAGCTCCGACGACACTACCTGTCAACATATAAACGTCGACGGTGGGCCCCCTTGGGGGATGTCCGAGCTTAGTAGCTCCGGCATCATCCACCATCACTATGAGTTTCTATTTTTCCTGCACATTAGAGACAAGAAAAAAGTAAAATTCGTCTTCTTGTCTATAAATCGTTTGTGATTATCATATTTGAGTTTTAAATCCGAAGAAACTCAATATGGTAACAAGTATATTGATGTAATCTTCCCAGATTTATATGCTTCTTTTTGTACTCACCCTACTTAGGCTTGTCGGGCGTAGGTAGAGTGGCGTACTTAGGGTTCAGGACCAGGCTAAGTCGATAGCACACTCTGGACCTATGTTGGCTTGGTGTTCAGGTAATTAGACTATACAACATGTTAAGATCCGAAGAGATCAACAATATAACTTGTAACACATATGAATAACTTGGACAAAAACTAAAAAAGAATTGCACAACTTCATTATAGACAAGAAGGATAAAAACAATAGTTTGATATATCGAGCCTTGTACAAAAATAAATGCACGTGGAGTTTGTTTTCACACAACAAAGTCTTTCATTATAGGCCCAGATTACAGAGGAGACAAGGACACACTTACAGAGCAGGACCAAGCTTAGTGCACTATAAATCTTGTACTAGCCCTGGGCAGGTAGTTACACTTTTAGTGTTGTGCCTGTATCAAGTGTTACTTGAACTTCCAGGACCTTCCCGGAGGGGTTCAGATGTTCTCCCGGAGGACCTACCCTTCTCTTTGTATTGACTCTATAACATACATTGTGTGTAACTCACCTTCGTGATTCTAAGTATAAAAATTACGGAGGTGCTCGATGTTCCAAGGATTAGGAAGCGGAGTCCCATCCTCAGTTGTCAAGCGAATGCATCTGGGCCGGGATACTTTGATCACTTGAAAGGGACCTTCCCAGCTGGGGGAAAGTTTATTCATCCCTTCGCGATTTAGTATTTTCCGCAGCACCTGGTCTCCTTCCTCGAGTTGTCGGTTGCGCACGTGCCTTTGATAATAGCGTCGGAGCGCTTGGCAATAGCGTGCATTCCGAACAGTTGCTTGGCACATTCCCTCGTCGATGAGGTCAAGGTCTTCATGCCAGAGCTGGTCCTGCACGGCTTCATCGAAGGTCCAGACCCGAAGGGACCCATGATGATCTCTGGAGGAAGGACTGCTTCAGCTCCGTACACAAGGAAGAAGGGTGTCTCCCCCGTTGACCGGTTAGGTGTTGTCCTGTTTGCCCACAATGTGGACGTAAGCTCTTCAATCCAGTTGGCTCCATGCTTTAGCACATTTATTTGCTAAGCTAAAGAGTTCCGTGACACTGGTGACTTCTTTGGTCGCCAGTTTCTCCAGCATCTTTTTGTATCGAACGCCCTGTATGAATGCAACGATAACAAAAGAACTTGAGATTGAGGGGATGGTATTGCATACTTGAGAAAACCGCAGGATAAAGGATCGCAGCGATTCCCCCGTTGTTTGCTTCACAACAAACAAATCCAGTTCAGTGTCGAGTCAGGTGTAAGAACTCTCGAAGTTGGCAGTGAACCGTTGGCATAGTTCCTCCCAACTATTAATGGAGTCGGGTGGAAGACTCATGAACCAAGACGTTGTAGCCCTAGACAGAGACACTGGGAAGTAATTGGCCATCACGGCCTTGTTGCCCCCCACCGCAAGTATAACAATGGAGTAGATTTGGAGAAACTCGGCGGGGTTGACGGTCCCATTGAATTTCTCCGGCTAATGAGGCCAGAACTTCTGTGGCCATCTGACCATGCGTAGGTGCATGGCCAGGGCAGAACATCCTCCCCCTACTCCCTGAGGAGCAGGGCTGTCCCGAGCCTCTCGCCTCTTGTGAGCATGCTCGATATGGACGCAGCCATCCTGCTACCGGTAACAGCGATCAAGTTCCGACCGCGGGTCATGAGTCAGAATCCTGGTGATGGTGTGGGTGCGTCGTGCCCCGGAAGGCAGCGAGGTCACCTACTAAGATGCAGCGCGACGTCGATGCTATGACACATGAGGAGCAAGTCTTCCAGACAGGGTCCTACGTTGAGCTGTTGCCTGCCCCAAAGGGAGAGGACCTTGGTTGCTGATGGCAGCGGCTGCGGCTGCAACCAGATGTTGCACATCAGCACGCCACTGCTCCATCGCACCCTGAGGTGCTCCGGGCGCTCCAACAGAGTTTGCGCAGCAATTAGCGCATTCTCGGGGTCATTGTTTACTGATGCTGTGATTGACACAAGTACCCCATCCTGCTGTCCAACATGGTTTGTTGGGGCAGATGGTGGTGGTGGTGGCATGGCACCCGCCGGAACAACGGCTCCCGCTGGTTGCTGCAGGTTAGAGGGATTGCCTCTAGCAGGTTGTTCAGCATGGTTGCCATTGGAGGATCCTGCGGCAGAGTTCACCATCTTGTGATCTCGAGCTGCACCTACCTAGCGCGCCAAATGTCGAAGTTGCTAAACGACACTTCCACTGGTACTACTAAATGTAGCCCGTGGAGGTTCTTGTATTGGTTTGGGCACGCAAGATCAAGAACAAGATGATGACACATGTGATTTGCGTGGTTCGGGCCGCCTGAGCATAATACCCTACTCCACAGGGTTTGTATTGTTGTATTGAGTAGCACTAGTATGCGTGCAAGCTTGGATCAGATTGAGTGTCTATGTATTGTGTGACGCAATCCTTTTATAATCCAAGGACTGGCGGTTACATCATTTGCCTGGCCCGACATGTGGCCCTGGTGTATTTAATAGCCTAATACACTGTCTATGATCATTAAGTGTGGTTAATAGTGTGATAACGTGCCTTAATGACTGCGTTACCTCTATTAATAGTGCTCTGATTGTGTGTCATTAATACAACATTAATGACATGTAATCAGGTCTTGTAAGTGCCGCTTTAACCGTCCCTTGAATGTCCGTGCTGTTGGAGATCCGCCAATGTATTCGTTGGTGGTGTAGGTCCGGAGGATCCACACGTGGCAGCTTTGGAGCTTCCCCTTGCGGGGAGGTAGCTCCAGAACCGCTATACACATGGCGGCATCGGAGCTCCCCTCTGCTGGGGTTAGGTCCGGGGTCATTATACACGTATTGAATGCGGAGCTTCCCTATGTTGGGAGTTTAGCTCCGGACTTACATTACACGTGTCAATCCCGGAGCAACCCATATGAGGGATGTGGGTCCGATGCAGTGTGACGTGTGGGGCCCTAGGAGACCTTCAACTTTGATATGTGAAACTCTCTTGCACTTCATGCGGTACCGTGGGGTACCCGGTACGTAGGGTACCGACAGCTACAACGGCCTGGGATCCTCCGCCAACGTCGCTAACCTGCGTGGATGTGGTTCTGGACATGGAGGCCGTGGTGGGAGATCATATGCACCAACACGCGGCCGTGGAGGATGGTCATGCCGTGGCAATAGTAATGGCTCTACTGATCGTCCACAATGTCAAGTTTGCTTTAAGATTGTCCATATCGCAGATCGTTGTTGGCATAGGTTCGATGAACCTATGAGCCTGAATCCAAGCAAGCGGCTGCAGCTACATCCACATCCTACAACATCGACACAAATTGGTACATGGACTCTGGAGCAACATATCTATCACGGCAGAACTTGAAAAACTCTCTGTGCATGATAAGTATCAAGGCGGCGAACAGATCCACACTGCAAGTGGTGCAGGTATGAAGATTAGTCACTTGAGAAAATCTATTATTAGCACCCCACATCGTAATCTTTTGTTGAAAAATGTTCTTCATGTTCCCCAAACCACAAAAAATCTTATATCTATCCATCGCCTTGCTTTAGATAATAATGTGTTCCTTGAATACCATCCATGGTTTTTCTTGATAAAGGATCGGGACACGAAGAACATTTCTCTTAGAGGGGAGTATCGCAACAGTCTCTACCTTCTGCCATCATCTAGTCTGAAGAGTGCTCTTGGAGTCAGTAGGCCGTCGCTCATCCGGTGGCATAATTGTCTAGGCCACCCAGCTCTACCGATTGTGGAAAGAATCATTAAGGAGTTTAATTTACCATGTCAGTCTGAGTCAAAAAAAGAGTATGTTTGTGGCCCTTGTCAGCAAGGAAAAAGTCACCAACTCCCATATTCTAAGTCAGTCAGTATTTCGAGTCAGCCTTTAGAGCTTCTGTACTCAGACGTGTGGGGCACTGCTCCTGATTCGGTTGGAAAATTTAAATACTATGTTAGTTTTGTTAATGACTATAGTAAATTCACTTGGATATATTTACTAAGGTTTAGATCTGAGGCTTTCCAAAAGTTTCATGAATTTCAAAGTCTTGTTGAGTGTTTATTTGACAGGAAAATCATCACTGTTCAAAGTGACTGGGGAGGTGAATATGAGAGGCTAAATTCATTTTTCACAACAGTTGGAATATCTCATCATGTTTTTTGTCCACACGCTCATCAACAAAATAGATCAGCCGAAAGAAAACATTGTCACATTGTTGAGGTTAGATTATCTCTCCTTGCTCGTGCATCCATACCTCTTAAATTTTGGGATGAATCATTTTTGGCTGCTGCTTATCGCACACCTAGCAAAGTCATTAAGTTACAGACTCCGCTTGAGCGTCTCTTCCAAACCAAGCCAAACTATTTGTCTCTTCGTATATTTGGGTGTGCATGTTGGCCAAATCTCCGACCTTATAATCAACGCAAACTTGCTTTTCGGTCCAAAGAGTGTGTCTTTTCTGGATAGTAATATGCACAAGGGGTTTAAATGTCTCGAAATATATTCTGTCGTGTCTACATCTCACGGGATGTTATTTTTGATGAGAATATTTTTCAGTTCTCCAAGTTAAACGACAATGCCGGAGCCAAATTACAATCTGAAATTAATTTGCTTCATCCTTCATTAATTCCATTCGGGGTTGCTAATTTAGATTTACGGTGGACTAATTCTTCTCCTGCTAACTAAAGTAATCAACATTTGGAAAGAAGAAATGTTGTACAGGACATGCAGGAAGTAGAAAACAGTGATGGAATGCAAGTCCAAGATCAGGGTGCCGCAGACACTACAAACCAACCGATGGAGGCTTCGCAAGTTGGGAATATAGACGAACAAGCTCAATCAGAAGATCATATTAGCACTCACATTACACTAAATGAAGGTGATGTTATCATGCAGGCGGAACCAGCAAACCTTCACCCAGGCATGCAACTCCTAAAGGCGATAGCGTGCATGTAGATGCAGGGTGCTGCGACATAGGGGGCGCACCTGCAACTACATCAAGTGTCCCCGACACTGTACTAGAACCAGAACTACCACGTACACGTCTAAGTCAAGGTATTCGTTAGCCTAAAATTTATACAGATGGTACAATGCGTTATGGATGTTTTAGTGCTTCTGGTGAACCTCGGTCATTAGAAGAAGCTCTAGGAAATAAAAATTGGAAGCATGCTATGGATGTTGAGATTGGTGCCCTTGCTAGAAATAAAACATGGTGCCTCGTTTCTCCAATTAAGGATAGAAATGTCATTGATTGCAAATGGGTATACAAAATTAAAAGAAAGGCAGATGGTAGCTTAGACCGGTATAAGGCTCGGCTAGTGGCAATAGGTTTTTAAACAACATTATGGATTAGATTATGAGGAAACTTTTAGTCCTGTTGTTAAACCTGCTACCATCAGAACTATTTTATCTTTAGCTGTGTCTAGAGTTGGAGCTTACGATAGTTAGATGTTCAAAATGCATTCCTTCATGGTAAATTAGATGAAGAAGTTCACCTGTGTCAACCTCCTGGATATGAGTATAAGTCTAGACCCAATTATGTTTGTAAATTAGACAAAGCATTATATGGACTCAAACAAGCACCAAGAGCATGGTATTCCAGGTTGAGTTCAAAATTGTTAAAGCTTGTGTTCAAGGTATCGAAGGCAGATAATTTTTTTTCTATCTAGAAAAGGGTGATATTACAATGTTTATTTTGGTCTATGTTGATGATATCATTGTTGCTAGTTCAAAGTATGATGCTACAACAATTCTCTTAAAACATTTAAGCAATGAATTTGCTCTCAAGGACTTGGGAGATCTGCACTACTTTCTTGGTATCGAGGTGACTAAGGTAATGATGGCATAATTCTTACTCAAGAAAAATATGCTCAAGATGTGCTAAGGAGATCAGGCATGACAAAATGCAAACCATGCAGTACACCTATGTGAGTCAGTGAAAAATTAACAACTAGTGGCGGTACACCTCTTGGTCCCAAGGATGCTACACAATCTCGCAGTATAGTTGGAGCACTTCAGTATTTGACTCTAACTAGACCAAATATTTCATTTCCAGTCAATAAAGTCTGCCAGGATCTACATGCTCCCACTAGCTATCATTGGGCTGCAGTCAAAAGAATCCTGAGATACTTGAAGGCATGTACCAAACTTGGTCTAAAGATTAATAAGACTAACTCCTGCTTGGTGAGTGTATTTTCTGATGCAGATTGGGCCGGATGCTTAGATGATAGACTCTCAATGGGTGGTTTTTGCTGTTTTTCTTGGTTCTAATTTAATCTCGTGGAGTGCACGAAAACAAGCAACACTTTCAAGATCATCTACGGAAGCTGAGTACAAAGCCATCGTAAATGCAACAACAGAGCTAATGTGGATACAAATTCTGTTACAAGAAATTGGAATTCAGTGTCCACAACAAGCAAAGCTTTGGTGCGATAAGTTATGGGCAAAATATCTGTCTTCTAATCCGCTTTTCCATGGGCGCACAAAACACATTGAAGTGGACTACCATTTCGTGAGAGATGTGAGAGAACGAGTTGCAAAAAAATTATTGCAGATTGAGTTTGTTCCCTCAGGCGATCAAGTGGCTGATGGATTTACAAAACCACTCCCTGTTCGACAACTCGAGAATTTCAAACACAATCTCAACCTTGCACGGTTGTGATTGAGGGGGTGTGTTAGAAATAGAAATCGAGATACAATTTTTGTATAGTTCCAAAGATAAAATATAGTATTGATCGTGTTTAAATAGAAATAGAGATATGATCATTGTATACCTTCCAAGGGATAGAAAATAAACTTGGTCTGATTTATATAAAAATAGGAAGATGTAACAATCAAATCAAGTCGGTGCTCTATCTCCAAAAATGTAACACCACGGCATCGGTGATTGCTATCCTATATAAACATGTAAGCGCCGGCTCTAGGAGCTCACGGCGATTCAACCATTACGCTGCCCTCTGATTTTCTATCAGTTCCAATAATTTGTTTCTTAAAAGCAAACGAATTTAGATGTGCTGTCTCTCTTATTTGTTCCTACTGGATGTTCAAAGCTTATATTATCAGTCCTCTCTCTTATATCAAATTATTTATCGTTTCAGATAAAAAAACTAAAAATGAATTAATTATGACTGTCCTAACGATAATTATTTCGATACCGGAGGGAGTAATATATTATGTAGAAATTCAAGTTACTCTTGGTGTAAATTTGCGTTGGATTGGTTTGTAAGTTTGATCGTGAAACAGATAAGCGTGGCATTACCTTGCTGGTAATGGCAACGAGCCAACGATCGTGGTGGCGAAAGGGTCATCAACAACCGCGATTGTCGTGAGGATGGACTTTGCTTCAATGCTGCGAAACGCCACGAGATGGCCGGCCGGAGCAGCCCAGATGATTAAGCAACTCTCATAATTAATCATAGTACGTACTTGTTCCTTTTTCCTAAAAATTGCTCTTCGATTGTTCTAGCTACTACTTCCTCCTCATATTATTTATCGTTTAGGACAAGAATTTTAGTTCAAAATGAACTAAAATTTTTGTCTTAAACGACAATTAATATAGGAAGGAGAGAATATAAATAGTGACGTACAAGTGGTAGTGGGATCTAAAACCTATTCATATGGATTAATGTAAAAGTAAAATAGCTTATATTACCGAGCGAATCCGAAAAAGAAACAATAATTTTATTTTGGCCAAAAAGGTATTTTGAATTAGCTATTCTTCAAGGTCAGGAATTCTTCCCATGTTGTCCTAGCAATGGAACTGATCCCGTGAAATTCTTACATCCTGATGCATCCCTTCATTCAGCAGTTTCAACTGAGTTACAGTGTAGCGTTGAAGACTGTTATTAGGCTCATTCTTCCTGTTTGCTTCAAGAGGGGACAAGTGTGTGCACACAACACACACGCACCCAACCCCTAGCCCCGTGCACTTACCTTCTTTTAATAAAGTTCCCTTCCAGTGGAGTGCATTGTTGGCTGCTAGCTTACTCAGGGACGGACGCTAGGTCAGTTACAGATACATCACGTTTAGAGTCAAAGGTCATGCATGCATCTTCCGGCAACTGGGCGATATTAGGCTATCTGCACCAGCACCGTCTAAAACATACTCTATATACTATTCTTCTTCTACTTTTATAATACGTACTCTAAATTACATTGCGAAACAGTGTATCCAGTATGCTTTACAGTGTGTCACTGCGAACAGTCTTATTCTGTTCTCTCCATGCACGCATTAGAATAACACCTTTGCCAAGATCATGCATGTCCCATAAATCTACATCTAGCCCCACTTTGCTTAGCTTTACCGAGACTGCAAATGAGCCTTAGCTAGGTGGCTGTACACAAATTGCGGCCGCCTCTTGAATTGAATGAACAGTTCAGGCATATCCATTCGTTTGTCCGTACCCGAATGAAAGATCAACATCTCACTTGCACAACACTTGTAGTCGTGGGCTGACGTATGCCTACAACAACTGCATGCCATCCTTCCGTTTGGATTTAGTAAAATGTCTTCTGGTTTGTTCCATGAGAACCAACAGTAGTAACCTATGAGCCGCCGAGTTTTAGAGTATAGAAGAAGCCAAGCTTGCTATGTTTGACGATTTTGTACTTGGAATATTGCGAAATAGTAAGGTGTGTTTTGGATCGTGATGAGCTATATAGATACGTGGATATGGACAGGGGAATGTCAATAGCTTCTCACTGAGATCTCGCTGTCTTCAGGGAGCTGATCGTGCTCACCAGCTGGTTTATTCTGGATAACACGAAACTTTAGCCGCCTATTGGTGTTGCAAATCAGAACGGTGGAGAAAGTTATTTTAATTATCTGAAAAGTTGGGCTGCCCTGCTTTGAATACCGCTAGAGAACTACTTTTAGTAACGCCAGTTCAAACTTTTTAAAATCCCAGTTATTTGGACTAAAACCTGTCTTTCATATTTGGCCACCAAAGATTTTAAAATTGTATAAATAAACTTGTCTTTCTGTTTTCTGTAGGTCTATGGATATTTATTTTACAGCTTTGGGTCTTCAAAATTTCTCAGCTCCAGTTTGAGCCGAGAAAAGTTGTTTTTTTTCTCCCTAACGTGTCTATAAGTATAAAAAACCAAACTGCTGGGAGTAGCAACGTCGGCTTAGCCTAGTGGTTAAGTACTCTGAATAGCACTACTCAAGTCTTGAGTTCGATTCCTAGTGGGAGCGAATTTCAGACTGAACTTCACAACACTAATTGAAGATATCCTACAGAGGAAGTCATGGGCGCTGGATCTGGGTGCACTTACGGAAAATGTGAAGGGATGAATCAGTTATCTTCGCCTTGTTCTAGACAATAGATTGTGAGTGTCTGCATTTATACTCCTTGTAATAAATTGGCCATAACCTCCTTGTAGAGGAAGGTCGGGACTTTACCCATCATCTAAAAAAATCAACGCCGGCGAATGAACGAACCAACGCTAACTCCGCAAGCAACCTAGGTCTGCTATCTCCCGTAGAATGGACACTTCTACTTCGTACCCCGGCGTTGCAAGCCCAACTCGTGTGTTTCCTTTTTCAGGAAAGTTTCGTCCTACGCCAATTTTTGTTTTAGAGTTTTGAATTTTTATGAAGTTTTGTTTGAAATTTAGTGTAAATCTTGTATCAAACTTTTTCTCGAAAATTTTGAAGAATCTTTAATTGAAAGTTTCGAACAAATTTTTACCAACACCCACTACTGAAACCCACACCGACATGGGCACATGATCTATTGCAGCAGCAATTGGACCACCGGAGGGAGAGCAAGTTAAGATCGGGCTTAGAATAGGAGTTAAGGTACAATCAACACTATAGCTTTAGCAGGGTATGGTCCGGGGTCACATGCGCGAGGGCGTTGTGATACCTATAGAGGGAAGTGCACCACCACCTCGTCGTGAGCCCTCACGTGGTTGCCGGCAAGCGGACGGCGAAGCAATACGGAAGAGACCGAGAGAGAACTCAACCAATTCTGTTACGAGTTTGTTACGGCTTACTTCGTCCACATGACAGGTCCGATACAAATACTCAGAGGCATCCCTTCGGTCCCACATGACAGGCCCTGGTCCCACGGTCCCACACGTCAGTACAACACGCTCGCCCACTCCTCTCCTTATCTTCATCCCGACACACACACAACCCCGCCGCAACACGGTCGGAAGAAACGCTAGGTTGCCGCCGTAGTGACATCTCTCCCTTCCTCCGAGAGTGATTGTCCCCAATCACGTATCTCTGGAAATGACACCACCAGAGTGTTCAAATCCTCCCAAGTAGCCATTGTCTCCGCCAGGTTAGTCCACTTCACCCGAACTTGCACAATCGTGTGGTTTCCCTTCTCGACCAAGCGGCATTCCAAGATAGCTTCGGGCTTTAGGGGTATAGAGTCCAGATCAGCGATGCTTGGAGGTGCAGAAAATACCGGAGTGTACTTTGGCAGAAAAGGCTTGAGCTGCGACACATGAAAGACGGGATGAATCCGCGCTTCAGCAGGTAACAACACTTCATACGCCACATTTCCGATTCTCTTCGTGATTTTGTAAGGTCCATAGTACTTGAATGCTAGCTTAGGGCATGGGCAGTTGACCACTGTAGTTTGGGCATAGGGTTTGAGCTTGAGTAGCACAAAGTCCCCAACTTGATACTCTTGGTCAGTGTGTTTCTTGGCATACTGTTGGATCATGCGGTTCTGAGCAATAGCTAGCTGATTTTTGAGCATCTCAATGTGTAAAGCTCTTTCCTTCAATAGCCCTGACACCTCATTGTCTTCATTCTGAGGGAGCAATGAAGCTGCAGCCAACCAAGGATCAAAGCCATACAGAGTCTTGAATGGGGAGCAGTTCAGAGATGTATGTAAATCTGTGTTGTACCAATATTCTGCTAGAGGGGGCCAAAGTTTCCATTTTTTTGTGCAAAATGGACTGAATATCTCAGGTACATTTCGACACACTGATTCACTCTTTCTGACTGCCCATCTGTTTGTGGATTATAAGATGTAGTAAGGAGCAGCTTAGTATCCAATCGGGTGAAACGATGTTTCCAAACTTGGCTAGTAAATATCTTATCCGTGTCAGACAGAATGGATTTAGGCATACCATACAGTTTAATGACAGAATCCAATAGCACCTTAGCCACCTGGATGGCAGTAAAAGGGTATTTCATAGGCATAAAGCGAGCGTACTTAGAAAACCTATCCACAACCACCAGAATAGTACTATATCCTTCTGAAATAGATAGTCATTCAATAAAATCTATAGTAATATCTTGCCAAGCACCAGCAGGAATAGACAATGGCTGAAGCAACCCACTAGGATGAATCTTCTCAGATTTTGCTTGCTGACATACAGAGCACTGCTGCACAAAACGTTGAGCATCTTGTTTCAATGGTTTCCAAAAAAACAATTTCTTGATTCTTTAATAGGAAGCCTGCACCCCAGAATGCCCCTACAACACTATCATGGAAAGTAGAAATGAGTTTTGTTTTCAATGCTGAATTTGTCCTAATGAAAATTTGGTCTCCTTTTTGGATGACACCTTAAAATAGTGAAAATCCTTTTTCATTAGGACTCACCACAGCCAACTTAGCCAATAATTGTTGAGCTTCCATGTCTGTAGACTAAGAATTCAAGACCTCCTGCACGCAGAGTGGTCGGACCTCAGAAATAGCCATTTCATTCAGTTCATGGCTGACTCTGGATAGAGCATCAACAACCATATTCTCCTTCCCATTCCTATAAACTATTCTGAGGTTAAGTCCCATCAGCTTTGCCATGGCCTTTCTCTGTAAGTCAGAGTGCATCTGTTGTCCTTCCAAAAAACTGAGGATTCTACGATCCGTTTTGATTATAAACTGATTTCTCTGCAAGTATGGCCTCCATCTCTCCACAGCCATTATCAGGGCTAAAAATTCTTTTTCATATATAGACAAGTGCTTGTTTCTTTCATTTAATGCTTCGCTCAAATAAGCCAATGGTCTCCCCTTTTGCATTAGCACAACCCCCAAACCAACTTCACTTGCATCAGTTTCAACTTCAAATCCTTCATTGAAGTTAGGCAGACCCAACACTGGAGTTGTAACCATGACCTCTTTCAACTTGGCAAAAGCTGTGTCAACCTCTCATGTCCAAACAAGCTGCTTCTTCTTGAGTAAGGTAGTCAGGGGTTTAGCCAAACTCACATATCCTTTGACAAATTTTCGATAATATCCTGTGAGGCCTAGAAATGCCCTCAATTGAGTGATATTCCCAGGTGTTGGCCAACTTTTCATTGCAGCTGTCTTGGTAGGGTCAGTAGCAACCCCATTCTCATAAATTATCTGCCCTAGATAGATGAACTCTGTTTTTACAAAACTGCACTTGGACATCTTAACAAAAAATTTATGCTCCCTAAGTGTCTCTAATACTAGTCTAACATATTGCATATGTGACTCCAATGTAGGGCTATAGATAAGAATATCATCTAGAAACACTAAAGCAAACTTTCTAACTAAGATGCTAAAATCAAATTCGTTGCACATTGAAATATGGCAGGAGCATTAGTAAGCCCAAATGGCATTACCTTAAACTGATAATGTCCACAATGTGTCTTAAAAGCAGTTTTGAATTTCTATCCTTCTTTCATTCTGATTTGGTGATAGCCAACCCTTAAATCCAAACTTGTGAAGAATTTACTGCTCACCAATTCATCCAATATCTCATCCACTAGTGGCATAGGAAACCTATTCTTTACTGTCAAGTCATTCAGTTTTCTATAGTCCACACAAAATCTCCAAGTTCCATCTTTATTTTGGACCAAAAGAGACCAAGGAAATGACATGATCAAATTCTCTTGAAGGAGGCAAACCCTTAGGTTCAGCGAAGACATCATCAAACTCCTTTAACAACTGAGAGACCTTTGATTCCACCTCAGGACTAGTGGAACTGATGTTCTCCGCAGTAGGTGGCTGGACCACTGCCAAGGACCAGATGTCATTGCCCAGCAGCCACTTCTCAATTTGAACAGCTGCCAACTCAGTGAGCACTTGTTGACTCACTGTTGGGACTCTTTTTAACTGCACCCACTTACTTGCGCTCTTAAACTCAATAAGTTTCTCCTCCCAATTATATGTCATTGGACTATGTTGAGATAGCCAATCGTAGCCAAGAATAACATCATAGGCTCCTATAGGTAAGACCCTCATCTTTGAAGTAAAAGTATGCCCATTACACCACCATTGCAAATTTGGCACTATTCTATCACTGCAGAACACCTGGACATGGGCCACTTTAACTTGCACAGGATCATAGGGTTCCACCTTCAGCTCTAATCTGTCCACAAAAGCTGAATTCAAGAAAGTAGAGGAACTACCAGAATCTATTAGTAACATCACCTAATTGTGTACCAATGCTCTCACTTTCATACATGGATTCCCTTCAGTCCCAGCCACAACATAAGTAGAAACCTGATAACAATGCTCCAATATACTGTCTTCCCTGTCCAAGTTTATCAAAACCTCCTCAGACAGAACCATCCCCATATCCTCTTCAGTTAGGGCATTGAGCTCTAGTGGAGCCTTCTTGGGACATTTCAACCCGTGGCCTGCTTCATACGTTTCTCCACAGACATAATAAAGGTCATGCAAACGCCTGTATTCTCTAATTTATCGCTCTTTAGACAGATCAGACATAGCTGCACCTATCTTACCTTTAGGTCTGGGTGCATTCCCTAGCCCGTTCCCATAATATGGTTTCAGAGATTTGTACTTGTTCTTCTCATGAATCTGTAACTGCAGTTTCGCCAGAAGAGCTGCTCTAGTCACAGTAGTGGGAACATGGGAGAATACAGGACACTGGAGGTCACTCCGCAAGCCTTTCACGAAATGAGTCACACAAAATATCTCATCTAGCTCAGGATTGTGCATTGTAGTGGCATACCTTAAGCTTTCAAATTGAGCCACATATTCATCAAACTCTCCCTTCTGCCTCAAGTGAATCAAGTCATACATGGCCCGAGAATACTCATAGGCGCCAAATTTCTCCTTAACTGCTGCTGCAAACTGATTCCAATTCCCCAATCCTGCAGTCAGTTTATAGGCCTAAAGCCACTTTGCTGCATTGCCTTCTATATGCATTGATGTTTCCCTTATTCAGAATGAGTCGGTAACATTGAAAATGGAGAAATAGTCCAAACACTTATCTAACCAAATAGTAGGGTTATCTCCATGAAACTTTGGGAAAGTGGGTTTCAACAAAGATCTGTCACCATGATGTCCATCATTCCTTCTCGAAGTTAGTCTAGTGGGAAGTCGAACCTCCTCTCTCCTTATACTTGTCTGTGGGCCTCAACCAAGAGGGGGTGGTGGTTGTTGTGGTGGTTTCATTCTATGGATTCCAGACTCACTGCTCCTCACAGGTGACCCAGATCTGCTCTCAGATTGTTGATCCATGTCCTCAGCCATCCTCTCCATCGTCAGTAGGGACACCTGTTTACCATTTGTTGCGATATGCTTGGACATCATGTCTCTCTCCTTGGCAGCCTCTTCCACCATGGACTCCATCAAAACGTGTTTCCCCAACAACTCCTTCTGTACTTTATCAGAAGCATCCATCCGCTTGGACATGTCCTGCAGTAACCCGAACATCCTATCCCAGCGCTCATCCTCCATACTTGCTCTCTCATCCATTGCTTCCAACACAAAACAAGTTTGTGCTGAAGGTTTAGCGGTCGGTGCCGTCACAACCTCTTGATGAACAGCACAACAACAAGTCAGTGATTCCCTGATCTCCGAGAAAATCACCAACCCGACGAATACAAGAGAAACGAGCCCAGCCGCAAAAAAATTTTAGGTACCAGAGAAGGATAGGCTCTGATTACCAACTATGATACTCGTAGACGGAAGTGCGCCACCACCTCGTCGTGAGCCCTCATGTAGTCGTCGAAGAGCAGACGACGAAGCATCCCGTAAGAGATCGAGAGAGAACTCAACCAGTTCTGTTACGAGTTTGTTACGGCTTACTTCCTCCACACGACAGGTCTGATACAAATACTCAGAGGCATCCCTCAGGTCCCACATGATAGGCCCTGTGCCCATGGTCCCACACGTCAGTACAACACACTCACCCACTCCACTCCTTATCTTCATCCCGACACACACACAACCTCACTGCAACACGGTCGGAAGAAACCCTAGGTTGCCGTCGTAGTGACAGACGTGTGGTCCTCCCGCGGAGAATTTGTTTCCGGGACCAACCAACAACAAACCATCCATTAAAGCAAAAGGAAGAAGTAAGCACCAAGTACCAAGTACGTATTATGCATGGATGGATGATTGAGTGGAGCTGTAGAGATCGGTATGCCCGTACTATTATCTCTTCCGCATGCAAAAAATTCTCTGATTAACACAAACAAGATGTCAAGATGTGGGCACACACACGTCTAGCATTCCGAAGAGGGATTGACATATATCGCTCGTCGCGGCATTGAACATGTTTGTTCGTTTTTTCATCGTTGGTGATTCATGATTAATTGGAGCTAGCATTTGTACTTCGATTGCTATGTGTATGAACAAACTTGATAAGTACAGCCCCCCCCCCCCCCCGCCCCTAAAAAAAAATCAAAGTACAGTACGTACGACCAATCTAGGTAGCCAGGACCAGGAGCCATAACCAATATCCTATTATTCACCAAGCAAAGCCAAGCTAACTAGCTAGGCAGACGTTGACAGGCGTGTTGGTCATATATGTGTATCTGGTACGACGTGCATACATCCCATGTTCACCAGCAAACCAATGTGAGCGAGGCCTGTGCACAGTGTGGACACATGCACGCTTGTGCACAAAGGTGTTGGAGTTTGATCTCCATGAAAACCGGTCATGTAGACCGGTTCCTCCCCACGTAACTCCCTGATCGGAGGAGTCCAACTATGATCTGGCAGTGGGCCCCCTCTCACACCGTGTCATATAAAAGAGGATTGTCAAGAGGCTAATGACTCTGATGTGATTCGTAACTATTTAAGATTCCAATCTAGTGAGACACGGAAGTGAGAGGAAGGCTCCACTGTAACCTCTACGTTGTCGTCCTTCCCTGCAGATCTGCAGTGCCACCACAGATCTACCCTGAGCCGTCGTCCTTGCTCCTGCTCATCTCCACAACGAGGTACACAAAACCTAGGTATGATCGACTCTACATGTCTCAATTATGTTCTACTTCATATTGTGATTAGAACTAGGATCTATGTTCTTCATTGCAAGTTTTGGTGCACCCCGGTTGTCCAAACCGCTAGAGATCGATTAGCTATTCCTTTCAATGGTATTAGAGACACCCTATTCGGTTTTGAACTTAGGATTTGAACTCCATAACAATTAGGAGGGGATCGAATCTCTAACCACAAAATTCCCAAATCCCGAATGGTAAGACCCAAACACTAGCAAAATCGGTAAGAATTTGGGCCAGACAAGAGCGGGGAACTTACCTCTCAGGCTTTTTCACCGTAGACATCATCGGAGGTTCGCCAGCACTCGCGTCGGCCTCCGGGAAGAAGGTCGTGCCGCCGGTCAGTGAAGGCACATGCACGCGAGCTAGAGTCTTAGGGCACCGCATCGGAGCCGCTCGACGATGGTGCGTCCATGCTCGGACGGGCGCGCATGCCGACGAGAGGGCCCTCTATGGCGCCGCCACCTCGCTATAGCTCCTGGATTTCCTCAGTGTCGTGCGGCATGTGGAGAACCAAAGGGGTGAGAGGGAAATGAGGTTAGGGTTTGGGGAGGCTGAGCGCAGGGCATTTCGTGTGTCCGATCAATGCAGATAGTCGTTCGATTAGATCCGACGACATGCATTGATCAGGCCCTGTCCACGACCTAGATGGGCATGCATCGTCCAAGTGACGGCCTAAAGAAACCAGCTTGGCGCGAGCGAGCACAAGTGCGGGCAAGCGGTGTGCGTTACCTGGCGCATGGGCGTAACGCTCGTTGCCTCAGCCGACCACACATCGGATGCGCGCCTCAGGCCGCCTTCTCCAATGTTCCAGCCTCTCCGTGGAATGCAGATCTCGGACCACATGGCAGCATGGCGCATACGTGAGCGTCTCGATGCAGGCCACGATATGGACCAAGTAAGAATATTTTAAGTAAGAATATCATGTTTCGGACCAACACGATATGGACCAAGTAAGAATATTTTAAGGAATTTAGGCTGGTGCTTTGGACCGCGCATAAAATTTTTAAGTGATATGGACTTTTGATTAAAAGGATTTTGGGCCCATTTATTTTTATTAATTAATTTTTGTTTAAAAGAATTAATTAATAAATATGGTAAGCAATGTTTTATAGTAATTAGCAATAAAAAATATAGTAAGGTATTTTGATTATTTTATTACAAAATTAAGTATATCAGTAAGGGTAAGAATTCATTGCTATGGAGAAGTAAGGGTATTTAGATAAGTTTTTTTTCAAATTTTAATAGTTTGGAAATTTGTTTGTGTTTGAAAATAATAATTATATATATACTATTTGGAAAGTTAGTAATTAAGATCAGTAAGTTTTATTTTCCCAAAACTAATTAAATTCTAATTTACCTTTATCTTAAAATTGGTGTAACATTCATTATTTAAGTAGCAAAATTAATATTCTCCAGTGTTGTTTAAATAATATTATTTTGCTACCATTAAGTATTTATTAAGTCAATTAGTTTCTGCTGCTATGTATAAAGTTTACATTTTCTAATTAATTTTCTCACATCATGTGGAAAATAATTAGAATGTTTCGAGTAAGTTTTACTGTAAGGTTAAGTGATTAGTTATATTAAAGGTACTTAGTTATTGTTTTAATTTTTAAGCATATTAGAAATTAGTACTAAGTGTGAGGCAATTTTTCCTTCAGTAAGTTATTTTACTATGGAATTTTAATATATTATTTTCTCATCAGATTTTCACTATTGTAAAAAATATTATTGAGATGATAATTAAGCACGGATCTGCATAGTAATTTTATCTTACGACATATGTCATTAATGAAATTTTACTATGCTAAGATAATTAAGATACGTTATCATGTTTTGATAATTGCCTCACAAATCTTTTCTGATTAAATCAGAAGATTTAATTGGAGAACTAGATAAGTGGAACGATGATCTAATCATCATGATTAAGGTTAGTAAGTTCTAGTTAAAATTTAGATGTATATAGTGTGCGTATACATGTAAGTCTTTAAGCATCCGTTGCATTTATAAGATTGATTAGATTATGTACTATTCAAATTAAATGGGTTCCAATGTGAAAATTTATTTAGAAGAATAATATGAGAACATGATAATTATTATTATCATGTATTTGGTAAGTTTACCATAATGATAATTATGGTTAAACAAGTCAGAAATAACTCAATAAGTTGTCCAATTAATTTTATTCATTTCTTGAATAATTAAGTATGTTAAGAATCCAGCTTTTCGCTGTCAGCTTTTTCGAGGTAAATTTATTGAGTAACCAACGTGAAAAATAAATTTTACCATGCTTTAAGATTATTAAGTTTATTTGTTTAGTACATAGAGTTTTTGTTGAGTAACCAACGCGAAAAACAAAATTCTCATATTTTTAACGTTATGTTTCGTCTAGTAGCGAATGCGAAAGACAAAAACGCATCTCTTGATTGTTTAAGTGGTTTTAAGTTAATAAAGAATTTCATTGAGTAACCAACGCGAAAGACGAAACTTGCTATGTTTTGTATGTTGTGTTTTGTCAAGTAACCGACGCGAAAGATATAACACAACATCTCCACATGATTAAGATATTAAGGCTATAGTAAATTTTGTCAAGTAACCAACGCGAAAGATAAATTTTATTTTATTTTGAGATGTTTCGAGCATTGTATTTTATTGAGTAACCAACGCGATAGATAAAATACAATGTTTCTTCTTAGTTGTGTATGGTTTGTTTAGATATTGATCTAAATATTGCATACATTATTTGATGGGACTAACACTGTTTCAGTAATTAAGTTTAAGATTAATTCAATTTTCTTTCGGAATTTTGTTTTCTCAGGTATTAAGAGTTTTTCTTATGCCTTAAGCTTTGATTTTAGCAATTATGTCTCTTTATAGAGAACTATCTCGCACAACGAGAGAATTATATATGTCCTTTGTGCTATTTTGCACCTTTAAGTATCTAATGTCAGTAAGGTCTAAGTAAAGTGATGGTCATGATGGAAGCATTCTCATCATACCACCACTACTAAGATAATTGTTAAGAATTGAAGATTTAGTCAAGTGCATTAAGCACGTCGGTAAGAATAGAATCATTTCATAATAATTCTAATCCTTCTCTTAAGTATCATGTCAATTCTTAGATAACGGCATAGAGAAGACTTTATGATCTGAGAAGCACTAAAAGAGGAGATGTACTCCCATTAGTATTAATTAGTATTTTAACGATATGAATAAGTGATATAAATATCTCCTATGTAAGCATTTTGAATTGTCTTTGAAATTATGGCTCTATTGTATATGCCATATTTCGAGAGGGAGGATTATAAGATTATTAATGTAAGATAATCTTGAGACCATTAAGTAAGATTTTCTCACCTCTCAGACTTTTTGGACGCCAAACAATGCATTATATGCATTTTAGTAAGAATGACCTATGAGGTAAAGGTGAGTACTATTTTCCTCTAATACCCCAAATTATAAAATTTACGACTATTTACTGGGTATTTTGTGAAATTCACAAAGGAATATAGTGTAATTGAAAGAGTGAACATGATAAGATGAGTATTAAGTATTTTTGCTCCGTCATTTGAAGATTCTTTCTTCATTATTTTTCATTAAGTCGGTGCTTAAAAACACCGTATAAGTTATCTAATCAAGATTACCCAAATAATGATAAGTCTTGTATGAAGAAAGTAAGTTATGATTTGTTGGCTTTCGGTAAGAGTGAGGATTCTCACTGTCATTGTTTTGAAATGATACAGGACATTCTTCTCGAAAGACAGTTAAATCAGGGGGAGTTTAGCGTCTAAAGACACTGATCTTGAAAAGAAAGAGATTCATGTAACCATTTCTATTTTAAGACCATTTTTTATGATGTCTTAACGTTGTTGTGTCAATAATTCAAGACATTGTTGTCATAATATCTGTAGCCGATTCTTCATCATTAGTGGCCAGTAATGATGAAAAATGACAACAACCCCATTTAAATTATGATGAGCCAATCAATATGTTAAGAAGTTCAAATTGAGGATGATCTCACCTCATTTGAATAAGCCATGAGTTATTCTCACTCATCCGAGTGATTTAAGAATTGTAAGTTTTCCTAAAAGAGCCAAATCAGTAGGCCTTAATAGGTCTACAAAAGTTAACGTGACTGTAAAGGGAATGGTGAAAGTGTTGATATAAGAATCATGACATTAGTAGCACATCGCATTAGATGTGCGTAAAAGGGAGATTTTTCAATTGATATATTTTGAGAATGTCCATATGACCCAACCCAAGGGTTTTGTCATTAAAACTAACATATGAGATATTGATAAAGAAAATACATTTATGGATTTAAGTAAGTTTCTAAGTAATCATATCGCATAAAATAAGTTTTGGGTTTTGTAAGGTTATAAGGAGGACGAATGTATTTGCACCGAGTCTAAGAGAAGTAAGTTTATTTTCTTTATTTCTAGGATACTGTCCTACAGTAAGTCACAATGTTGACCAACTATTTGAATGTAAGAAATTTGTCCTCATAATTATGGAAATAAGCTTTTGGTGATGTTACCTATGTGTTTAGTTTTTAAGTTTCACCAAGATATGTTAAGGAGGTATTTAGACCATCGCATGATTCATACCTATCAATGATTATGAGAAAGACTAGTGTCAAAGTGTTAATGCAACACTTCCCTCGGATCTACTAAGGAGTAGCTCAGGGAGGTTCTTGTTCGGCGAGGCTTAGGCCTCAAACTAGTGTTCTAGCGGAAGAGTATGTGGCACGGTAGTTTTTACGTGGTTCGGGCCACAAGGAGCGTAACACCCTACTCCACGGTGGATTGTATTGCTGGTGAGTGTGTATGCTTGTGTGTGGGTCAGGGATTCTGAGTCTGGTCCTTGTAGCGATGTCGGTCCGAGCCTTTTATAGACAAGGCCGGATGCCTTACAAGTGGGGTCCCGGGGCCCGACCTGTGGTCTTGGGGCGATCTTATCCTAGAGATCTAAGGCTTATCGCATAAGCTTCCTCTGGCTTTAGCTTTGATGACCAGTCGTCTTGCCGCCTGAGTCATCGGTCGCCCATGCGTCGTTGCTGACATTGGCAGGGGACGTCCCATCCAACTGTTTCTAGCGTCGTAAGCTACCCACTTGGTGGAGTGGGATATACGTGCGACGTCTTCACTACGATGTGATAGGTCATAGCGGTACTTGACATTAGGCGTGCGCCGCGCCGTGCGTTTGGGGAAGCCGCATATCTTCAAAGCTTGACAGAGACAAGGCGCACCGCCCTCTTAACTTCCTTACTATTCGTTCAGGGCAAGTGGACTGACCACACAACAACTGGGGAGCTTACCGCCATGGTGGAGGCCAGGTCTGTCTCGCGGGCCACGTGGCAGCTCAGGAGCTCACCCCCGCGGGGAGGTCAGGTCTCATCCTGCGGGCCACGTGGCAGCTCGGGCGCTCACCTCCGTGGGGGAGATCGGGTCTAGATCTTCGCGAGCCACGTGGCAGCTTGGGAGCCCACCTCTGTGGAGGAGGTTGGGTCCCGCCTTGCTGGACACTCCTGGAAGTCCTTGGGCTTCAGCTTCATCACCTGTCGGCAAACTCTCTGGTGGTGGCGGCAGTGTTCTCACATTTCTGTGAGATGTTCGTCGGGGTGCATCTGAGTGTACCGGTGTTCCGACAGTTCATCGTGCTGAGGCAGACCGGGAAGAAGAACAAATCCAACTTCCTCAGTGGTTACATCCTCCAGCATTGGGCCAACAACCCCTTCAAGTACATCACACCACTCTCCTCGACGAAGTGGGCCGATTGGAGGAAGGACTGGGTGATTGTACAAGTCGACGCCCAGGACCGCCTGGTTATGCCCACTGGATGGGCGACGATGAGGAAGGAGGCCTGGGAGGAGCGGCTGGAGTTGGAGCAAGCCTACACCCTGGTGATGGAGAGGATCCAATTCCTCGTGGATCATGGTCTGTTAGAGTTGAAGGTGATGGTGGACTTCGTCCGTCGACGCCTGGCCCCCCTTCAGCATCGTTGCCGTCCTGCATGGCTGTACTTAGGGCTACAGGATGGCACCCGACTGGTGCGGGGTCGCAGCATAGAGACAACCCCGAAAGAGGTGCTCGACGTAATGTCTAAGGCATGTGGCGACCTGCTGTCGAACGACGTCTTCAACTTTCCGCGGGACTGCCCACCGCTTTGCATGGATCGAGACCTTCGTACAAAGGTTCTAAAACAGATGCCCAACTTGGACGCGATTGGTCTCGCACCATGGCAGGTTGGTGATGAGAGCCGGGGCTTGGCCATCGTCGAATCTTCGGAGGAGTCCACACCTTCTTCAAGCTCAAAAGCTTCCAAGACGGAGGAGGCTCTCGCTGTCGGAGGGAAAGGCAAGGCATCTATCCTTGATGCAGGCAAGGGGAAGGCACCGGTCCCCGACATAGGCAAGGGGAAGGCCCTGGTGGTCGAGGTCGTGAAGGAGAAACGCCCTCGGTCGCCACCGAGGGTGTCACCGCAGGTAGCCTTCGCTCCAAGTAAACATCCCTTGGCACGCCCCTCTTTAGTATTGGGCGCTGGCGGTTCTTCGGGGGGAGCCTCGGTCCGTCAAACGGCGGCTCCACCAGCGTAGGCGGTCGATACGTCATCTAGCATCCCCGTCGCCAGTGTGTTCCAAGGTGCCACAGGGGGCTCCAGCAGCGTCACATCTATGGAGCCTTAGGCAAAAAGGCCTCGAGCCGACATCATCGGCAGCTCGGGAGGCTCCGGAAGTGGCTCCGTTGGAGTTGGCGAAGGCACACTGACGCAGGGTGGCGGCATTGCTGGTGGTTTTGGTAGAGGCCCAACTGGAGTGACCTCGCATGTTACGCCATTGTCTTGGTCTGCGGCTTCAGGGTCGCCGAAAGTGGAGGCTCGCTGGAGCTTCCGGGGATGTCGGTAAGACATTATTACCAACGCTTGCTCTATTATCTCGCCTGCCTTTTTTGATTGGTCACGGCTTGTTCTTGATTTGCAGGGCTACATCGGCTGTTGTGAGGCCCTTACCGCCGGGGGTAGTGCCCGAAAATGCTTCGAAGGCGGGTGAGGAGGCCACGACTGTGCTAGTGGGGCAGCCTCCAAGCTTGTCCAGGGGAGCGCTGTTCTGGCGTCTATGCTCGGCGCGGGTAGTGAAGCACCTCCGGCTGTATCTCCAGTTGTCGCGCCGGAGGTACCTCCAGCTGTCGCGCCAAAGGAACCTACGGCTGTCGTGGCGGAGGAACCTCCTGTCGTCGTGGCAGAGGCAACGTCGGAGTCGGCTCCAGGGCTGAAGGCCTAGCCTCCACTGCTGCTGAGCCAGCGGTCTGCTCCTTGAGTGATGGTGGTGCTGCTGCTTCGGGTGGCACCACAACTTCTGCTCAGTCTCCAGGGGAAAGATCCCTGGTACTGGTGGCCTCGCCTTCACCACTACGGGAGGAAGAGGTCCCTGAGATGATCACCAGGCAGTCTTCCCTGACTTCGGCACAGCCGGAGCGCCTCTCCAACGTCATTGACTTGACGCAGTTCAACATCCTTCAGGTGCAATCCAATCTCTGCCGAGCGCAGGAGGCTCTTGCCGTGGAGTGGGAGAACCTGCGTGCCGAAGGCGAGCGCCTCCGAGGCTGGGAGGATTGTCTGGGGTCTAGGATCGCTGAGGCGATGGAGAAGTACCAGAAGGAGAGCAAGGAGATGGAGGTGAGGCACCGCTTGGTGAGGGCCTCAAACTCCCTGACCCAGAAGATTCTGGTCGATGCCAAGGCAGCCAACAACGCTGCTGACGCCCGCCTGTATGCTCTTGCAGCCGGTTGAGAGGCTCTGAGTCGCCAAGAAGCTGTTGTTTGCCAAGAGGGAGGCTACTGTCACCGATCAAGAGGTGGCGGCGGCGCAGGCGATGATGGCCTGGGCTGATGCCGATTGGGACAGACTACAGTCTTGCCTCGAAAACCTTGAGCTCTGGGAGAGCAATTTGGCGCGGGATTGGGCGCAACACTTGGCTGAACGTTAGGAACTTCTCCTGCGTGATCTCGATGTCCAGGCCTGGGAGCACTAATCCGGGCGTAGTATCCGGGAGCTTGATCTGCGGGAGCGTCAGCTGACTCAGCATCTGGAAGCCTAAATGTGGCCTAGAGGGGGGTGAATAGGCCTTTTTGAAATTTAGTCGGATCCTGCAACACTCAGCAACTTGATTAAATACTGATAAATCAGACTAGTCCGGTAGTGTGCGGACTAGTCAGGTTCTTGCGGACTATATCGATCAAGTTTGATCGATGATCTCGATCCAAGTACTCTATGCAACAGAAATTAATATATAACTAGAGTATGTTGCTTCAATTAAACTGAAGATAGCACAAGGTAACCTTAGTTTCAAGTTTTGACATAATTTGGCTAAGATCAATTAAACCCTAGATGCAACGAACAATGAGCACAAAGTGAAGACACAAGATTTTAATCCTGTGATACGGTTCCCACGAAGGCAACCTAATCCACGTTGAGGAGCCCATGAAAGGAACGGGTCTCCACCAACCCTACCCTCGTCGAATCACCACGAAGGCCAACTCTCTTTCTCTAATCACAAAGGGGTAAGAATAACCGTGTTCAAGAGGCCTTCTCACAAGTTGAGGGCTCCCCAAGATTTACAACTGAATACACCACCAACACACTCGAATTATATGCAATAAAGAACAAGATTATGCGAGAGAATCAAACCCAAGAGCTGAAAATGTGAAGAATCATGTCTCTCCTCTGATCTAACGTTAATCCTCAAGGATTTGATCTTTCTTGCATTGGATTGTGTGGAGAGACGTGTTTTCTAGGCTCTTGGAGGGTGTGACGGCGCTGGGGGTCGTGAGATATTGGTTAGAGGATGTGTACCTCTATTTATACTAGGGTTTCCAGAGGTTACCGTTAGAGTTTTCAATATTCAGACTAGTACATGGTGGACTCCGGACTAGTCTGGTGTGCGGTGTGTGGGAAACCCTAAGTGTTCCAAATTATCAGACTTGTCCGACCAAGGGCGGACTAGTCCGTTTTTTGTCTTTGGAAATGTTCGGACTAGTCCGGCACCTATCGGACTAGTCTAGTGTGGTGAAACCCTTAGTGAATTGGGGACAAGTCCACACTTGGACGACTTGTCCGATTTTAGTCAGAAGGTTTTTCGGACTAATTCGGGCAGATATCAGACTTGTTCGATTTGGGTCAGAAGGATATCGGACTAGTCTGTGGTGATATCGGACTTGTACGATTTCGTGCAAAACTGTGAAGTGCCGAGGACTAGTCCGCATTGGGGAGGACTAGTCCGAACTTAGTCAGAAAGATATCGGACTAGTCCGTGGTGACATCGGACTAGTTCAGTGTATGTAAACTGGACTGTGTGTGCAGACAAGTCCGCACTGGGAGGACTTGTCCGATTTTGAACAGAGAGATATCGTACTAGTATAGGGTATATCGGACTAGTCCGAACCTGTATGAATTTGTGCAGTGAGAGTGATTAAAATTAGCTTGAGCTCTTGGGGTGTGTTTCTCCAACACACTCCATACACATAGAGTATCATAATCATTTCTTGAGCTCCTTTCAACTTGATTTCTCACTCTCCCTTATTTTTGCGCTTTCTTCATGATTTCATTAAAACTTGCGCTCATCTCAACAATTTAGTTAGGATCTCATTTGCTTGTCATAAATCAACCAAAACACACAAGGGATGCCTAGATGCACTTTCAATCTCCCCCTTTTTGTTGATTGATGACAACCAATTGAGATTTCACAAATATGATTAAAAATGTAGAATTTTCATAAAGTGTGCAGATGTGAGTTTGGAACAAATTAAGCAATGAAAACATAGGGCATATGTGCACTCTTTATGGTGGGGTGCTAAAATAAGTGTGTGTAAGCAATAAATGTGATGAGAATGCAATAATTTACATAGATATAACAACATCAAGCATAAATGTCAATTTCAAAGCATAGGCACAGATTATATCAAACTTTCATCACAGATTTCATAAGCATAAGCATAAACTTAGTCATTGTACCACATCACAAATCCATAAGCATAAGAGAGTATTAAAGTTTTACAACCCAAAATAAACACGAATAGAGCTCTCATCTCTCGCAACCTACAGCTAGGACCTAGTGACTCCCCCTCAATCTCCCCCCTTTGGCATCAAGGCACCAAAAAGAAGGAGAGGAGGGATCTAGAAGACTCATTCCTCTTTGTCGGTCCTCTATCGTCTTCATCTTCGGGTTGAGGAGGAGGAGGAGGAGCGGATCCACTCGAAGTGCCCCAAATGCCAAAATAGGCAAGTTCAGAAGGAGAGAGAGGTGGCATCTCAGATAAGTCAGAGGATGAATCATCAGATACAACGGGGGATCCAATAGGCTCAATATCCAGCTTCTGACAAATATGCTTGACATTTTCTTTGACATACTTCATATCTGCCTTCCTTGCCTTGTTCAACATATGGAGATTCACCTCATCCTTCTTGCAGGAGCCAAAGAAGTCAGCCAAGTACTTCAAAATGCCACTTGAGGACCCTTTTTGAGGAGGGGCCCTAGTAGTGTGAGCAGTCTTGGCATCTTCTTGAGCTCTCCTCGGAGCCTCTTCACTAGACATTGGAGATGGAGCAGCTGGGAGAGTGGCTTGAGTAGGCTTCTGAGGCCTCAGGGGTGTGTGCTCCACGTCCTGAACGAACTCAATTCCTGTGACTTTCTCAATCATAAACATGAGGTAGGGCGCATAGCCATAGGAACGGTTTGGTGTGCAGGAGATATTCACCATATCATTCCAAATATAGTCGAATATATCAAACTTTTGGTTCATGTTTATCACCTTCATCAGTGTCCTTAAGTAGCCTTGGACACTTCCTGCATCTCCATCTTATCCTTCCTCAGCACCCTGTTGAGAACCATGAAGATGAGCTTCATGTTCTTGGTCGATGGAGGGTTGTACTTCAGGCTAGTATCATAAAGGAACTCCATCTTACCCTTCCCCAAGACACCAATGTTGTGGATAGTTAGCTCATTGTTGCCAGTGTCTTCTAGGTGAAGCAGTCTTGCAAAGTCATCATAAGTAATAGTGTACTTGGATCTATGCGTCATCCAAGTCACCCTCTCCTCGTCATCACTGGCAAAATAACATGTGGCATAGAATTGAGCAATGATTTCATCATTCCAGTGTTACCTGAAGGCAAATAGGTCCTTCAGTCCAAGCTTCCCCACTGCCTCTCTCACCTCATCAAAGGTTGAGCAGCTCTTCCTCTCAAAGTGTGCCCAGTCAATCCACTGGTTGCACACCACTGGAGTCCTCATGGTGAGATAAACGGAACTGTAGAAGTGCACGTGAAAGTTGCTCTAGAATCTGGCGTCAACTGCCTTCTTTGATCTGCTATAACAATCCACATTTCTGAGCTTGGAAGTCGTATCGCTTCCCTTGCCATTGAACTTCTCTTCGGGGGGATCCCTGTTCCCCTGCTTTGGAGTAGTCATCTTTATAGGACCAATCGGGCCGGAGGCAATCCTCTTCCCTTTGACCTTAGCTTGGCGAGGAGCCATCGAGCTGGGGTCAGCTGCATCCTTGGCTTTGGACGCAGGCTTCTTGGCTAGAACCTTGCACCGCACCTGAGGTGGAGAAGGTGCCGGCTCGGAGGGACGCTCTTGGCGCTTCCTCCCTTGGCCAGTCGAGGGCCGAAGGGAGGAGTCTTGGTCCATCTCGACCTCATAATCAGAAATTTCATCATTGGAGCTCGACATTGTCCTCAGAAGGGATTATACAATGTATGGATGAGAATTGATGGCAAGGAAGTGCATTGAGTAGTTGGAAATTAGGGTTGAGTTCAGTTTAAAATCGGACTTGTCCGGTGTTCAGGTACGGACTAGTCCGAGGGACCGAACTTGTCCGTACAGGGGCCAGACTAGTCTGGTGTTCATCACCTCAAACCCTAACTAGACGATCAATGGTGATTCCCAATGCAAAAATAGTTTAAGATAGATGTAATACAGCAAGGATGCATGTATTAGCTAGAAGAAACTAAGCTATTTGATCCAAAACGAAAGAAATCGAAGTTTCTAGGGTTTGGGAGTAAATTTACCGAAATTCTTCGGTTCTTGACAATGGAGGGGTTGTGGTAGCGGACAAGTCCGTGGTCTTCAATCCCCACAAAATGGAGATCGTTTTCCCTGGAAGGTTGAAAGGATTTGGTGGAGAACTCGCCAAATCGCTTTGGGGGCACCCAAGTGAAGAGAGAGAATGTGACATGAGTTGTGAGGATGAGGGAGAATTAGGTTTTGGCAGCGCCTAGGGTTATGGAGTTGAAAAATTGGACTTGTCAGGGGTATAGCAGACTAGTCCGGACTGCCTGTCTCTCTACAGACTAATTTGCAGTGTGCGGACTAGTCCGGGTAACCACGGACTAATCTGTGGTCACCAGAACAGAATCAATTAGCCTATTCGTATATATTCGAAGGTGCTTAGATAGAAAATAGGGGAGAAAAACAATCAAATAATCTTGATGAATATGATCAGTAAACATACAACAATCAAGCAATGACCATAATTTGCCAAGATCAAGTAATTGAAATAGTTTTTCGGAGATAATTGAGAGAGATGATCTTCACAACACAATCAATGGATTTTGAAGATGCCATACAGGTATGCAAGTTTTCAAGCCACGTTCCGAGCATCAAGGATATTTAGTTCATTTCAGAGCTCGCAAAAACGTTTTTCATCAAGTGGCTTGGTAAATATGTTAGCTAGTTGTTTTTCGGTGTTGACATGGGAAATGGCTATGTCTCCTTTCATTGAGTGGTCTCTCAAAAAGTGATGCCGGATGTCTATGTGTTTGGTCCTAGAGTGCTCAACGGGATTATGAGCAATTTTAATGGCACTCTCATTATCATAAAGGAGTGGAATACGGCTCATATTGTAACCGTAATCCCTTAGAGTTTGTCGCATCCAAAGGAGTTGTGCACAACAACTCCCGGCTGTAACATACTCCGCTTCGGCCGCGGATAAGGTAATAGAGTTTTGTTTCTTGGAGGCCCAAGAAACTAGGGATCTACCTAGGAATTGGCATGTACCAGAGGTACTTTTTCTATCTATTTTGCATCTGGCATAGTCTGCATCGGAGTACCCAATGAGATTGAATTTGAAACCTTTAGGATACCAAAGGCCTAAGTTGGGTGTATAGACTAAATATCGCAAGATTCTCTTGGTGGCTATCAAGTGACACTTCTTAGGATTGGCTTGAAATCTTGCACACAAGCACACACTAAACATAATATCAGGCATAGATGCACATTGTAGGATCGAAGAGCACGTGAAAAGCTACCAGAAGGGGGTGAATGGTAGATTTAAAAATCTTACGCAGCGGAAACAATTAAATCCCAACCCCTTCGGCCGAAATACGATCTGTTAGAGAAATCATGTGTGAAACTAAACTAAACGTGTTTCACCGTGACAAAATTGATATATATCAGAGAGAATCAAGTCGCGAAGAATACACAAAAAGAATCACTCAAATCCGTCAAGATAAACTCAAGTTATGATCGAAAGATCGAACAAAGGTCAATCTGTCCTACCCGAGAAAAACAGTTCTGGAACGCTGCAAAGAAACTCGTGTAGATCAGAAACCACAAATCAAATGACCGTGAAATTTTTACAGATGATATATAATCAAGTTGTGAAGACAACCCAAAAAGAATCACGTCAATTGGATATGTAAAACTCTAGTTATGATAAAACCACCGACAAAAGTTAGTGCTGTCCAGAAACTCAACGAGTAAAACTTGTCTAGAACAAGTCGGACGAATAAGGCACAAAAGTTCATTCAAACTACGAATTTTATTCAATAGAACATAAGAGGAACAGACCCAATGTCGTGTACCATGATATTTGGCCTCTCTTGCTTATATAACCAGCCCTTAGGCCAACTCAATCTCAACTAGGACTCTAATCCTACTCAGATCACGAATCGAAACTTTCCATAACTGCTTAGGACTCTTCTCTACGCAGATAGAAGTAATATAAAGACTTACAAACACCTTAGGAACATATCCTACATTCCTAAAACAACTCAAATTTGTGACCCACACGAAATCCTATCATAATCAACTCGATACTTTCCATACCGAGCCATAACCGACTCCGCCACAGCCGAAGTCATCAACCGATACGATCCGATCCTTCCAACCAGATCTTCCCATCCATAAACCATCTTCAGAACCACGTTGCCACGTCATGCACTGCATGCATACGTGCAAACACCTTCCTTCGACATCCAGTAACCTTCATATGCACTTCCCTTGATTCAATCATCCTCCTCGACCTCCTGACCCGCTCAACCACAATTCCTCCTGAATTTGGTTGTTGGAACCTCATCTCCTCCCTGAGACTAGTCCAAAAGATCCTGTCACCAGCCATGACTTGAACTCAAGCAACACCTGCACATGAACAAACAACCAATCTGTACAAGCCCAAGTCCGCGACTTGACTCAAGTCAGTTCCAAACACAACACCTTACGTGAGCACCTCACATAAGCATGTTGCAAAGCACAACAAAATGATATAAGCCAGTTGCGAATAAGGATCTGGTGTGGTTGCGTGGGTTAACCCCGTGGCTCCTGGTGTCGCTCCATTCTGATTGGTCGAATTAAAATGAAGTGGGACCAGCCCATTTTATTTGAAATTTCCAATAGGAAAATAAATCTAGATTCAATCCAAACTTAGAAAATCCATAACTTCCAGTATAATTATCCAAAAATTCCCAAATAAATTTTGATAGAACCAGCGTGAAGAATACTGTCCAGTGGTATACTTGGATTTGTATGAAAAGCCATAGAAATTTCTCCATAATTCAAAAAAGAAAATGCTTAAAGAATTCATTCCTACAGTTCTGTTAATTGGAAAATTCCCAATTCTGGTCAGAACCCTATAGTTGATACATGTGATCTCCAGTAAAACTTTCAAGTTAATTGGAATTAAAATACTGGGTTGATCCATGTTCCAAATCTCTATGTACCTATAAATTGAGAAAAATGGAAAAAATCAATTTCCAGAAATTTACCCAAACATTAAAAACCAGTTTCTTCCTGTAGGAAGCTCAGAAATTTGTGAAACAAATTTTCCTAGAACCAGTGAGACCCCCTATACATGCTACAACCCTTGGTAGCCATAATACATCTCCAAAATTTCAACCAAAATTTAGAGAAGCTTATTTCTTACCATAATTGTTAAGACTAACAAACATCCTTTATCATCTCCTGTTCTTTGCAAGAGTCTTCTCCATAATCTCTAGTATCCACCATAAAAATCCCAATGTCAATTAACATAATTATCTTATTTTATCTTAATATACACACCCCACCTTAAGCATATTAATTATTCACAAAATCATTTATACCTAGTATATGAATATCGTGTAGTAGCTGAAGTCAAGGAGTAGCCAGAAGCCTTGGAGGTCCAGCTGCCAGAAACTAACATAGACTCAGACTCGCATTCAGGCAATCCCCAGTTTGCATTTAAGTTCCTTACAGTATTTTGCAGTTTTATTTCACATTACGTCTTCAGATGATTGTGCATTACATTTAAGGTGTTTGAAATCCACTTGCATGGCCCACAAATCCTATGGAGTCTTGGTTAGGTCTACGACCTGTTGAGTAGACACTGCTATGCTTATGCTCATAGGAATTCGGTAGAAGTCGAGTAGTTGGAATCTACTCGCGAGATAGGAATTTTGTCACACGGGAGATTTTAGAATAAGAAAATGGTTTATGAATATGAAATTGAGACCGAGCAGTGAATAGGAGGCAGTGAGACGTGGTCTCACGTGCGTAGCCCTGCTTGTGTCGATTGAGGACCGTTTCATGTGCGGTCCTGCTGGACAAGCTTGAATTGTACCGGCGACATACTGGAGGAATGGGCTCTAGTAAACTGACGTAGCTTGATACTGGTTTGTCGAGGCATTCCAGTCCGTTTAATAGGCGTGGGTTGAGGGCAGCAAGGTGTAAATCAGTTGGTGGGCACGTCAGATTACACCCCATGCAGTGACCTCCTACTCGTGATGGATCGATCGGTTCGAAATTTGAGTGTTTAGTGAAAGGTGGCCATATACAACTAGTACTGAATTGTTATGTAGGTACTACTGAAAGTACTCACTGGCATTTCCGAAAGTGCGTATGTGTCGTGTTGTTCCGAGTATGTCCTGATTGCAATCACCGTCCCTCGCGGTAATAGAGTACCACTTGTTCACTGCACCGTGACGTAGTAAATACTAGAAGTCAGGAGAATATGATATATTGGTCTATAAATTGCTTGAACAACCTTGTTTGGCTTAGAGATAGTACAATTAAAAGTTTACAGTTTCCCCATACTTTACCTGTATAGCATTATGTGCCTTGTGCACGTCATATCATCGGCAAAGTGTTTCTTGTTTGATTGTGGAGTCTTTGATGTGCCGTGCCTGAGGAATGTCATGTGCTAAATAAAACATGACTATAAGGATCCACTTGTAGGCGAGTCCTTATGCTTTACTTACCTATGTTTAGTACTCATCCTTGCATATGTCTAGTGAGACGAGTTAGTATTGCTGAGCCTTATGCTCACGTTTGCAGTTAATGAGTTTTTACAGATTATAAGACCGATGACGGGTTTAATGATGAGGCTGCACCCCCTCCAGGGTTTACAGCCGAGTGGGAACCCTGCACGTCGCCGTGAATTGTTTGTTGCTAGTGCAAAGTATCCAGGACATGGATGACTTTGCTTTTGCATAGCTAGTGCTGAGAGCGTAGCTATGATGTATAGTTCTCTTTCCTTCCGTTAGTACTTTTAAACTTCCGCTGTGCTTGTCAATAAAGACTTGGCATTGTAAATTTGTTCTCGTTCTATTCTTGTATACTGTTGGGTGTTGCATCACACAACACCACCCAATGAGATCCTTGGAGGTCGGGATTCAGGTCCCCACAGTCATGGTATCAGAGCCAGGTTGGGAACAGTGTACTTGAAAAGAACATATTTTCAAAAATTAGGATTTGAGTGAGGAATTAGCTATATTCCCTTATAAGGAGTATTATTAGAATAAGATATACAGGTGGTAAACTAACTTATATGTTATTAATTCTGTAACGACGCTCCGACGTCAGGTAAGAGGTAAGGTACGCCACCGTAAGAGGATCAATTGTGGTAAGCTCACCATGTGAGAGGTAGCATGGAAGTTTTCTGTGGCTTGGCACGGAAATGTTAATAGGAGTCTCTAAAACTTTCTATGTTTCTGAGAACCTATGACACGCGGTACCCCAGTGTGCTTCAAAGTTAGTGGGAGCCCCCGTCGGGTGGTGTATAACCCGATAGTATGCCTCTCTAGAATCGTGCATATTCTAAGGGAGCATGCGAAACACGTATGCCCGAGCGTGTATAAGCCGGTTCATACGAGAGTCTTTGCTGTACAGACGTATTTACAGCCATGTACCTCGAGACATGACCTCGCTTGAGGGCGACTCACACCAGAGTCGTATGCATTTATTTTCATATGTATTATTGTGACTGCATGTCATGTTTCCCCGTGCCGCCCTTGAGGTGTGAAGGTGTGAAAGGGGATTGTTTGTCTTTTGCATTATTGACTACGGTAGCAACCCGTGTAGCACACGTTTGCGAGTGAACGATACTAGGATGACCTATAAACGTATCCGGAAATAACCGGTTAGAATTTTCTTTGGTGAGGCACGTAGTACCATCAGTATCAACTTTGATACTTGACCATCCCCAACAACGACAAAAAATTGGATGCATTCTATTTTTGGAAAGTCCGACTATTAGGTGCTGGTAGGTTTGGACTCCGCAAAGATAAAAATTCGATTCAACATGGGGTAGCACCAATATTCTTGATTTCTGGCCAAAGTTTGCTCAACTTCGCCAGGTTGTAATTTTGGATAGTTTAAAAATAAACATAAGGTTAGGATATATGGATGAAAATTTCTCGAAGTCCTCTACAACCTTTTTGTTTACCATCAAGGCAGAAAATCTTGATAATCTATTGAAAATTGGAGTATGCTTAAACTACTCCAAATAACTCTACCGTTGTACCAGTCTCAGTAATTTTGCTATAACTCACTGTAGAAAAGTCTTCTTCTTATTGTGATATATATATCTGAAAAGGGGAGAAGCATATCTACAGTTTTGTTATTTAAAGTTCATCTTTATTCAAATTGGAGGCAATTCAAATTTTGAGCTCAAAACAGTGAACTGCAGGGCTGCGGTTGGACAACAGTCATTTCATCTGTTAAGTTTAGATAGCTTTAGCTTTTGATCCAAAATAGTGACATGGTCATATATATACATTTCTGGAAAGCTTAGCAAGTCCTCTATCAACTTCGTGTTGTACTCGTGGCCTAAATCTTGGTATAGCCGTGTTGAATTCCTATGGTTGCAAACTTGGTTCTGGCGGATCAGAACTTGGAAGAGTTGGCACATAGTTTCGAATTAACGCACTATACCGATGTAAAAAATGTTTCAAGGCCGAAATCCTTTACCTATGGATTGTTAGCTTAATGTTATACAATGTTTATTTTGTCATTACTTCAATATATTGTAATGATATACCTGTATAACTTGTGGAAATCACCACATATACAGGAGAGGTTCTGTCAAAATTTCCAGAAAATATGGGTCCATTTAAAACCTCTATAGATTCTATTTCATAGCTCACCTGGAGCTGTATGAGTACAATCTGGAAAGGTTGGAAAGTGTACTACAACTTTCATATTCAATCCCATACCTGGTTCTGACGTTTCCTGTACAAAAATTTTGAATTTATACAGGAAGGTCAGCTGGAACAGGCTGTGATTACAACTCCAGTTTTAAATTTTCTTAAACTGTTGAGAGTTGGAAACCTTCTCATTGTTCCAGTGTCTTTTTCACATATGGATGATTCTATGGTATACTTACCAAACGGTGGGTGTTCACGAATGTACACTTCTGAAGGGTTTTCCGGATTTGTTGATTGCAATGCTTCAACGGTTCGGATATCGTGAAATACCGGACTATTGGGGCAAGGAGATCGATGATGGAGGGGTAACGAGGTGCACCATTTATGTAGATGTGCCTGCTGCTCCATTAAATATTGGATGGGCCCCCTTTTCCATCCAAGTACATGGAATTCAATTGGAAGACACGTGATGTTATGCTGCAAGTGTGGCCATCATGAGGTTTTGCAAACTTCATTACCATGCTATGACTGGCACTCCATTCGAGCTCTTTCCGGTCGACGGTAGAGCCGGTGACGAGTGGGCAAGTCGGATGGTTGCAATATATGGGCATACTGAAGAAGTACCCAAGATGATTTTAGCCTCATATGCGGCATCAGCGTGTCATTAGAGCCTTGATCAGCATCTTAGCCTGGGAAAAATGATGAGTGACCTGAAGCAGGCCTTGATTCAAGGGGATCACTTTGAAGGTGCCAACGACTCACTTAGGGCCACAGTTGCTCCCCTAAACCGCCGTTCAAACTCAAGGGAGAAGCAGTGGCACCAGGCTATTCAAGCTCGATTAGAGGCTCACATGAAAACATAACACGCAGAAAGCGCGTTGGAAACGAGTCAACTCGAGGTGCAACTGTTAGATGAACAACTGAGTGAGGTGACTCAAGAAAGGGATCAATCCAGAGGGGAAACTCAGGATTGGAAGGCCAATTTCATAAATGCACAGAAGGAACTGGAAGACTTTAGGATGTTTCTTCTGCAGGCTGATGTGAAATCTTTAGTTGCCGTGACATCATCTATGGTGGATGGGGTAGCAACTCTTGCTCCCGCAACCGCACCTATGGCACCAACTTCGAATGACGACGTAGAAGAAGATCCCGAGGAACTCGAGTACGTCGAGTAGGACGTATTGGAGTGGGATGTGACAGCACTTCTGCCGTCACGAGGCAACATATAGTTTAATAGTTGCCCGTGTGTTTCTTTTGTGACCATGTTTGTGTCATATTAAGAATAGTAGTGGGTATGTCTAAGCTGATAAGATGTGTATGACATCTCATGGGTACCAGGTATTGTAGAGACGTATTTCCATAGTGGGAGTCCATCATTTTGAAGTACACTACTGTAAACTTGGTCATGAGATAATATATCTTGTATAAAGTTTGTACTTTATCAATATATGTGAATGTGATGCACTTATTTCCTTATCAAAAAGTCGTGCTACTGAATGATAAACTGGATAAAGGAAAGAAAACACATGCTGATTTTAAGTCATTTGGATGCAGAATGGTGCGTACTCGCTCAACACCTGAAATGGGGGGATCCAGTCGTGGTCGTGAGGAAGAATTTCCAACCCTGGAGACAGCTGCAATGCCGTATCAACAAGTTCCTCCACCACCACCTCCGGAACTTCCAAGGAGTCTAGCGGAGGTTCTCGCCGCGGTGCTTGGCTCGCGCGATGAGCAAACAGAGTTACTACAGACTCTGGTCCAGCATTCGTCCCGTCAAGGAGGGCGACCAGATGCGGGTCCACGACAACCTTCTCCGAGTTCGTACTCGGATTTCATGTCAACGCACCCGCCGGTCTTCATGGAGGCCGATGAAAAAACATTTGAGGCGGACAACTAGCTCCGCTCCATTGAAGGGAAGTTCGGTTTGCTACGAGTGACCGAACATCAGAAGACCCTGTTCGCGGCCCAACAACTACAAGGGTCCGCTGGTGCGTGGTGGGCGAATTACCTTGCCGCATGACCAGTCGGCTACGCCGCGAACTGGGAGGAGTTCCGGGAGGCGTTTCACACCTATCACATACCTTCTGGTGTGATGAGAAGGAAGCTTCAAGAGTTCTTGGAGCTAAAACATGGAGGAAAGAGTGCTAACGAGTACTCCAAGATATTCAACCACTTGGCCCAATATGCTCAGGACCAAGTGAATACTGAAGATCGGAAGCGGGAATGCTTCTATCGGGGTTTGAACCCCAAGATGAAGGACAAGCTTGCCTTGTTCAACAGCGGCAGCTTCAACAACATGGTCAATGCTGCCATCATACAGGAGGACGCTACTAGGGAGCTGTTCTCTGACAAGAAGAAAAGGAGTGCTCTGCAGGGCAGCGGAGGAGGTACTCCTCAGAAATACCGCATGGTGTATCGATCACCATCCGGCCAGAGGTGGCAGCCGCCATCGCGACCACCGATGTTTCATGGTCGCCCATTCAACAACGCCGGCTTCCGCCCACAACAACAACAGTGGATGATTCTGCGTGCACCTCTACCTCCACCGCGTGCACCGGGATTTCGTCCTCCATTCTGTGCCGGTCAGACCCTGTACACGTGTTATACGTGCGGACGTACGAGACAGTTCTCCAAGGACTGCCCGCAGAGCGGGGGACAGTCATCGTACCAGGGGGCAAACCAACCTCGCAACCAGCCCAAGAAGCCAGCCACCAGAACCAGTAACGTCGACCACCTCGCCATCGAGGACGTTTCGGAAGGCGCACCTGTACTCACGGGTACATTCTCTCTCATTGGTCATCCCTTAGTCATCCTTTTTGACTCCGGTGCTTCCCATAATTTTATTAGCAAGTCTTGTGTCAATCAATACCAATTGCCTATCATTTCCACAAAAACCCCATATATGATTTGTTCTCCGAGAGGCAAAGTAGTAGCAGATAGGATGGTCCATAGGGTACCTCTTAATATGGGTGGGAACATATACCCTATCTCTCTCATTATATTGGAGCATCAAAAATTAGATGTCATTTTAGGAATGGCATGGTTGCAATACATCATTGCTATTATTGACATCATTCCTCGGAGAATATATCTAAATTCTCCGGTCCACTCTCCCCAAATTCTCACTCTTGAGAGTAACATCCACGTGCCTCCAACTGTTGATAACACTGAAGCCTGTAAACTCGAGGATATTCCGGTAGTATGTGAGTATCCGAACGTTTTTCCCGATGATCTTCCTGGTATGCCACTAGAAAGAGATGTCGAGTTTAAGATTGAACTTGTATCGGGAACAGTGCCAATCTCGAGAAGGCCGTATAAGATGGCACCTAAAGAACTGGCGGAACTGAAAGAGCAGCTGAATGAACTGTTGGACAAGGGTTTCATTCGTCCAAGTTCGTCACCTTGGGGCTGTTCTGCACTGTTCGTGGAAAAGAAGGATAAAACATTGAGACTATGTGTGGACTATCGTCCACTCAATGCTGTCACAATCAAGAACAAGTATCCACTACCCTGTATTGATATTCTATTCGATCAGTTGGTAGGTGCTCGGGTATTTTCAAAGATGGATATTCGCCCTGGTTATCATCAGATCCGGATTCAACCCGAGGATATACCTAAGACAACATTCTCGACGAGGTATGGATTATATGAGTACCTTGTCATGTCCTTCGGGTTAACCAACGCACCGGCCCATTTCATGTATCTCATGAATTCGGTATTCATGCTGGAATTGGATAAGTTTGTCGTGGTCTTCATCGACGACATCCTTGTATACTCAAAGTCCGAAGAAGAACATGCACAACATTTGCACATCGTGCTTCAGCGATTGCGGGACCACAAGTTGTACGCTAAGTTCAGCAAATGTGAGTTCTGGATTAACCAAGTGCCATTTCTGGGGCACATCATCTCTGCCGAAGGGATTGCAGTTGATCCAAGCAAGATTAAGCAAGTACTCAAACGGGAATCTTCCAAGTCTATGCATGAAGTTCGAAGTTTCCTGGGTTTAGCTGGATATTATCGGAGGTTCATCCCAAGCTTTTCCAAGATAGCTAAACTAATGATGGAGCTTCTGAAGAAAGAAAAGAGGTATACTGGACAAAGGAATGTGAGGAGGGTTCCAAGCATTGGTAAAACACATCACAACAGCACCAGTATTAGCCCAACCAGACATAACAAGATCTTTTGATGTTTATTGTGATGCATCTGGAATTGGTCTGGGTTGCGTATTAATGCAAGACAGAAGGGTGATCGCTGATAGGTCACGGCAGCTTCGGAACCATGAGCAGCATTGACCCGACTAATGATCTTGAGCTCGCTGCCGTGGTACTAGCTTTAAAGATGTGGAGACACTATCTATGGGGCAACCTAGTACATCTCTACACCGATCACAAAATCTTGAAGTACATCTTCACCAAAAAAGAATTGAATATGCGACAACGAAGATGGTTGGAGTTAATCAAAGACTACGAGATTGAGATCCACTACCATCCCGGAAAGGCAAATGTAGTCGCAGATGCACTAAGTCGCAAGTCCCATATCAATAACCTTTCTATCACCTTGATAGAGGAAGAAGAACCAAGTCTCTACTTGGTTCCATATGGGGCTCTCTACAACCTAGCCCTCATTCACACCATAAGGGAGGAAATTATGGAGGCTCAAAAGGAGGACAAGGGCATATCCCATATTCGTCAATGAATGAAAAAGGGGGAAATGAAGTGTTTTCGAGGTGACGATGATGGTACCGTCTGGTTCAAAGACCGCATCGTGGTACCCTGCAATGTGGCACTTTGGAAGAAAATTTTGGACGAGGCTCATTTGTCCAAATATTCTATTCATCCGGGGAGTAACAAATTGTACCAAGACATGAATAAGAAATTTTGGTGGACTCGGATGAAGAGGGAAATAGCAAAGTATGTATCCGAATGTGATACATGTCGACGAGTGAAAGCCGACCATCTGAAAGCAGCCGGACAATTACAATCGTTAAGCATACCTGACAAAGCAGCCGAACTTTGTTTGTTGCTCGATTTTGGGAGCACCTCCACGCATCTCTGGGTACCAAATTGATTCGAAGCTCAACTTACCACCCACAGACTGATGGTCAAAAGGAACGAGTAAACCAAGTACTAGAGGATATGCTCCGCACCTGTGCCATTCACCATGGTAAGAATTGGGATGATCATCTACCATTGGCGGAGTTTTCATACAACAATGGTTATCAGACTAGCATTCAAATGGCACCATATGAAGCTCTTTATGGCCGTAAGTGCCGCACACCATTGAACTGGTGTGAACCCGGTGAACGAGTAACATATGGTATAGACTTGGTAAAGGAAGCAGAAGATCGAGTACGAGTTATTCAAGCCAACTTTAAGGCTGCTCATTCTCGCCAGAAGAGCTATGCGGACAAACGATGTCGACCGCTTCATTTTGATATCGGGGATCACGTCTATCTTCGCGTATCTCCAATGAAAGGGATTCATCATTTCAGAGTAAAAGGGAAACTAGCTCCGCGTTTCATTAGACCATTCACAATAAGTAAGCAGCCTACTGGTTAGAGCTGCCAGCATCGCTTTCAGGGGTCCACAATGTGTTTCACATTTTACAATTGAGAAAATGTCTCAAGGCCCCAACAAAAGTCCGTATGGAGGATTTGGAAGCCCTCCAACCATATCTTACTTACTCCGAACATCCAACCCAGATAATCGATGAGAAGACTCGTACCACAAGAAACCACACCTTGCGTTTCTACAAGGTCTTGTGGGGAAACCACACCGCTGATGTAGCAACGTGGGAAAGCGAGGAATATCTTAAATCCAATTATCCGGACTTGTTAGCATCATATGTTCATTAGGTCTTTTTGTTTTTATCCTTCCTTTTGTAATCTCGGGACGCGATTCTTTTAAGGGGGGAGGAATGTAAAATCCCACATTTTCCTTCATATGAGGTTCAATTGTAAATTGGTTGTTAACCCTAATGGAGACCAATTATAGCCATGCTTATAAACTTGACCTCATCAAATCTTTTATTCTACTCATGTTTAAATTTCTTAACATGAGGAATGAACTTCACCAATAAACTTAGATTTAATTCTTTTGACCTCTCTTCAAAGTTGGGAATTATTTGAAGAAAGATTGCTAGGCCAATTTAATATGCAGTACCAAATAGATATTCAAATTAATATAAATTGAATATATACTACTGTATATTTGGCCCTGTCAAAATTATTCAATTTAGAGGCCATAAATTTTTCTATGGTTTTCTAATATTCCAAATATACTTCCTGCAAAGTTTCATAAATTTTGAACTTCATTTGCTATTTTAATTGAGACGCTTAGCAAATTCAAACCCTGTTTTGGATTCAAATTTTGAATTCTGTTCAACTAGATTGAACATCAAGATTTGGACACACACTCATGGTCAGCATAACTTGCTTGACTTATTCCCATAGTTTCACAATTTTTGGAACTCAACTGCTATTTAAAACAGTGGCACCATTGAATTCATTCAAATTTAAATTTGAATTTGAAATTCAGTTGAAACTTGCTCCAAATCAAAATCCAATTGCAGAATCAAATTCTAGATATTTATTTGAGCCTCCCCACAAAAATCTAGAATTTTTTGACAAAATTTGGTAGGAGAATTGAAGTTACAGAGAAGAGGAGTAGATAAGAGGAGGTGGGGCCCACTGTCAGCAAAGGCACTCAAGTGAAACCCACGGGGGGTGATCTGTCTCCAGCTCGCCCCACCGTTCAATGCCGGCAGCGCACGACACCGCGACGCGCATGCATCCACGGAGCTGCTTGCCTGCTTGACGCTGTGGCGCGCTCCCCTGTGCCCTCAGCCCTTATAAATACCCCTTGGCCGTCGCCGTTGAGCTCCATCTCGATTCACGCCATTCTTACCGCCTCTGTTAAATCGAGCTCTTGCCGATGATTGACGTCGATTCTTCCCGAGCTGTAAGTAGATAAAAGGCGTGTCACAAACTCCTCTACGTATTCCATTTGGTCATTGATCGTGACACAACTTCTGCTTGGCATATTTTGAAGTTTCCCTGTCGTCGTCAAGGAAGCCGCCGAGAACCTTCACTATCTCGCCGCAGTTCCGGCGAGGAGCGCCGCCGTGTCGGGAGGTAGACGAAGACGCGGGTCTCACCGGTCAGCGAAACCCCTCTCGCGTGGGATGAGTTGCGGATAAGGATCCAGTGTGGCTGTGTGGGTTAACCCCGTGGCTCCCAGTGTGGCTCCATTCCGATTGGTCGAATTCAAATGAAGTGGGTCCAGCCCCTTTTATTTGAAATTTCCAATAGAAAAATAAATCCAGATTCAATCCAAACTTAGAAAATCCATAATTTCTAGTAGAATTATCAAAAAATTCCCAAATAAATTTTGTTAGAACCAGCATGAAGAATACAATCCAGTGGTACACTTGGATTTGTATGAAAAGCCATAGAAATTTCTCCATAATTCAAATAAGCAAAATGTTTAAAGAATTCATTCCTACAGTTCTGTTAATTGGAAAATTCTCAATTTTGGTCCGAACCCTATAGTTGATACATGTGATCTCCAGTAAAAACTTTCAAGTTCATTGGACTTAAAATACTGGGTTGATCCATGTTCCGAATCTCTATGTAGCTATAAATTGAGAAAAATGGATAAAATCAATTTCCTGAAATATACCCAAACTTTAAAAATCAGTTTCTTCCTGTAGGAAGCTCAGAAAATTATGAAACAAATTTTCCTAGAACCAGTGAGACCCCCTCTACATGCTACAACCTTGGTAGCCATAATACACTCCAAAATTTCAACCAAAATTTAGAGAATCTTATTGCTTACCATAATTGTTAAGACTAACAAACATCCTTTATCATCTCCTGTTCTTTGCAAGAGTCTTCTCCATAATCTATAGTATCCACCATAAAAATTCCAAAGTCAATTAAGATAATTATCTTATTTTATCTTAATATACACACCCCACCTTAAGCATATTAATTATTTACAAAATCATTTATACCTAGTATATGCATATCGTGTAGTAGCTGAAGTCGAGGAGCAGCCGGAAGCCTTGGAGGTCCAGCTGCCAGAAACTAACATAGACTCAGACTCGCATTCAGGCAAGCCCCGGTTTGCATTTAAGTTCCTTACAGTGTTTTGCATTTTTATTTCACATTACGTCTTCAGATGATTGTGCATTACGTTTAAGGTGTTTGACATCCACTTGCATGGCCCACAAATTCTATGGAGTCTTGGTTAGGTCTACGACCCGTTGAGTAGACACTGCTATGCTTATGCTCATAGGAATTCGGTAGAAGTCGAGTAGTTGGAACCTACTCGCGAGATAGGAATTTTATCACACGGGAGATTTTAGAATAAGAAAATGGTTTATGAATATGAAATTGAGACAGAGCAGTGGATAGGAGGTAGTGAGACGTGGTCTCACGTGCGTAGCCCTGTTTGTGTCGATTGAGGACCGTTTCGTGTGCGGTCCTAGTGGACAAGCTTGAATTGTACCGGCGACATACCGGAGGAATGGGCTCCAGTAAACTGACATAGCTTGATACTGATTTGTCTAGGCATTCCGTTCCGTTTTATAGGCGTGGGTTGAGGGCAACAAGGTGTAAATCAGCTGGTGGGCACGTCAGAGTACGCCCCACGCAGTGACCTCTTGCTCGTGACGGATCGAGCGGTTCGACATTCGAGTGTTTAGTGAAAGGTGGCCATATACGACTAGTACTGAATTGTTATGTAGGTGCTGCTGAAAGTACTGACTAACATTTCCGAAAGTGCGTATGTGTTGTGTTGTTCCGGGTATGTCCTGATTGCAATCACCGCCCCTCGCGGTAATAGAGTACCACTTGTTCACTGCGCCGTGACGTAGTAAATACTAAAGAAGTCAGGAGGATATGATATATTGGTCTATAAATTGCTTGAACAACCTTGTTTGGCTTAGAGATAGTATAATTAAAAGTTTGCAGTTTCCCCATACTTTACTTGTAATAGCAATATGTGCCTTGTGCACGTCATATCATCGACAAAGCATTTCTTGTTTGATTGTGGAGTCTATGATGTGCCGTGCCTGAGGAATGTCATGTGCTAAATAAAACATGACTATAAGGATCTACTTGTAGGCGAGTCCTTATGCTTTACTTACCTATGTTTAGTACTCATCCTTACATATGTCTAGTGAGACGGGTTAGTCTTGTTGAGCCTTATGCTCACGTTTGCAGTTAGCAAGTTTTTGCAGATTATACGACTGATGACAGGTTTAATGATGAGGTTGCACCCCCTCCAGGGTTTACAGCCGAGTGGGAACCCTGCACACCGCCGTGAATTGTGTGTTGCTAGTGCAAAGTATCCAGGACATGGATGACTTTGCTTTTGCATAGCTAGTGCTGAGAGCGTAGCTATGATGTATAGTTCTTTTTCCTTCTATTAGTACTTTTAAACTTCCGTTGTGCTTGTCAATAAAGACTTGGTATTGTAAATTTGTTCTCGTTCTATTCTTGTATACTGTTGGGTGTCGCATCGCACGACACCATCCAATGAGATCCTTGGAGGTCGGGATTCCGGTCCCCACATCAATTAAGCAAGTCATGATCTCACAAACTTAACTATTTAAATACCTGAAAGCATGACACGTGTTGCTGCATTTTATTATTTTTCAAGGCACAAATTTAGATCATCTGATATTTCCAAGAGATTATATGCGCATCTGCCTTATTCTAACTAATCAAGCGAAGCCTATGTCATTTGACAATCAGAAGCTTAAGGACATGGTTTTAGTCATACACAACTTCTTCCAAGTTCATATCTAAGTGCAATGATAAGCCATCTCAAAAGAAGAAGTGTGATGCATGCATATTCTCTTGATCTTTTCTCAACTTATATTTGTTCACAAAAACTCAACATGTGAGTTGATTGCTTGATTAATTATTTATGATTAAAAGCACTTGTGAGCATGCAACAAGTTCAAAAGAGCAAGAAAGTTTGACCATGACCAGATTTAGTGTAAGTAATTATTCCAATTACTAGACATGGTAAAAACTACAAAATGTATACCACGAATAATGTAGTAAGAACTTTCAGCATGTAAAAGGAATGATAAAGTCATATATGTATGAAATACTATGCTCATATTATTTTAGTTCAGATTCACACATAGACTTTCGAAGTTTCAAAACTCCCCCTCAATTTAAGCCACGAGGATGCATAACCCCTATTTCACTACGAATGTAACAAAAACGAGTGAAATCCAAAGGTTTTGTAAAAAAGTCAGCCAATTGTTGTTCGATATCTACATGGTGAAGCACAATGTTTCCTTTTTCAACATTGTCACGGGGAAAGTGATACCTAATGTCAATGTGCTTAGTTCTAGAATGTTGCACAGGGTTTTTAGCAATGCAAATAGCACTAGTGTTGTCATAAAACAGTGGAACACTATCTAGATCAACCCCATAGTCCTTAAGTGTTTGAACAATCCAAAGAATTTGTGAACAAGCACTAGCAGCAACTACATATTCAGATTCGGCGGTGGATTGTGCAACTGAACTTTGTTTTCTGGATGACCATGCAACAAGTAAATTACCAAGAAAATGACAAGCACCAGAATACTTTTCCTATCAATCCTACAACCTCCAAAATCAGCATCGGAAAAAGCTTTCAAAGTAACGGTTGAGGAAGAAGGAAGAAAAATGCCAAATTCTTGAGTTCCATGTAAGTACCTGAGAATCCTTTTGACGACTTGACGATGTGAAGCACGTGGGGAGGCTTGAAACCGTGCACAAAGACATACGCTGAATTGTATGTCCGGTCTTGATGCCGTGAGGTACAAAAGTGATTCGATCATGCTTCTATATTCTTTTTGATCCACGGGTTCAACATCTTCATCAAGTTCAAGTGTTATTGTTGTCCCCATTGGTGTCCAAAGAGGCTTGCTTTTTTCCATGTTGAAGCACCTTAGGAGGTCTTTTGTATACTTCGTTTGATGCACAAAGGTACCCTCCTTGGTTTGCTTGATTTGCAGCCCCAAAAAGTACGTGAGTTCTCCCATCATACTCATCTCAAATTTTGAACTCATCATAGCTGAAAACTTGGACACAAGATCATGAGAAGCACAACCAAAGATAATATCATCCAAATACACTTGAACGAATAATGAGTCATTGCTATGCTTAAGCACAAAAAGAGTTTTATCAACCTTGCCCATGGTAAACCCCTTTTCAAGTAAGAATGTTTTTAACCTATCATACCATGCTCTAGGGGCTTGTTTGAGACCGTACAAGGCTTTGGACAGTTTGTAAATATGATTACGAAAATCTGAATTTTCAAAACCTGGTGGTTGTTTGACATAAACCTCCTCATCTATGTAGCTATTAAGAAAAGCACTTTTAAAATCCATTTGATATAGCTTAAAACCTTTAGATGCAGCAAAAGCTAACAAAATTCTTATGGCATCTAATCTAGCAACAGGAGCAAAAGTTTCATCAAAATCTAGACCTTCAACTTGAGTGAAACCTTGAGCAACCAACCTAGCCTTATTCCTAACCACGACCCCATCCTCACTTTGTTTATTTTTAAACCCCCATTTAGTTCCAATTAAAGTGTGACCTTGAGGTGGATGTAGAAGTTTCCAAACATTATTTCTTTCAAAATTTTCTAACTCTTCTTGCATGGCAATAATCCAAGATTCATTAGTGAGTGTGTATGATATATCTTTGGGTTCAAAAGAAGCAACAAAAGCAGAAAGAGCATGAGAGTTCGGATCGAAAAACCTGGACCATGTAACTCGTTCATGCAAGCTTCCAATAATCTGTTGTGGAGGATGAATTTTGAGAACCCGGAGGGGAGTGGACACTTCACAAGCTTCTTCTTCTTCATGTTCATCACAAATCGATGAGCTTGTGACTTGAGGAGGATCTGGACCAGCAATGGTGGTCGTCGGTGCTGGTTGTGAATCAAAATCAGGAGCTCGAACAATGTCATTAGCTGCTGAATTTTTGGGTAGCAGCTCCACCTCTTCCTCGTCTTCAACAAAAATGCTCCCCCCTGCGGATATGGATCTGGACCTACAATGTTTGAGCTAGTAACTGGGCTAGCTTCATCAAAAGACACTTCATAAGTTTCCACAATTTTGTTAGTGTCAAGTAAAAGCACACGGTAGCCTCTAGTGTTAGATGGATAACCAAGAAACATGCCATCAATGGATCTAGGTTCAAATTTATCAAGATTACCATGTTTCTTAACAAAGCATTTGCAACCAAAGACCCGGAAGTGCGTAACACTAGCCCTATGTCAAAATCGGAGCTCATATGGTGTTTTACCTAGCTTAGCGCGCAAGAAAACACAATTTGAGACATAACAAGCAGTTGCAATCGCATCAGCCAAAAATTTCCTAGGAGTTTGATATTCATCAAGCATAGTCCTAGCCATATCAACTAAGGTTTTTTTCTTTCTTTCTACAACACCATTTTGTTGAGGTACATATGGTGAAGAAAATTGATGATCTATTCCATTTTCAGCACAAAAGTGATCAAAAGATTGATTTTTAAATTCAGTTCCGTTATCAATTATAATTGCTTTTAAAGATCCTGGGTCATCAATTGGTAGTCTAAGAAATGAAGTTCTAAAGTATCTAAAAGCTTCATTCTTAGATGCCATAATGTAAACCCAAGAGTAGCTAGAATAATCATCAACAATAACAAGAACATACCATTTACCTCCGAAGGATTGAACACGTGAAGGTCCTACGGTGTCAAGGTGCAAAAGTTGACCCGGTTCAGCTGTCATGATCATTGTGAGAAGAGTATGTGAACCTGCAACCATCTTAGCATGTCTACAAGAAGAGCATACAATTTCTTTGTCCCCTTTAAGCTTAGGCAGCCCACGTATGCGATCAAGAGCACTAACATGCGTGAGATGATCAAAGCCTACTTGACCAAGTCTACGATGCCAAAAATATAAGTCTTTGGAATCATTAGCAACTAGACACCTATGCTTAGAGGAAGACATTTTAAAATCAGCTTTAAAAACTCTTCCAAACCGAGACATATTAAAAATAAGCTCACTATTTGAACCTACAACTTTGCAGCAGTTTTTTATTGAAAATAATTTCCAGATTTTCATCTTGCAATTGTTAAACAGAAAGCAAGTTGTATTTCAAATTTTTGACAAGTGCCACATCCTTCAATGTGTAGTGATCATTTACTGTAACCGAACCCTTAGCAATTATAGGAGTTGAAGAATTATCGGCAAAAGTAACATTGTCTACACGTGACACGAAAGAGAGGGAGGAGAACCATTCTTTGTTACCGGTCATGTGGCGTGAGCAACCTAAATCCACAATCCAAATGTTCTCCTTCCTCAAGCATGTAACCTACATAGAAGCACAATACGTCGATGACTCAATACTGGGGTTAGTCAAAAGACATTTAGGTATCTAGTACTGAGTCACATGACGTGCAGCAGGAAAAACACGCGAAAGCTGAGATAAAACAGCAGGTTTATGAGTCAAAGTTTGAGGTTTTTTATTCTTAACTACTAACCTATAAGGTGTTACTTGTGTAGCACAAAAATCAGTAACTCCGGAGGCAAAAACAGAAGGTCCAGAGGAAAAATTTGAGTGTTTTTGACTCATAACAACAGGTTGCATGTTCCTGGCATTCGGTTTAATATGTGCAGCAAATTTTGCATGAAAGTTATGAGATCTAGCAATCATTCTTTCCCTTTTCTGTTATTTAGCTAGTCTATAACAAAAATCTATGACATGACCATCTCTACCATAGTAGGTACAATGAAATTTAACCTTGTGTTCATGTCTAGATGAACAAGCAATATTTTTATTTGAAACCGAATGAGACAACACTCCTGCAGATTTGAAAACCACTTCTTTTTGTTTAGGGACTGTTTGAATCAAACCACTTCCTAATGACTTTACAATTTTAGTTGGATGTGCCTTAGCATGAGCATGAGAATCAAAACCTAAACCAGTTTTATCATTGCAAGACTTGGAAGAATTCAGCAGCAAGTTTAGGTTCTTATTCTCATTACAAAACCAATCTAATGTCCTATGCATATTATCAAGTTTATTGGACAGATCAAGTCAATTTTCACATGAAGTTGTTCCTTTTAATTTGCAATTGGAACAATATTTAACTTCATGAGAACGTAAAGCATTATTCAATATTGAAATTTCAATCATAGCATCTTTTAGTTTCTTTTCAAGATCATCACAACTAGAACAATGCAAATCAATTGTAGAACAAGAAGCATCTTTTAAGTTTCCAATGTCAAGTGCAACAAGCTTTTTGTTCTTTTCAATTCAAGTTCAAGTCTATCTAGAGTAGAGGAATGTGCAGTTCGTAACTTGGACAATTGTTCATAGATCAAATCACACGAGGGACAAGAATCATCACTAGGAATCAAGGTTTTCAAATGGTTGATTTCAGATTCTAGTGATTCAATTTTAGAAGCATTATTCCTAAGCTTTTTGTCCTTTTTCTTAACAATAATAGTTGCACGAGAAATTGCATCACATATTTCATTATAGGTAGAACATACCTCATCGTCGTCACTGTTGTGTTCTGCATCCTCCTGACTTGATCTTGATCTTGTTTTGCCCGCCATGAAGCATAAGTTGGCCAAATCATCTTCATCTTCGTCACTTCCAATGCCCACGTCGCTTGAGCCAAGTTCCTGGAGTGCAGAGATAAAACTGTTCACCAGTTGGTGACCTGTAGAGCCCTTCTTCTTCTTCTTATCATTTGTTGAAGAGTGCTTCGTCCTTAATTGATTTTCTTCTCGGGAAGTAGAACCTGAAAGGTTAGGGCATTCTGTATGAAAGTGTCTTGTCTTCCCACATTCGAAGCATCGTTGAGGTCCGTAGCTTCCTCTCCTTCTAGTTCTCACATTTTGCAATGCTTTTGAGAACCTACTAGAGAGAAGTGCTAGCTCCTCCTCTGGAAATTCCTCGATCTTCTCCAGGGTTAGTGAGGACAACAAAGCAAGAATATTGCAAGATGATGGTTGGCCAGAGCTAGCCATATCACATTGTGAGACAAATGCAATAGACTTATTTGGGTTCTTACGTGATAAAATGTCAATTTCATGAGTTTTGAGTTTAGAGTAAAGCACATCTAAAGTAAGTGTACGCATGACAGTAGATTCACGAATAGATGTAACTTTCATCTCCCAGATTGACATGTCTAATGCACTAAGAAGTTGCTTAGCATTTTCAACATCCGAAAAATTAACGTTGACACTACACAAGTTACTGAGAATTTTGTTAAAGCGAGTAAAGAGATCATCGATAGACTCACTGGGTTGCATCTCGAAGTGCATGTTTTCTTTCTTGAACATGTCTTGCCTTACCTCCTTGATCGTGTTGGATCCTTCGTGATAGTCACAAAGTTCTCTCCATACATCGTATGCCGATCGGAGATGTGCAACGCGGTCAAAGTCGCTCTGAGTGAGTCCTTGGATGATCAAGTTTTGGGCTTTGTTGTTGTTGTCAACGTCCCATAGGTTTGTAGCTGTAACTTGATCGTTAGGTGGCATTTCGTAAGGCTTGTAAACCTTCTCCCATATTGCGAAGCCTTGCGCCTGGATGAAAGCCTCCATGCGTGCCTTCCAAACCTGAAAATCAATACCAGGAAACACACAAGGTTTGGCGGAGTATTTCTCCATGATGATTAGTCAAAACACGTGCAAATCACAATGATTGGAGCACCTTGGTTCTGATACCAATTGTAGGATCGAAGAGCACGTGAAAAGCTACCAGAGTGGGGGGTGAATGGTAGATTTAAAAATCTTACGCAGCGGAAACAATTAAATCCCAACCCCTTGACAGAAAAACGATCTGTTAAAGAAATCATGTGTGAAACTAATATAAAAGTGTTTCACCGTGAAAAAAGAGATATATATCAGAGAGAATCAAGTCACAAAGAATACACAAAAAGAATCACTCAAATCCGTTGAGAGAAACTCAAGTTATGATCGAAAGATCGAACAAAGGTCAATCTGTCCTACCCGAGAAAAACTGTTCTAGAACGCTGTAAATAAACTCGTGTAGATCAGAAACCACAAATCCAATGACAGTGAAATTTTTACAGATGATAGATAATCAAGTTGTGAATACAACCCAAAAAGAATCACGCCAATTGGATCTGTAAAACTCGAGTTATGACAAAACCACCAACGAAAGGTAGTGCTGTCCAGAAACTCGACGAGTAAAACTTGTCTGGAACAAGTCGGACGAACAAGGCACAAAAGTTCCTTCAAACTACGAATTTTATTCAATAGAACACAAGAGGAACAGCCCCAAAGTCGTGTACCACAAGCTTTGTCCTCCCTTTCTGATATAGCCAGCCCTTAGGCCAACCCAATCTCAACTAGGACTCTAATCCTACTCAGATCACGAATCCAAACTTTCCATAACTGTTTAGGACTCTTCTATACGCAGATAGAAGCAATCTTAAGACTTCCAAACACCTTAGGAACATATCCTACATTCCTAAAACAACTAAAATTTGTGACCCACACGAAATCCTATCATAATCAACTCGATACTTTCCATACCGAGCCATAACCGACTCCGCTGCAGCCGAAGTCATCAACCGATACGATCTGATCCTTCCAACCAGATCTTCCCATCCATAAACCATCTTCAGAACCATGTTGCCATGTCATGCACAACATGCATACGTGCAAACACCTTCCTTCGACGTCCAGTAACCTCCATATGCACTGCCCTTGTTTCAATCATCATGCGCGACCTCCTGATCCGCTCAACCACAATTCCTCCTGAATTTGGTTGTTGGAACCTCATCTCCTCCCTGAGACTAGTCCAAAAGATCCTGTCACTAGCCATGACTTTAACTCAAGCAACACCTGCACATGAACAAACAACCAATCCGTACGAGTCCAAGTCCACGACTTCACTCAAGTCAGTTCCAAACACAACACCTTACGTGAGCACCTCACATAAGCATGTTGCAAAGCACAGCAAAATGATATAAGCCATATCAACCAAAACACACCAGAAATATAGCAAATGAATACTAAGAAAACTTTCCAACAATGTAAAGCAAGTTCAAAACATTTCACATTAAAAGCCGAAACATTTTGATCAAGCTCTAAACCTTGCCAAGGCTAACCGGAGCTTGAGCCGGAGCTTACCAAAGCTAGTACAACCTAGCGCCGGAGCTTACCAAATCTAGTACAACCTAGCACCAGAGCATACCAAAGCTAGTACAACCTAGCGCCGGAGCTTACCAAAGCTAGTCGGACCTAGCGCTGGAGCTAACCAAAACTAGTCGGAACTAGTCATCCTAAAAGTCGGAGCTAGAAAAACATGTCGAAGCTAACCAACATAGGTCGGACCAAGCATAACATATCGGAGCTTAACAAAACCATGCTAGAGTTAACAAAGACATGCCGGAGCTAAAGACAAAGCTCACCGGAGGTACCCAAAAACATGTCGGATCTAGACAAAGAAAGGCGGACCTATTGTCGGACCTTGCAGAAGCTCGGAGCTAGAGTCAGACCTTGCTAAAAAGGTGTTTTAGCAGAATTTCAGAACTTTTATCATCAAAGCCAATGTATTCAGTACAAGCCAATGTATTCAGCACACATAGGTCTCACACACATAAGTAAAGTAGTGATCCAATCATGGAGCAATATACCTTTTGATCCACGCTTGGTCCATCTTCATTGAGATCCAAGTGTCCATTTGTTGCCATGAGAGTCTTTATTGGCTTCACCTTGTCCATTCCAAACTTCTTGAGTATGTCTTGAGTATACTTGGTTTGGCTTATAAACATCCCTTCCTTTTGTTGCCTCACTTAGAATCCCAAGAAGTATTTCAGCTCTCCCATCATGGACATCTCGAACCTATCTGTCATAATCTTACTAAATTACTCACAAAAGGATTTGTTAGTTGAACCAAAGATAATGTCATCAACATAAATTTGACAAATGAAAAGATCATTATCAAAGTGTTTTATGAACAATGTATAATCTGCTTTACCAATTTTAAAACTATTTTCAATTAAGAAATCTCTAAGACACTCATACCAAGCTCTAGGAGCTTGTTTGAGGCCGTAGAGAGCCTTACGCGGATTGAACACATGGTCAGGGAACTCTTGATCTTCAAATCCAGGGGGTTGCTCCACGTACACCTCCTCCTTGATTGTTCCGTTGAGGAAGGCACTTTTCACATCCATTTGATAGAGCTTAAAATCATGGTGAGTGGCATACACAAGTAATATTCTAATTGATTCAAGCCTAGCTATGGGAGAAAAGGTTTCGTCGAAATCCAAACTTTTGACTTGTCAATACCCTTTAGCCACAAGTCACTCCACGTGATGCTTATGTAAGCAATTGGACCAAATAGATCCATGTGAAGTAGCTCGAGCGGTCTTGTCGTTGTCATGACGTTTCTTCGCGGGATGAGGTGCTCCTACTTGCTTCCCGACTTGGCACACGCTACAAGGCCTGTCTTTCTCAAAAACAACATCCTTCGAACCTCGAATGTGATTGCCCTTGAGGAGTTTTTGAAGATTCCTCATACCAACATGTGCTAGCCGTCTATGCCACAGCCAACCCATGTTAGTTTTTACAATCAAGCATGTATCTTGTTCGGCTTTATCTTTGTTGAAGTCAACAAGGTAAAGCTTTCCCTTTAACACACCCTTGAATGCAATTGAGTCATCACTCCTTCTAGAGACAATCACACCCTCATTAGTGAACAAGCAATTATAACCCTTGTCATATAATTGAGATATGGACAGAAGGTTATAATCTAAGGAGTCAACATGCAAAACATGAGAAAGCGTGTGTTGAGATGATATTGCAATTTACCAGTACCAAGCACCCTTCCTTGCCTATTGTCTCCAAAATAGATGTCCTCGCTTGAATCTTCATTTACTTCATACTCAACAAACATCCTTCTTTCTCTGGTCATGTGGTTGGTGCATCCACTGTCTAGCACCCATTTTGCTCCACCGGAGGAGTAGGCCTGAAAAAAAAATATGCCTTGGTTTTAGGTACCCAAGCTTGCTTGGGTCCTTTGAGGTTAGTTACAAGTGATTTGGGCACCCACACATAGGACATGGTGCTCCCATGGCGTGGCCCAACATATTTGGCATACACTTTACCAAAGTTGCTTTTCATAAGAACATAAGATGCATCAAAGGTTCTAAACAAAAGTTGTTGCTCATATGAATTAGCATGTTTGGACTTGTCAACATTATTAGCCTTAGCTTGAGGGGAGTTTCCCTTGATAAATGCAATGCGCTCCTTGTTATTCTTATGGCTTCTAGCATTTTGCTTTTCACCATAAGAATACCCAATACCATATTTGACATTAGGAGGTCTTGTGGTCAAGTATGCACTGCGTGCATACTTGATCTTCTCCTTGTCAAATATGCCATTACGGGAAGGATGCTTGTCCTTTGTCAAGTTCGACTTATCCTTCAAGTTAGTGTCAATTTCAACACATCCACAAGTAATAGTAGTCTCAGATTTTAAGTGCTGAGAAGGTGAACTTGAAGAGGATGAAGTGTCACTTTGCTTGAGTGACTCAACTTGTACATCAAGGCTCTTGTTAACTTTGGTCAAGTTAGCAAGTTCATCCTTGATAATTACATTTGAGTCACTTAACTTCAGGCAAGCTTCCTTGCTTGAAGCTAATTCAAGCTCTAGTGACTTGCTTTGCTCCTTTTCAAGTTCAAGGAGCTTTTTGATATTAGGATACTCCTCCTTTTGAAGGATGATCATATCTTCTTGTGATCAACAAGCTCCTCCTTATCAATAAGTTTATCCATTAAGAATATCATTTTTGCGGTAGTTTTTCTTATCTAGGCCAACAAGCATATCTTCATTATCACTATTGGCATCACTATTGCTAGAGTAAGAATGCGAGGAGGAAGATTTAGATGTTACCTTTCTTTTACCTTCCTTCGCCATGAGACATGTGTCATTGTTCTTCCTTGCGCCAATAGCTGGGAAGAGGGTGGATTTCTTTGTTGTCTTCTTGATGGCTATGCTAGCCATCTCCTCTTCCTCTTCAGATGAGGACTCATCATTTGAGTCCCACTCGTTTCCTAGATGCACTTGTCCAATTAGATTTTTCTTCTTGAAGGTCTTCTTGGGTTGAGTCTTTGCTTCCTTGGTCTTCTTCTTGTTTTATTCATAAGGGCAATCAACTATAAAGTGGTCATATTCACCACAATTATAGCACGCCTGCCTCAACTTTGGTCCTGATTTATTTATGTATTTTCCTTCATTTTGTTTACCCTGTTGTCTTCTTTTCATCATCCTTTTGAATTTCTTCATGAAGAGGATCATGTCTTCTTCATCTATGTCGCTGCTCTAATCATCACTGTCTTCTTCTTCTTGAGTCTCTCGAGCTTCTTTTGACAAGGGCTTGCAAGTGGACTTCAAAGCGACCCCCTTCTTCTTTGCCGAGGTGAGGTCGGCAATTTCCTAGACATGTTTTTCTTGCTTCTCCAACATCTCGAAATTGATGATCTTCCCAAGCAATTCATCCGGGGTCATTTTCTTGTACCTGAGGATTTCTCTAATCATCGAGCACAAGTAACATTGCGACGCATGAAAGCTCAAAGAATGAGCTTCACCACCTCGTGATCGTTCCACTTTTTGCTTCCATATGCTCGAACCTTGTTGATGAGAGTCTTCAACCGGTTGTACATGTCCTGCGGTGACTCATCTTCTTCTATGGCAATCTTCCCCATTCACCTTCGATCATTTTGATTTTAGCTTCTCGCACATGACGATCGCCTTCATGTGCGGTTTGTAGTGTGTCCCATATCTCATTTGCAATCTTGAGTCCATCCACCTTGGTGAACTCATCTCGACTCAATGATGATGTGATGACCGTTGCAGCTTGAGCACATCGATGAATTCCTTGCTCTTGGCTTGGTGTTAGCTCTTCATTGTCATCTATGATATCTATACATGTACACACTATGTGCCCCAAACTAGGGTTAAGTGAGATTAAGTGCATTTTCATGTTTTATCTCCACATAGAATAATCGTTTCCGTCAAATTATGGGGCTTTTCCTAAAGGATTTGATAAATAATGGTTTCAAACGATCATAATTGAAAGGATATCGGGAGTAGTCACTGTGACTACTCCCCTTCTTCTTCTTTTCATCTTCGACCTTCAGTTTGCGTTTGGAGAGAGCTTTCTTCCTTAGGAGCGCCTTGAGTTCAAGCGTCTCCTCATCATCGTCCTCGAAGTCTTGGATGGCATCGAGGAGCTTCTCGAACTTCTGAGCCTTTTCATCTTCAACCTTTTGATCTTGGTTGAAGTTCTTGTGCACATCCTTCATGTCCGACATTTCTCTTCGAGCGATTAGTCTCTTTTTGAAGAGTCCCGCTCTGATACCAATTGAATGTGGCTTAGAGGGGGTGAATATGCCTTTTTGAATTTTAGTCGGATCCTGCAACACTCAACAACTTGATCAAATACCGATAAATCGGACTAGTCCGGTAGTGTGCGAACTAGATCAATCAAGTTTGATCGATGATCTTGATCCAAGTACTCTACGTAGCAGAAATTAAGATGTAACTAGAGTATGTTGCTTCAATTAAACTAAAGATAGCACAAGGTAATCTTAGTTTCAAGTTTTGACGTAATTTGGCTAAGATCAATTAAACCCTAGATGCAATGAATAATGAGCACAAAGTGAATACACAAGATTCTTATCCCGTGGTTCGGTTCGCACGAAGGCAATCTACATCCATGTTGAGGAGCCCACAAAAGGACCGGGTCTCCACCAACCCTACCCCATCGAATCGCCACGGAGGCCGATTCTCTTCCACTAATCACAAAGGGGTAAGAATAACCATGTTCAAGGGGCCTTCTCACAAGTTGAGGGCTCCCCAAGATTTACAATAGAATACACCACCAACACACTCAAATTATATGCAATAAAGAACAAGAGTGTGCGAGAGAATCAAACCCAAGAGCTCAAAACATGAACAATCGTGTCTCTCCTTTGATCTAACGTTAATCCTCAAGGATTTGATCTTTCTTACATTGGATTGTGTGGAAATACGTGTTTTCTAGGCTCTTGGAGGGTGTGATGGCACAGGGGGTCGAGAGATATTAATTAGGGGTTGTGCACCTCTATTTATACTAGGGTTTCCAAAGGTTACCGTTAGGGTGTTCAATGTCTGGACTAGTCTGCGGTGGACTCCGGACGAGTCCGGTGTGCGGCGTGTGGGAAACCGTAAGTGTCTCAAATTATTAGACTTGTTCGGCCAAGGGCAGACTAGTCTGTTTTTGTCTCTGGAAATGTTTGGACTAGTCCCGCACATATCAGACTAGTCCGGTGTGGTGAAACCCTTAGTGAATCGGGGACAAGTCCGCATTTGGAGGACTTGTTCGATTTCAGTCCGAAGGTTTTTCGGGCTAATCTGGGTAGATATTGGACTTGTCCGATTTGGGTCGGAAGGATATCAGACTAGTCCGTGGTGATATCGGACTTGTCTGATTTCGTGCAAAACTGTGTAGTGTTGAGGAGTTGTCCACACTGGGGAGGACTAGTCCGATCATAGTCAGAAAGATATCAGACTAGTCTGTGGTGATATCGAACTAGTCCGGTCTGTGTAAACTTGATTGTGTGTGCAGGCAAGTCCACACTAGGAGGACTTTTCTAATTTCGAACAGAGAGATATCGAACCGACTAGTTTGGACCTGTATGAATTTGTGCAGTGAGAGTGATTAAAATTAGCTTGAGCTCTTGGGGTGTGTTTCTCCAACACACTCCATACACACAGAGTATCATAATCATTTCTTGAGCTTCTTTCAACTTGATTTCTCACTCTCCCTTCTTCTTGCGCTTTCTTCATGATTTCATTAAAACCTACGCTCATCTCAACAATTTAGTTAGGATCTCATTTGCTTGTCATAAATCAACCAAAACCCTCAAGGGATGCCTAGATGCACTTTCAAAGCCGAGGGTAGGGCTCTGGCGGAGACGGTGGCGTCCCATGTCTTGGTGTGCTACCGGAGCCGGTATCCCAATCTGCCTTCGGAGCCAATTTTGCAAGGCCCTGTTGCAAAGCGCGAGGAGACATCGGCGGTGGAGGTTAAGGTGGCCGCCAAACATGTCGTAGCGCAATTCAGCCGGGGCTGAGGCTAGTAGCTCGTCTCTGTATCTGGGGTTCGCCCCTTTGTACAAATTCCTTAATGAATTTGATTTTGTGTTTTGCTTCTCGGCCTGTCCGTGCCTCTCAACTGTTGTTATGAGTCCTTAGTTGTGTAAGGTTTTGCGAAAACTTTGTCGAGCTCGTTAGCTTTTGAGAACCAACGGTTGCACAATTGGTGTGGCTGAGGTGTTGCTCATTGACTTCCTTCCTACAGATCCCCCTTGGTCGATGTGGTTAATTGGCTGGGCACATCTACCATTTGATTTGCAGGATGTCTTCAACATGCCCCCAGTGGAGTAGGGGAGTTGGGGTGTCGTAGCGCCACCAGTTGCCGTAGTTGGGCGCTCCGGCGTCGCCCACCATCGTTGTTTGAGGCGTCGATGGCAGGCCCCTAGGGAGGTGCTAGAGTTGGGTGCTCTGGCGTTGTCCACCATCATCGTAGAGTCGTCGACGGCAGGCCCCTGGTGTATAGGCTATCGCAAAAAGAACCCTATTAGCAGCAAGTGCGGGGTAGGAGAGTTTAATCACTTATTCACGCTTGGTGCTGGCACTGACGTTCTGGGATGTCGACGGTAGGCCCCTCGCAAAGTGTCAGAGTTGGACGCTTCGGCATCACCCACCACCGTCATGGAGACGTCGACGGCAGGCCCCTTGGGTGGTGCCAGAACTGGCTGCTCTGGCGTCGCCCACCATCGTCGTTGAGACATCGACGGGATGCCCCTTGGAAGGTGCCGGCATCATCCACCATCATCATAGAGTCGTCGACGGCAGACCCCTAGTGTACAGGCTATCGCAAAAAGAACCCTGTTAGCAACAAGTGCAGGGCAGGAGAGTTTACTCACTTATCTGCGCTTGGTGCTAGCACTGACGTTCTGGGGCATCGACGGTAGGCCCCTTGCAAAGTGCCGGAGCTGTAGGCTCCGATGTCGCCCACCACCATCGTGTAAACATTGACGGTAGGCCCCTTGGATTGTGCCGGAGTTGGCTGCTCTGGCGGCGCCCACCATCGTCGTTGAGACATTGACAGCAAGCCCCTTGGGAGGTGCCGGAGCTGGGTGCTCCAGCATTGTCTACCATCATCGTAGAGTCATCGACGGTAGGCCCCTGGTGTACAGGCTATCGCAAAAAGAACCCAGTTAGCAACAAGTGCGGGGTAGGATAGTTTACTCACTTATCCGCGCTTGGTGCTGGCGCTGACATTCTAGGACGTCGATAGCAGACCCCTGATGATGTGCTGGAGCTGGACGCCCCGTCGTTGCCCACCGCCGTCGTGGAGACGTCGACAGCATGCCCCTTGGGTGTTGCCGGAGCTGGCTGCTATGGCGTCGCCCACTATCATCGTTGAGACGTCGACGGTAGGCCCCTTGGGAGGTGCTGGAGCTAGGTGCTCCAACATCGCCCACCACATCGTGGAGACATCGACGGCAGGCCCCTTGGGTGATGCCAGAGCTGGCTACTCTAGTGTCGCCCACCATCATCGTTGAGACGTCGACGGCAGGCCCCTTGGGAGGTGTCAGAGCTGGCTGCTCCAGTGTCGCCCACCATCGTTGTTGAGTCATCGACGGCAGGCCCCATGGGAGGTGCCAAAGCTGGGTGCTTCGCCGTCATGCACCATCATCGTAGATTCGTCGACGGCAGGCCCTTGGTGTATAGGCTACGGCAAAAAGAACCCTGTTAGCAACAAGTGCGGGGTAGGAGAGTTTACTCACTTATCCGCGCTTGGTGTTGGCACTGACATTTAGGGACGTCGACGTCAGGCCCCTCACGAAGTGCCAGAGCTGGATGCTCTGGCGTCGCCCACCACCGTCTTGGAGACGTCGATGGCAGGGCCCTTCGGTGGTGCCGGAGCTGGCTGCTCTGGCGTAGCCCACCATCATCATTGAGATGTCGATGGCAGGCCCCTTGGGAGGCGCTGGAGCTGGGTGCTCTGGCGTCGTCTACCATCATCATAGAGTCATGGAAGGTAGGCCCCCGGTGTATAGGCTATCGCAAAATGAACCCTGTTAGCAACAAGTGCGGCGTAGGAGAGTTTACTTACTTATCCGCGCTTGGTGTTCTGGGACGTCGATGGCAGGCCCCTCGCGAAGTGCCGGAGCTGGACGCTCTAGCGTCGCCCACCACCATCATGGAGATGTCGACGGCAGGCCCCTTAGGTGGTGCCGGAGCTGGCTGCTCTAGTGTCGCCCACCATCATCGTTGAGACGTCGATGGCAGGCCCCTTGGGAGGTCCCGGAGTTGGGTGCTTTGGCGTCGCCCACCACCGTCATGGATACGTCGACGGCAGGCCCCTTGGGTGGTGCCGGAGCTGGCTGCTGTGGCATCGCTCACCATCGTCGTTGAGACGTCGACGACAGGCCCCTTGGGAGGTGCCGGAGCTGGCTGTCCAGCGTCGCCCACCATCATTGTTGAGTCATCGACGGCAGGCCCCATGGGAGGTGCCGGAGCTGGGTACTCTGGCGTCGTCCACCATCGTTGTAGAGTCATTGACGACAGGCCCCTGGTGTACAAGCTATCGCAAAAAGAACCCTATTAGGCACAAGTGGCGGGTAGGAGAGTTTACTCACTTATCCGCGCTTGGTGCTGGCTCTGACGTTCTGGGACATCGACAGCAGGCCGCTCGCAAAGTGCTGGAGCTGGACGCTCCGGCATCGCCCACCACCGTCGTGGAGACATCGACGGCAGGCCCCTTGGGTGGTGCCGGATCTGGCTGCTCTGGCATCGCCCACCATCGTCGTTGAGACGTCGACGACAAGCCCCTTGGGAGGTGTCGGAGCTGGGTGCTCCAAAATCACCCACCACCGTTGTGGAGACATTGACGACAGGCCCCTTCGGTGGTGTCGGAGCTGGCTGCTCTTGCATCGCCCACCATCGTCATTGAGACATCAACGTCATGCCCCTTGGGAGGTGCCGGAGCTGGGTGCTCCAACGTCGCCCACCATCGTCGTGGAGACGTCGACGGCAGGCCTCTTGGGAGGTGCCACAGTTGGGTGCTCCGGCGTCACCCACCATCGTTGTGGAGACATCGACGGCAGGACCCTTGGGTGGTGCCGGAGCTGGCTGCTCTGGCATAACCCACCATCATCATTGAGACGACGACAGCAGGCCCCTTAGGAGGTGCCAGAGCTGGCTGCTCTAGCGTCTCCACCATCGTCGTTGAGTTGTCTACGGCAGGCCCCTTGGGAGGTGCTGGAGCTGGATGCTCTGGCATTGTCCACCATCATTGTAGAGTCGTCAACGGCAGGCCCCTAGTGTACAGGCTATCGCAAAAAGAACCCTGTTAGCAACAAGTGCATGGTAGGAGAGTTTACTCACTTATCTGCGCTTGGTGCTGGCACAGACATTCTGGGATGTCGACGGCAGGCCCCTCGCGAAGTGCTGGAGCTGGACACTCCGGCGTTGCCCACCACCGTCGTGGAGTCGTCGACGGTAGGCCCCTTGGGTGGTGCTGGAGTTGGCTGCTCTGGCATTGCCCACCATCGTCGTTGAGACATCGACGGTAGGCCCCTTGGGAGATGCTGGGGCGGGTTGATCTGCACATATAATAGAAGCAAGGTGGACTAGTTTGCTCGTTGGTTTGCCTGTTGCTCACCCTTAGCTCTGTCATGCGTTATTGTCTTGGGCTGACTCATGGGGCCTGGGTTATTCGGTGCATTGGTGCTCCGGGGTCCGGCTCCTGTCGTCCTAAGGGTGTGATCTTTCTTGCTCCAGTACTTGGCTGTAGCGTTGGGAGGCAGGGTGTGTGCTGAGTAGGTTTAGGCTCGATCTTCCGAAAGGTAAGTCGATTGGGGTGGAGAACTCGATGTTGATGATCCACGGCACTCGAGCGGTTCAAGTACTCCTGCAATCACTACACCATGGCTCCGTTGGTTATCAACCGTGCTGCACACGCTTCACCTCGGCAAGAAGGCTGATCCCTGCAAGTGCAACCAAGAACACGAGCAAGAACGTCGAAGACACGATCTGAAATCGCGAAGTTGGGGTCTCACAAACCGTAAAACAACGATATTATTGATCTAAGCAAAACCCACTGAATATGACCGTTGGCTGCAGTATTTAAAGGCTAGGGTTCGACCAAAACATGATTAGATGTGTCCCTAATGGACTCGTATGGGATACAAGGCCCAAAGGCCCGACCCGGTGGCACTACACCGGACAGGAATTTGGACTCGACTTGTTTCGACGATTCCCAATTACTCCGGAGTAATTTTGAGGTGGGACCAGATCCATTGGAACTTTTATCTTCTCCTCTTTCCGTGCATATGTGTAACGTCAAAAACGGAGTCCGTATGCACCCTGGGTGTCCGTTTTAAGGTGGACTGCTCCTAGACTCCGAGTTGAACAAGAGTGCGAGTTGTAAACTGCTTCCATTAACTTGTGGACGTCCCAGCTAGTTCTCCATGCTCCCAAGGCCTCTTTCCTTCGCTTGTTGATCTTCTCCATTATTCCTCATAACAATTAAATCATCACATAGCACTCAATTCTCAAACTCACATGCAAAAAAAGTTAGAAGCGAGTTCACCTGCTGATTTATTAACCGTGCTCGTGCTCTTGTGATTGGTCCTTGCATTTCAATATGTGTCTCCGCTGTTGTGATGTCCTCATCATCCTCCCCCTCTAGAATTGGAGTCGTCCTCAACTCAAGTTCATCTTCTTTTCCCAAGTACGGTCGCAAATCTGAAATGTTAAATGTAGGACTAACCCCAAAATCGGGAGGCAATTCAATCTTATATGCATTATCATTAATATTTTCAACATCATAAAAGGACCAGCATATCGTGGCATAAGTTTAGATTTTCTCAAGTCGGGGAATCGCTCTTTTCTCAAATGTAACCACACCAAATCACCCGGTTCAAGTTTTACTTCTTTTCTACCTTTACTTCCTGCAATCCTATACTTCTCATTCATCATTTCAATATTTTTCTTTTTAGTTTCATGCATCTTAAGAATGAATTTAGATCGTTGTGTAGCATCCAAATTTATAGTTTCAGAAGAAGGCAAAGGTAGTAAATCAATAGGAGCACGGGGATTAAAACCATACACTACCTGGAATGGACTTACCTTTCTCGTGGAGTGAACAGATCTGTTGTAAGCAAATTCTATATGTGGTAAACACTCCTCTCACAACTTCAAATTTGTTTTCAAGACAGCCCGCAACATAGTAGATAAAGTACGATTAACTACCTCAGTTTGTGCATCCGTTTGTGAGTGACATGTAGTTGAAAACAGCAACTTGGTTCCCAATTTATACCACAAAGTTCTCCAAAAATGACTTAAAAATTTTGCATCACGATCAGAAACAATGGTATTTGGCACACCATGTAAACAAACAACTTTCATCATAAATAAATCAGCAATGTGTGAGGCATTATCATTCTTATGACAATGTATAAAGTGTGCCATTTTGGAGAAACGGTCAACAACTACAAAACTACTATCCCTCCCCCTCTTAGTACTAGGCAATCCAAAAACAATGTCCATAGAAATATCCTCCCAAGGTACACTAGGAACAGGAAGAGGCATATAAAGACCATGTGAGTTAAGGCGAGACTTAGCTTTATTGCAAGTAGTGCATCATGACACGTAGCGCTCGACATCACGCCTCATCTTTGGCCAAAAGAAGTGTGTGGACAGCACGTCTTCAGTTTTCTTCACTCCAAAATGTCCCATCAAACCTCCTCCATGTGCTTCCTGCAAAATTAATAGACGAACAGAGCTAGCTGGAACGCATAGCTTGTTAGCACGATAGAGGAGACCCTCCCGCAGCACATATTTATTCCAAGTTCTTCCTTCTCTACAATTTTCAAAAGCCTCTTTGAAGTCCAAATCAGTAGGATATAATGCTTTTATAGTTTCCAAACCAAAGATTTTATGATCAAGTTGGGACAGCATGGTATAACACCTAGATAATGCATCGGCAATGACATTGTCCTTCCCTTTCTTATGCTTAATAATGTATTGAAATGACTCTATGAACTCAATCCATTTAGCATGTCGTTTATTCAGATTGGTTTGACACTTAAGATACTTCAACGATTCATGATTGGAATGTATGACAAACTCCTTAGACGAAAGATAATGTTGCCAAGTTTGTAATACTCGCACTGAGGCATACAATTCCTTATCATAAGTGGAATAAATCAGAGAAGGACCATGAAGTTTTTCACTAAAGAAAGCAACAGGTTTACATCCTTGTATGAGAACGCCTGCAATACTAATGCCGCTTGCATCGCATTCTAGCTCAAAGGTCTTGTCATAATCAGGAAGTTGTAGCAATGGTGCTTGTGTAAGCTTCAATTTGAGAGCATCAAAAGCTTGTTGCTGCTGTTCGCCCCATTGAAATGGCACTCCCTTCTTCATTATCTCATGTAGAGGCGCTGCAATGGTGCTGAAATCCCGCACAAAATGGCGATAAAAACTTGCAAGACCAAGAAAACTACGAACCTACGTGACAGTTGTTGGGACTGGCCAGCTAGTGATTGCTTCAATTTTTGCCTCATCCGTCTCAATTCCTGCGAGGAAATGACATAGCCAAGAAATGAGACTCAATTGATGCAAAAGACACACTTTTCGAGGTTACCAAACAATCGTGCGTCTCTCAAAACAGTAAAAACAGCACGTAAATGATCAAGATGTTCATCATAGGACTTGCTGTAAATGAGGATATCTTCGAAGTAAACCACCACAAATTGTCCAATGAAAGCACGTAAAACCTCGTTCATTAAACGCATAAATGTGCTGGGTGCATTAGTTAAACCAAAAGGCATGACTAACCACTCATAAAGTCCAAACTTGGTTTTAAATGCAGTTTTACATTCATCTCCTAGTGCCATTCTAATTTGGTGATAACCACTACGCAAGTCAATTTTTGTGAAGATGATAGCACCACTCAATTCATCAAGCATGTCATCTAAGTGAGGAATAGTATAACAATATCGAATGGTGATGTTATTGATCGCTCGACAATCAACACACATGCGCCAACTACCATCTTTCTTAGGAACTAAAAGAACAGGAATGGAACAAGGGCTAAGACTTTCACGAATGTACCCGCAGTCCAAAAGATCTTGGACTTGTCGCTAAATTTCCTTAGTTTCCTCTGGATTCGCCCTGTATGCTGCACGATTTGGCAAACTTGCTCCTGGAATCAAATCAATCTTGTGTTCAATGCCTCTCATCGGTGGTAAACCAGGGGGTATCTCGGAGAGAAACACATCCTCAAACTCCTACAAAAGGTTAGCAACAGCAGGGGGCAATGCAATAGACAATTCATGAAGTGAAAACATGGCTTCTTTGCATACTAGAGCATAGCACATCCCCTTAGCATCGAATAAATCAGCAAGGTCAGATTTAGTTGCGAGCAACGATGGTGATTTTAACTTAATGACTTGCTGTTTTTCAGATTCTAGTTTTGTTGCTTTGCCATCATGAATTTTACTCTTCTCAAAATGCACAATTTCAGCAGGAGTCATTGGGAGCAAAGTGATTTTCTTTCCCTTATGCATGAGAGTATATTTATTAGTTCTACCATAATGAATAGCATCTGTATCAAACTCCCAAGGACGACCCAATAAAGGAGAACAAGCATCCATAGGAACGACATCAAAATCAGCAAAATCATAATAAGAACCAATTGAAAAATGTATTCTCGCTGTTTGTGTTACCCGAACCTTACCGTTGTTGTTGAACCATTGAATGTGGTATGGATGAGAGTGTGCTCTTGCTGTCAAACCAAGTTTCTTGATGATGTCCGTGTTCACCAAGTTATTGCAGCTACCTCCATCAATTATAGTGTGTACACGGCAGTCCATGACGACGAGAAACATGTGGAAGAGGTTGTGTCGTTGTAGCTTGTCGTCGGTCTCCACTTTGGAGCTCAAGGCACGCTGCACAATGATGCTCCTATAGTTCTCTGTCGCCGCTGTACCAAGTACCTCTCCTTCGGTGTGTTCGTCATTTGGATATGTAAAGTCAGTAGCAAGAGAATATTCATCGTCAACATCCGAAGTACTATCATACCTGCCATCATCGCGTGCTATGTATGCTCGTTTGCTCGGGCAATCTCTCGTTATATGACCAAGTCCCTGGCAGCAGTGACACTTAATGTCAGAAGTACAACCCGTAGAAGGAGTGGACGATGAAGGCTTGAATGATGTCGCCTTGCTGCCATCCAGTACGCGAGAAGCTGGAGCGGCAAGTATAGTTTGTTGGCCGCCATTGGATGGTGTAGTCGCTGCACGGGGGGTCGAAGATGGTGCTGTTTTGGATGGTGTAGACGTCGAACGCGGCGTGAAGTTGCTCCTCGTGCGTTGTTGATGTTGTTGCCAACCCTGCAATTCTTTTTCTGCCAACATAGAAAGCTGAAACAATCTGTTAACAGTATCATATTCCTTGTAATCAACAACGTCCTGAATTTCACGCCTCAACCCGCCATAAAAACGAGCTATCTTATCATCCATGTCCTCTACTACCCCACAACGCAGCATACCCTTTTGTAACTCTTGATAATACTCCTCTACGAACATGTTACCTTGGTCTAAGCACTGCAATTTTTTGCGAAGGTCCCGCTGAAAAGATGGAGGAACAAATCGAACACGCATAACTTCCTTTAATCTATCCCATGTTGGAGGATCAACTCTAGTTTTAACAAGTTCATTCCACCATATGATAGCAAAGTCCTTAAACTCACTAGTGGCTTGATGAACTCTATGTTGTTCAGGAACAAGATGGGCATTAAATTTTTTGCTCTACTGTCATCTCCTAATCAAGATAAGCCTCAACATCATAAGCACCAGAAAATGGGGGTATAGTAAATTTCACTTTAGCAAAAGGATCATCAGGAGGACGATTATAATTGTTATGATGATTATTACCTCCCATACCTCGACGATAAAGTGGTAGTCTTGGCTGATTGTTGTGATCTTCCATATCATCATAAGCATTGTCTTCATGTCTTCCAGCGAGAGGTAACCGAGCCTCAAAAGTATTCATCCGAAGACCAAGGTCATCAAGTTGGCGAGTCAAGTTCGCCAATGACTCCTCTGTTGTTGCGTTGTATTTGGCGAACATATCTATCATGGTCTTCATCATATCACGTAACTTAGCATGTTGAAAACATTCGTCATCATTGTCTTCTCCTGCCATTGTTAGTAGGAAACAAAAGACAACAAAAATATGTTATCCCTATCAACTACAGTGACAATGTGAAAGGTGGAAGAAAAACAATCTCTCTCGCTCAAGTGTCTTACCACGCTCTTACAAGTTTTCTTACTGAAATAGCAGGTGGTGTGGACAGTGAGATGAACCAATGAAGCGTGGGGTGATTGCAAAGGTACCTGTTATGCTCAAGAGAAAGGTGGAGCTTGGATGGCACAATATGGTGGCTAATAAGCAGCAAATCATTAACAGGTAAACAAAGTTGAATAAGTATTTAATGTAGGAAAATTGTTGCTGGTCAACCAAGTGTCCTAGGGCCTAGCACAACACAAGGAAGTAGCAAGGCAAAAGAAAGACAGAATGATAAAGCCAACAATCAGAACACAAGTAGTATAGGCCAATTGATTTAATATGCGTGCTCTTCACTATTTTTTTCTTTTTTGTAATATTCTTTTTGATATTTTTTCTTTACTCAGGAGCACGAAGATATGAAGCACACAAATTTGCAGCTCAATTGGATGTAATATGCGGCCTATAGAAAATCAAGAAGATTCTTTAAAATTCGTGTTGAAACTTCGGAGGCCGAATAGCCTATCTTCTTAGGGGAATTTGGACAATCTAATTTCGTCGAGCGCGGCTACGCGGCTGAAAATCAAATGCGAAATTTTACATAGACGAATTTGAAAAAAATTGCCCGATTTCGAGTTCGTATGCGAAAGTTATGGCCGTTTTAAGGTAGGCTGTCCAAGTTACGTTTTTTTGGATGTTGATTCCAACTCGGTTTGAGAACAGAACTCGCAATCGGATATGAAAACGATCGGGAATTTGCACAACAACTAATGGGGTGGTGTGTGATGATTCAAGGATGAGTGGCACAAAGGTTTGCCACCTAATTTAGGGCTGGCGATGTAGGAGTTCACGCAAGGCGGCTAGCTAGGGCAAATCGATGAACGTGGTGGATCGGTTTTTTATTTAGGGATTGTGGAATAGGTGTTGAGCAGCAAGAAAACAAGGACAAAACATGATAACTAGGACCCAAAACACAAAGCTAAACCAGCAACAAGACTCGACCACACGAATGCAAACTCAACAATGCAAACTAAAAAACGAAACTGCAGGCACTATAGTCTAGGAAGCGGTAAAAAGGATCTAATTTTTTTGTGGCTTTTTTGTGGACTCTAGGTACGAAACAAAATCGATCTAATGGAAGGAAAACAATGATACCTCAGGAGCAACCTGGAAATCTGATACCAATTGATGAGTAGGTTTAGGCCCGATCTTCCGAAAGGTAAGTCGATTGGGGTGGAGAACTCGACAATGATGATCCATGGCACTCGAGCGGTTCGAGTACCCCTGCAATCACTATACCAAGGATTCGTTGGTTATCAACCGTGCTGCACATGCTTGACCTCGCCAAGAAGGCTGATCTCTGCAAGTGCAACCGAGAACACGAGCAAGAACGTCGAAGACACGATCTGAAATCGCGAATTTAGGGTCTCACAAACCGTAGAACGGCGATATTATTGATCTAAGCAAAACCCACCAAATATGACCGGAGGCTGCAATATTTAAAGACTAGGGTTCGATCAAAACACGATTAGATGCGTCCCTAATGGACTCGTACGGGATACAAGGCCCAAAGGCCCGACTTGGTGGTGCGGCACCGGACAGGAATCTGGACTCGACTTGTTTTGATGATTCCCAATGACTCCGGAGGAATTTTGAGGTGGTACCAGATCCATTGGATATTTGATCTCCTCCTCTTTCCGTGCATATGTGGAATGTCAAAAACAGAGTCCGTATGCACCCTGGGAATCCGTTTTAAGGTGGACTGCTCCTGGACTCTGAGTTGAACTGAAGTCCGAGTTGTAAACTGCTTCCATCAACTTGTGGACGTCCCAGCTGGTTCTCCATGCTGTCAAGGTCTCTTTCCTTCACTTGTTGATCTTCTCCATTATTCCTAATAACAATTAAATCATCACATAGCAATCTATTCTCAAACTCACATGCAAAAGAAGTTAGGAGCGAGTTCACCTGCTGATTTATTAACCGTGCTCGTGCTCTTGTGATTGGTCCTTGCATTTCAATATGTGTCTCCGCTATTGTGATGTCCTCATCAGTGTGTATGCTTAGGGTACAGGACCAGGCTAAGCAGTTTACACCCCCTGGACCTCCTACTCAGTACAAGCCTTTCTTGGGGAATCTTCTGGCGTCACAGGGCCCTAATGATGAGAGGGGCTAGAAGAACCCCTCATACACTGCAGGTACCTCAAGCAGACCCGCCTGCATTAGGACTACATGACTCCTGCATGGGTGAGTTACAGAGTGTACAATCACGCATATAAAGATAATACACAATAAATGAGTCTAGTATAGCATATTCATAAACTTAATGCGTAAGTAAATGGTCAAAGTTTTTAAGAGGCCTTTAAGTAAAACAATGATTTTTTGATAGGAGTTCATAGGGGGAGACATGCTTTTACAAAAGAGGGCAACGGATTACCTCCAGATCATGAGGGAGGCAGGGTGCACAGGATTAGGGTTCGGAACCAAGCTAAGCTAGCTGCACGCTCTGGGCTTGACCCTCCCGATGCTCGGTTGTCCTTAGTGCTGCACCTAAGCCATACGAAATTATTTACACTGTTCTACTAAGCCTAGTATTTACAATAGGGGTGCCCAAAGCTCCATGGGTAGTTGTGATGGTTGGCAGGCAACCTTGCTGTCAACAGCTACTTAGAGGGGCAATGAGTGAGCATCCCTATTTCCTGCCTTGACCGCCCGTCTTGCGAGTGGTCCGAGCAGAGCTGGGACTGGGCTTGGCAGCTTTGACGGAGGTGTCGATGCTGCCGGAGGGCTGCAGCTGAGGCGCGGTGGGTGCTCTACGCTAACGCAAGCTTGGCGGAGGCAGACTTGATCCAACACCGATTGGGACAGGAGTTAAGTCTTTAAGTCTGCTATGAGTACTTGGAGCTGCTCCAAGGCTAACACTGCAGCGGTGCGATCTCTGCGGATCCTAAGGATGCCGGAGGGGGTTGGCATCTTCAGGAGGAGGTAGCCATAGTGGGCTATAGCCATAAACTGGTACAGGGCAGGCCTGCCTATGATGGCTTTGAAGGGGAGGCTGACATCAGCGACGTCGAAGAAGATGCTCTCCGTCCTGTAGTTGTCATGTGTCCTGAAGGTCACCCGCAGGTGGATGTTGCCGTACGGGATAATTATCCCAGGTCCCACCCTCGAGAATGGGCTCGAGGGGGTGAGCATGGACACCAGGATCTACAGCTATTCGAAGGCTGCATGAATGAGGAGGTTGAGGCCGGCCCTGCCATCTATCAAGACGTATTGAAGCTTGACGTTGGCTATGGTGGGTGCGACTAGGAGAGGTAGGACCCCTGCCCCGACCATGTTCTTGGGGCAGTCAGAGGCATCGAAGCTGATGGCGTCTCCTTCCAGCGGTGGTGCTGCGCCGGAGTGGGTACAAGGGCTATCGAAGCCACCGCACGACGAAGGGTCTTGACCGCGTTCGGGGACGCAGGATCCCAAGACCCTCCGAAGATGACGTGGAGGGTCTTGCGACACTCGTTGTCGCTACTGGCATCGGAGTCCTCATCTTGGTGGACCACTATGACGACCCGCTCTTGCTTCTGGTACTCCAGCTCCTCGTCATTGTCGACCTTGGGTTCGAACTTCTGCTTGCCCTCCCGTTGGTGGAAGGGGGCACCGTCCAGGCGCTACTGCGCCCACTCTTGGTAGCGTTCGGTGCACCTTTTTATCTCCCGACACTCACTCACGGTGTGTTCGCGAGTCATGTGCACCGGGCCGGGCTCGACGTCTTCATCAGTGGCAGGTGGCTGATGAGGGCGTTTCTTCGGGCGTGGGGGTTTGAATCCTCCGGTCGCGGCTGCTGCCGCGACGAGGAATCCATGCAGCGTCTTGTTCTGGCCGCCACCCTGGTTCTTATTATCTTTTTGCTGCTACCAGGGGTAGTGGCTCCTTCTCCAGTCTGGCCGGCCCCTCCCGCTCCTGGGGTGGGCTGAGCGTTCCAGTCGTGTCCTTCTGCCGCCCTGGCGCACCAATTGGCGATGGAGAAGAGCTCGGAGACGTCTTGCACGTTGTGCGTGGCTAACTTCTCAAGCATCTTGCGGTCACACACTCCCTGGCAAAATGCCACTATGACAGAGGTATTTGGGATGTTGGGAATGGAGTTGCGTACCTGGGAGAAACGTTGGATGAATGATTGCAGCATCTCCTTGGGTTGTTGTTGCACGGCGTGGAGGTCGAGCTCGGTGTCGGGGCGCATGTAGGGGTGCCGAAGTTCATCGTGAACTGCTGGCACAACTCATCCCAAGAGGTTATAGACCCCTTAGGAAGGTTCATTAGCCACGAGCGGGCTGATCAAGTCAGGGCAACTGAGAAGTAGTTCGCCAGGATGGTTTCATCCGCTCCTGTAGCATGGAGCATTATGGTGTAGATCTGTAGGAACTCCGTTGGGTTGATGCTTCCATGGAACCTCTCCGGGATATGTCGCCGGAACTTGCGTGGACACATCGCAAAGCGGAGGTGCAGAGCCAACGCCGCACAGCCTCCGACGGTCTTCGTCGGAGAAGCAGATGGGACAGCATACCCCAAGGGGGTCTGCTACACGATGTGCGGCACTTGCTGGACCTACGGTTGTGGCACTGGTTGTGCCATGTGTTCCTGCAACGGTACTGGCTGCGCCAAGTACTATTGCTGCACATCCTGCTGCACCGAGTACATCAGGGGAGCTGTCGAGCCGACATACTCCTGGTCAGGTGGCGGAGGGTTTACATGCAGCGCACCTTGGACGGAGGATGCCTCGTGAATAGTTCATTGAGGGCTATATTCGGTGTTGAGGATGCGCCGCCTCTCTCGCTGCTACTCGATGATGACACGACCGTCCATGTGAGCTTGACGACGGTCAAGCTCAACCATGAGGTCCTCCGTGGGGAGCCGACCAACGCTCGTAGGTTTCGAGAAGCAGGAGTTGGCGGTGCGACAGTCGATGGACGGCGTGCATGACAGCGACACGAGGCGCCTTCCCCTATTGGGAGAGTTGATATCTGCAACGATGAAGTGGTCGATGTCTTGGACCCACTGCTGAGCTGCCCCCTGAGAGGCGTTCAGCAACGGTGGGTGGTGGAGGAGAGCTCTGGCCGCCACCAAAGCGCTCTTCGGGCTTGCTGTTGGGGGTGCTGGTGGAGCCGACTGAGCCGGGGCATGTCTCGACGTGCCATCTTTGCCAGCAGTACCTACACGGGGGCGAGACGGACCAGAGAGTGCTGCTCGGGCGATGGATCTCGTCACCAGACGACGGCCACGAAAACTGCCATCCACTGGCCTGATGAACACCATGGTGGTGAAAGTGCTACCACTTTTTTGAGGGAAAAAGCCCCTACCTGGCGCGCCAAATGTCCAAGTGTTAATGCGATACTTCCCCCGGATCTGCTAAGGAGTAGCCCGCGGAGGTTCTTGTTCGGTGGGGCTTAGGCCTCAAACTAGTGTTCTAGCGGAAGAGTATGTGACACGGTGGTTTTTACGTGGTTCGGGCCGCAAGGAGCATAACACCCTACTCCACGGTCGATTGTATTGCTAGTGAGTGTGTATGCGTGTGTGTGTGTTGGGGATTCTGAGTCTGGTCCTTGTAGCGATGGTGGTCCTGGCCTTTTATAGACAAGGTCGGACACCTTACAAGTGGGGTCCCAGGGCCTGACAGGTGGTCCCACGGCGATCTTATCTTAAACATCTAAGGCTTCTCGCATAAGCTTCCTCTAGTCATAGCTTTGATGACTAACCGTCTTGCCGTCTGAGTCGTCGGTCGCCCATGCGTCGTTGCTGACATTGGTAGGGGATGTCCCATACAACTTTCCCTGGCGCCGTAAGCTACCCACTTGGCGGAGTGGGATAGGCCTGCAACATCTTCACTACGATGCGATAGGTCGTAGCGGTACCTGAAATTAGGCGTGCGTCGCGCCATGCATCTGGAGAAGCCGCGTATCTTCAAGGATTGACGGAGACAAGGCACACCGCCCTCTTAACTTCCTTACTATTCGTTCAGGGCAAGTGGACTAACCACACAATAGCTGGGGAGCTTACTGCCGTGGTGGAGGCCAGGTCCGTCTCGCGGGCCACGTGGCAGCTCGGGAGCTCACCCCCGCGGGGGAGGTCAGGTCTCATCCTACGGGCCACGTGGCAGCTCCGGCGCTCACCTCCGCAGGGGAGATCGCGTCTCGATCTTCACGGGCCACGTGGCAGCTTGGGAGCCCACCTCCGTGGAGGAGGTCGGGTCCCGCCCTGCTGAAAGTGCATCTAGGAATCCCTTGTGGGTTTTTGATGATTTATGACAAGCAAATGGTATCCTAACAACTTTGTTGAGATGAGCACAGGTTTTAAGCTGAAAATAAGCAAAGTGCCAAAAAGAATGGAAAATGAGGAACAATGTGGAGAAGAGCTCAAGGAACAAGTGTAGTAGATCATTGTGTATGGAGTGTGTTAAGGAAACACACCACAAGAGCTCAATCACAAATAAACACACACATTGCACAAATTTATACAGGACCGGACTAGTCTGACTGACACCGGACTAGTCCGATATCTCTCCCTGCACAAGATCGGACAAGTCTGATATCACCACGGACTAGTCCAATATCTCTCTGAATAGAATCGGACTAGTCCTCCACAGTGCGGACTAGTCCTCAAAACACTTCACAAGTCACACAAAATCGGACAAGTCCGATCACACGCCAGACTAGTCCGATATCTTTCTAATGTCAATCGGACAAGTCCGATGTTAGCACAGACTAGTCCGAAAAAGTCTTTGACCTAAATGGGACAAGTCCTCCAAGTGCGGACTTGTCCTCATAACCACGGACTTGTCCTCATTACCACTTAGGGTTTCACTGTCCGAACAAGTCTGATGTCTATCAGACTAGTCCAAAGATTTCCAGAAGCGACATTGGACAGGTTTGCTCCTAGCCGGACTAGTCCGATATTTTGGGACACTTAGGGTTTGCTACACACAGCACACCGGACTAGTCTGGTGTCCATCACAGACTAGTCCGATCTTTCTAAACCCTAACGGTCACTTTTAGAAACCCCATATAAATAGAGGTGCACGGCCCAACTTTAATCTCTCTCGAACATTAGCGCTGTCACACCTCCCAAGAGCCTCAAAAACACATCTCTCCACAAAATCAAAAGCCACAGAGATCAATCCTTTAAGGATACACTTAGAAACATTGGAGAGACACGTTTCATCACTCTTGAGCTCTTGGTTTGATTCCTTAACACACTCCTGTGATTTTCATTGTAATCTTTTGAGTGTGTTCTTGGTGGAGTTGTCATTGTAATCTAGGGGAGCCCTCAACGTGTGAGAAGGCCCCTTGATTTTGGTTATTTACCCTTTGTGATAAGAGAAGAGGATTGGCCTTCGTGGCGATCCGACGAGGGTAGGGATGGAGAAGACCCGGTCCTTTTGTGGACTCCTCAACGTGGATGTAGGTTGCCTCTGTGGGAGCCGAACCACGGGATAAATTCCTTGTGTCATGCTTTGTGTTCATCGTTCTTATTCCTCACATCAATCTAGGGTTTGAATCAATCTTGCACATTTTACGTTGAAACTTCAAATATAAGATTGACTTATTGTATACACCAATACATAATCTTGCAACACTTCTATTAACTGTATATTTCCGCTGCATACATCGTAGAATCAAATTAATGGATCAAACTTAATCAACCTAGTCGGTACACACCGGACTAGTCCGATATCTCTGGTTTTGATCTGATTGTTAAGTGTTGCAGGTTCTGACAAATTTCAAAAAGGCCTATTCACCCCCCCTCTAGGCCATATTCAATTGGTATCAGAGCAGATTCTTCAAGAAAGAGACTAATCGCTCGAAGAGATCATGTCGGACATGAAGGACGTACACAAGAGCAACAACCAAGAGAAGGTTCATGATGACAAGAATCAGTAAGTGGAAAAGCTCCTTGAACCATTCAAGACTTCGAGGACGACGATGGGGAGACACTTGAACTAAAGGCGCTCCTAAGAAAGAAGACTCTTTCCAAAGGGAAAGTGAAAGTCAAAGATGAAAAGAAGAAGAAGGGGAGTAGTCACACCGACTCCTCCCGATATCCTTTCAACTATGGTCGTCTTAATTCCAACAATAATCATTATTTATCTATCCCTCTAGGAAAAGCCCCACACTTCAATGGAAGTGATTACGCAATGTAGAGGCAGAATATGAAAATGCATCTAATCTCCCGCAATCCAAGTTTATGACATATTGTGTGCACAGGGATAGATATCCCGGACGACGACGAAGAGCTCACCCCAAGCCAAGAGCAGGCAATTCATCGAAATGCTCAAGCCGCGACAGTCATTACCTCTTCGCCCAGTCGGGACGAGTTCACCAAGGTGGATGGACTCAAGATTGCAAAGGAGATCTGGGACACATTACAAACTGCACATGAAGGTGATCGTCATGTGTGTGAAGCGAAGATCGAAATGATCGAGGGAGAATTGGGAAGATCCGCAATCGAAGAAGATGAGTCACCTCAAGATATGTACACCAGACTTAAGATGCTCGTCAACAAGGTTCGATCTTACGGAAGCAAGAAGTGGAACGACCACGAGGTGGTGAAGCTCATCCTTAGAGCTTTCATGCCTCGCAACGTCACCTTATGCTCCATGATTAGAGAAAGTCCCAGATACAAGATAATGACTCTGGATGAGCTACTTGGAAAAATCATCAATTTCAAGATGATGGAAAAGCAAGCAAAGCATGTCAAGGAAAATGTCGACCTTACCTCGGCAAAGAAGAAAGGGGTTTCCTTGAAGTCCACCCTCAAGCCCTTATCTAAAGAATCACGAGAAGCTCAATTAGAGGAAGATGGTGACGATGAGAGCAGTGATTTGGATGAAGATGGCATGATACTATTCATGAAGAAATTCAAGAAAATGATGAAGAAGAGACAAGGCGCCAAATCAAGTGAAGTAAAGTACAAGGAAAGAACAAAGCCAAAGTTGAGGCGGGCATGCTATAATTGTGGTGAGTATAGCCACCTTATAGTTGATTGCCCATATGAAGAGAACAAGAAGAAGACTAAAGAAGCCAAGCCTCAACCTAAGAAATTCTTCAAGAAGAAGAAACAAGCCGAACAAGCGCACATAGGGAAAGAGTGGGACTCAAATGATGAGTCCTCATCATCATCAGAAGAAGAGATGGCTAGCATAGCCATCGAAAAGAGATCCAAGAAGTCTAGTCTCTTCCCTACACTCGGAGCATGGAAGGGGAACGACACTTACCTCATGGCAAAGGAAGGTAAACGCAAGGTAACAATGAAACCCTCCTCCATGCATTCCTATTATAGTGATAACGACATTTCTAGTGATAATGAAGATATGCTTATTGGATTAGATAAGAAAATAACCACTAAAATGAAATTTTTACTTGATCTACTTGTTGGGAAGGAGAGGTTAATACACCATCAAGAAGACATGATTGTCTCCCAAAAGGAGGAACATGTCGAACTTGACAAACTTCTAGAGCTTGAAAAGGAGCGAAGCAAGTCACTAGAGGTTGAGTTAGCTTCAAGCAAGGAATCTTGCTTGGAGTTAAACGACTCAAATGCTGCAATCAAGGAAGAACTTGCTAACCTAATCAAGGTTAACAAGATCCTTGAAGTGCAAGTTGAGTCACTCAAGCAAGGTGACCCTTCATCCTCTTCAAGTTCACCCTCTCAACCCATTAAAACTGAAGTTGCTTCTACTTGTACATGTGGTAAACTTGACAATAGTTTGAAAGACAAGTCACCCTCCACCAAGGACAAGCACCCCACACAAAATGGCATATTTGACAAGGAGAAGATCAAATATGCATGTAGTTCATACTTGGTCACAAGACCTCCAAATTTCAAATATGGCATTGGTTACTCTTATGGTGAAAAGAAACAAGCTAGAAGCCATAAGAATAACAGGGATAGCAATGTCTTTGTAAAGGGAGGAGTCTTCCAAACTGGAAAATCAAAAATTAATGAGTACAACACGCATGGCCGTCGGACTAGTCCGATCAGGGTTCGGACAAGTCCGGTACTACGGACAAGTCTGGCCTCCCAGAGTAGTCATGTGTATAAACAATAAAAGTTACTATTTAGAACTTTCGATGCATCTTATGTCTTAATGAGAAGTAATTATGGAAAGGTTTATGCTCATTATGTTGGGCCACGCCATGAGAACACCAAATCTCATGTGTGGGTGCCCAAATCCCTTGTGACTAACCTAAGAGGACCCAAGCAAGCTTGGGTACCTAAAACCAAGTAATAATTTGTTTTTGCAGGCGCATTCCTCCGGTGGATCCAAATGGGTGCTAGACAGTGGCTGCACCAACCATATGAACAGAGAAAGAAGGATGTTCATTGAATATGGAGCAAATGAGGATCCAAGTGAGGGCATCTACTTCGGAGACAATAGTCAAAGAAAGGTGCTCGATACCGGTAAAATTGCCATATCACCACAACACACTCTTTCTCACGCATTACATGTAGATTCCTTATATTATAACCTGCTGTCCATATCTCAATTATGTGACAAAGGTTATAATTGCTTATTCACTAACGAGGGTGTGACCATCTCTAGGAGGAGTGATGGTTCCATTGCATTCAAGGTTATGTTAAAGGGAAAACTTTATCTTGTTGACTTCAACAAGGATAAAGCCGAACTTGACACATGCTTGACTGCAAAGACCAACATGGGTCGGCTGTGGCATAGACGGCTAGCGCATGTTGGTACGAGGAACCTTCAAAAACTCCTCAAGGCCGATCACATCCGAGGTTTGAAGGATGTTATTTTTGAGAAAGACAGGCCCTATAGCGCATGCCAAGCCGGGAAGCAAGTTGGAGCACCTCACCCCGCGAAGAACGTCATGAATACAACAAGACCGCTCGAGCTACTTCACATGGACTTATTTGGTCCAATTGCTTACATAAGAATTGGCGGTAACAAATATGGTTTAGTAGTTGTTGATGATTTTTCTCGCTTCACTTGGGTTTTCTTTTTGCATGACAAGTCAGAAACACTAGGAATACTCAAGAAGTTCTTCAAGCGAGCTCAAAATGAATTCTCATTGACAATCAAGAACATTCGAAGTGACAACGACACGGAGTTCAAGAACACACAAGTGGAGGAGTACCTTGATGAAGAAGTCATAAAGCACGAGTTTTCAGCTCCATACTCCCCTCAACAAAACGGAGTTGCCGAAAGAAAGAACCGAACTCTCATAGAGATGGCGAGAACAATGCTCGATGAGTACAAGACCTCGGATCGATTTTGGGCGAAAGCAATTAACACTGCTTGCCACGCCATAAATCGACTTTATCTTCATCGACTACTAAAGAAGACATCCTATGAGCTACTTACCGGTAACAAGCCTAATATTTCATATTTTCAAGTTTTTGGTTCCCCATGCTATATTTTAAACAAGAAGCCTAGGACTTCAAAGTTCGCATCAAAGTCTGATGAAGGTTTCTTGCTTGGTTATGATTCGAACACTTACGCCTATAGTGTTTTCAACAAGACCTCCGGACTTGTTGAAGTAGCATGTGACGTAGTGTTCGATGAAACTAATGGCTCCCAAAAGGAGCAAGTTGATCCATGTGTGATAGATAAAGAAGAAGCTCCTTGCCAAGCATTGAGAAGAATGGTGTTAGGCGAAGTTCGACCACAAGAGCCACCTCTACATATCCATGAGGAAAACGGACCACAAGAGGATACCAATGATCAAGGGGGAGCTTCCATACAAGATCAACCTCAAGAAAGTGAAGATGATCAAAAAGTCAACGAAGGCAATCATTTAGGGGGAGAAGAAGATGATCATGAAGATTCAAGACAGCAAGTACCACACCCAAGAGTACACCAATGCATCCAAAGGGATCACCCAATCGACAACATTATCGGCGACATCCAAAAGGGAGTAACTACTAGATCTCGCATAGCTAATTTTTGTGAGCACTACTCATCTGTGTCCTTTTTGGAACCACACAGGGTTGAGGATGCATTGAAGGATCCGGATTGGGTAGTGGCCATGCAAGAAGAACTCAACAATTTCAAGAGAAACGAGATGCGGGAACTAGTCGAAAGACCCAAATCCAACGTCGTCGACACCAAATGGGTCTTCTGCAACAAACAAGACGAACACGGGGTGGTGACAAGGAACAAGGCACAACTTGTGGCCAAAGGGTATTCACAAGTCGAAGGTTTGGATTTTGATGAGACCTTTGCTCCTGTAGCTAGACTTGAATCCATTAGAATATTACTTGCATATGCTACTCACCATGATTTCAAGCTCTATCAAATGGATGTGAAAAGCGCCTTCCTCAATGGACCAATCAAGGAGGAGGTGTATGTGGAGCAACCCCCGGGTTTGAAGACGAAGAGTTCCTCGACCACGTATTTAAATTGCATAAGGCTCTCTACGGCCTCAAACAAGCTCCTAGAGCTTGGTTTGAGTGTCTTAGAGATTTCTTAATTGAAAATGGCTTTAAGATTGGCAAAGTAGATTATACACTGTTTACAAAGAATTTTGACAATGATCTTTTTGTTTGTCAAATCTATGTTGATGATATAATCTTTGGTTCAACTAACAAATCTTTTTGTGAGGAGTTTAGTAAAGACAGGTTTGAGATGTCTATGATGGGAGAGCTGAAGTACTTTTTGGGATTCCAAGTGAGGCAACAAAGGGAAGGGACGTTCATAAGCCAAACTAAGTACACTCAAGATATACTCAAGAAGTTTGGGATGGACAAGGCGAAGCCCATAAAGACTCCCATGGCAACAAATGGCCACTTGGATCTCAACAAAGATGGACCTAGAATTGACCAAAAGGTATATCGCTCCACGACTGGATCTCTACTCTATTTATGTGCATCTAGGCCAGACATTATGTTGGGTGTATGTTTGTGTGCAAGATTTCAAGCCAATCCTAAGGAGTGTCACTTGATAGCTGTAAAAAGAATCTTGAGATATTTAGTTCATACACCCAACCTTGGTCTTTGGTACCCAAAAGGCTCAAAATTCAATCTCATTGGTTACTCCGATGCAGATTATGTCGGATGCAAAGTAGATAGAAAAAGTACCTCCGGTACATGCGAATTCCTAGGTAGATCCCTAGTTTCTTGGTCCTCCAAGAAACAAAACTCCATTGCCTTATCCACAGCCGAAGCGGAGTATGTTGCAGCCGGGATTTGTTGTGCACAACTCATTTGGATGCAACAAACTCTAAGGGATTACGGTTACGATATGAACCGTATTCCACTCCTTTGTGACAATGAGAGTGCCATTAAAATTGCCCATAATCCAGTTGAGCACTCTAGAACCAAACACATAGACATCCGTCATCACTTCTTGAGAGACCACTCCATGAAAGGAGATATAGCCATCTCCCATGTCAACACCGAAAAACAATTGGTTGACATATTCATCAAGCCACTTGATGAAAAACGCTTTTGCGAGTTTCGAAATGAACTAAACATCCTTGATGCTCGGAATGTGGCTTGAAATTTTGCATACTGTATGATTTCTTCAAAATATGTTGATTGGATTGTGAAAATCATCTCTCTCAATTTTCTCTGAAAAACTATGTCAATTACTAGATCTTGGTGAATTATGGTCATTGCTTGATTGTTGTATGCTTACTGATCATATTCATCAAGATTAGCTGATTTGATTTGCCTCCCTATTTTCTAAATATGTACCTTCAAATATATATGAATGGGCTAAGAAGTTCTTGCCTGGTGACCACGGACTAGTCCGTGGTTACCCGGACTAGTCGGCACATGCAGACTAGTCCGCAGAGTGCCGATTATGCCAGAATAGTCCGCAAGACCACGGACTAGTCCGATATAGCCTCTGGAAAAGTTCGGACTAGTACGGTCATTTCCGGACTTGTCCGATTTTTCATGTCCTTAACCCTAGTTGCCGCCAAACCCTAATCCCCTCACCCTCACAACTTACCTCAAGCTTCTCTCTCTTCGCGCTCGAGCTTCCAAGGCGATTTCTTGCTTTCTCCACCAAAAGGCTCCGCATTTGGGCGGAAATCAAGCCTCCTTGCTCGAAGATTGAAGTTCGCGGACTTGTCCAGCCTTCAAGACCATACTCATCGAGATTCAAGCAATTTCTTTGGTAATTTTCCCCCAAACCCTAGAAATCTCTATTTTCTTCATTGTTGATCGAATAACCTAGCATTCCTCACTATATACATGCCTCCTTGATGTATTACGTTTATGCTAAGCTAAGTGTGCATTAGGAATCACCATTTGTCTAGTTGCTTAAGCTTTTGAGGATGAATACCAGACTAGTCCGCTCCATGCACGGACAAGTCCGATCACCCGAACTAGTTCATGCCTGTACACCGGACTTGTCTGATTTTTCTTAACTCAAAACCTAACCTTTCAATTCGTCAATGTAATTCCTTGTTATTCTTTGTCACCTATACCTTGTATCATCCATTCTCATTCATGCCTTACACAATTCATTCTCAGGGCATGTCGATCTCAAACGACGAGATTTCCGATTTTGAGGCCGAGATGGACCACGAGGTCACACCTCAGCCCTCGACGAACCTTGGTAAGAAACGCCAAGAGCGTCCTTCCAAGCCAGCTCCATGTCCTCCATAGGCTCCGAGGAAGGTGCTGGCAAAGAAGTCGTTGTCCAAGGCAGCTGCAGCTAGTGGGCCTCGCCAAGCCAAGGGCAAGGGCAAGGGAATAGCAACTGGCCCGGTTGGCCCCTTGAGGCTGCATGCTCCAAGGGAAGGGGTCAGGGACCCCATTGAAGAGAAGTTCAATGGGAAGGGCAGCGACTCGGCTGCGAAATTCAGAAGTATTGATTGGTATGGCCGTCCGAAGCAAGCTGCCAACGGAAGATTTTGGTGCAATTTCCATGCAGATTTCTACAAGTCTGTGTACCTCCCCATGAAGACACCGGTAATGCGCGGCCAATGAATCGATTGGGCACATTTTGAGAAGAAGGGCTGCTCCCTGTTTATTGATGTGGTGGATGCAGTTGAGAGGCATGGCCTGAAGGATCTTTTTGCCTTCAGGGACAACTGGAATGATGAGGTCATTGCGCAATTCTTTGTGACGTGACATTTCTCAAGTGAATATGAAGAGAGTGTTACTTGGATGACTCACGGATCCAAGTACAGTATCACTCATGAATATTTTGCAAGCCTGCTCCACCTTGACACCTCAAGACATGACAGCTTGATCATCCACAACATAGGTGTCATTGAGAAGGACAGGATGAAATTCCTCTATGAGCCCAACTAAAAGATCAACCCTCCCTCCATGAAGAACATGAAGCCTTTCTTTGTGGTCCTGAACAAAGTATTGAGGAAGACTATTGCTCCCAAGGATGGAGATGCTGGGAGTGTGCAGGGCTATCTCCAGACCCTGATGAGAGTGATAAGCAAGGATCGTCAGTTTGATGTGGCTGACTACATTTGGAATGACATGGTGAACATTTCTTGCACACCCAACAGGTCATATGGATATGCTCCATATCTTATGTTCATAATTGAGAAGGTCACTGGCATTGAATTTGTCAAGGATGTGGAGCACCTTCCTCTGAGGCCCCAGATGCCTCAAAAGCCAAGCATTCAGGCTGCTCCATCTCTGGCCTCGAGTCTTGAGGCCCCCGCAAGAGGGAGTGGAGATGTCAGGGCTACCCCTACCACTAGGGCAGCTCCTCAAAAAGGGGCTGCGAGTGGCATCCTGAAGTATCTTGCGGCCATCTTCGAATCTTGCCGCAAGACTGAGATCAGAAGTCACAATCTCAACCAAAAGAGAAAAGCTGATATGAGATATGTGAAGGCAAACATCAAGCAGCTAAGTCAAAAGCTGGAAATCGACCCCATTGGATCTCCAGTAATTTCTGAGGACTCCGACCCTGACATCACCGAGCTCGGGCCCTTGACCCCCTCCGAGCTTGCCTACTTTGGCGTTGGGGGCTCGAGCAGCTCTGCACTCCTCCTCCTCCTCATCAGCCCGAAGACGAAGATGAAGAAGATGAGAGGACCGACAACGAGGCGTGAAGACTTTAGGTCCCTCCTCTCCTTCTTTTTGGTGTCTTGATGCCAAAGGGGGAGAGATTGAGGGGGAGTCTTAGGTCTTAGGTCTTTAGCTGTAGGATGCGAGGAGAGAGCTTCCTTTGTGCTTTTTGTATATTTTGTGGGTTGTAAAACTTCTTAATATGCTATTTTGTTAAAGATGGTCTTGAGATGCAATGCTATAAACTTGTTATGCTCTTATTGATGAAATCTGTGTTTTTGGTTCAACATTGTCTTTTATGCTTATTGTTAGTACATCCATGTCAATTAACTCATTATCATCACAATTGTTGTTCATACTCATTTAGTTTTGCATCCCACCATAAAGAGTGCACATATGGATCATGTTTTCATTGATTAATGTGTTTTAAACTCATATGTGCATACTTTATGAAAATCTCAACTTTTTATCATATTTTGTGAAATCTCAATTGGTTGTCATCAATCACCAAAAAGGGGGAGATTGAAAGTGCATATAGGAATCCCTTGTGGGTTTTGGATGATTTATGACAAGCAAATGAGATCCTAACAACTTTGTTGAGATGAGCACATGTTTTAAATTGAAAATAAGCAAAGTGCCAAAAAGAAGGGAAAATGAGGAACAATGTGGAGAAGAGCTCAAGGAACAAGTGTAGTAGATCATTGTGTGTGGAGTGTGTTAAGGAAACATACCCCAAGAGCTCAATCACAAATAAACACACACATTGCACAAATTTATACAGGACCGGACTAGTCCGACTAACACCGGACTAGTCTGATATCTCTCTCTGCACAAGATCGGACAATTACGATATCACCACGGAATAGTCTGATATCTCTCTGAATAGAATCGGACTAGTCCTCCATAGTGCGGACTAGTCCTAAAAACACTTCACAAGTCACACAAAATCGGACAAGTCCGATCACACATCAGACTAGTTCGATATCTTTCTAATGTCAATCGGACAAGTCCGATGTTAGCACAGACTAGTACGAAAAAGTCTCTGACCTAAATCGGACAAGTCCTCCAAGTGCGGACTTGTCCTCATAACCATGGACTTGTCCTCATAACCACTTAGGTTTTCACTATCCGGACAAGTCCGATGTCTATCGGACTAGTCCGAAGATTTCTAGAAGCGACATCGGACAGGTCCCCTCCTAGCCGGACTAGTCCGATATTTCGGGACACTTAGGGTTTGCTACACACAGCACACCGGACTAGTCTGGTGTCCACCACGGACTAGTTCGATCTTTCTAAACCCTAACGGTCACTTTTAGAAACCCCATATAAATAGAGGTGCACGGCCCAACTTTAATCTCTCTCGAACCCTAGCGCCGTCACACCTCCCAAGAGCCTCAAAAACACATCTCTCCATGAAATCAAAAGCCACAAAGATCAATCCTTTGAGGATACACTTCGAAACATTGGAGAGACACGTTTCATCGCTCTTGAGCTCTTGGTTTGATTCCCTAACACACTCCTGTGATTTTCATTGTAATCTTTTGAGTGTGTTCTTAGTGGAGTTGTCATTGTAATCTAGGGGAGCCCTCAATGTGTGAGAAGGTCCCTTGAATTTGGTTATTTACCCATTGTGATAAGAGAAGAGGATTGACCTTCGTGGCGATCCGACGAGGGTAGGGTTGGAGAAGACCCGATCCTTTTGTGGACTCCTCAACGTGGATGTAGGTTGCCTCTGTGAGAGCCGAACCACGGGATAAATTCCTTGCATCTTGCTTTGTGTTCATCGTTCTTATTCATCACATCGATCTAGGGTTTCAATCAATCTTGCATATTTTAGTTGAAACATCAAATATAAGATTGACCTGTTGTATACCCTAGTACATAATCTTGCAACACTTCAATTAACTATATATTTCCGTTGCATACATCATAGAATCAAATTAATCGATCAAACTTAATCAACCTAGTCGGTACACACCAGACTAGTCCGCACTTTACCGAACTAGTCTGATATCTCTGGTTTTGATCTGGTTGTTAAGTGTTGCAGGTTCTGACAAATTTCAAAAACGCCTATTCACCCCCCCCCCTCTAGGCCACATTCACCTGCTAGACACGTGGCTCCCTGGGAGCTCGTCGCTGAGGTCGGGCTGAGCTCCTTCTTCGGGATGTCTTGTGGGTACCCCAGACCACCCATCCGAGGCTGGCGGGTTCGGGTCTCCTGAACACATGGCGCCCTCGTACCCTATCTCTATTGGGAGGCAGGGTACCTAGGCGGCTCTAGCTTGTGCGCGAGGGTACCCGGTATTTCGATACAGACAACTAGTATGAATGCGTGTAAGTTCTTGCCTGCTCTTATTGTCAAAGGTGATAAGTATGGGAACCAATAAGAGATCAATAGAATAAAATCGGTTCCAAATGCTTCCGCTGTTGGAAGTTTTAAGTTTACTCAAGTAAAACTCACCTTGACATAGCTTAAGTAACCGAGATATTTTGGCATATGTAAGTCCACTCCAGATATAGATCACTGGAATGGAGATAAGAATGGCTTGAAGTTCCGCAAGCGACTCGGGCCTCATGATAAGTTGAGTAAGAACATACGTCATTGAAATAATAAGTTATTAAGATTCAGTTTTTGCGAGATGTGTAGCAAAATCCACAATCATTTGCTAACACTCACATTTTTGGAGTTTTATTGTGGAAAAGCTTCAATCAAATGGTCACTACATCATAAGTGATGCATACCAAATCTTTATTAAGTATGAGGTCGCTCAGCAGGCACAAGAATGAATTTACCCGGTTTAAGAGTGGTAGGCAGCATCAACCACTTAAGTTATGTTATTCCAATTGCAACATGTCAACTATGCTACCAAACACATCAACATTAAGTTGCAAATGATAAAATCCAGAATCATTCTATTCATTTTGAGCAAATTAGTCACAAGCGATTGCTTGCTAATCCGTTTACAAAAGGTCTTCCACCCAAGTGTTCAGTGAACACGTAGTCGACATGGGTTTTAAGTACCTATGATCAACAAGATATTTAGGGGCCACTAAGAGTAAGGTTGTTTCTGAATGTGTGATTTATAGTTGTCGTTCGACTCAGATAGTACGTAATTGGCTATTATTGATGCGTCGTGCCCTTTATATTAGATATGAAGAAGATAAAACTAAGTTCTTAATTAAACATGTAAAGTTTTGTCAGTATTAAGTCAGTCTTGATCTGTGGAGATCAAGGGGGAGAATGTTGGAGTTTGATCTCCATGAAAACCGGTCATGTAGACCAGTTCCTCCCCACGTGACTCCCTGATCGGGGGAGTCCAGCCACGATCTTGCTATGGGCCCCATCTCACACCGTGTCATATAAAAGTGGACTGTCAATAGGCTAATGACTCTGACGTGATTCCTAGCCACCCAAGATTCCGATCTACTAAGATACAGAAGTGAGGGGAAGGCTCCATGGTGACCTCCATCTCGTCGTTCTTCCCCACGGATCTACAATGCCACCACGGATCTACCTCAAGCGATCATCCTTGCTCCTGCTCATCTCCACAACGAGGTACACACAACCTAGGTATGGCTGACACTACATGTCTCAGATATGTTCTACTTCATATTGTGATTAGAACTAGGATCTACGTTATTCATTGCATGTTCTGGTGCATCACGTTTGTCCAAACCACTAGGGATTGATTAGCTATTCCTTTCAAAAGGCACTTGTTGAGGTCTCATCACTAGCTCAGGAAAAAATTTATGTATCTCTTAGGGAATACATATATGCACGGGATCATAATCCAGAAATAATAATAAACTCAATTTGCAGCATAGTTTATGTTGGGAAATAGGCGGTACGCTACTCTAGCAATTCTACCGCATCACCCAGGAAACATGCGAGTACAGAGGTTCTAGATCATTACCACTAGACACGCAACGTAGTGGAACGTAGATGCGTGTTAGTATAGGGGAAGTAGTCGATCTCGTTCGTCTCCTCCTCGTCCTCATCACGGCAACAGGTAGACAATCTCGTTCTTCGTAGCCAATCAGCGCAGCAGTAGCAGCAGCGCCTCCACAGAGTCCACATGTACAGAGAGGAATGTCGTGCGCCAGTGTGCTAGCACCGCGTGCGCGACAAGGTTCACGGCGTGAGGCAAGCGAGGGGTGGCGCATATGGCTGTCACGTGGTGGAGTAATTAGTCCCTAACCCTACCCCTCATATTTATAGGTGTACTAATGGGCTTGTAGGTCTCAAGCCCATTAGTACCCTAATGATTATGGATGAACTATCCAATAGGCCTTAACCCGAATTGTTATGATTGCCTCTTGAGCATATCACCAACAATCTCCCACTTGCACTAGAGACAATCATCTAGCCATGCTTTTCGATATTCTAACCCCATAAGTGTGTGACCTGTTAGGTTCATGTGCAGTCGGTTGTGAATGGAAACCATTTCCAACCACAAGTCAGCAGTGGTACCTAGCAGGACATACTGACTCCCGAATGTACATAAAGATCATGTCAGCTGAACCTAGATACATTCAGCATGCTAAAACCTTTGCCTCACAATACTAGTCAAGCTCAAGGCGAGATGCATGTCATCCTTATGATAGCTCGACCATTCACTCGATCAAATAGTGGATTCATTCCATGACTAACTTTTAGTCATTGTGATTAACCTTTAATCACCTTGGCATGGTCATGCACTTTCAAATCCAACTATATCGAGGGGCCCAGAGATATCTCTCCCGTTATTAAGGAGGGGCAAATTCCATCTTGATCCGGGCACATACCATTATATGTTTCATTATGTACCCGAAGACTACTTTTATGACTATCCAGTTACGGAGTAACGTTTGGTAGTCTCAAAGTACACAAGTACACACAGTGAAAAACAATGGTGATCTCAGGTCTAAGGATCTAGCAGGTGTATCACTCAAGACCAACTGATGGCACATATGGAAATAACAATCCCAACAGTATCTCAGAGTGGGTCCATCCAACACCATGTTCACTAATATGTGTTCACATTATTAATTCGATATCTCCATATCTATGATCTGTGAAACATGATCATCAATTAATATATGTGCTAGTCTGTGTGACATCATTATTTCATATAATGATATAGACTAGGGATCATTGAGAGTAATATTACTATTAACAAAGAGTTTCATTAACAAGTCATATACTTGATGACCAATGTAAATAATGATTACTCATATAACAATTTATTTAATAGTACATAAACATAGCTATGACATAATTCTCCCAATACACACTATGATCACTGATGTAAGTATCCAATACTCATAGATCTCGTGTGCGTCTCTTGCTTTGATTGTGAAAGAGGCTTTGTCAATAGATCTGCAACATTCAAATCCGTGTGCACCTTGCATATCTTCACATCACCTCGGTCGATGATCTCTCGGATGAGGTGATAGAGTCATAGTATGTGTTTGGATCTTTTGTGTGATCTAAGCTCCTTTGCCTGTGCGATAGCTCCACTATTGTCACAGTAGAGATCCACATGACTGGACACGCTAGGAACAATACCCAACTCAGAAACAAATTTTCTGATCTAAACAGCTTCCTTTGCAACTTCAGAAGCTGCAATATACTCCGCTTCTGTCGTTGAATCTGCTAATGTATCTTGCTTGGAACTTTTCCAGCTCACTACCTCTCCCTTGAGGCAGAATACAAAATCGGATTGCGATCTAGAATCATCCTTATCAGTTTGGAAGCTAGCCGCGGTGTGACCTTTTACAACGAGCTCTTCTTCACCTCCAAACACTAAGAACGCATCCTTAGTTCTTCTCAAGTACTTAAGGATGTTTTTGACAATGGTCCAATGAGCATCACCATAATATGATTGATACATGCTCGTGATGCTTAGAGCATAAGATACATTTGAGTGTGTATATAGGATGGCATACATGATGGATCCAATAGCCGAAGCATATGGAATCGATCTCATCCTCTTTTGCTCATCAGGTGTCAAAGGACACTGACTCTTGTTTAGAGTAATGCCATGTGACATTGGCAAGAAACCTTTCTTGGAATCTTGCATATTGAACCGACTCAATATATTGTCAATATATGTATCTTGGCTTCATCCAGTTTGCCTTTTAGATCTATCTCTATAGATCTTTATGCCCAAAATGTACGCTGCCTCTCCTAAATCCTTCATTGACAAACTTTTTCTTAATGATAATTTAACATCATCAAGCATTGAAATGTTACTTCCGATCAATAATATGTCATCTACATATAGGACCAAAAATACATGTGTGCTCCCACTAAACTTCTTGTAAATACAAGGTTCTTCTATGTTTTTGATGAAACCAAACTTTTTGACAACTTCACGAAAACGTAGATTCCAACTCCAAGATGCTTGCTTTAACCCATAGATAAACTTTTAAAGCTTGCATATTTTACTAGCATTTTTAGGATCGACAAAACCCTCAGGTTGTGTCATGTACACATCCTCAGTAAGACTTCCATTAAGAAATGTTATTTTGACATCCATCTGCCATATTTCATAATCAAAATATGCAACAATTGCTAGAAGAATCCGAACATACTTTAGCATTGCAATGGGAGAGAAAGTTTCATCATAATCAACACCTTGAATTTGTTTGAAACCTTTCGCCACCAATCGCGCTTTATAGATGTGAACATTTCCATTCGTGTCAGTATTTTACTTGAAAATCCATTTACAATCGATAGGTCTCACACCTTCGATTGAATCAACCAAGTTTCAAACTTGATTCTCGTGCATGGATTCAATTTCGGATTCCATGACTCCAAGCCATTTTTCAGAGTCGGGTCCCTTCATTGCTTTGGTATAGGTCATGGGCTCATTATTGTCCAACATTATCATGTCATGCTGCTCTGTGGATAGAAGCATTAACTTTTCAATTGCACGACGTGCCCTCGTAGACCTTCGTGGGGCTGGTGTTTCATTAACTGGTTGCACAACATCTTGTACATCCTGTATAGGATCAATGGGTGCCGAAATATTTTCAGGTATTTCTTGAATTTCTTCAAGATGCACCTTGCTTCCACTAACTCCTTTTGAGAGAAACTCTTTCCCCAAGAAGACACCGTTGCGAGCGGTAAACACTTTACCCTCTGTTTTGTTATAAAAATAATATCCTTTGGTTTCCCTAGGATATCCCACAAAGAAGCATTTATCTGATTTGGAAGTGAGTTTGTCTGACGTCAAACATTTGACATAAGCATCACACCCCTAAACATTGAGGAAAGACAATCCGGGACGTTTCCTGGTCCACATCTCATATGGTGTCTTCTCAACAGACTTAGTTGAGAATCTGTTTAGTGTAAACGCAGCAGTTTCAAGAGCATAACCCCAAAAGGATAGTGGAAGATCTGCTTGAATCATCATTGACCTAACCATGTCTAACAAGGTTTGGTTCCTCCGTTCGGACACCCTATTCCATTGAGGCATTCCAGGTGGAGTCAACTGTGGAACAATTCCACATTGTTTTAAATGATCATCAAATTTATGGCTCAAATATTCACCCCCACGATCAGATCATAGAAGTTTAATTGTCTTTTCCAATAGATTATGTACTTCATTCTAAAATTCTTTGAACTTTCCAAAGGATTCAGACTTGTGCCTCATTAGGTATACATAACCATATCTACTAAAGTCATAGGTAAATGTGATGAAGTACTGAAAACCACCTCTCGCAATTGAATTTATTGGTCCACATACATCTGTATGTATAAGTCTCAACAAGTGAGTCGCCCTCTCACTTTGACCAGTGAAGGGTGCTTTGGTCATCTTCCCAAGCGAACAAGATTTGCATGTGTCAAGTGATTCAAAATGAAAGAGCTTAGTAACCCATCTTTATGGAGTTTTTCAATGCGTTTCTCGTTTATATGACCTAAGCGACAATACCAAATAAAAGTGGGATTAGATCATTTCGTTGAGCCCTTTTGGTATTAATGTTACAAACAGTTTTATCCTCAAGATCAAGAACATATAATCCATTCACCATTGGACATTGAGCATAGAAAATATTATTGTAATAAATGGAACAACATTTGTTCTTTATTACAATCTCATAACCATCTACTTCTTCTAAACATGAAGAAGAGATAATGTTCTTGCTCAAAGTAGGAATGCAATAATAATTATTCAATTCCAACACTAATCCTGAGGGTAATTACAAGTGGTAAGTTTCGACAGCTATGCCCGTAACTTTTGCTCCATTGTCGACACGAACATCCAACTCGCCTTTTGTAAATCTTCTAGTCTCACTTAGACCCTGCAATGATTTGCAAGTGTGAATCATTGATCCAATATCAAATACTCATGTTTCACTAGAAGATAATGCAATGTTAATTTCTATAACATTTTTCTTCTTCTTCTTCTTCTTCTTCTTCTTCTTCTTCTTCTTCTTCTTCTTCTTCTTCTTCTTCTTCTTCTTCTTCTTCTTCTTCTTCTTCTTCTTCTTCTTCTTCTTCTTCTTCTTCTTCTTCTTCTTCTTCTTCTTCTTCTTCTCCTTCTTCTTCTTCTCCTTCTCCTTCTCCTTCTTCTTCTTCTTCTCCTTCTTCTCCTTCTCCTTCTTCTTCTTCTTTCCAAGTACTTCTTGCAGTTCCTAGACCAGTGCCTCTTAGCATGACAGTAAAAGCATTCATCATCAGGAGAAGGGCCAGATTTGCCCTTTGGCTTAGACTTTGAGCTTGAAGGCTCATCGGGAACCTTTCCCTTGCCTTTGCCTTTATGATGCGTCACATGAGTGGCGTTTTTCTTAATGCTTTCTTCGGTTGTTTTAAGCATCCCATGCAGTTCAGCCAAAGTTTTCTCTATGCCATTTATTTGAAAATTCAATATGAATGGCTCGTAGCTCGGTGGGAGCGACTGGAGAACAACATCAACAGCCAGCTCATCCTTGAGTTCAGAACCAAGTTTGCCCAAAGTTTCAATGTAACCAATCATTTTGATCACATGAGGGCTGACCGGGCTACCCTCCGCTAGCTTGTATGAGAACAATGACTTTGAGATGTTATATCTTTCAACTCTAGCTTGATTCTCAAACATTCCACGTAGTCCCTCAATCATAGAATAAGCATCTGTATGCTCATATTTTTTGCAGATCAGGAGACATAGTGGTGAGCATGAGGCAGCTTATATTAAGTGCATCATCGCAGTGCTTCGTATAAGCTCTTCATGTCGCAACAGTTGCGTCAGCTGGGAGGTCATCAGGGTGTGGATGCAGAAGAACGTACTCAGTTTTCTCTTACCTAAGAACGATTCTCAGGTTGCGATACCAATCGATAATATTAGCTCCATTGAGTTTTTCCTTTCCAAGCGCAGATCGCAAATTGAAACTAAAATTGTTACTAGCAGACATGATCTACAATAGAAAATAAATATACAAGATTTAGCAATATGCTATGTACCAATCTTTTATTAACAGTTTAATAAAAGATATCACCACTATATGGTTATCGTCTTCCCTCTAACGGCATATAGTGGTTCAAGATCCGTATTCACTAATTCCTAGTGAGCTTTGGCTTCACTGCTAGGAAATTAGTGACATAGATAAACAACAATTCTTAATTATATCTCTATATGACTCTTGTTTGTTGAATAACATCCAATGCACCAACTCCTAACTCTATGCCATATAACCCAAAATCGTTTTGATGGCTTTGTTGAGTAAACCAACACTATGCATGTGAATGTCCAACATTCACCCTATGCATTATGATAGATGATGGTACTTTGCTTTGGCAAACCCACAACACAACGATTAGAATAACATAGTGCAGCTATTGGTAAATGGCGTCAAATACTCATCTTTTGCGAGAGAAGCTACTCTATCATGACAAAACATCCACCATTTGAAAAGCATGAAAATAATTGTAAGACGCAAACATTACAAGTATATGATCATATCACATTGTGAATAGTATGGCCTTTAGAATCATAGTGGTCTCCTCGCTATGGTTCCATCATGATCTGAGCTACCATGTCTCCCTTCTTGTGGTGATCTCCATCTCCACCATGCTTGAAGACATCTCCATAATCATTAAAGAAGCTAATACAACTAATAGCTATCAGATAAATTATATAAGATATCAAGCATCACAGGTCGACATGCAGATCGTTATACAATTAAGTAACAACCTCAACCCGGTTGTGTTAAATTTGCAACACGCAGGCCGCACGAATATTACACACAGATCATCACATCACATTAAGGTCATACTATTCACATCATTCCCTGCAAAAACGAGTTAAGCGTAGAATGGTTTCTAGTGCGAAAAGATATTATGTAATCGCTACAACAAACGGCGGTCCTGCTATGAAATCACTATGAAAATCTCATCGGATTGATCAAATCAACCCGAATCTGAGCCATTTAGAATGCCTTGATTTTCAATGTGAGTGGTTATTCATGAGAAGATCGCAACTCATGATCATGGTCTGTGGCTCAATCCATTAGCTATGTACACGATTAGTCCCGATGATGATTCCGACCGGTAGGGACAGGTTGCGCACACATCAGAGAAGGAGCACGAACTGACACTTTAGCATATACGATCACAATCTACTCTAACTAATTCCAAACCCCAAAAATTGTACGATAAAATTCGTCATATGAACATGTCTGCACTAGATCCTATCTACTAGCAAGATCTAAACAAAAAACTACGCAAGCCGGCTCTGATGCCGCTGTTGGGAAATAGGTGGTACGCTATTCTAGCAATTCTACCGCATCATCCAGAAAATATGCGAGTACAGGGATTATAGATCATTACCACTAGATGCGCAGTGCAGCGAAACGTAGACGTGTGTCGGTGTAGGGGAAGTAGACGATCTCGTTCGTCTCCTCCTCGTCCTTGTCACGACAGCAGGTAGACGATCTCGTTCGTCGTAGCCGATCAACGCAGTAGTAGCAGCAGTGCCTCCACGAAGTCCACACGTACAGGAAGGAACGTCGTGCGTCTGTGTGCTAGTACCGTGTGCGCGGCAAATGTCTCGGCGTGAGGCTTGCAAGTGGTGGCGTCTAGGGCTGTCACGTAATGGGGTAATTAGCCTCTAATTCTACTTCTCATATTTAAAAGCGTACTAATTGAGTTTTAGATCTCAGTTCCATTGTACTTTAATTGCTTATATATCAAATATCTAACAAACCTTAATCTGAATTATTATGATTATCTTTTAGCCATATCACCAACAGTTTGACCCTCAATCGGATCACGTCGTACTCTTACCTTACTGGTCTTAATTAGCTAGTTCGTGGTCAGTTCCAGCAAGAACGTGTAGTTTCTGGAACTCGTGTGCGGCTACCGGTCGCGTGCGACTGCGACGAAACGAGTGTGGTCAAAGCTGCTTTGACGTACGCAACGTCCGGAGCAGTAGATTCAACTCAACCCCGGCCGCCGGGTCTGGTTCGGCGGCTGTACCCGTCATCGTTGCAAGCTCAGCCACGCCACGCTGCTCCTCCTGCGGATGCCATTTACGGCTCTGGTATCTATACGTCCATGCTCAGCTACAACCTTGTCCTTTTACTCGGTTTATCAGAGGTTGATCCGTCATCATCATCCGTGTAACGTTAAACTGGAAACAATAAACAAGATTTCTTTTTTCGAAAGCCCGACAATAAGAAAAATTGTCGTGATTTCTAAGATATTGCCCAAATAACCATCCCATACTTTCTAAAAAAAAAATTGGATCTGCGGGGTATGATAGTCCCGGGCATTGTTTTAAGAAGAAGACATTATCACACAGTTTGAAATTCACTCTCACAAAAAGTCGAACCCGTAACTGAAGAGTGATACTTGGAGTATCTAACCATAGTTAATAATAAAGAATCCCTTTGCATCCCCATTTTTTCTCTACTGTCAACTCTATTCCGTTGTTAAACTGTGCGCGATGGTATGCTACAAAGCCTACTAAAAAAGCTACTCGAAAGGTTACTGGAAATTTTAGAACAGATATGCAAAATGTTTGTAGAGGAAGTTATAGAAGATATAAAATACAATTAGACTTAAGGTATAGAATAGACGAGTGCAAATAACCTTACAATATGAATTGATATTGAGCTGCTAATGTGAAGTTGCAGTAGTGGTACTCGACACGTACGTTAGATTTTTTTCTTTACGAAACACAGTTGAGGCGAGACACTAGCCCACATATATACATGAGCACTAAGCCCTATATAAACATACACACACATTAACTTTATCACTACGTGAGAAAGACTCATTTGAGATGCGCCTTTACGAAGAATGGAGACGGGCACAGACTGAGCATCTCCGTTATCGCGTCTCGCATTACGTGGTCATCGAAGACGGGCCTCTGGGCGCGTCGCCGACAATTACTCATGGGAGACGTTCTCTGAGGTAGCCCGTCAACTTTCTTCAAAAAATGTGAGATGGGCTGAGTCAAAATAATCGATGACGCACTAATCTGGGCTCGTCGCCGATTAGCATACATGAGAGACGATCTTTAACTGCAATCAACACAATCACATTGCAATTCAGAGATAATCATTTGCAACTCAATGATAAACATTTCAACTCGGATATATATTGCAATTTACGACATATACATTTTGCAATTCATAGTTTATACACATTGTGTGCCCTCTAAACTATATATTTTAGACTTATATTCCTATGAAGCTCCCATCGATCTAAACTGTACCGTCAAACTTGCTCCCAAACACGCCTCTAATATTCTTCTGGATCATGAAAATAATATGGACATTCTTCAAATTAACAAATATCGAATGGTGAATGATATATAACCGGGGTTGCTCACTAGCACAAAGTTACTAAGCTTGCTAAGTAGATTATAGCAATCATTTTCTACCTCAGACGCATTTGGCTGATGAAGCAAACATTAAACTTCAGTTAGTTAAATTTTGACAGTAATACCAGGATACCATCCCTACGAAATATCAATTTAAGCAACATAAGAAACCACTTCAAATAAGTTATGAAAAAAATACTAATAACTTGAGCATAATAAGTCTATCTTACAATCTCTTGATCAAGAACCCCAAGGCAGATGCTCCTGAACGATGGACATTCGGGTGTAAGAAACTAGTGGAAAGGCACATCTTGGAGGTATTGTGGGATAGTCCTCCGAGAAGAAGATTGTCAGTAGGTAGTAACCACCTTTCCAGTCAGTCTATAAAGGAAACTCATTAATAAGAGGATGATGGTTATACTGGAATGTGCAGAGAAATTGGACAACAAGTGACGCAAATGGCGAGCCATGAAATTGCAAACACAGAAAACAAACAAGACGAAACATAACCAATGGCACAAAAGCAAAATTATAGAGTGCGTCATTAAGTTCATCAGTCCATTGCAGAGCTACATACAATCATGCGATCGGTGTGCCATATGAACATATATGAGAGTGGTTCTTGAGCCACGCCAAGCGCTCCTCCTTGAGTAGGCCATGCGCCAAGTCGATAACAAATTTCCCAACCATGAACTACATATAAAGTGGAATATAAGTAGCGTAGAATATGAGGGAGTAGCAACGGCAAGGACATTGTAGGGTGAGGACGGCAACGGCGGTGAGGACGGCGACGACGACAGCTATGGCACTGCTACAATAAGCCTCATCACAGGCGGCTCCAAACCTATCATCACAAACGGCTTTTAAAACCGCCTGAAACGAAGAGTCTATGATAATCCGCAATTTCACAGGCGGAGAAGTGATACCGCCTGTAAAGACATATTATCATAGGCGGTTCTTTACTTAGGCTAGCCGCCTGTGAAGACATATTATCATAGACGGTTCTTTACTTAGGCTAGCCGCCTATGAAGATACTTTATCATAGACGGGTCGTGCAACATATATAACCGCCTGTGATAAATGTCTTATCACAGACGGGTATTGAAGCATAACTAACCGCCTATGATAATGTGTCTTCATAGATGGGTATTGAATCATAACTAACCGCCTATGATAATTTATCTTCACAAACGGGTATTGAAGCTTAACTAACCGTCTATGATAATGGTGTTATCATAGATGGACGTTTACCTACATCAGCCGTCTGTGAAGACCCTTTAACGCTGCCGGTTTCTACCATAACAGTCACCGCCTGTGAAAATTAGGTTATCACATATGTTTTTTTACTTGTATCTAGCCGCCTGTGATAATTGTTTTTCACAGTCATGCCTAGCCGTTGGTTAATAACCGCCTGCGATAAGGTATAACCTATGCAGTACTACTGCTGTTATTTCTAATTTCCAGGTCAATTCAATATAATCACAGAACAAAAAACAACAATATCATCACGGAACAAAAGTCAACAATATTATCATCACAGAAGCCAATTTCACTAAGAAAATATACATATGTACAAGTTACATATGCAATTCATCTCAAAGTTTACAAGTTTTCACTAAAAACTGTTTCTATTGGCATAGTCGCAAAGTTCTGGCACATCAGCTGCTGCACCATTCTTATCAAAGGACCTCCCTATTTTGTGCAAAATTTCGCGACGAATGAACTGACAGAGTTCAGAAGCAATCCTGTCGACTCCTCCATCAGGAATACTTATACAAACCGACCATTCTTCGTTTAGATTTTTCGTGTGCTGCAATGTAACACATAACAAGGTTTAGAATATGTTGGTTTGAACAATCTCAAAGTATAGATCAAAGAGAGAGTATACAGGAATTTATTTGGTATTTTTGGAGCAGTTGTACTATGAGCAATTGTTTTGAAGTTGGAATCAAAATATGAAAATAATGTTTCTGGTAATATTGAACAGCAGAGAATATAAGCATTAAACTATGCTAGTTACAATGAAAATGAAACACAAAAGTAAGAAAATAAGGTATCGACATTAAGGATAACTTACATCCTCACGATTCACTCTAAATACGCTGGCGGTCCGAAGATGCTCGCATACATAATACCCGCATAAGACACTCCCAGCAGGCTGCTTTGGACAATCATAATACATTTTAATGTTCAATGCATTTGTATTAGGAGGTCTCTGACCGCCAAGCTGTTTCGCGTAAAACCGCCAAGCGCTGTAATACAAGAAATGTCATATAAAACTTGTCAACACATTCTAAATGTGCGTAAATTATAATTATTGAATAAACATACAGTTTCGAAATGGAAAGGAAATCTTTGTAACGATCTGGTGAGAAATCGGCCGAGTCCAAGACTGTTGCCATTCCCTGCGTTGGCTTGATGAAGATCATTATGTAGTGATTATTGCAAACATACAAACACACGTGTTAACAATTACCAATAATTGCTATTTCAATGTCATGTGTCGAACTTACTCGAAGTGGTACGGAGCCTTTACGAAGTCCTTGCCGTCTCTGACAAAGTTAAACATCGCATGTCCTATGTAAGCTGCAACTTCTGTCTTTCTATCCTTCTTAAGTTTTGCAATTGCTTTTTGAAAATCTCTTTTGTTCATGTGTTTGTATGGTCCTGAGTCTCGATTCGCCTGGACGTCGAATAGCGACTTTGCAATCCTAGTAGGGTCAAGGATACCTGGCTTGTGCTCCAACTTTTCATTATCCATGTATTGCATCCTATTGAAGAAGTCCAGAATTATTATAATCTCATGAAATGCGTATGCGTGTAGTAAGAAAAGCAAATACAAAATATTAGAGCACTTACAAGCACCAGACGAGCAGCAGGTTGATTTCGAGCATGCCCTGATGGAAAAGGGCATGCAACTCTTCAAATAAAATGACTCGTCTATCTATTCCAGTGCTCCAGAATGCTTCTTTTGGAATACAAAATGTGACGCAATTAAGACCATATTTTGTGCTGGCAGTGATGTACCACTCATGCATTCTTCTGAGCTGGACGGGTTGTTTGCTAAGTTGTACGGATGTCATGAACGGCTTCCCATTCTTAAATTCAAGAGGAACATCCTCAAGCTTGTATATTGGAACTCCTGGTTTAACTAAAGCCGTCCGCCGATTATACATGACACCGTCTTCTTCCCACTCCTCAATATCTCCTAGTGATGGCTCAGGAGAAGAACAAGATGCACTCGATTTTCTAACCTTTTCCTTCATAGCTTCCAAATACTTTGACACTTCTGATGAAGGTTTATTAATTTTGTATGAGCTAACTTTGATAGGCACTGATGATCGAGGAGTAGTCGTCAGAAGTTGGACACTGGCTTGTTGTTGAACCTGTTGTTCAACTGATTGCTCTTTACTCCCAGCAGTTGGCTCTAGTACTACTTCAAGCTGTTGTTCAACTGGTTGCTCTTTACTAGCAACAGCTTGCTCTGGTACTGCTTGAAGCTGTTGTCCAACTTGTTGCTCTTGGATATCATCCTTTCTGAGACATAGGGGGAGTGGATCTTCCCGGACTGGGAGTGGATCTTCTTCATGCACTTTCTCCTTAGAAGATGGGGTTGCAGTATTTGGAGATGCGACGGGGCTAGAAATTGGCTCATCGTCCAACACGATATTGTGTCGGTGCCAAAGGATTAATTGGTTGATAGCCTGCCCCAGGGTCGCAATCCCCTCAGGTATGACGTGGTCTATTTCATAATCTTCATAATCATTATCAATGATATGAAGAACTTGCACCACAACATAATACAACGGAAGTGGATTCCCGTTGAAGTCACGATCAGGCTTTGCCATACCAGTGGCAACCTGTTTGGTTTTGTTCCCTGCTCTGCATATCAGGACAAGAAGATGACAAGATTTGTCGTTAGCAATATCATCGACAGGGAACTTATGGGTTGACCTTGAGCCTGGCACGGAACCAACACTGCTGGGGTAGGTAGTTGGAGATAGTAATTGCTCCTTTTGCACCGGAACCATCACTATACTCGGTGCCACTAATTGTTCTAATTGTCTAAGTTGTTCTATTATTTCTTGCATATTTTCTTTGACCTTTTGAGCAATCATTTCATCAAGTGTTTTCTTAAACTTCTCATGTCTTCTATATGTGTCTTTATCTTTAGGGAAACCATCTAGCTAAGACATTTGAGAAGAGACCGCTCGAACCCGTCCGCTGTGTTCAGGGTTTCCTAAGATAGCGGTAAGTTGGTCATTCTCCCTCTTTGGCTTGAAGAGACCCTTCTGTTGCTTTTCAATTAATTCTTTCATTTTATCCTCTACTTCATTCAGAGAGTCGGGCTTTTCAAGTTTACCCTCGCTGGTCAAACCTGACCGAGCAAAGACCCAGCGTTGAGTTCGCTCATCGCACCCTTCTAGTGGGTGAGGATTGCCCTTACCGGTAATTTCGTCTAATATCTTATTCCATTTCTGGACCTTGGGGGCATATCCGGCAGACCCCAAGCGATGATGGTATTTGTTCTTTTTTGCAAGCTCTGACCTAGTTGCACTTAGAGCTTTAGCATCAGGTGTGCTCTTTTGACGAACAAACTCTTGCCACTGAGCTTGTGTGATTTTTCCCATCTTCCTCGGGCTAGGGACCTTATCGGCCTTAACATAAGCATTCATTTTACTCTTCCAGCATCGAAACTTCTTGCCGCAAGAGACCAATGTTGCTTTCTTTACAGCTTCGTCTGTGCCTTTCGGGAACTTGAATTGTTTCTTTATCTTTTCCCACAACTCATTCTTGGTCTGCTCGGGTAATTTCCTCCAATTCTCGGTTGTGATCGGCACAACCTCCCTAACAAGGAAACCGCATGCATTACGGTACTTGGTAACTGAATCCAGTTGTTCTTGGGGAAGCCCACCTGGACCGACCCTTGTTATGTACATGATGCGGTCCAATGGACCCTTATTGGGACCTCGTTGCCCTTGTTTCCGCTTGAGTAAAGCTGAGGATTCATCCATTGGAGAACCTTCTGCGGTTTTAGGAGCCGATGTCACCTCATTGTCTTCGCGATTAATCTAGGTAGAAAAAAATTATAAGACTTTGTATACTTGACAACCAACATTAACTTGAACTGCTGAAGTTAAGATTCGTGATCCATACCTCGTCGGCAGGATCATATTCCCAGTCTAGATCCACTGAAGTCTTTTTAATTTTTATATTTGGAAAAGGATACGATGGACTGTGATAGGAGCCTGAACTGCTGGAGTCAGTAAACTCCATATTGTCTTCTTTGTTGTTACTACCAGGACCAGTCTTCTTAGGGCTTTCCATGCTAAATCTAATAAGACAAAAAATCTAATAAATGACATATTAACTCTACATGAAGTGTTGCATGAAGAAAAAGATGAAAGCATTCTAGGATTTGATGAGGCATTCTAGGGTTTAAGGGGACTAACCAAAAGGTTCCTATACATTGCGAGGGTGACAAGCATGTTAAAGTTGATCACCAGTAATGGCAATTTTATCTTTTTATTCTAAATAGGCTAGCTTCGTTCAGAGTAGCTGCAGATGAGAAGAGACACTCTTTTTCAGCGATCATCTCTACAACCGTGGGATTTGCACGGTAAAAAAAGATAAAAGACCCACATTCTCAAACGAATCAGGAATCCGGAAACATTCGCCAAAATCTAATCCCGGTGTGCCCGGCCGCACCAAATGGGCTCATCATGGCAGCAGGTTCAGCCATCATGAAAGGCATTACGTACCACACATATGATGGCACCAAGGATTTCTGGGATGGTCAATTGTCCTGGCTGTTTAGAAAACAGGATAGGGAAGTCGGCGCCTCCTATAGTGATAAACTTGGTGAGTTCTAGAGGTTCACGAGGTTTAGGTGACTTGATCAAGTCTGGGCATATGAAACCTTTGGTGGAATATTTCTGATAGGATGGGATTAACCAGGTCGAGGGGTTAGGGGCTTGTTTTTGAATTCCCCCTTCATGTGACTCCAAATCCTATATGGATAGTAACTCAATTCGTACTAGGACTAGGACTGGTTCCTAAACTAAATCTGACTCCTAACTCTATTCAGAGTCGGACTCTACTAATATCGTTAAGGATGAAATCTGCTTTATCTAGAACAATCATATACCCCTAGACTCGTGTTTCCGCAACTTTGTCCAAAGTCCAAGTTCGACTCCTCTACTGGGTGCACCAGATACCCAGATCATCCAACAAAAATGAAGTCTCAATATATCTAGTTTGATACAAATGGTGCTAACAAATCATAAATGGGTACATAAACTTTTTTCCTGTGAAATGCCTTAATATTAAGCTGAGTTCAATAATTGGATACATAATTGTTTTAACGCATGCAATCCTTCTGTAATTCTTCACATCATCATGATTGAATAAGCTATTCAATAAACAAACTCATAGTCATATAACAGCTACACTATCAGCAAGAATTATTCAACGTAGTAATATATCACTCCAAAGGATAAGATACATATATGTTTATTGTACGTGTTGCTGGAACTGCTGCTACGTAGAATTGATGGAAGTACACCGACAACCCAAGGATGCCTACCCAACGAACCCTAACCAAAGATGCCATCGAACTTGATAGTTTTTTGAATTCCACCGAACCCTAACCAAGGATGTCTACCATTTTCCAATTCCCGAACCCTAACCAAGGATATGCAAGGTGGCGGCGAGGGCGGGGAGGGAGGCGGCACCACAAAGGAGGATGGAAGGTCGAAGGGTTTAGGGTTTACCTTGAAGCTCGGCGGCGACGACAATGGCTTCGCTCAGCATACCTGGAAGTGACGAGGGCGAAGCTCGGCGGTGACGGCGAAGCTCGGCGGCGTACCTGGAACTGACGAGGGCGAACTCTTGGCAGCAAAAGAAATTTTGGCAGCCTAACAGCATCTAAGTGTATCGCCCGGGTTAGGTTTTTCCAACGCTGCCAAGGGGTATATATAGACTCCCATTTTCTCAGGCGGATTTTAAGTACCGACTACCTGAGAAGATTGTTACCTCAAGCGGGTTTTACTTACCAACCGCCTGAGAAGATACAATTATCTCAGACGATTGGTTAGTAACACCCGCCTTAGATAAACATGGGCCTGTGAAGATATTTACTTCTTAATTAATATGTGTTCATAATTTGATGAACGCCTACATAAAGACCCCTCACCAACCTTCTATGAAGACGTGTCGACGACCGTGCGCGACCTTTCTTTTCCCCGAGGCGCGACCTTTCAATGCGCAGTAAACCAACTGCTCCATCTTCCACTCCGCGTGTCCTTAAAGACGCGCTATCACCTGTTAGTTCTCCACTAGCGCATCGCTCACTTTGAATCCTCTTGTTTTCTTCGTCTTCCTCCGCTCCGACGACCTAACACCACTATGGCCAACCTTCTGCCACCAAGCCCTCCGAGGGAGCCACCTCGCAAGAAACTATGTTGCAGCTCCCCTGAGAAGATCAACACCGAGCAGCGCCTCCTCATGGCGCGAGAGGCGTACAACAATACGTCTCGCGCCATGAGTGCCTTGGGGCTGGGAACCCTTCCAGAGTATCCTCGAATGGGTACCATGGGCCACTACCTCTACGCCCCGACGGGGGTGGCTGATCGTCTTGACATTCTGTTTGTGACGATGGCCCAGGTTCTTAGCCCCGAGGGCCGTAGAACGCTGGTGGAGGCGACAGCTAGCAACCTCGGGGTTGCACCGCCGGTGCAGCCGGTGCAGCCGACCCTGCCTCCTGTTGCACCGATGCCAGAGTCGCCGACAGAGGACGAGGAGGAGGAGGAGGAGGAGGAGGAAGAGGAGTAGGAGTAGAGTAGGATTTAATTAGTTTTTATCTTTGTTGTTTTTAGTTGCTTCTGTTTTGTAAATATTGTTAATGAATGAAATCTATCTTTGTTCATCTATGTGATTGAATATTACTTGTGTATCTTGTGTGTTCTTGTGTAAATATTTTGCATCTTGTGTAAATGAATGTGTAGTGTGTTCATCGTTAATTAAAACACGTCTCAGAAGAAGATTATATCAGGCGGTTGGTAAGTAATACCCGCCTGAGATAAACATCTTCTCAGACGGTTGTCATCACACGTAAGTGTTACTTCTTCAATGCAGTATCGCAAAAGGTGATAGCACGTGAAGATTTAAACTATCTGAAAACATACATCGTCTTGACAATGTGCAAGCTTGAGATGTGTTTCCCACCATCCTTTTTTGATATGCAAGTACACCTAATCATACATCTTGTTGATCAGATAAAAGCATTGGGGCCACTATATTTACATCATATGTTTTCGTTGGAGAGATATTCAGGAGTATTAAAAGGTTATGTGCGGAACCGTGCTCACCCAGAGGGTTCAATTATGGAAGGATACACCACTGAAGAAGTGATTGAGGGTTGCGCTGATTACATCAAAGATGGAAAATCGATAGGTGTGCCTATACCGGTACATGAGGGTAGACTACGTGGGAGAGGCAAAGTGGGTAAGAAAACTTTTATTGTTCAAGATTACAAGAATGTACACCGTGCATATTTTGGTGTAGTACAACAGCTCGCAATAGCTGAGTCGTACATCGAGGAACACCAAATTGAGCTTCGTGATAAAAACCAAGATCGCACAGAGGACTGGATCATGAAAGAGCACAGAAGATGTTTCACTGAATGGTTAATGGACAAAAATATATCATATGGAAACACTATAGAAGAGGCAACAATGAAGAAGTTAGCTTATGGCCCATCTGCTTTGGTAACATCATGGCAAGCATATGACATCAATGGTTACACATTTTACACTAAAGAAAAAGACGTAAGAGTGTTGCACAAAATAGTGGTGTTCGTATTAAGGCTTATGATTCACAAGGGCAGAAGACCACATAATTCGGGTTCATAGAGGAAATATGGGAACTCGATTATGGCAAAAGAATGGTAATGCCTGTATTTAAGTGCCAATGGGTCAAACATCCTGATGGTTTGAAAATGGACAATTACGGGCTGACACTGGTAGACTCGAATAAAGTGGGTTACAAAGATGACCTATGGGTTCTCGCCGATAATGTTGCACAAGTTTTTGAAGTTCAAGATCCGGAAACTGAGAAGTTGCACGTAGTTGTTTCTGGAAAGCAAAATATTATTGGGGTTGAGAATGTGGGAGATAATGAAGAGGAATATAATCAGTATGAAGAGATGTACCTTTTCACCGAACCAGAAAACATCAAGCGCGTAGAGAGAAGCAAACCCTATATGCGTGAAGATGTCAATGCTGGAAAAAATGTATATAGCAATGCGAGATGATATATATTGTATATATTTGTATCTTCTGAAATCAACTTAGAACAATGTTGGTATATGGATTGTGTCCTTTTGCATTTGTGTACATATGCGTTTGGACTCAATAATTTGGAAGTTTGGTCTTTCAGATAATGATGTCTCGGGCGTGTAGCCGATTGAAGGAGGAGCGCTTGGCGTGGCGCAAGAACCATCCCCATGTATGTACATATGGCACAACGGTCGCATGGTTGTATATACATATGTATCTGTAATGGACTGATGAACTTAACTGTAATTTGTTTTTCTGTCTTGTTTGTTTTTGGTATTTTCAATTTCTCCGCGTAGGGTTTCTCTGCGAAGCCTGAATCGGGAGATTTATTGAAGTGGCAGTGCATTGTCCCCGGTAAAGAAGGGGTAAGTCAAGAAGAACAAGCACAATATGAGTTTAACCATCGTCCTCCTATTAATAAATTTCCTTTGCAGACTGAATGGGAAGATGGTTACTACCCCCTGACAATCTCCTTCTCTGAGGACTATCCCTTGGTGCCTCCAAGATGCGCCTTTCCAATTGGGTTCTTCCACCCAAATGTCTATCGTTCGGGAGCACTCTGCATTGGGATTCTTGATCAAGAGACTGTAAGATAGACCTATTTTGTTCATGTAATTATTTGAACTGGTTTCTTATATTGCTTAAATTATATTTCGTAGGGGTGGTGCAGTGCTTTTACAATCAAAACTATACTACTTAAAGTTCAGCGTTTGCTGCATCAACCAAATGTGCCTGATGTTGAAAATGATTGCTATAATCTACTTATCAAGGTTAGATGACACTTTGACTTGGTGACCAGTATAGGTTATTCATTCCTCCTTCGACATTTGTTAATTTAAATAATGTCAATATTTTCAGGATCCAGCGGAATATAAGAGACGTGTTTGGGAGCAAGCAGGACGGTACAATTTAGATTGATCGATGGGAGCTTCATCGTCGATCTACAATGAATGTAGCATGATTTTTGTTCTTAGTGTGTAAAGAAATTATCTTTGAACAATTGTAAAGCCTCTAATGGTGTATTATCACAATTAAGCCAGCCTCACTGGTGATCGAGCATTTCCTATAATGCATTACTGTACTAGTATCCGCTCATCTGTGTTTTTTTCCTGATACCATACGGTTGTGATAATTTCAACGACTACATCCCTGTAATTTCAATGAAAACCGCTTGTGATAATTGAACAACTACATACGGTTCTTAAACATTGATCGCCACTGAAAATACATGATCTTCTCAGGCCGTTGTTAATTAAGAACCGTCTGTGAAGTTCTTTACATTACAGGCGGTTATTAATTAAGAACCGTCTATGAAGATCATGTATTTATCTAGGCGGTTGTTTCTTAAAATCCGTATGTGAAGTTCATTGTATTATAGGCGGTTCTTAATTAAAAACCGATTGTGGAGATCATGTATTTACGCAGACGGTTGTTCTTTAAAATCCGCCTGTGTTGTTCTTTTATCACAGGCGGTTATTATATCATTCGTCATCACAGTCGCATATTTTTAAGGATCGCCTGTGTTTGAAAAATTGAGGCGCCTGTAAAAATGCTTTTTGTAGTAGTGTGGCGAACAGTTGACGGCAGGCGGCGGTCGCACTGGAGTTAGATCGTGATTTGTACTGAAACGGTCTTTAGGATGAGAGATTGAAAGAGTGCGAGAGATAAAAAATTTGACGAAATTAGCTAAGTATTCGAAGAGAGCACTCGAGAGCTTAAAAATCTAGGTCAAAAGGGAGATGCTCGAGAAAAAAGTGTGTCTCCGATCGTTGACAAAGGCAGACGAGCTAGAGAGAAGCACGTCTCCCTTTTGCATCCTTTTGTTTCCCCGAGACGAGAGGTTTTGAAGCGTCCCATCGTGGTGCGAAGAACTTAATTGTGGCTGGTGGTGCGGAGACGTGCGACCGGTGTGTGACCTTATTGTATCTCTGAAGCGAGCGATTCTGAAGCGTTCCATCGTCCTATCAATGCGCGCGAGACAAACCGCTCCATCGCGTGAAATGAATGTTATCTCATGTGTTCATCGTGTTTGTCGGGAATGACAATTAATAAGGAACGGAGATTTGATTATTTTTTGGATTAAATCAAACTAATTCATTCAGTGATGTTGCTCTACATTGAAACGACAATCTATTTAGTTATCAAGTGAATGTGCTCTATATTCTTTCAGCGAATATGTTCATCTCCGTGTGATATCAAGTGAACAAAGCAAAAGAGAGAAGATCACGAAGTACGCCCGTGAATTGGAGACGCGGTAATAAAAGGAAACGAGCTTTCTGTAAAGCATGTATCGTTTCCTTTTGTAAATAGGAGATGAACTTTGTGCTAAGCCTGTTTCCCTTTTTTCAGAGGAGCGGATGCGTCTCGGATATTAACTTAAATGAGACGTGCTGTAAAGTAGCTCGTCTCCTTTTATACTCAACCGAGCATGTACAGATACTTGCTGAAGCAGGCGCTTCTCGTTTACCCATATCAGAGATATTCACTTTTGCTCCCGTTGCCGATCTTTATCTCCTATTTGAGTTTCTTACATAGTGTATGAATATCTTCAGAAGATTGAAATTGAAACGACTAATTTTTATATTCATAATTTCACCATAGACGCATTGCTTCTACAGTGACGTTGACAATTGAAATTGTAATTAGGTGTAAATACACCAATATCGTGTTGAGTCTGGACTTAAACCAGAGTGGCCAGGTTCCAATAAGAAACTTAACAAACTGAGTTTGTGTCAAAGATGATGCGACTGGGGATTGTCATGTTCCGTAAAATCATATTTAGGAGGTAGAAATTTAACAATACTTCTCCCGATAATGAGCTCAAACAGTGCTACAAGCACGCACGCATGCGTTCAGCCTTGCACGGCCATCAGCGTCCAGCTAGTTATCGCTTCCTTCTCTCTTGCTTGGCTGGTCTAAGTCCAATTAAACCTGGCCCAGACCCAAAGTTTCGCCTAACAAGTCCGCGACGACCTTGAATAATCTCTTTCACTCTTCAATTATTAGCGCCCAGAGATGAAGCAGATTGATTTTAAAGTAACCCCAAGCATGCATATGCCAGGTCTTCCTAGCCATAGAAAAATACAGCACATGCTATTGTTAAGTCAAACACTCTTGTGTCTTTGAAAACTGTAAAATCAACGAGCGCGACTTGGGACTGTATCTTCCAGATTCGATTCGTCACGTCTGAAAATCCAAAGAAATATAGGTTACATCTCTTGACCTAATCAGCTGACAGAATTTCCCCGATCTGGAAACATGATTATTAGCATGAGAGATCGAGTCAGAACACAGAAAACACTTATTTATTAAAGTGGAACCGTGCACCAGGCAACATACAATACATAATAAGAGACGAAAGTCCAAGCAAGCTACAGCAAAAGACGGAGCACTAAGCTGCACCTCGCATTCGTCGACTTTGACGTGACTTCTATATCATAGAGTATGTAGTATATGTTGGATAATGTATTGCATTCACCACACATAATACAATGAATGAAGTTACAGATATAGGCCAAGCCCTTAGTTTGTTGAGGACGTGCAGGACGACGTCACTAGTACAATAAGCCTCATCACAGGCGCGCGGTTCCAAACCTATTATCACAAACGGCTTTTAAAACCGCTTGAAACGAAGAGTGTGTGATAATCCGCAATTTCACAGGCGGAGAAGTGATACTACCTGTGAAGACACATTATTATAGGTGGTTCTTTACTTAGGCTAGCCGCCTGTGAAGATATTTTATCACAAACGGGTCGTGCAGCATATATAACCGCGTGTGACAAATGTCTTATCACAGGCGGGTATTGAAGCATAACTAACCGCCTATGATAATATGTCTTCACAGGCGGGTATTGAAGCATAACTAACTGCCTATGATAATGATGTTATCACAGGCGGACGTTTACCTACATCAGCCGTCTGTGAAGACCTTTTAACATAGCCGGTCTCTACCATAACAGTCACCGCCTGTGAAAATTAGGTTATCACAGATGATTCTTTACTTGTATCTAGCCGCCTGTGATAATTGTTTTTCACAGTCATTCCTAGCCATTGGTTAATAACCGCCTGTGATAAGGTATAACCTATGCAGTACTACTGCTATTATTTCTAATTTCCAGATCAATTCAATATAATCACAGAACAATAAACAACAATCATCACAGAACAAAAGTCAACAATATTATCATGACAGAAGTTAATTTCACTAAAACAATATACATATGTACAAGTTACAGATACAATTCATCTCAAAGTTTACAAGTTTTCACTAAAAATTGTTTCTATTGGCATAGTCGCAAAGTTCTGGCACATCAGCTGCTGCACAATTCTTATAAAAGAACTTCCCTTTTTTGTGCAAAATTTCACGACGAATGAACTGACAGAGTTCAACAGCAATCCTGTCGGCTTCTCCACTAGGAATACTTCTACAAACCGGTCATTCTTCGTTCAGATTCTTCGTGTGCTGCAATATAACACATAACAAGATTTAGAATGTATTGGTTTGGACAATCTCAAAGTATAGATCAAAGTGAGAGTATACAGGAATTTATTTGGTATTTTTGGAGCAGTTGTACTATGAGCAATTGAATTTTGAAGTTGGAATCAAAATATGAAAATAATGTTTCTGGTAATATTGAACAGCAGAGAATATAAGCATTAAACTATGCTAGTTACAATGAAAATGAAACACAAAAGTAAGAAAATAAGATATCGACATTAAGGATAACTTACATCCTCACGATTCACTCTATATACGTCGGCGGTCCGAAGATGCTCGCATACATAATACCCGCATAAGACACTCCCAGCAGGTTGCTTCGGACAAGCATAATACGTTTTAATGTCCAATGCATTCGTATTAGGAGGTCTCTGACCACCAAGCTGTTCCGCGTAAAACCGCCAAGCGCTGTAATACAAGAGATGTCATATAAAACTTGTCAACACATTCTAAATGTGCGTAAATTAAAATTATTGAATAAACGTACAGTTTCAAAACGGAAAGGAAATCTTTGTAACCATCTGGTGAGAAATCGGCTGAGTCCTGCCATTACCTGCGTTGGCTTGATGAAGATCATTATGTAGTGATTACTGCAAACATACAAACACACGTGTTACCAATTACCAATAATTACTATTTCAATGTCATGTGTCGAACTTACTCGAAGTGGTACGGAGCCTTTACGAGGTCCTTGCTGTCTCTGACAAAGTTAAACATCGCATGTCTTATGTAAGTTGCAACTTCTGTCCTTCTATCCTTCTTAAGTTTTGCAATTGCTTTTTCAAAATCTTTTTTGTTCATATGTTTGTACTTTCCTGAGTCTCGATTCGCCTGGACGTCGAATAGCGACTTTGCAATCCTAGTAGGGTCAAGGATACCTGTCTTGCGCTCCAACTTTTCATTATCCATGTATTCAATCCTATTGAAGAAGTCCAAAATTGTTATAATCTCATGAAATGCGTATGCGTGTAGTAAGAAAAGCAAATACAAAATATTAGAGCACTTACAAGCACCAGACGAGCAGCAGGTTGATTTCGAGTTTGCCCCAATGGAAAAGGGAATGCAGCTCTTCAAATAAAATGACTCGTTTATCTACTCTAGTGCTCCAGAATGCTGCTTTTGGAATACGAAATGTGACGCAATTAAGACCATATTTTGTGCTGGCAGTGATTTACCACTCATGCATTCTTCTGAGCTGGACGGGTTGTTTGCTAAGTTGTACAAATGTCGTGAACGACTTTCCATTCGTAAATTTAGGAGGAACATCCTCAAGCTTGTATATTGGAACTCCTGGTTTAACTAAAGCCGTCCGCCGATTATACATGACACCGTCTTCTTCCCACTCCTCGATATCTTCTAATGCTGTCTCATGAGAAGAACGAGATGCACTCGATTTTCTAATATTTTCCTTCATAGCTTCCAAATACTTTGACACTTCTGATGAAGGTTTATCAATTTCATATGAGCTAACTTTGATAGGCACTGATGATCGAGGAGTAGTCGTCGGAAGTTGGACACTAGCTTGTTGTTGAACCAGTTGTTCAACTGATTGCTCTTTACTCCCAGCAGTTGGCTCTAGTACTACTTCAAGCTGTTGCTCAACTGGTTGCTCTTTACTAGCAACAGCTTGCTCTGGTACTGCTTGAAGCTATTGTCCAACTTGTTGCTCTTGGATATCATCCTTGCTGAGACATAGGGGGAGTGGATCTTCCCGGACTAGGAGTGGATCTTCATGCACTTTCGCCTTAGAAGATGGGGTTGCAGTATTTGGAGATGCGACGGGGCTAGAAATTGGCTCATCGTCCAACACGATATCGCGTCGGTGCCAAAGGATTAATTGGTTGATAGCCTGCCCCAGAGTCGCGATCCCCTCAGGTGTGACGTGGTCTATTTCATAATCTTCATAATTATTATCAATGATTTGAAGAACTTGCACCACAACATAATACAACGGAAGTGGATTCCTGTTGAAGTCACGATCAAGCTTTGTCATACAAGTGGCAACCTGTTTGGTTTTGTTCCCTGCTTCGCCTATCGGGACAAGAAGACGACAAGATTTGTCGTTAGCAATATCATCGACAGGGAACTTATGGGTTGACCCTGAGCCTTGCACGGAACCAACGCTGCTAGGGTAGGCAGTTGGAGATACTAATTGCTCCTTTTGCACCGGAACCATCACTGTACTCAGTGCCACTAATTGTTCTGATTGTCTAAGTTGTTCTATTATTTCTTGCATATTTTCTTTAATTAAGAACTGCTTGTAAAGATCATGTATTTATCCAGACGGTTGTTCTTTAAAATCCTCCTGTGTTGTTCTTTCATCATAGGCGGTTATTATATCATTCGTCATCACAGTCGCATATTTTTAAGGACCGCCTGTGTTTGAAAATTTGAGGCGCTTGTAAAAATGCTTTTTATAGTAGTGCATGGATCCCTGGCCGAGTCAAGAGGCGGAGCGATGTGCACTAACACTCCCCGCAGCTGCAGTGGTGGGTCACCAACGCAGAGGCTGGTTCTGAGATCTTCAAACAGAGCTGTTGGAAGCCCCTTTGTCATGACATCAGCGAACTATTTGTCAGACGAAACGTGCAGGACGCGCAAAGCGCCGAATGCAACTTGCTAGCGAACGAAGTGAATATCAATCTTAATGTGTTTAGTGCGCCGATAATGAATCGGGTTTGCCGACATGTAAACTGCGGAGATGTTGTCGCAGTGGATGAGTGTCGCCTTGTTGATTGGACAATGGAGTTCTTGGAGCAGTTGCCGATGCCAAATACACTCGGCTGCAGCATTAGCTACCGCGCGGTATTCAACCTCGGTGCTAGAGCAAGAGACCGCCACTTGTCTTTTGCTAGACCAGGACACCAGCATGTCGCCGATATAGATGCAGTACCTGGATGTCGAGCGTCTAGTATCGGGGCAGCCAGCCCAGTCTGCATCGCTGTAGGCAGTGATGTCAAGGCTTGAACAACCTGCAATGTGAAGACAAAGTGAAGTCGTTCCACGATTGTAATGCAGTACCCGCTTTAGAAGATTGAGACGAGGTTCTCTGGGGTCATGCATTTGTAGGCATATTTGTTGGACAGCGTAGGCGATATCTGGACGAGTAATTGTTAGATTGGAGTGCACCAGCGATCTGTCTGTATGCCCATGGATCAGGGATGGGTTGCCCAGTGGTGGTAGATAGTTTGGCACTGGAGTCTGTTGGTGTGGTAGATGGTGAGCAGGATGGCACCCCAGCACGTTCAAGGATGTTCGCGGTGTATGCTTGTTGACTAAGGAAAAAACCAGACTTTGTTGTTTTTATGTCAATGCCAAGGAATGACTTTAAGGAGCCCATATGTCCTGAATAGTGAATTCAAAACGAAGAGTGGCGATGATTCGGGATAAAAGCGTTGAAGAAGATGCAGTAAGAATGACATCATCCACATAAAGCAGAAGAAAAGCGACTAGTTTCTTGTTGTGGAGAATGAAGAGGGATGTATCAGATTTTGTACGTTGAAAACCGGTTTGAGGAGCATAAGAATAAAGGTGTTCGAACCAGGCTCTCGAGGCCTGGCTGAGGCCGTAAAGAGATTTGTTCAGAAGGCATACTGCGTTGGGTTGCTGTGGATCAATGAAACCGATAGGTTGCTTGCAAAACATCTCCTCTTGCAAGTGTCAATGTAAGAACACATTGCATACATCCAATTGATGGACTGACCAATGTTGAGATGCCACGAGAGTGAGAACTATACGAATTGTGGCCGGTTTGATAACTGGTGCAAAAGTTTCCTTGAAATCAATGCCAGCTTTTTGATGGAACCCCCGAACAACCCATTTAGCCTTGTATTTTTTGAAGCTCCCATTAGGTCGGAATTTGTGTCGGAATACCCATTTGCCCGAGATAATGTTAGTGTTGGTGGAGGAGCAATGAGGGTCCAGGTGTTGTTGGCTAGGAGAGCGTTAAACCCAACTTTCATGGCAGCGCACTAGTTCGGATCACGTAGAGTGTCCCGCGCTGATTTAGGAAGAGGTGAGAGATCTTAGGGTTTGTTGTGAGCAGACAGGGCATATCTTGGGTTGGGGAAAAATATGTCAACTACTAAAAAAAGCATTTTTACAGGCGCCTCAATTTTTCAAACACAGGCGGTCCTTAAAAATATACGACTGTGATGACGAATGATATAATAACCGCCTGTGATGAAAGAACAACACAGGCGGATTTTAAAAAACAACCGCCCGAGTAAATACTCGATCTTCTCAGGCGGTTATTACTTAAGAACCGCCTGCAATAAAATAACATCACAGACGGATTTTAAGAAACAACCGCCTGGGTAAATACATGATCTTCATAGGCGGTTCTTTATTAATAACCATCTATAATGTAATGAACTTCACAGGCGGTTCTTCATTAACAACAGCCTGAGAAGATCATGTATTTTCACAGGCGGTCATTGTTTAAGAACCGTATGTAGTTGTTCAATTATCACAAGCAGTTTTTATTGAAATTATAGGGATGTAGTCGTTGCAATTATTACAACCGTATGTAGTCATTGCAGGGAAAATTGTATCAGGAAAAAAACACAGATGAGCGGATACTAGTACAGTAATGCATTATAGGAAATGCTCGATCACCAGTGAGGCTGGCTTAATTGTGATAATACACCATTAGAGGCTTTACAATTTTTCAAAGATAACATCTTTACACACTGAGCATAAGTTTAAGTGAGCCTCTCTCTGTAACAGCTGCAAACAACGACGATGAAGTGCCCTTTCAAGTAGAAAACAAAAATCATGCTACATTCATTGTAGATCGACGATGAAGCTCCCATCAATCAACCTAAATTGTACCGTCCTGCTTGCTTCGGAATACGTCTCTTATATTCCGCTGGATCCTGAAAATATTGACATTATTTAAATTAACAAATGTCGAAGAAGGAATGAATAACCTATATTGGTCACTAAGTCAAAGTGTCATCTAACCTTGATAAGTAGATTATAGCAATCATTTTCAACATCGGGCACATTTGGCTGATGCAGCAAACGCTGAACTTCAAGTAGTATAGTTTTGATTGTAAAAGCACTGCACCACCCCTATGAAATATAATTTAAGAAATATAAGAAACCAGTTCAAATAAGTTCGACAACAATTACGTATTAATTATATGAGCAAAATAGGTCTATCTTACAGTCTCTTGATTAAGAATCCCAATGCAGAGTGCTCCCGAACGATGGATATTTGGGTGGAAGAACCCACTTGGAAAGACGCATCTTGGAGGCACCAAGGGATAGTCCTCAGAGAAGGAGATTGTCAGGGGTAGTAACCATCTTCCCATTCAGTCTGCAAAAGAAATTTATTAATAGGACGATGATGGTTAAACTCATATCGTGCTTGTTCTTCATGACTTACCCCTTCTTTACCGGAGACGATGCACTGCCACTTCAATAAATCTCCCGATTCAGGTTTCGCAGAGAAACCCTACACATAGAAATTGAAAATACCAAAAACAAACAAGACGGAAAAACAAACTACAGTTAAGTTCATCAGTCCATTACAGATACATATGTATATACAACCATGCGACCGATGTGCCATATGTACATACATGAGGATGGTTCTTGCGCCACACCAAGCGCTCCTTCTTCAATCGGCTACACGCCCGAGACATCAATATCTAAAAGACCAAACTTCCAAATTATTAAGTCCAAATGCATATGTACACAAATGCAGAAGGACACAATCCATATACCAACACACAAAACTGGCAGCTTATGAAAATATACAAAGAAAAAGGTAACATGCAATGCATAGTAAGGAAACTATGAGAATTTACTTAGGTACCTCGTGGCGCGATGTGATACTGGGCAGAGGCGTGCCTCCGCGGGCTCTTTATATAGGCGTCAGTTTTTCATACGCGGTTTTTACACAAGCGGTTGGTACTCAATAACCGCCTGATAAGATGTTTATCTCAAGCGGGTTTTACTTACCAACCGCCTCTGATGCTGCTAAGCTCCTGTCAAGCTAATTCCTGCACAGCAAGCTATTGTAGATGCAAGTAACACCCGTGACTCATCATTTGAATTGTTGAAAGCATCAATTTGAAGCCTGATGATCCTTGGAAGGATTTTCCCATCCATTTGAACGATTTATTTCCCTCCTGTCCATTTGAAAACTTAGGAAGATGCTCCTTTCTCAGTTTTAATGCCTAAATATATTGACTAAAAATCAGTACCACTTTATTGGTGCTTCACACAAGCGAGTAAGCGAACAACTTCAATCACAAATCTTGTTTTTACACTTTCATAGGGATTTAACCTTAATCTTTCAAGCATAGATTTATCAAATAAGTGAAGCTTCCTTATCACACATGTTAATGGCAGTTATAAGTGAAGGATGTGTTAAAGCTAACGAAATCTGAATCGGACTGAAGATAAAGAGATCCTGCATATGAGTGGCAATGTCCAGGTTAAACAACGTGAAGGCTGTCATCATAGCTTCATGTTGTCTAACCTGGACATTGTCAATCATATGCAGCATCTCTTTGTCTTCAGTCCCGTTGAGATTTCGTTAGCTTCGACACACCCTTCCCTTATAACTGCCATTAACATGTCTGATGAGGAAGCTTCAATTATTGATAAATCTATGCTTGAAAGATTAAGGTCAAATTCCTATGAAAATGGTAAAAACAAGATTTGTGATTGAAGTTGTACGTTTCGTCGCTTGTGTAAAGCACTAAGAGAGATGGTACTGATTTGTAGTCAATATATTCAGCCATTAGAACTGATAAAGTAGCATCTTCGTAAGTTATCAAAATGGAGAGAAGAGAAAGAAATCTTGCAGGGCTTCTTTGGGTGTAATCATATCCAAACAAGCACTCAAATGGACGGGAAGTATTGTCAGACTTCAATTGAAGCTTTTAACGATCCAAATGATGAGTCTCGGGTGTTACTTGCATCTACAAGAGCTTGCTGTGAAGGGATTAGCTTGACAGGAGCTCGAAACAGAAGCTGAATTTAATAATGTTCGAAACATGCTATCTAAAGCTGAAATAGAACAATGTTCTAAGTTGATTTCAGAAGATATAAATATATACAATATATATCATCTCGCATTGCTATATACATTTTTTCCAGCATTGACATCTTCTCGCATATAGGGTTTCAAATTCTTTTTAATGCTTCTCTCTACGCGCTTGATGTTTTCTGGTTCGGTGAAAAGGTACATCTCTTCATACTGATTATATTCCTCTTCATTATCTCCCACATTCTCAACCCCAACAATATTTTTGCTTTACAGAAACAACTACGTGCATCTTCTCAGTTTCTGAATCTTGAACATAAAAAACTTGTGCAACATTATCGGCGAGAACCCATAGGTCATCTTTATAACCCACTTTATTCAAGTCTACCAGTGTCAGCCCGTAATTGTCCACTTTCACACCATCAGGATGTTTGACCCATTGGCACTTAAATACGGGCATTACCATTCTTTTGCCATAAGCGAGTTCCCATATTTCCTCTATGAACCCGAAGTATGTGGTCTTCTGCCCTTGTGAATCATAAGCCTCAATACGAACACCACTATTTTGTGCAACACTCTTACCGTCTTTTTCTTTAGTGTAAAATGTGTAACCATTGATGTCATATGCTAGCCATGATGTCACCAAAGCAGATGGGCCAGAAGCTAACTTCTTCATTGTTGCCCCTTCTATAGTGTTTCCGTAGTGTTTATTTTTGTCCATTAACCATTCAGTGAAACATCTTCTATGCTCTTTCATGATCCAATCCTCTGTGCGGTCTTGGTTTTTATCACGAAGCTCAATTTGGTGTTCCTCAATGTACGACTCAGCTATTGCGAGCTGTTGTAGTACACCAAAATGTGCACGGTTTACATTCTTGTAATCTTGAACGATAAAAGTTTTCTTACCCACTTTGCCTCTCCCACGTAGTCTACCCTCATGTACCAGTATAGGCACACCTATCGATTTTCCATCTTTGATGTAATGAGCGCAACCCTCAATCACTTCTTCAGTGGTGTATCCTTCCATAATTGAACCCTCTGGGTGAGCATGGTTCCGCACATAACCTTTTAATACTCCTAAATATCTCTCCAACGAAAACATATGATGTAAATATAGTGGCCCCAATGCTTTTATCTGATCAACAAGATGTATGATTAGGTGTACTTGCATATCGAAAAAGGATGGTGGGAAACACATCTCAAGCTTGCACATTGTCTCGACGATGTATGTTTTCAGATAGTCTAAATCTTCATGTGCTATCACCTTTTGTGATACTGCATTGAAGAAGTAACACAAACGTGTGATGACAACTTTTATATGCTACGGTTTGATGACTCTTATTGCAATGGCAAGGAAAATTGTCATCATCATGTAATAGTCATGAGAATTATAACCGAATAAAGACAAGTCTTTCATCGAGACTAGTTTGCGGATATTGGATGAGAAACTCGTGGGCACTTTGATCCCACGCAAGCATTCGCAAATTGTTTTTTTCTCTTCTAGCATCAAGTTGTAGCTGGCTGGAGGAAGGTAATGCTTCTCGTTCGCCTTTTCTACTGGATGAAGCTCTGGTCTCAAATCAAGATTTACTAGGTCCATACGTAAATTTAATCCGTCCTTTGTTTTCCTCGGCATGTCCAGCAAGGTCCCAATGATGCTGTCAAATACATTCTTTGTAACGTGCATCAACTCAATACTATGGCAAAATTCCAGATTCTTCCAATACGGAAGACACTTGAAAAAATTGATTGTTTCTTGAAAGCCATGTCAGTTGTATCATCCGAAGATGTACTTTTCTTTCTCTTAATTCTTTTAAAATTTTTGCCCTTACCGAAAGCAATATGAATGTTCTTGACCATTTCAAACACATGTTTCCCACTGTAAGGTTTTGGTGCAGTATCTTTTTCGATTTTGTTATCAAATTATTCTTTCATCTTCCTATACTTGTGTGTATCTTTCAAGAACCGACGGTGTCCCATGTACACCGTCTTTCTGGATGAAGTGAGGTATAGAAATCCAGTTCTATCCACGCACCTAACACAATCTTTCTTCCCTTTCATTTGTCCCGATAATGTAAACAGACCGGGATAATCATGCACTGTAACGAATATCATTGCTCTTAGCTTGAAATACTCCCGCTTGTACTCATCCCATGTATGTACCCCTTCATTCCACAATTTCACCATATCTTCCATTAAAGGTTCCAAGAACACATCAATTTCGATGTCGGGTTCTTTTGGGCCTGGGATAAGAACATATAACAAGATATATTTCTTTTTGTGACACAACCACATCGGTAGGTTGTACATTATTAAGACCACGGGCCATGTGCTGTGTATGCTTCTTTTTTCACCAAACGGATTCATTCCGTCTGTAACCAAGGCAAACCTCACATTTCTGATTTCCTTCGCAAATTCTAGATACTGAATATCAAAATTTTTCCACTGCGTTGCATCACCAGGGTGTCGTATATGTTTTTCATTCTTCTTTCGTTGCTCGAAATGCCAACGCATAAGTTTAGCCTCCCTAGGGTTTGAGAACAAACGCTTCAAGCGATCAATTATCGGAAGGTACCACATCACCAAGGCAGAAATTTTTCTCTTATTCTTCCCGTCCGCATCACCAGAAGTATCGTCATTGTCACCTTCAGGACCAATAATAAACTTCTTATTCTTCTGAGTCTTTTTCATGTTGGTAACATATTGGTGATTGTAGTCCTTCTTATATCTACTGACACTACAAATGAGGCATCTAGTTGCGAGCTCATGCTCTTTGCGATACAGAATACAATGGTTCACACAAGCGTGTATTTTTGTCACACCTAGTGCCATCGGGCAAAGAAGTTTCTTCGCTTTATAAGTGCTTCTGGGCAGTTTATTTATATTTGGAAGAATTTCTGCCAGAAGATTCAAAAGATCAAAGAAACTACAATCATACCATCCGTGCGTAGCTTTCAACTTTAGTAGTTCTAAGACTGCACACAATGTAGTAAACTCTTTATCACAACCGTTTGATTCATCATATAAAAGCTCCATCGCCGCATTCTGCAATGTCTCCATTTTACTTAAACCTTTGCTTGCTCCCATAGAAGTCAATACATATGGTTCAATGTGACGCAACATCTCCTCACAATCGAACTCATCATCATCATCACCATATTGATTTTCACTACCATCATCGATATGAACATTATCATCATCTGAACCTCTCTCATCATCTTTATCCACATCATGTGTATCTAACTCACCATGCTCTGTCCATATTGTGTAGTTTTTTTTGAAACCTCTTTTCACCAAATGAGATTGGATTACTATAGTATTCGTCCAAGCAATCTTATTTTCGCAGTCGATACATGGACATAATATGTCATCTATCTTTTGCAACTTCGCATGTCTCTTGGATGCTTCAATAAAATTTGCAACATTATGAATGTACATAGGATCGGGTCTTGGCATGTTATACATCCACGCTCAACGTTCCATGCTTCAATAATAGAATTTTTGTCAGATTACAAAATTTGGCCACAAATATTCTCTAAAGGTCTTCTATAAAATGAATTTACAGAGACATAACAAGTATGATTAGGGCGACTAATGTATGAGACGGGCGACGTCTTGAGGCGGACGGAGTCGAAGGCGTCGGGAGCAGCAAGCGGGGGTGAAGGATTGAAGTCATGGGGCAAACAGGCCCAGTGGCATGGGCTAGGTCTGGGTGGGATCTAGGGATGGCAATTATACCCGCGGGTACGGGTACCCGACGGGTATTGCACCCGACAGGTGTGGGTACGTGTGGATTTTTTTACGCGTGGGTACAACCCGTACCCGATCTGATGTGTTGCGGGTATGGGTGCGGGTATTATTTCCTACCCGCGGGTACCCGAAATACTATTATGATTTAGATGTGGCCCATAAAAAAACTCAGCCCAGAAGAGTTAAAAATTCGCGACCCACAAGGCCAGGTAACTAGCTATTCACGATATTCAGACGTCCACCATCCATTGCAATCAGACCAATCCCGATACCTGGAGGCTGGATTCTTGCCCCGCTGTCGCCTTCCACCCCGGTTGGAGATGGAGTTTGCGGGCAAGTCATCGCATTGCACTCGGTGCTTTATAAAATGGCAGAAGGTCAGAGTAAGAGGAAGAAGACCGTGCTCTGCTCTGCTGCCAATGCCAAGTACTCCTATCCGACATCAACAGTCATCTGCTCTCCTGACTCACGCCATGCAGCACGACATATGCATCGTGGCGGAATTGGGTGCAACGTGCCATGCGAGCAGCTATTGGATCCAGCACAGCTGTCCGAGGGCGGTATGCATCATGAGCATACATGTCCGTCGAAAACTCCGCACGAGTAAGGCAGAGCACTGTTACTCTAAGCTGACGTGACGCATGTTGCCTGGGTGCAGCTTGGTCTCACGCGCAGCACCAGCTACAGAGTCAATACGGGAAACCCAAAGCTCTTGTACCAACCGACAGCTTGGCTACATGCAGTCACAGGTGTAGACTTGTTCTATTGAGTCATGCATGCATTGATTCAGTTTAGACGTGGTGACTGGTGTCACTTGTGCTTGTGCCCTAGAAAGCTAACCCTAATCACTCCTTCAAACTATATTCAAGCAGGAGGTACGCACACACAAGTAGCATATTGAAAAGTAAAACACATAAAACTACAATTACAAGTTCGGGTAAACTTCTTGCATCTTATATATATTACAATAGCATCTGTTAATTAAACATCATATTCATGTCACATAATAGGTACAAACTACAATAAGATTATTACAATATAGTCCATACATCAATATATAAAAGACCAAACTAGTAGAACACACAAAAAGGAAACAATCCATATAGTCCATACATCAATATACCAGAACACAATCCATACAGTCCTTACACATGCAAAAGGACATAATCCATATACTAGAACACACAAAACTAACAGCTTATCAGCTAATGAAAATATACAAATAAAAAATAAGGAAACTACATTTACCTTGCAGAGGCATCAGCATGGTGGGCAGGCGTTAGCACGGCGGGCCGGCTGGGTGGAGAAGTGGCGGTGCGGGGTTCAGCAGCGGCGCGATAGTATGGGCTGGGCGGCGGAGCGGCGGGGCGGCGCAGGGGAAATTCGGTAGCCTTGCGGCCTCGATATAAATTCTCCAGGGTTACGTTTTGACTGTGGTGAGGGGTCCTTATATAGGCGTCAGTTTTTAACAGGCGGTTTTTAACTTTTTCTCAGACAGTTGGTGCTTAATAACCGCCTAAGAAAATGATTATCTTAGGCGGGTTTTACTTACCAACCGCCTGAGAAGATATTTAATCAAGAATATTAATTAAGAAGAAGTAAATATCTTCACAGGCGGTTGGTACATAATAACCGCCTGAGAAGATGTTTATCTCAGGCGGGTATTACTTACCAACCGCCTGAGATAATGCCTGATACTGTTCTTCAGTTTCCTTATCCCTTGCTTCTTTTTTATTTAGATTCCAATATAAATACTCAAACATGTTTAGATTCTGCAAATTGTGTCCAAATTCGATGATTCTTTCTTCTACATTTGTATAAAATTAACATCTACCACCTAAACAAAATATTTTAAAACTTGTATAGCTGACATTGTAATGTTTTGGTAAATATCAAATTAATTTCTACTCACATATTATTCACATTTGTGTATATCATAAAAAAAGATCATTTACCTAATTTTGTTTGTATGAACATAATTGTATCATTTATACATGTATGAATTTTGTTAAATTTTTTTAAAAGCATTCCAACATGTCAAACTTCAAATTATCCATCATTCTAACTAAATGCTCATAGACATATGAGACATTCATCAAATTATGAACACATATTGATTCAAAAAAATTAAAAAAAAAACTGAAAAATTTTGCAGAGGTTGGTATGATGAGTAAAAATGTCCACTGAAAAAATAAATGAAAAAAGCATTATATTCATCAAGATAGAAAAATGAAAAATAGCATTTGTTGTATGTTTTTTATGTTCTGACCAATTTCAAAGGATTTATGAAGTGAAATTTAATGGTAACCTTTACTTATCAATAATATTACAAGAAAGTGGAATTTTGCCTTTTTAAAGGACTCACATTTAATCAAGAATATTAATTAAGAAGAAGTAGATATCTTCACATGTGGTTGGTACTTAATAACTGCCTGAGAAGATGTTTATCTTAGGCGGGTATTACTTACCAACCGCCTGAGATAATTGTATCTTCTCAGGCGGTTGGTAAGTAAAACCCACCTGAGGTAACCATCTTCTCAGACGGTCGGTACTTAAAATCCGCCTGAGAAAATGAGAGTCTATATATACCCCTCGGCAGCGTTGGAAAAACCAAACCCGGGCGAAACACTTAGACGCCGTTAGGCTACCAGAATTTCGTTTGCCGCCAAGTGTTTGCCGCTGTCGCAGCCGAGCTTCGCCGTCACTGCCGAGCTTCGCCCTCGTCACTTCCAGGTACGCCGAGCGAAGCCATTGCAGTCGCCGCCGAGCTTCAAGGTAAACCCTAAGCCCTTCGAACTTCCATCCTCCTTCGCCTTGCCGCCTCCCTCCCCGCCCTCGCCGCCGCCTTGCATATCCTTGGTTAGGGTTCGGGAATTGGAAAATAGTAGGTGTGACGCCCGATTCCGAAAAATGAACCAAGCTAATGCATATGTGTGCCCAGGATGTTCATCACACATACACGAGCGCAATCACAAAAGAGTATACAGAAAATTACCACAAGACAAGATTAATTAACCAAAGTTTATTACACAAACCATATTATCCTCAAATACAAGCTCCAATGTATATTTATGACAAGTTCAACTAATGCAGCGGAAGTAAACTAATTAAGCAACTAAGCAGACTAAACAGCATAAGCAATAGGGTATGGCGCAGCTCCAATAACACCACAGGCAAAGCTGACGGTAGACACGGCCTAGAACTCCGCATTATCGCCATTAAACTCATAATCCTAACCTGCAACTGTTTGGGGGGATTGCAAGAGTGAGTACATGTCATACTCAGCAAGTGTGGAAAATATGACATGTGGCTGATTCAAATGACGACAATGATAATGGCAAAGTGCTGAAAAGTACATAAAAACATTTTGAAAGCGATATATTACATGTATGTGAAGTAAACCCATCATAATCATAAGTAATATCATAATACCGATCTGAATTCACTACCATCATCAATAATTCCAGATCTCTAATCATGTAAGTTGTCCAGGTGCTCATAACCGGGAGCACGACTATCATGATAGTTTTAACACGATCTGCAGAGTTTGTACCACTTTACCCACGTGTTTGTGATTTCATCACCTTTCGATGACTAGAATCTCTATTACGCCGTCTCACACTTCCGTCGGTGTGTGGCCAAGAGATCACATAATAGCCTTTACAAAGGGATTACTAGCCTATTTAGACCCCACTGAGGTTTCACCAGTGGCGATGTCTCCAACTGAGCACATCTTCAACCAAGGGCCCCCTCTTGAGCCATTCGAATCCTAGGGTAGTCCCACCAATCATCAACAAACCCAATCCGACTACCCCTTCCTCGAGCATCCATAATGGTCCAAATAGCACTGGCAAAGCCCTAATTAATCAGCTACGCCGCACCCATACTTGGCCTCGTGGTGGCACTGTAGTCCTGGCTTATTCTCGCATGAACCGGTCCTTAGATCTAAAGCAAACAAACCACCATAATATCCAACCCATCCACATACCAGGCTTGCTTAGATCACCCATTACCATACCATATTGACCAGTTCACATTAACCAGAATATCATTAATGCATAATTAAATTGAGTGGTATAGTTGGTTTCCCATCCCAGTTAATTAAGCGAAGCAAAAGGGTAAAAATCCCTTCCCGACTCTCTACCATAATTTCAAGGTGACAAGGGTGGCTAAACAATTCTAGTAAACTTCCTATCATAGGATTCCCATCAAATTGACACAGCATGCAGTTTTGCAAACGAACATTTATTTTAAAACAGGATCAATATGCTTCAAGGACACTTGCCTTGCTCTTGCTATTGATTAGGGTCAAAGCCTTCAAACTCTTGGTGCTGTAGATCCTCTGCGGCACTTTCTAGCGCAAACCTGTCTAATCCGCACAATAGACATACAAGACAAGAAACACAATCAAAGAGTGCACAAATATTACTCAATATGACATGACATGCATGATTGATGCAAATGCAAGGTAGAACTTGTTACTAGATTGCTTTTAATGATCACTAACTAGTTCTAATAGCTTTTAACGAGTTTATACAGGTTTGGAGTTGATTAGATCAAATTTTAGAATCAATTTGATGCAATTTAACCAGGAAGACCGGACTAGTCTGCTAGGGACCGGACAAGTCCGCACTTTGCGAGATCAGCAGATTAGGGTTTTCTAGATCGGCGTAAATTCAGAGATTAGGGGTTGAATTCTCGTAAGGAAAAGAGAATAGAAGGTATACCAGGTGTTTAGAACTCCAATGAATCAAGAAACTTGGAGGTAACACTTGGATCTTGGTGATCTAGGGTTGGTGATGAACTTGGAGATGAATTGGTGATGAGAAACGAAACTTGGTGGAGATATTGATCCTCTTTCATTTCCTCCTCTTCTTCTTCTTGCTTGGGATCTTCTCCTCCCTCCTTGATGGTGGCTCCCCATGAACTAGGGTTTGGGTGGGTGGAAAAGTGGCAAATAGATGTCAAACCATGGGGTGGGGTTGTTTATATAGAGGTGGAGGCTAGGGATAGATGGATTTCGAGTTTGGGATAAGTAGAGGCCGGTTTAGAGTCCCACATGGGCTCTAAAAGAGTTAGGCACGACATCCCTAGGCCCACTTAACGTGAAACCCATGAAACAAGTCGTAAAACAAAAGATCAACTTGGAGTCACAAAATATCGGACAAGTCTAGCAAAAAATCGGACAAGTCCGACTTTAAACAGAGAGGAAATCGGACAAGTCCGCTGGAACACCGGACTAGTCCGGAAAAGTACAAGGACTTAGCAAATTTCCAAGGATTCTTGGAATATCGGACTAGTCCGCGCAAAATAGGATAAGTTCGAAAGTTTCTAGTGCCAAAAATCGGACTAGTCCGCAGCAAAACGGACAAGTCTATTTTTAGTCAGAGAGAAATTGGACTAGTCCTCAGCAAAATCGGACTAGTCCGCACTTTCCTGCATTTTAAGTGCGGTTTGCTCAAAATCAATTTTAAATGCTCCGAATCAATTTTAAACTCGTTCCTCTTGTTGTGGGTTAATGTTAAACATGTATATGAGTGTATGTAGGGCATGATGCATGAAAATGAGGGTGTTACAAACCTACCCTCCTTAAAATGAATCTCGCCCTCGAGATTCGATGCGGAAGAGAAGAGATAGGGAAATTCCTTCTTAAGATCATCCTCCAATTCCCACATTGCTTCTTTTTCCGTGTGGTGCTTCCATCGAATTTTACACCATCTAATAACCTTGTTCCTTGTGACTCTCTCCTTGGTTTCCAAGATTTTGATCGGTTGCTCGGCATAAGTCAAATCTTCCTCTAGTTCCAATTCTTCCATTAGCACTTGTTCTTCCGGTACTCTCAAGCACTTCTTGAGCTGGGAAACATGAAAGACATCATGTACGTCTGAAAGATGAGCTGGCATTTCCATCTTATACGCTACTTCTCCTCTTTTGTCCATAATCTTGAATGGTCCAATATAACGAGGTGCGAGCTTGCCTCTTATGTTAAACCTCTTATGACCTCTCATTGGTGACACCTTGAGGTAAACAAAATCTCCCACTACAAAGGCTAGTTTCCTTCTTCTATTGTCCGCATAGCCTTTTTGCCTTGATTGGGTAGCCCTCAAGTTTTCACGAATTATTCGGACTTGCTTTTCGGCTTCTTGCAACACATCCGGACTAAATACTTGAGTTTCTCCTGCCTCATTCCAGAACAAAGGTGTCCTACACTTCCTCCCATAAAGCGCTTCATACGGTGACATCTTCAAACTTGCTTGGTAACTATTGTTGTAAGAAAATTCTGCGTATGGAAAGCTTTTGTCCCAACTCTTCCCATGCTTCAAAGCACAAGCTCTTAACATGTCCTCCAAAATCTGATTGGTCCTCTCGGTTTGTCCATCTATTTGAGGATGATATGCTGAACTAAAATTCAACCTCGTTCCCAAGGCTTCATGCAATTTTTGCCAAAATCTGGAGGTAAATTGAGAACCTCTATCCGATACTATCTTCCTAGGGACTCCATGTCGACACACAATATGCTCCACGTATATTTTGGCCAATTGTGCAGCTATATATTTGGTCTTCACAGAGAAAAATGAGCTGACTTGGTTAAACGATCCACAATTACCCAAATTAAGTCATACCCGGACTGAGTACGTGGTAACCCAACTATGAAGTCCATTCCAATTTCTTCCCACTTCCATTCCGAAATCTTCAACGGTTGCAATAATCCAGCTGGCCTTTGATGTTCCACCTTGACTTGTTGACACACATCACACAATGCCACATATTCAGCTATGTCCTTTTTCATGCTATCCCACCAATAGCTAGTCTTCAAGTCTTTGTACATCTTTGTACAACCAGGGTGAATTGAGTAAGGTGAGTCATGCACCTCTTTTAATATCGTCTCCCGAATATGCTTCACATTAGGCACAACTATCCTCTTTCCAAGCCATAAGGTACCATGTTCGTCTTCATCAAATCTGAATTCTCTCCCTTCCTCGATCCTTTCCTTGATCTCCTCATCTGCGGTTTGTGCCTCTCGAATTTCTTGCTCCAAGGTTGGGTTTAACTCCATCATCTCCATCTCATTTACAAACCCGAGGTTCAACCGTTCAAACTCCTTGCATAACTCGGATGGTAACTCTCGAACTGTGAGTTGGTGACTTACTCCCTTTCTACTCAAAGCATCGGCCACTACATTGGCCTTTCCCGGATGATAGTTGACCCTCAAATCATAATCTTTGATGAGTTCCAACCATATTCGTTGCCTCAAGTTCAGATCTATTTCTGTGAAAATATACTTCAAACTCTTATGATCCGTATAAATTTCACACCTATGTCCAAGAATGTAGTGTCTCCAAATTTTCAATGCATGTACCACGGATGCAAGTTCTAAATCATGTGTTGGGTAATTCTGCTCATGTTTGTTCAATTGTCTTGATGCATAGGCGACCACTTGACCTTCTTGCACCAATACACATCCAAGTCCTTGTCTTGATGCATCGCAATAAATGTCAAAACTCTTGCTTACATTTGGCAATACCAAAACTGGGGCTGTTGTCAACCTCTTCTTCAACTCCTCAAAACTATTTTGACAAGCTTGAGTCCATTGGAAAGCCTTTCCCTTCATTAGCAACTCCGTCATAGGCTTGGCTATCTTGGAGAAGTCCTTGATGAATCTATGGTAATATCCAGCCATCCCAAGAAAACTCCTTATTTCCTTGACATTTTGCGGCGGTTCCCACTTCAACACGTCTCTCACTTTTCTGGGGTCAACCGATACTCCTCCTCCTGAAATTATATGACCCAAAAACGACACCTCTCTCAACCAAAACTGACACTTGTTGAACTTGGCATACAATTGATGCTCCCTCAATTTCTGCAATGTAAGCCTCAAGTGTTCCTCATGTTCCTTCTCATCCTTCGAGTAGATCATAATGTCATCAATGAACACCACGACGAACTTGTCCAAGTACTCCATGAAGACCTTATTCATGAGGTACATAAAGTAGGCAGGCGCATTTGTCAATCCAAAAGACATCACGGTGTACTCATAAGATCCATACCGTGTCCTAAAAGCTGTCTTGGGTATGTCTAATGGTCTAATCTTCATTTGAAAGTATTCCGACCTCAAATCAATCTTAGAGAAGACACAAGCACCCTTCATCTGATCAAACAAGTCCTCTATATGTGGCAAGGTATACTTGTTCTTGGTTGTTACCTCGTTGGAGCTCGGTAATCTACGCACATCCTTTGGGTTCCATCCTTCTTGTCCACAAATAGAACGGGCGCTCCCCAAGGCGAAGAGCTAGGGCGAATAAAACCCTTCTCTAGTTGCTCTTGAATTTGCTTCTTGAGCTCCGCTAATTCCAAAGGAGGCATCCTATACGGCCTCTTAGCTATAGGTGCAATTCCAGGTATTAAATCAATAACAAACTCAATGTCTTGATCAGGTGGCATACCTGGCAACTCATCCGGAAAAACATCGAAAAATTCACACACCACTGGAATCTCCTCAATTGCGGCACCATCCATATGATTCAGCTTCAATTGCTTTGGTGCGGTTTGAGATTCTTCAAATTCTACGGTGATCCCTTCTTCATTGGTCGACCTCACCGTCTTCGTGGCACACTCAATAAATCCATTGTGCTTCCTCAACCAGTCCATACCAAGTATAATATCCAATCCTTAAGAATCCAAAACAATGAGGTTGGCGGAGAAGTCTACCCCCCTTATTCTAAGGCTTACTTTTGGACATACTATATTTGTCCTCATCTCTCCTCCAGGAGACTTAACCAATAGAGTAAACTTCATATGAGAGATAGGCAAACTATACTTGGCAACATACTTTGATGCAATGAATGAATGCGATGCTCCAGAATCAAATAACATAGTCGCGGAGTTGGAGTTGGCGAGAAACATACCAATGACCACGTCATCCGCTTGTTGAGCATCCTCCATTGAGACATGGTTCACATTGCCACGAGCAAAATTCTGCTGTCCACGACTTCCTTGTGGCGCTGCACCATTGGGTCTTGGGTTTTTGCCTCGGCGCATTGCTTCCTTGACCAAGGCCTGACTTAGGACATTGATGCGCAAAGTGTACTGCTTCTCCACAAGTATAGCACTTCTTAACTCCACCAGAATAATTGGGACGAGCTTGGTTTTGAACATTTGCAGCAGGAAAAATAGCACGAGGTGCATAAGGCATTGGAGGCCTAGGTGCTTGCATGACAGGGCGCTGCTGCACAATCTGAGTTGGGCGTGGTGCATAACCAGGGCGCTGAGCAGGAATAGAGGAGCTGTAATAGGGCACATTAGGTGGTGCAAGGCGAGGGCGCACATTACTTCCTTGTTGCTGTCCTTGATATGGCGCCTTCCTCTTGATTTCTTGCTCCATCTCATGGATCTTGTTCTCAAACACAATTGCTTTGTCCACAAGCTTCTGGAAATTTGCATAGTCACAATTGAGCAATTGTACTTGGATTTCATTGTTGAGGCCTCTCATGAACAAATATTGCTTCCGGTTGTCCCGACTAACATCCTCAGGCGCATATCTTGAGAGTTGAGTGAACTTGTTGAGATATTCACTCACACTTGATCTTCCTTGCCGTAAATTCTCAAATTCTTGCCTCTTCAAGATCATAACACCCTCCGGCACATAATGAGAACGGAAGCTCTCCTTGAATTCCACCCAGATAATCCTCTCCTGATTCTCATGAGCATTGCAATAAGCATCCCACCAATCCGCATCTGCTCCAACTAGTTGATGAGAAGCAAACAAGACCTTCTCCGGGTCACTGCATTGGACAATAACATGTTTCTTCTCCATGGACTTGAGCCAATCATCCGCATCCATAGGGTCGGCAGCTTGAGCAAAGGTCGGCGGCCTAGTCCTCATAAACTCTCCCAATCGGTTATGAGGAGACGGGGGTGGCGGTGGAGGCATGTGGGGCTGATTGTTGATGTTGCTAGCCTACAGCTGTCCCATTGTTTGTATCATGGTCTACATGAGCTGGTTTTGCATAGCCAAAAGTTGCTCAATGTTGATACCTCCATGAGCAAGTCCTTGCCCATTGTTGTTTTGAGGTACTCCATTGTTCTCCTCCTCATCATTGCCATCCCTCTGGTTGCAAGTCCTCACCATCTGAAGGAAAGCAATAGGTAAGAATTAGAAAACGGCCCCAACTATATGCATCAAGGGATATGAAACTAAACAGCAAGCTACACTAGCCTAGGTGGACATGGCAATGGTAAAGCATCCCAAAATCCTCTATTAAGCACACAAGCGAACAATATATAGCAAACAACACACCAACCAAAACACATCGATTCCTGAGTGCCCCTATGTGCTCTAAAGCGTCCATTCTATCTAGGCTGCATCCTACGGTCAAACCTGGCTCTGATACCAATCCGTGATGCCCGGTTCCGAAAAATGAACCAAGCTAACGCATATGTGTGCCCAGGATGTTCATCACACATACACGAGTGCAATCACAAAAGAGTATACAGAAAATTACCACAAGACAAGATTAATTAACCAAATTTTATTACACAAACCATATTATCCTCAAATACAAGCTCCAATGTATATTTATGACAAGTTCAACTAATGTAGCGGAAATAAACTAATTAAGCAACTAAGCAGACTAAGCAGCATAAGCAATAGGGTATAGCGCAACTCCAATAACACCACAGGCAAAGCTGACGGTAGACACGGCCTAGAACTCCGCATTATCGCCATTAAACTCACAATCCTGACCTGCAACTGTTTGGGGGGAATTGCAAGAGTGAGTACATGTCGTACTCAGCAAGTGTGGAAAATATGACATGTGGCTGATTCAAATGACGACAATGATAATGGCAAAGTGCTGAAAAGTACATAAAAACATTTGGAAAGCAATATATTACATGTATGTGAAGTAAACCCATCATAATCATAAGTAATATCATAATACCAATCTGAATTCACTACCATCATCAATAATTCCAGATTTCGCCATTGCCAATAACCATATTCAATAACAGAAATAAATCCATAACCAGACATAACCATTACCAAACCATAACCATCCCAAATACCATCCCAATACCGAGTTCCCTCTAATCATGGAAGTTGTCCAGGTGCTCATAACCGGGAGCACGGCTATCATGATAGTTTTAACACACTCTGCAAAGTTTGTACCACTTTAGCCACGTGTTTGTGATTTCATCACCTTTCGATGACTAGAACCTCTATTATGCCGTCTCACAGTTCCGTCGGTGTGTGGCCAAGAGATCACAAAATAGCCTTTACAAAGGGATTACTAGCCTATTTAGACCCCACTGAGATTTCACCGGTGGCGATGCCTCCAACTGAGCACATCTTCAACCAAGGGCCCCCTCTTGAGCCATTCGGATCCCAGGGTAGTCCCACCAATCATCAACAAACCCAATCCGACTACCTCTTCCCCGAGCATCCATAATGGTCCAAATAGCACTGGCAAAGCCCTAATTAATCAGCTACGCCGCACCCATACTTGGCCTCGTGGTGGCACTATAGTCCTGGCTTATTCTCGCATGAACCGGTCCTTAGATCTAAAGCAAGCAAACCACCATAACATCCAACCCATCCACATATCAGGCTTGCTTAGATCACCCATTACCATACCGTATTGACCAGTTCACATTAACCAGAATATCATTAATGCATAATTAAATTGAGTGGTATAGTTGGTTTCCCATCCCAGTTAATTAAGCGAAGCAAAAGGGTAAAAATCCCTTCCCGACTCTCTACCATAATTTCCAGGTGACAAGGGTGGTTAAACAATTCTAGTAAACTTCCTATCATATGATTCCCATCAAATTGACACAGCATGCAGTTTTGCAAACAAACATTTATTTTAAAACGGGATCGATATGCTTCAAGGACACTTGCCTTGCTCTTGCTGTTGATTAGGGTCAAAGCCTTCAAACTCTTGGTGCTGTAGATCCTCCGCGGCACTTTCTAGCGCAAATCCGTCTAATCCGCACAATAGACATACAAGACAAGAAACACAATCAAAGAGTGCACAAATATTACTCAATATGACATGACATGCATGATTGATGCAAATGCAAGGTAGAACTTGTTACTAGATTGCTTTTAATGATCACTAACTAGTTCTAATTAGCTTTTAACGAGTTTATACAGGTTTGGAGTTGATTAGATCAAAATTTAGAATCAATTTGATGCAATTTAACCAGGAAGACCGGACTAGTCCGCTAGGGACCGAACAAGTCCGCACTTTGCGAGATCAGCAGATTAGGGTTTTCTAGATCGGCGTAAATTCAGAGATTAGGGGTTGAATTCTCGTAAGGAAAAGAGAATAGAAGGTATACCAGGTGTTTAGAACTCCAATGAATCAAGAAACTTGGAGGTAACACTTGGATCTTGGTGATCTAGGATTGGTGATGAACTTGGAGATGAATTGGTGATGAGAAACGAAACTTGGTGGAGATCTTGATCCTCTTTTGTTTCCTCCTCTTCTTCTTGCTTGGGATCTTCTCCTCCCTCCTTGATGGTGGCTCCCCATGAACTAGGGTTTGGGTGGGTGGAAAAGTGGCAAATAGATGTCAAACCAAGGGGTGGGGTTGTTTCTATAGAGGTGGAGGCTAGGGTTAGATGGATTTCGAGTTTGGGATAAGTAGAGGCCGGTTTAGAGTCTCACATGGGCTTTAAAAGAGTTAGGCACGACGTCCCTAGGCCCACTTAACGTGAAACCCAAGAAACAAGTCGTAAAACAAAAGATCAACTCGGAGTCATGAAATATCGGACAAGTCTGGCCAAAAATCGGACAAGTCTGACTTTAAACAGAGATGAAATCGGACAAGTCCGCTGGAACACCGGACTAGTCCGGAAAAGTACAAGGACTTAGCAAATTTTCAAGGATTCTTGGAATATCGGACTAGTCCGCACAAAATCGGACAAGTCCGAAAGTTTCCAGTGCCAAAAATCGGACTAGTCCGCAGCAAAACGGACAAGTCTGTTTTTAGTCAGAGAGAAATCGGACTAGTCCTCAGCAAAATCGGACTAGTCCGCACTTTCCTGCATTTTAAGTGCGGTTTTTCTCAAAATCAATTTTAAATGCTCCGAATCAATTTTAAACTCGTTCCTCTTGTTGTGGGTTAATGTTAAACATGTATATGAGTGTATGTAGGGCATGATGCATGAAAATGAGAGTGTTACAGTAGGCATCCTTGGTTAGGGTTCGGTGGAATTCGAAAAACTGTCAAGTTCAGTGACATCTTTGGTTAGGATTCGGTGGGTCCATCTTCTAGCGGTGCTGGATGCCAAACATATGATGTGTCACTCAAATACGTAGAATTGCGATGATAATGGCCATATTGGCACAATTGAATGAAATTAGTGGCTACGATTTGCATTTTTTAGTACAATGGTCAAATTGAAATACATGAACACGTACAATAAACATATATGTATCTTATCCTTTGGAGAATGATATATTACTATGTTGAATCATTCTTGCTGATAGTGTAGCTGTTATATGACTATGAGTTTGTTTATTGAATAGCTTATTCAATCATGATGATGTGAAGAATTACAGAAGGATTGCATGCGTTAAAACAATTATGTATCCCATTATTGAACTCAGCTTAATATTAAGGCATTTCACAGGAAAAAAGTTTATGTACCCATTTATGATTTGTTAGCACCATTTTTATCAAACTAGATATATTGGGACTTCATTTTGTTCGATGATCTGGGTATCTGGTGCACCCAGTAGAGGATTCAAACTTGGACTTTGGACAAAGGTGTGGAAACACCAGTCTAGGGGTATATGATTGTTCTAGATAAAGCAGATTTCGTCCTTAACGATATTAGTAGAGTCCTACTCTAAATAGAGTTAGGAGTCAGATTCAGTTTAGGAACAAGTCCTAGTCCTAGTACGAATTGAGTTACAATCTATATAGGATTTGGAGTCACATGAAGGGGGATTTCAAAAATAAGCCCCCAACCCCTCTACCTGGTTAATCCCATCCTATCAGAAATATTCCACCAAAGGTTTCATATGCCCAGACTTGATCAAGTCACCTAAGCCTCGTGAACCTCTAGAACTCACCAAGTTTATCACTATAGGAGGCACCGACTTCCCTTTCCTGTTTTCTGAACAGCCAGGACAATTGACCATCCCAGAAATCCTTGGTGCCATCATATGTGGGGTACGTAATGCCTTTCATGATGGTTGAACCTGCTGCCATGATGACCCTATTTGGTGCGGCCGGGCAGACCGGGATTATATTTTGTGAATGTTTCCGGATTCCTGATTCATTTGAGAATGTGGATCTTTTATCTCTTTTTACCGTGCAAATCCCATGGTTGTAGAGATGATCGCTGAAAAAGGGTGTCTCTTCTTTCCTGCAGCTACCTCGCGTCGCCTCACTCACCATCCAAATCCAAGTGCCGCACTTTGCGATTCTTGATACTAAAAAAAGGCTGGAGGATTTGTTTTTTGTCCCTTGCTTGATCAGTTATAGGTACAGAGCTAGGCATCGCCTAGTAAACCTCAAGAATGTGGTTGCCACTCTGAACAAAGCTAGCTTATTTAGAATAAGAAGATAAAATTGTCATTGCTAGTGAGCAACTTTAACATGCTTGTCACCCTCGCAATGTATAGGAACCTTTTGGTCAGTCGCCTTAAACCCTACAATGCCTTATCAAATCCTAGAATGCTTCCATCTTTTTCTTCATGCAACACTTCATGTAGAGTTAATATGCCATTTATTAGATTTTTTGTGTTATTAGTTCTAGCATGGAAAGCCCTAAGAAGACTGGTCCTGGTAGTAACAATAAAGAAGACAATATGGAGTTTACTGACTCCAGCAGTTCAGGCTTCTATCACAGTCCATCGGATCCTTTTCCGAATATAAAAGTTCAAAAGACTTCAGATGATCTAGACCCGAAATATGATCCTGCCGATGAGGTATGGATCATAAATCTTAAATTCAGCATTTCAAGTTAATGTTAGTTGTCAAGTATACGAAGTCTTATAATTCTTTTCTACCTAGATTAATCGCGAAGACAATGAGGTGACATCGGCTCCTAAAACCGCAGAAGGTTCTCCAAAGGATGAATCCTCAACTTCACTCAAGCGGAAACGAGGGCAACGAGGTCCCAATAAGGGTCCATTGGACCGCATCATGTACATAACAAGGGTCGGTCCAAGTGGACTTCCCCAAGAACCACTGGATTCAGTTACCAAGTACCGTAATGCATGCGGTTTTCTTGTTAGGGAGGTTGTGCCGATCACAACTGAGAATTGGAGGAAATTACCCGAGCAGACCAAGAATGAGTTGTGGGAAAGGATAAAGAAACAGTTCAAGTTCCCAAAAAGCACAGAAGAAGCTGTGAAGAAAGCAACATTGGTCTCTTGCGGCAAGAAGTTTCGTGGCTGGAAGAGTGAAATGAATGCTTATGTTAAGGCCAGTAAGGTCCCTAGCCCGAGGAAGATGGGAAAAATTACACAAGCTCAGTGGCAAGAGTTTGTTCGTCAAAAGAGCACACCTGATGCTAAAGCTCTAAGTGCAACTAGGTCAGAGCTTGCAAAAAAGAACAAATACCATCATCGCTTCGGGTCTGCCGGATATGCCCCCAACGTCCAGAAATGGAATAAGATATTAGACGAAATTACCAGTAAGGGCAATCCTCACCCATTAGAAGGGTGCGATGAGCGAACTCAACGATGGGTCTTTGCTCGGTCAGGTTTGACCAACGAGGGCAGACTTGAAAAGCCCAACTCTGTGAATGAAGCAGAGGATAAAATGAAAGAAGTAATTGAAAAGCAACAGAAGGGTCTCTTCAAGCCGAAGAGGGAGAATGACCAACTTACCACTATCTTAGGAAACCCTGAACACAGCGGACGGGTTCGAGTGGTCTCTTCTCAAATGTCTTCGCTAGATGGTTTCCCTAAAGATAAAGACACATATAGAAGACGTAAGAAGTTTAAGAAAACACTTGATGAAACGATTGCTCAAAAGGTCAAAGAAAATATGCAAGAAATAATGGAATAACTTAGACAATCGGGACAATTAGTGGCACCGAGTACAGTGATGGTTCCAGTGCAAAAGGAGCAATTAGTATCTCCAACTACCTACCCTAGCAGCATTGGTTCTCTGCCAGGCTCAGGGTCAACCCATAAGTTCCCTATCGATGATATTGCTAACGACAAATCTTGTCATCTTCTTGTCCTGATAGGCAGAGCAGGGAACAAAACCAAACAGGTTGCCACTGCTATGGCAAAGCCTGATCGTGACTTCAACGAGAATCCACTTCCGTTGTATTATGCTGTGGTGCAAGTTCTTCAGATCATTGATAACGATTATGAAGATTATGAAATAGACCACGTCACACCTGAGGGGATCGCGACTCTGGGGAAGGCTGTCAACCAATTAATCCTTTGGCACCGATGCGATATCGTGTTGGACAATGAGCCAATTTATAGCCCCATCGCATCTCCAAATACTGCAACCCCATCTTCTAAGGCGAAAGTGCATGAAGATCCACTACCAGTCCAGAAAGATCCACTCCCCCTATGTCTCAGCAAGGATGATAGTAACCTTGCTAGTAAAGATATCCAAGAGCAACAAGTTGAACAACAGCTTCAAGCAGTACCAGAGCAAGCTGTTGCTAGTAAAGACCAACCAGTTGAGCAACAACTTGAAGTAGTACTAGAGCCAGTTGCTGGGAGTAAAGAGCAATCAGTTGAACAACAGGTTCAATAAGCCAGTGTCCAACTTCCGACGACTACTCTTTGATCATTAGTGCCTATCAAAGTTAGCCCATACGAAAATAAGAAACCTTCATCAGAAGTGTCAAAGTATTTGGAAACTATGAAGGAAAATATTATAAAATCGAGTGCATCTCGTTCTTCTCATGAGCCAGAATTAGGAATTATCGAGGAGTGGGAAGAAGACGGTGTCATTCATAATTGGCAGATGGCTTTAGTTAAACCAGGAGTTCCAATATACAAGATTGAGGATGTTCCTCCAAAATTTGAGAATGGGAAGCCGTTCATGACATCCTTACAACTTAGCAAACAACCCGTCCTGCTCAGAAGAATGCATGAGTGGTACATCCTTGCCAGCACAAGATATGGTCTTAATTGCATCACATTTCGTATTCCAAAAGAAGCATTCTGGAGCACTGGAGAAGATAGACGAGTCATTTTATTTGAAGAGCTGCATCCCCTTTTGCATCGGGGCATGCTCGAAATCAACCTGCTGCTCGTCTGGTGCTTGTAAGTGCTCTAATATTTTGTATTTGCTTTTCTTACTGCATGCATACGCATTTCATGATATTATAACAATTTTGGACTTCTTCAATAGGATGCAATACATGGATAATGAAAAGTTGGCGCGCAAGACAGGTATCCTTGACCCTACTAGGATTGCAAAGGCGCTATTCGACATCCAGGCGGATCGAAACTCAACACAGTTCAAGCACATGAAAAAAATATTTTGAAAAAACAATCGCAAAACTTAAGAAGGATAAAAGTACAGAAGTTGCAGCTTACATAGGAAATGCAATGTTTAACTTTGTCAGAGACGGCAAGGACCTCGTAAAGGCTATGTGCAACTTCGAGTAAGTTCGACACATGACATTGAAATAGCATTTATTGGTAATTGTTAACACGTGTGTTTGTGTGTTTGTAGTGATCACTACATAATGATCTTCATCAAGCCAACACAGGGAAAGGCAACAGTCTTGGACTCGGCCGATTTCCCACCAGATCATCACAAAGATTTCCTTTCCATTTTGAAATTGTACGTTTATTCAATAATTTTAATTTACACACATTTATAATGTGTTGACAAGTTTTATATGACATTTCTTGTATTACAGTGCTTGGCGGTTTTACGAGGAACAGCTTGGCGGTGAGAGACCTTCCAATACGAATGCATTGGACATTAAAACGTATTATGCTTGTCCGAATCAGCCTGTTGGGAGTGTCTTATGCGGGTATTATGTATGCGAGCATCTTCGAACCGCCGGCGTATATAGAGTGAATCGTGAGGATGTAAGTTATCCTTAATGTCGATACCTTATTTTCTTACTTTTGAGTTTCGTTTTCATTGTAACTAGCTTAGTTTAATACTTATATTCTCTGCTGTTCAATATTACCAGAAACATTATTTTCATATTTTGATTCCAACTTTAAAATTCAATTGTTCATAGTACAACTGCTCCATAAATACCAACTAAATTCCTGTATACTCTCACTTTGATCTATACTTTGAGATTATTCAAACCAACACATTCTAAACCTTTTTATGTATTATATTGCAGCAAACAAAGAATCTGAACGGAGAATGGCCGGTTTGTAGAAGTATTCCTGATGGAGGAGCCGACAGGATTGCTTCTGAACTCTGTCAGTTCATTCATCGCGAAATTTTGCACAAAAAGGGAAGTTCTTTGATGAGAATGGTGCAGCGGCTGATGTGCCAGAACTTTGCGACTATGCCAATAGAAACAGTTTTTAGTGAAAAATTGTAAGCTATGAGATGAATTGTATGTGTAACTTGTACATATGTATATTGTTTTAGTGAAATTGACTTCTGTGATGATAATATTGTTGACTTTTGTTTTGTGATGATATTTTTAATTTTTGTTCTGTGATTATATTGAATTGACCTGGAAATTAGAAATAACACCAGTAGTACTGCATAGGTTATACCTTATCACAGGCGGTTATTAACCAACGGCTAGGCATGCCTGTGAAAAACAATTATCACAGGCGGCTAGGTACAGGTAAAGAACCATCTGTGATAACCTAATTATCACAGGCGGTTACTATTATGGTAGAAACCAGCTGCGGTAAAACGTCTTCACAGGCGGCTTGATGTAGTTCAACATCCGCCTGTGATAACACCATTATCACAAGCGGTTACTTATGCTGCAAGACCCGCCTGTGATAAGACAATTATCACAGGCGGATATATATGATGCACCACCCGCCTGTGATAACTTATCTTCACAGGCGGCTAGCATAAGTAAAAACCGCCTATGATAGTGTTTCTTCACCGGCGGTATCACTTCTCCGCCTGTGAAATTGCGGACTATCACAGGCTCTTCATTTCAGGCGGTTTTAAAAACTGCGTGTGATAATAGGTTTGGAGCCGCCTGCGATAAAGCTTATTGATCAAATATGTCGCTGTTTGCAGAGCCTCTGCCCAGAATGCCGATGGAGCATGTGAATGGAGGAGCATAGTTCTTATGCAGTAATTCAACGTGCGCAGAATACGCTCGCCTTTTCCATTTTGCAGCGATGTATAGGGGCAGGAGAGACAAAAAGAGTTTTGTTTCTAGAGAAAAAGGACCGAAGGGTGTGATTGTCATACTCACATCCGTTGTCTGTTTGGATGGCGATCATTGGTAGCTGAAACCGTGTTTGGACATACGCATGAAAGTGTTGAAGAATATTGAAAACTTCAGATTTGTTGCACATGGGGAACGTCCAAATATAGTGAGAGAAATCGTCTAAGAGCACCAAATAGTAATGAAAGCAATAATTGCTGAGTACAGGAGATGTCCAAACATCGGAATGAACTAATCGGAATGGGAAATAGGAAACAGTGGCAGATGAAAAAAATGGTAGGCGCACATGCTTCCCCATTCTACAAGCATGGCATGTATGCAAGGAAGCTTTATTGCATGTGAATGAAAAACAGCGTAGTGCTTGAAGAAGATTTCTTTCCCTCGGATGGCCAAGCCGCTAGTGCCACAGGTCGATGGACGAAGATGTTGCATGGAGGGCGGTGTACAGTTGTGGACGAAGGGCGTAGAGGTCTTGTGAACTGTTATATCGGAGAATGTATGTCCTGTTGTGAAGATCCTTCATTGAGAAGCCAAATGGGTCAAATTCCACAGAAACGGAGTTATCGTGAGTAAGTTTTCAAACTGATATGAGATTATGTACGAGAAATGGTGAAATTAAGATGCGTGGCAAGGACAGTGAGGTGGATGCCATGGGAATGCATGAAGATGTTGTGTGGGTGATTGGGAGCTGCGCACCATTGCCCACTATCACAAATGCAGAGTAGGGAAAGGACCTTGTTGAAGGAAGGGAAAGGGATGTTGTTGGTACCCTGCGTAGCGGGTACCCCATGATACGGAAAGTAAAATCATGGAGTTTCACCTGTCCGAGTTGAAGACCTCCAAAGGCTCGACGTGTCCTGCAACACTGGACCCGCCTCCCTTGTTCGGGTAGCTCTGGCACTGCCACGTGTAACGCAAGGCCGGACCTAACTTCCTTCATAGGGAAGCTCCGGTCATGCCACGTGCCCAGTGGCTCTGGACCTAACCCCTAGTTGAGGGAAGCTCCGGTGCTGCCACGTGTATAGTAGTTCGGACCTGCCTCCCCATAGAGGGATGCTTCGGAGCTGCCTCGTGTCGAGCCTCCGGACCTAAGCCTGCAACAAGAAGACTGGCGGATTCTAACGGCGCAGACATTCGAGAGGCTATTAAACAGCCGTTACAAGACCTGATTACGTGTCATTAATGCCATGCTAATGACACACAATCAGAGGACTATTAATATTGGTAACGCTGTCATTAAGGCGCGTTATCACATTGTTAATTACACCTAATACATGCAGATCATGTATAGATGATTGAATACCACTGAGGCCACCTGTCGGGCCAGGCTAATAATGTAACAGCTAGTCCTTGGACTATAAAAGGGTTGTGTCGCACGAGACTAGACAATGAAGCTCATACGCACACAAGCCACTACACACCCATACATACAACGACCACCCCGTGGAGTAGGGTATTATGCTCAGGCGGCCCAAACCACATAAAAACTCCTAGTGTCACCGTCTCATTCTTGATCTTAGCGCGCCCCAACCAAATACAAACCTCCGCGGATTACGCTTTAGTAGTATTGGGGGAAGTGTCGTTACAACATGTCGACATTTGGCGCGCTAGGTAGGCGGCTCTAGATCTCGAGATGGTGAATTTCGCGGCAACATCATCCAATGGCCTTGTCGGACAGCCTGACGGAGGGAATCCCTCCAATGTGTAACAGCTAGTTGGCTCTATCGTTCCAGCAGGTGTTGTCGCACCGCCACCACCACCTGCTCTGGCAGAAAACACCAGACAACAGGATGGTGTCTTCGCATCGGTCACTGCATCGACACACAACCCTGAGAACGCGCTCAGCGCGGCGCGAACTCTTCTTCAGCATCCACCGGCGCGCGGAGCACCTCAGGATGCAATGGAGCAGTGGCACGCTGATGTGGAGCATCTGGTTGTAGCTGCAACTGATGCCATCAGCAACCAAGGGCCTCCCCCTGCAAGGTAGGCATCTTCCCAGTGTAGGACCTTGTCTGGCAGCTTGGTCCTCAACTGTCACAGCACAGGAGACGTGTTGTGTCTCAGCAAGTGACATCATTGCCGTTCGGGGCACGCTGCACTCATACTGCATCGAGGCTTTCAATGCATGATCTTTGGTTGGGGCTCGACCGTCGATACAGGCGACAAGAAAACCGCGTCCATATCGAGCGCGCTCGCGAGAGGCGAGAAGCTTGTGAAAACCCTTCTCATTTGGGAGTAGGTGGCGGCTGTTTAGCCCTGGCCATGCATTTTCGCATGGTTCAATGGCCACAGAAGTTCCAGTCTCATCTGCCGGAGAAGTATGATGAGACAGTCAACAACATCGACTTCCTCCAGATTTACTCCACCGCTATCCTCGCGGCTGGAGGCTATGAGGTCGTGATGGCCAACTACTTCCTAGTGGCTCTAACTGGGACAACCAGGTACTAGTTCATGAGTCTATCACCTCACTCCATCATCAGTTGGACAGAGCTTTGCCGCCAGTTCACTGCCAACTTTGGGAGCTCCTACACCCGACCTGGCACAGAGATAGACCTGTTTGCTATACAACAAAAGACGGGAGATTCGCTGCGATCATTCATCCAACAGTTTTCACAGGTACAAAATACTATACCTTCAATCTCCAACGCATCTTTCGTTGTAGCATTTTGACAGGGGGTTAGAGATAATAAGATGCTGGAGAAGCTGGCGACGAAAGAAGTCAGCAGTGTCATCGAACTCTTCAGCCTAGCCGACAAATGTGCTAGGGCTGCAGAGGGCAGAGAGATGCACTCCAAACCAGCTCTGGAGGCTGGTAAAAACTCCTCCAAGGCTGAAGCCACTGCCTCCGACAGTGGAAAAAGATGAAAAAGTCCAACAGTAAGAAGAAGTTGTCGGCCGACACGCCTACTGTTGCTGCAGCTGCAGCTCGGGGTGGTCGGGGGCCACACCTCGAAAAGTGTCCTCGCCCATCGTCTGAAGACGGCGGCAGTCAAAAGATGTGGTGTCCGATCCACAAAACGGACACCCACAATCTTGAAGATTGTTGTGATGTCCAGCGCCAAGAAGAAGCCCCTTTCCGTCAGCGGGAAGGAAAGCAGTAGGTCGACGAAGCTCCGCCTGATCCAGAACTAGGCTTCCAGGATCCCAAGAAGGTCCTGAAGGCTGTGTATAACACCATCAATGATGATTCTAACATCTCCGACAACGAGCACCGGAGGACTCTCCATACGGTATATGGAGGGTCCTGAGATATCATCTCTTGCCTAATGTAAAGCAGAACAGGCTCACCAGACTTCGGAGCTACCAAGATTGGTAGTGTGGTGAGGAGTTGTTTGAGCTCCTGGAATGCCTTTTACACTTCTTCAGACCAATGGAATGGCCCAGCCTTCCTCAATAACTTGAAGAAGGGAAGTGTCCGCTCTGCCAATCTCGAGATGAACCGGCTGAGCGCAGCTAGACATCCAATTAGCTTATGGACATCCTTGATGTGGGATGGGGGATGAATGTCTTCAATAGCCTTGATCTTCACCGGATTTGCCTCAATGCCTCAGTGAGTCACCAAGAATCTGAGAAGTTTCTCGGAGCTAACCCCGAAGACACATTTGTCTGGGTTTAGCATGGTGCGCGTAACGCGCATCTTGTCAAAGACGACTTGCAGGTTGTTAAGGACTGATTCCTTGTTCTTCACCTTCATGATGATGTCATCGACATGGACTTCCATCAAGTCCCTAATGAGCTCTCCAAAAGTTTTGTGCATGGCTCGCACAAACGTTGAAGCAGTGTTTTTGAGACTGAAAGGCATATCAGTATAGCAATACAACCCATCTACTGTTATGAAGGCAGTATGCTCTTCATCTTCCCTAGATATTTGGATCTGATTGTATCCAGAATACGCATCTAGAAAACACAATAGTTCACACCCGGAGGTGGAATCCACTATCTGATCTATCCGTAGGTTGAGCGCCGCACCTCCATCCACCAAGACATGATAGAGATGGACAATGTTAATGGTAGGAGAAACCATCAATGGTAGTTGACCAGCTCCGATCATGTTCCTCATGCAGTGTGAATCATCGAAAGTGATGGGAGTGTCCATCCACTTCCGATGGGGTTCTGCCTTGGTGGTGGGAGCTGTGACAGCCATCTCCCAACGCATGGTCTTAAGGATTTCGGCAACTACCGGGGTTGTCAACATGGTCCCTGGTTGCAGAGAGACCGGAGCCATCTTTAGTTCAGAAGTCCAGATCCCTCCGGGAGGGTCCAGAGGTACCTGAAGGCGAGTCTGGGTCCTAGCCCCCAGGCACGAATCCTAAAGGCAAGCTGCCCGAGGATCAACCTCTCTCATCTGAGGGAGTTCTCATGGTTGATCAACAAGAAGTTCCGGACCCCTCAGGGAGGGTCCAGGAAGCTCAAGAAGAAGGTTCAGACCCCTCCGAGAGGGTCCGGGTTGATGAAGAAGAAGCTCTGGGCCCTTCTGAAGAGGGTCTGGACCGTCCAATGACCAATGTACTTCATCAGCAAAGTACTCCGCGATGCAAAGACTCGATACATTGAGGTACATAAGCCGCTCTATGCAGTTCTCATTGCCTCAAGGAAGCTAAATCACTACTTCCAAGCCCACAAGATATCAGTGGCAACCTCCTATCCACTACGTGCTATACTACACAATCCAAACTCTACTAAAAACATCGCAAAGTGGGCGGCGGAGCTGGCAGAATTCAATCTCGAATTCCTTCCTTGACATGCTATCAAGAGTCGGGCATTGGCTGACTTCATGGCGGAGTGGAACCCTTCTTCATCAAACCCAGGGGGCACAGTGAGCACAAACCGGAACCCAAGGTCCCGGTCTTCACCAAACCTCACTGGACTCTCTACTTCGGCAGCTTCGTGCAGAAGCAGGGGGACGGAGCTGGAATCCTTCTCCTTGCTCCGACCGGGGAGAAGTTCAAGTATATGGTACACCTTGATTTCAAGGCAACTGACAACATGGCATAGTATGAAGCTCTCATATATGGACTTAATGTGCCACTATCATATGGCGTCAGGCAATTACTGGTGAAGGGTGACTTGCAACTTATTATCAAGCCACTCAAAGGTGAATGCAGTTGCAACAACTCTCAACTTGTTGCATACCTCCTTGAAGTCCAGGAGCTGCATAAGGACTTCCACGTCCTGGACCTCTACCATGTCCAGCGTCTCAACAACGTTGAAGCTGATGAACTCTCGATGAAGTCTTCAACCGGAGCTCAAGCTCCCGACGGAGTTTTTGTTAGGAGATTGTCAAGACCTATCGCTCAGTCTGCCGAACTAAGTGAAGGGGGCAAGACCAGCACCCAGAAGCTGGCGGTCCCGGTGGCCCTGTTACCATGGCGACCACCAAGGATCGTAGGCGCTGCAGGAAGCTCCAAGCAACTCAACGCGCAAGATCTGGAGGCTCAAGTTAGCTCCGATGCATGGATCTCGAAGATCCAGAGCTAGTTGAAATACATCATCCTTCCTGAAGACGGTGCATCCAATGACCGAATTGTCAGATTGGCTAAAAGATACACGTTGGTAGAAGGGGATCTCAATTGATTTGGTGCCAACGGCGTTCTAATGCGTTGCAATGACCAGGAAGAAGGTCGCGAGCTCCTCACAGAAGTCTATGGAGTCTAGTGTGGGAACCACACATCTTCCCGCACGTTGGTTGGTAAAGCCTTCTGGCATGGCTTTTACTAGCCTACAGCACTGCAGAGTTGAGCTGGTAAAAAAGCGTGAAGCGTTCCAGTTCCACGTGTAACAAATTCACACACCAGCTCAGTCAATGCAAATGATACCTCCTAGATGGCCATTCGCTATGTGGGGGATGGACATTTTGGGACCTTTCCCAAAAGCCTTCGGAGGTTACAGGTTCCTGTACATCGCCATCGACAAGTTCACTAAGTGGCCGGAAGCTACTCCAGTTGTGACAATTAACAAGTAGTCTGCTATCAAGTTCTTGAAGTCCATAGTCTGCAGATTTGGAGTTTCGAACAGAGTCATAATTGACAACAGAAGCCAATTCACAAGTGCAGCATTGAAAAAATATTGAGAAGACCTCAGCATACAAGTCAGCTACGCATCAGTAGCTCACCCGGCAAGTAATGGCCAAGCCAAGAGAGCAAATGAAGAGATATTGAAAGGACTCAAGACGCGCACATATGAGCACGTGAAGAAACATGGAGCCAACTGGATAGAGGAGCTTCCGTCTGCACTGTGAGCGAGCAGGACAACACCTAACAAGTCAACTGGAGAGACACCCTCCTTCCTGGTGTACGGAGCTGAAGCGGTCCTTCCTCCAAAGATCACCATGGGGTCGCTCCGGATCCGGACCTTTGACGAAGCCACGCAGGACAAGATTCGGCGTGAAGACCTTGACCTTGTCGACGAGGGGAGGTGCCAAGCAGCTGTACAGAATGCACAGTATCATTAGGTGCTCTGGCACTATAATAAAAGGCATGTGCGTAACCGACAGCTTGAAGAAGGAAATTTGGTGATGTGGAGAATACTAACTCGAGAAGGGATGAACAAACTCTCCCCCAGCGGAAAGGTCCCTTCCGAGCCATTAAAGTTTCTCGCCCCAAATGCATTCGCTTGGCAACAGAGGATGGGACACCGCTTCCCAATCCATAGAATATCGAGCACCTCTGTAAGTTTTATGCTTAGTTTCATGGAGGTGAGTCTGTACTCACACATAAGGTAAATTATAGAGTCTATGGACAGAGTCGGGTAGGTCCTCGAGAAGAATATCTGGACCGCTCCGGGAGGGTTCTGACACTTCAAGCACACTTAACTTGGTCATTGTACTTTAAGTGTAGCTTACCTACCCTGGTTTAGAACAAGATGAATAGCATACTTAGTCTGGTTTTGTACCTTAAGTGTGTCCTTGTCTCCTCTGTAATTCAAACCTATAATGAAAGACATTTTTGTGTGAAAATAGACTCCACATGCATTAATTTTGTATAGGCTCATTACTTTTATATCTTTTCCTTCTTGTTTATAATGAAGTTGTGCAATTCTTTTTGAGATTTAGTCCAAGCTATTCATATGGTATACAAGTTATATTGTTGATCTTCTTTCGAATCTTAGCATTGCTAGATGATCTACTGGCCTGAAAACCAAAGCCAATGATAGGTCCCGAGTGTGCTATTGACTTAGCCTGGTCAGGAACCCTAAGTACGCCACTCAACCTACATTTTGGCAGGTCCCAGTAGGGCGGGTCCGAAAGGCATTCGGATCTAAAGAGATTGCATCAATATGCTTGTTATCACGTTGAGTTCCCGTGGATCTAAAATTCAAATAAGAATAGTAAGCCGCAAACAAGTTATAGACGAGAGGATGAATTCTACTGCTTTTCTTGTCTTTAATGCCCAGGAAAAAGGAAAAATTCATGACGATGGTGGATGTTGTCGGAGCTGTTAAGCTCCGACAATCCCAAGGGATCCTGTCGTTGACGTTACGTACATTGAAAGTGGGCATCATCAGAGCTAACAAGCTCCGACAACTCCCATGGGGCCAACCGTCGACATGAACAATTAATGGCAATCTAAACGAAGATGATGGAGAAATCACACTGAGGGGTCTCCTGTCGACGTATTATATGTTGACAGTGGACACCGTCGAAGCCAGGAAGCTCCGACGATCCCAGGGGGCCCGCCGCTGACGTTGTACGTGTCTGCAGTGGGCGCCGTCGAATCTACAAAGCTCTGACAACCCCCAGAGGCCTGCCGTCGACGTTCTATGCATTGACAATGGGCGTCGTTGAAGCTACAAAGCTCCGACAACCCCCAGGGGGCCCGCTGTCGATGCTGTACGTGTTGGCAGTGGGCGCCGTCAAATCTACTTAGCTCCAATCCCGCCGCCGACGATCTGCGTGTTGGCAGTGGGCGCCGTGGGACCTACCTAGCTCCGACAACTCCCAGGGAGCCCGTCGTCGATGTAGCAAAGGGTCCCTGGAGATGTCGAAGGTAAACTTCAGACCTCGGAACAATAGTTTGGGTTACGAGCGAGAAGTGAAGTCACCGAGTCATTGTCAAATCCCTATTGCTACATGTCCACAATCAAATTGTGCACATCTACCAGGGGGCCAACAATATAAAGGGCAATGAATTGAAGACATATAAAAAATGGATTTCATTCATTCAAAGGAGTGGATTTCATTCATTCAAAATTAAATAATTACAAGTGAAGGCAGAAGAAAAAGGCCCTAGCTATTGGAGGTTCTATGGAAGAACGAGGCAACTTTCTCAGCAGCTTCTCGCAGGCTGGCCCTGGTGGCATCTTCTTCAAGGATGGGTCCTTCGACCACCATATCTAGAGATAATTGGGGAACCTAGCTTTCAAAACACGTCAGCACATATTCGGCGATGTTCTTGGCCAAGGACTTCCCCTTCGTCTCCATCTGGTCGATGATGACATCACCCATTGCGTCTAACTTGTTGCTAGCAGATCTCAACGCCACCCGTGCTTTGTCCAACTCCGACTCTGGGTCATCCAGACGTACTGGACTGAAGCCGAGTGGCACCAGAACTTCGTTGGCTCGCCCAAGGAAATTCCAGACTCGCCAGGACTCAGTTGCCCTCATACTCGTCGATTCCTCCAGCGACCTTCTGGCAGCCTGTGACACCCGGTTCCGAAAAATGAACCAAGTGAACGCATATGTGTGCCTAGGATGTTCAACACACATACACGAGTGCATTCACAAAAGAGTATACAGAAAATTACCACAGAACAAGATTTATTGACAAAATTTTATTGCACAAACCATATTATCCTCGAATACAAACTCTAATGAATATTAATGACAAGTTCAACGAATGCAGCGGAAATAAACTTATTAAGCCAACTAAACAGCTAGGCAACATAAGCGATAGGGTATAGCGCAGCTCCAAAACACCACAAGCAAACTGACGATAGACACGGCCTAGAACTCCTTATTATCACCATTAAACTCCCAATCCTGACCTGCAACTGTTGGGGGGGGGGGGGGGATTGCAAGAGTGAGTACATGTCGTACTCAGCAAGTGTGGAAAGTATGACATGTGGCTGATTCAAATGACGAATAAAGTAATGGCTAAGTGCTGAAAAGTACATTAAAACATTTGGACAAGCAATATATTATATGTATGTGAAGTAAACCCATCATAAACCATATAATCATCATAATACTAGTCCATAATTCATTACCATCATCCATATATCAGATTTCACCATTGCCAATAACCATATTCAATACCAGAAATTAATCCATTAACCATTACCAAACCATAACCATCCCACAAACTATTCCAATACCAAGTTTCCTCTAATCATGTGAGGGTCCAGGTTGCTCATATCCGGGAGCACGGCTATCATGATAGTTTTAGACACACTCGGTAGAGGTTGTACCGCTTTACCCACGTGTTTGTGATTTTATCACCTTTCGATGACTATGGAATCTCAATTATGCCGTCTCACACTTCCTTAGGTGTGTGGCCAAGACATCATAAAATAACCTTTACAAAGGGATTACTAGCCTATTTAGACCCCATTGAGGTTTCACAGGTGGCGATGTCTCCAACTGAGCACATCTTCAAGCAAGGGCCCCCTCTTGAGCCATTTGGATCCCAGGGTAGTCCCACCAATAATCAACAAACCCAATCCGACTACCCCTTCCCCGAGCATCCTTAATGGTCCAAATAGCACTGGTAAAGTCCTAATTAATCAGCTATGCCGCACCCATACTTGGCCTCGTGGTGGCACTGTAAATCTTGGATGGTCGCTCGACCAACCGGTCCTTGGATCTAAAGCAAGCAAAACCACCATAACATCCAACCCATCCACGTACCAGGCTTGCTTAGATCACCCATTACCATATCATATTAACCAGTTCATATTAACCATAATCTCATAAATACATAATTGAGTTGAGTGGTATAGTTGTTTTCCCATCTCAATTGATTAAGCGGAGTAAAAAGATAAAAATCCCATCCCGACTCTCTACCATATATTCCAGGTGACAAGGGTTGTCAACAAAGCTAGTAAACTTCCTACCATAGGATTTCCCATCAAATTGACACAGCATGCAGTTTTGCAAACAAAACATTTATTTTAAAATAGGATCAATATGCTTCAAGGACACTTGCCTTGCTCTTGCGGTTGATTAGGGCCAAAGCCTTCAAACTCTTGGTGCTGTAGATCCTCTGTGGCACTCTCTAGTGCAAATCCATCTAATCCGCACAATAAACATACGAGACAAGAAACACAATCAAAGAGTGCACAAATATTACTCAATATGACATGACATGCATGATTAATGCAAATGCAAGGTAGAACTTGTTAATAGATTGCTTTTAATGATCACTAACTAGTTCTAATAGCTTTTAACAAGTTTATACAGGTTTGGAGTTGATTAGGCCAAATTTTAGAATTCACTCAACACAATTTAACCAGGAAGATCGGACTAGTCCGCTAGGGACCGGACAAGTCCGCACTCTACAAGATCAGCAGATTAGGGTTTTCTAGATCGACGTGAATTTGGAGTTTAGGGGTTGAATTCACGTAAGGAAAAGAGAATAGAAGATATGTCAGGTGTTTATAACTCCAATGAATCAAGAAACTTGGAGGCAACACTTGGATCTTAATGATCTAGGGTTGATGAACTTGGAGATGAATTGGTGATGAAGAACGAAAGCTTGATGGAGATCTTGATCCTCTTTTGTTTCCTCCTATTCTTCTTCTTGCTTGGGATCTCCTCCTCCCTCCTTGGTGGTGGCTCTCCACGAACTAGGGTTTGGGTGGGGTGGAAAAGTGGCAAATATATGTCAAGCCAAGGGGTGGGGTTGTTTATATAGACGTGGAGGCTAGGGTTAGATGGATTTCGAGTTTGAGAGGAGTAGAGGACGGTTTAGAGTCTCACATGGGCTCTAAAAGAGTTAGGCACGACGTCCCTAGGCCCACTTAATGTGAAACCCAAGAAACAAGTCATAAAACAAAAGATCAACTCCGAGTCACGAAATATCGGACAAGTCCTAAAAGGACCGAACTAGTCCGAAAATGTCCAGAGAGAAAATCGGACAAGTCTGGCCTAAAATCGGACAAGTCCGACTTTAGTTAGAGAGCAAAATGGACAAGTCCGCTGGAACACCGGACTAGTCCGGACAAGTCCAGGTACTTAGCAAATTTTGAAGGATTCTTGGAATATCGGACTAGTCCGCACAAAATCGGAAAAGTCCGAAAGTTTCCAGAGGAAAAATCGGACTAGTCCGCAGCAAAAATGGACAAGTTTGTTTTTAGCCAGAGAGAAATCGGACTAGTCATCACCAAAATCGGACTAGTCCGCACTTTTCAGCATTTTAAGTGCGATTTTGTTCCAAATCAATTTTAAACTCGTTTCTCTTTATGTGGGATAATGTTAAACATGTCTATGAATGTATGTAGGGCATGATGCATGAAAATGAGGGTGTTACAAACCTAACCCCTTAAAATGAATCTCGCCCTCGAGATTCGACACGGAAGAGAGGAGATAGGGAAATTCCTTCTTGATATCATCCTCTAATTCCCACATCGCTTCTTTTTCTGTGTGGTGCATCCATTGAACTTTACACCATCTAATAACCTTATTCCTTGTGACTCTCTCCTTGGTTTCCAAAATTTTGATCGGTTGCTCGGCATAAGTCAAATCTTCCTCTAGTTCCAATCCTTTCATTGGCACTTGTTCTTTCGGTACTCTCAAACACTTTTTGAGCTGGGAAACATGAAACACATCATGGACGTCTGAAAGATGAGCTGGCATCTCTAACTTATACGCTACTTCTCCTCTTTTGTCCAGAATCTTGAATGGTCCGATATAGTGAGGTGTTAGCTTGCCTCTTATGTTAAACCTCTTATGACCCCTCATTGGTGACACCTTGAGGTAAACAAAATCTCCCACCTCAAAGGTTAATTTCCTCCTCCTATTGTCTGCATAGCCTTTTTGCCTTGATTGGGCAGCCCTCAAGTTTTCATGAATTGTTTGGACTTGCTTTTCAGCTTCTTGTAATACATCCGGACCAAATACTTGAGTCTCTCCTGCCTTATTCCAAAATAAAGGTGTCCTACACTTCCTTCCATAAAGCGCTTCATATGGTGACGTCTTCAAACTTGCTTGGTAACTATTGTTGTATGAAAATTCTGCATATGGCAAGATTTTGTCCCAACTCTTCCCATGCTTTAAAGCACAAGCTCTTAACATGTCTTCTAAAATTTGATTGGTCCTCTCGGTTTGTCCATCCGTTTGAGGGTGATATGCTGAACTAAAATTAAACTTTGTTCCCAAAGCTTCATGCAATTTCTGCCAAAATCTGGAAGTGAATTGTGAACCTCTATCCGAGACTATCTTCTTTGGAACTCCATGCAAACATACTATTCTTCCCATGTACAGTTCCACCAATTTCTCTCCATTATAGGTGGTCTTGACGGGGATAAAGTGGGCTGACTTAGTTAACCGATCCACAATTACCCAAATTGAGTCATAACCAGACTGAGTACGTGGTAAACCAACTATGAAGTCCATACCGATATCTTCTCACTTCCACTCTGGAATCTTTAATGGTTTCAATAGTCCAGCTGGCCTTTGATGTTCCGCCTTGACTCGTTGACACACATCACACAATGCTACGTATTCAGCTATGTCCTTCTTCATGCTATCCCACCAATAGCAAGTCTTCAAGTCTTTATACATCTTTGTACAACCGGGGTGAATTGAGTAAGGTGAGTCATGTGCCTCCTTTAGTATTGTCTCCCGAATATGCTTTACATTGGACACGACAATCCTCTTACCAAGCCATAGGGTACCATGTTCATCCTCATCAAATCTGAATTCTCTCCCCTCTTGGGTCCTTTCTTTGATTTCTTGAATTTCCTCATCCTTAGTTTCACCCTCTCAAATTTCTTGCTCCAAGGTTGGGTTTAACTCCATTATCCCCATCTCATTTATGAATCCGAGATTCAACCGTCCAAACTCCTTACATAACTCGGATGATAACTCTCGAACTGTGAGTTGATGACTTACTCCTTTTCTACTCAAAGCATCGGCCACTACATTGGCTTTTCCCAGCTGATAGTTGATCCACAAATCATAATCGTTGATGAGCTCCAACCATCTCCGTTGCCTCAAATTCAGATCCGTTTGTGTGAAAATATACTTAAGACTCTTATGATCCCTATAAATTTTACACCTATGTCCAAGGATGTATTGTCTCCAAATTTTCAAGGCATGTACTACGGCTGCAAGTTCTAAATCATGTGTTGGGTAATTCTGCGATTGTTTCTTCAATCGTCTCGATGCATATGCAACCACTTGACCTTCTTGCATGAGCACACATCCAAGTCCTTGTCTCGATGCATCATAATAAATATCAAAACTCTTGCTCACATCCAGCAGTACCAAAATTGGGGCTGTTGTCAACCTCTTCTTCAACTCCTCAGAACTGTTTTGACAAGCTTGAGTCCATTCGAATGCCTTTCCTTTCATTAGCAATTCCGTCATAGGCTTGGCTATCTTGGAGAAGTCCTTGATGAACCGACGGTAATATCCAGCCATCCCAAGAAAACTCCTTATTTCCTTGACATTTTGCGGTGGTTCACACTTCAACACGTCTCTCACTTTTCCGGGGTCAACTGAAACTCCTCCTCCTGAAATTATATGACCCAAAAATGACACATCTTTCAACCAAAACTGACACTTGTTGAACTTGGCATACAATTGATGCTCCCTCAATTTCTGCAATGTAAGCCTCAAGTGTTTCTCCTGTTCCTTCTCATCCTTCGAGTAGATCATAATGTCATCAATAAACACCATGACAAAATTATCCAAGTACTCCATGAAGACCTTATTCATGAGGTACATAAAGTAGACAGGCGCATTTGTCAATCCAAAAGACATCACGGTGTACTCATAAGATCCATATCGTGTCCTAAAAGCTGTCTTGGGTATGTTTGATGGTCTAATCTTCATTTGAAAGTATCCCGATCTCAAATCAATCTTAGAGAAGATACAAGCACCCTTCATCTGATCAAACAAGTCTTCTATGCGTGGCAAGGTGTACTTGTTCTTGATTGTTACCTCGTTGAGAGCTCGGTAATCCACACACATCCTTTGCGTTCCATCCTTCTTATCCACAAATAGAACGGGCGCTCCCCAAGGTGAAGAGTTGGGTCGAATGAAACCCTTCTCTAGTTGCTCTTGAATTTGCTTCTTGAGCTCCACTAGTTCCATAGGAGGCATTCTATACGGTCTCTTAGCTATAGGTGCAGTTTCAAGTATTAAATCAATAACAAACTCAATGTCTCGATCAGGTGGCATACGTGGCAGCTCGCCCGAAAAAACATCCAAAAATTCACACACCACCAGAATCTCCTCAATTGCGGCACTGTCCATATGATTCAACTCCAATTGCTTTGGTGCGGTTTGAGATGCTTCAAATTCTACAGTGATCCCTTTCTCATTAGTCAATTTCACCGTCTTCGTGGCACACTCAATAACTCCATTGTGCTTCCTCAACCAGTCCATACCAAGTATAATGTCCAATCCTTGAGAATCCAAAACAATGAGGTTGGCGGAGAAGTCTACCCCCCCTTATTCCTAGGCTTACTTTTGGACATACTATATTTTTCCCCATCTCTCCTCCAGGAGACTTAACCAATAGAGTAAACTTCATATGAGAGATAGGAAAACTATACATGGCAACATACTTTGATGCAATGAATGAATGCGATGCTCCAGAATCAAATAACATAGTCGCGGGGTTGGAGTTGCCGAGAAACATACCAATGACCACGTCATCTGCTTGTTGAGCATCCTCCGTTGAGACATGGTTCACGTTGCCACGAGCAAAATTCTGCTGTCCACGACTTCCTTGTGGTGCTCCTCCATTGGTTTTTGGGTTTTTGCCTCGACGCATTGCTTCCTTGACCAAGGCCTGACTTAGGACATTGATGCGCAAAGTGTCCTGCTTCTCCACAAGTATAGCACTTCTTAACTCCACCAGAATTACTGGGACACACTCTGCATAGGTTGTACCGCTTTACCCACGTGTTTGTGATTTTATCACCTTTCGACGACTATGGAATCTCAATTATGCCGTCTCACACTTCCTTAGGTGTGTGGCCAAGACATCACAAAATAGCTTTTACAAAGGGGTTACTAGCCTATTTAGACCCCACTGAGGTTTCACCGGTGGCGATGTCTCCAATTGATCACATCTTCAACCAAGGGCCCCCTCTTGAGCCATTCGGATCCCAAGGTAGTCCCACCAATCATCAACAAACCCAATCTGACTAACTCATCCCCGAGCATCCTTAATGGTCCAAATAGCACTAGCAAAGCCCTAATTAATCAGCTACGCCGCACCCATACTTGGCCTCGTGGTGGTACTGTAAATCCTGGATGGTCGCTCCACGAACCGGTCCTTAGATCTAAAGCAAGGAAAACCACCATAACATCCAACCCATCCACGTACCAGGCCTGCTTAGATCACCCATTACCATATCATATTAACCAGCTCATGTTAGCTATAATCTCATAAATACATAATTAAGTTGAGTGGTATAGTTGTTTTCCCATCCCAGTTGATTAAGCAAAGCAAAAGGTAAAAATCCCATCTCGACTCTCTACCATATATTCCAGGTGACAAGGGTGGTCAACAAAGCTAGTAAACTTCCTACCATAGGATTTCCCATCAAATTGATACAACATGCAGTTTTGCGAACAAAACATTTATTTTAAAACAGGATCAATATGCTTCAAGGACACTTGCCTTTCTCTTGCGGTTGATTAGGGTCAAAGTCTTCAAACTCTTAGTGTTGTAGATCCTTGCGGCACTCTCTAGCGCAAATCCGTCTAATCCACACAATAAACATAAAAGACAAGAAACACAATCAAAGAGTGCACAATATTACTCAATATGACATGACATGCATGATTAATGCAAATGCAAGGTAGAACTTGTTAATAGATTGCTTTTAATGACCACTAACTAGTTCTAATAGCTTTTAACAAGTTTATATAGATTTGGAGTTGATTAGGCCAAATTTTAGAATTAATTCAACGCAATTTAACCTGGAAGATCGGACTAGTCCGCTAGGGACCGGACAAGTCCGCACTCTGCGAGATCAGTAGATTAGGGTTTTCTTGATCGACATGAATTTGGAGATTAGGGGTTGAATTCACGTCAGGAAAAGAGAATAGAAGGTATGTCAGGTGTTTATAACTCCAATGAATCAAGAAACATGGAGGCAACACTTGGATCTTGATGATCTAGGGTTGATGAACTTGGAGATGAATTGGCGATGAAGAACAAAAGCTTGATGGAGATCTTGATCCTCTTTTGTTTCCTCCTCTTCTTCTTCTTGCTTGGGATCTCCTCCTCCCTCCTTGGTTGTGGCTCTCTACGAACTAGGGTTTGGGTGGGGTGGAAAAGTGGCAAATAGATGTCAAGCCAAGGGGTGGGGTTGTTTATATAGAGGTGGAGGCTAGGGTTAGATGGATTTCGAGTTTGAGAGGAGTAGAGACCGGTTTAGAGTCCCACATGGGCTCTAAAAGAGTTGGGCACGACGTCCTTAGGCCCACTTAACGTGAAACCCAAGAACAAGTCATAAAACAAAAGATCAACTCGGAGTCGCGAAATATCGGACAAGTCCGAAAAGGATCGGACTAGTCCGAAAATGTCCAGAGAGAAAATCGGACAGGTCTGGCCTAAAATCGGACAAGTCCGACTTTAGTCAGAGAGGAAAATAGACAAGTCCGTTGGAACACCGGACTAGTCCGGACAAGTCCAGAGACTTAGCAAATTTTCAAGGATTCTTGGAATATCTGACTAGTCCGCACAAAATTGTACAAGTCCAAAAGTTTCCAGAGGCAAAATCGGACTAGTCCGCAGCAAAAAAGGACAAGTCTGTTTTTAGTCAGAGAGAAATCGGACTAGTCCTCACCAAAATCAGACTAGTCCGCACTTTTCAGCATTTTAAGTGCGATTTTGTTCCAAATCAATTTTAAACTCGTTCTTCTTTATGTGGGTTAATGTTAAACATGTATATGAATGTATGTAGGGAATGATGCATGAAAATGAGGGTGTTACACAGCCGCAAGCTCCGAACCTTCCCCGGCGATGCACTCGACCTCATTGGCATGCTGCTGAATACTTTCAGCCACTTGCTTTTTGAGGTCAGCAAGCTCCGTCTCCCAGAGGTGGATGCGGTTCTGACGGTTCGCCAGATCCTTCTCCCTGCCTTTCACTTTCTCCTCTCTGATGGAGACTTCAGTCTCTCTCTTGGAGAGTTCTTGTCCCACCTGCCAAATCCTCCCCTCTTCTTGCTTGCACCGCTATTCAAACTTTTTGGTGCAGTAGGCCAAGCTCCGCTCTCCCAGAGACAGCCTCTGGGCGAGCTCTTGCTCCCTCCTTAGGATGTCCTCCTGCTTCTCCAAGAGCTTCTCCTCCCTCTCGTCGAGAGCCTCCCGACGCTTGAGGAGTACTTCATTTAATTCATTGAGGCTATCTTGATGATCATCAGCATCCTTATTGGTCTCCTTGGCGTACTCGAAAATCTCTCGAGTCTTTGCATCGAGGGCCTTGATGCTTGCCTTCTGCTCATTCAACAAGAGGCCCCAATGCGTGAGCCGAGCCTTTTCCTTTTCAATCCTTTCCCACTAGTCTGCAAGCCTTCATTGCGTTAGCTTCGTCTCGAAATGAAGCCAGTTGCGCCAACGCCTCAAGGTGTTGTGCTCTTCTTTGAGAGTCTTGATTTCATAGTCGAAGGTGAGCTAAACATGGTGGAGACTGGAGCAGAAGTTGTCAATAGACAACGCCAAAGGAATTGGCTCTGGGCCTTCCTGAAGCACCTTCGCGGGCTCTAAGGGGTCTTCTAATACAAAAATTTGGTCCCACTGCACAAGCGTGGTCCCCTACGGCTCTACAGCGCTAGGGCCGCCCTCTAGAAGCTCTTCTGCATCCACTGTGACCGAGAAGGGTCCCGCTGCGAGAACTTCAACTTGCGGGGCTGAGGAAGGTCTCCCCGCCGGATCTTCAATCATTGGCTCTGTGGGTGGAGGACATGCCGCTGACTCTTCTGGGTACTCTAGCTCTGGCATGAACACATTCGGAGTAATCACCTCCGAGGCTGGCATTGGAGCTTCGCCCGGAGCCCCCACCACCTTCGGCTCAAAATCCGTAACTCCAACTACCTCCGGCATGAGCGTCGGAGCTTCAAGTATTACTCTTAGAGGTCGGAGCTTCAATTATTTCCAAATCAGATGTCAGAGCTTCCGCCACCTCTGGCTCCAAAGCTGGAGCTTCAGCCGCTGGCGCTTTTTCACAAGTCTCTTCCCTGTGGTCCAACACTACAATGGGAGCTTCTGGTGTTGTTGTTAGACTTAGTTCCACGAGAGATGGCGCTGGAGCTATCGTGTCCTCATCCACCACTGGGGGAGATGCAAGGGCTGAAGCTAGATCCTCTACTTGCACAGCCTGAGTCGCTGCAGCTGGGGCCAGAGTTTCAGTTTTCCTTTTCGACACCCTTGAAATGAAGGGACAAAAAATTCAAAAGCATGGTAAAGACAAAAATAGCAACTCAAGGTGAGGATACAATGCTTACCTTGGGACGCTACCGCTCCAGTCAGCGCGGAACCTCTTCATCGGGCGACCAGAGCCAGAACCCACCATAGTTCTTGTGTTGGAGGCTCCAGATTGCTGTCCAGAACTCACTGTGGTCATCAGCGTCGCCTCAGCTGGGACCTCCCTTGGCTGGGAAGGACCTTCGGACCTGGAGCCCATGGTCGGCACTAGGTCAGGGTCGATTTTCCGGAGCTAGCATCTCTCATGGACGCCGACTCTGAAGAGGGATTGGCCGTTGAAGCACGGATCGGGCGGGGGGAAGATGCCGCCGGAGATAGAGCCGACCTGATGGATCTCCCATCGGCGTGTCTCAGCTTCCTCTTCCGACTGTAAGATTCGGCCAGCTCCTTACCCTTGCCCTTGTCGGGGTCATTGACCCTCTGGCTCGGAGCAGTGAGAGCTATCCTTTCTGAAGCTATGGGAATAGAAAGCCCAATGGTCCCACACTTCTCCACCAAGCCGAGGTCATCAAGCTCCGACATTTCTCGTCGAAGCTCCCTCCTGAACTCAGGAACTATGTTCAGAGGGAGGAATTCTGCTGGTGGAGTTAAGGCGTCTTGGGTGATAGCCCCGTGTTGAAGTTTGTGGAGATTGAGCTTCAAAGCTCCTTCATTTAGATTGGTCTATAGGCCAACTTCGATCCGGTTGTGGTACATCTTGCTGTTGAAAGCCCAAGCGAGCCACTCCCTCTTCTTCAGCGAAGCCCATCTGTTGGCCAGAAAGTTGTCGAAGACCATCTGAGGGGTCACTCTAGCCTCTACGCATTGCCAGATCCTAGTCAGGATGGGCTTATACGCTTCTGACAACTTCGAAGCCGCATTCCAGACATCGTTGTCAACATTGGGGAGGCTTGTTGGCAATTCCAGCCTGTCGTGTTGCTCCACAGCGATGATCACCCAATCTTTCTTCTAGTTGTCCCATTTCTCGGAGGGGAAGCTCCTCAAGTACTTGAAGGGACAGTTCTTGCGCTTCACGAAGTAGTAGAATCCAATCAACTCTGTCCCTTTTCCTGTAGTGTGGACCGTAAAGAAGGTCCAGAAGAGCTTGATGAAGGTCGCCACCAGCAAGAATGAGTAAGGTTCGAGGTGATGAAGCTGGAACCCGTAGAAGTCCAACAGCATTAGCAAAAAGCTTGAGAAGGGCGGGATCAGACCCACCATGGCGTACGTCGAGAAATAGATGATCTCTCCGGTGCGCTTCTTCTTGAACGGAAGCTTGCCAAAATGGATCGAGTTGTTGAAGGAGTCATTGGACCATCCCATGTAGGTCCGGACCCTCGACAATTCCTCGTCGCTCTTGATCTTGCTGCGGGTAAGACCCAACTCCATCGCGGCAAAGCAGAGCGAAAGTTGGAAAAGCTATGCAAGGGCGGAGAGGTTCTAAGCGCTAGTTCGAATGAAGGCATAAAGAGTCCTCAACCTGTGCAGCCTTTCCTTCTTAATTAAGCCTCTGCAACGCTTGGATGGAAACCGCATGGGGATCAAGATCTCATTTCAAAAATCTACCCCGTCAATGACAAAGGGCCCCGATCCACTCCTGCAGAAAAGTCAAAGTTATCACACCAGGTGAACCATTTTCATGATGGGAAGTTGGAAGCCCAAGGGTGGCGACCTGACAGGGTGCTCCGAACTGATATGGTTTTCGTATTGGAAACTGGCGACCTTCAATTGCGTGAGATCCGCACACCAGGATCTCACCCGCCGCATCAAGAGGAGCCACGTGGCGATGGCTTAACTAATGTTCGTTGTCCCAACAACCCAAGAAAAGATTTTTGAAGCCGCATAACTAGAACCGAAGATGGCCCCACCTCTAGTAGAATAACTTCACCCAAAGGCTTTCTCCCAGTGGTGGGCCCGGGGGCCACTATCGGTACCCTATGTACCGGGTACCCCCATGATACCACAAGTAAAATCATGGAGTTTCACTTGTCCGAGTTGAAGACCTCTAAAGGCTCCTCGGTCCCGCAACACTGGACCCGCCTCCCTCGTTCGGGTAGCTCTGGCACTGCTACATGTAACGCAAGGCCGGACCTAACTCCCTTCATAGGGAAGCTCGAGTCATGCCACATGCCTAGTGGCTCCGGACCTAACCCCCAGTAGAGGGAAGTATAGATGCTGCCACGTGTATAGTAGCTCCAGACCTGCCTCCCCACACAGGGGAAGCTCCAGAGCTGCCTCGTGTCGAGCCTCCCGACCTAATCCTGCAACATGAAGACTAACGAATTTCGAACGGCGCGGACATTAAAGAGGCTATTAAACAACTTTTAGAAGACTTGATTACGTGTCATTAATGCCATGCCAATGACACACGATCAAAGCGCGTTACCACACTGTTAATTACACCTACTACATGCAAATCGTGTATAGGTGATTGAATACCGCCGGGGCCACCTGTCGGGCCAGGCTAATAATGTAACGGCCAGTCCTTGAACTATAAAAGGGTTGCGTCGCATGAGACTAGACAACGAAGCTGATACGCACACAAGCCACTACACACCCATACATACAACAACCACCCCGTGGAATAGGAAATTACGCTCAGGTGGCCCGAACCATGTAAAAACTCCCCGTGTCACCGTCTCGTCCTTGATCTTAGCGCGCCCCAACAAAATACGAACCTCCGCGCACTACGCTTTAGTAGTATCAGGGGAAGTGTCATTGCAACACTTTGACAGATGTACTAGTCATGTGTGAACTAGCCCCCGAGTCGAGGAACCACTCGGAGTTGGACTGGGGCTGAACAACAGATGCATTCAAGGCGGCGAGCAGCGCTTGTGTGTCCCACAGAGAGGTGGTTTGTGCGCCATTGGTTCCTCTATTGGGAACACTTAGATGGGCGAACATAGCTTGTTGAGGAGGTATGTCGAGACGTGGACCGAGGACACTAGCAACAAGTGCACGAAATGGCATCGGCCATGCTTGCACCATACCGATCCACGGATCGTATCCTAGTTGCCAAGGTGCTGGTGCAGGAGAACATGGTGCCTGGGCAGAGTTGTTATTGGAAGCACCTCGACCGCGTCCGCGGCCATGACCGCATCCACATCCGAAATGACCACCTCCGTGACTCATTCGAGAGTCAAAATTGGAACCTTGTGCGACTTGTTGATTGTTCGTAGATTTAGAATCAGAAGCGGCCAACACTTGTGCATCGACGAAGTTGGCTCGCTGATTATCGAACAACTCCTCCATGAGGAGGTGTGATCTCACTTATAGAAAAGTATGGGGTTGCTACCTTGATGTAATAGTTGATATGGCATGTTAGTACCTTGGGTTTAGACCTCAAAGTAGATTCAGAACCTGCGACTGTTCGGACACCGGCTGGCCGACGTCACGCAGGTTATCTGCTAAGGTGTTCAGCTTTGAGCGGTAGTCAGAGATGCTCAAATCTCTTGACAAAGGTTCCGGAACTCAGCCTAAAAGAAAACAGGTCATTGGAGATGGTTGTCGTGGAAGAGGCGATCAATTTCTTGCCAGAGAGTATAGGCATCCTTTTTGCGCTGGCAGATGATTTGCCACACCTTCGGAGCACAAGTAGTGTAGATCCAATTCACCAAGCATTGGTCCACGCAGTGCCAGTCCGCATCTTGAAGAAGAATTGGAGTGGGAAATTTGATGAGATTTCAAGACCAAATTGCCCGATTGTTGAGTCAAAGAACATCCTCCAATCAGAATGATTTGGATTCTTGAGCTCTAGAACAACCATAACGTGGGCACGAATGTTCACGGTCTTCAAGAGATCGGCAGTGTGGTGGAGTGGTGAGATTGCTGCTCATCATTGTTGAAATGAGGTGCAGATGAGGAGGAGGAGGAGGAGGAGGAGGAGCGATCAGTGGGGGGATAAGGTGGTATTGTAGGCCATGAAGTTGGATCGGAGGACTAGAGAGGTCTGGTCACTGATACCATGTTGGATAATGTATTGCATTCACCACGCATAATACAATGAATGAGGTTACATATATAGGCCAAGCCCTTGGCTGCAGCTGGAGGTAAATGAAGATCCTACAAGTCCAGTGTAGATGGCGTTTGTTGAGGATGTGCAGGACGACGTGGATCCCTGATCGAGTCAAGAGGCAGAGCGATGTGCGCTAACAGTATAAGTGCAAGATCGAGAAGTGAATTGTTGTGAAGGAAATTGCCGTGAGAGCGATCGAGATAGAGGGAAGGAGGAAACGGGCGGCGGCAGATGCAGTGCAAAGACAGACCAGTCGCGTCTCGTAGCTCAGCTAGCTTGGCACGCACGCGTGCATGGTTGGCTGGTGAACGCGAGTGTTAACGGAGTCCGGCGAGGGAAGAGGAGGAGAGGAGGAGGCAGCATGGGAAGGAAGAAGAAGGGAGGCGACGAAGATGTTTCTCGATCTGTTCTTCCTTGTCCCCTGTCTGTTACGAGAACAAGTCTTAATAAGGGTTCATCCCGATGGCCTCTCAACTCAGTTGCTCACCCACTCGGTACCCGTTACTCGTACATTCGGCCTCTTGGGCCTGAAGCTCCGACGCGGCCCACGGTCTTCTTCATTTGGGCTAGGCGTGGGCTCCTCCTCAATTGCTCCCTCCGCGACCTGTGCTGCACGGGTGCTGACATTCCCCCCATCTGGAAAACCTGCTTGCCCCAAGAAGGAGCACGGGGAAAGGCTTGGAAGATGCAATCAAAATCCTCCCAGTTCGCCAGCTGCTTGGGTATGTCAGACCAATGGACGAGTACTTGTTGAGTAGGAGTGCCCGCACGTACCACAATGTGCTCCTGGAGAATAAGCAGAGGAATACGAAGGTTGTGTGACAAATTTGGGAGCTCAGTACTAACCTGGGAGATACCCGGATGTGCCCTCTTCTGCTGTGAGACATGAAATACTGGATGGATCGAAGAATACAACGACAACTGGAGCTTGTATGCAACTGAGCCAATGCGGTCAATAATTTCAAAGGGACCAAAGAATTTGAATGACAGCTTCTGATTGGAACGAGGCAATAATGAGCTCTGTATGTATGGCTGAAGCTTCACATACACGGAGTTGCCCACAGAAAAGGATACTTCAGAACGGCCCTTATCGACCTGCCGTTTCATGTGCTGTTGTGCGCATAGAAGATGCTGGTGAACTAGTGTAGACATCAATGACCTATTAGATAACCATGTCTTCAAGTCAGGATGAGAGACAACCGTATCAACAGAGATGCCAAAGTGATTGGACTATGACCATATAAGGCTTCGAATGGCGGGGCACCCAGGGAAGAGTGGGGACAGGTATTGTACCAAAACTCAGCGAGTTGTCACGCCCGGTCATCGAAAAGATGAACAGATGCAAATCACATGTACGCCAGGATCAGTTGAATCGTACATGTGTTGACGAAAGTGAAATATCATTACATAGCCATGTTCGAGTACATAAATAGTCTTACAATATAACCCGAGGGGATACAAATACACACCACAAACCTATTTACATCATCTAAACAATTCACAAAGTCCAAACTACAACGGAAGGCTAAGTAGACAAATAGGGCTCCATCTTCACAGGTAGTTGCGCGAAGGATCGCCAGCCTAGACCAAGTCCTCCGGGTTGACGAAGAAGTCTTCCGCTACCGCTTCTTCTTTTTATTCTAATGGAAAAGTAAACGCTTGAGTACATAGAGTACTCAGCAAGTGTACGAAGAGAATGACATGATTGGCTAGAACAAGGGTAGGCCAATTATGGCTTAAGCACTATGCTTAGATCCTATCCTTAGCTTTCAATTAGCAATATCATAATTCAAGGAATAATTCAACACATAATTAATGATGATGAATGTAACTTGAATCATAAATAACCACTATTTCCCAACCATGATCTAATTATGAACTGTACCCAAGCCGCTCTTGTCCGTGAGCACGGCTGTCATGACAGTTTTACCAAATCTCTTCAGAGAGTGTACCCTTTACCCACAAGTAGTTATTCCATCCCTTGTGGCCAGGTGGACTGAGTAAACCTCCATGTAGCCCGTGGTGATCAACCACATTTCACACTTCCGTAGGTTTGTGGCCAAGAGATCACTACATGGCCTTTACAAAGGTACTCCCGACTAGTGCTAGCCCTCTAATGTTTCCACCACTGAGGCATTTCCGGAGTAACCCTCTGGCTCAGAGCCCCCTCTTGAGCCTTGCGGTTCCCAGAGTAGTACCCCTGCATAATTCCCTGCACCATCCAACTACTAGCATTTCATCGGGAGAAACCTCATTGATTGACCAAGCTGCCCCATCTCAGTCTCGTGGTGGTACTATAAAGCTTAGTGACTTCCTCCATAAACCGGTCCTTAGAATCCGGTGGTGCCAAACCCAATCCTGGGTCTCGTGCAAACTGCACCATGCCAAAACTATCCAACCACCAGATTCCTATCCACAACTATTGTGTGTCCATCATGATTAAAGAAATCATAAAGTATAATATGTCACATTTGTATGAAATCCCATTCCCAATGTCTAAGTATGGCTAAGCATAATTAAAACCTATCTACTTCCCAACCCAAATCAGGTGACAAGGAATTATGTGGAACAAGGCATGTAACATGAAATAGGACATCATTTTATTTAGCATGCATCTAACTAAAATCCTAAAATTGGTACAAGATGGTCAAGGGCACTTGCCTTCTTCGAAGACCTGGTTGTTGCTGAAGTCTTGGTCTTGGAGATTAAAGTTGGGGTCGTAGTACGACTCTAAATATATTGCCCAATCATGGCAAAAAGAAAATAAAAGCTAAATAGTAAAGAGCACACTATACCTGGCATCACAACATACACATAAGCATACAATTCTATACTAATGCGTCCCTACGAAGCATTTATTATTTTACATAGCCAAAATATGCATTTTATATTTATCTTACATTTTTAGGATTATTTATGACCTAAAATCTTTACTTAATTTTCTATGGCCAAAATGTATTTTAAACATTTTTAACAAATTTTCCATGGTCAAATTATATTTTATTTGCACTCTACAATTTTAATACAGCATAAAAACATTTTATACAAATTTTCCTACTGTTTTTATATTTATTTACCCTTTTTATCTATTTTCTACACATCAAATACTGTTTTAAACAATATTCTGTAAATAAATAAGATACCAGGGGCTAATTGATAATTTTCCCATACTGCATTGGGGCTAAAAGTATAATTCTATAAGTTTCTAGGGGCTAGATTGTTTAATTTATTGATTAAATCCATTTTCACAGAGTCCAGGGGTTAGATTGCTAATTCTAGGGGTTAGACTTGAATTCCAGAGGAATCCAGGGGGTAGCCCGCAAGATTCCAGGGGCCAGGGCGAAATTGTTGCGGCGGTAAATAAATTTTAAATGTGGGCAATTGGATCCGAATCGGGTGGCCTAGATTTAAAATGACCGAACCGGTATGGCCGGTCAAATCTCGGCCGTTCGGTCGAAACCGATGGCTCAGGGACGACCACGTCGCCTCTGGCGACGCTGTCACACGCGCGCGGCAGCGCTCGGCACCCGCGGCGGTAGACCTCACCGGCGTTGGCCAATTCGGCCAAAACGCCGCCGATTCTAAGCGTGCTATGCCCTAAACGCAAGAGGAGAGAGAGTGGAGCATACCTCGGGGGGTTTCGGGGCGCGAAATCGGCTGGAGAGGAGTCGGTGACGAGAGGCGACGACTGTTGGCATCGGCACTCGTCGATTCTGGCGAAACCCCAGCGTTCTCTCCACGAAAACTTGCCCGGCGTGCTCCTAGCGACAAGGCGAAGAGGTTAGAGGAGAGTGGAGAGGGAGGCAACTGCCGAAGAGCCAGGAACGGAGGCGACAGAACTTGGCGATAGTGCGCCTAGGGTTTGGGCGCAGGGAAGAAGAAATAGAGGGGGAGGCAAGATTTTATAGAGGGGAAATGGGCGTCGGTTGAAGGCGAGCGCGAACGACGGTTCCCCGGTTGAACCGTGCATGGTTCGACGGTTGGAGATGGGGGTGGTGCGGCGTGGGCGCGGTACGGGAAGAGGGCGGCGGTTGCCCAGGGAAGGGGATGATGGGTGGGTCCCGTGCGGAAGAGAGAGAAGAGAGGGAGTGGGGGTTGTTGGGCTGCGGGTGAGGGAAGGGGGAATTGGGCCGGGGTGGAAGATTTGGCCCAAGTGAGGGTTTTATTCTTTTTCTTTTTCTTTTTCATTTCTTTTTCTTTTGATTTGATTTCAAATTCATACTTCAACGTTTGCTACTTGTTTGAACTTCAAAATTCACACAAAAATGCAGACTTGAATGTTCTATACTTCGCTCAAATTTATGCACATAAAATATGAGTGTTACAACTCTACCCCCTTAAAAAGGAATCTCACCCTCGAGATTCGGACGTCCTAAAATAATAGATGAGGGAATTCGGCCTTGAGATCTTCTTCTCTTTCCCATGTTGCTTCTACCTCCGAGTGATGTTTCCATTGCACTTTACACATACGAATGACTTTGTTTCTGGTAACCTTTTCTAATATCTCAAGTATCTTGATAGGCTGTTCCACATAAGAAAAATCTTCTTGTACGTCAACTGCTTCCATAGGTAACTGTTCCTCAGGCACTTTCAGACACTTCTTAAGTTGTGACACATGAAATACATTATGTACATCTGACAAGTGCGGCGGAAGCTCAAGCTGATAAGCCACTTCACCTCATCGTTCTAATATCTTGAACGGACCAATGTAGCGGGGTGACAACTTGCCTCTTACTTTAAATCTCCTCAACCCTCTCATGGGTGACACTTTCAGATACACATAATCACCAACCTCAAAGGTTAGATCACGTCTTCTAGTATCTGCATAACTCTTCTGTCTTGTTTGGGCTACCTTTAGATTCTTCCGAATTTCCTGTACTTGTCTTTTAGCCTCTTTTAATACATCAGGCCCAAAAACATGACTTTCCCTAGTCTGATTCCAAAATAACGGTGTTCTACATTTCCGCCCATACAATGCTTCAAAAGGAGACATCTTCAAACTGGCTTGATAAATGTTGTTGTAAGAGAATTTGGCATATGGCAGATTTTTATCACAACTTTGGCTATTCTTTAAAGCACACGCTCTCAACATGTCCTCTAATATCTGGTTGGTACGTTTTGTCTGACCATCAGTCTGAGGATGATACGCCGAGCTAAAATTTAAGCGGGTATCCATTGATTCATGCAACTTCTGCCAAAATCTTGAGGTAAATTGAGTGCCTCGATCTGAGATAATCTTCTTAGGAACTCCATGTAAACATACAATCCTTAAGATATACAGTTCCGCCAACTTGGGACCATTGTAGGTTTCTTTCACAGGAATGAAGTGGGCAACTTTAGTTAAATGATCCACTATAACCCATATAGAATCATATCAAAACTGTGTCCTTGGTAGTCCCACAATGAAATACATACTAATTTCTTCCCATTTCCATTCTGGCACTTTGATTGGTTGCAACAACCCTGCTGGTCTTTGATGTTCCGCCTTAATCAATTGACATGTATCACATATGGCCACATATTATGCTACATCCTGTTTCATTCCATGCCACCAATATCGATCTTTAAGATCTTGATACATCTTCGTGCTTCCGGGATGAATGGAGTATGATGAGTCATGAGCTTCCCTTAGTATCAACTCTCTAATCTCCTTTATATCCGGAACATAAATCCTCTTTCCAAGCCATAGGGTTCCTTGTTCATCCTCTCTAAAGTTGGGAGCTTTCCCTTTCTTCATTAATTGCTTGATCTCCTGGACCTTCTCATCATTATTTTGTCCTTCTCATATATCACGTTCAAGGGTTGAATCCACTTCCATAGAAACTGCTTCAGTACTAGACACTAGGCATAAGATTAACCTTGCAAACTCTTCACATAACTGGGGTTGAAGAGCTTGTACTGACAAATTATTACATTGTCCCTTTCTACTTAGAGCATCAGGGACCACATTAGCCTTTCCTGGATGGTAGTTGATCCCCACATCAAAATCATTTATTAATTCCAACCAACGATGTTGTCTGAGATTAAATCTGGTTGTGTGAATATGTACTTCAAGCTCTTGTGATCTGTGTATATCTCGGTTCTTTTCCCCATTAAGTAGTGTCTCCATATCTTCAATGCATGGACAACAGCTGCCAATTCTAGATCATGGGTTGGATAATTCCTCTCATGTTTCCGAAGCTGTCTTGAAGCATAGGCTACAACATGTCCTCCTTGCATTAAGACACATCCTAAACCATGACCGGATGCATCACAATAAAATACAAACTCCTTCTGCATGTCAGGCATCACCAATACTGGTGCACTGGTTAACCTCTTCTTCAACTCGACAAAGCTCACTTCACATTCGGGGGTCCACTTGAAAGCAACTCCTTTCTCAAGCAACTTCGTTAGTGATCGAGAGATCTTTGAAAATCCCTCGATGAATCGATGATAATAACCAGCCATGCCTAAGAATCTTCGTATATCATGTACACTCTCAGGTGTTTCCCATTTAAGGACATCCGCCACTTTGCCTAGATCCACTGCTATACCTCCTTCAGATATGACATGACCCAAAAATGATACTTCCTTTAGCCAAAATTCACACTTACTAAGTTTGGCATATAATTGGTGTTGGCGAAGCTTTTGTAGAGCCATCCTGATGTGCTCCTAGTGCCCTTCTTCAGTCTTGGAGTAGATAAGTATGTCGTCGATAAACACCACTACAAACATACTCCATGAATAACTTGTTCATCAGATACATAAAATATGCGGGGGCATTGGTCAATCCAAATGGCATAACTATATACTCATATAGTCCATATCGAGAGACAAATGCAGTCTTGGGAGTGTCTGAGGGTCTAATCTTCAGTTGGTGATAACCCGAGCGAAGATCAATCTTAGAGAACACACATGCTCCTCTCAACTAATCAAACAAATCTTCGATTCTTGGTAGTGGGTATTTATTCTTGATTGTTACCGCATTTAAGGCATGATAATCCACACACAACCTTTGAGTACCATCCTTCTTAGGTACAAATATGACTGGTGCTCCCCAAGGCGATGAGCTAGGACGAATATATCCTTTCCCCAGTAACTCCTCAATATGATCCTTTAGTTCAGCTAGTTGTTTAGCGTCCATTCTATACGGCCTCTTATATATTGGGGTCGTTCCAGGTACTAACTCAATGATAAACTCAATCTCTCGATCAGGGGGCATACATGGTAAGTCATCTGGAAATACATCCGGAAACTCACTCACAACCCTGATGCCTTCTGTACTCTCAAGATGGTTGAGTTGTACAACTGCCTCTTGTGTCTGATCTGGCTTGAACTCCACTGTAGTGCCATCTGGGTGCATTAAGCAAACTATCCTAGTTGCACAATGAATTACTCGTTGATTCTTTGTCAGCGAGTCCATTCCTAGAATGATGTCTAATCCTTACGAGTTCAACACTATTAGGTTGGCCCAAAAGACTACCCCCCTTATGTTTATACTCACTTTACGGCATAGATGCCTTGCCACCATCTCTCCTCCAAGAGAGTTTATCAGCAACGGCCGATTCAAGAATGTAACTACCATGTCATGCTTCTTTATGAAATATTTGGATATAAATGAATGTATAGCACCCAAATCAAATAATACTGTGGCGGGGTGGGAATTAGCAAAAAGCATACCGATCACCACATCAGATGCTTCCTGAGCTTGCTCTAGTGTCACATGATTGACACGTCCAGGTGGGTTCTGCTACTTCTTTGGACAATTGTTCGAGTAGTGTCCTAGTTTTCCACACTTGTAGCATTGAACTCCTGCAGCATTGTTCTGACCCTTGTTACCTCCTAATTGATTCCTCGGTGGTTGACCATTGGGACGGTTAGCTGGTGCTGAAGGGCGAGGTGGTTGCATCTGCTGGCGAGGGGGTTGCATTGGTTGGCGTGGAGGTTGTTGTTGCTGGCGCATCTGCTGATTGTAGGGTGTGGGTGGCCGTTAGTTGGGGTTTGGGAATCTCTGCCCCGAGTAAGAGTTCATAGGGCGAGTCATGGGTGTTGCAGGCTGAGGGGCGAAACGAGGGCGTACATTGCTACTAGAGGCATGTCCTAGAGCCAACTTCCTCTTCCTGTCATCATCGTCGAGTTCCTTCTTGGTCCTCTCCACTTCAAAGGCCTTGTCAACCAATTTCTGAAAGTTGTTGTAGTCACTGGAAGACATGGCGAACTTCAACTCCTTGTCCAGTCCATTCTTGAAACAGAACTGCTTCTTGGAATTAGTATTCACATTTGTTGGTGCATAGCGAGATAACTGTGTGAATGCATTCAAGTAGGCTCGCACAGTCATACGACTCTGCTTTAATAAGAGGAACTTCTCATGTCTTGCTTGGACTTCTCCCTTAGGTACAAAGTGATTGCGGAAATTAGTCCTAAATTCTTCCCAAGTGATGTTCTCCGGATTCTGATGGGCTTCAGTGAAGGCGACCCACCAGTCGGTTGCAGGTCCCTGGAGTTGATGAGAGGCTAACAGTACCTTCTCTCTTCCTTCACATTGAATGAGCCTCAACTTGCTTTCAACCGTTTGAAGCCAATCATCGGCATCAATTGGCTCACTAACTGTGGCAAGGTGGGTGGATGGGTGTTAAGAAAGTCCCTTAGAAAGGACCTGGGTGGAAAAGGTGGTGGTGGTGGTGGAAGGTTGTATTGTGGTGGCGGTGGTTGTGCTTGCTGCATATTAGTAACTATCTGGGTAAAGTTGTTGAGTAGTTGGGTTTGAATAGCCATCATCTGCTGCATCTGATGTGCTGCTGGGGCTCCTCGAGCACCCCAACCATTCCATCTTGGCAATCCTCCAAATCCATCATCTTAGGACACAGCACCCCTTCCACGACCACTGCCTTTACCAGCCATCTGTATAGGGAATAATTGAAACTTTAGGATAATAGATAAGATATAGAAGGGTACGCTATGGTAAACGGTCCCAACTACATGCATCAAGGGAAACATATATATATATATATATATATATATATATATATATATATATATATATATATATAGCAAGCAAATTCATTAATCAACTAGTGCGGATGTGGATAGGATGCTAATGCATTCCACAACTCGCACAACACACTAACAAGCCTATATACAAATGACGTGGATGTGGACAGGATGCCTAGGCATTCCACAACTCACGTTGCACACACACACACAACATGAAGCAAACTACTAATACAATACCATAGATAACACAACTCAAGACTAGAGAGGGCGTAGCTACACACTCCTACCTACTAAGGGTAGGTGTCCTGAGTCGTCCAACAGGGTAACAAGTCTACTCCTGCTCGTCGGGGTCCTCGTCGGAGTCCTTCTCGGTCTCCTCCTCCGGGTCCTCCTCCTCTGGGTCTGCTCCCGATTTCACGGGTGAGTGCTCACGACGATCCGGAGAGTCTGGGTCCCAGGGCTCAGTGTCCGAAGCATACTGAGGAGAGTTCAGGTCAGTCGCAGTGATCCTCCTGTAACGTCGGTGAAGCTGCTCGTAGCGGTCAACGAGCTCCCTGCTGTCCTGAAGCTCCTGCTGACAACGCTGGATTCATGAAGACAACTCCAAAACATCGTCCACAAGCCTCTCGCTCTGAGCGAGGTACAGAGGCCCCTCGACGTCACGTCCAGTGAAGTCGGCTGTGCCACTAGGGCGCTAAGGGGTGTACGCGTGCTCTGTGCGCTCGAGGCAGAACCTGTGGGCGTGACTCCAGTAGGTAGTCGCCTCCCACGTAGCATCCTCCTCAGCAACATGCTGGGAGCTCCTCCAAGCCGAAGAGTAGTGTGAGTTCAGCAGCTCCGAGTCGTAGTAGATCGACAGCTGGGTATTCCACTCAAGTCCACCAGTAGAGGGTACAGAGATCCTAGTAGTGTGGTAGACGAAGTGAAGACGGTACTCACGGTACCCCACAGCACGAAGGAGAGAGCGAAGATGGGTACACATCCTTGATGCAACACGTCCAGAAGAGATCAGCACTGTCTCCCTCCTGGGCGTGTGAGGTGCAGAGCGACTGACTAGGGCGTGGTGAGGAACACGACCCCCAGTCGACTTACGTGCCGTCTGCTTGGTGCGCGCCATCTACAAACATTTGAAAAGAAGAGAGTGAGATCAATAATAAATAAATTAAGTTAGAATAAAAACAATAGGTACAGCAAGATAAGAAGCACAAGGATTGAGATGGAAAGCACAAAGTTTTGGAAATACTATCTTATAAGAAAATAGTATAGTCCTTAGTTTCGACCATTTCTAACTAGGCTTGAATCCTATGGGCAACACGGCTCTGATACTACATTGTCATGCCCGGTCATCGAAAAGATGAACAACGCTAATCACATGTATGCCAGGATCAGTTGAATCGTACATGTGTTGATGAAAGTGAAATATCATTACGTAGCCATGTTCGAGTACGTAAATAATCTTACAATATGACCCGAGGGTCTAAAAATACACACCACAAACCTATTTACATCATATAAACAATTCACAAAGTCCAAACTACAGCAGAAGGCTAGGTAGACAAATTGGGCTCCATCTTCACAGGAAGTTGCGCGAAGGATCGCCAGCCTAGACCAAGTCCTCCGAGTTGACGAAGAAGTCTTCCGGTGCCGCTTCTTCTTCATATTCTAATGGAAAAGTAAATGCTTGAGTACATAGAGTACTCAGCAAGTGTGGGAAGAGAATGACATGATTGGCTAGAACTAGGGTGGGCCAATTATGGCTTAAGCACTATGCTTAGATCCTATCCTTAGCTTTCAATTAGCAATATCATAATTCAAGGAATAATTCAACACATAATTAAAGATGATGAATGTAACTTGAATCATAAATAACCACCATTTCCCAACCATGATCTAATTATGAACTGGCCCCAAGCCGCTCTTGTCCGTGAGCACGGCTGTCATGACAGTTTTACCAAATCTCTGCAGAGAGTGTACCCTTTACCCACAAGTAGTGATTCCATCCCCTGTTGCCAGGTGGACTGAGTAAACCTCCATGTAGCCCATGGTGATCAACCACATTTCACACTTCCGTAGGTGTGTGGCCAGGAGATCACTACATGGCCTTTACAAAGGTACTCCCGACTAGTGCTAGCCCTCTAAGGTTTCTGCCACTGAGACATTTCCGGAGTAACCCTCCACCTCAGAGCCCCCTCTTGAGACCTGCGGTTCCCAGATCAGTACCCATGCATCATTCCCCACACCATCCAACTACTAGCTTTTCATCGGAAGAAACCTAATTAATTGACCAAGCTGCCCCATCTCAGTCTCGTGGTGGTACTATAAAGCTTAGTGGCTTCCTCCATAAACCGGTCCTTAGAATCCGGTGGTGCAAAACCCAATCCCGGGTCTTGTGCAAACTGCACCATACCAAAACTATCCAACCACCAGATTCCTATCCACTACTATTGTGTCTGCATCATGATTAAAGAAATCATAAAGTATAATATTGAAAGCATCTAGGCCCCATGAGGTACGGTTTTGGTGATTAATGACAACCATTCGATATTACTAATGAATTTGTGAATGCAAGGTCCCAATAACACTCAATCAAATGAATTCAATATTACATTGGAGACCCATATAAAATCAACCAATGGGATCAAATCGAATCATACGAAGACAAGAAGTGAAAGCTCTAACTTGATACTTGAAGACTATCAAAACAACACCTCAATCAAGTGTCAAAGAGGTCACAAGTTCAATTACAAAAGAACAACTCAAAACAACTCGAAGTCAACAGATTGAACACACCGGATCATCCGATGTTTGTTGAGTTGACTGCATCGGTCGAGTTGTGTCAACAGAAGAAGAAGACCTCAGACAAATGCACTCACCGGATCATCCGATGTGAGTGGCTCAGTGACATCGGTCCATCATCACAGTTTGCAATACCATTGGACCAAGTGAAGCACCGGATCATCCGATGTGCATAACTACATACATCGGTCGATCACTCCAGTAAGCTTCAAGATCAAGCAAAATTCTGGAGAAAGAGCCACCGGATCATCCGACGAGAAGACAGGTCAACATCGGTCTAACAACGGTCATATCTGACACAGTGACATCAACTAATTTGGCTTTGACCGATGTTAACTGAAGGGAAGACATCGGATCATCCGGTGTTCGCAGAGAAGTGATGTCAGCCTACTTTTCCAACGGCTATTTCATGGAGGCTGGCTATTTATACCCCTTCAACCTGTCAAATCGATAAGACTTGAAGCCCAGACATACTCTACACATCCTAGAGCATTCAAGACATAGAGCTACCACTTTCACATCATTGTTCATCATTTGTACACCAAGAGATAGGCTAGAATTAGCTAGAGATAGTGCTTGTGTGCCTCCATTCTAGGTGATTGGAGTCTCTAGTGTAGTGAGAGACATAAGGGAGTGTCCCTTGGTGTGTGTGACTTCCGGAGCTTGCCAAGAGAATTGTGGAAGCCCGGAGGATTCAAAGTGTACAAGGCTTGAGCTCCACCTTGCCAAGGTTGGCGAACGGAGAAGAATAGTGAAGACCTCCTTGTCTCGGTGACTTGGGAGTGGCAAAACCCTTCGGTAGGTGCCACAACGTTGATGTAGGAAGATCCTTGTGATCTTGCCGAACCACGGGATAAACTCCGTGTCCCTTGAGCGTTTGCATCCCTCTCCCTTTTACATTTATGCAATCTTCATTCCGCAACTTTAATTTACATTGATTGCATAGATTAATCGCATAGGGAATTGGGCTTTAAGTTGTTAGCTTTTAATTACCTTAAAATTTGAAAGAAAGCCCAATTCACCCCCCTCTTGGGTGTTTCGATCCTTACAATTGGTATCAGAGCCTTGTTGCTCTTTGGATCATTCTAGCCTCACCGCTAGAGAGCTAAAATGGCCAAGAATGGGGGTTCGGTTCCTACCTTCGAGGGCAAGAACTTTGCCTATTGGAAAGCACGCATGCGTGCCTACCTAGAGGCTATTGCTCCCGAAGTTTGGGAAGCGACCCATGCGGGGTTTGGAGATCTCAATTATGTTGGTGACCAACTAAAATGGGATGCTAAAGCTAGAAATGCTATCTATGAATGCATAAGTCAAGACGTATTTGCTAGAATTGCTAGTAAAGAGAAAGCTTGTGAAATTTGGGCATGTTTAATTGAAATACATGAGGGCTCATCTCGTGTTAAAGAACTCAAATATCACTTTCTTAAATCCAAGTATGATGAATTCAAAATGCTTCCTCATGAGAATGTTAACCAAATGTTTTCTCGTTTAAATGTGCTCATTGAGGAGATTAACGCACTTGACATTGCTTCTCTTGGTAAGGGACTTATCAACCGCAAGATCCTCATGCTTCTACCCAAGCCCAAGTACAACATTATCAATTCAATGCTCCAAAAAGAATCACTTGACAACATTGAAGTTTCGGAGCTCATTGGAGAAATTCATGCTCATGAGATGAGCGTACTTGGAATGATGGAGGAGTTATCATCAAAGACCATTGCTCTCAAGGCTTCAACCAAGAATACAACTCCCAAGAAGAAGAGAGTGGTTGAGCCTAGCTCAAGTGAAGAAGATCAAGCAACAAGCGAAGAGGACGATGGCGAGCTTGCGTTTATGATGAGGAAATTTTCACATTTAAACTCCAAGATCGCAAAGAAGGGATACTCTTTTGATCCCAAGAAGAAAGCCTTCCTCCCAAGAAAAGATGAAAACAAGACATGCTATAATTGTGGTGATCAAGGCCACATATCATATGATTGTCCAAAACCGGACAAGAGGAAGGACAACCACAAGGGAAAGCATCGAAAGCTAGAAGAAAGTGATGAAGATGAAGAAGAGGTCAAGCCCAAGCGCTCCTTTGGAAAGAAGAAATTTGACAAAGGCAAGAAGACCAAGCTCTTTCCAAAGAAGAGAAGAGGGCCTCAAAAAGTCTTCATGTGCGAGGCCAATGAGTGGATCACGGATGAAGAATCAAGCGACGAAGAGAGTGAAGATGAAGAAAACTTGGCGGGCCTTGCCATCGTCGACAAGGACAACTCACCTCTTCGTCCACCTCCTATGTGCCTCATGGCAAAAGGTAACACTAATGTACGTGACGACTCTAGCGATGATGATGATGAGCTCTCCCTCGATGAATTAGCATCTATGATTAATGAATACCATGTCATCATAAAAAGGGAAAAGAGAAAGGTTAAGGCACTTGAACAAGCTTGTGCTAAGCTTGAGAGTGCGAAGCTCGATTTGCATGACAAGTATGTAACCATACTTAAAGAGCATGACACGCTCAAAACACATGTCAAGCAAATCGAGGAGGAAAATGCTCAAATCAAGCTTGATCATCATGAGCTTGACTTAGCAAACCAAGCACTCTTGGGAAAGCACAATGACTTGGTTCAAGAACATGAAGTGCTTAACCATGCTTATGAAGCAATTGAACTAAAAATGAAAAACATGAAAAAGGAAACCCTTGATGGCAAAGTATCAACTACTTCACATGCCACTAATATTTTGGATAAGTCTTTGCCTTTGAAAGCAAGCCTTAGGGAGAAGGAGTTGATGGACGAGATTGAAAGTCTCCACACTAGTGTGGCAAGACTTTCTAAGGGGGAGGACAAGCACAAGGAAATCCTCTACCAACAAGCTAAAGGCTTCAACAAGAGAGGACTTGGATCCTTCCCGGTGCTCAACAAAGGGAAGGTGCCCTCACCGGAGCTTAGGACGAGCTTCATCAAAGAAGTTGGTTCCTATTGCCAACATTGTGAGGTCACCGGACATCACACGAGGGAGTGTCCTCTTCCCAACCGTCCTTCTCCCAAATTGCCTCCTAACTACAAATCTACTTTCAATGATTACCACTATCTCTTGAGCAAAGTAGGTGGCAAGGTGAAGGCAAGGTTCATCGGCAAAGACATTAAGGGCATGAAGGGGAAGCTCCCCAAGCAACTTTGGGTCCCAAAATCACTTGTATCACACATACAAGGACCTAAGTTGGCTTGGGTGCCTAAACTCAAAAACTAACTTCATGTGTGTAGGTGAACTACAAAGCCGGAGGAAAGCATTGGGTACTCGATAGCGGGTGCACTCAACATATGACCAGCAATGATGGTATGTTCACCACCATAGAGAACCCCGACAATCATGAACAAGTCACCTTTGGTGACATGTGACGCTCGGTTCCGAAAATGAACCAAGCTAACGCATATGTGTGCCCAGGATGTTCACCACACATACACGAGTGAAACCACAAAAGGATATACAGAAAATTACCACAGCTCAAATTATTAAATAAGTACTCTTATTACACAATTCATTAAATCCTCGAATACAAGCTCTAATGAATATTAATGACAAGTTCAACTAATGCAGCGGAAATAAACTAATTAAACAACTAAGCAAACTAAGCAACTATGCAGCATAAGCGACAGGGTATGTATGCGCAGCTCCAATCAACACCACAGGCAATGCTGACGATGGACACGGCCTAGAACTCCGCATTGTCGCCATTAAAATCCCAGTCCTGACCTGCAACTGTTGGGGTGGGGGATTGCAAGAGTGAGTACATGTCGTACTCAGCAAGTGTGGAAAGTATGACATGTGGCTGATTCAAATGACGACAATAATAATGGCAAAGTGCTGAAAAGTACATTAAAACATTTGAAAAGCAATATATTATAATTATATAAATCAAAACCATCATAATCATAAGTAATACCATAATACCAAACTGAATTCATTACCATCATCAATAAGTCCAGATTTCACCATTGCCAATAACCATATTCAATACCAGAAATTAATCCATAACCATCCATACCATTACCAAACCATAACCATCCCAAATTCCAATTTCCCCCTAATCATGGAAGTTGTCCAGGTTCTCATAACCGGGAGCACGGCTATCATGATAGTTTTAATTAATACTCTGCAGAGTTCGTACCTCTTTACCCACGTGTTCGTGATTTCATCACCCTTCGGCGACTAAGAACCTCCCTTATGCCCATGACCCGTCGGTCACATTACACACTTCCGTTGGTGTGTGGCCAAGAGATCACAAAATAGCCTTTACAAAGGGATTACTAGTCTATTTAGACCCCACTGAGGTTTCACCGGTGGCGATGCCTCCAACTGAGCACATCTTCAACCAAGGGCCCCCTCTTGAGCCATTCGGATCCCAGGGTAGTCCCACCAATCATCAACAAACCCAATCCGACTACCCCTTCCCCGAGCATCCACAATGGTCCAAACAACACTAGCAAAGCCCTAATTAATCAGCTACGCCGCACCCATACTTGGCCTCGTGGTGGCACTGTAGTCCTGGCTTATTCTCGCATGAACCGGTCCTTAGATCTAAAGCAAGCAAACCACCATAACATCCAACCCATCCACATACCAGGCTTGCTTAGATCATCCATTACCATACCATATTTAACCAGTTCATGTTAACCATAATCTCATCCATGCATAAAATTGAGTGGTATAGTTATTCCCATCCCAGTTGATTAAGCAAAGCAAAAAGGTGAAAACCCTTCCCGACTCTCTACCATAAATTCCAGGTGACAAGGGTGGTCAACAAAACTAGTAAACTTCCTACCATAGGATTCCCATCAAATTGACACAAGCATGCAGTTTTGCAAACAAAACACTTATTTTAAAAACAGGATCAATATGCTTCAAGGACACTTGCCTTGCTCTTGCTGTTGATTAGGGTCAAAGCCTTCGAACTCTTGAGGTTGTAGATCCTCCGTGGCACTCTCTAGCGCAAATCCGTCTAATCCACACAATAAACATACAAAACAAGAAACACAATCAAAGAGTGCACAAATATTACTCAATATGACATGACATGCATGATTGATGCAATGCAAGGTAGAACTTGTTACTAGATTGCTTTTAATGATCACTAACTAGTTCTAATAGATTTTAACAAGTTTATACAGGTTTGGATTCGATTAGATCAAATTTTAGAATTAACTCAACACAATTTAACCAGAAAGATCGGACTAGTCCGCTTGGGACCAGACAAGTCCGCACTTGACGAGATCAGCAGATTAGGGTTTTCTAGATCGACGTGAATTTGGAGATTAGGGGTTGAATTCACATAAGAAAAAGAGAATAGAAGGTATACCAGGTGTTTAGAACTCCAATGAACCAAGAAACTTGGAGGTAACACTTGGATCTTGATGATCTAGGGTTGGTGATGAACTTGGGATGAATTGGTGGTGAAGGACGAAACTTGGTGGAGATCTTGATCCTCCTTCGTTTCCTCCTCTTCTTCTTCTTGTTTGGGATCTTCTCCTCCCTCCTTGATGGTGGCTCCCCACGAACTAGGGTTTGGGTGGGTGGAAAAGTGGCAAATAGATTTCAAACCAAGGGGTGGGGCTGTTTATATAGAGGTGGAGGCTAGGGTTAGATGGATTTCGAGTTTAGGATGAGTAGAGGCCGGTTTAGAGTCCCACATGGGCTCTAAAAGAGTTAGGCACGACGTCCCTAGGCCCACTTGACGTGAAACCCAAGAAACAAGTCGTAAAACAAAAGGTCAATCTCGGAGTCACGAAATATCGGACAAGTTCGGACAGGACCGGACTAGTCCGAAGTCGTCCAGAGAGAAAATCGGACAAGTCTGGCCAAAAATCGGACAAGTCCGATCTTAGTCAGAAAGGAAAATGGACAAGTCCGCTGGAACACCGGACTAGTCTGGAAAAGTCCAGGGACTTAGCAAATTTTCAAGGATTCATGGAATATCGGACTAGTCCGCACAAAATCGGACATGTCCGAAAGTTTCCAGAGCCAAAATCGGACTAGTCCGCAGCAAAAACGGACAAGTCCATTTTTAGTCAGAGAGAAATCGGACTAGTCCTCAGTAAAATCGGACTAGTCCGCACTTTCCTGCGTTTTAAGTGCGGTTTTGCTCCAAATCAATTTTAAATGCTCCGAACCAATGTTAAACTCGTTCCTCTTTATGTGGGTTAATGTTAAACATGTATATGAGTGCATGTAGGGCATGATGCATGAAAATGAGGGTGTTACAAACCTACCCCCCTTAAAATGAATCTCGCCCTCGAGATTCGACGCGGAAGAGAAGAGATGGGGAAATTCCTTCTTGAGATCATCTTCTAACTCCCAAGTTGCTTCTTTTTCGGTATGGTGCTTCCATTGGACTTTACACCATCAAATCACCTTGTTCCTTGTGACTCTCTCCTTGGTTTCCAAGATTTTGGCCGGTTGCTCGGCATACGTCAAATCTTCCTCTAGTTCCAATTCTTCCATTGGCACTTGATCTTCCGGTACCCTCAAGCACTTCTTGAGCTGGGAAACTTGAAACACATCATGTACGTCTGAAAGATGAGCTGGCATCTCCAACTTATATGCTACTTCTCCTCTTTTGTCCAAAATCTTGAATGGTCCAATATAACGAGGTGCGAGCTTACCCCTTATGTTAAACCTCTTATGACCTCTCATTGGTGACACCTTGAGGTAAACAAAATCTCCTATTTCAAAGGCTAATTTCCTTCTCCTATTATCCGCATAGCCTTTTTGCCTTGATTGGGCAGCCCTCAAGTTTCCACGAATTATTTGGACTTGCTTTTCGGCTTTTTGCAACACGTCCGGACCAAATACTTGAGTTTCTCCTGCCTCATTCCAGAATAAAGGTGTCCTACACTTCCTCCCATAAAGCGCTTCATATGGCGACATTTTCAAGCTTGCTTGGTAACTATTGTTGTATGAAAATTCCGCGTATGGCAAGCTTTTGTCCCAACTTTTCCCATGCTTTAAAGCACAAGCTCTTAACATGTCCTCCAAAATCTGATTGGTCCTCTCGGTTTGTCCATCCGTTTGAGGATGATATGCTGAACTAAAATTCAACCTCGTTCCCAAAGCTTCATGCAATTTTTGCCAAAATCTGGAGGTAAATTGAGAACCTCTATCCGAGACTATCTTCTTAGGGACTCCATGTCGACACACAATATGCTCCATGTATATTTCGGCCAATGGTGCAGCTGTATACTTGGTCTTCACAGGGACAAAATGAGCTGACTTGGTTAAGCGATCCACAATTACCCAAATTGAGTCATACCCGGATTGAGTACGTGGTAACCCAACTATGAAGTCCATACCAATTTCTTCCCACTTCCATTCCGGAATCTTCAACGGTTGCAATAATCCGGCTGGCCTTTGATGTTCCGCCTTGACTCGTTGGCACACATCACATAATGCTACATATTCAGCTATGTCCTTTTTCATGCTATCCCACCAATAGCAAGTCTTCAAGTCCTTGTACATCTTCGTACAACCAGGGTGAATTGAGTATGGCGAGTCATGTGCCTCCTTTAATATTGTTTCTCGAATATGATTTACATTAGGCACAACAATTCTCTTTCCAATCCATAAGGTACCATGTTCGTCTTCATCAAATCTGAATTCTCTCCCTTCTTCGATTCTTTCCTTGATTTCCTTGATCTCCTCATCTGTGGTATGTGCTTCTCGAATTTCTTGCTCCAAGGTCGGATTTAACTCCATCATCTCCATCTCATTTACAAACCCGAGGTTCAACCGTTCAAACTCCTTACATAACTCGAATGGTAACTCTCGAATCGTGAGTTGATGACTTACTCCCTTTCTACTCAAAGCATCAGCCACTACATTGGCTTTTCCCGGATGATAGTTGATCCCCAAATCATAATCTTTGATGAGCTCCAACCATCTTCGTTGCCTCAAATTCAGATCTGTCTGTGTGAAAATATACTTAAGACTCTTGTGATCCGTATAAATTTCACACCTATGTCCAAGAATATAGTGTCTCCAAATCTTCAATGCATGTACCACGGCTGCTAGTTCAAGATCATGCGTGGGGTAATTCTGCTCATGTTTCTTCAATTGTCTCGACGCATAGGCGACCACTTGACCTTCTTGCATCAATACACATCCAAGCCCTTGTCTTGATGCATCGCAATAGATGTCGAATCTCTTGCTTACATCCGGCAATACCAAAACTGGGGCTGTTGTTAACCTCTTCTTCAACTCCTCAAAACTGTTCTCACAAGCTTCAGTCCATTGGAACGCCCTTCCCTTCGTTAGCAACTCTGTCATAGGCTTGGCTATCTTGGAAAAATCCTTGATGAATCTACGGTAATATCCAGCCATTCCAAGAAAACTCCTTATTTCCTTGATATTTTGCGGCGGTTCCCACTTCAACACATCCCTCACTTTACCGGGGTCAACCGATACTCCTCCTCCGGAAATAATATGGCCTAAAAATGGCACATCTTTCAACCAAAATTGGCACTTGTTGAACTTGGCATACAATCGATGCTCCCTCAATTTCTGCAGCGTAAGCCTCAAGTGTTCCTCATGTTCCTTCTCATCCTTCGAGTAGATCATAATATCATCAATAAACACCACAACGAACTTGTCCAAGTACTCCATGAAGACTTTATTCATGAGGTACATAAAGTAGGCAGGTGCATTTGTCAATCCAAAAGACATCACGGTGTACTCATAAGATCCATACCGTGTCCTAAAAGCTGTCTTGGGTATGTCCGATGGTCTAATCTTCATTTGAAAGTATCCCGACCTCAAGTCAATCTTAGAGAAGACACAAGCACCCTTCATCTGATCAAACAAGTCTTCTATGCGTGGCAAGGTGTACTTGTTCTTGATTGTTACCTCGTTGAGAGCTCGGTAATCCACGCACATCCTTTGGGATCCGTCCTTCTTGTCCACAAATAGAACGGGCGCTTCCCAAGGTGAAGAGCTAGGGCGAATAAAACCCTTCTCTAATTGCTCTTGAATTTGTTTCTTGAGCTCCGCTAATTCCATAGGAGGCATCCTATACGGCCTCTTAGCTATAGGTGTAGTTCCAGGTATTAAATCAATAACAAACTCAATGTCTCGATCGGGTGGCATACCTGGCAACTCATCCGGAAACACATCCAAAAATTCACATACAACCGGAATCTCCTCCATTGCGGCACCGTCCATATGATTCAATTCCAATTGCTTCGGTGCGGTTTGAGATGCTTCAAGTTCTACGGTGATCCCTTCCTCATTGGTCAACTTCACCGTCTTTGTGGCACATTCAATAACTCCATTGTGCTTCCTCAACCAGTCCATACCAAGTATAATATCCAACCCTTGAGAATCTAAAACAATGAGGTTGGCGGAGAAGTCTACCCCCCTTATTCTAAGGCTTACTTTTGGACATACTATATTTGTCCTCATCTCTCCTCCAGGAGATTTAACCAACAGAGTAAACTTCATATGAGAGATAGGCAAACTATACATGGCAACATACTTCGATGCAATGAATGAATGCGATGCTCCAGAATCAAATAACATAGTTGCGGGGTTGGAGTTGGCGAGAAACATACCAATGACCACGTCATCCGCTTGTTGAGCATCCTCCGTAGAGACATGGTTCACGTTGCCATGAGCAAAATTTTGCTGTCCACGGCTTCCTTGTGGCTGTCCTCCATTAGGTCTTGGGTTTTGCTTCGATGCATTGCTTCCTTGACCAAGGCCCGACTTAGGACATTGATTCGCAAAGTGTCCAGCTTCTCCACAAGTATAGCACTTCTTAACTCCACCAGAATTATTGGGACGAGCTTGGTTTTGAACATTGGCTCCAGGAAAGTCAGCACGAGGTGCATAAGGCATCGGAGGCCTAGGTGCTTGCATGGCAGGGCGCTGCTGCACAAACTGAGTTGGGCGCGGTGCATAACCAGGGCGCTAAGCAGGAATAGAGGAGCTGTAATGAGGCGCATTGGGTGGCGCAAAGCGAGGGCGCACATTACTTCCTTGTTGTTGTCCTTGATATGGCGCCTTCCTCTTGATTTCTTGCTCCATCTCACGGATCTTGTTCTCAACCACAATTGCTTTGTCCACAAGCTTCTGGAAATTGACATAATCACAGTTGAGCAATTGCACTTGGATCGTATTGTTCAATCCCCTCATGAACAAGTATTGCTTCCGGCTGTCCCGGCTAACATCCTCAGGCGCATACCTTGAGACTTGAGTGAATTTTTTGAGATATTCACTCACGCTTGATCTTCCTTGCCTTAAATTCTCAAATTCTTGCCTCTTCAAGATAATAACACCCTCGGGCACATAATGAGAACGAAAATTCTCCTTGAATTCGGCCCAAGTGATTCTTTCTTGGTTCTCATGAGCACTGCAATAAGAATCCCACCAATCTGCAGCTGCTCCAACGAGTTGATGTGAAGCAAATAGCACCTTCTCCCGGTCACTGCATTGGACAATGGCTAGCTTCTTCTCCACGGACTTGAGCCAATCATCAGCATCCATAGGGTCAGCAGCTTGAGAAAAGGTTGGTGGCCTAGTCCTCATAAACTCTCCCAATCGGTTATGAGGAGGTGGGGGTGGCGGTGGAGGCATGTGGGGCTGATTGTTGATATTGCCAGCCTGCAGCTGTCCCATAGTCTATATCATGGTCTGCATGAGCTGGTTTTGCATGGCCAATAGCTGCTCGATGTTGATAGCTCCCTGAGCAGGTCCTTGTCCATTGTCGTTTTGAGGCACTCCATTGTTCTCCTCTTCATCATTGCCATCCCTCTGGTTGCGAGTCCTCACCATCTGAAGAAAAGCAGTAGGTAAGAATTAGAAAATGCCCCAACTATATGCATCAAGGGATATGAAACTAAACAACTAGCTACACTAGCCTAGGTGGACATGGCAATGCTAATGCATCCCAAAATCCTCTATTAAGCACACAAGCAACCAATATATATAGCAAACAGCACACCAAGCAAGAACACATCGATTCCTGAGTGCTCCTATGTGTCCTAAAGTGTCCATTCTATCTAGGCTGCATCCTACGGTCAACCTGTGGCTCTGATACCAATCTGTGACGCCCGGTTCCGAAAATGAACCAAGCTAACGCATATGTGTGCCTAGGATGTTCACCACACATACACGAGTGAAATCACAAAAGGATATACAGAAAATTACCACAGCTCAAATTATTAAATAAGTACTCTTATTACACAATTCATTAAATCCTCGAATACAAGCTCTAATGAATATTAATGACAAGTTCAACTAATGCAGCGGAAATAAACTAATTAAACAACTAAGCAAACTAAGCAACTATGCAGCATAAGCGACAGGGTATGTATGCGCAGCTCCAATCAACACCACAGGCAAAGCTGACGGTAGACACAGCCTAGAACTCCGCATTGTCGCCATTAAAATCCCAGTCCTGACCTGCAACTGTTGGGGTGGGGGATTGCAAGAGTGAGTACATGTCGTACTCAGCAAGTGTGGAAAGTATGACATGTGGCTGATTCAAATGACGACAATAATAATGGCAAAGTGCTGAAAAGTACATTAAAACATTTGAAAAGCAATATATTATAATTATATAAATCAAAACCATCATAATCATAAGTAATACCATAATACCAAACTGAATTCATTACCATCATCAATAAGTCCAGATTTCACCATTGCCAATAACCATATTCAATACCAGAAATTAATCCATAACCATCCATACCATTACCAAACCATAACCATCCCAAATTCCAATTTCCCCCTAATCATGGAAGTTGTCCAGGTGCTCATAACCGGGAGCACGGCTATCATGATAGTTTTAATTAACACTCTGCAGAGTTCGTACCTCTTTACCCACGTGTTCGTGATTTCATCACCCTTCGGCGACTAAGAACCTCCCTTATGCCCATGACCCGTCGGTCACATTACACACTTCCGTTGGTGTGTGGCCAAGAGATCACAAAATAGCCTTTACAAAGGGATTACTAGTCTATTCAGACCCCACTGAGGTTTCACCGGTGGCGATGACTCCAACTGAGCACATCTTCAACCAAGGGCCCCCTCTTGAGCCATTCGGATCCCAGGGTAGTCCCACCAATCATCAACAAACCCAATCCGACTACCCCTTCCCCGAGCATCCACAATGGTCCAAACAGCACTAGCAAAGCCCTAATTAATCAGCTACGCTGCACCCATACTTGGCCTCGTGGTGGCACTGTAGTCCTGGCTTATTCTCGCATGAACCGGTCCTTAGATCTAAAGCAAGCAAACCACCATAACATCCAACCCATCCACATACCAGGCTTGCTTAGATCATCCATTACCATACCATATTTAACCAGTTCATGTTAACCATAATCTCATCCATGCATAATTAAATTGAGTGGTATAGTTATTCCCATCCCAGTTGATTAAGCAAAGCAAAAAGGTGAAAACCCTTCCTGACTCTCTACCATAAATTCCAGGTGACAAGGGTGGTCAACAAAACTAGTAAACTTCCTACCATAGGATTCCCATCAAATTGACACAAGCATGCAGTTTTGCAAACAAAACACTTATTTTAAAAACAGGATCAATATGCTTCAAGGACACTTGCCTTGCTCTTGCTGTTGATTAGGGTCAAAGCCTTCGAACTCTTGAGGTTGTAGATCCTCCGTGGCACTCTCTAGCGCAAATCCGTCTAATCCACACAATAAACATACAAAACAAGAAACACAATCAAAGAGTGCACAAATATTACTCAATATGACATGACATGCATGATTGATGCAATGCAAGGTAGAACTTGTTACTAGATTGCTTTTAATGATCACTAACTAGTTCTAATAGATTTTAACAAGTTTATACAGGTTTGGATTCGATTAGATCAAATTTTAGAATTAATTCAACACAATTTAACCAGAAAGATCGGACTAGTCCGCTTGGGACCGGACAAGTCCGCACTTGACGAGATCAGCAGATTAGGGTTTTCTAGGTCGACGTGAATTTGGAGATTAGGGGTTGAATTCACATAAGAAAAAGAGAATAGAAGGTATACCAGGTGTTTAGAACTCCAATGAACCAAGAAACTTGGAGGTAACACTTGGATCTTGATGATCTAGGGTTGGTGATGAACTTGGGGATGAATTGGTGGTGAAGGACGAAACTTGGTGGAGATCTTGATCCTCCTTCGTTTCCTCCTCTTCTTCTTCTTGTTTGGGATCTTCTCCTCCCTCCTTGATGGTGGCTCCCCATGAACTAGGGTTTGGGTGGGTGGAAAAGTGGCAAATAGATGTCAAACCAAGGGGTGGGGCTGTTTATATAGAGGTGGAGGCTAAGGTTAGATGGATTTCGAGTTTAGGATGAGTAGAGGCCGGTTTAGAGTCCCACATGGGCTCTAAAAGAGTTAGGCACGACGTCCCTAGGCCCACTTGACGTGAAACCCAAGAAACAAGTCGTAAAACAAAAGGTCAATCTCGGAGTCACGAAATATCGGACAAGTCCGAACAGGACCGGACTAGTCCGAAGTCGTCCAGAGAGAAAATCGGACAAGTCTGGCCAAAAATCGGACAAGTCCGATCTTAGTCAGAAAGGAAAACGGACAAGTCTGCTGGAACACCGGACTAGTCCGAAAAAGTCCAGGGACTTAGCAAATTTTCAAGGATTCATGGAATATCGGACTAGTCCGCACAAAATCGGACAAGTCCGAAAGTTTCTAGAGCCAAAATCGGACTAGTCCGCAGCAAAAACGGACAAGTCCGTTTTTAGTCAGAGAGAAATCGGACTAGTCCTCAGTAAAATCGGACTAGTCTACACTTTCCTGCGTTTTAAGTGCAGTTTTGCTCCAAATCAATTTTAAATGCTCCGAACCAATGTTAAACTTGTTCCTCTTTATGTGGGTTAATGTTAAACATGTATATGAGTGCATGTAGGGCATGATGCATGAAAATGAGGGTGTTACATGACAACTCAAAGGGGAAGGTAATTGGTTTAGGTAAAATTGCTATTTTGCATGATTTGTCCATTTCTAATGTACTATATGTTAAGTCACTTAGTTTCAATCTACTTTCCATTGCACAACTATGTGATCTTGGACTAACGTGCACCTTTGACAAGAATGGTGTTGCAGTAACTAGTGAATCAAGCAAAGAACTAATCTTCAAAGGTTTTCGGCATGGACATCTTTACTTGGTGGACTTCTCCAACAAGGATGCTAGCTTGACCACTTGTCTTTTCACTAATAAAAGCTTGGGTTGGCTATGGCATCGACGCATTGCTCACATTGGGATGAGCAAGCTTAAGAAGTCGTTCAAGCTTGGGATGGTGACCGGCGTGAAGGATGTCACGTTTCAGAAGAACAAGCTTTGTAGCGCTTGTCAAGTCAGGAAGCAAGTTGCTTCACACCACCCAATGAAGACAATGGTGTCAACCTCCAAGCCGCTTGAACTACTCCACATGGACCTCTTCGGACCGTCCACATACCAAAGTCTTGGTGGTAATTTCTATTGTCTTGTTATTGTTGATGACTATTCTAGATATGCTTGGACCTTGTTTCTAGGTGACAAGGGTGAAACTCCGGAAGTCTTCAAGACCTTTGCTAAACGTGCTCAAATGGAATTTCAACTTCCCATCATCAAGGTCCGGAGTGACAACGGCATCGAGTTCAAAAACTATAACATTGGGGAGTGGTGTGATCGTGAAGGCGTGAAGCATGAGTTTTCGACCACATACACCCCTCAACAAAACGGTGTCGTTGAAAGGAAGAACAAGACTCTCATCACCCTTGCTAGAGCAATGCTTGATGACTATGGCACGTCGGAGAAGTTTTGGGCCGAAGCAATCAACACGGCGTGCCATGCCGCAAATAGGGTCTATCTTCATCGACTACTTCAAAAGACCCCATATGAGCTCCTCATTGGGAGAAAGCCCAACATCTCCTACTTCCGAGTCTTCAGGTGCAAGTGCTACATCTACCGCAAGAAAGGGCTCGGTAAGTTTGAAAGAAGGTGTGATGTTGGTATCTTTCTTGGTTATGCGTCAAACTCAAAAGCATATTGAGTATTCAACCAAACCTCCGGGTTAGTTGAAGAAAGTTGTGATGTTGAGTTTGATGAGACTAATGGCTCCCAAGAGGAGAGTTTTGGTAAGGATGATATAGATGATGGGCCTCTACGAGAAGCCATGAAAAACATGACCATTGGAGACATCAAGGCCGAAGTTGAGGAGAGCCATGATCAAGGGGGAGCATCAAGTTCCAACATCAACACCTCCATGGCGCCTCAAGTTGATGAAGAAGAAGAGAAAGATGATCCATTGCCAATGCAAGATTCACAAGCCACACAACACCAACAACAAGAAGAAGAAGTCCAAGATCAAGTCCAACCACAAGACGAGCAAGATGCTTCACCACCGCCAAGTGCTTCACAATCACTAATGAGGCATGGACGCATCTCCAAGGCGCATCCGGTTGATCAAATCATCGGAAGTCCGTCACGGGGAGTAAGTACTCGTTCTCGCCATGTCGCTTCATTTTGTGAGCACTACTCTTTTGTTTCGTGTGTAGAACCCACTCATATAGAGGAAGCACTCCAAGATCCAAATTGGGTGATGGCCATGCAAGAAGAACTCAACAACTTCACCCGCAATGAAGTTTGGGTATTGGAGGAGCGACCCAAGGACAAGAATGTCATCGGAACGAAGTGGGTGTACCGCAACAAGCAAGACGAGAATGGCGTTGTGGTCCGCAACAAGGCAAGACTTGTGGTCAAGGGTTTTTCACAAGTTGAAGGACTAGACTTTGGAGAAACATTCGCTCCGGTCGCTCGGTTAGAAGCTATTCGTATACTCCTTGCTTTTGCTTCACATCACAATATAATGCTTTATCAAATGGATGTTAAAAGTGCCTTTCTTAATGGCTATATTAACGAGCTTGTTTATGTTCAGCAACCTCCCGGGTTTGAAGATCCGAGGAATCCTGACCATGTGTATAGGTTACACAAGGCACTCTACGGGCTCAAGCAAGCACCTAGGGCATGGTATGAACGTCTAAGGGATTTCTTGGTCATGCAAGGATTCAAGATCGGGAGGGTGGACACCACACTCTTCACCAAGGACATCGATGGGGATCTATTTATTTGTCAAATTTATGTCGATGATATCATTTTTGGCTCAACTAACAAATCTCTTAGCCATGAGTTTGGCACCATGATGTCTAGGGAATTCGAGATGTCAATGATTGGAGAGCTCAACTTCTTCCTTGGTTTTCAAATCAAGCAACTTCAAGAGGGGACCTTCATCTACCAAGAGAAGTACACCAAGGACCTCTTGAAGAAATTTGAGATGGGAGATTGTAGCACAAGAAGTACTCCAATGGCGACAAATTGTCATCTCGACGCGGACTTGGACGGTAAACCTATTGATCAATCTCACTACCGTTCCATGATTGGTTCATTGTTATACCTTACCGCATCTAGGCCCGATATTATGTTTAGTGTGTGCTTGTGTGCTCGCTTTCAAGCGGCACCTAAAGAATCGCATAAGAAGGCGGTCTTTAGGATACTTCGGTATCTCAAGCATACCCCAAGTGTAGGTTTGTGGTACCCCAAGAACGCTAGTTTCCATCTCTTGGGATACTCGGATTCGGACTTTGCCGGATGCCGTGTGGATCGCAAGAGTACCTACGGTGGGTGCCACTTACTTGGGCGTTCCCTAGTATCTTGGTCAAGCAAAAAGCAAAATTCCGTGGCTTTGTCCACCGCGGAGGCGGAGTATATAGCGGCCGGTGCATGTTGTGCCCAAATTCTATATATGAAGCAAACCCTTTTGGACTTTGGAATTAAATTTGGTTGTGTGCCTCTCCTTTGTGACAATTAAAGTGCGGTCAAGATAGCTAGAAACCCCGTTCAACACTCCCGCACTAAGCACATTGATATTCGCCATCACTTCTTGCGGGATCATGAGGCTAAAGGAGACATCTCTTTGCAAGGTGTTAGATCTGAAGAACAATTGGCGGATATCTTCACAAAACCACTTCATGAGAAAACCTTTTCTAGACTTCGAAGTGAATTAAATGTGCTAGATGCATCTAACGTCATGTAAGTTGCCATGTTCATGTAAGGATGCATATCAAATAGGTCTTGTCTAACTCCCAAAGGATAGGGGTGAGCTAGAAATAGTTTTCCCTGAGGAAGCCTTTGGAAGGTTTAAACTTGGCAAGATAGATTTATTTTATGCCTTGCATGATCCCAGCCATATAGACTTGCACTCATTTAATTTCTTGCACTATAACTTGTTTGGCATTGCATACGGTAGATTGTCACAAAGGGGAACCCACCTCATGAGAAGGAGACTTGTTTAAAATACAATATCTCAACTCATATAAGGTGGAAAGAACAAAATGTTAGGTACGTTAATGCCTAGAGGAACATGCTTCAAAGAGATAGAAGTCTTCATACTCTACCTCACAAAGCATGAGCCTTACATTTTATTTGGATATTTTTCCTCCATCTTTTCTCGATGTTCCGTTTGCTTTAAGGTTTAGCCAAGCTATTGGCATATTAGCTTTTTGAGGGGTAAGGGGTTGCCCAAAAAGTCCTAAGACATGTGTTTCTCTTTGATTGTTTGTTTGGTCAAAGGACATATATGGGATGTTTCTGTTCTGTTGTCATCGGATTATCCGATGCCTAAACCCATCCATCATCGGATCAATAGGTGTTCATTCTTCAAGGGCCAGTTCAGTCAGAACCTCAAATGATCCGACGCGTTCATTCTGGAAAACATCGGTCCATCCGATGTTCACTCTTCTAGAGCTGTGGTCAATTCAACCGATGTTTACTTCCTCCTACGTCGGATCATCCGGTGTCAACATCACTCTGTTGAACACCCTTACTGTGATATTCGACCGATGATCAAAACCCTAGACGTCGGTCCATCCGGTGTCAACAGCAATTCTTGAATATCCTTACTGTTGCATTCGACCGATGTTCATATTATCTAGCATCGGTCCATCCGGTGTTAAAATAACGGCTAGGGTTTGGGGTCCACTATTTAATCCCGTGCGCCGCCGCCTCTTTCTCTCTCCCCGACGCCTCGCTCGCCCGTGCTATCGCCACCGACGACCACCGTCCACCGCGCCGCCGCCTCTCCCCAGCGTCGCCGCCTCTCCCTCGCGCCGCCGCCTCTTCCTCGCGCCGTCGCCTCTCCCTCGCGCCGCCGCCTCTTCCTCGCGCCGTCGCCTCTCCCTCGCGCCGCCGCCTCTTCCTCGCGCCGCCGCCACCACTCCCTCGCGCCGCTGCCTCTTCCTCGCGCCGCCGCCACCACAATCTCGCGCCGCCGCCGTGCTCCCGCCGGACACCGCCACACACCCATGCCGCCTCACCTCCAAGCGCCACACCGCCCTCTCCACCTTCAACGTGTGCCATCCTCTACGGTTGCGATCCCCTCGTCGCCGTTAGGGTTTCTCGGCCGCTTCAACCTTCGTGGTGCCGTTCCGTACATCGTCGACTTCGTCCATGCGCTTTGCTTCGTTGCGATGGCTCGCGACAAGAAGAACAAGGGCAAGGCCATCGCGGAGCCCGCCGCGAAGAAGCAGAAGCTCTCCAAGGAGGAAAAGAAGGCGTTGATGGCCGCTCGCGCCGTCGAGGAGCGTGAGTGTGGCCGAGGAGGGTCCCTGAGGATCCGCGAGGCTCGTTCCAGGCAGCCTCCCGTGATCGACGACTCCGAGGCCGAAGAGGAGCCGGTTGAGCCTCTCGTCCGTCGGCGCTCTGCCCGGACACATGGAGATCACACTGAGGCTGCTCCTCGTCCGAGACCGACGGCTGCCAACCGTCGTGCGGACAGGGAGGCCGAGAGGGCCATCTACGAGATGGACACGGCAGTCCGTATCGGTGAGGGAGTCCGTCTCACGGACTACCGGAAGATGAAGGCCAAGCAACTTCGGAAGCTCAGATGGAGTGTGTTGCTTGAGGAGTGGTACCCGCAGCCCCAGGAAGCTATGGTGGACAGTCGGTTCTGGACGGTCACAAGCTGTTCCAACACAACTACATGGATTAGGTTCAGCTTGAAGTAGCCGCAGGGACAGAGATCAGGCTGTTCTTTGAGAGGTACAGGGGCCTAGTGCAGTTGCTGTCATATGAGCGGAGTGCTTACGTGGAGGATTGGGTCCGCGTGTTCTACGCCACCCTCTACGTCTCTGAGGGCAGACGATCCATTGACTTCATGTTCATGGGTAAGCACTACCACCTGTCGAGGCAGACGTTGGGACAGCTGCTTGGAGTAGACTTGCACAACATCTGCATCCATGAGAGAGTCTACGGTTAGGCAGACCTGCCGAGGAGGCCGCTCACTGGAGGAGTGGCTCCTGCTCTGGAGGAGATCAGATCTCTCTTTGGGCCTACTTTCTCTCCAGACCAGCCGAGAGTCTCGGCCTTGCTGACTCCTGCAGCGTGCACGGTGCACCTTGCCCTGCGTCGCTCTCTCCTGCCGAGGTCCGGCTATCTTGAGGGGTTCACTAGCCTTCAGCAGACGATCCTGTTCTACATCATGAACGGGATGGACTTTGATATATTGGATGTCATTATCTGCGAGATGGAGGATGTCATCACAGATGGAGTGGGCATGATGAGGCAGCTAGCTTACGGGCACTGGATCAACTACCTGCTCACTATGATGGTTCCCGAGGGGTCCGCCGCACACGACCGTCTCTCTGACGAGAGTGTGTCTCGGTTCGGACACTACCGAGCTCCAGCTCCTGGTGACCGCCGCCTTGGCCATCCAGTTGAGCGTCAGGTCAGGGCCCGACTGACTGAGGAGGATTGGTCTGACCTTGAGACAGAGGATGAGCGACTAGCTGAGGCGGAAGCTCAAGGAGGAGATCTACAGCACGTCTGGTCCGAGAGCGACACAGACGAGAGTGTCGAGGAGTACTTCCCTCCTCCTCCTCCTCCTTCACCGAGGCAGCACGATGCAGAGGCAGGAGGTTCAGCTGCTCCACCATCGACTCCACCTCCTGTGTCCGAGGCGCAGGTGTCACAGCCGTCAGAGCTGTCGACACTACTCCAGTAGATGATAGAGCAGCAGCGCCAGGACAGGCTCGCTGCTGAGCAGGCCAGGGCAGAGCAGGCTGCTCACCTGGCACAGCTTCAGAGGCAGCAGCAGGAGCTTCAGCTGGAGATCGCCTGACAGAGGCGAGAGGATACGTACCGGTTCACAAACCTCGTTGATCAGATGCACCGGCGTACCCTCGACCAGCAGCAGCAGACCCAGCAGGCCATGATGGGGATCCTAGGGTTGATCACCAACCTTTACACTCAGACCGGGATCGCCCTTCCTCCACAGCAGCCTGGACTGGGACTCGCTTCAGGTGTTGCTCAGGTGCCCACTACTCCTATTCCTTCGATCAGTATGTCACCACTTCTGGCACCCAACGCACCGATTCACTCACCTCTGCCGGCAACGACTCTGTTCCAGCAGACGCCGGCATCCGTGGTGAGCGCTCCACTTCCTCCAGCTCCACCGGCGCCTCCAGTACCTGCTTCCTCTCCTCCAGCACCGGCAGCGGACCCCCCAGCTCCCTCCGCTCCGGCAGCTCCTATGACCGGCGACTCCAGCTCCGACGACTGCGACGGTGACCAGTTCGTCATCGCGCCCAGCTCTCAGGGTCTGTAGGCTCTCTGACCCCTTTTTGGTGTCTTGATGCCAAAGGGGGAGAAGAGGTAGAGGAGTCAGGGGGAGTGGTAGTAGTAGTCTCAGGGGGAGTTTGAGTTTGCTCTTTCTATTCTCGTGTGTTTATCCTTTGTATTCGTGCTTGTGTACTCTCATGTAATTTTAATTGAGCACTCTTTCGCTTGTCACATTTGCTTATGTTATTAATCGATTGAGCTTTTCGCGCCATTAATTTCATTTGATGTTTACAAGCTTAATGTGTCTTATCTTGTATTCATTGCATATCTACTTGAGTATTGTACCATCAAATTCATTACTATTGCGCTTTAAATTATTGTGTTGTCATCAATCACCAAAAAGGGGGAGATTGAAAGCATCTAGGCCCCATGAGGTACGGTTTCGGTGATTAATGACAACCATTCGATATTACTAATGAATTTGTGAATGCAAGGTCCCAATAACACTCAATCAAATGAAATCAATATTACATTGGAGACCCATATAAAATCAACCAATGGGATCAAATCGAATCATACGAAGACAAGAAGTGAAAGCTCTAACTTGATACTTGAAGACTATCAAAACAACACCTCAATCAAGTGTCAAAGAGGTCACAAGTTCAATTTACAAAAGAACAACTCAAAACAACTCGAAGTCAACAGATTGAACACACCGGATCATCCGATGTTTGTTGAGTTGACTGCATCGGTCGAGTTGTGTCAACAGAAGAAGAAGACCTCAGACAAATGCACTCACCGGATCATCCGATGTGAGTGGCTCAGTGACATCGGTCCATCATCACAGTTTGCAATACCATTGGACCAAGTGAAGCACCAGATCATCCGATGTGCATAACTACATACATCGATCGATCACTCCAGTAAGCTTCAAGATCAAGCAAAATTCTGGAGAAAGAGCCACCGGATCATCCGACGAGAAGACAGGTCAACATTGGTCTAACAACGGTCATATCTGACACAGTGACATCAGCTAATTTGGCTTTGACCGATGTTAACTGAAGGGGAGACATCGGATCATCCGGTGTTCGCAGAGAAGTGATGTCAGCCTACTTTTCCAACAGCTATTTCGTGGAGGCTGGCTATTTATACCCCTTCAACCTGTCAAATCGATAAGACTTGAAGCCCAGACATACTCTACACATTCTAGAGCATTCAAGACATAGAGCTACCACTTTCACATCATTGTTCATATTTGTACACCAAGAGATAGGCTAGAACTAGCTAGAGATAGTGCTTGTGTGCCTCCATTCTAGGTGATTGGAGTCTCTAGTGTAGTGAGAGCCATAAGGGAGTGTCCCTTGGTGTGTGTGACTTCCGGAGCTTGCCAAGAGAATTGTGGAAGCCCGGAGGATTCAAAGTGTACAAGGCTTGAGCTCCACCTTGCCAAGGTTGGCGAACGGAGAAGAATAGTGAAGACCCCCTTGTCTCGATGACTTGGGAGTGGAAAAACCCTTCGGTGGGTTCCACAACGTGGATGTAGGAAGATCCTTGTTATCTTGCCGAACCACGGGATAAACTCCGTGTCCCTTGAGCATTTGCATCCCTCTCCCTTTTACATTTATGCAATCTTCATTCCGCAACTTTAATTTACATTGATTGCATAGATTAATCGCATAGGGAATTGGGCTTTAAGTTGTTAGCTTTTAATTACCTTAAAATTTGAAAGAAAGCCCAATTCACCCCCCCTCTTGGGCATTTCGATCCTTACAAATATGTCACATTTGTATGAAATCCCATTCCCAATGTCTAAGCATGGCTACCCAAATCAGGTGACAAGAAATTATGTGGAACAAGGCATGTAACATGAAATAGGACATCATTTTATTTAGCATGCATCTAACTAAAATCCTAAAATTGGTACAAGATGGTCAAGGGCACTTGCCTTCTTCGAAGACCTGGTTGTTGCTGAAGTCTTGGTCTTGGAGATTAAAGTTGGGGTCGTAGTACGACTCTAAATATATTGCCCAGTCATGGCAAAAATGAAATAAAAGCTAAATAAGTAAAGAGCACACAATACCTGGCATCACAACATACACATAAGCATACAATTCTCTACTAATGCGTCCCTACGAAGCATTTATTATTTTACATATCCAAATTATGCATTTTATATTTATCTTACATTTTTAGGATTTATTTATGACCTAAAATCATTTTTACTGAATTTTCTATGGCCAAAATGTATTTTAAACATTTTTAATAAATTTTCCATGGTCAAAATATATTTTATATGCACTCTACAATTTTATTACAGCATAAAAACATTTTATACAAATTTTCCTACTGTTTTTATATTTATTTACCCTTTTTTATCTATTTTCTACACATCAAATACAGTTTTAAACAATATTCTGTAAATAAATAAGATACCAGGTGTTAACTGATAAATTTCCCATACTGTACAGGGGCTAAAAGTATATCTATAAGTTTCCAGGGGCTAGATTGTTTAATTTATTGATTAAATCCATTTCCAGAGAGTCCACAGATTAGATTGCTAAATCTAGGGGTTAGACATGAATTCTAGAGGAATCCAGGGGGTAGCCCACAAGATTCCAGGGGCCAGGGCGAAATTGCGGCGGCGGTAAACAAATTTTAATCTTGGGTCGTTGGATCTGAATTGGGTGGCCCAGATTTAAAATGACTGAACTGGTATGGCCGGCCTAATCTCGGCCGTTCGATCGAAATCGACGACTGAGGGATGGCCATGTCGCCTCTGGCGATGCCGTCACACGCGCGCGGCGGCGCTCGGTGCCCGTGGTGGCGGACCTCACCGGCGTTGGCCAATTCGGCCAAAACGCCACCGATTCTAAGCGGGCTATGCCCTAAACGCAAGAGGGGAGAGAGTGGAGCATACCTCGGGGGGTTTCGGGGCGCGAAATCGGCCGGAGAGGAGTCGGTGACGAGAGGCGGCGGCGGTTGGCGTCGGCACCCATCGATTCCGGTGAAACCCCGACATTGTCTCCACGAAAACTTGTTCGACATGCTCCTAGCGACAAGGCGAAGAGGTTAGAGGAGAGTGGAGAGGGAGGCAACTGCCGAAGAGCCGGGAATGGGGGTGACAGACCTTGGCGACAGTGCGGCTAGGGTTTGGGCGCGGGGAAGAAGAAAGAGAGGGGGGATTTTATAGAGGGGAAATGGGCGTCGGTTGAAGGCGAGCGCGAACGACGGTTCCCCGGTTGAAATCCGTGCGTGGTTCGACGGTTGGAGATGGGGGTGGGGCGGCGTGGGCGCGGCATGGGATGAGGGCAGCGGTTGCCCAGGAAAGGGGATGACGGGTGGGTCCCGTGCGGTAGAGAGAGAAGAGAGGGAGTGGGGGTTGTTGGGCTGCGGGTGAGGGAAGGGGGAATTGGGCCGGGGTGGAAGATTTGGCCCAAGTGAGGGTTTTATTCTTTTTCTTTTTCTTTTTTATTTCTTTTTCTTTTGATTTGATTTCAAATTCAAACTTCAACGTTTGCTACTCGTTTGAACTTCAAAATTCACACAAAAATGCAGACTTGAATGTTGTATACTTTGCTCAAATTTATGCGCATAAAATATGAGTGTTACAGAGTGAGAGCCATTCGATCCATCGATTGGGGCAAGCATTCACAAAGCATTGCAAAAATGTTTCTATACATTGATTAACACGTTCCGTCTGACATCAGATTGTGGGTGATAAGAGGAACTCATACGCAGCTGGAGTACGGCAATAGTGAGCAACTCCTTCCACAATTTACTAGTAAAGATAGGATCGCGGTCAGATATGATGGCCAATGGCATACTGTGTAGCTTGTAAACATGGACAATGAAGAGTTTGGCGACAGAGGAAGCTGTGTATGGATGCAACAGTGGAATGAAATGCCCATAACAAGAGAACTTATCGATAACGACGAGAACACAGTTAGCATTGCGTGTCTTTGGAAGAACTTCAACAAAATCCATCGAAATAGTGTTCCAGGCGCCAGTAGGAATATCCAGGGGTTGTAGAAGACCTGGAGATTTAGATCGGTTGGGTTTTGCTTGGACACAGATAGCACATTGAGAGATGAATTCTGTAATAGGGGATTTAAGGCCGTGCCAGTAGAATAACTTCCGAATTCGGCGCAATGTAACTGGCACCCCGGAGTGGCCGCCAATAGCAGAGAACTGTGCAAGGAAGAAATAATCGTTTTGTGTAATGTGGGGTCGGTTCCGATCCAGATGCGTCCGTTGTACCGAAGTATGCCCTGCTACAGGGTAAAATCAGGAACTGATGATGAGTTAACTGACAGTGCTGAAATCAACTGTTGGGCCTTAATATCAGAAGCATAGCTGTGAATAATGTCAGAAATCCAATTGGGGATTGAAGAGGAGATAGCATGCAGCTCTTCTTCAATAGATGGTCTTCGAGAGAGCGCGTCTGCGGCCCAACTATCGGAACCTTTCTTGTACTGGATGTTGTAGTACAGACCCAACAACTTGGTAAAGAGCTTTTGTTGCCAAGGAGTATGGAGCCGTTGGTCAGACAGGTGCAAGAGACTTCGTTGATCTGTCTTGATGACAAACTCCCCAAATTGCAGGTATGGGCGCTACTGCTCTACGACCATGAGAATAGCTAAGTATTCTTTTTCATAAGCTGAGAGGCCGCTTGTCTTGGGACCGAGAGCCTTACTCATAAAGGCGATGGGATGGTCAGACTGCATGAGAACAGCACCGACGCCTTTGCCACTAGCATCCGTTTCAACAATGAAGCGCTTGGAAAAGCCAGGCAACGCTAGCATAGGCGCAGAACAGAGAGCGTCCTTTAGGGTCTGGAAGGATAGTTGGTGATCGGCAGTCCAGATAAAGAGTGAGTGCTTCCGTAATAGTTCTGTCAGTGGCTTGGATATAACCCCGAAATGCCTAACAAACCTTCTATAGTATCCGGCGAGACCCAGAAAATTTTGTAACTCCTTAGGAGTCTTGAGTTGCGGCCATTGCTAAATGCAGTCTATTTTTGCAGGGTCTGTGGAGACACCTCTGGCGCTGATCTAATGCAACTTTTCTTGGACGAAGGAGCATTTGGAGAGCTTAACCTTCCACTGGTCTTGTACAAGAAGATCAAACACCTGCCTCAAATCAGCAAGGTGATCCGCGTATGTAGGGCTGTAGACGAGTATATCATCGAAGAATACCATAACACATTTTCTGAACAACGGTTTAAGGGTTGTATTCATTGCCTCTTGGAAGGTTGCTGGAGCCTCGGTGATTCCGAAGGCTAGTACTCGAAACTCGAAGTGACCCTCATGAGTAGAGAACGCCGTTTTATGTTCTTCACTAGGCTGGAGGCAAATTTGATGAAATTCGGCCCATAAGTCCAAATTAGAGAACCATGTAGCTTGATAGAGCTCGTGGAAGATGTCTTCCATTATAGGAATAGGAAATTGATGCTTCACAGTCAAGGAATTGAGGTGTCGGAAATCCACACAAAAACGCCAACTCTTGTCTTTCTTTTTAACTAGCAGGACCGGGGAGTTAAAAGCACTGCTGCTCAGCTGTATAATTCCAGTAGTCAACATCTCAAGAACTTGCGATTCAATCTCACTCTTCAATTGCGGAGGATAACGATATGGCCGAATGTTGACAGGGCGTGCTCCTGGGAGTAAGGGTATTGAATGGTCGCAGGGCCGACTTGGAGGAAGGCCACTAGGGGCCTGAAACAATGACGAGTATTCTTGTAACAGTTGTCTGATATCAACTGGAAGGTGTTCAGAAGAACCTGCAGTTGTAGAGTCCTGCAAGGCCAATATCTGTACAACAGTGTGAGCAGGCAATTCTGAGAGAATGCCCTGTAGAAATGCCTGAGCCCCATTGTAAGAGAAGGACAACCACTTTTGTTGCCAATGTACTTGCATTGGGCTGTGTTGTTCGAGCCAGTCCATGCCCACAATCATGTCGCAACAGTGGAGAGGAAGAATTTTGATGTTGGATGTGAATGTATAATGTTGAATAGACCAAGTTGCAGAGAGGGTTTCAGATTGGCATCGAAGAGAAGCCCCATTAGCCACAGAGACAGTAATATGACATGGTTGTTAAGTAATACCAGAAAGGCTCTTAGCCACATGAGAGCTCAGGAATGTATGAGAGCTTCTGCTGTCCAGCAAGATGAGAATGTCCTTGCTCTGAATAGTTCCCATAAATTTCATTGTCTTGCCTGATTCAACCCCAGTGTGTCCAGCCATAGAGATAGCCATGAAGAGTGTGTTGTCAGAGGGTGGAGTATGATCAACCGATTGAGAGTCATCGGAAGACACGAGGTCCCATAGTTCTTGCACCACATTTAACTGGACAGATGGGGAGCACCTGTGTTCTTTGTGCCACTTTTTGGCACATACTTTGCAAAGTCCCTTGGCCATCCGGTATGCGCGTAATGCTTCAAGCTTGTCCAAGGAAGGTCCTGATCCTGTCTTGTCTGCAGGGGAGGACAAGGATGATTTGTCGTTGTGAGGAGGTGGCAGCAGAGGATGTGCACCAGCAGATGAGTGCGGCTTCAGAGTATTGGGGAATTCTCTGTTGCCATGAGAATAATAAGTAGTATGGCGATAGTCCTTCCTCTTCAGAGAGTCGACCACCTCTTCCTGCAAGGAGGCCAAAACACAAGAAGAATCGAGGTCGTGTGACCTTTGAAGCAAAATTGCAGCGCGAATTTCATCTTTGAAACCATCTATGAATCTAGCAGTGTAATACATGGGGTTGGTGCAAGATTCATAAGCATTTAATTGATCAGTTAGTTCTATGAATTTGGTAATGTAATCGGGGACCGTGCCAGCTTGTTTGATGTGGAGTAGTTTCCTAATTATGATGTCATGTTCGTTACGGCCAAAGCGCTCTAATACCATGGAACGGAAAGTGGCCCAACTGCAGTGGGTGAGCTTCCTCTCGATGGATTGCAGCCAACGAGCGGCTGCTCCATTACAGTACATGGATGACACCTTGACCCAGAGTCCAGGATCCACAGAATGCAAATCGAAATAGTCCTCACACGTCGATCGCCATAGTTTAGGGTTGTCCCCATCAAATTTAGGAAAATGCATCTTGGGTAAATTGCCACGATGAATGCTCGATGACAGTGAAAAATGATCAGATGCAGTCATGCAAAAACGAGATGGACGCGAAGAGTTGTGAACGGGCGTACCCTTGATCGGGACATGGGTATGGGTGAATACTGACCCAAACCCAGTATCCCGGATGTTGGTTTCGACGCGGTGCCCGAACTGGCCGTCGGCGGGGACCCCGGCAAGAGATGGGTTGAATGCCGACTCAGTGGGTAGTACGCCGATCTGCGATGATTGGAGGTCGCGAGCCTCTCAGTCGAAGTACTTGTTCAGCTTCGAGGCTGTGAGAGAGGCCTCCACCTCCGGCTTCCAATCGTCGAACGCCTTGTCGAACTGTGATGTCGAGGACTCGAGAACCGAGATGTGGTCATTCTGCTTCTTCTCGGGGACCACAAGTTTGTTGAAGTGCCGATCCATGGCGTCGGAGTGGTCGGAGAGTTGCTTGGACATCTCCGCACGTAGGGACTTCAGTTCTTCCATCAGAAGTTTGGTGTTCGGCTCCATGGCACCCAGAAGCTTGCTGCAGCGGGTATAGTGGCGATGCTCTTCCAGCTCGGATCGACCAAAATCTGATACCACTTGTTAACGGAGTCCGGCAAGGGAAGAGGAGGAGAAGAGGAGGTAGTGTGGGAAGGAAGAAGAAGGGAGGCGGCAGAGATGTTTCTCGATCTGTTCTTCCTTGTCCCCTGTCTGTTACGAGTACAAGTCTTAATAAGTATTCACCCTTATGGCCTCTCAACTCAGTTGCTCACCCATTCGGTACCCGTTACTCGTACATTCGGCATCTTGGGCCTGAAGCTCCAACGTGGCCCACGGTACGTCTTCTTCATTTGGGTTCGGCACGGGCTCCTCCTCAATTGCTCCCTCGGCGACCTGTGCTGCACGGGTGCTGACAGCGAGACACGTACGTACATACGCGCAGCTGGCCAGGCCAACAGCCCAAGCGAAGCAGCTACGGCGCCTGCACGGCCGGCCGGGCACTCATGCTCGCGCGTGCATGGGAGTCATGTCCGGCCGGTCCGGCACATGAGAGAGAGAGAGAGAAAGCTTAGCTTACTCAGTTTAATTACCGATTAGTAGTTAGGTTTTGAGGAAGGCCTCGTGTTGCGCGCGTAACTACTTGGCTTGTTTGCAAAGGTACGCAGCTTGCTAGCTAGCCCGTGTGCACGCACGCATACATATTTACTGCCAAATACTACAAAACTACTGTACATGCAGGGCGAGCCGTATTGTATATTCTATATGCATCTTGACGGATGTTCCTGTTTACGTTATCGAAACCCCATAGGGCGGCTTTAATTGCCACCAGTTACAGTGTGTGACTAATCATCGAAAAGAAACACTTCAATTTCATGCATGTGCATATGTTAGTTACAGTATTACTATTGTGTATGCACAAGAAGAGCACGAGTCTTAACTACTCCGATCCAGCCAACAAACAGACTCGCCAATTTGCCTTTGCGCTGCCGTCGATATATAAACACCACACACACGGCTTAGTATAATTGGGGTTTCGGGTAAGTTCGTAGAACCAGCCGGGTCGCGCGCTTTCCTTATCAAGCTCTCAATCGTGCAACTTAATGATGTTGAAAATACTGAGACAAAGACTAATACTGCCAGTGAGCAATCGCCATCCGAAAGCGACCTAGAGTAGCTTGCTCAAGAGCGAAACACATTTTAAACTTTGATTCGTTCAATGGCTTGCTCTGGCATGCTTTGACGACGGGAACCGAAGGAACGGTTGCATTCATGAATTCAAGGCCGTGCCGGGGGTAAGCGAAAGGACAGCCACGCCCCCTGGCATTCAGTGCATAAACAGACAGATGCTTACGTGAAACCCTAGCAAGATGTACCAGCAGCAGAGGCAGAGCTAGGGCAGCTATACTCCTCATCGATGATCTTGTCTTCAGTCGTAGAGTGCTTGTCGTCTTGATGGGGCCTGGGAAAGGAGGACGAAGATGAGTGCCAGTGAAGGAAAGCTACTCCTGCATGCGGGGGGCGGGCCGGGGTGCATACTTAGCGGACGCGCCACTGCTAATTCCCTCGGGATCAGTTTACTAGCGGTTAAACCCCGTGGAATTAACCGAAATTCCTTGTATTCAATCGCAGATGGCTGCCTCGGAGTCCGCACATTCCTTGTTCCTCTGATGTCTTCTCTACTCAATTCGGTTCCGAACTCTCGATCGAGAAACGAACTGGATTTGTTAATTGGGATCGGGATTAGTGTGGAGTGAGATGGAATTAAGGCGAGCAGAGCAGGGGATCGATGAGCACGCACGCATGCATTGCATGCATGGATGGCTGAGGCTGAACGGCAGTTTGTTGCTTGACGCTGTTGCCGCTGTCCCCTCCCCGGGCGGCCCCCGCCCGCACATGATCCCGTGTACGTCGTACATACTAGGTGCTCTCGTTCGCAGCTCATGCCGTGCGCCCGAAGCATCGGTCTACTTGGCTGGCTTGTGCCGTGGCGCCGCTGCAGGTGCATCGAAATGCGACGGGCAGGACATTCGCTGACAGGTCTGGACCACATGGCATGTCTGCTTTGGTGCCCTTGTTACGATCTACAGCGAACGAAGAAGTAGGAGGATTGGAGATCCGAGAGCAGAGGAGATCGGAACTTGGGGCGCAAGAATAAGTTTGCTTTGACAATACCATTGTTCTGTTACATCACGATTCCTTCTGTTCCCTCTCCCTCTCTTAAGCATCGCTATTCATGGGACCATTCTGCGCCAGCGTAGAGAGTATTCGGTTTCCTAGGCCTTGTACCGTGACGTGGCCCATCTGGGGGAGACATCGATTGAGCTTCTCACGCCGCTCCGTGTCACGCCTCTGGAATAGCCGGAAGCATGACATTCCCTCCTCCTTTGAAGCCTGCTTGTCCCCAAGCAGGGGCCGCCAGGAACGACTGTTGGAGTTGAACTCGATCCTCCCAGGTGGCGAGCTCGACAAGCATCTGGGACCACTTCACAAAGACTTGCGGAACAATGGAATCACTGTAAAAGCCCAAATTTTTGGAAGCTTTTGTCTCCAATGTATGTCACATGAAATAATAGTTTTAAACATGTACATTGAAGACTAAGGTCATATGAGAGCCAATAAATTCATATGGACATGAGTAAAAATGTTAATGTGAAGCTCTAGATAAAACCTAGGATTCCTTTTGAATTCAGCTAAGCTCAAATTCCAAAGGTCTTGAATTTTAAATTTAAACACCTGAAATTATGTGCTTTGCTCACAAGGGAAAAATCAAAAGAAATAAAACAAACATGTGTGAATAAAAGTATATATGGAAATGTACAAAATATTCAAATCAATGATCAAGGTACAAAAACATATTCTCCATTTGATCAGGTTAGTCAATTAAAAGCATAGGACATTATATACATTAATATTGGGGGAAAGAATTAAATGACATGCATATAGATTATAAAAATTTAATTTGAATCTAATTCAAATTTGTAAACCAAACATGTTATATGTGGAATAGAAATATATTCAAATTAAGTGTTCAATTTCAAATCGGCAGTGGACTAATTATTGAGCACATTATTGGAAACCCATGGCCATTTAAAAAGGAAATAATTGAGAAGATTAAAAATATATGCATAAAAGTAATGGGTTCAAATTTGAATCTAATTCAAATTCTAAGTGGCCAAACTTTTTATGCAAAGATGTGCAAACCAATTGTTTTGTATCAGGGCTCATCCCATCTGAACAAAGATCTTTGAAACCAGCTGTATTAAAGAAAAATGAATGAATTTAGGGGATAAGAGCAGAGTGGAGCCCACCTGTAAGAAGAGCCCAAAGGCCATTTGCTCGGTCTCACGAGCGCACGTTCCAGCGCTGGCCGCAGGACGGCAAGCACCTCTCCAGGTCACTGCAAGGCAGCTCTCCAGCTCGATGCGTTTCGCGTGCATGCGCGCCACGGCGAGCCACGACGCCACCTGCCCCGCTCCGACGGTCGGGTATAAAAGGGGATCGAGCGCTCGCTATTCTTCCTACTCCCGCATCGCTCCACTCGAACGCCCAAATCACAGTCGCCCCGCTCAAGCAAAGCCTCGATTTGGTGCGCGCCCATACCCTCTCGACCTCCCTGGATCGAGGCTGCCGCCGGACCTAGCCTCCCAGAGGGAATCGTGGTTTTTCTTTCCGGCGTGCCGTCGACCTTCTTCGACTACGACCCGAAGCCCTTCCTCCTTGGTGAGTATCTTCACAATTTCAGCCGCCCCAACTTCTACACTTGTGTGCGCTCCTTCCGGAGGCGTTAGCTAGCCATATCCCCACTCTGGCTAGTCCGAATTTCAAATCTCGCCACCGCCTTGGGTCTGCTCCACGGTGCCCCCATACTCCGACCAATTTTCGAGCGATTGGGATGTAGGCCGATGATCAGAGCAGCACCACGAAGCTTCCAGAGCAAAAAGAAGCCTTTCCCATGCCTTGTACACCGAGAACACCGTCACCAATCGTCGAGTTCCGCCGGTCGCCAGTGTAGGCAGTTTTCGGGGACGTTTCAGTCGAAATGGAGGCCACCAGTGGATTCCCGAGGGTTGAAAACCCCCGGGTGGAAGGTTCCAGCCTCGGGGAAGCTAGCTCAGCATACTCCGGCGAGTCGCCGGTCGTTCTCCGGCCATGGCGCCGCCACGGTTCGTTGGGGAAGAAGAAGCCACCGCCGTGGGATTTTCTGTGGCACCCGGATTCTGTGTAACAACGCGCGTAAAATCTGTGGCCCCGATGTGCATCGTCTGGGTGGGTAGATTTAGAGGCCACATGTCAGTTAATTAGAGGGTTGTCCTTTTCCATTCAAAAAGAATTCCAGAAAAATGCCTAAACTTTGAAATGCTATAACTTTGGCTAAGATGCTCCAAATTAGATGAAACAAATTTTTTAATTCTCCTTAGGATCTGTAATTTCCAGTGGTCCATACCAATATTCATGAAAAGCCCTAGAGAATATTCAATAAATAAATGAGTATAATACATTGTGGAAAATATAGAAAATAGGATTCTATTCAGATAATTCTGGAAATTTACCCAACCAATCACTTTGTTATGTAGAAGCTCCAGTAAAATTTTCAAGCATAACAAAGTTGATTAAGAGGGTTTAATTCAAAGTCTTTGCCTAGGTTAATTATAATTCCAGAAAATAACCAATTAAATCCAGAAATTCATAAAGACTTGTAAATTCAATATCTTCCTGTAGGAAGCTTGAAAAATTGTGAAACAATTTCGGTAGCTTCCTTCTGATGAGTACTATGTAGCTGTGCCATTTATGGACATGATAAAACCTCAGATTTTATCTGCAAATTCCTAAATGATGAAAGCTTGATAGAATTTTGTAGATCAATTTCTCCCATCAAATTCTCTGAAATTTTTATGAGAATTTCTTCATCACATCTTTATACCAGAGTTAAATTATCAGGGCCAACAGAACTCATCTGCATTGGAATTTATTCTATATAGTTTCCTTAGATCGATGACTATATAGAAATTTCTTATGTACATTCTTATAATATGAAGTAATATCAAATTAACCTACCCAAATCCAATTTAATACCCAACAGTACACCTTATTCATTCTTGATTTACCAACATACTTCCTTTATGAATTAAGTCAAGTTCATTGGTCGACTGCTGAATCGCGACCTTCGTCTTGTACACTCCACTCATACTCAAGCTTTTGATGTACCACCTTAATTTTTGGGTCGTCCTTATACTTCTCCGCCCGACACTTCTTCACCATTCAGCATTGTCAATATCGCGTGGCATAGCTTGAAGTGTGGTATGCTAAGTTGCAATGTAGCCTTATGTTGTACCTTTCAGTTCATACCGACACTACTATGTCCACCTTGACTCATCCTCTAGTTACCCACACAACAGAGGCATATCTGTCCTTCCTAATCAAACCCCTCGTTCTTAAAGTTTACACAACCCCGTGGAGTCTATTATTAAATTACTTAATTACTTATATGAATATCATGTCGATAGGAACGTGCTGATAGGTGATCGACAAGAAATTTCGCTTGGAGGAGAATGCCAAGATGTTTCCACTGAAGTTCCATGGCAGGTTCTCCGGAGGCAGACCAAACCCTAACAACTGACATTGTTATAGAGTCGCAAACAAGGCAAGCCCCGGTTTCCATTTAAAAGCTTTACAGAGTTTTGCAGTATTTCTCATATTACGTCTTAAGTTTCATATGTGCATTACGTATAGGGTGATTGATACTCCACTTGCATGACAACAAATCCCAGAGGTTGGTTGGAACGAGTTACAGTTTGACCTGTAGTAACTGCTTTGCTAATGTATAGGAAATCCAGTAGAAGTCGAGTAGTTGGAATCTACTCGCGAGAGGGTCACATTTTATTGGCCACGAGTCAAGTAGTTTATTATACTTGCGAGAGAAGTCGAGTAGGGGAATCTACTCGCGAGATGTTACCAAAATGTTCACTCTTAATAATTGGAGATGTGGACGGGGATGTTCCTGTAGGACGGGACGCGCAAGGTTGCCTGATCCCGGATGAGGGGGACAATGCTTGTGACCACATTTGGGCCTGGGGCGGTAAGGGTAAGGCAAATGTAGAGGTTGGTTGTAGCCCCGTATGTGTCGGTTAAGGACCGTCTCGTGTGCGGCCTTGTTGAGCAAGTTTGAACAGTACCCGTTACATAATGGATTAATAGGGTCCATTAAACTGATGTAGCTTGGACACCCTCGTGTCGAAACTTATACCGCCGTCCTTCGGGGGAAGATGATCGTAAGGTGGGAACCTCTAAGGAGCAACTTCGACGTGCTCGGTTAGGGACCTTACTTTTGGGACGGTAGAACTGGTTCGACATCGGGATGACGGGTGAAAGGTGGCCACATACGACGTGGTAGAGGAGTATAGTGAAAGGTACTTCCGAGCGGGCGTATGTCTCGTGTATTCCGGGTGTGTCCTGATTGCAATCACCGTCCCTCACGGTAATAGAGTACCACTTGTTCACTGAGTTGTGACATAGTAAATACTAAAGAAGTTAGACGAATATGATATATATTGGTTTACAAATTGCTTGAACAACCTTGTTTGGCTTAGAGATAGTACATTTAAAAGTTTACAGTTTCCCCATACTTTAGCTGTAATAGCATTATGTGCTTTGGGCATGTCATATCATCGGCAAAGCGTTTCTTGTTTGATTTTGGAGTCTATGATGTGCCGTGCCTGAAGAATGTCATTTGCTACTTAAAATATGAATATAAGGACCCACTGATAGGAGAGTCCTTTATGCTATTTCTTACCTATGCTTAGTACTTACCCCTGCATATGTCTAGTGAGACAGCTAAGTCTTGCTGAGCCTTATGCTCATGTTTGCGCTTTAACGATTTTTGCAGGTATTAGTTTTATTTCTGTTGTTCAGGTTGTACATGAGACTCGAGTTATCGAGATAAATCTCATGTGAACCACGCCGCTGCTGAATGATCGTCATGTTGCTAGTGAAAAGCGTCCTAGGGCATGGACGTCTTCTCTTATGCTTAGATAGGTGAGAATATGAGTATGTAGTTCCGCTGCGTGTGTACTTTTGATGTACACTATTTTGTAAACTCTGAATATATTTATGAAATGAAAATTTTGTATATTTTGGTATTCTTTTCGTGTGTGCTGTTAGGTGCCGCATCGCACGGCATCACCCAATGAGATCCTCGGATGTGTGGACTCCGGTCCTCACAGACATGGTATCAGAGCTTCATTGAGAATAGCACTAGCCTATTTTTAAAAACTATGAAGTAGTCGAGTGAGGATTAGTTATATGACCACATAAGGTCTATTATAGTATTAGTTACTTAAGGTGGCAAAGCTAACATATGTGTTATTATATTCTGTAACGACGCTCCAACGTCAAGTAAGAGGTAAGGTATGCCACCGCAAGCGGATCAATTGCGGTAAGCTCACCATGCGAGAGGTAGCATGTGATTATTTTCGTGGCTTGGCACGGAAATGTCAATATGAGTCTCTGAAACTTTACATGTTTCTGAGAACATATGACACGCGGTATTCCAGCGTGACACAAAATTAGTGGGAGCCCCCGTCCAGTGGGACATAACCCGATGCGCCTCCTACTGGTGCAGCATTATGCAAAGACATGGGACCCCGTCGGGTGGTAGAAAACCCGGTCATGTACCTCGAGACGTGTCTTAACTCGAGGCGGCCCGTATGGAATGATACGGGACGAATGTTTTTACTTTCATATATGTTTTTGTTAATTGATCGCCTGTGCGGGCTAGACTGTACCGTACGGTACCATATGATTGATCAGTAGTTTGAGTATAGTGACAGGTACACTAACCACGTTGAACGTATTGCGAGTAGAATATGTTTGCAAGTGATCGTTTTAGTGCCACCTATAGTACGTTATGACGGCTAAAAATCTGGTAAAGATTTTCAGTTTGTGAGGTAACGTAGTACCGACATAATTGTTGTGATGCATTCACACTTTACTTCACCCCAAAAATCTTTTCTGTTGAAGATAAGTAAAACCTTGAATTGAGAACCAAAAGCAAGTTTTAAAATTTAATATTAACTACAGAACTCTGATGTTGAACTAAGATTCAATTGGAGTTTAGTGATTTTCAAAAAGATTCAAAAGCAGAGTTCCCTATTTTTTTTCTGGCAGAATTTTTGCTGGATTTGTACAGGGCATAACGGTTGCTAAATTTAACCAATGTAGATTTGTACTACAGTTTTGGAAAGGTCTTGAAGTTCTCTACAACTTGTATGTAGACTGCCAGAACTGAATCAATCTTCAAATTGGAGAAAATTCCAGATTGGTAGAAACTGTTGCTGAAAACAGAACTGTCAAAACCTCTCTGGAATTTTTCTGTTTTTCCACCATAACTTCCTGTTGAAAAATGTCTATAGATCCTAGGTTACACCGTTGGAAAGCTTATGATACGTATTACAACTTTGTAATCCAAAGTTTTTCCAAATTTGGGGCAGAACTGTATGGAAATTGATGTTCAAATCAGCCACTTCCAAAGGAGGTGCTGTTGAAATTTTTCCAGAATTCTGTCAACTTTGAAATATCATAACTTTTGATCCAGAACTGATCAGGAAGCAAAGTAAGATTTTTCGAAAGCTAATAAAGTTGGCTGTAACTTTCGTATTCAAGTTCAGGATTGATTCTACTCTTTACTGTAGTAGAATCTGAGTCTTTGCAAACTGGTCAATTTTGGACAGCAGATTGGCCAATGCAATTAAAATGGAAACTTGTTTATGGATAGGCATGTTTGAAACTTGCCAAAGTTATGCAACATGTCAAGATGTATGTATGTTCAGTTTATGAAACTGGAGCATTGGAAAAAGCTCGTTAAGAGGTATAGAAGAAGTTTAGAATCAGAGTGTCGTTTGAACGTGTATGAATATGCTGCAAAGTTTTATGATTCATATACGGTTAATGTTTTTCAAGCATCAACTGTCATTCAATCTTGGAAAGTAACCGTAATTGGTCACTCTTGCAGTATGGTTCGCATTCGTTCCGATGCTGAAACGGGAGAGTCTAGTCACGGTGGAAATGACTTGACTCGACTGCAAGAACCGCCGTCGACCCGATTGACGGAGGTTATGGCATAAATAGTTGAGTCTCATCGTGAGAACAACCAGCTGCTTCAGACGTTGGTGCAACAAGGATTTATTCAAGCATCACAACAACGGGATCTGAATGAAAGTTCTTATTTAAATTTTCTGACAACTCAACCGCCTGTCTTCACGGAAGCAACAGATCCGTTGGAGGCACATCATTGGATCCGGGTTATTGAAGCTAAACTCGGTTTGATCCAGTGTGACGAGTATCAGAAGGTGGACTTTGCAGTTCAGCAGCTTCATGGATCTTCTAGAGCTTGGTGGGCAGAGTATCTCGCCATGACCATTGAAGGACATCACATGAATTGGAATGAATTCCGTGATGCGTTCTGTGCTCGGTATATTCTGAGGGGAATTATCAAGTCGAAACTTGAAGAGTTTGTAGAATTGACCCAAGGGGGGAGGAGTGCTCTTGAGTACTCCAGAGAATTCAACCGGTTGGCACAATATGCACCAGACTATGTGAGAACAGAAGCTTCAAGGTGTGACCGATTTCTCCAAGGCCTGAATGCCAAACTTCGTGAAAGATTAGTCCTATTCAACAAAGGAGACTATAACGAATTGGTCAGTAACGCTATATATCAGGAAGATGCTTCTCTTCATTGTCATACAGAGATGAGGAAGAGCATCACATCAAAGGATGAATTTAGTGGTACTCCTCGAAAATATCGACTGGTATATCATTTACCAGCTGAACCGGAAGTTCGGGTAGTTGCAAGACAGCCACCGATGCAGAGTTGGTCACCACCATTGCAGTGGATTGAAGCACCTGAGATGCAGCAGCAAGTGAGTTCTTGTACACCACCTCCACGAGCGGCACGAAAAGTTACTCCACTGTAGGCAATGCAAAGGACAGTACATAGTGGTGGTGATAAAGAGCAGTTAGTTCTAGAAGGTCCTGCAGCTAAACAAGACATCAGTCTAGAAGTTGCTCCTCCGAGAAATATTCAATCTCGTAGGCAACAGAAGAGGATGAAAGCCGGCGGCCTCAACTTTATAGCCGTCGTGGATATTCCAGTAGGAGAACCCGTGTTAGCAGGTATGTTCAGCTTAAATGCTCAACCAGCATTTGTGTTGTTTGATTCTGGAGCAACACATGATTTCATCAGCAAGGAGTTCGTGTTGAAGCGTCAATTATCATCAACAACGCTATCAACACCGTATACAATAAATTCACCTGGAGGAAAAATGTCAACCAACCAGATTATTGCCCGAGCACCTCTATGTTTGGATGGTAGGATTTACCCTACCACCTTCATTATGTTGGACGGGCAGAAGATTGACATTATCTTGGGAATGACCTGGTTGACACATCATGAAGCAATCTTCAATATCAGTGCTCGTACCGTGCAACTAAATTCTAAAAGGCACGGGCAGCATACTTTGGTTCTGAAGAATGTGACACCACAACCTCTAGTGGTGTATAATACGGAAGCCACAAAGCTAGAGGATATTCCAGTTGTTCGGGATTACCCAGATGTGTTTCCTGACGATATGTCAGGCATGCCACCTGAGCAAGATGAGGAATTCAAGATTGAGTTAATACCAGGAACCACAACCATATCTCGAAGACCTTACAAGATGGCACCCAAGGAATTGGCGGAGCCAAAAGAACAGTTGAATGAGTTACTTGAGAAGGGATTCATACGTCCCAGCTCATCACCTTGGGGATGCTCAGCGATATTCGTGAAGAAGAAGGACGAGACACTAAGGTTATGTGTCGACCATCGTCCATTGAATGTTGTAACTATGAAGAACAAATATCCACTTCCATGGATTGACATTCTATTCGATCAATTAGTGGGTGCTAAGATATTTTCAAAGATGGATCTTTGATCCGGTTATCATTAGATCAAGATACGGGCTGAAGATATACCTAAGACGACATTCTCGACAAGATACAGGCTATATGACTATCTTGTCATGTCTTTTGGTCTCACCAACGCACCGGCTCACTTCATGTATCTAATGAATTCAGTATTCATGCCGGAGTTGGACAAGTTCATGGTGGTCTTTATAGATGACATCTTGGTTTATTCCAAATCAGAGGAAGAACACGCTGAACATCTGAATATCGTGCTTCAATGATTAAGAGACCATAAGCTATATGCCAAATTTAGCAAATGTGAATTTTGGATTAACAAGGTACCATTTCTGGGTCATGTTATCTCAGCAGATGGTATTGCTATGGATCCAAGCAAAGTGGTACAGGTACTTAAATGGAAATCTCCGACCTCCGTCCATGAGGTCAGAAGTTTCTTAGGTTTAGTTGGATACTACCGGAGATTTGTTCCAAGTTTCTCCAAAGTGGCTAAGCCTATGACAGAATTGCTGAAGAAAGGAAACAAGTATGTCTGGAGTGAAGCCTGTGAAGCAGCATTCCAGATATTGAAGAAACATCTCACAACAGCACCAGTTCTAACTCAACCAGACACGACAAATCCATTTGATATTTATTGCGATGCATCAGGCACTGGTCTGGGATGCGTCTTGATGCAAGAAGGACGTGTAATCACATATGGATTAAGACAACTCTGAATTCATGAGCAGCATTATCCGACTCATGACTTGGAGTTGGCTGCCGTGGTAATGGCATTGAAAATGTGGAGACACTACATAATGGGAAATCTAGTGCATCTCTACACAGACCACAAGAGCCTCAAGTACATATTCACTCAAAAGGATTTGAATATGAGGCAAAGAAGATGGTTAGAGCTTATAAAGGACTATGAACTTGAGATCCATTACCATCTGGGCAAAGCAAACGTAGTTGCCGATGCTTTGAGTCGGAATCTCATGTTCACAACATAACCATCATTCCAGATGAAGAGGAAGAACCAAGTCTACGGTTGGTTCCCTACGGAGCTCTATATAATCTTGCTCTCATACCTTCAATCCGAGAGGAGATTATTGCAGCTCAGAAGAAAGACAAGGCTATGTCTCACATTCGGAAGAGAATGAGAGACGGAGAGGTGAAATGTTTTCGGGAAGATGAACAAGGAACTCTATGGTTCAACAATCGTATAGTGGTACCCCAGAACATGAAACTCAGAAAGAAGATCTTGGATGAAGCTCACTTATCAAAGTATTCAATCCATCCAGGAAGCAATAAGATGTATCAAGATCTTAGAACGAAATTTTGGTGGACACGAATGAAGAGAGAGATTGCAAAGTACGTGTCCGAGTGTGATAATACAGAAGAGTGAAGGCTGACTATATGAGGAAAGCAGAACCACTACAACCTTTATGTGTCCCTGCATGGAAATGGGAGGATCTCGATATGGACTTCATTGTTGGATTGCCTCTCACGTTCCACAAGCACGATTCTATTTGGGTAATCGTAGAACGAGTTAACCAAGTCAACACACTTTATTCCAGTAAACACAACATACAATGCAAAGAAGTATGTTGAGCTGTATATGTCACGGATCATGTGCTTACACGGAGTTCCCCGCACCATCGTCTCTCACAGAGGATCATTGTTTGTTGCTCATTTCTGGGAGCAACTACACGCAGCAATGGGAACTAAGTTAATTTGAAGCTCGGCATACCATCCTCAAACTGATGGACAAACTGAAAGGGTGAACCAGATCCTAGAAGATATGCTAAGGGCATGTGCCATAGATCACAGAAAGAACTGGGATGATCATTTACTGTTAGCAGAGTTCTCATACAACAATGTTTATCAGTCCAGTATCAAAATGGCACCTTTTGAAGCTCTCTACGATCGGAAGTGCCGCACACCACTCAATTGGTGTGAGTCTGGAGAGAGGGTAATCTTCGGAGTGGATCTCACTAATGAAGCTGAAGAACGAGTTAAGCTAGTTCAGGCAAACCTCAGAGCAGCTCAGTCTCAGCAGAAGAGTTATGCTGACAAGCGACGTCGTCCCTTGAGCTTTAATGTCGGAGACCACGTGTATCTTCGTGTCTCTCCGATGAAAGGAGTTCACCGCTTTGGAGTAAAGGAAAAGTTAGCTCCAATATTTATCAGGCCATTTCCCATCACGGAAAGATGTGGACCCATAGCCTATCGGCTGGAGTTAACCGCGTCCTTGTCTAGAGTACACAACGTATTCCACATGTCTCAGTTAAGAAAGTGTCTCAAAACTCTGGAATGTAAAAGCCCAAATTTTTTGAAGCTTTTGTCGCCAATGTATGGCACATGAAATAATAGTTTTAAACATGTACATTGAAGACTAAGGTCATATGAGAGCCAATAAATTCATATGGACATGAGTAAAAATGTTAATGTGAAGCTCTAGATAAAACCTAGGTTTCCTTTTGAATTCAGCTAAGCTCAAATTCCAAAGGTCTTGAATTTTAAATTTAAATACCTGAAATTATGTGCTTTGCTCACAAGGGAAAAATCAAAAGAAATAAAACAAACATGTGTGAATAAAAGTATATATGGAAATGTACAAAATATTCAAATCAATGATCAAGGTACAAAAACATATTCTCCATTTGATCAGGTTAGTCAATTAAAAGCATAGGACATTATATACATTAATATTAGGGGAAGAATTAAATGACATGCATATAGATTATAAAAATTGAATTTGATTCTAATTCAAATTTGCAGGAAACCAAACATGTTATATGTGGAATAGCAATATATTCAAATTAAGTGTTCAATTTCAAATCTGCAGTGGACTAATTATTGAGCACATTATTGGAAACCCATGGCCATTTAAAAAGGCAATAATTGAGAAGATTAAAAATATATGCATAAAAGTAATGGGTTCAAATTTGAATCTAATTCAAATTCTAAGTGGCCAAACTTTTTATGTAATGATGTGCAAACCAATTCTTTTGTATCAGGTCTCATCCCATCTGAACAAAGATCTTTGAAACCGGCTGTATTAAAGAAAAATGAAAGAATTTAGGGGATAAGAGCAGAGTGGGGACCACCTGTAAGAAGAGTGCAAAGGCCATTTGCTCTGTCTCATGAGCGCGCGTTCTAGCGCTGGCCGCAGGGTGGCAAGCAACTCTCCAGGTCACCGCAAGGCAGCTCTCCAGCTCGATGCGTTTCGCGTTCATGCGCGCCACAGCGAGCCACGACGCCACCTACCCCGCTCCGAAGGTCGGGTATATAAGGGGATCGAGCGCTCGCTATTCTTCCTACTCCCGCATCGCTCCACTCGACCGCCCAAATCATAGCCGCCCCCGCTCAAGCAAAGCCTCGATTTGGTGCGCGCCCATACCCTCTCGACCTCCCTGGACTGAGGCTGCCGCCGGACCTAGCCTCGCGGAGGGAATCGCGGTTTTTCTTTCCGGAGCGCCGTCGATTTTCTTCGACTACGACCCGAAGCCCTTCCTCCTTGGTGAGTATATTCACAATTCCAGCCGCCCCCAGCTTCTACACTTGCGTGCGCTCCTTCCGGAGGCGTTAGCTAGCCATATCCCCACTCTGGCTAGTCGGAATTTAAATCTCGCCACCGCCTAGGGTCTGCTCCACGGTGCCCCCATACCCCGACCAATTTTCGAGCGATTGGGATGTAGGCCGATGATTAGAGCAGCACCACGAAGCTTCCAGAGCAAAAAGAAGCCTTTCCCATGCCTTGTACACCGAGAACGCCATCGCCGATCGTCGAGTTCCGCCGGTCGCCGGTGTAGGTAGTTTTCTGGGACGTTTCAGTCGAAACGGAGGCCGCCAGTGGATTCCTGAGGGTCGAAAACCCCAGGGTGGCAAGTTCCAGCCTCGGGGAAGCTAGCTCGGCGTACTCCGGCGAGTCGCCGGCCGTTCTCCGGCGATGGCGCCGCCACGGTTCGTCGGGGGAGAAGATGCCACCCCCGTGGGATTTTCTGTGGCACCCAGATTCCGTGTAACAATGCGGGTAAACTCTGTGGCCCCGGTGTGGCATCGGCTGGGTGGATAGATTTAGAGGCCACGTGTCAGTTAATTAGAGGGTTGTCCTTTTCCATTCAAAAAGAATTCCAGAAAAATGCCTAAACTTTGAAATGCTATAACTTTGGCTAGGATGCTCCAAATTAGATGAAACAAATTTTTTAATTCTACTAGGATCTGTACTTTCCAGTGGTCCATCCCAATATTCATGAGAAGCCCTAGGGATTATTCTATAAATCAATTAGTATAATACATTGTGGAAAATATAGAAAATAGGATTCTATTTAGATAATACTGGAAATTTACCCAACCAATCACTTAGTTATGTAGAAGCTCCAGTAAAATTTTCAAGCATAAAAAAGTTGTTTAAGAGGGTTTAATTCAAAGTCTTTGCCTAGGTTAATTATAATTCCAGAAAATAAACAATTAAGTCCAGAAATTCATAAAGACTTGTAAATTCAATATCTTCCTGTAGGAAGCTTGAAAAATTGTGAAACCAATTTTTGTAGCTTCCTTTTGATCAGTACTATCTAGCTGTTCCATTTATGGACATGATAAAACCTCATATTTTATCTGCTAAATGATGAAAGCTTGATAGAATTTTGTAGATCAATTTCTCCCATCAAATTCTCTGAAATTTTTATGAGAATTTCTTCATCACATCTGTATACCAGAGTTAAATTATCAGAGCCAATAGAACTCATCTGAATAGGAATTTATTCTATATAGTTTCCTTATATCCATGACTATATAGAAATTTCTTATGTACATTCTTATAATATGAATTAATATCAAATTAACCTACCCAAATCCAGTTTAATACCCAACAGTACACCTTATTAATTCTTGATTTACCAACATACTTCCTTTATGAATTAAGTCAAGTTCATTGGTCGACTGCTAAATCGCGACCTTCGTCTTGTACACTCCACTCATACTCAAGCTTTCGATGTCCCACCTTAATTTTTGGGTCGTCCTTATACTTCTCCGCCCGACACTTCTTCACCATTCAGAATTGTCAATATCGCGTGGCATAGCTTGAAGTGTGGTATGCTAAGTTGCAATGTAGCCTTATGTTGTACCTTTCAGTTCATACCGACACTACTATGTCCACCTTGACTCATCCTCTAGTTACCCACACAACAGAGGCATATCTGTCCTTCCTAATCAAACCCCTCGTTCTTAAAGTTTACACAACCCCGTGGAGTCTATTATTAAATTACTTAATTACTTATATGCATATCATGTCGATAGGAACGTGCTGATAGGTGTTCGACAAGAAATTTTTCTTGGAGGAGAATGCCAAGATGTTTCCACTGAAGTTCCATGGCAGGTTCTCCGGAGGCAGACCAATCCCTAACAACTGACATTGTTATAGAGTCGCAAACAAGGCAAGCTCCGGTTTGCATTTAAAAGCTTTACAGAGTTTTGCAGTATTTCTCACATTACGTCTTAAGTTTCATATGTGCATTACGTATAGGGTGATTGATACTCCACTTGCATGACACCAAATCCCAGAGGTTGGTTGGAAAGAGTTACAGTTTTACCTGTAGTAACTGCTTTGCTAATGTATAGGAAATCCAGTAGAAGTCGAGTAGTTGGAATCTACTCACGAGAGGGTCACATTTTATTGACCACAAGTCAAGTAGTTTATTCTACTTATGAGAGAGGTCGAGTAGGGGAATCTACTCGCGAGATGTTACCAAAATGTTCACTCTTAATAATTGGAGATGTGGACAGGGATGTTCCTGTAGGACGGGACGCGCAAGGTTGTCTGATCTCGGATGAGGGGGACAATGCTTGCGACCACATTTGGGCCTGGGCCGGTAAGGGTAAGGCAAATGTGGAGGTTGGTTGTAGCCCCGCCTGTGTCGGTTAAGGACTGTCTTGTGTGCAGCCCTGTTGAGCAAGTTTGAACAGTACCGGTAAATACTCGATTTTAAAAACCACCTGTGATGATATAATAACCACCTATGATGAAAGAACAACACAGGCGGATTTTAAAAAACAACCGCGTGAGTAAATACTCGATCTTCTCAGGCGGTTATTACTTAAGAACCGCCTGCAGTAAATTAACATCACAGGCGGATTTTAAGAAACAACCGCCTGGGTAAATATATGATCTTCACAAGCGGTTATTAATTAAGAACCGCCTGTAATGTAATGAACTTCACAGGCGGTTCTTCATTAACAACAGCCAGAGAAGATCATGTATTTTCACCGGTGGTCATTGTGTAAGAACCGTATGTAGTTGTTCAATTATCACAAGCGGTGTTCATTGAAATTACAGGGATGTAGTCGTTGCAATTATCACAACCGTATGTAGTCGTTGCAGGAAAATTGTATTAGGAAAAAACACAGATGAGCGGATACTAGTACAGTAATGCATTATAGGAAATGCTCGATCACCAGTGAGACTGGCTTAATTGTGATAATACACCATTAGAGGCTTTACAATTGTTCAAAGATAACATCTTTACACACTGAGCACAAGTTTAAGTGAGCCTCTCTCTGTAATAGCTGCAAACAACGAGATGAAGCGCCCTGTCAAGTAGAAAACAAAAATCATGCTACATTCATTGTAGATTGACGATGAAGCTCCCATCGATCAATCTAAATTGTACCATCCTGCTTGCTCCCGAACACGTCTCTTATATTCCGCTGGATCCTGAAAATATCGAAATTATTTAAATTAACAAATGTTAAAGGAGGAACGAATAACCTACATTGGTCACTAAGTCAAAGTGTCATCTAACCTTGATAAGTAGATTATAGCAATCATTTTCAACATCGGACACATTTGGCTGATGCAACAAACGCTGAACTTCAAGTAGTATAGTTTTGATTGTAAAAGCACTTCACCACCCCTACGAAATATAATTTAAGCAATATAAGAAACCAGTTCAAATAAGTTCGACAACAATTAAGTAATAATTACATGAGCAAAATAGGTCTATCTTACAGTCTCTTGACCAAGAATCCCGATGCAGAGTGCTCCTGAACGATGGACATTTGGGTGGAAGAACCCACTTGGAAAGGCGCATCTTGGAGGCACCAAGGGATAGTCCTCAGAGAAGGATATTGTCAGGGGGTAGTAACCATCTTCCTATTCAGTCTGCAAAAGAAATTTATTAATAGGAGGACGATGGTTAAACTCATATTGTGCTTGTTCTTCATGACTTACCCCTTCTTTACCAGGGACGATGCACTGCCACTTCAATAAATCTCCCGATTCAGGCTTCACAGAGAAACCCTACGTAGAGAAATTGAAAATACCAAAAACAAACAAGACGGAAAAGCAAACTACAGTTAAGTTCATCAGTCCATTACAGATACATATGTATATACAACCATGCGATCAGTGTGCCATATGTACATACATGGGGATGGTTCTTGCGCCATGCTAAGCGCTCCTCCTTCAATCGGCTACACGCCCGAGACATCATTATTTGAAAGACCAAACTTCCAAATTATTGAGTCCAAACGCATATGTACACAAATGCAAAAGGACACAATCCATATACCAACACAGAAAACTGGCAGCTTATGAAAATATACAAAGAAAAAGGTAGCATGCAATGCATAGTAAGGAAACTATGAGAATTTACTTAGGTACCTCGTGGCGCGATGTGGGACTGGGCAGAGGCGTGCCTCCGCGGGGTCTTTATATAGGCGTCAGTTTTTCATAGGCGGTTTTTAAATTTTTCACAGGCGGTTGGTACTTAATAACCGCCTGAGAAGATATTTATCTCAGGCGGGTTTTACTTACCAACCGCCTCTGATGCTGCTAAGCTCCTTTCAAGCTAATCCCTGCACAACAAGCTATTGTAGATGCAAGTAACACCCGTGGCTCATCATTTGAATTGTTAAAAGCATTAATTTGAAGCCTGATGATCCTTGGAAGCATTTTCCCATCCATTTGAACAATTTCTTTCCCTCCTGTCCATTTGAAAACTTAGGAAGATGCTCCTTTCTCAGTTTTAATGCTTAAATATATTGACTAAAAATCAGTACTCACTTTCTTAGTGCTTCACACAAGCGAGTAAGCGAACAACTTCAATCACAAATCTTGTTTTTACACTTTCATAGGGATTTAACCTTAATCTTTCAAGCATATATTTATCAAATAAGTGAAACTTCCTTATCACACATGTTAATGGCAGTTATAAGTGAAGGATGTGTCGAAGCTAACGAAATCTGAATCGGACTGAAGATAAAGAGATCCTACATATGAGTGGCAATATCCAGGTTAAACAGCGTGAAGGCTGTCATCATAGCTTTATGTTGTCTAACCTGGACATTATCGCTCATATGCAACATCTCTTTATCTTCAGTCCCATTGAGATTTCATTAGCTTCAACACACCCTTCCCTTGTAACTTCTATTAACATGTCTGACGAAGAAGCTTCAATTATTAATAAATCTATGCTTGAAAGATTAAGGTCAAATTCCTATGAAAATGGTAAAAACAAGATTTGTGATTGAAGTTGTACATTTCGTCGCTTTTGTAAAGCACTAAGAGAGATGGTACTGATTTGTAAGTCAATATATTCAGCCATTAGAACTGATAAAGTAGCATCTTCGTAAGTTATCAAAATGGAGAGAAGAGAAAGAAATCTTGCAGGGCTTGTTTGGGTGTACTCCTATCCAAACAAGCCCTCAAATGGACGGGAAGTATCGTCAGACTTCAATTGAAGCTTTTAACATCCAAATGATGAGTCTCAGGTGTTACTTGAATCTACAAGAGCTTGCTGTGAAGGGATTAGCTTGACAGGAGCTCGAAACAGAAGCTGAATTTAATAATGTTTGAAACATGCTATCTAAAGCTGAAATAGAACATTGTTCTAAGTTGATTTCAGAAGATACAAATATATACAATATATATCATCTCGCATTGCTATATATATTTTTTCCAGCATTGACATCTTCTCGCATATAGGGTTTCAAATTCTTTTTAATGCTTCTCTCTACGCGCTTGATGTTTTCTGGTTCGGTGAAAAGGTACATCTCTTCATACTGATTATATTCCTCTTCATTATCTCCCACATTCTCAACCCCAACAATATTTTTCTTTCTAGAAACAACTACGTGCATCTTCTCAGTTTCTGGATCTTGAACATAAAAAACTTGTGCAACATTATCGGCGAGAACCCACAGGTCATCTTTATAACCTACTTTATTCAAGTCTACCAGTGTCAGCCCGTAATTGTCCACTTTCACACCATCAGGATGTTTGAACCATTGGCACTTAAATACGGGCATTACAATTCTTTCGCCATAATCGAGTTCCCATATTTCCTCTATGAACCCGAAGTATGTGGTCTTCTGCCCTTGTGAATCATAAGCCTCAATACGAACACCACTATTTTGTGCAACACTCTTACCGTCTTTTTCTTTAGTGTAAAATGTGTAACCATTGATGTCATATGCTTGCCATGATGTCACCAAAGCAGATGGGCCAGAAGCTAACTTCTTCATTGTTGCCTCTTCTATAGTGTTTTCGTATGGTATATTTTTGTCCATTAATCATTCAGTGAAACATCTTCTATGCTCTTTCATGATCTAGTCCTCTGTGCGGTCTTGGTTTTTATCACGAAGCTCAATTTGGTGTTCCTCGATGTACGACTCAGCTATTGCGAGCTGTTGTAGTACATGAAAATGTGCACGGTGTATATTCTTGTAATCTTGAACGATGAAAGTTTTCTTACCCACTTTGCCTCTCCCATGTAGTCTACCCTCATGTACCGGTATAGGCACACCTATCGATTTTCCATCTTTGATGTAATCAGCGGAACCCTCAATCACTTCTTCAGTGGTGTATCCTTCCATAATTGAACCCTCTGGGTGAGCATGGTTCCGCACATAACCTTTTAATACTCCTAAATATCTCTCCAACGAAAACATATGATGTAAATATAGTGGCCCCAATGCTTTTATCTGATCAACAAGATGTATGATTAGGTGTACTTGCATATCGAAAAAGGATGGTGGGAAACACATCTCAAGCTTGCACATTGTCTCGATGATGTATATTTTTAGATAGTCTAAATCTTCACGTGCTATCACCTTTTGCGATACTGCATTGAAGAAGTAACACAAACGTGTGATGACAACTTTTATATGCTCAGGTTTGATGACTCTTATTGCAATGGCAAGGAAAACTGTCATCATCATGTGACAGTCGTGAGAATTATAACCGAATAAAGACAAGTCTTTCATCGAGACTAGTTTGCGGATATTGGATGAGAAACTCGTGGGCACTTTGATCCCAAGCAAGCATTTTGCAAATTGCTTTTTTCTCTTCTAGCCTCAAGTTGTAGCTGGGTGGGGGAAGGTAATGCTTCCCGTTCACCTTTTTAATTGGATGAAGCTTTGGTCTCAAATCAAGATTTACTAGGTCCATACGTGAATTTAATCCATCCATTGTTTTCCTCGGCATGTCCAGCAAGGTCCCAATGATGCTGTCAAATACATTCTTTGTAACGTGCATCAAATCAATACTATGGCAAAATTCCAGATTCTTCCAATACGGAAGATACTTGAAAAAAATTGATTGTTTCTTGAAAGCCATGTCAGTTGTATCATCTGAAGATGTACTTTTCTTTCTCTTAATTCCTTTACTATTCTTGACCATTTGAAACACAAGTTTTCCATTGTAAGGTTTTGGTGCAGTATCTTTTTCGATTTTGTTATAAAATTGTTCTTTCATCTTCCTACACTTGTGTGTATCTGTCAAGAACCGTCGGTGTTTCACGTACACCGTCTTTCTGGATGAAGTGAGGTATAGAAATCCAGTTCTATCCACGCACCTAACACAACCTTTCTTCCCTTTCATTTGTCCCAATAATGTAAACAGTCTGGGATAATCATGCACAGTAACGAATATCATTGCTCTTAGCGTGAAATACTCCCGCTTGTACTCATCCCATATACGTACCCCTTCATTCCACAATTTTGCCATATCTTCCATTAAAGGTTCCAAGAACACATCAATTTCGATGCCGGGTTGTTTTGGACCTTGGATAAGAACAGATAACAAGATATATTTCCTTTTGTGACACCACCACGTCGGTAGGTTGTACATCGTTAAGACCACGGGCCATGTGTTGTGTATGCTCTTTTTTTCACCAAACGGATTCCTTCCGTCTACCCAAGGCAAACCTCACATTTCTAATTTCCTTTGCAAATTCTGGATACTGAATATCAAAATTTTTCCACTGCGTTGCATCATCAGGGTGTCTTATATGTTTTTCATTCTTCTTGCGTTGCTCGGAATGCCAACGCATAAGTTCAGCCTCCCTAGGGTTTGAGAACAAACGCTTCAAGCGATCAATTACCGAAAGGTACCACATCACCAAGGCAGGAATTTTTCTCTTATTCTTCCCATCTGCATCGCCAGAAGTATCGTCATCGTCACCTTTAGGACCAATAATAAACTTCTTATTCCTCTAAGTCTTTTTCATATTGGTAACATACTGGTGATTGTAGTCCTTCTTATATCTACTGACACCACAAATGGGGCATCTAGTTGCGAGCTCATGCTCTTTGCGATACAGAATACAATGGTTCACACAAGCATGTATTTTTGTCACGCCTAGTGCCATCGGGCAAAGAAGTTTCTTTGCTTTATAAGTGCTTCTTGGCAGTTTATTTGGATTTGGAAGAATTTCTTTTAGAAGATTCAAAAGATCAGAGAAACTACAATCGGACCATCCGTGCGTAGCTTTCAACTTTAGTAGTTCTAAGACTGCACGCAATGTAGTAAACTCTTTATCACAACCGTTTGATTCATTATATAAAAGCTCTGTCGCTGCATTCTGCAATGTCTCCATTTTACTTAAACCTTTGCTTGCTCCCATAGAAGTCAATACATATGGTTCAATGTGACGCAACATCTCCTCACAATCGAACTCATCATCATCATCACCAGCTTGATTGTCACTACCATCATCGATATGAACATTATCATCATTTGAACCTCTCTCATCATCTTTATCCACATCATGTGTATCTAACTCACCATGCTCTGTCCATATTGTGTAGTTTTTTTTTTGAAACCTCTTTTCACCAAATGAGATTGAATTACTATAGTATCCGTCCAAGCAATCTTATTTTTGTAGTCGATATATGGACATAATATATCATCTATCTTTTGCAACTTCGCATGTCTCTTGGATGCTTCAATAAATTTTGCAACATTATGAATGTACATAGGATCGGGTCTTGGCATGTTATACATCCACGCTCGACGGTCCATGCTTCAATAATAGAATTTTTGTCAGATTTACAAAATTTGGCCACAAATATTCTCTAAAGGTCTTCTATAAAATGAATTTACAGAGACATAACAAGTATGATTAGGGCGACTAATGTAGGAGACAGGTGACGTCTTGAGGCGGACGGAGTCGAAAAGGCATCGGGAGCAGCAAGCGGGGGTGAAGGATTGAAGTCGTGGGGCAAACAGGCCCAGTGGCATGGGCTAAGTCTGGGTGGGATCTAGAGATTGCAATTATACCCACGGGTACGGGTACCCGACGGGTATTGCACCCGACGGGTGCGGGTGGATTTTTGCCGCCGCCCCCGACCTGACACGATGGAGAGGCGCGCTACTGGAGCATTGCACGACTCCACTTCGCCACTTCGGTGACTGCCGCCGACTTTCCACCGACCACCGCGCGCTGTCGCCCGCGGCTCCGGCCATCACCTCTGTCTTTCGGTCTCGGCGCCGCCGGCTGCTGGCCTCGGTGCCTCCAACACTGTCTCCGTCCTTGTCACCACCTGCAGCTGGCCCCGGTGCTGCCTTCCACCCCCGGTGCCATTTCTCGACCTCGCTGCTACTTGCAGATGGCCCTGTCGCTGGCTTCTGCACCCTGCCACCATTGATGTCACCTAGCAACGAGGAGGTATGGTCGCCAACGCCCAACCCTACTGCAGCTTGAAGCGGACGGAGTCGAAGGCATCGGGAGCAGCAATCGAGGGTGAAGGATTGAAGTCGTGGGGCAAACAGGCCCAGCAGCATGGGCTAGGTCTGGATGGGATCCGGTCCGTTATATCTTGACGTCGGATCCCATCCAACGATGGTAACTAAATGGGTGAGTTATAAAACCATCTCCCTAGAAAGCTAACCCTAATCACTCCTTCGAAATATATGCAAGCAGGAGGTACGCACACACAAGTAGCATATTGAAAAGTAAAACACATAAAACTACAATCACAAGTTCGGGTAAACTTCATGCATCTTATATATATTACAATAGCATCTGTTAATTAAACATCATATTCATGTCACATAATAGGTACAATCTACAATAAGCTTATTACAGTATAGTCCATACATCAATATATAAAAGACCAAACTAGCAGAACACACAAAAAGGAAACAATCCATATAGTCCATACATCAATATACCAGAACACAATTCATACAGTCCTTACACATGCAAAAAGACAGAATCCATATACCAGAACACACAAAACTAACCGCTTATCAGCTAATGAAAATATACAAAGAAAAAGTAAGGAAACTACATTTACCTTGCAGAGGTATCAACACGGTGGGGAGGCGTCAGCACAGTGGGCCGGCTGGGTGGAGAAGTGGCGGTGCGGGGTTGAGCGGCGGCGCGGTAGTATGGGCTGGGCGGCGGAGTGGCGGAGCGGCGGCACAGCGCATGGGAAATTTGGCAGCCTTGCGGCATCGATATAAATTCTCCAGAGTTACGTTTAGACTGTGGTGAGGGGTCCTTATATAGGCGTCGGTTTTTCACAGGCGGTTTTTAACTTTTTCTCAGGCGGGTTTTAGTTACCAACCGCCTCAGAAAATATTTAATCAAGAATATTAATTAAGAAGAAGTAAATATCTTCACAGGCGGTTGGTACTTTATAACCGCCTGAGAAGAAGTTTATCTCAGGCGGGTGTTACTTACCAACCGCCTGAGATAATGCCCGATACTGTTCTTCAGTTTCCTTATTCTTTGCTTCTTTTTTATTTAGATTTCAATATAAATACTCAAACATGTTTAGATTCTGCAAATTTTGTCCAAATTCGATGATTCTTTCTTCTACATTTGTATAAAATTAACATCTACCACCTGAACAAAATATTTTAAAACTTGTATAGCTGACATTGTAATGTTTTGGTAAATATCAAATTAATTTCTACTCACATATTATTCACATTTGTGTATCTCATAAAAAAGATCCTTCACTCAAATTTGTTTGTATGAACATATTTGTATCATTTATACATGTATGAATTTTGTTAATTTTTTAAAAGCATTCCAACATGTCAAACTTCAATTTATCCATCATTCTAACTAAATGCTCATATACATATGAGGCATTCATCAAATTATGAACACACATTGATTCAAAATAATTTAAAAAAAATCTGAAAAAAATTCATAGAGGTTGGTATGATGAGTAAAAATGTTCACTAAAAAAATAAATGAAAAAAGCATTATATTCATCACGATAGAAAAATGAAAAATAGCATTGTTGTATGTTTTTTATGTTCTGACCAATTTCAAAGGATTTATGAAGTGAAATTTAATGGTAACCTTTACTTATCAATAATATTACAAGAAAGTGGAATTTTGCCTTTTTAGAGGACCCACATTTAATCAAGAGTATTAATTAAGAAGAAGTAAATATCTTCACAGACGGTTGGTACTTAATAACCTCCTGAGAAGAAGTTTATCTCAGGCGGGTTTTACTTACCAACCGCCTGAGATAATCTTCTTCTCAGGCGGGTTTGAATTACCAACCGCCCAAGATAATTACCTTATGATACCCGAGTCTGAGGAACACGATGAACACACAACACATTTATTCATTCACACAGTTGAAGAACACACAAGATATTAACAATATTCAATCACACATCCCACACAAGAATACACAAGAGACACAATATTTACACAAGAACACACAAGATACACATGTAATATTCAATCACATAGATGAACAAAGATAGATTTCATTTATTAACAATATTTATAAAACAGAAGCAACTAAAAACAACAAAGAAAAACTAATTAAATCATACTCCTACTCCTCCTCCTCTTCCTCCTCCTCCTCCTCCTCCTAGTCCTCCGGCGGCGACTCTGGCGCCAGTGCAATAGTAGACAGGGCCGGTTGCACCGGCTGCAGCGGCTGCACCGGCGATGCAACCCCGAGAACGAGGTTGCTAGCCGTCGCCTCCACCAGCGTTTTGCGACCCTCGGGGCCAAGAACCTGGGCCATCGTTGCGAACAGAATATCGAGACAATCAGCCACCCCCGTGAGGGCGTAGAGGTAGTGACCGATGGTAGAACCCATTCCAGGATACTCTGGAAGGGTAACCAGCCCCAAGGAACTCATGGCGCGAGACGTATTGTTGTATGCCTCTCGTGCCATGAGGAGGCACTGCTGGGTGTTGATCCTCTCAGGGGAGCTGCAACATTGTTTCTTGCAAGGTGGCTCCCTCGGAGGGCTTGGCGGCGGAAGGTCGGCCATAGTGGTGTTGCGTCGTCGGAGCGTAGGAAGACGAAGAAAAGAAGAGGATTCAAAGTGAGCGACGCGCTTGTGGAGAACTAAAGGGTGATGACGCGTCTTTAATAAGGGCCGCGCGGAGCAGTTGGTTTACCGCGCATTGAAAGGTCGCACCTCGGGGAAAAGAAAGGTCGCGCACGGATGTCGACACGTCCGTAGGTGAGGGGTCTTTATGTAGGCATCTGTTTTTCACAGGCGATGTTTAAATTTTTCTCAGGCGGGTTTTACTTACCAACCGCCTGAGAAGATGTTTATCTCAGGCGGATTTTACTTACCAACCGCCGGAGATAATGCCCGATACTGTTCTTCAGTTTCCTTATCCCTTGCTTCTTTTTTATTTAGATTCCAATATAAATACTCAAACATGTTTAGATTTTGCAAATTGTGTCCAAGTTCGATGATTCTTTCTTCTACATTTGTATAAAATTAACATCTACCACCTGAATAAAATATTTTAAAACTTGTATAGCTGACATTGTAATGTTTTGGTAAATATCAAATTAATTTCTACTCACATATTATTCACATTTGTGTATATCATAAAAAAACAATCCTTCACTCAAATTTGTTTGTATGAACATATTTGTATCATTTATACATGTATGAATTTTGTTAATTTTTTTTAAAAGCATTCCAACATGTCAAACTTCAAATTATCCATCATTCTAACTAAATGCTCATATACATATGAGGTATTCATCAAATTATGAATACACATTGATTCAAAAAAATTTAAAAAATCTGAAAAAATTCATAGAGGTTGGTATGATGAGTAAAAATGTCCACTGAAAAATAAATGAAAAACATTATATTCATCAAGATAAAAAAATGAAAAATAGCATTTGTTGTATGTTTTTTATGTTCTGACTAATTTCAAAGGATTTATGAAGTAACCTTTACTTATCAATAATATTACAAGAAAGTGGAATTTTGCCTTTTTAAAGGACCCACATTTAATCAAGAATATTATTTAAGAAGAAGTAATTATATTCACAGGCGGTTGGTACTTAATAACCGCATGAGAAGAAGTTTATCTCAGGCGGGTTTTACTTACCAACCACGTGAGATAATTTTATCTTCTCAGACGGTTGGTAAGTAAAACCCGCCTGAGGTAACCATCTTCTCAGGCGGTCGGTACTTAAAATCCGCCTAAGAAAATGGGAGTCTATATATACCCCTAGGTAGCATTAGGAAAACCTAACTCAGGAGAAACACTTAGACGCTGTTAGGCTGCCAAAATTTCGTTTGCCGCCAAGTGTTCGCCGCCGTCGCCGCCGAGCTTCGCCCTCGTCACTTCCAGGTACGCCGAGCGAAGCCATTGCCGTCGCCGCTGAGCTTTAAGGTAAACCCTAAAACCTTCGACCTTCCATCCTCCTTCGTCGTGCCACCTCCCTCACCGCCCTCGCCGCCGCCTTGTATATCCTTGGTTAGGGTTCCGGAATTGGAAACTAGTAGGCATCCTTGGTTAGGGTTCGGTGGAATTTGAAAAACTGTCAAGTTCGGTGGCATCTTTGGTTAGGGTTCGGTGGGGCAAGATTTATGTGGATGGTTATATCACGATAAATTGGTAGTTGGTTCTGTATGTCTGAAATTGTGAAATTGGTAGTTAGTAACAGTAGTATATTCCCTATTTCTGTCATCGGTCTTGCATATGCCACATAATTCTCTATTAGGGGCAAGATTTAGCTATATTTGGTTAAGTTGAGCAAATTTGGCTAATTTTGGCTAAGTTACATTAGATATAGTTATATTTGACTAATTTTGACTAAGTTATGCTATATTTAGCTATATTTGGCTACTTTTGCTTAGAGTTAGCTATGCTAGACTAAGTTTGGCTAAGTTTGCTTTTATTTCTCTAAGTTAGCTTCATTTGAGCAATTGTAGCTAATCTGTGCTACCAAAGATGTCTGCACATGTGGCTCCATCAGCTTCATTTGAGCAATTGTAGCTAATCTGTGCTACCAAAGTTATGCTATATTTAGCTTTGAAGCCAAACAAGTTGCTGGCCAACTCATTTGTGATGCCAGGAGCATCCTCACACCCATATCTAGGTACCACTAGGTGTGGCGATGGAGTCTGAGCATATGCTGTCGATCTCTATGATACAAGAATTTAGTTAGACCTATATAACTTCAAAAATGTGTTTTGGCTAAATTTACTTAATTGAGAAAATTTGTTTTAAATATGCTAACTGAAGCATAATCAAGCAAGTTTGACTATGCAGGGCAAGATTTAGCTATATTTGGTTAAGTTGAGCAAATTTGGCTAATTTTGGCTAAGTTACATTAGATATAGCTATACTTGACTAATTTTGACTAAATTATGCCCTGGGTTGTCGGTGTAAAGTGAGCTTGCTAGTTGTTGCTGCTGCTATCAGTCTCTTCTAGGCACTACATCTGCACAAGTACGTATCAACATGTTGTTTTTCATTCAGTAGGCAGAAGAACCAGTGACAGGAAATAAGAGCAAACTTGAGAGCGGGGATGATAATGCCCTCTAAGCTAGGTAGGAGTTGTGCGGGGATTTGCTTTTTGTCCCTTGCTTGATTAGTTATAGGTCCGGAGCTAGGCGCCGCCTAGTAAACCTCAAGAACGTGGATGAAAGTGCATCTAGGATCCCCGTGGGTTTTGGATGATTGATGACGACAATTAAGTGACTAATGAGCTCAGTGATCTTAAGCACAGGTGTGGACTTAAATGGAATCACAATCCCTCAAAAAGGAAAAGGATGAAAATGGTGATGTCAACTCGAAAAGTAGAAACTAGGGTTTCTAGTGCGTCGAGTTTGGACTAGCCAAATAAGTGTGAGGATGTGTGTGTAAAGTGCATTGGGATCAAGTTGGGAGCTCAAAGCGGTTTAGAGGTCAAACCCATTGAGAGAAAAGAGTTGGAAGGAGTCTGGCAGTAGGGCCGGACTAGTCCGTGCAGGTGGCCGGACTAGTCCGCCCCTTGCCGGCCAAGTCCGTTTTTAGCCGGACCAGAAGGGTCTGACTGAGTTCGGACTAATCCGTAGTGGGACAGACCAGTCTGGATAGTCGTGGAGTGGGTTTTGGGGACTAAGTCCCAAAACCAAGGACTTGTCCATTTTGGTCTGGACCAAGAGGTCCTGACTGATATCGGACTAGTCCGCCCTGGGGGCCGGACTAGTCCAGGTGTGAGAGAAGTCGGTGCTTCAGAGACTAAGTCTGGGAAGGCCGGACTAGTCCGCCCTGGGGGCCAGACTAGTCCCTGGTCTTCAAACTAGTCCGTTCTCACACGGAACAAAAGGTTCTGTGTGAGATCGGACTAGTCCGGTGAGGGCCAGACTAGTCCGTTGTTGAAGTGACCGTTTGAATTTGAAGTTTGGCGGGTAGTGCGACGATTGCCGCGCAGTGCGTCAGTTGTTAGGGACGTCAGTTGTCCCCTAGGCCGGACTAGTCCGGGCTGTAGGTCGGACTAGTCCGCCCATCTGCTGAAGTCAGCAGTATGGGCTTGGGACCTCTATAAATAGAGGACCCCTGGGTTCATTTGAACCAACCTTTGAGCAAGTTGAAACCCTAGCGCCGCCATAGCAACCTTGAGCCTCCCAAAGCCTCCTTCTTGCCTACATTCCCTCTAAAACTAATTCTTGCATGGATTAGGGTTTAGTTAGGTGAAGAAGAGGAAGAACACCGCTCTTTGGCTCTCGGTTTGATCTCTTGCACTTTGTGAATCTTTGTGATATGTGGCTTGAGTTAATCATTGTGATTTGTGATTGTATTTGTGGTGGAAGCCTCAGATTGTGAGAAGCCCCAACGAATCTTGTATTCACTCTTTGTGATACTGGAAGAACCAAGTTAGGCCCGTGTGGTAAACTTGGTGAGGGAAGGGTTGTTGAACCCGGTCCTTCATGGACTCCTCAACGGGGACGTAGGTTCCTTCGTTGGATCGAACCTCGGGATAAAATCCTTGTGTCTCTTGTGTTCTTTAATTTCACTTATTGTTCATTACTTCTAGGGTTAACTTTATTGGTCTTGTTCATCACTCTTGTTTCATCGTGATCCTTAGTTTCATACTTGTCATATAACTAGTTAAGGCTCACTAAGTCATTCTAACAAACCTTGCATCACGAGAATTGGACTAAAACTTGTTAGAAACCCTTTTTAGTCTTTTCCCTGTAGGAGGACCGGACTAGTCTGCCCCTGGACCGGACTAGTCCGCCCCTGAGTTCTAATCTCGTTTTATGAAGTCATTTCAGGTCATTTAGCCTATTCACCCCCCCCCCCTCTAGGCAACTTTCAATTGGTATCAGAGCAGGACTCTCCCAAAAGAGTCTAACAACTCGGAGAGACGATGGCCGGAGTGGGGTACGAAGAAGTCTCAACCAGTGAGGTCCAAGCAACCCTAGAAGAGATTCTCTTCTATCAAGATAAGTCAACGGATGACGAAGAGATTTGTCAGCTCAAGGCAAAACTTCGAGAGAAGTTGAAGATTCCCAAGGTTGACACCTCAACCTCCACATTGAGTGGCACAATCAACTACAACCAACAAGGTTACAACTATGAACGCCTTGTCTCCAACAACCACTATCTTTCCATCCCATTGGGGAAGCCTCCCCAATTCGATGGAACCGACTACGAGATGTGGAAACACAACATGAAGATCCACCTTGTGTCACTCAACCCCTCACTATGGCAAATTGTGTTGAACAGGGTGCACATCCCTAAGAATGAAGAAGATATCACTCCGGAGCAAGCCGTGCTCCTTCACCGCAACGCTCAGGCGGCCGAAGTGATCATCTCATCTCTCTCAAGAGATGAGTTGGATGGACGTGAGGTGGCCAAGGACATTTGGGACACCCTCAAGACGGCTCATGAAGGCAACCGAGTCGTGAAAGAAGCTAAGATTGAGCTCATAGAAGGAGAGCTCGGGAGGTTTGCCATTATGGATGGTGAATCTCCCCAAGAGATGTACAACCGCCTAAAGATATTCATCAACAAGAGTATATCTTATGGTTGTACCAAGTGGACAGACCACGAGGTGGTGAAGAGGATGATTCGGGCATTCATGCCTAGAAACGTCTCTCTTTGCTCCATGATTCGAGAAAGTTTGGGGTTTGCCAAAATGACCCCAGAGGAGGTCCTTGGAAGGATCATCAACCACGAGATCATGGAGAAGGAGGCGCTCTTCTACAATGACCTCCAAAGGTTCACCGCCTCGAAGATGAAGAATGTTGCACTCAAAGCAACAACCTCATCAAAAGAGCAAGACAAAGATGATGAGGAGAGCCTTGACACCGATGAGGAAGAGGCCTTCTTCATCAACAACTTCAAGAGGATGATGAGAAGAAGAAAAGGAGGATACAAGCATGAGAGTAAAGGCAAGGAAAAGGCAAGGCCCAAAACCAAGAGGGCTTGCTACAATTGTGGCGAGTATGGGCACTTCATTGTAGATTGCCCACATGAAGATGGCAAGAAAAATAAGGAGGGCAAGCCACAAGAGAAGAAACTCTACAAGAAGAAGAGGCCCTCCGGTCATGCTCACTTAGGCAAGGAGTGGGACTCTAACGATGAGTCCTCCTCATCTGAATATGAAGAGAAGATGGCAACCATAGCCATCGAGAGGAGCTCCAAGGGAAGCAAGCTCTTCCCAAATCTCTACGACCACGAGCCAACTTGCCTCATGGCAAAACAAGGAAGGAGAAAGGTTAACTCTAACTCATCCTCTTCCATATCCTCTCATGATGATTTTGATAGTGCTAGCGAAAATGAACACATGTTTAAGGATATAAGTAAGAGCACATTGCGAAGAATGAAATTGCTTTCGGATGAAATTTTTGAGAAGGAGGAGCTCATAGATAGGCAAGAGGACTTTCTTATCCAAGAAAAGGAAAGATGTAAAGAGCTCATTGAGCTCCTTGAGCTTGAGAGAGAGAAGAGCAAGGCATTAGAGCATGAACCTGCTCTAAGCAAGAATCATGCTCAAGTCTTAAGGAGACAACCATTGAGCTCAAGGACGAACTTGGCAACTTGGCAAAAGTTAACAAGATCCTTGAGACTCAAGTTGAGTCCCTTAAGACTAATGTAGCCTCTTCCTCCAAAAGCTCATCCTCCTCAAAAGTTGCATCCAAAACAATATCAACTTACAAATGTTCTAACTTGATTCTTAAATTAAAGGATGAGATTAAGTTGACTCAAGGCAAGCAAGCACCTAAGGGTGGCATCTTTGACAAAGAGAAGGTGGTGTATGCACGAAGTGCATACACCAACACAAGACCTTTCAATGTCAATGATGGTCTTGGTTATACTAGAGGTGGAAAGCAAAATGCCAAAACCTCCAAGTATGGCAAAGACTTGATTGTCTTTGTCAAAGGAAGCTCATCCCCAACTAAAATTGAGAAGAACACTTCAACTAGCATCTACTTGCCTAAATCTGAACCGCATCCTCTATTTCATGACTTTGATGCATCATATGTTTTGATGAGGAGCAAGTATGGCAAGGTATATGCTAGATATGTTGGGCCACTCCGCAAGAGCCCCAAACCTTACGTGCGGGTGCCCAAATGCCTCACTACTAACGTCAAAGGACCCAACTCCGCTTGGGTACCTAAAAGGAAGCCATAATCTTGTTTTTGTAGGCATACTCCTCCGGTGGATCCAAATGGGTGCTCGATAGTGGGTGCACAAACCACATGACCTGAGAGAGGAAGATGTTCGAGGAGTATGAGGAACATGATGATCCAAATGAAGGAATCCTCTTTGGGGACAATAGACGAGGGAAAATCCTTGGCTCCGGTAAAATTGTCATTTCTCCCCAACATACTCTTTCTAGTGTTTGACATATTGATTCTCTTGAATATAACCTTTTGTCCATATCACAACTATGTGACAAGGGTTATAATTGTGTTTTCACTAATGAGGGTGTGAGCGTCCTTAGAAGAAGTGATAACTCAATCACCTTTAAGGGTGTGCACAAGGGAAAGCTTTATCTTGTGGACTTTGCCTCGGATAAAGCTCAATTTGACACATGCTTAATGGCGAAAACCAACATGGGATGTCTTTGGCATAGACGGTAGCCCATGTTGGGATGAGGAATTTACAAAAGCTTCTTAAGGGCGAGCACATTCATGGTTTGAAGAATGTTGTCTTTGAAAAGGATAGGCCATGTAGTGCTTGCCAAGCCGAGAAGCAAGTGGGAGCTCAACACCCCTCAAAGAACATCATGACGACAACAAGGCCGTTGGAGCTGCTACATATGGACCTTTTCGGCCCAATAACCTACATTAGCATTGGCGGTAACAAATATGGTCTTGTTATTGTTGACGATTTTTCTCATTTCACTTGGGTGTTCTTCTTGCATGATAAGGGTGAAACTCACGGTGTCCTCAAGAGGTTCTTGAGGAGAGCTCAAAATGAGTTCGCCTCAAGAATCAAAGCTATAAGAAGTGACAACGGCACTGAATTCAAGAATACTCAAGTGGAAGAATTCTTGGATGAGGAGGGCATCAAGCATGAATTTTCAGCTCCATACTCCCCTCAACAAAATGGGGTGGCGGAACAGAAGAATAGGACACTCATCGAGATGTCAAGGACAATGCTTGATGAGTACAAGACATCAGATCGGTTTTGGGCGGAGGCAGTTAACACCGCTTGCCACGCCGTCAACCGATTGTACCTCCACCGCCTCCTCAAGAAGACTCCCTATGAGCTTCTAGTTGGTAAGAAAGCCAATGTCTCTTACTTTCGTGTTTTTGGGAGCAAGTGTTATATTCTCAACAAGAAGCCTAGGACTTCGAAGTTTGCTTCTATGTCCGATGAAGGTTTCCTGCTTGGTTATGACTCAAACACCCACGCCTACCGTGTCTTCAACAAAACATCCGGTATTGTTGAAATAGCATGCGATGTGGTGTTTGATGAAACTAATGGCTCCCAATTGGAGCAAGTTGATCAAAGTGTACTAGATCAAGAAGACTCTCCACAAGAAGCTCTTAGGAGAATGGCACTTGGAGATGTTCGACCACAAGAACAACCTCAATGCTCAAGTGACCAACAACAAGATGATGCAAGCCACTCCCCACACGATCAAGTTGAAAATGAACAAGTGGCACCTCAAAACGATCAAGAAGACGAAATTCAAGGGGGAGGCATTCATCAAGGGGGAGATCAAGAAGAAGAATAAGATGATGATGACTCAAGAGCTCAACCTCCACATCCTCGTGTGCATCAAAGCGTTCAATGGGATCACCCCGTTGACAACATACTAGGAGATATCACCAAAGGGGCAACCACTCGTTCTCGCGTGCAAATTTTTGTGAACATTACTCTTTTGTTTCTTCTTTGGAGCCTCATAAGGTTGAAGATGCCTTGAGAGACCCGGATTGGGTGGTGGCCATGCAAGAGGAGCTTAACAACTTTGAAAGGAACAAAGTTTGGGAGCTTTTCAAGCATCCACAAGCAAATGTTGTGGGCACCAAGTGGGTGTTCCGCAACAAGCAAGATGAACATGGTGATGTAACAAGGAACAAGGCACGACTTGTGGCCAAGGGGTACTCACAAGTTGAAGGTTTGGATTTTGATGAAACCTTTGCTCCCGTAGCTAGGCTAGAGTCAATTCGTATATTACTTGCTTTTGCTACTCACCATGATTTTAAGCTCTACCAAATGGACGTCAAGAGTGCGTTCTTAAATGGCCCAATCAAGGAGTAAGTCTATGTGGAACAACCACCGGGCTTCGAAGACCAAGAATTCCCAAACCATGTCTTCAAATTGCGTAAGGCTCTCTATGGCCTCAAACGAGCTCCTAGAGCTTGGTATGAGTGTCTTAGAGACTTTCTAGTTCAAAATGGTTTTAAGATAGGAAAAGTTGATTACACTCTCTTTACAAAGCATTTTAATGATGATCTCTTTGTGTGCCAAATATATTTGGTTCTACTAACAAAGTGTTTTGTGATGAGTTTTCTAAGATAATGATAGAGAGATTTGAGATGTCCATGATGGGGGAGTTGAAGTTCTTTTTAGGTTTTCAAGTCAAGCAACTCAAGGAAGTCACGTTCATAAGTCAAACAAAATACACTCAAGACATATTAAAGATGTTTGACATGGACAAGGCCAAACCCATCAAGACTCCAATGGCAACAAATGGACACTTAGACCTAAACTAAGACGGTCCAAGTGTGGACCAAAAGGTATACCGTTCCATGATTGGCTCTTTGTTATATCTTCGTGCATCTAGACTGGATATTATGCTTAGTGTGTGTATGTGTGCACGTTTTCAAGCTGCACCTAAGGTGTGTCACATGACCACCGTGAAGAGAATTCTTAGATACTTAGCTCACACACTAGGACTTTGGTACCCCAAATGATCCAAGTTTAACCACATTGGCTATTCTGATGCGGATTATGCGGGGTGCAAAGTTGATAGAAAGAGCACATCCGGGACATGCCAATTTTTGGGTAGATCATTAGTGTCTTGGTCCTCTAAGAAACAAAATTCCATTGCTCTCTCCACAGCCGAAGCGGAGTATGTCGCAGCCGGAAGTTGTTGTGCACAACTTCTTTGGATGAGACAAACTCTAAGGGACTATGGTATAAACTTGTGCCATATTCCTCTCCTATGTGACAATGAAAGTGCCATCAAAATAGCCCATAATCTAGTTGAGCATTCAAGGACCAAACACATAGACATTAGACACCATTTCTTGAGAGATCATTCCTTAAAGGGGGATATAGTAATTTCCCATGTGAGAACCGAGAACCAACTAGCCAACATATTCACCAAGCCCCTAGATGAGAAGCGATTTTGTGAGCTTAGGAGTGAGCTCAATATCTTAGATTCTCGAAGTGTGGCTTGAAACATGCACATCTGGATGTTTACCTTTTGCCTTATTCAAAAGAATGCATGTGGTTGAAAAATTAATCTCTATCTCAATTTTCTTCAAAATATTTGAAAAACTAGAGACTTTGTGAGTTATGGTCATAGTTTGAATGTTGAATGCTTACTGACCATATTCGTAAAGTTTTGGTGTGGCAATATGTCCAAAAGGATCATCTATAGTGGCTAAAACTCAAATATATATGTTTTCAACCTCCCTGGACCGGACTAGTCCGCCCTCTAGCTGGACAAGTCCGGATCCAGACTATTCCGGGTTTGGTCTGCTGACCGGACTAGACCGGCCCCTGTACCGGACTAGTCCGGCCCCTGAGGACTTAAACCCCCGCAGGAGGTGGCTGACCCCTCCTCTTCTTCACTTTTGCTTCTCTCTCTCCCACGCGCGCTCAACCGCCCTCTACCGGCGATTTTCGATTCCAACCATTAAAAATCATTTCCAATCCGTGCTTTGGAAGCTCCGGAGGTGTGGGAAACTTTCCCCGATCACTCGTGACGCGATCCATCCCCGATTCAGTCGATTTCTCAAGATTTGAAGAGCTGAAATGGCCGCTCCTCGCCGTTCCGCTTCTCCCCCCACTGACCCCGAGTGCGAGGCGGAGCAACTTTGTCTCGCCGAAGAACGAGCAAGAGCCAAAGTTGAGGCTGCCGAGAAGTATCTCGGGCAGCATGAGAAAGCAAAAGAAGCCAAGAAGCAACAAGAAAGGGCCGCAGCGTTGGACTACAACGAAGAGGAAGCAATGGCTCGGGCCATTGAGGAGTCCCGCAAGGAACTCCGGAAGAAGAAGAGAGAGGAGCGCAAAGCTCATAACTCTCAGGCGGCTGCTGCACAAGTCTCTAAGCGGAAGAGGCTTGTGAGCCTTTGAGAGAAAGAGAAGGGCAAGGAGCCAGCCCAAGGAGAAATTGCTGAACGCGGGATCGAGCGTGATCCGAAGAAGGGCAAGGCTCTGGCCCCCGTGGAGCCCAAGAAGAAGAAGCACTCAATAAAGGTCCCGGCTGCGAAGGCCAAGGGCATCTCTATCAAGGAGAAAGGGAAGGCCAAACCAATTGGCCCCCTGGAGGTGCACACTCCCGAAAGGAAACCCAACAGGCAGCGTGAAATGGCTGCAAATGTTTTCCATGGAAAGGGAGTCGAGAAAGCAAGAAGGCTCAGGACGGACAAGGTGTACAAGTATGAAAGGAGCACCGCCGACCCTCGTTTCTGGTGTGACTTTCATTGTGATTATTACCGTCTCGTCTACCAAAGCATGAAGAAACATGTGATTGAAGCACAGTGGGTAGACTGGGAGTACATGGCCAGGAAGCAACATTCTGCTTTTGATGCAGTCTTTGAAGCAGCTGAGCGCCATGTGCTCAAGAACATCATGGGATTCAAGTATGACTGGAGCATCGAAGTCATCCTGCAGTTTTATTCCACCGTCTACTTCACCACCTCTGGTGATAGAAGGATCATATGGATGACGCATGGCGAGCAGCTCTCTGTCACATTTGAGGAGTTTGCAAAGATTCTAGGTCTTGAGGCTCATTTGGATCATGAGATCATCATCTCTAACCTCAAGTCCGTTGACAGCGATCAGCTGGACTACATGTACCCAATCCATGTGTCCTATGAGCCATGACTTGCTTGCAACATCAAGCCTTTCTACAGCATCCTCAACAGGATCCTGAGGCGGACCATAGCACCAAAGGATGGTGATGCAGTGGTGATACAAGGAAACTTGAGGCACCTGCTACTTCTCATTGATGGGAGGAGAAGTTCAATCTCGTCGTCTACATCTTCGAAGACATTTTCAACATCTCGCATACCCCCAACCGAGCTTGCGTGTATGCCCCCTACATCATGTACCTCATTGAGAAGGTGTTGGACGTGACCTTCGTCAAGGATGTGACTCACCGCCCGCTCCATCCTCAGACACCCCCTGCCGTCCTGCCTCCTCCGCGCCGGAAGAATGCAGAGCCTCCCTCCTCCTCGGCGATGCCAGCTTCTCGGCCCGTGGCGCCTTCCTCCCCGCCTCCACCTCAATCCATGAGCGCCTTCTTCAAGTGTTTCAAGGCAATCTTCACTTCCTGCCGGAAGCAGGAGATTAGGAACCAGAGGGCACACAAGCGCCAAGAGAAGTACCTCAAGGCGGTGTGTGACGAGCTGGAGGTTCCTATGTCCTCTCCGGAGGTGAGCGACGGGGAGATCACACCTTTCCCCTACTTCACCCCCGACGAACTCGCCCAGCTCCAAGAGGACGGGAGCTCTTCCCGGGCAGCTCCTTTGGCTCGTGCCTCCGATGACGACGACAACGATCACGAGGACCCGGAGGCCACAGAGAGCGACTCCAATGCTAGGGCCGATGATAGTGAAGACAGTGACGACTGAGTGGTTAAGGGTTCAAGTTCCCCCTCTTCTTTTCCTTTTTGGTGTCTTGATGCCAAAGGGGAGGAGTTAGATGGGAGTTAGTCGGGGGAGAGTTAGAAAGGAGGGTAATTAGTTGTATCCCTTTATTTTGGATCCTTGGACATGTTGCACTCCTTATTGTAATATTGATGTCATGTCAGATGTTTACATTTGTGCAAGACTATGTTTTGAATATTCAATGTCAATATGATGCTTTGAATGTCTTTGAATGTCTATCTTTTGATCATATTCATGCTTATTATGTCTTGTCACAAATTGTTGAGCACAACACGTAGGCACCCCACCATAACGTGTGTATGTATGAAGGACTTCCTCAATCTCTCTTTCATAATGCATTCATTGAGGGGGAGTCACTCATACACCCGCACGTTATGAAAACCACAAATTTATACTCTCTTATATGAAGACTTAATGTGTTGTCATCAATCACCAAAAAGGGGGAGATTGAAAGTGCATCTAGGATCCCCGTGGGTTTTGGATGATTGATGATGACAATTAAGTGACTAATGAGCTCAATGATCTTAAGCACAGGTGTGGAATTAAATGGAAGCACAATCCCTCAAAAAGGAAAAGGATGAAAACGGCGATGTCAACTCGAAAAGGAGAAACTAGGGTTTCTAGTGCGTCGAGTTTGGACTAGCCAAATAAGTGTGAGGATGTGTGTGTAAAGTGCATTGAGATCAAGTTGGGAGCTCAAAGCGGTTTAGAGGTCAAACCCATTGAGAGAAAAGAGTTGGAAGGAGTCTGGAAGTAGGGCCGAACTAGTTCGTGAAGGTGGCCAGACTAGTCCGCCCCTTGCCGGCCAAGTCCGTTTTCAGCCGGACAAGAAGGGTCTGACTGAGTTCAAACTAGTCCATAGTGGGACGGACCAGTCCGGGTAGTCATGGAGTGGGTTTTGGAGACTAAGTCCCAAAACCACGGACTTGTCCGTTTTGGTCCGGACCAAGAGGTCCTGACTGATATCGGACTATTCCACCCTGGGGGCCGGACTAGTCCGGGTGTGAGAGAAGTCGGTGCTTCAGAGACTAAGTCTGGGAAGGCCGGACTAGTCCGCCCTGGGGGCCGGACTAGTCCGTGGTCTTCACACTAGTCCGTTCTCACACGGAACAAAAGGTTATGTGTGAGATCGGACTAGTCCGGTGAGGGCCGGACTAGTCCGCTGTTGAAGTGACCGTTTGAATTTGAAGTTTGTCGGGTAGTGTGACGATTGCCGCGCAGTGCGTTAGTTGTCAGGGACGTCAGTGGTCCCCTAGGCCAGACTAGTTCGGGCTGTAGGCCAGACTAGTCCGCCCATCTGCTGAAGTCAGCAGTATCGGCTTGGGACCTCTATAAATAGAGGACCCCTGGGTTCATTTGAACCAACCTTTGAGCAAGTTGAAACCCTAGCTCCGCCACAGCAACCTTGAGCCTCCCAAAGCCTCCTTCTTGCCTACATTCCCTCTAAAACTAATTCTTGTGTGGATTAGGGTTTAGTGAGGTGAAGAAGAGGAAGAACACCGCTCTTTGGCTCTCGGTTTGATCTCTTGCACTTTGTGAATCTTTGTAATCAGTGACTTGAGTTAATCCTTGTGATTTGTGATTGTATTTGTGGTGGGAGCCTCAGATTGTGAGAAGCCCCAACGAATCTTGTATTCACTCTTTGTGATAGTGGAAGAACCAAGTTAGGCCCGTGTGGTAAACTTGGTGAGGGAAGGGTTGTTGAACCCAGTCCTTCGTGGACTCCTCAACGGGGATGTAGGTTCCTTCGTGGGATTGAATCTCAGGATAAAATCCTTGTGTCTCTTGTGTTCTTTACTTTCACTTATTGTTCATTACTTCTAGGGTTAACTTTATTGGTCTTGTTCATCACTCTTGTTTCATCGTGATCCTTAGTTTCATACTTGTCATATAACTAGTTAAGGCTCACTAAGTCATTCTAACAAACCTTGCATCACGAGAATTGGACTAAAACTTGTTAGAAACCCTTTTTAGGCTTTTCCCTCTAGGAGGACCGGACTAGTCCACCCCTGGACCGAACTAGTCCGCCCCCTGAGTTCTAATCTCGTTTTATTAAGTCATTTCAGGTCGTTTAGCCTATTCACCCCCCTCTAGGCAACTTTCAGTGGTCGCCACTCTGAATGAAGCTAGCCTATTTAGAATAAGAAGATAAAATTGCCATTGCTGGTGAGCAACTTTAACATGCTTGTCACCCTCGCAATGTATAGGAACCTTTTGGTCAGTCGCCTTAAACCCTAGAATGCCTTATCAAATCCTAGAATGCTTACATCTTTTTCTTCATGCAACCCTTCATGTAGAGTTAATATGCCATTTATTAGATTTTTTGTCTTATTAGATCAAGCATGGAAAGCTCTAAGAAGACTGGTCCTAATAGTAACAATAAAGAAGACAATATGGAGTTTACTAACTCCAGCAGTTCAGGCTCCTATCACAGTCCATCGGATCCTTTTTCCGAATATAAAAATTAAAAAGACTTCAGTGGATCTAGACCCGGAATATGATCCTGCCGACGAGGTATGGATCACGAATCTTAACTTCAGCAGTTCAAGTTAATGTTGGTTGTCAAGTATACGAAGTCTTATAATTTTTTTCTACCTAGATTAATCGCGAAGACAATGAGGTGACATCGGCTCCTAAAACCGCAGACGGTTCTCCAATGGATGAATCCTCAGCTTCACTCAGGCGGAAACGAGGGCAACGAGGTCCCAATAAGGGTCCATTGGACCGCATCATGTACATAACAAGGGTTGGTCCAGGTGGGCTTCCCCAAGAACCACTGGATTCAGTTACCAAGTACCGTAATGCATGTGGTTTTCTTGTTAGGGAGGTTGTGCCGATCACAACCGAGAATTGGAGGAAATTACCCAAGCATACCAAGAATGAGTTGTGGGAAAGGATAAAGAAAAAATTCAAGTTCCCGAAAGGCACAGAAGAAGCTGTAAAGAAAGCAACATTGGTCTATTGCGGCAAGAAGTTTCGTGGTTGGAAGAGTGAAATGAATGCTTATGTTAAGGCCGATAAGGTCCCTAGCCCAAGGAATATGGGAAAAATCACACGAGCTCAGTGGCAAGAGTTTGTTCGTCAAAAGAGCACACCTGATGCTAAATCTCTAAGTGCAACTAGGTCAGAGCTTGCAAAAAAGAACAAATACCATCATCGCTTGGGGTCTGCCGGATATGCCCCAAAGTCCAGAAATGGAATAAGATATTAGACGAAATTACCAGTAAGGGCAATCCTCACCCATTAGAAGGGTGCGATGAGCGAACTCAACGGTGGGTCTTTGCTCGGTCAGGTTTGACCGACGAGGGCAAACTTGAAAAGACCGACTCTCTGAATGAAGTAGAGGATAAAATGAAAGAAGTAATTGAAAAGCAACAGAAGGGTCTCTTCAAGCCGAAGAGGGAGAATGACCAACTTACCGCTATCTTAGGAAACCCTGAACACAACGGACAGGTTCGAGCGGTCTCTTCTCAAATGTCTTGGCTAAATGGTTTCCCTAAAGATAAAGAAACATATAGAAGATGTGAGAAGTTTAAGAAAACACTTGATGAAATGATTGCTCAAAAGGTCAAAGAAAATATGCAAGAAATAATGGAACAACTTAGACAATCGGGACAATTAGTGGAACCGAGTACAGTGATGGTTCTGGTGCAAAAGGAGCAATTAGTATCTCCAACTGCCTACCCTAGCAGTGTTGGTTATGTGCCAGGCTCAGGGTCAACCCATAAGTTCCCTGTCGATGATATTGCTAATGACAAATCTTGTCGTCTTCTTGTCCCGATAGGCAGAGCAGGGAACAAAACCAAATAGGTTGCCACTGCTATGGCAAAGCCTGATCGTGGCTTCAACGGGAATCCACTTCCGTTGTATTATGCTGTGGTGCATGTTCTTCATATTATTGATAATGATTATGAAGATTATGAAATAGACCACGTCACACCTGAGGGGATCGCGACTCTGGGGCAGGCTGTCAACCGATTAATCCTTTGGCACCGACGCGATATCGTGTTGGACGATGAGCCAATTTCTAGCCCCGTCGCATCTCCAAATACTGCAACCCCATCTTCTAAGGCGAAAGTGCATGAAGATCCACTCCCAGTCCAGGAAGATCCACTCCCCCTATGTCTCAGCAAGGATGATAGTAACCTTGCTAGTAAATATATCCAAGAGCAACAAGTTGGACAACGGCTTCAAGCAGTACCAAAGCAAGCTGTTGCTAGTAAAGAGCAACCAGTTGAGCAACAACTTGAAGTACTACTAGAGCCAGCTGCTAGGAGTAAAGAGCAATCAGTTGAACAACAGGTTCAACAAGCCAGTGTCCAACTTCCGACGATTACTCCTCGATCATTAGTGCCTATCAAAGTTAGCCCATACAAAAATAAGAAACCTTCATCAGAAGTGTCAAAGTATTTGGAAACTATGAAGGAAAATATTATAAAATCGACTGCATCTCGTTCTTCTCATGAGCTAGAATTAGGAAATATCGAGGAGTGGGAAGAAAACGGTGTCATGTATAATCAGCGGACGACTTTAGTTAAACCAGGAGTTCCAATATACAAGCTTGAGGATATTCCTTCTAAATTTGAGAATGGGAAGCCGCTCATGACATCCGTACAACTTAGCAAACAACCCGTCCCGCTCAGAAGAATGCATGAGTGGTACATCCTTGCCAGCACAAGATATGGTCTTAATTGCGTCACATTTCTATTCCAAAACAAGCATTCTGGAGCACTGGAGAAGATAGACGAGTCATTTTATTTGAAGAGATGCATCCCCTTTTGCATCAGGGCATGCTCGAAATCAACCTGCTGCTCGTCTGGTGCTTGTAAGTGCTCTAATATTTTGTATTTGCTTTCCTTACTACACGCATACGCATTTCATGATATTATAACAATTCTGGACTTCTTCAATAGGATGCAATACATGGATAATGAAAAGTTGGCGCGCAAGACAGGTATCCTTGACCCTACTAGGATTGCAAAGGCGCTATTCGATGTCCAGGCGGATCAAAACTCAAAACAGTTCAAGCACATGAAAAAAAGATTTTGAAAAAGCAATTGCAAAACTTAAGAAAGATAAAAGGACAGAAGTTGCAGCTTACATAGGACATGCAACGTTTACCTTTGTTAGAGACGGCAAGGATCTCGTAAAGGCTCCGTACAACTTCGAGTAAGTTCGACACATGACATTGAAATAGCAATTATTGGTAATTGTTAACACGTGTGTTTGTGTGTTTGCAGTGATCACTACATAATAATCTTCATCAAGCCAACGCAGGGAAAGGCAACAGTCTTGGACTCGGCCGATTTCCCACCAGATCGTTACAAAGATTTCCTTTCCATTTTGAAACTGTACGTTTATTCAATAACTTTAATTTACACACATTTAGAATGTGTTGACAAGTTTTATATGACATTTCTTGTATTACAGCGCTTGGCGGTTTTACGCGGAACGGCTTGGCGGTGAGAGACCTTCCAATACGAATGCATTGGACATTAAAACGTATTATGCTTGTCCAAAGCAGCCTGCTGGGAATGTCTTATGCGGGTATTATGTATGTGAGCATCTTCGGGCCGCCGGCGTATATAGAGTGAATCGTGAGGATGTAAGTTATCCTTAATATCGATACCTTATTTTCTTACTTTTGAGTTTCATTTTCATTGTAACGAGCATAGTTTAATACTTATATTCTCTGTTGTTCAATATTACTAGAAACATTATTTTCATATTTTGATTCCAACTTCAAAATTCAATTGCTCATAGTACAACTGCTCCAAAAATACCAACTAAATTCCTATATACTCTCACATTGATCTATACTTTGAGATTGTTCAAACCAACACATTCTAAACCTTGTTATGTGTTATATTGCAGCACACGAAGAATCTGAATGAAGAATGGCCGGTTTGTAGAAGTATTCCTGATGGAGGAGCCGACAGGATTGCTTCTGAACTCTGTCAGTTCATTCGTCGCGAAATTTTGCACAAAAAAGGGAAGTTCTTTGATGAGAATGGTGCAGCAGCTGATGTGCCAGAACTTTGCGACTCTTCCAATAGAAACAGTCTTTAGTGAAAACTTGTAAATTATGAGATGAATTGTATGTGTAACTTGTACATATGTATATTATTTTAGTGAAATTGGCTTCTGTGATGACAATATTGTTGACTTTTGTTCTGTGATGATATTGTTGATGTTTGTTCTGTGATTATATTGAATTGACTTGGAAATTAGAAATAACAGCAGTAGTACTTCATAGGTTATACCTTATCATAGACGGTTATTAACCAACAGCTAGGCATGCCTGTGAAAAACAATTATCACAGACGGCTAGATACAGGTAAAGAACCATCTGTGATAACCTAATTATCACAGGCGGTTACTGTTAAGGTAGAAACCGGCTGCGGTAAAAGGTCTTCAAAGGTAGCTTGATGTAGGTCAACATCCACCTGTGATAACACCATTATCACAGGCGGTTAGCTATGCTGCAAAACCCGCCTGTGATAAGACAATTATCACAGGCGGATATATATGCTGCACCACCCGCCTGTGATAACTTATCTTCACAGGTGGCTAGCATAAGTAAAACCGCCTGTGATAATGTTTCTTCATAGGCGGTATCACTTCTCCACTTGTGAAGTTGCGGATTATCACAGGCTCATCGTTTCAGGCGGTTTTAAAAACCGCGTGTGATAATAGGTTCGGAGCCGCCTGCAATAAGGCTTATTGTAGTAGTGGGTGTCATCAGGGGTGAGACCGAAGAAGTTTGGCTTGTGTCCATAGAGCACTTCGAATGTTGATGATCCAAGATCAGAATGATGGCTTCTGTTATACCAGAATTCAGCAAGAGCCAACCAACGGATCCACTTGTGCGGGCAAGCATGAACAGAGCATCTCCAATATGTTTTGAGGCATTGATTTAGGCGCTCAGTCTGGCCATCAGATTGTGGGTGGTACGCTGAAGACATGCGTAATTGGACCCCAGCTAGAGTAAAAAGCTCCTTCCAAAATTTGGTCGTGAACACAACATCTCTGTCGGAAATAATAGCTTGGGGAAGGCCATGAAGCTTATAGATATTATCCAAGAACAACCATGCAACTGAATGAGCATTGTAAGGGTGATGAAGTGGTAGTAAATGATCATACTTGGTAAATTTATTGACCACAACTAAGATGCAATCATAGTGGCCAAAGGAGGGTAACACATCAATAAAGTAGAGAGAGATCACCTGCCACGCTGAAGTAGGAACAGGCAAGGGTTGTAGAAGTCCAGGGTACTTAGATCGACCTGGTTTGGATTGTTAACAAATGGAGCAAGATTTAATAAATTCAGTGACCATGTGTTTCAGCTTGTGCCAGGTAAAATTTCTTTTATTCTCCTCAAGGTGTCTGAAACCCCTGAATGTCCTCCCAATTCGCTGTTGTGCAGAGAGGTAATGATTTGCTGTTGGAGTTCTAAATTTGCACCCACCCAAATGTGTCCTTTATAACGTAATACTCCTCCAGTCAGAGTAAAGTTGGGTACAGCTGACGGGTTAATGGTCAGGGCTGTTACAATGTTCTGAGAGTGCTCATCATCTTGGTAGCTCTTGAGAATGTCAGACAACCAATAGGGTGTGGAAGCAGAGACGACCAGTGACTAATGATGAGGATAGGGTCGCCTGGACAGTGCATCGACCACACGATTTTCAGAGACCTGCTTGTATACAATTGTATACTGAAGACCGAGGAGCTTGGTAAAAATGCGCTGCTACTAGGGGGTATGGAGACGCTGGTCAAATAAGTGGGAGGGGCTGCGATGATCAGTTTTAATAACAAATTCGCCAAACTGAAGATAGGGTCTCCATTGCTCCACTGCGAGTAAGATGGCAAGGTACTCTTTCTCATATGTTGATAACCCCAAAGTCTTTGGACCCAATGCTTTACTGACAAAGGCTATAGGGTGTCCCTGCTGCATCAATACAACACCAATGCCTGAGCCTGAAGCATCAGTCTCGATACAAAATATCTTGGAAAAGTCATGAAGAGAGAGCACTGGTGCAGTGGACAGAGCCTGCTTTAGGAGCTAAAATGATTCTTGATGTATGTTAGTCCAGAGAATCTAAATGTTCTTCCTGAGCAGGTTGGAGAGGGGTTTGCTGATTGATCCAAAATTCTTGACAAATCTTCTATAGTAACCGACCAAGCCAAGAAAGCTTCTGAGTTCCTTGGTATTAGTAGGAGTGGGCCAAGTGACAATAGCTTCTACCTTGCTAGGGTCTGTTGCAATGCCAAAGGGACTGAGGATGTGACCTAAATATGAGAGCTCTTGCTTGGCAAAAGAACACTTAGAAAATTTGACTTTCCATGAATCCTTGGACAATAACTCAAGTGTGGATCTGAGGTGGATCAAGTGGCTATCATAATCAAAACTATAGACCAAGATGTCATCAAAGAATACCATCACACATTTTCTAAGCAATGGAGCAAGAGTAGTATTCATAACTTCCTGAGATGTTGCAGGGGCACTAGTCAGGCCAAATGCAAGAACTCAAAATTCAAAATGACCACTGTGGGTGGAAAACGTTGTTTTGTGTTCCTCTCCTTGTTGTAGCAATATCTGATGGAACCCTGACCAAAGGTCCAGTTTGGTAAACCAGTTAGCTAAAGCAAGCTCTTGAAATATATCATCCATCAAGGAAATGGGAAATTGTTTCTTCACTGTTAAAGCATTTAAGTGTCTAAAATCAACAAAAAAAATGCCATGTCTGATCTTTCTTTTTCACAAGTAGGACTAGAGAGCTGAACTCACTGGTGCTTGGTTGAATAATGCCCTTTTTCAGCATTTCTTGAACTTGGACCTCTATTTCAGTCTTAAGTTGTGGTGGATACATATAGGGCCGGATGTGAAAGGGTCTTACTCCTGGTACAAGGGGAATTGCATGGTCACATGCCCTACTAGGAGGGAGGTCAGACGGAGGACTGAATAATTCAGCAAACTCTATCAGAAGTAACTGAAGTTCAGGTGGTAAGGAGCTGAAATCGATAGTTTCAGACTGCACAGATAGAGAAGCCACCTGCAAAACTGAAGAAGGTAGTATTTCTTGCAGAATACCCTGTAAAACCACTTGAGTGCCCTGGTAGGGAATTTTCATCCATTTATGGTTCCAACGTATTTCCATGGGGCTGTGAAGCTCCAACCAATCCATGCCTATAATGACATCATAGCAGTGTAGGGGCAAAACCTTAAGGGTGGAACTGAATGTGCACTGCTGGACAGACCAAGAGGTGTTTAGCATTTCTCTGCCACACCATATCTTCTCACCACTAGCCACTGCAACCTGGAATGCATGACGCATGAATGTGACACCAGAGAGGTGGCCTGCTAAATTAGAATTGATAAAAGAGTGAGAGGAACCACTATCAATAAGGATCAATAGATCGTGGTGTTGTATTGAACCAAGTAGTCTCATGGTCTTTGGAGCTTGTTTGCTAGAAAATGCTGCTTAGGATAAAGTTATGAACACATGAGGGTCAGGCTTTGACAAAGTAGAAACACCATCTTTAGTATTCAGAAACTCCCAAAGTTCCTGCATTGCATGGAGTTGTATAGTTGGGGAGCATTCATGCCCTTTATGCCACTTTTCAGCGCAGATTTTGCAAAGACCTTTAGCCATGCGATAAGCCTTGAGAGTCTCCGACATTTCCTGGTGGGAAGTCCCTCAGTTTTGCTCATGTGATTTCTTATCTTCAGGTTGTAAAGAAGACTTGGACTGATCTTTGCGAGGAGGAGGAAATAAAGGGTATGCAGGTCTGGAAGTAGGCTTGCTAATTGAAGTGTTTTCAGAAGAAAAACCAACTGAATATCTCGCCCTTTTGAAGTATCTTCTCTTTGGAGAGTCTGCCACCTCTTCCTGCAAGGAGGCAAGTATACATGCAATATCCAAATCTGTAGGCCTCTGAATCAAAACATGAGCTCTAATATCAGACTTTAATCCACCAACGAACCGAGTTACAAAATACAGAGGATTAGTGTGAGATTCATATGCATGAAGTTGAACCACTAGTTCTGAAAATTTTTCTATATAGCCCTCTACAGATCCTGTTTGTCTAATATGGAATAATTTACGAATTAACAGCCCATGTTGATTTCTACCAAATCGTTCAAGGACCAAATAGCAGAATGTATCCCAAGGACAGAGTAACAGTTTCTTTTCCATAGACTGTAACTAGCGTGCTGCTACCCCATCAATATGAAGTTAGGCCACTTTAACACAGATGGATGGATCAATGTTGTACATATCAAAGTAACTTTCACAGCGAGACTTCCATAGTTTAGGATTCCCCCCTCGAACACTGGAAACAACAGTTTAGACAGGTTGCTATGGTGGGAATTCAGAGGAGTCGGCAGTTTATCAGTGAACGTAGCATGATGTCTAGGGCGTGGACAAGAGAAGTCAAAATCAAACGTACCCTTGACCAGGATATGGGTGTGAGTGTACACCGGCCCAAACCCCACAGTGCTGATGATCATCACAGTGCCGCATTGGGCCGTTGACAGGAGCTCTTGAGGGAGAGCGATCAACTGACGACTCGAACTGAAGAACACCGTCCTACTGAGCATGGTGCTCGTGAGCCTCTCGATCGAAGAAGTGGTTGAGTCTGGCGATCTCCAATTTCACTGCTGCGACCGAGGCTTTGACATCAGGTTTCCAAGCGTTGAAGGTGCAATCGAACTCCTCTACTCATGATTCCAGTGTGGAGAGACGCTCATGCTTCTGCTGACCCAAGAGTGTCAGATCAGCGAAACGCTTCTCCATCTTGGCATCATACTCGGCAAAGCTCTACTCGAACTTTTATCCCACTTGATTCATCAGCTCTTCGAGAAGTAGCTTCATATTTGGCTCCATGGCGCCGAACTTTTTCCACCGACGAGTGTGGCGCGAATGGTCCTCCAAGTCACCAGGAAGAAGAATATGATACCATTTATTCTGATCTACAACGATCGCGAGGAAGAAGTAGGAGGATCAGAGATTGGAGAGCAGAGGAGATTGGAACTTGGGGCGCAAGAATAAGTTTGTTTTGACAATCATTGTTCTGTTACATCATGTTTCCTTTTGTCCCCTCTCCCTCTCTTAAGCATCGCTAATCATGGGACCACTGTTCGCTAGCGTAGAGAGTATTCAGTTTCTTGGACCTTGTACCGCGATGCGGCCCAGCTCGAGGAGACTTGAATTGAGCTTCTCGCTCCGCTTCGCGTCGCGCCTCTGGAATACACTACTACAATAAGCCTTATCGCAAGCGGCTCCAAACCTATTATCACACGCGGTTTTTAAAACCTCCTGAAACGAAGAGCCTGTGATAATCCGCAATTTCACAGGTGGAGAAGTGATACCGCCTGTGAAGAAACATTATTACAGGCGGTTTTTACTTATGCTAGCCGTCTGTGAAGATAATTTATCACAGGCGGGTCGTGCAGCATATATATCTGCCTGTGATAATTGTCTTATCACAGGCGGGTCTTGCAGCATATCTAACCGCCTATGATAATGGTGTTATCACAGGCGGATGTTGACCTACATCAAGCTGCCTGTGAAGATCTTTTACCGCAACCGGTTTCTACCATAACAGTAACCGCCTGTGATAATTAGGTTATCACAGATGGTTCTTTACCTGTATCTAGCCGCCTGTGATAATTGTTTTTCACAGGCATGCCTAGCCGTTGGTTAATAACCGCATGTGATAAGGTATAACCTATGTAGTACTGCTGCTGTTATTTCTAATTTCCAGGTCAATTCAATATAATCACAGAACAAAAATCAACAATATCATCACAGAACAAAAGTCAACAATATTATCATCACAGAAGTCAATTTCACTAAACAATATACATATGTACAAGTTACACATACAATTCATCTTATAGTTTATAAGTTTTCACTAAAAACTGTTTCTATTGGCATACTCGCAAAGTTCTGGCACATCAGCTACTGTACCATCTTCATCAAAGAAGTCCCCTCTTTTGTGCAAAATTTCGCGACGAATGAATTGACAGAGTTCACCAGCAATCATGTCGGCTCCTCCACTAGGAATACTTATACAAACCGGCCATTCTTCGTTCAGATTCTTCGTGTGCTGCAATATAACACATAACAAGGTTTAGAATGTGTTGGTTTGAACAATCTCAAAGTATAGATCAAAGTGAGAGTATACAGGAATTTATTTGATATTTTTGGAGCAGTTGTACTATGAGCAATTGAATTTTGAAGTTGGAATCAAAATATGAAAATAATGTTTCTGGTAATATTGAACAGCAGAGAATATAAATATTAAATTATGCTAGTTACAATGAAAATGAAACACAAAAGTAAGAAAATAAGGTATCGACATTAAAGATAACTTACATCCTCACGATTCACTCTATATACGCCGGCGGTCCGAAGATGCTCGCATTCATAATACCCGCATAAGACACTCCCAGCAGGCTACTTTGGACAAGCATAATACGTTTTAATGTCCAATGCATTCGTATTGGAAGGTCTCTCACCGACAAGTTATTCCGCGTAAAATCGCCAAGCGCTGTAATACAAGAAATGTCATATAAAACTTGTCAACACATTCTAAATGTGTATAAATAAAAATTACTGAATAAACATACAGTTTCAAAATGGAAAGGAAAGCTTTGTAACGATCTGGTGGGAAATCGGCCGAGTCCAAGACTGTTGCCATTCCCTGCATTGGCTCGATGAAGATCATTATGTAGTGATTACTACAAACATATAAACACACATGTTAACAATTACCAATAATTGCTATTTCAATGTCATGTGTCGAACTTACTCGAAGTGATATGGAGCCTTTACGAGGTCCTTGCCGTCTCTGACAAAGTTAAACATCGCATGTCCTATGTAAGCTACAACTTCTGTCTTTTTATCCTTCTTAAGTTTTGCAATTGCTTTTTCAAAATCTTTTTTTCATGTGCTTGAACATTGCTGAGTTTCGATCCGCCTTGACGTCGAATAGCGCCTTTGCAATCCTAGTAGGGTCAAGGATACCTGTCTTGCGTTCCAACTTTTCATTATTCATGTATTGCATCCTATTGAAGAAGTCCAGAATTCTTATAATCTCATGAAATGCATATGCGTGTAGTAAAAAAAGCAAATACAAAATATTAGAGGCACTTACAAGCACTAGACGAGCAATAGGTTGATTTTGAGCTTGCCCCGATGGAAAAGGACATGCAGCTCTTCAAATAAAATGACTCGTTTATCTTCTCCAGTGCTCCAGAATGCTTCTTTTGGAATACGAAATGTGACGGAAGAAAGACAATATTTTGTGCTGGCAAGAATGTACCACTCATGCATTCTTCTGAGCTGGACCAGTTGTTTGCTAAGTTGTACGGATGTCATGAACGGCTTCCCATTGTCAAATTTAGGAGGAACATCCTCAAGCTTGTATATTGGAACTCCTGGTTGAAAGCATCTAGGCCCCATGAGGTACAGTTTCGGTGATTAATGACAACCATTCAATTTTACTAATGAATTTGTGAATGCAAGGTCCCAATAATCACTCAATCAAATGAAATCAAAATGACATTGGAGACCCATATAAAATCAACCTTAAGTTCAAATCAATCACATGAAGACAAGGAGTGAAAGCTCTAAATTGACATCATTCAATGCTTGAAGATTATCAGAACAACAATTCAAACAAGTGTCAAAGAGGTCCCATGTTCAAATTCCAAAAGAACAACTCAAAACAACTCGAAGTCAACAAGATGAACCCACCAGATCATCCGATGATCTCAGAGATGACTACATCGGTCGAGTTGTGTCAACAGAAGAAGAAGACCTCAGAGCAAAGCACTCACCGGATCATCCGATGTGTGGCTCAGCTACATCGGTCCATCAGTACAGTTTGCAACATCATTGGACCAAGTGAAGCACCAGATCATCCGATGTACAGAAGTATAAACATCGGTTGATCACTCCAGTAAGCATTAAGGTTGAGTCAACTCTGGAGGAAGAGCCACTGGATCATCCGACAATGAAGATGAAGCTACATCGGTCTAACAACGGTCATATCTGACACCATGACGTCAGCCAGCTTAATTAGGCCGATGATAACAAAGGGGGAGACATCGGATCATCCGATGTGTACAATAAAGTTCTGTCAGCCTACTTTTCCAACGGCTATTTCGGGGAGGTTGGCTTTAAATACCCCCAAAACCAGTCATTACGAGAAGTCTTGACACTCAGAAGCTAACAACACATCCAAGAGCACTCAAGATCAAGAGCTTACACTTCTACACCCATTAGATCATTTGTATAGGCTAGATCTAGCTAGAGAAAAGCTTGTGTGCGTTCATTCTCTGTGATTGGAGTCTCTAGACTAGTGAGAGGTTGAAGAGATCCTTCCGGAGCTTGCCAAGGTGTGTGTGGAAGCCCGGAAGATCAAGGATTGTACAAGGCTTGAGCTCCACCTTGCCGGAGATGGCGAACGGAGAAGAATAGTGAAGACCCTCTTGTCTCGGTGACTTGGGAGTGGCAAAACCCTTCGGTGGGTGCCACAACGTGGACGTAGGAAGATCCTTGTGATCTTGTCGAACCACGGGATAAACTCCGTGTCTCCGTGTCCTTTGAGCGTTTGCATCCCTCTCCCTCCTTTTTACATTTATGCAATCTTCATTCCGCAACTAAAATTTACGTTGATTGCATAGATTAATCACATAGGGAATTGGGCTTTAAGTTGTTAGTTTTTAATTACCTTAAAATTTGAAAGAAAGCCCAATTCACCCCCCCTCTTGGGCGTTTCGATCCTTACAATTGGTATCAGAGCTAGGTTGCTCATAGGATCATTCTTGCTTTACCGCTAGAGAGCGAAAATGGCCAAGGTTGGGGGTTCGGTTCATATCTTCGAGGGCAAGAACTTTGCCTATTGGAAAGCACGCATGCGCGCTTACCTAGAGGCTATTGCTCCCGAAGTATGGGAAGCGACTCATGCGGGGTTTGGAGAACATAATTATGTTGGTGATCAAATTAAATGGGATGCTAAGGCTAGGAATGCAATCTATGAGTGCATAAGTCAAGATGTCTTTTCTAGGATTGCTAGTAAGGAAAAGGCTTGTGAAATTTGGGCTTGCTTGATAGAAATTCATGAGGGTTCATCTCGTGTAAAGGAACTTAAATATCACATGCTTAAAGCAAAATATGATGAATTTAAGATGCTTCCTCATGAAAATGTTAATGAAATGTTTTCACGCTTAAATGTTCTTATTGAGGAGATTAATGCTCTTGACATTGCGTCTCTTGGCAAGGGACTCATCAACCGTAAGATCCTCATGCTTCTTCCCAAGCCAAAGTACAACATCATCAACTCCATGCTCCAAAAGGAGTCACTTGACCACATTGAGGTTTCGGAGCTCATTGGAGAGATACACGCTCATGAGATGAGTGTACTTGGGATGATGGAGCAATCATCCTCAAGAACAATTGCTCTAAAGGCCTCCACCAAGAAAGCAAGCTTCAAGAAGAAGAAGGTGGTTGAGCCTAGCTCAAGTTAAGAAGAGCAAGTATCAAGCGAAGATGATGATGATGAGCTTGCTTTGATGATGAGAAAGTTCTCACGCTTGAACTCCAAGATCACCAAGAAGGGATACACCTTTGATCCCAAGAAGAAAGCATTTCTACCAAGAAGAGACGATCGCAAGACTTGCTACAATTGTGGTGATCAAGGCCACATTTCCTATGATTGTCCAAAACCGGACAAAAGGAGAGAGAACTACAAGGGCAAGCATCGCAAGCTTGAAGAAAGTGATGATGATGAAGAAGAGGTCAAACCCAAACCAAGAGCCTTTGGGAAGAAGAAACAAGACAAGGGCAAGAAGGCAAGACTCTTCCCAAAGAAGAGAAATGGTCCACAAAAGGTGTTCATGTGTGAGGCAAATGAATGGGTCACCGATGAAGAAACAAGTGATGAAGAGAGTGAAGTAGAGGAAGAAAGCTTGGCCGGCCTCGCCATTGCCAACAATGATGACTCACCTCTTCATACACCGCCCATGTGCCTCATGGCTAAAGGTAACACCAAGGTATGTGATGACTCTAGTGATGATGAGCTTTCCCCCGATGATTTAACTTCTTTGATAAATGAATATCATGCTATCATTAAGAGAGAAAAGAGTAAGGTTAAAACTCTTGAAGAAACTCGTGCTAGGCTTGAGAGTGCTAACCTTGATTTGCTTGACAAGTATGAAAGCATACTTAAAGAGCATGACACGCTCAAATCTCATGTCAAGCAAATTGAGGAAGAAAAGGCTAAAATTAAGATAGATAATCATGAACTTGACTTAGCACACCAAACACTCTTGGAAGAGCACAACAAGTTAATACAAGAACATCAAACACTTAACCTTGCTCATGACATGCTTGATCAAGAATTGAAAAATATGAAGAAGCAAACCCTTAATGATAAGATATCCATTACTTCTCATGCCACTAATACTTTGCACAAGTCTTTGCCTTTGAAAGCTAATGCTAGGGAGAAGGACTTGTTGGAAGAAATTAAGAGTCTCCGCACTAGTGTGGCTAGACTTTCAAAAGGAGAAGTCAAGCACAAGGAAATTCTCTTCCAACAAGCAAAGGCCTTCAACAAGAGAGGACTTGGATCCTTCCCGGTGCCTAACAAAGGAAAGGTGCCCTCACCGGAGCTAAGAACAAGCTTCATCAAGGAAGTTGGTTCTTATTGCCAACATTGTGAGGTCACCGGTCACCACACAAGGGAGTGTCCTCTTCCTAACCGACCTTCTCCTAAATTTCCTACTAACTATAAATCTACTTTCAATGATCATTATTATCTCTTAAGTAAAGTAGGTGGCAAGGTGAAGGCTAGGTTCATTGGCAAAGACATGAAGGGCATGAAGGGGAAGCTCCCCAAGCAAATTTGGGTCCCAAAAACACTTGTATCACACATACAAGGACCTAAGTTGGCTTGGGTGCCTAAAGTTAAAAATTAACTTCATGTGTGTAGGTGAACTACAAAGCCGGAGGAAAGCATTGGGTACTCGATAGCGGGTGCACTCAACACATGACCGGCAATGATGGTATGTTCACCACCATAGAAAACCCCGGTAATCATGAACAAGTCACCTTTGGTGATAACTCTAAGGGTAAAGTAATAGGGTTAGGTAAAATTGCTATTTCAAATGATTTATGCATTTCAAATGTGTTTTATGTTAAGTCACTTAGCTTTAATTTACTTTCTATTGCACAACTATGTGATCTTGGACTAACATGCACATTTAGCAAGAATGATGTTGTTGTGAGTAGTGAGGCAAGCAAAGAGCTAATCTTCAAAGGATTCCGGCATGGACATCTCTACCTAGTAGACTTCTCCAACAAGAATGTTATCTTAACCACTTGTCTTTTCACTAAGACAAGCTTGGGTTGGCTATGGCATCGACGCATAGCACACATTGGGATGAGCAAACTCAAGAAGTCATTCAAGCTTGGGATGGTGACCGGCGTGAAGGATGTGACGTTTGAGAAGAACAAGCTTTGTAGCGCTTGTCAATCCGGGAAGCAAGTTGCTTCACACCACCCAATGAAGACAATGGTGTCAACCTCCAAGCCACTTGAGCTACTCCACATGGACCTCTTCGGACCTTCCACATACCAAAGTCTTGGTGGTAACCTCTATTGTCTTGTTATAGTTGATGACTACTCTCGCTATGCTTGGACTCTATTTTTAGGTGACAAGAGTGAAACTCCGGAAGTGTTCAAGACCTTCGCCAACCGCGCTCAAAGAGAATTCCAACTTCCCATTATCAAGTTCCGGAGCGACAACGGCACCGAATTCAAGAACTACAACATTGGGTAATGGTGTGACCGTGAAGGCGTGAAGCATGAATTTTCGGCCACATACACCCCTCAACAAAATGGTGTCGTTGAGAGGAAGAACAAGACTCCCATCACTCTTGCAAGAGCAATGCTTGATGACTACTGCACGTCGGAGAAGTTTTGGGACGAAGCAATCAACACGGCGTGCCATGCCGCAAATAGGGTCTATCTTCACCGACTACTTCAAAAGACCCCGTACGAGCTTCTCATTGGGAGAAAGCCCAACATCTCCTACTTTCGAGTCTTTGGGTGCAAGTGCTACATCTACTACAAGAAAAGGCTCGGTTAGTTTAAAAGAAGATGCGATGTTGGTATTTTTCTTGGCTATGCATCAAACTCAAAAGCATATCGAGTATTCAACCAAACCTCCGATTTAGTTGAGGAAAGTTGTGATGCTGAGTTTGATGAGACTAATGGCTCCCAAGAGGAGAGTTTTGGTCATGATGAAATAGATGATGAGCCTCTACGAGAAGCCATGAAGAACATGACCATTGGAGACATCAAGCCTGAAGTTGAGGAGAGCCACGATCAAGGGGGAGCTTCAAGTTCCAACAACAACACCTCTATGGCGCCTCAAGTTGACGAAGAAGAGAAGGATGATCCATTGCCAACTCAAGACTCACAAGCACAACAACATCAAGAAGAAGAAGAAGTCCATGATCAAGTCCAACCACAAGGGGAGCAACACGCATCACCTTCGCCAAGTGCTTCACAACCGCTTATGAGGCATGGACGCATCTCCAAGGCGCATCCAATGGATCAAATCATTGGAAGTCCGTCAAGGGGTGTAAGTACACGTTCTCGCCACGTTGCTTCGTTTTGTGAGCACTACTCTTTTGTTTCGTGTGTAGAACCCACTCACATTGAGGAAGCGCTCCAAGACCCAAATTGGGTGATGTCCATGCAAGAAGAACTCAACAACTTCATCCGCAATGAAGTTTGGGTGTTGGAGGAGCGACCCAAGGACAAGAACTTCATCGGAACAAAGTGGGTGTACCGCAACAAACAAGACGAGAATGGCGTTGTGGTCCGCAACAAGGCAAGACTTGTGGCCAAAGGGTTCTCGCAAGTTGAAGGACTAGACTTTGGGGAGACATTTGCTCCGGTCGCCCGGTTAGAGGCAATTCGTATACTCCTTGCTTTTGCTTCACATCATAATATTAGACTTTATCAAATGGATGTGAAAAGTGCATTTCTTAATGGCTACATTAACGAGCTTGTTTATGTTGAACAACTCCCGGGTTTGAAGATCCAAGGAATCCTAACCATGTGTATAGGTTGCACAAGGCGCTCTATGGGCTCAAGCAAGCACCTAGGGCGTGGTATGAACGACTACGGGACTTCTTCATCATGCAAGGATTCAAGATCGGGAGGGTGGACACCACACTCTTCACCAAAGACATCAACGGAGATTTGTTCATTTGTCAAATTTATGTTGATGACATTATTTTTGGTTCAACTAACGAAGCTTTTAGCCATGAGTTTGGCAAAATGATGTCTAGGGAATTCGAGATGTCAATGATTGGTGAGCTCAACTTCTTCCTTGGATTCCAAATCAAGCAACTTCAAGAGGGAACCTTCGTCTATCAAGAGAAGTACACCAAGGACCTCTTGAAGAAATTTGAGATGGGAGATTGTAGCTCAAGAAGCACTCCAATGGCAACAAATTGCCATCTCGACGCGGATAAGGATGGTAAACCTATTGACCAATCTCACTACCGTTCTATGATTGGTTCATTGCTTTATCTTACCGCATCTAGGCCCGATATCATGTTTAGTGTATGCTTATGTGCTCGCTTTCAAGCGGCACCTAAAGAATCGCATAAGAAGGTGGTCTTTAGGATACTTAGGTATCTTAAGCATACCCCTAGTATGGGCTTGTGGTACCCTAAAGGTACAACCTTCCACCTCTTGGGATACTCGAATTCGGACTTTGCCGGATGCCGTGTGGATCGCAAGAGTACCTCCGGTGGGTGCCACTTGCTTGGGCGTTCCCTAGTTTCTTGGTCTAGCAAGAAGCAAAACTTTGTCGCCTTGTCCACGGCGTAAGCGGAGTATATTGCGGCCGGTGCATGTTGTGCCCAAATTCTTTATATGAAACAAACCCTTTTGGACTTTGGTATTAAACTTGGTTGTGTGCCTCTCCTTTGTGACAATGAAAGTGCGGTTAAGATAGCTAAAAACCCCGTTCAACACTCCTGCACTAAGCACATTGATATTCGCCATTATTTCTTAAGGGACCATGAAGCTAAGGGAGACATCTCTTTTGAGAGGTGTTAGGTCCGAAGAACAATTGGCGGATATATTCACTAAACCACTTGATGAGAAAACTTTTTCTAAGCTAAGAAGTTAATTAAATGTGCTATATGCAACAAATGTCATGTAAGAATGCATATCATATAGGTCTTGCCTAACTCTCAAAGGATAGGGGTGAGCAAGGGTTAGCTTGGGATGGTGGTTCTTTTGGGTTTCCTAAGGCTTGGAGAGTAGCTCTCCCTGAAGAAGCCTTTGAAAGGTTCAAACTTGGCAAGATAGATTTACTTTATGTCTTGCATGATGCCTGCCATATAGATTTACAATTTCTTGCATTATAAAAAGTTTGGCATTGCATACGGTAGATTGTCACAAAGGGGAACCCACCTCATGAGAAAGAGACTTGTTTGAAATGCAATATCTCAACTCATATAAGGTGGAAAGAACAAAATGTTAGGTGCGTTAATGCCTAGAGGAACATGCTTCAAAGAGATAGAAGTCTTCATACTCTACCTCACAAAGCATGGGCCTTACATTTTATTTGGATATTTTCCTCCTATTTTTCTCGTTGTTCCATTTGCTTTAAGGATTAGCCAAGTTATTGGCCTATTAGCCTTTTGAGGGGTAAGGGGTTGCCCAGAAAGTCCTAAGACATGTGTTTCTCTTTGCTTGGTTGTTTGGTCAAAGGACATATATGGGATGTTTTTGCTCTGTAGTCATCGGATTATCCGATGCTTAGGTCAATTCCTCATCGGATCAGTAGGTGTTAAAAACCCAAGTGCCAGTTCAGTCAATATCTCAAGTCGACCGATGCATTCAATCCGAAAAACGTCGATCCATCCGATGTTCACTCTTCTGGAAATATGATCAATTCCACCGATGCTATTCCATTCAACGTCGGTCGATCCGGTGTCCACGGCATCATTTTGAATACCCTTACTGTGCCATTTGACTGATGCTTCAATCGTTCAACGTCGGTCCATCCGGTGTTAAATATTCTGTTAGGGTTTGGGACCCATTTTTAAACGGTGCCTTTCCCCTCCATCTTCTCTCTCCCGACTCTCACTCGCCCGTACACACACAGCCGCCGCTCTCCCTCACGCCGCTGTCGCCCTAGGCGTCGCTGCCGCAGTCCCTCTCGCGCCGCCGTCGCCCTAGGCGCCGCCGCCGCAGTCCCCTCGGGCCGCCCGTTTCCACCCGCACCACCACCGCCGTCTCACCAGCACCGCCACCTCCACCAAAGCCGCCGTCACCGCCGCCCATAAACCCTACCGCTCCACTTTGCCGCTAAGGTTTCCGGTCGCAACACCGTTCGTTGCCGTTTCTTTTCCCGACTCCGTCAAAGCTCACTTCCGCGATAGCAATGGCTCGCGACAAGAAGAACAAGGGCAAGGCCATCGCGGAGCCCGCCGCGAAGAAGCAGAAGTTGTCCAAAGAGGAAAAGAAGGCATTGATGGCCACTCGTGCCGCCGAGGAGCGTGAGCGAGGCCAAGGAAGGTCATCGAGGATCCGCGAGGCTCGTCCGAGGCAGCCTCCCATGATCGATGAGTCAGAAGTTGAAGAAGAGCCAGAGGAGCCTCTCGTCCGCCGGCGTTCAGCCCGGACCCGTGGGGGACACTCCCCTGCCGTTCCACGTCCGAGACCAACGGCCGTTGATCTTCGTGAGGACAGGGAGGCCGAGAGAGCTGTCTACACGCTGGACACCACTGTTCGTGTCGGTGAGGGTGTCCAGCTCACGGACTACAGGAAGCTGAAGGCAAAGCAGCTTCGGAAGCTCAGATGGAGCATCTTTCTTGAGGAGTGGTACCCGCAGCCCAGAGAGGCACGGGTGGATAGCAGATTCTGGACATTGACGCAGGCGTCTCTCTATGAGACTTACAGACGCCGAGGCCACAAGCTGTTCCAACACAACTACATGGATTGGGATCAGCTTGCAGTAGCCGTAGAGACAGAGATCAGGCCATACTTTGAGAGATACAGGGGCCTGGTACAATTGCTATCATATGATAGGAGTGCTTATGTGGAGGATTGGGTACGCGTGTTCTACGCTACTCTCTACGTCTCGGAGGGCCGGAGATCGATTGACTTTATGTTCATGGGACGGCATCATCACCTGACGAGGCAGACTGTGGCACATCTACTTGGAGTGAACTTGCACGACACCTGCGTGCATGAGAGGGTCTACGGTCAGGCAGACCCGCTGAGGAGGCCGCTCACTGGAGGAGTGGCACCTGCTCTGGAGGAGATCCGATCACTGTTTGGACCCACCTTCTCTCCAGACCAGCCGAGAGTACCGGCCTTGTTGACTCCAGCAGCGCGCAGGGTGCACCTCGCCCTGCGTCGCTCTCTCCTGCCGAGGTCCGACTATCTTGAGGGATTCACCAGCCTCCAGCAGACGATCCTGTTCTACATCATGAACGGGATGGACTTTGACATAGTGGATGTCATCATTTGCGATATGGAGGATATAATCACAGACGGAGTAGGGATGATGAGGCAGCTCGTCTATGGGCACTGGATCAGCTACCTGTGCTACATGGTGGCTACTGACGGCACCACCATTCGAGACAGATTTCTCACGGATGAGAGTATCCCTTGGTTCAGCCACTACCGAGCTCCAGCTCCAGGGGACCGCCGCCTTGGCCGCCCTGTTGAGCGTCAGGTCAGGGCGATGCTCTCCGAGGAGGAATGGTCGGATCTGGAGAAAGAGGATGAGCGACTAGCAGAGGCAGAAGCTCAGGGAGGAGACCTCCAGCACGTCTGGTCCGAGAGCGATACAAATGACAGTGTCGAGGAGTACTTCCCTCCTCCTCCTCCCTCATCGAGGCAGCACGATGCAGAGGCAGGAGGTTCAGCTGCTCCACCACCAACACCACCTCCTGTGTCCGAGGCGCAGGTGTCACAGCCGTCAGATTTGTCGTCACTTCTTCAGCAGATGATAGAGCAGCAGCGCCAGGACAGGCTAGCGGCTGAGCAGGCCAGAGCAGAGCAGGTTGCTCACCTGGCACAGCTTCAGAGGCAGCAGCAAGAGCTACAGCTAGAGATCGCCCGACAGAGGCGAGAGGATACGGATCGGTTCACCAACTTGGTCGATCAGATGCACCGCCGTACCCTCGACCAGCAGCAGCAGACTTAGCAGGCTATGATGGGGATCCTGGGGTTGATCACCAACCTCTACACTCAGACCGGGATCGCCCTTCCACCTCAGCAGCCTGGACTGGGACTGGCTCCAGGTGCAGCTCAGGTGCCTGCTACACCGATTCCCTCTATTAGCATGTCACCTCTTCTGGCACCCAGCGCACCGATCCACTCTCCTCTATCGGCGACGACTCTGTTCCAGCAGACGCCGACATCTGTGGTCATTGCTCAGCTTCCTCTAGCTCCAGCTCCACCGGCGCCTCCTGTACCTGCTACCTCCTCTCCAGCATCGACAGTGGACCCCCCAGCTCCCTCCGCTCCGGCAGCTGTGACCGGCGACTCCAGCTCCAACAACAGCGACGGTGACCAGTTCGTCATCGCACCTAGCTCTCAGGGTCAGTAGGCTCTCGGATCCCTTTTTGGTGTCTTGATGCCAAAGGGGGAGAAGAGGTAGAGGAGTCAGGGGGAGTAGTATCTCAGCCTTAGGGGGAGTTTATATTTCTATCTATATTCTTTGTATTCTTGTGTGCTTGAGTACTTTTGTAATATTAATTAAGCACTTTTTCACTTGTGACATTTGCCTATGTTATTAATCGATTAAGCTTTTCGCGCCATTTCATTTGATTTCTACAAGCTCAATGTGTCTTATCTTGTATTCATTGCATATCTATTTGAGTATTGTACCATCAAATTCATTACTATTGCGCTTTAAATTATTGTGTTGTCATCAATCACCAAAAAGGGGGAGATTGAAAGCATCTAGGCCCCATGAGGTACGGTTTAGGTGATTAATGACAACCATTTGATTTTACTAATGAATTTGTGAATGCAAGGTCCCAATAATCACTCAATCAAATGAAATCAAAATGACATTGGAGACCCATATAAAATCAACCTTAAGTTCAAATCAATCACATGAAGACAAGGAGTGAAAGCTCTAAATTAACATCATTCAATGCTTGAAGATTATCAGAACAACAATTCAAACAAGTGTCAAAGAGGTCCCATGTTCAAATTCCAAAAGAACAACTCAAAACAACTCGAAGTCAACAAGATGAACCCACCAGATCATCCGATGATCTCAGAGATGACTACATCGGTCGAGTTGTGTCAACAGAAGAAGAAGACCTCAGAGCAAAGCACTCACCGGATCATCCGATGTGTGGCTCAGCTACATCGGTCCATCAGTACAGTTTGCAACATCATTGGACCAAGTGAAGCACCGGATCATCCGATGTACAGAAGTATAAACATCGGTTGATCACTCCAGTAAGCATTAAGGTTGAGTCAACTCTGGAGGAAGAGCCACCAGATCATCCGACGATGAAGATGAAGCTACATCGGTCTAACAACGGTCATATCTGACACCATGACGTCAGCCAGCTTAATTAGACCGATGATAACAAAGGGGGAGACATCGGATCATCCGATGTGTACAATAAAGTTCTGTCAGCCTACTTTTCCAACGGCTATTTCGGGGAGGTTGGCTTTAAATACCCCCAAAACCAGTCATTACGAGAAGTCTTGACACTCAGAAGCTAACAACACATCCAAGAGCACTCAAGATCAAGAGCTTACACTTCTACACCCATTAGATCATTTGTATAGGCTAGATCTAGCTAGAGAAAAGCTTGTGTGCGTCCATTCTCTGTGATTGGAGTCTCTATACTAGTGAGAGGTTGAAGAGATCCTTCCGAAGCTTGCCAAGGTGTGTGTGGAAGCCCGGAAGATCAAGGATTGTACAAGGCTTGAGCTCCACCTTGCCGGAGATGGCGAACGGAGAAGAATAGTGAAGACCCCCTTGTCTCGGTGACTTGGGAGTGGCAAAACCCTTCGGTGGGTGCCACAACGTGGACGTAGGAAGATCCTTGTGATCTTGCCGAACCACGGGATAAACTCTGTGTCTCCGTGTCCTTTGAGCGTTTGCATCCCTCTCCCTCCTTTTTACATTTATGTAATCTTCATTCCGCAACTAAAATTTACGTTGATTGCATAGATTTATCGCATAGGGAATTGGTCTTTAAGTCGTTAGTTTTTAATTACCTTAAAATTTGAAAGAAAGCCCAATTCACCCCCCCTCTTGGGCGTTTCGATCCTTACACTGGTTTAACTAAAGCCCTCCGCTGATTATACATGACACCGACTTCTTCCTACTCCTCGATATATCCTAATGATGGCTCATGAGAAGAACGAGATGCACTCAATTTTATAACATTTTCCTTCATAGTTTCCAAATATTTTGACACTTTTGATGAAGGTTTCTTATTTTCGTATGAGGTAACTTTGATAGGCACTGATTATCGAGGAGTAGTTGTCGGAAGTTGGACACTGGCTTGTTGTTGAACCTGTTGTTCAACTGATTGCTCTTTACTCCCAGCAGCTGGCTCTAGTACTACTTCAAGCTGTTGCTCAACTGGTTGCTCTTTACTAGCAACAGCTTGCTCTGGTACTGCTTGAAGTTCTTGTCCAACTTGTTGCTCTTGGATATCATCCTTGCTGAAACATAGGGGGAGTGGATCTTCCTGGACTGGGAGTGGATCTTCATGCACTTTCGCCTTAGAAGATGGGGTTGCAGTATTTCGAGATGTGATGGGGCTAGAAATTGGCTCATCGTCCAACACGATATTGCGTCGGTGCCAAAGGATTAATTGGTTGACAGCCTGCCCCAGAGTTGCGATCCCCTCAGGTGTGACGTGGTCTATTTCATAATCTTCATAATCATTATCAATGATCTGAAGAACTTGCACCACAACAAAATACAACGGAAGTGGATTGCCGTTGAAGTCACGATCAGGCTTTACCATAGTAGTGGCAGCCTGTTTGGTTTTGTTCCCTGCTCTGCCTATCGGGACAAGAAGACGACAAGATTTTTCATTAGCAATATCATTGATAGGGAACTTATGGGTTGACCCTGAGCCTGGCACAGAACCAACACTGCTAGGGTAGGCAGTTGGAGATACTAATTGCTCCTTTTGCACCGGGACCATCACTGTACTCGGTGCCACTAGTTGTCCCGATTGTCTAAGTTGCTCCATTATTTCTTGCATATTTTCTTTGACCTTTTGAGCAATCGTTTCATCAAGTGTTTTCTTAAACTTCTCACGTCTTCTATATGTGTCTTTATCTTTAGGGAAACCATCTAGCTAAGACATTTGAGAAGAGACTGCTCGAACCCGTCCGCTGTGTTCAGGGTTTCTTAAGATAGCGATAAGTTGGTCATTCTCCCTCTTCGGCTTGAAGAGAACCTTCTGTTGCTTTTCAATTAATTCTTTCATTTTATCCTCTACTTCATTCACAGAGTCGGGCTTTTCAAGTTTGCCCTCGTTGGTCAAACCTAACCGAGCAAAGACCCACCATTGACTTCGCTCATCGCACCCTTCTAATGGGTGAGGATTGCCCTTACTGGTAAATTTTGTCTAATATCTTATTCCATTTCTGGACTTTGGGGGCATATCCGACAGACCCCAAGCGATGATGGTATTTGTTCTTTTTTGCAAGCTCTGACCTAGTTGCACTTAGAGCTTTAGCATCAGGTGTGCTCTTTTGACGAACAAACTCTTGCCATTGAGATTGTGTGATTTTTCCCATCTTCCTCGGGCTGGGGACCTTATCGGTCTTAACATAATCATCATTTCACTCTTCCAGCCACGAAACTTCTTGCCACAAGAGACCAATGTTGCTTTCTTTACAGCTTCTTCTGTGCCTTTCGGGAACTTTAATTGTTTCTTTATCCTTTCCCACAACTCATTCTTGGTCTGCTCGGGTAATTTCCTCCAATTCTCGGTTGTGATCGGCACAACCTCCCTAACAAGAAAACCGCATGCATTACGATACTTGGTAACTGAATCCAGTGGTTCTTGGGGAAGCCCATCTGGACCGACCCTTGTTACGTACATGATGCGGTCCAATGGACCCTTATTGGGACCTCGTTGCCCTCGTTTCCGCTTGAGTGAAGCTGAGGATTCATCCATTGGAGAACCTTCTGCGGTTTTAGGAGCCGATGTCACCTCATTGTCTTCGCGATCAATCTAGGTAGAAAAGAACTATAAGACTTCGTATACTTGACAACCAACATTAACTTAAACTGCTGAAGTTATGATTTGTGATCCATACCTCATCGGCACCGGGTCTAGATCCTCTAAAGTCTTTTTAATTTTTATATTCGAAAAAGGATCCGATGGACTGTGATAGGAGCCTGAACTGATGGAGTCAGTAAACTCCATGTTGTCTTCTTTATTGTTACTACCAGGACAAGTCTTCTTAGGGCTTTCCATGCTAGAACTAATAAGACAAAAAATCTAATAAATGGCATATTAACTCTACATGAAGTGTTGCATGAAGAAAAAGTTGGAAGCATTCTAGGATTTGATAAGGCATTCTAGGGTTTAAGGCGACTGACCAAAAGGTTCCTATACATTGCGATGGTGACAAGCATGTTAAAGTTGCTCACCAACAACGACAATTTTATCTTCTTATTCTAAATAGGCTAGCTTCGTTCAGAGTGGCGACCATGTTCTTGAGGTTTACTAGGCGGTGCCTAGCTCCGGACCTATAACTGATCAAGCAAGGGACAAAAAGCAAATCCTCCAGCCTTTTTCTAGTATCAAGAATTGCAAAGTGTGGCACTTGGATTTGGATGGTGAGGTGAGGCGAGGCGAGGTAGCTGCAGGCGAGAAGAGACACTCTTTTTCAGCGATCATCTCTACAACTGTGGGATTTGCACGGTAAAAAGAGATAAAAGACCCACATTCTCAAACGAATCAGGAATCCGAAAACATTCGCCAAAATCTACTCCCGGTGGCCCGGCCGCACCAAATGGGCTCATCATGGTAGCAGGTTCAGCCATCATGAAAGGCATTACATACCCCACATATGATGGCACCAAGGATTTCACTTCTTCTTCTTCCTCCTTTCGTTCACCTCCCAAGTCCCAACTCACCTGACTCTGTTGTTAGCTTTCCACTACTTTCTCTTAATCTATTGCCTGTCGATCATCTCAAAAACTTGCGTGATCCTACACATCTCCTGCCTAGCTTAGAGGGCATTAGCGTCCCCGCTCTCAAGTTTCCTCTTATTCCCTATCACTGGTTCTTCTACCTACTGAATGAAAAACAACATGTTGATGCGTACTTGTGCAGATGCAGTGCCTAGAAGAGACTGATAGCAGCAGCAACTAGCAAGCTCACTTTACACCGACAACCCAAGGATGCCTACCCACCGAACCCTAACCAAAGATGCCACCGAACTTGACAGTTTTTCGAATTCCACCGAACCCTAACCAAGGATCCTACAATTTTCCAATTCCCGAACCCTAACCAAGGATATGCAAGGCGGCGACGAGGGCAGGGAGGGAGGCGGCACGGCGAAGGAGGATGGAAGGTCGAAGGGTTTAGGGTTTACCTTGAAGCTCAGCGGGGATGGCAATGGCTTCGCTCGGCGTACCTGGAAGTGACGAGGGCGAAGCTCGGCGACAACAGCGAAGCTCGGCGGCGACGGCGGCGAACACTTGGCGGCAAACAAAATTTTGGCAGCCTAACGGCGTCTAAGTGTCTTTCCCAGGTTAGGTTTTTCCATCGCCGCCGAGGGGTATATATAGACTCCCATTTTCTCAGGCGGATTTTAAGTACCGACCACCTGAGAAGATGGTTACCTCAGGCGGGTTTTACTTACCAAGCGCCTGAGAAGATACAATTATCTCAGGCGGTTAGTAAGTAATACCCGCCTGAGATAAACATCTTCTCAGGCGGTTATTAAGTACCAACCGCCTGTAAAGATATTTACTTCTTCTTAATTAATATTCTTGATTAAATGTGGGTCCTTTAAAAAGGAAAAATTCCACTTTCTTGTAATATTATTTATAAGAAAAAAGTTCACCATTAAATTTCACTTCATAAATCCTTTGAAATTGGTCAGAACATAAAAAACAAACAACAAATGCTATTTTTCATTTTTTCTATCTTGATGAATATAATGCTTTTTTCATTTATTTTTTCAGTGGACATTTTTACTCATCATACCAACCTCTGTGAATTTTTTCATATTTCTTTAAATTGTTTTGAATTAATGTGTGTTCATAATTTGATGAATGCCTCATATGTATATGAGCATTTAGTTAGAATGATGGATAATTTGAAGTTTGAGATGTTGGAATGCTTTTAAAAAAATTAACAAAATTCATACATGTATAAATGATACAATTATGTTCATACAAACAAAATTAAGTGAAGGATCTTTTTTTTATGAGATACACAAATGTGAATAATATGTGAGTAGAAATTAATTTGATATTTACCAAAACATTACAATGTCAGCTATACAAGTTTTAAAATATTTTGTTTAGGTGGTAGATGTTAATTTTATACAAATGTAGAAGAAAGAATCATCGAATTTGGACACAATTTGCAGAATCTAAACATGTTTGAGTATTTATATTGGAATCTAAATAAAAAAGAAGCAAGGGATAAGGAAACTGAAGAACAGTATCGGGCATTATCTCAGACGGTTGGTAAGTAATACCCACCTGAGATAAACATCTTCTCACGCGGTTATTAAGTACCAACCGCCTGTGAAGATATTTACTTCTTCTTAATTAATATTCTTGATTAAATGTGGGTCCTTTAAAAAGGCAAAATTCCACTTTTTTGTAATATTATTGATAAGTAAAGGTTACCATTAAATTCTACTTCATAAATCCTTTGAAATTGGTCAGAACATAAAAAACATACAACAAATGCTATTTTTCATTTTTTCTATCTTGATGAATATAATGCTTTTTTATTTATTTTTTCAGTGGGCATTTTTACTCATCATACCAACCTCTATGAATTTTTTCAGATTTTTTTAAATTTTTTTGAATCAATGTGTGTTCATAATTTGATGAATGCCTCATATGTATATGAGCATTTAGTTAGAATGATAGATAATTTGAAGCTTGACATGTTGGAATGCTTTTAAAAAAATTAACAAAATTCATACATGTATAAATGATACAATTATGTTCATACAAACAAAATTAAGTGAAGGATCTTTTTTTATGAGATACACAAATGTGAATAATATGTGAGTAGAAATTAATTTGATATTTACCAAAACATTACAATGTAAGCTATACAAGTTTTAAAATATTTTGTTCAGGTGGGAGATGTTAATTTTATACAAATGTAGAAGAAAGAATCATTGAATTTGGACACAATTTGCAGAATCTAAACATGTTTGAGTATTTATATTGGAATCTAAATAAAAAAGAAGCAAGGGATATGGAAACTGAAGAACAGTATCAGGCATTATCTCAGGCGCTTGGTAAGTAATACCCGCCTGAGATAAACATCTTCTCAGACGGTTATTAAGTACAAACCGCTTGTGAAGATATTTACTTTGTTGTAAATTAATATTCTTGATTGGAATCTAAATAACCGCCTCGGGCATTATCACAGGCGGTTTGTAAGGAATAACCGCCTGAGATAATGTTTTTCTCAGGCGGTTATTTATTACCAACTGCCTGTGAAAAATTTAAAAACCGTCTGTGAAAAATTGACGCCTATATAAAGACCCCTCGCCACAGTCGAAACGTAACCCTGGAGAATTTTCCACCGCCGCAAGGTTGCCAAAATTTCCCACCGTCGCGCCTGCTCTGTCGCGCCGCCGCCCAGCCTGCACTGCCGCGCCTCCACTCAGCCCGCATAGTCGTGCTGCCGCGCCGCCGCCCAAAGCCCGCACTGCCGCGCCGCCGCGCAGACCCGCGGAGGCACGCCTGATCTGCCCAGTCCCACATCGTGCCACAAGGTATAAATTCTCATAGTTTCCTTTTGCATGTTGTGTTGGTATATGGATTGTGTCCTTTTGCATGTTGGTATATTCTCATAGTGTGTTGGTATATGGATTGTGTCATAGTGTGTTGGTATATGGATTGTGTCCTTTTGCATGTTGGCATATTATCATAGTGTGTTGGTATATAGATTGTGTCATAGTGTGTTGGTATATGGATTGTGTCCTTTTGCATGTTGATATATATGGATTGTACCCGAACACGAACCTACGGGTAATATATAGCACCCGTACCTGTACCCAACGGGTTTCTAACGGGTTTCGGGTACCCATCGAGTACCCGCTTTTAATATCCCAAATGGCCAGGCTGAAATCAAAGCTGCAGTAGGGTTGGGCATTGGCGACCATACCTCCTCGTTGCTAGGTGACATCAATGGTGGCAGGGTGCAGAAGCCAGCAACACGGCCATCTGCAAGAGGCATCAAGGTCGGGAAATGGCACCGGGGGTGGAAGGCGGCACCGGGGCCAGCTGCAGGTGGCGACAAGGACAGAGACAGTGTTGGAGGCACCGGGGCCAGCTGCCGACGACGGCGAGACCGAAAGACAGAGGTGATGGCCGGAGTCGCGGGCGACGACGCGCGGTGGTCAGTGTAAAGTCGGTGGCAGTCACCGAAGTGGTGAAGTGGAGTCGTGCCCCGCTCCAGCAGCGCGCCTCTCCATCGCGTCAGGTCGGGGGCGGCGGCAAAAGTCGAGCACTCTAGTAGCAAGCGGCCAGCGACATCTAGTTTTTTTTGTCTACACCTCTGCTCGTTGCTCGGTCCAGACTCCAACCTCCAGGGATCGGGATTGGTCTGATTGCAATGGATGGTGGACGTCTGAATACCATGAATAGCTAGTTACCTGGCCTTGTGGGCCATGAATTTTTAACTATTCTGGGCTGAGTTTTTTTATGGGCCCCATCTAAATCATAACAGTATTTTGGGTACCCGACGGGTACCCGCGGGTAGGAAATAATACCCGCACACATACCCGCAACACATCGGATCGGGTACGGGTTGTACCCATGGGTAAAAAAATCCACCCGTACCCGAACTCGTCGGGTACCCATACCCGCGGGTGTAATTGCCATCCCTAGATCCCACCCAGACCTAGCCCATGCCACTAGGCCTGTTTGCCCCACGATTTCAATCCTTCACCCTCGCTTGCTGCTCCCGACGCCTTCGACTCCGTTCGCCTCAAGACGTCGCCCGTGTCCTACATTAATCGCCCTAATCATACTTGTTATGTCTCTGTAAATTCATTTTATAGAAGACCTTTAGAAAATATTTGTGGTCAAATTTTGTAAATTTGACAAAAATTCTATGATTGAAGCATGGACCGTCGAGCGTGGATGTATAACATGCTAAGACCCGGTCCTATGTACATTCATAATGTTGAAAATTTTGTTGAAGCATCCAAGAGACATGCAAAGTTGCAAAAGATAGATGACATATTATGTCCATGTATCGACTGCGAAAATAAGATTGCTTGGACAGATACTATAGTAATCCAATCTCATTTGGTGAAAAGAGGTTTCAAAAAAAAACTACGCGATATGGACAAAGCATGGTGAGTTAGATACACATGATGTGGATAAAGATGATGAGAGAGGTTCAGATGATGATAATGTTCATATCGATGATGGTAGTGACAATCAAGCTAGTGATGATGATGATGAGTTCGATTGTGAGGAGATGCTGCATCACATTGAACCATATGTATTGACTTCTATGGGAGCAAGCAAAGGTTTAAGTAAAATGGAGACATTACAGAATGCGGCGATGGAGCTTTTATATGATGAATCAAACAATTGTGATAAAGAGTTTACTACATTACGTGTAGTCTTAGAACTACTAAAGTTGAACGCTACGCACGGATGGTCCGATTGTAGTTTCTCTGATCTTTTGAATCTTCTGGCAGAAATTCTTCCAAATCTAAATAAACTACCCAGAAGCACTTATAAAGCGAAGAAACTTCTTTGCCCGATGGCACTAGGTGACACAAAAATACACGCTTGTGTGAACCATTGTATTCTGTATCGCAAAGAGCATGAGCTCGCAACTAGATGTCCCATTTGTGGTGTCAGTAGATATAAGAAGGACTACAATCACCAGTATGTTACCAACATGAAAAAGACTCAGAAGAATAAGAAGTTTATTATTGGTCCTGAAGGTGACGATGACGATACTTCTGGCGATGCAGACGGGAAGAATAAGAGAAAAATTCCTACCTTGGTGATGTGGTACCTTCCGTAATTGATCGCTTGAAGCGTTTGTTCTCAAACCCTAGGGAGGCTGAACTTATGTGTTGGCATTCCGAGCAACGCAAGAAGAATGAAAAACATATATGACACCCTGGTGATGCAACGCAGTGGAAAAATTTTGATATTCAGTATCCAGAATTTGCGAAGGAAATCAGAAATGTGAGGTTTGCCTTGGGTACAGACGGAATGAATCCGTTTGGTAAAAAAGGAGCATACACAACACATGGTCCGTGGTCTTAACAATGTACACCCTACCGACGTGGTTGTGTCACAAAAGGAAATATATCTTGTTATCTGTTCTTATCCATGGTTCGAAACAACACGACATCGAAATTGATGTGTTCTTGGAACCTTTAATGGAAGATATGGCGAAATTGTAGAATGGAGGGGTACGTACATGGGATGAGTACAAGCGGGAGTATTTCACGCTAAGAGCAATGATATTCGTTACCGTGCATGATTATCCCGGACTATTTACATTATCAGGATAAATGAAAGGGAAGAAAGATTGTGTTAGGTGCGTGGATAGAACTGGATTTCTATACCTCAATTCATCCAGAAAGATGGTGTACATGAGACACCGACGGTTCTTGACAGATACACACAAGTATAGGAAGATGAAAGAACAATTTGATAATAAAATCGAAAAAGATACTGCACCAAAACCTTACAGAGGAAAACTTGTATTTGAAATGGTTAAGAACATTCATATTGCTTTCGGTAAGGGCAAAAATTGTAAAGGAATTAAGAGAAAGAAAAGTACATCTTCGGATGATACAACTGACATGGCCTTTCAAGAAACAATCAATTTTTTTCAAGTATCTTCCGTATTGGAAGAATCTGGAATTTTTCCTTAGTATTGATTAGATGCACGTTACAAAGAATGTATTTGACAGCATCATTGGAACCTTGCTGGACATGCCGAGGAAAACAAAGGACGGATTAAATTCACGTATGGACCTAGTAAATCTTGATTTGAGACCAGAGCTTCATCCAGTAGAAAAGGCGAACGGGGAGCATTACCTTCCTCCAGCCAGCTACAACTTGATGCTAGAAGAAAAAAATAGCAATTTGCGAATGCTTGCGTGGGATCAAAGTGCCCACGAGTTTCTCATCCAATATCCGCAAACTAGTCTCGATGAAAGACTTGTCTTTATTCGATTATAATTCTCACGACTGTCACATGATGATGACAGTTTTCCTTGCCATTGCAATAAGAGTCATCAAACCTGAGCATATAAAAGTTGTCATCACACGTTTGTGTTACTTCTTCAATGCAGTATCGCAAAAGGTGATAGCACGTGAAGATTTATACTATCTAAAAACGTACATCGTCGAGACAATGTGCAAGCTTGAGATGTGTTTCCCACCATCCTTTTTTGATATGCAAGTACACCTAATCATACATCTTGTTGATCAGATAAAAGCATTGGGGTCACTATATTTACATCATATGTTTTCATTGGAGAGATATTTAGGAGTATTAAAAGGTTATGTGCGGAACCGTGCTCATCCAGAGGGTTCAATTATGGAAGGATACACCACTGAAGAAGTGATTTAGGGTTGCACCGATTACATGAAAGATGGAAAATCGATAGGTGTGCCTATACCGGTACATGAGGGTAGACTACGTGGGAGAGGCAAAGTGGGTAAGAAAACTTTTATCGTTCAAGATTATGAGAATGTACACCATGCACATTTTGGTGTACTACAACAACTCGCAATAGTTGAGTCGTACATCGAGGAACACCAAATTGAGCTTCGTGAAAAAAAAACCAAGAACGCACAGAGGACTGGATCATGAAAGAGCACAAAAGATGTTTCACTGAATGTTTAATAGACAAAAATATACTATATGGAAACACTATAGTGAGGCAACAATGAAGAAGTTAGCTTCTGGCCCATCTGCTTTGGTGACATCATGGCAAGCATATGACATCAATGGTTACACATTTTACACTAAAGAAAAAGACAGTAAGAGTGTTGCACAAAATAGTGGTGTTCGTATTGAGGCTTATGATTCACAAGAGCAGAAGACCACCTACTTCGGGTTCATAGAGCAAATATGGGAACTCCATTATGGCAAAAGAATGGTAATGACCGTATTTAAGTGCCAATAGGTCAAACATCCTGATGGTGTGAAAGTGGACAATTACGGGCTGACACTGGTAGATTTGAATAAAGTGGGTTATAAAGATGATCTGTGGGTTCTCGCTGTTAATGTTGCACAAGTTTTTTATGTTCAAGATCCAGAAACTGAGAAGATGCACGTAGTTGTTTCTAGAAAACAAAATATTGTTGGGGTTTAGAATGTGGGAGATAATGAAGAGGAATATAATCAGTATGAAGAGATGTACCTTTTCACCGAACCAGAAAACATCAAGCGTGTAGAGAGAAGTATTAAAAAGAATTTGAAACCCTATATGCGAGAAGATGTCAATGCTGGAAAAAATGTATATAGCAATGTGAGATGATATATATTGTATATATTTGTATCTTCTGAAATCAACTTAGAACAATGTTCTATTTCAGCTTTAGATAGCATCTTTCGAACATTATTAAATTCAGCTTCTGTTTCGAGCTCCTGTCAAGCTAATCCCTTCACAACAAGCTCTTGTAGATGCAAGTAACATCCGAGACTCATCATTTGGATTTTTAAAAGCTTCAATTGAAGTCTGACGATACTTCCCATCCATTTGAGGACTTGTTTATATAGGAGTACACCCAAGCAAGCCCTGTAAGATTTCTTTCTCTTCTCTCCATTTTGATAACTTACGAAGATGCTACTTTATCAGTTCTAATGGCTGAATATATTGAGTACAAATCAGTACCATCTCTCTTAGTGCTTTACACAAGCGACGAAACGTACAACTTCAATCACAAATCTTGTTTTTACCATTTTCATAGGAATTTGACCTTAATCTTTCAAGCATAGATTTATCAATAATTGAAGCTTCTTCATCAGACATAATGACAGTTACAAGTGAAGGGTGTGTCGAAGCTAACGAAATCTCAATGGGACTGAAGACAAAGAGATGATGCATATGATTGACAATGTCCAGATTAGACAGTATGAAGCTATGATGACAGCCTTCACGCTGTTTAACCTGGACATTGCCACTCATATGCAGGATCTCTTTATCTTCAGTCCGATTCAGTTTTCATTAGCTTTGACACATCCTTCACTTATAACTACCATTAACATGTGTGATAAGGAAGCTTCACTTATTTGATAAATCTATGCTTGAAAGATTAATGTTAAATCCCTATGAAAGTGTAAAAACAAGATTTGTGATTGAAGTTGTTCGCTTACTCGCTTGTGTGAAGCACTAAGAAAGTGGGTACTGATTTTTAGTCAATATATTTAGGCATTAAAACTGAGAAAGGAGCATCTTCCTAAGTTTTCAAATGGATAGGAGGGAAAGAAATCATTCAAATGGATGGGAAAATCCTTCCAAGGATCATTAGGCTTCAAATTGATGCTTTCAACAATTCAAATGATGAGCCACGGGTGTTACTTGCATCTAAAATAGCTTGTTGTGCAGGGATTAGCTTGACAGGAGCTTAGCAGTATCAGAGGCAGTTGGTAAGTAAAACCCGCCTGAGATAAACATCTTCTCAGGCGGTTATTAAGTACCAACCGCCTGTGAAAAATTTAAAAATCGCTTGTGAAAAACTGATGCCTATATAAAGACCACGCAGAGGCACACCTCTGCCCAGTCCCACATCGCGCCATGAGGTACCTAAGTAAATTCTCATAGTTTCCTTACTATGCATTGCATGCTACCTTTTTCTTTGTATAGTTTTATAAGCTACCAGTTTTGTGTGTTGGTATATGGATTGTGTCCTTTTGCATGTGTGTACATATGCGCTTGGACTCAATAATTTGGAAGTTTGGTCTTTTAGATATTGATGTCTCGGGCATGAAGCCGATTGAAGGAGGAGCGCTTGGCGTGGCGCAAGAACCATCCCCATGTATGTACATATGGCACACCAGTCGCATGGTTGTATATACATATGTATTTGTAATGGACTGATGAACTTAACTGTAGTTTGTTTTTCCGTCTTGTTTGTTTTTGGTATTTTCAATTTCTCTGTGTAGGGTTTCTCTGCGAAGCCTGCAGAATCGGGAGATTTATTGAAGTGGCAGTGCATCGTCTCCGGTAAAGAAGGGGTAAGTCATGAAGAACAAGCACAATATGAGTTTAACCATCGTCCTCCTATTAATAAATTTATTTTGCAGACTGAATGGGAAGATGGTTACTACCCCCTGACAATCTCCTTCTCTGAGGACTATCCCTTGGTGCCTCCAAGATGCGCCTTTCCAGGTGGGTTCTTCCACCCGAATGTCCATTGTTCGGGAGCACTCTGCATCAGGATTCTTAATCAAGAGACTGTAAGATAGACCTATTTTGCTCATGTAATTAATACTTAATTGTTGTCAAACTTATTTGAATTGGTTTCTTATATTTCTTAAATTATATTTCGTAGGGGTGGAGCAGTGCTTTTACAATCAAAACTATACTACTTGAAGTTCAGCGTTTGCTGCATCAGCCAAATGTGCCCGATGTTGAAAATGATTGCTATAATCTACTTATCAAGGTTAGATGACACTTTGACTTAGTGACCAATGTAGGTTATTCATTCCTCCTTCGACATTTGTTAATTTAAATAATGTCAATATTTTCAGGATCCAACGGAATATAAGAGACATGTTCGGGAGCAAGCAGGACGGTACAATTTAGATTGATCGATGGGAGCTTCAGGAATAAGTTTAAATTCGAATTTAGTTTAGAGGGCACGCAATGTATGATATATGGAATTCATCGAGTTGTGAATTACCTCTGAATTGCAATGTCATTTGCGTTTGTTTATCCTTGTATTCCAATTAAATCACTTATTTGCAATGTCATTGCGTTTGTTTATCCCTGCAACGGACGCTCACGATCTAGGGCAATCTGGCGTTTCTGGGACACAAAATAAGTGGAAACAATGACTTTCCCTAGGCGGTTCTTCAATGAAAACCGCTTGTGATAATTGAACAGCTACATATGGTTCTTACACAATGGCCGCCGGTGAAAATACATGATTTTCTCAGACCGTTGTTAATTAAGAGCCGCCTGTGAAGTTCATTACATTACAAACGGTTCTTAATTAATAACCGTCTGAGAAGATCATGTATTTACCCAGGCGGTTGTTTCTTAAAATCCGCCTGTGATGTTATTTTATTGCAGGCGATTCTTAAGTAATAACCGCCTGAGAAGATCGAGTATTTACCCAGGCGGTTGTTTTTTAAAATCCGCCTGTGTTGTTCTTTCATCACATGGGGTTATTATATTCGCATATTTTTAAGGACCGTCTGTGTTTGAAAAATTGAGGCGCCTATAAAAATGCTTTTTTTAGTAGTGATAGCTGGAAGCATGACAGCCCTGTTCTCTCTACTACGACTGTCTTCTAAGTTCAATGACATGGTGAGTCACATGTTTTGAACACAACTGCGAAAGTGTATCCAGTTCTGACTGAATGGAGAGATTTTTATCGTTGTCTCTCTTCCGTTTTCTGCTTTCCCCTACCGCACATGTACTGGCGCTATGTGTGTTTGTGTTTCTGCTAAACAAGGGAGGAGTTGGTATGGTAAAAGGCCCAACTTGCCAACACTCTAGCGTACGTACTCGTTGGGCCCTCGTCAAGAGGAGACAGATAGGTGAGGGCCCCCGCTCAGTAAATGGCCCTCATCCAGCTAGTAGATGATAAGAGGCCTAAGGCAAAGGCAAGAAGCAAGTCAGTTACCAACTGCATCACTGCTTCATCTCACCATGCATGTTGGCAGAAGCAAAGCGTGACCTGATGCCAAGGACATACTACAAACTAGCAACCGCTGGTCTGTCAAACATGAACTGCTTGCTCTCTTGTCATCAGCACTCACTTGGCAGAAAGCCCGTCTGCACATCCGTTTTTCTTGGCAAGAGTTGGTGAGATACTTATCCAATTTCGCGTCGCCGTCAATAGATCGATCCGTAGCGGTTACACTAACACCCGGCCGGATAAGCACGGTCGATGTGGATTTGCATTTGCATAATTGCGAGTTTGGTGCAGGTAGATGGATTGCACTTGGAGATCATGCGCTAATCCTGGGCACACTAACAATTAATCCGTTCTATTTTATCTCGTTTTGTCAAGGCGGTGTGGCCCATGGTTTGGGTGGTTGGAGCCTCGTGAAGGCATAAGAGGCCAAGAAAGTTGATCATATGTGTATCTTGATGAATCCATCTCCTCGCGTTGTATCCGGAAAAGCTTGACGTCGGATTGAAAGAGTCGTTGTAAAAAACTAAGAAGACTGGAGGTAAAAGATATGGATAAGAATCGGAGTCTCAGCAGGGTGGAGATGATGATGACCCAGATTGCGGCCTTAGAAAATGGTGTTGTGGAGAGCACGCCATCTTGTTTCTCACCTGGGTTATCATGCAGTTGAGCTGTGCTTCAAATAGCTGGGTTATCATGCAGTTGAGCTTCCTCAGGTAGTGTTTATGTTCTGATTTGTTTGTACACGGGGGCGATGGGCATGAAATGAAAGTCAATTTTTGAGAAAGAGACTCTTATTAATTATTTAATCGAAGGAGTACATTATTTCTGAGCAACCAATGCTTCATGTGCGTTTGTCACATATAGTAATTATTCGGACGTTAAATAAATGAGGATGGAAGGAGTAGTTGTGTCATTGTATGGATAGTACGTTTTGCCGATTGTGTGTAAGCTTCATCTGATGCGTTTGTGTGCTAATCCGTTCTGCTCTCTTTTCTTGCGGCGTGGAGCTTAATTTCGGCAAGTAGGCGATAGCTGAAATTTTTTATTAATAATACACAATTTCTAAATGTTTTTAATATAAACAACACATAAAATGAAAAAAATTCAAAACTGACTCACCTTAGTATGTGTCATAGACGAAATTCAAATTTCATATGTGTCATATACAAAATTCAAATTTTATATGTGTCAAGAACGAAATTCCTTTTAAGCTAGTGTAGGTATGTTTTATTGAGTTTTAAACCTCATTTTATGAAGCTTTAGAGTAAGAATTTGAAAATTTTTCCATAATGCAAAATGTAGAGTAGATTGTGAAGTTATTTATGCAATAAGAAGCATATTGTTGTAGTATTTGAAATCAAAGGTAATTGAATATTGAATTGTGTAATAGGATCACACTTGTTCAGTTTATGTGATCGTAATATCAACTTCGAAAATCAATATCTCTCAATTAAATTGACGAAATATATTGAAAACCTATTCCTTAGACTCACCAAAACTGATACTATAATTTATGATCTAACAATTTGTAGCAATTGTACCTCTAAATATTTCAAAACTGCGGTTCAGAACTCAATAAAACATACCTTCGCTAGCTTAAAATGAATTGCGTTCATAACACATACGAAATTTGAATTTCGTACATGACACATACGAAATTTGAATTTTGTCCATGACACAAATGAAGGTGGGTCAGTTTTGAAAATTTTTCATTTTGTATGTTGTTTATATTAAAAACGTTTAGAAATCATATGTTAATAAAAAAATTTGGCGATAGCCTGGGGATGAAATAATTAGTGTTGTACATCCACAAAGAAAAATGTGATATGTGCTAAAATATTTCGTTAGCGGGCCCGGGTCATCATGTCTCGAAGGCGGAGACTCTCGCCCTCGAACCGATAACTCCGTCGAATATGGCGAGCCTACAAAAAAGGATTCAGTAATATGAAATTGAAATATCTTGAATTGAAAACGATAAAACAAAGTACCAGCTCACCTTCCATGGGCTTTGCCGCCTCCGCTTGCATTTGGAGTTTGAGGATCAATTGGTTCATTTTCCCAATCAAAATATGGGTCGTGCATCCTAGCCTTAAAAGTAAGAAAATTGTGAAAAACAAGAAAATCGATATAGTTAGAATTAATTTGAATGATTATCAAACTTACCAGCTGCTTGGCTGCGACCTGACTGCACCCCTCAGGCCGAGAAGAGTCCCTATGACCTCTCTTCCAAACCTGAGCAGGGGTCGGTGCCACCCCCGTCTCGTGCTCATGTCAATACGTACGAACAATATATTATGAATATATAAAAATAAGTTAGACACACTTACTATGTGTTTAGCTAAACACAAGTGGTTATCTTGAGTGTGGTTGTGCTTCCCGTCGATCCCTCTACACTCGCAAGCCCTGTTGGACTTAGCCTTGAACTCATCGCTAGACCAGTACCTACAAAGGGCCCTATATGATTTGGATCGACCCTGCAACCAGCTTATGTGGCCCTGCACAAAATTATGAGAAATAATATTTACTACACCCAATGTACTCCTCCTGCGTTAGGTGTGTTGTTGTCCTGTCGGAAGTGACGCACATCATGCTGGTTTGCTTTCAAGTACATGTTGATCACTTGAGTGTGAGCGTTCAACAAAGCTTGGTGAACCATCTTCGAAGCATTGAAGTGGACCACGTTCCTCGTGTGCTCAAGCATGCGAGGGTCGCCCGGATCCTCTAAAATATACCTCTCCTACAATAAAGGAGATATTGAAAGATGTACATTAATAATTTAAAAGAGTTTAAGAGTCAAAGCTTTGAAATTTCAAAGACATGCCCCTGTTGCCTAAACATGTGATTCGGTGGCAGCCAATGTTTGTGACAATCGAAGTAAGATATCTTGCCTCCATGAGTAAGTCGAAAGCAATCCATGTCCGATGCACATATTGGACACGTCAGATGATCGTGAGTGCTCCATCCGGAGAACATGTCGTGTGCTGGCAAATCATGGACAGACCACAAATAAACAGCTCAAAGGTTGAATTTCTGCTTCTTGTAACAGTCGTACGCTTCGACTCCTGCCCACAACATTTTCAATTCTTTGATCAGCAGTTTCAATATCACGTTAAGACGTGACCCAGGATGATCCGGCTCAAGCACAACGAGGCTGAGGAACATGAACTCATACTTCATACAAAAAGCTGGTGGCAAGTTGTACAGAATGACAAAGACGGACCAACAAGAGTATGACATGTCATTTTGAAAGTGCATCTCTAGGCATCCCCATAGATTTTGGAAGATTGATGATGGCAAATTAAGAGACTAATGAGCTTAGTAGATCTTATGCACATGTATGGAATTGAAATGGAATAAATACCCTCAAAAAGGAAAAGTTTGAAACGTGCATTGAAGACTCAAGCATAGAAATTAGGGTTTCTTATGTGTTGAGTTTAGACTAGCCCATTGTGTTCGAGGGTTTGTGTATCAATTGAATTGAGATCATAAAAGAGTGCTCAGAGTCTTAGTTGGGAGAAAAACTAAGTGAGAAGCCTTGACGAGAGAAAACCCTAGTGGTCGGACTAGTCGAGGTGAGTCGGTTTAGTCTGTTTTGGGACGAACTAAAGATTTTTGTTGTACTTCAGACTTGTCCATTTGGGGACGGAATAGTCCTTTGTACACTTGGTGAGTATTTTCGAGCTAAGTGTCGGGAAGCTGGACTTGTCTGCCACATTGGTCGGACTAGTCTAGGCCTGCCAGTGTAGTCTGTTTTCAGCCGGACTAAAGGGTACTGTTGTACTTCGGACTTACCCGTTGTGAGCCGGACTAGTCCGTGGTAGTGTGAAAATGGGGGTTTCTGAGGCTAAGTCTCGTTGGCTGGACTTCTCTGCCCCAGTTGGCCAGACTAGTCCGGTATGTCCAGAGTTGTCCGTTTTTAGACGGACCAAGACATTCTGTTGTAGTTCAGACTAATCTGTTCCGTTTGACATTCAAACGTTGGCGGGTACATCACCCTCTATAAAGGTGTGACGAGTGATCCCGTTAGGCTGGACTAGTCCTAGCCGCTGGCCAGACTAGTCCGGACTTTAGTCGGTGGCAACGGTTGGCTGTCGGGACCCCTATAAAAAGGGACCCCACGACCTCCAACCTCCAACTTAGATCTCTTGAACCCTAGCACCGCCACAAGCATCCTTGATCCTTCCTAATCCTTCTTACCTGCCTACTTTCCCTCTAGAACCAAATCTTGAGTGGATTAGGGTTTGAGACAAGGGGAGAAAGAAGAATTTTGTTCTTTGGCTCTCGGTTTGATCTCTTGCACTTGGTGTTGTGTCTTTGTGACTTGTGGTTATTGAGATTCATGTGCTTATTGATGTTGATCATTCGTGGGAGCCTCAACTTGTGAGAAGCCCCAAAAACATTGTAGTTACTCCTTTGTGACAATGGAAAGCCAAGTTGTCATTGGGACGACTTGGAGAGGGAAGGGTTGAGCAACCCAGCTCTTCGTGGGCTCCTCAACAGGGACGTATATTCCTGTGTGGGATCAAACCTCGAGATAAACAACTTATCTCTTGTGTTACTTTGCTTTTCACTTTTCACTAGAATTGATTTTAGAGTTCATATTGTTCATTAACGTAATCTTGCAATCTAATATTTGATACTTGTCAATCCAACTTGTATTAGGTTGCTAGATTGTATATACACTCCTTGACGAACTGAAATCGAAGTAAAACACATAAAAATCGAGTTTTTAAGGTTTTCTTATGAGCTGAACAGACTAGTCTGACCCTGACCCAGACTAGTCCGGTCTCTGTAATTCAATCTCGTTTTATTAAGTCATTTCAGGTCGTTTCGCCTATTCACCCACCCCTTTGTAGGCAACTTTCAATTGGTATAAGAGCAAGTCTCTCCATCAAGGGTCTAACCACTCGAAGAGAAGATGGTCAGAAGGGGTGAAAAAGAGTTCCCGATGATTGTCGACAGAGATGACAAGACGAAGAACGTCGATGTGCTACAAGATGATCCCAATGACGACGAAGAAGTCCGCTAACTCAAGGCACTACTTCATGAGAGGCTAGGTCATCCCAAGAAGGAGACCAAGGTGACCAATGAGACCAAGGTCGTCTATGGGAGTGGTTCACAATACTACTCCCGATACCCTTTCAATTATGAGCACTTAACTTTTAACAATCATTACTTATCTATTCCCATGGGGAAATCACCTGAATTTGATGGAAATGACTACACAATGTGGAAGCATAATATGAAGATTCACCTAATTTCCTTAAACTCTAGTTTGTGGCAAATTGTGTTGACAGGTGTACATCTTCCAAGGAATGAGGATATCACCCCAAATAAAGCTGTCCTACTCCACCACAATGCTCAAGCGATTGGAGTGGTCACCACCTCCTTGACTCAAGAAGAATTCAATTGACTCGATGGTTTAGAGGTGGCCAAGGACATTTGAGACATGCTCAAGACGGCACATGAAGGCGACCAAGTCATAAGGGAGGCGAAGATCGAGATGATTGAAGGAGAACATGGAAGGTTCCCCATCATGGATGGTGATACCCCCCAAGACATGTACAACTGCCTCAAGGTCCTCATCAACAAGAGTCGTTCATATGGATGCACCCGATAGACAGACCATGAAGTGGTGAAGAGAATGATTCAGGTATTCATGTTGCAGAATGTCGCTCTTTGCTCCATGATCCATGAGATCAGGGTTCACCAAAATGACCCCCGAAGAAGTGTTTGGAAGAAACATCAACCACGAGATGATGGAGTGAGAAGCCATGTTCTACAATGATCTATAAAAGCTCACCTCCTCGAAGAAGAAGGATGTTCACTACGTAAGAAAGGCTCATACGAGACGTGCCTGAACGAAGAAGGGAGATAAACAAACTAGGCGTCTCCGTCGTCACGTCTCGCATTACGTTGTCATCAGAGACGGGCAGCAAAGCGCGTTGCCGATAAGACTAGGTGTGATACATGCTCAAAGGTAGTGCGTCTCCTTTCGCTGAGTCATAATAGACGGGCTTTAAAAGGTCATTGGAGACGAGCATGGCGCGTGTCGCCCATCATTGTGAATGAGAGACACGCGTCGCAGATATTTTGAATGATTTGAGATGTTCTTTATGACAGCCCGTTGCACATTTGTTGACTGATCTAAGACGTGTTATAAGAAAGCGTGTCTCCTTTATTTAGGTAATCCAAGACATCCTCTGTTACAGCGCGTCGCGAATTGTTTGCAGGCAAGTTCAGTGCAACACTAACAGGAGACACTCCCTGCTAGATGCACGTCTCCTATTAGGTGCCCCCACCCCTGATTATCCTCGTTCCCGGTTTCATCCTGGAGCTTGCCAGGATTTGATAGCCGCATTGCCCGTGTCAGCAACATACACATATAGAAACATATGTAGCCAAATATCTCCTGTTCATCCAGCTTAACATGTAACTAATCAAATATTAACAAATATTAACAAAGTGTACACATATTGACCAATCAAATATTAACAAGTGTAAATCGTAGTTCCAAGTAACTATTTACACATAATTCCCCTGTTCATCTAGCTTAACATGTAACTAATTTACTCAAAGAATAATTGTCACCTAATCTTCTATTGGTAATGAAATTCTCTGTTTGAATTAATGATTTCAGAAATGATAAACCTGCATATTACGTCTCTAACTTGCTCAAGGCTACGACCTTCAGCGTTCCTGAAGGTGGGTCCGTAGTCTGCCACACGATAAAATAAGATTTAGCAAAAGATTAGTAATAAAGTAAAATAAATGCACTTACACATATATTGCAATTAGGTTGCTCTCCAAATAAAGTCATGTGTATGCAGACGTGGAAGCCGCACGTGTTGCCTGGAGCTTGTTGCGGGACGTCGGATGCAGTATGATGTGTAAGCTGTCAACGTTTTCTTTTTACTTGTCCAAAAGCAATAAACAAAAACATTCACAGTTAATGAAAATTATCGTGCAAGGAAACTAAAGTGAAGAAGGAACTTACTCATCAATAACGGAGGAGATATCATTCCATGACTAGGTCTTTCGCTCGCCAGTTTCTTCATTTGTCAGCCTTGAGGAGTCATAATACCCGACCTGGTCGTACCGTGTAGATATTGCTATGGTTACCCAATGGTTACCCAGGTTGAACGGTACGACTAGGAGGTCCTTATCACTATATTGTTTCATTGCCCTCACAAAGTATTGAATAACATCTTTTATGTCGCTCAACATTTGCAGAAGAGGTTTTGCTGGTACTTGCGGGTCAAGATATGCAGCAGACGCGTTTTGCATGTTATGACGAGCATGTTGTTGCTGGTGCCTACACAAAAAATGCCAAATTTGTCACATATAACATTTGTATTGAGTATGTATTGAAGAACCTTGTTTTTTAGGAGACTTACAATGCGAAGCAGCATATTAGGGAGACATCCAACACGTCGAGGTTGAAAAGGTTGTAGAGATCGGACCATGAGATGACAAAAGCGCCATCACCCGAGAGAAAGTGTTTATCCTTCAATGACACTAGTATGATATCACACTTTTTGTAATTTTCCATGTAGTATTGATGAAGGTGAACACAAGGTTTAGGAACTTGTTTAAGTGCGGCTGCAGTTAACATCAGTTTTCCCATTCATACTTCAGGTTTGCATGCGTAATAACTTTCGGCGCCCTCGGGTTAGGTTTCGACTCTTTCATTGGTTTCTTCCAACCTTCCTTCGTCACTAATCGCCGCTGCGGCAGACCCTTTTTCTTGGCATGCTTTACCGGCGGCTAATCAGGTGTAGGGTGCAGGGCACTTCGAGTGCGAGGTGGAGACCGATGCGTCTGCTCTTCAAGTGGAGAGTTCTGTGGCAGCTCTATAGTTGGAGACAAATGTGGCTTCTCTGTAACTAGAGGCAACTGCTCTCCAATTGGAGACTTCTGTAGCTTCTCTATAACTGGAGGGACCAATAGCTCTGGAATTGGAGATTGTCTCATTTGTTCTGGATTTGGATGCAGAAGCATACGTGCCTCAGGAGACATTTAAGCGGTAGACGCAGAAGCTCTTGCTGCTGCTGCTGCTGCTGCTGAGTCAACAACAATAAGGCTCTGTCTCCACTGAACCCTTCTAGTAACTGCATCCCGTATAATCAGCATTGCATCGTCTGGTGGCACTTCGAGCTCAAGGTTTTTTGTATTTTCATGCACCATGTCCACCTTGACCACAGCATAGGATGTTATGTACACCTGAATGTTGTCAAGCATGGTCTGAGCGGGATACACTAGCCCTCTCCCGACCTCCATTTGAGCGATTCCTTCGACCATTAGCAGAAAGCTCCATGTTGTTGGCTGAGCCAAGTTATCTATCGTGTCTGGATCAATTGAAGGTCCAGGCGATGGTGCCTGAAGATCCTCCTGTGGTTGTCCACCCCCAGTTGTTGTAGAAGCAAAGCTGCTCCTATGCTCGTCGTTGTTGAAAAACGCTTTAGGGAATTGTATACATGCTCCCTCCAGCATTTGCTTCACGTCTCCTAGGAGCTCCCTTCTCAGCTGTGTTTTCAGCTCCTCGACGTCAACCTATGATGTTGAGGCTGTTTTCCGCTTCCGATAAGTAGTTTTGTGTTCCGGAAAACCCTCCCTCCATGTCAACTTACTGGAAACACCACGAACACAACCTCGTTGCTCTGGTCTTTGCAGGGCCTTGGTGAGGGCATTGTTTTCCCTCTCACCATTTGACTCTTTGCTGCTCAGGTTCCAGGCTCCTTGAGTGACGTTTGCAGTGCTTGGGCTGTAGAAGGTGATACTGTCTGACTCAGTCAGTTGTGAACGAGCACACATAAATGGTTTCAGTTGTCCACTAAAGTTGTCGTATGGATTTGCAACACCTAGCTCGACCAATGTTTCATCCTATTGTTCCCAAATCCTTTTTTTACCGACATAACTGGTGTTGCCGAGGTGGTGGTCAAGCTCGTTCTGCGATCAGAGCCACTTCATATGTTCACTGCTCTTGGCAAATTCCTGTGATTCACACTTTTCAACAAATATCATTCAGTCCTCTTCTGACACTTGTGGATACTTATGGAAGGGGGTTTCACAATTCTTCCCAAACTCGCGAAGCTTGGTTTTGTAGGTCCTCCATGCATGAGAGATCATCTTCGTAGCTAGCTTCTTCCCCTTCTATTTCTTATGTTCCGGATATTGAATATATGGTTGGATAGAGCTTTCGAAGAGTTCATCCTGTTCATTTTTGATCAAGTGATCGAATCTCTGCATGTTTAGCGACACCCTTTCCCGAGCAGCTAGACCACATATTATGAGCAATCTTGTATTCACATTATGGTCCAGAGGTACACCTTCATCATTGGACTCATCAACAGTCATAACATTTGTCAGCCACGTCGTCCGCGACCTTTTCTTTCTTGTGTTACCAGAGGCAGATGCATCCTCTTCATGTGTCTGCTGCTGAGCCTCCTCTTCAATATGTTGCTGATGCTCCGACTGAGACATCTTCAAATTCACAAAAAACACTAAAATCCTATAAAACATTATCAAATTTCAGTCACATTCGCACAAACAGTCACATAAGGGAGCAAATTATCTCATGGCATTTGTACCTTAATAAGAAAAAGATCTATGTGCCAAGTGTAAGGACAATCCAAACCAAGCAATCATTAAATAAATCACTAAATATTGACCGGTACATAGCCAAAGTAATACTCTAAGCGTAGGACTCCTAAAATATACTAAACATTGACCGGTGAACCACCAAAGCGCGGACCATTTTGACTCCAACCAAAGCGTAATACTCTAAGCGTAGTACTCAAAAAATATATTAAACATTGACCGGTGAACCACCAAAGCGCGGACCATTTCGACACAAACCAAAGTGCAAAAAAACCTTATTAGGGCAGTGCTGAGCTGGTCGACGGGGAGTCGAGGGTCGATGGTGGCAGCGCGACAATGATCAATTAGGCAATGTCAAGGCAGCGACGAGCTCCGAGGAAGGGGACGACGCAACAGCGAGAAGTAATCAGCGCACGCAAAAAGTAAAAAGTTGTGCTATGTGTTGCGAAGAGAGCATGTGAAAGAGCTAAAAGTACCTTATGGTGGTGTTATGGTGGCGACGAGCTCCGGGGAAGCGGACCGACGCGGCGGCGTGCTCCGGGGAAGGGGACGACGCGGTGGTGGTTTCTAGGGTGAGAAGTGATCAGCGCGCGTGAAACGTGAAAAGTTGTGCTAAGTGTTGTGAAGAGAGCGTGCGAAAGAGCTAAAAGTACCTTAGGGCAGTGTCAAGGCGGCGACGAGCTCCACGAAAGGGGACGACGTGACGGTGGTTTCTAGGGTGAGAGGTGATTAGCCTGTGCGAAAAGTGGAAAGTTGTGCTAATTGTTGCGAAGAGAGCGTGTGAGAGAACTAAAAGTACCTTAGGGCAACTATTGCAGACACGCCTCAGAAGAGCCACCTCTAAGCGCGTCTTACTTTTGGAAAGCACGTCTCTTTTCTTTTGAATTAATGTGCGTCCGTTGTCATAATGCCATTCAGGCACCGAATTCGAAGCGCTCTGACCTCATTGTAAATCCTTATAGACGAGCCTTTGTGAGACACATCTCGCATCACTTTCGTATCCCATTTTCTAGGGTAGAGCAAGCGTCTAAATCGGAGACACGCTTTTTGAAAACACGTCTCACATTATCTTGCCTGAGAGACACGCCTTTGTGAGGTGCGTCTCACATCACTTTCGTATCCCATTTTTTAGGGCAGAGCAAGCGTCTAAATCGGAGACACGCTTTTTGAAAATGAGTCTCACATTATCTTGCCTGAGAGACGCACCTTTGTGAGGCGCGTCTCGCATCACTTTCATATCCCATTTTTCAAGGTAGAGCAAGTGCTATATTCAGTAGTGCTTCCTTAAGAAACAGAACACAAGGCATCCGTACTTCTCCATAAGAAACAGAGTACATATGACCAATGAAAGTCAAATTTTCGCTCAAATGACAATATTTTCACGCATTTGAGCATATATCACACAAATATTCAAATGGAAGTCAACTTTTCACTCAATTGACCATATTTTCACATATTCGAGCATATTTACACACAACCAATTTGGTACTTTACGTTGCGGTCTTGGTTTTTTGAAATTCTTGACTTTTTTATGGTGACCGTTCTCTAAGTAAGGAAGTTCTTCGTTGGCCGATAGTATTCTTAGCTTGATCATCGAGGTGACAAAAGGAGGAATCTCATCAAATTGGTCAAACTCTTCCTCATCGACGGCATTCTCAACTCCGACGATTCGTTGTTTTCCATGTATAACCACCTTAAGTCTTTTATTTGTTGTGTATAGAACATAGAACACTTGAGTAATGTGTTCTGCTAACACGAAAGGCTCCCACATATATCCTTGATGGTTAATATCAATGCTAGTGAACTGTACTTGTCTTGTACAACACCTTTGATTCCATCAACTCAGTTGCAACGAAAAAGTGAAATCTTGAATCCTTGAAAGTCAAGCTCCCAGATCTCTTGTATTTGATCATAGTACATGTCTTTGTCTTGGCCCACAGCATTATAAGCATCAACACGAACACCACTATTCTGATTCGTGCTTTTTGTATCTTGTTCTACAGTGTAGAACGTGTATCCATTTATGTCGTACCCTTGATATGTAATAACTATGAATATAGGACCATGAGCTAACTTTTTTAGGTATTCACTTGTTTGAGTATCCGATGTGTGAGAAATCTGGTCCTGGATCCAGCCAATGAATTTTCTCCTATGTTCATTTTCTAACCATGATTCATTGCAGCTAGAAATGTCTCTAAGCACCACCTCCTTGTGCTCATCGAGGTACTCCGACACAATGGACATGTGCTGCAACACGTGGAAATAAGCGCAGAAGAATAAATGTAAATCTGGAGTTATAGCCTTCTTCCCAATGGTCACTTTTCCTGTGAGTCTCCCCTCATGATGAGACTTGGGAACACCAATTGGGTTACTCCATCTATTGCTCGCCTTCAAGTGGAAAAGTTTTACCATCGCAAATAGTCTGGTGTACTTAGCCGCACAACCATGATACAATGGCTTCTTCGAGTCTTCGATCATCTTCTTGTAATTTGCAAGTTCACCATTATTGTACCGATCATTGTCGCCATGTCTCTCGATGTTGCGTACCATCTCCTCTATGTTATGCACCTGAAACTCAATGTCGTCATCGGTGAACCCTAATATATCTGGCTCGTTCACATCATCATCGTGATCTTCTTGGACACTGGTAGGGACCTCGCTATCCAAATATGAATCTATCATCTCTGCTTCATTAAGCCCCTCCTCCCCATGTTTATTCCAACATCGATAATCCACCATGAATCCATGTGTGATCAAATGTGACCTCAACACTTCATCTGTGCGTTATCTCTTCCCATTCTTGCAGTGTTTGCAAGGACAACAAATAGTCCCTCTAATGTTGTCCAACATGTCTTTCTTCGCGAAAGCTACAGATGCATCTACCCCTTGGATAAATTCATTACAAAGGCCCGACCCATACATCCAACTTTGATCCGATGACATCTACGTAGAAAAGAAGAGCTAAATCAAAGAAATTTGAAGCCACTGATAGTCAAGATCTAAAGGTAAAAATAGTAAGAAACAGGAGAGCGGGAGAGGACTAACCCTTTTGTTTTAAGATCCACTGATAATCACCGAAAGAATTTTAGATTAAAAGTGGGAAAGAACAAGGCAAGAACGGGGCAGATCTGGTAGCCACTTGTTCGTAGCAGGGAGGTCATAGAAGGGCAACAGAAAATCGAGACAGACCAATATAAAGCATGTCTCTCTATAGAGGGAATGGGAGACGAGCCGTTTCCACAACTAAAGGAGATGAGCCAGACCAGTGTTTATGGGAGACGCACCTTATTCCATAATGAAAGGAGACGATCTGAAACCAAAGTCTGTCTCAGTTACCTAAAAGATATGAGTTGTGCTTAATGACAGCGCGTCTCCCGTTTGTCAGAGAGGAGGTAGCATCTCGAATACCTACTTAATTGAGACGGGCTTTATTGTATTGTGTCTCCTTGTACGTTCAATCGAGCCATGTGAGATCCTCTCTGAAGCGGGCCCATCCCACTTAAGCTTATCAAAGACGTTCTCCTTTTAGCACGTCACCCATCTTTGTCTCCTATTTTGGTTTCTTACGTAGTGGTTGCATTCAAAACAACATCATCCAAATCCCAAGAACAAGAAGAAAGCAATGAAGAGAACCTCGACACAGATGAGGAAGAGGCGCTCTTCATCAACAAATTCAAGAGGATGATGCGAAAGAGGAAAGGGAGCTACCATCATGAGAACAAGAACAAGGAGAAGTCCAAGACAAGATCAAAGAGGGCTTGCTACAATTGTGGAGAGTTTGGCCACTTCATTGTGGATTGCGCACATGAAGACAACAACAAGAAGAAGGAAGGCAAGTCCCAAGAGAAGAAATCCTTCAAGAATAAGAAGCAATCGAGACAAACTCACCTTGGAAATGAATGGGATTCAAATGAAGACTCCTCCTTCGAGGATGATGACAAGGTGGCAACAATTGCCATGAAGAGGTCATCCGCGGAGAACAAGATCTTCTCCAACTTGGAGAGCTCAAGGTCAACATGCCTCATGGCCAAGGAGGGAAGAAAGAAGTTTAACTCTAAACCATCATCTTCAATTTCATCGCATGATAACTCTGATAGTAGTAGCAAAAATGAACACGTGCTTAAAGATATGAGGAAGAGCACTTTGAAAAGGATGAAGTTGTAGTCAGATGAGATATTTCAAAAGGCAGAGCTCACAAATCATCAAGAGGACATGCTCATCCAAGAAAAGGAGAAATGCAAGAGTTTGAGGAGCTCTTAGAGCTTGAAAGAGAAAGAAACAAGGCATTTGAGCGTGAACTCGCTTTGAGCAAGGAAACTTGCTCAAATCTTGAGAACACAACAATTGTGCTAAACGATGAACTTGTTAACTTTACAAAGGTTAACAAGATCCTTGAAACACAAGTTGAGTCTCTCAATATCAATGCACCTTCTTCCTTCAAGAGCTCACCTTCCACAAATGTCAAATACGAAGCAACTCAAGCTTGCAAGTGCTCTAACTTAATTCTCAAACTAAAGGATGAACTAAAATTAGCACAAAACAAACAAGCACCAAAAGGTGGCATCATTGACAAGGATAAGATGGCACATGCACGAAGTGCATATACCAACACAAGACATCCTCTTGTCAAAGATGGTCTTGGTTATTCTCGAGAGAGGAAGCAAAATGCTAACACTCCCAAGAATGGTGAATACTTTATTGTTTTTGTCAAGGAAGATTCATATTACAATAACAATGTAAAGAACATTGCTACTTCACTTGACATGCCTAAAAATGAACCTCATACATTGTTCTATGATTTTGATGCTTCATATGTTTTATTGAGGAACAAGTTTGGCAAGCCTTATGCTAGGTATGTTGGGCCACTTCGCAAGAGTCATAAACCTTGCATGTGGGTGCCCAATTGCCTTTTGACTAACACCAAATGACACAACACTGCTTGGGTACCTAAAACCAAGGCTTAACTCCATTTTGTAGGCATACTCCTCCAGTGGCACAAAGTGAGTCCTTGATAGTGGTTGTACAAACCATATGACCGAAGAGAGAAAAATGTTCGTGCAGTAAAGTGAAGGAATATATTTTGGGGACAATAGCCAAGGGAAATCCTTGGCTCCGGTAAATTTTCTATATCCCATAATCATAATCTTTCTCACATTTTACATGTTGATTCTCTTGATTATAACTTGTTGTGCATATCACAACAATGCGTCAACGGTTGTACTTGTCTTTTCACTAACGAGGGTGTGACCGTCACAAGTAGGAGCAATGACTCAATTGCCTTTAAGGGTGTACTCAAGACAAAGCTCTATCTTTTGGTTTTCTCCATGGATTAAGCCCAACTTGACACATAATTAATAGCAAAAACCAACATGGGGTGGCTTTGGCATAGAACACTAGCCCATGTTGGATGAGAAATTTGCAAAAATTTCTTAAGGGCGAGCACATCAGTGGTTTGAAGAATGTTGTCTTTGAAAAGGATAGTCCATGTAGTGCATGCCAAGTCAGAAAGCAAGTTGGAGGTCAACATCCATCTAAGAACATCATGACGATAACAAGACCATTGGAGCTTCTACATGTGGATCTCTTCGATCCAAATGGCCTACATAAGCATTAGCAGTAACAAATATGGTCTTGTGATTGTTGATGATTTTTCACATTACACTTGGGTGTTCTTTTTGCAAGATAAGAGCAAGATTCAAGGTTTCCTCAAAAAGTAATTGAGGAGAGCTCAAAATGAGTTCTCCTTGAGAATCAAGACTATAAGGAGTGACAACAGCACCGAGTTCAAGAACATTCAAGTTGAAGAGTTTTTGGATGAAGAAGGCATCAAGCATGAGTTCTCATCCCCATACTCCCGTCAACAAAATGGGGTGGCCGAGAGGAAGAATAGAACTCTCACTGAGATGTCTAGAACCTTACTTGATGAGTACAAGACTTCAGACTGGTTTTGGGTGGAAGCGATTAACTTGCCATAAACCAGTTTTATCTCCATTGCATATTAAAGAAGATGTCTTATAAGATTCTAACCAGTAAAAATCCTAACATTTCATATTTTCATGTTTTTGGGAGCAAATGCTATATTCTGAACAAGAAGCCTAGGACCTCAAAGTTCGCTTCAAAGTCCAATGAGGGTTTCTTGCTTTGTTATGACTCAAACACCTACGCCTACTGTGTCTTCAACAAGTCCTCTAGTGACGTGGTGTTTGATGAGACTAATGGCTCCCAAGTGGAGTAAGTTGATCGTTGTGTGCTAGATCAAGAAGAGACTCCTTAAGTGGTGATAGGGAGGATGGCACTTGGAGACATTCTTCCACAAGCACAATCTCAAGGCTCAAGTGACCATCTCGCAAATCAAGAAGTTCTTCCTCACATGATCAAGCTCAAAAACCTCAAGATGCACCTCAACAATATCAAGATGATCAATATCAAAATGGAGGCATCGATCTAGGGGAGACAAATAAGATGAGGAGGAAGATGATGAAGTTCCAAGAACTCAAGCTCCACAACCAAGAGTGCATCAAAGCGTTCAACAGAACCATCCCATTGACAACATCCTTGGAGACATCTCCAAGGAGGTAACTACTCGATCTCGTGTTGCAAATTTTTGTGAGCATTACTCTTTTTTTCCTCATTAGAATCTCACAAGTTTGAAGAAGCACTACAAGATCCGGATTGGGTGGTGGCCATGCAAGAAGAGCTCAACAACTTTGAAAGAAACCGAGTATGAGAGCTCGTGAAGAGGCCTAATTTAAATGTTGTGTGCACCAAGTGGGTGTTCCGCAACAAACAATATAAGCACAGAGTGGTTACAAGGAACACATGACTTGTAGCCAAGGAATACTCACAAGTCGAAGGTTTTGATTTTGATGAAACCTTTGCTCCCGTAGCTAGGCTTGAATCAATTCGCATATTACTTGCCTTTGCTACTCACCATCATTTTAAGCTATACCAAATGGACATCAATAGTGCTTTTCTCACTAGTCCAATCAAAGAAGAGGTGTATATGGAGCAACTCCCGACTTTGAAGATCCAAACTCCCCAAACCATGTCTACAAATTGCGTAAGGCTCTCTATGACCTCAAACAAGCTCCTAGAGCTTGGTACGAGTGCCTTAGAGACTTTTTAGCTAAAAATGGTTTCAAAATTGGGAAGGATGACTATACTCTATTCACTAAACATTTCAATGATGATTTGTTTGTTTGCCAAATATATGTCGATGACATTATATTTGGTTCTACTAACAAAATTTTATGTGATGAGTTTTCTAAGATAATGGCCGAAATGTTTGAGATGTCTATGATGGGGGAGTTAAAGTTCTTTCCAGGATTTCAAGTGAGGCAACTCAAGGAAGGCACGTTCATTAGTCAAACAAAGTACACGCAAGACATACTTAAGAAGTTTGACATGGACAAGGCCAAAACCCATTAAAGCTCCAATGGGCACCTCGACCTTAAGAAGATGGTCCAAGTGTGGACCAAAAGGTATATCGCTCTGTGATAGATTCATTACTTTATCTTTGTGCATCTATGTCCGATGATAATGTTAAGTGTTTGCATGTGTGCACGTTTTCAGGCCGTTCCCAAGGTGTGTCATTTGACCGTCGTAAAGAGAATTCTTAGATATTTGGTTCACACACCAAGCCTAGGACTTTTGTACCCCAAGGGCTCTAAGTTTAATCTCATTGGTTATTTTGATGCGGATTATGTGGGGTGCAAAGTCGATAGAAAGAGCACATCTAGGACATGTCAATTTTTGGGTAGGTCTCTAGTATCTTGGTATCAATGAAACAAAATTCCATTGCACTCTCCACAACCGAAGTGGAGTATGTCATCGTAGGAAGTTGGTGTGCACAACTTCTTTGAATGCGACAAACTCTTAGGGATTATGGCATAAACTTGCACCATATCCCTCTCCTATTTGACGAAGAGAGCGCCATTAAAATAGCCCATAATCCAGTTGAGCATTCAAGGACCAAGCACATTGATATCCACCACCTTTTCTTGAGAGATCACTCCATCAAAGGAGACATAGTGATTACCCATGTGAGAACCGAGCATTCAAGGACCTAGCACATTGATATCCGCCACCATTTCTTGAGAGACCACTCCATCAAAGGAGACATAGTGATTACCAATGTGAGATCCGAAAAATAATTGGCTGATATTTTCACCAAGCCCTTAGATGAGAAGTTATTTTGTGAAATTAGGAGTGGGCTCAATATCATAGATTCTCGAAATGTGGCTTAAGTCTTGCACATCTGATTGTTACTTGTATTTACTTCAAAATAATGCATGCTTTTGAAAAACGTCTTCCCCCTCGATTTTCTACAAAACTATTTGAAATGATTGAATCTTTGTAAATTGTAGTCATAGTTTGATTGTTGATTGCTTACTGACCATGTTTGCAAAGATCCTTTGTGAAAACTAGTCTAAAAAGATCAAATCTCTGGTAAAAAGTCAAATATATATGAGTTTTCATCCTTTGGACAGAACTAGTCTGCCACACAGGCCGGACAAGTCTGGACTCCAACTTCTCCGAACTCAAAGAACAAGTCCAAAACGGACTAGTCCGCCCACCGGGTCGGACAAGTCCGACCCATTGAGCAATCCGGATATGGTCCATGGATCGGACTAGTTCGGGATTCCAGTCGGACTAGTTCGGCCCTTAGGGACTTAACCTCCCCGGTAGGGCCCCGACTCTTCAGTCTATCCACTCCACTCTCTCTCTTTGCCTCACAAAAACTGCACCCCATTCTAGCAATTTTTGATTTCTTCCACCAAAAATCACTTCCAATCCGTGGATTGAATCCCTTAGGTGTGTGGGAACTCTTTCCCGCGCATCCTTGCTCGCTTCTTCATCCGCATTTTGTCGATTTGAAGATTCAAAGTGGTATTCATGACCTAACCCCAAATCACTCAAAATTCAAATGTTGTTCCTCATGCGATTGCGATCCTAGCCTAGGAATATTGTACCCCAATCCGTCGATTTTGCGAAAACTTCAAGATTAGGGTTCTTGTTGTGTGCACTGGACTAGTATGACCCTACGGTGGACAAGTCCAGGGTTCACAGTACTAAACCCTAATTTTGATCATTTTATTGAAATCTAACACAATATTCCACTTTGTTGAGTTCATATACTCTCTTATTCATCTTTTCTCAGGGATGATGTCGAGCTGTGATAGCAACTTGCCCCTATCCAATCCAGAGGCTGAGGCGGCGTGGCAAGAGACCTATCATTGTGGAAGTTTCGACTCGTGGCATGGAGCAACGCCAAGAGAAATACATTAAGGCGGTGTGCGACAAGTTCGAGATTCCCTTGTATCCTGCTGCAAATAGTGATGGAGAGTTGACTCTTTTTCCTGAGTTCATCGCCGATGAACTTGTGAAATTCGAAGAAGATGGAAGAAGGGGGCACCCTCCAATGACAAAGAAGGTAATGAAGATAACAATGAAGACCCAGAGACCACAAAGAGTGACTACGAGCAGCAGGGTGGTGACGGCGATGACGAGGAGTAGATTGTAGGACTCTTTTTCTCTTTTCCTTTTTGGTATCTTGATGCCAAAGGGGGAGAGATTGAAAGGGGTACATCTTTTAGTGTTGTCTCTTTTGTTGATCCTTGGACTTGTATTATGTTTTTAAAACTCGCATTTGAATTTGTGCAAGACTTGATTTGTGTTAAGAGTTACCAAACTATGTCATGTTTGCTTTAACTTAATTGTGATGTGATGCTTAAGTTCTTTTGCTTATCTCTTAAGTATACTCATTGCTTTATCAATGCCTTATCACAAATCATGGACACAACACGTAAGCACCGCACCATAACATGTGTATGTATGACAACTCCCTCAATTTTTTCATTAGTGATGCATATGTTAACGGGGAGTTACTAATACACACACTTGTTATGAAAACCAATTTATATCATTTTTTGTTGAAGCTTAATGTGTTGTCATTAATCACCAAAAAGGGGGAGATTGAAAGTGCATCTAGGCATCCCCGTGGGTTTTGGATGATTGAAGACGACAAATTAAGAGACTAATGATCTTAATTGATCTTAAGCACATGTGTGAAAATGAAATGGAAGAAATACCCTCAAAAGGAAAAAATTGAAACAGGCGTCGAAGACTCAAACATAAAAATTATAGTTTCTTATGTGTTGAGTTTAGACTAGCCCATTGTGTGTGAGGTCTTGCGTATCAAGTGCATTGAGATCATAGAAGAGGGCTCAAAGTCTTAGCTCGGAGAAAACCTAAGTGAGAAGCCTTGACAAGAGAAAACCCTAGTGGTTGGACATGTCCGGGTTCTGGGCTGGACTAGTCCGGGTGAGTCGGTTTAGTCCATTTTGGGACGGACTAAAGGTTTATGTTGTACTTTCGACTTGTCCCTTTGGGGACGGACTAGTCTATTGTACACTTGCTGAGTATTTTCGAGCTAAGTGTCGGGGAGGTCGGACTTGTCTGCCACATTGGCCCTGCTAGTGTAGTTCATTTTCAGTTGGACTTAAGGGTATTGTAGTACTTCGGACTTCTCCGTTGTGAGCCAGACTAGTCCGTGGTAGTGTGGGAAAGGGGTTTCTGAGGCTATGTCTTGTTGGCCTGACTTGTTTGCCCCAGTTGGCAGGACTACTCTGGTATCTCCAGACTTGTTCATTTCTAGGAGGGCCAAGATATTATGTTGTAGTTCCGACTAGTCCGTTTTTGGCCGGACTAGTCCGTTGTGCCATGAACGTTTGAAGTTCAAACATTGGCAAGTACGTCACCCTCTGCAGAGGTGTGATATCAAGTGGTCCCGTTGGGCCGGACTAGTCCAGACCCCTGGCTGGGCTAGTGCGGACTTTAGTTGGTGGCAACGGTTGGCTGTCGGGACCCCTATAAAAAGGGACCCCCCAACCTCCAACTTATAACTCTTGAACACTAGCACTGTCACAAGCATCCTTGAGCCTTTATAAGCCTTCTCACCTGCCTACTTGCCCTCTAGAACCAAATCTTGAGTGGATTAGATTTTGAGACAAGGGGAGAAGGAAGAACTTCGTGCTTTGGCTCTCGTTTTGATATCTTGCACTTGATGTTGCGTCTTTGTGACTTGTGACTATTGAGATTCGTGTGCTAATTTTTGTTGATCATTTGTGGAAGCCTCAACTTGTGAGAAGCCCCAAGAACATTGTAGTTAACCCTTTTGTGATAGTGGAAAGCCAAGTTGTCCTTGGGACGACTTGTAGAGGGAAGGGTTGAGCAACCTGGCTCTTCGTGGACTCCTCAACAGGGATGTAGATTCCTTTGTGGGATCGAACCTTGGGATAAACAACTTGTCTCTTGTGTTGCTTTGCTTTTTATTTTTCACTAGAATTGATTTTAGGGCTCATATTGTTCATCAACGTAATCTTGCAATTTAATCTTTAATACTTGTCAATCCAACTTGTATTATGTTGCTAGATTGTATATCCACTCCTCGTTGAACTGAAATTGAAGTAAAACACATAAAAATCAAGTTTTTAGGGTTTTCTTGTGAGCTGAATGGAATAGTCTGACCCTGTCCGAGACTAGTCCGGTCTCTATAATTTGATCTTGTTTTACTAAGTCATTTCAGGTCGTTTCGCCTATTCACCCCCCTCCAGAAAATTTTACGTTTGTACTGAACGGTGAGAATCCATCTGTCGCTAACCTGATGTGAATATTTCTCGCATCACGAGCAAAATCTTGATCGAAACGGTCCATCACCTTCCATGCATTACCATCGAACAGGTGCGTAAAGAATTCTTTGTTCTCATGTACACATTCTTTATGCTATCTCATGTGTCTTCCAGTTCTTTTTGAAAGAAACAAACGCTTCAACCGAGATTTCATGGGCAAGTAACGAAGCTGCTTATGTGCGACATCTGTCGTCACATTATCGCCATCGTCATTAACAACTTCGACATACCTCGATTTATCATATTTCAAGCATCTGTTCTTGGCGTGCTCTTTCCAGAATAGCATGCAGTTGTCTAGGCACACATCAATTTTCTCATATTTCATACCGAGACCAGATATCAATTTCCTCGACTGATACATATCTTTAGGAACTTTGAGAGGTTGTGAAAGGATATTGTTGATCAATGTAATGAGATTGTTGTAGTAGTTGTTGGAGAAGAAGTACTTAAACTTAATTGCCATAGATCTAGTCATGAAAGCAAGGAGGGTCATGTTCGTGTGTTCATGCAACTGCTATTCTGATGCATTAAGAAGCTTGAAGAACTCGTCTGCCTCCATCGTAGGAGGATCCTCCGTTTCTATAGCTTCTAGCATCTCATCCATCCTATCAAACCCCGTGCTATCATCATCCTCATCCAATTCTTCTACGACTCAAGATTTAGTCTCGACGTGGAAGGTCCACACCTCATAATGTGGTGTGTAACCGTTTCAACAAGTATATCGAAAATTCCATTCTGTCCAAGAACTTGGTGTTTCGGCATTTCATACAGGGCACCACACCTTATCATTCATTGACCATGAAAATGCTTGATCCATAAATTCATCTATCTTGACGAAATACTCATCTGAGTGACCACCAGATCTGCTCTTCCAACCAGTATACATCCAACAGCGGTCTTTACCCATATTTGACTCTGTAGTATAAAGCTAGAGAAATTATCATTATTTCATACATTGTTTAATGTCACGACCCTACATCTATTAGAAAGGATACGTCCTAAACCCACCCAAGAGTAACTGAGGGGGCGTGCTTATGACGAGAAGCGTTGTCTGGATCCGAACAAAAATTTGACATCATAACCCCGTTGTTCTCCAACTGCACGCCCGAAGATGGTGCAGCAGAAAACATTAGGGTTATGCTATCAAAATTTCATTTGGATCTAGTCCCGCATCTCGTCAGAAGCCACGTCCCCTCGTTCACTCCCAAGCTGTCCAAAAATGGAACAATTCTGAATCTACACGCCTCACATGCGTAATACATGTGATATGGGCCGGTTCGAAACGAGTAACGCATATTGTATAAGTTACGTTAATATTTCATTTTCGAGTCATTTATGAGACAGAGGAAAAAACGAGAGGGAAGGAGAAAAGAACGAGAGAAATAGGGAACTGGGTCAGACATCTCAAGTTATGCCTCGTCCAGGCCGCCTTTAACTTACGATGGCATTATAGTTAGCCGTTGTAAGTGGGTGAAAGATGAGAACGCCCATCGGGGCCCGCTGTCCACGCACTAGAGCTTGTAGTCCTCACCATCACCTTTTGTCGTTGTGCCCGTCCTGACGAAAACGTTACCACTATAGGTCGTGGCGTACCCCAAATGGGTCGTGTCGGTCTGGCCAGGCCGAAGCCTGTTTATATATATATATATATATATATATATATATATATATATATATATATATATATATATATATATATATATATATATATATATATCACTCAATCAAAAAATAATAATTAAACAATTAATGAGCAATTAAAATAGCGACCCCAACTTGTTTGAGACAAAGGCTTGGTTGTTGTTGTTGTAATGAGCAATTATAATACGAATTAAACAATTCAACAAATAATCATCTACTAAATTAGGAATTAACAACTAATTAACATTAAAAACGTATAATGTGTGTGCAGCAGTGGTCGTGTGGGAAGCGGCAGCGGTGGTGAAAGTCGCCTAGAGGAGGGGTGAATAGGCAATAATACCTGAAATCACTTAATCAAACAAGATTAGATTCATGTGGCCGGACTAGTCTGCACAGGGCCGGACTAGTCCGCTCAGCACAGGGTGGAAAACCTAAAACTTGATTTCTACAAGTTATTTGCCGAATTAAAGTTCACAAAAGATATGAGCAATGTGTAGTAAACTTGCGAAGCTCAGATTGTGAAATTTAAACACTTAGATTGCAAGTTCATAGTAATGATCAAAGTGTAAGGCGATGAGAGCGAGGTGAACCCTAATAGCAATGCTAGTGATCACGAAAAACGAAAGACAAGTGAAATGAGATTTATCTCGTGGTTCGGCTCCATGAAGAAGCCTACCTCCACGTTGAGAAGTCCACACAAGGATCGGGTCTCACTTGACCCTTATCTCACCAAGCCACCACGATGGTCAGCTTGGTTTCCACTATATCAATGGGTAATCACCAAGTTTGATGGGGCTGCTCACAACTTGAGGCCCCCACAAGTAAATACAAGAGGAGCACACAAAGCTCAACTCACACAAGCCACACAACACAACACAATGTGCAAGAGATCAAACCGAGAGCCAAAGCACGATGATATTCCTTTACTCTCCTCCCCAAACCCTAATCTCTTCAAGATTTTCTCTTAGGGGGTTAGTAGGACGAGTAGAAGGCTTCGGAAGGCTCTAGGATGCTTGTGGCGGCGCTAGGGTTCAAGACTTATTCAAATGAGCCCGGGGGTCCTCTTTTTATAGAGGTCCCGAGCCCCTTTTGCTTACATCAGCAAAGGGGCGGACTAGTCCGGCCTCAGACCCCGGACTAGTCCGGCCCTATGGGACCATTGACCCCTGGTCAGTTCCCGACAACTGCCACACTGAGCAACGATTGTCATGCTACTAGCAAAATTTCCAAATTCAAACGGTCACTAGACAACGGACTAGTCCGGTCAACAACGGACTAGTACGAAGTGGAACAGAACCACTTGGTCCATTCCAAAACAGACTTTTCTGGGTTGGCCCAGACTAGTCCGGCCACAGGGGCGGACTAGTCCGGCCCCCTAGGGTTTCTCTCGGTCTGTCACACTAAGTCTCAAACAGACAAGTCTGTACCCAAACGGACAAGTCCGAACTACTTCAGAGAGCTTTAGTCCGTCCAAAAACGGACAAGTCCGGACTTCTCGGACTTAGCTCCAAAATCACTCAGATACACTCCAAAGACATTTGGTCCGTCTCAAAACGGACTTGTCTGCCACGGCCGGACTAGTCCGGCCCTGAGGCCCGGACTAGTTCGGCCTCATAGGGTTTTTCTCATTTTAGGCTTCTCACATAGGTTTTTCTCTAAACCACCACTTTTAGCCTCTTGGTATGATCTCAATGCACATGATACAACCACCCTCTCACATGATACAGCTCATATAAGCTCAATACCGTAGAAACCCTAATTTCTACGCTTGAGTCTTTGATGCCTGTTTTCTCCTTTTCCTTTTTGAGGGTTTCATATCATTTCAATCCTTGTATTGTGCTTAAGATCAACTTAGCTCATTAGTCTCTTAATTATCGTCATCAATCATCCAAAACCCACGGGGATGCCTAGATGCACTTTCAATCTCCCCCTTTTTGGTGAACTGATGACAACACATTAAGACTTCAATAATAAGGTTAATAATTTGTTTACATAACATGTATTTGTATGAGTGACTCCCCCTCAATGTATGCATCATGAGTAAGAGAGATTGAGAGAGTTCTCATACATATACATTTTATGGTGGGGTGCCTAAGTGATGTGTTCATAAAGTGTGATAAGACAATGATTATGCAAAATAGACATTTAAATGAGGTAACACATGAATACATAGATTAAGTCTTACAATACAACTTGAAATGAGTTTTAAAACATGAGTCCAACATAGATCAATTGTAAGACCTATGTGTGCTGAATACATTGGCTTGTGGTGAATACACTTGGCTTTGATGATAAAAGTTTTTAATATCACCAAAACACCTTTTTATCAAAGTCCGACTCTAGCTCCGAGCTACAGCAAGGTCCGACTTATTTTGGGTAGCTCCGGCTATGTTCGTAGCTAGGTCCGACTTCTTGGTAAGGTCCGACCAGCTTTGGTTAGCTCCGGTGAGCTTTATCTTTAGCTCCGGCATATATTTGATAGCTCCGGCATATTTTCGTTAGCTCCGGGATGCTAAGCTTCGACGTACTTTGTCTAGCTCCGGGTTTTGGGTTGACTAGTTCCGACTAGTTTTGATAAGCTCCGGATCCAGGATCTACTAGTTTTGGTAAGCTCCGGCGCTAGGTTCTACTAGCTTTTGTTAGCTCCGGATCAAGCTCCGGGTTGCTCTGGCAAGGTCCGGAACTTGACTGCAGTGTTTCTGCTTAGCTCCGGCTCAAGCTCCGGGTTGCTCTGGCAAGGTCCGGAACTTGACCGAAGTGCTTCTGCTTTTCATTTGCAATGTTTCGTACTTGCTTTACAAGATTGTAAAGATTGCTTAGTATTCATTTGCTAAGTTTTTGGTGTGTTTTGGATGATACGGCTGATATCGTTTCTAATGTGGTTTTGCAACATGCTTATGTGAGGTTCTCATGTAAGGTGTTGTGTTCGGAACTAACGTGAGTCAAGTCGAGGACTTGGGCTCGTATGGATTGGTTGTTTGTTCATGTGCAGGTGTTGCTTGAGTTCAATTCATGGCTGGTGACAGGATCCATTGGACTAGTCTCAGGAGGAGATGAGGTTCCAACAACCAAGTTCGGGAGGAACTGTGGTTGAGCGGGTCAGGAGGTCGCGCAGGATGATTGAATCAAGGGCAGTGCATATGAAGGTCGAAGGAAGGTGTTCGCACGTATGCATGCGGTGCATGACGTGGCAATATGCTTCTAGAGACGGATTATGGAAGGAAGATCTGATCGGAAGGATCGGATCGTATCGGTTGAAGACTTTGGCTGCGGCAGAGTCGGTTATGGCTCGGTATGGGAAGTATCGAGTTGGTTATGTTAGGATTTCGTGTGTATCACGAAATTGAGTTGTTTAGGAATGTGGGATACGTTCCTAAGGTGTTTGGAAGTCTTAAGATTGCTTCTATCTGCGTATAGAAGAATCTTGAGCAGTTATGGTAAGTTCCGATTGTGATCGGATTAGGATTGGAGTCCTAGTTGAGATTGGGATGGCCTAAGGGCTGGTTATATAAGCAAGGGAAGGCCAAAGTTCGGTGAGACAACTTTGGGGCTGTTCCTCTTGTGTTCTATTGAATAAAATTCGTACTTTGAAGGAACTTTTGTGCCTTGTTCGTCCGACTTGTTCCAGACAAGTTTTACTCGTCGAGTTTCTGGACAGCACTATCTTTCATTGGTGTTTTTATCATAACTCGAGTTTTACAGATTCAATTGACGTGATTCTTTTTGGGTTGTCTTCACAACTTGATTGTCTATCATCTGTCAAAATTTCACGGTCATTGGATTTGTAGTTTCTGAGCTACACGAGTTTCTTTGCAGCATTACAGAAACTGTTTTTCTCGGGTAGGTCAGATTGACCATAGTCTGATCTTTCGATCATAACTTGAGTTTTTCTCGACGGATTTGAGTAATTATTTTTGTGTTGTCTTCGTGACTTGAATCTCTCTGATATATATCACTTTTGTCACGGTGAAACACGTTTAGATTAGTCTTATACACGATTTCTTTAACAGATCGTTTTTCTACCGAAGGGATTAGGGTTTTATTGTTTCCGTTGCGTAAGATTTTTAAATCTACCATTCACCCCCCTCTGGTAGCTTTTCACGTGCTCTTCGATCCTACAATTGGTATCAGAGCCACGGTGCTCTAATCTTTGTGATTTGCACGTGTTTTTGACTAATCATCATGGAGAAGTACTCCGTCAAACCTTGTGTGTTTGCTGGTATTGGTTTTCAGGTTTGGAAGGCACGCATGGAGGCTTTTATCCAGGCACAAGGCTTTGCAATATGGGAGAAGGTGTATAAGCCTTATGAAGTGCCACCCAATGATCAAGTCACGGCCACGAACCTCCGGGACGTCGACAACAACAACAAAGCCCGAAACTTGATCATCCAAGGACTCACTCAAAGCGACTTTGATCGTGTCGCGCACCTCCGATCAGCATACGACGTTTGGAGAGCTCTCTGTGATTATCATGAAGGCTCCAACACAATCAAGGAGGTAAAACAAGATATGTTCAAGAAAGAATATATGCGTTTTGAGATGCAACCAGGTGAGTCGATCGATGACCTCTTTGCTCGTTTCAATAAAATTCTCAGCAACTTACGTAGTGTCAATGTAAATTTTTCTGATGCTGAGAATGCTAGACAACTTCTTAGTGCATTAGACATGACAATTTGGGAGATGAAAGTAACATCTATTCGTGAATCAACTGTCATGAGTTCTCTTACATTAGATGTACTTTATTCTAAACTAAAAACTCATGAAATTGACATCCTAGCACGTAAGAACCCAAACAAGTCTATTGCATTTGTCTCACAACGTGATATGTCTAGCTCCGGCCAATCATCATCCTGCAATACTCTTGCTTTGTTGTCCTCACTAACCCTGGAGCAGATCGAAGAAATTCCAGAAGAGGAGTTGGCACTCATCTCTACTAGATTCTCAAAAGCATTGCAAAATGTGAGAACTAGAAGGAGAGGAAGCTCCGGACCTCAACACTGTTTTGAATGTGGTAAAACAGGACACTTTCGTACAGAATGCCCTAACCTTTCAGGTCCGACCACCCGGGAAGAAAAACAAAGCAAGATCCGGACCTCCTCTGGAAATTCCAACAAGAAGAAGAAAGGTACCATAGGACGCAAGATGATCAACAGCTTCATCACCGCGCTTCAAGAGCTCAGTTCAAGTGATGTAGACTTTGAAAGTGATGAAGATAATGATGATCTGGCCAACTTATGCTTCATGGCGGGCAAAGCAAGATCAAGATCAAGTCAGGAGGAAGCAGAACACAACAGTGACGATGATGAGGTATGTTCTACCTGCAATGAAATGTGTGATGCTATTTCTCGTGCAACTATTATTATCAAGAAAAAGGACAAAAAGCTTAGGGATAGTGCTGCTAAAATTGAATCACTAGAATCTGAAATTAACCGTTTAAAAACTTTGATTCCTAGTGATGATGCATGTCCCTCATGTGACTTAATCTATGAACAATTGTCCACATTAAGAAGTGCACACTCCTCCACTCTAGATAAACTTGATGAAGAAATTAAAAAGAACAAAGAGCTTGCTGCACTTAATGATAAAAACTTGAAAGATGCTAGTTGTTCTACAATTGACTTGCATTGTTCTGCATGTGAAAATCTTGATAAGAAACTGCAAGATGCTATGAATGAAATTTCTATGTTGAACAATGCTTTACGTTCTCATGAAGTTAAATTTTGTTCCAATTGCAAACTAAAAGGAAAAACTTCATGTGAAAACTGCCTAGACTTGTCCAAGAAACTTGATGACATGAATAGGACACTAGGTCGGTTTTGTAATGGGGATAAGAATCTAAACTTGCTGCTGAATTCTTCCAAGTCTAGCAAAGATAAAACTGGTTTAGGTTTTGATTCTCATGTTCATGCTAAGGCACATCCACCTAAAATTGTAAGGTCATTAGGAAGTGGTTTGATTCAAACAGTTCCTAAACAAAAAGAAGTGGTTTTCAAATCTGCAGGAGTGTTGCCTCATTCGGTTTCAAATAAAAATATTGCTTGCTCATCTAGACATGAACACAAAGTTAAATTTCATTGTACCTTCTGTGGTAGAGATGGTCATGTCATAGATTTTTGTTATAGACTAGCTAAACAACAGAAAAAGGAAAGAAAAATTGCTAGATCTTATAACTTTCATGCAATTAGAAAAACACTACCTGCTTTAGTGAGTCAGAAATTTGAGAAGGTAGCTTCCAGACCTTCTGGTAAGAAATCCGCAAAAGTAGCTCCGATAGTTCCGATAGCTCCAAGAGCTACCGGATCTTCTGTTGTTCCCTCCGGAGCTTCAGTTTTTGCCTCCGGACCTTCTGCTTTTACCTCCGGAGCTACCGGTTTTCACTCTAAACAAGTAACAACTTCTAAATCAACTGTTAAGAAAAGAAAACCTCAATCTTTGACTCATAAACCTGCTGTTTTATCTCAGCATTCGCGTGTTTTTCCTGGTGCACGTCGCGTGACTCAGTACTGGATTCCTAAATGCCTTTTGACTAACCCCAGTATTGAGTCATCGGCGTATTGTGCTTCTATGTAGGTTACACGCTTGAGGAAGGAGAATATTTGGATTGTGGATTCAGGTTGCTCACGCCACATGACCGGTAACAAAGATTGGTTCTCCTCCCTCACCTTTGTGTCACGTGTAGAGAATGTTACTTTTGCCGATAATTCTTCAACTCCTATAATTGCTAAGGGTTCGGTTAGAGTAAATGATCACTAAACTTTGAAGGATGTGGCACTTGTCAAAAATTTGAAATATAACTTGCTTTCTGTTTCACAATTGCTAGATGAAAATCTAGAAATTACTTTCAATAAAAACTGCTGCAAAGTTGTAGATTCAAATAGTGAGCTTATTTTTAACATGTCTCGGTTTGGAAGAGTTTTTAAAGCTGATTTTGATATGTCTTCTTCTAAGCATAGGTGTCTAGTTGATAATGATTCAAAGGACTTATATTTTTGGCATCGTAGACTTGGTCACGTAGGCTTTGATCACCTAACACGTGTTAGTGCTCTTGATCGCATACGTGGGCTGCCTAAGCTTAAAGGGGACAAAGAAATTGTGTGCTCTTCTTGTAGACATGCTAAGATGGTTGCAGGTTCACATACTCCTCTCACAATGATCATGACAACTGAACCATGTCAACTTTTGCATCTTGACACCGTAGGACCTTCACGTGTTCAATCCTTCGGAGGTAAATGGTATGCTCTTGTTATTGTTGATGATTATTCTAGATATTCTTGGGTGTATTTTATGGCGTCTAAGAATGAAGTCTTTAGTCACTTTAGAACTTTATTTCTTAGATTATCAATTGATCACCCAGAATCATTAAAAGCAATTAGAAGTGATAATGGAACTGAATTTAAAAATCAATTATTTGATCACTTTTGTGCTAAAAATAGAATAGATCATCAATTTTCTTCACCATATGTACCTCAACAAAACGGTGTTGTAGAAAGAAAGAACAGAACCCTAGTTGAGATGGCTAGGACTATGCTTGATGAATATCAAACCCCTAGGAAATTTTGGGCTGATGCATTAGCAACCGCTTGTTATGTCTCAAATCGTGTTTTCTTGCGTACTAAGCTAGGTAAAACACCATATGAGCTCCGGTTTGGACATAGGCCTAGTGTTACACACTTTCGGGTCTTTGGTTGCAAATGCTTTGTTAAGAAACATGGTAATCTTGATAAATTTGAACCTAGATCCAATGATGGCATGTTTCTTGGTTATCCATCTCATACTAGAGGCTACCGTGTGCTTTTACTTGACACTAACAAAATTGTGGAGACTTGTGAAGTGTCTTTTGATGAAGCTAGCCCAGGTACTAGCTCCGGTGTTGCAGGACCAGATTCATATTCTCAGGGGGAGGGTATTTTCGAAGATGAAGAAGAGCCGGTGATACTGCCTGGTAGTTCCGAAGTTGACACGTGTCCAGCTCCGGACATTGAACAAGCTCCGGTTGTCACCTCTGCTGGTCCTGATCGTCCACAAATCACAAGCTCATCAATCTACAATGAACCTAATGAAAAAGAAGCTTGTGAGACATCTGTTCCCCTACGTTTTTACAAAGATCATCCCCCACAACAGATGATTGGAAGCTTGCATGAACGAGTCACACGGTCCAGGTTTTGCGATCCAAACTCTCATGCTCATTCTGCTTTTGTTGCTTCTTTTGAACCCAAAGATATATCACACGCACTCACTAATGAATCTTGGATTATTGCCATGCAAGAAGAGTTAGAAAATTTTGAAAGAAATAATGTTTGGAAACTTGTACCTCCACCTCAAGGCCACACTTTAATTGGAACTAAATGGGTATATAAAAATAAACAAAGTGAGGATGGGGTTGTGATTAGGAATAAGGCTAGGTTGGTTGCTCAAGGTTTCACTCAAGTTGAAGGTCTAGATTTTGATGAAACTTTTGCTCCTGTCGCTAGATTAGAAGTCATAAGAATTTTGTTAGCTTTCGCAGCATCTAAAGGTTTTAAGCTATATCAAATGGATGTTAAAAGTGCTTTTCTTAATGGCTACATAGATGAGGAGGTTTATGTCAAACAACCACCAGGTTTTGAAAATCCAGATTTTCCTAATCATGTTTACAAACTGTCCAAAGCCTTATATGGTCTCAAACAAGCCCCTAGAGCATGGTATGATAGGTTAAAAACATTCTTACTTGAAAAGGGGTTTACAATGGGAAAGGCTGATAAAACTCTTTTTGTGCTTAAACATGGCAATGACTCATTATTCGTTCAAGTGTATATGGATGATATTATCTTTGGTTGTGCTTCTCATGATCTTGTGTCCAAGTTTTCAGCAATGATGAGTTCCGAATTTCAAATGAGTATGATGGGTGAACTCACTTACTTTTTGGGGCTGCAAATCAAGCAAACCAAGGAGGGTACCTTTGTGCATCAAACAAAGTATACCAAAGATCTCCTAAGGCGCTTCAACATGGACAAAAGCAAGCCTCTTCGGACACCAATGGGAACAGCAACAACACTTGAACTTGATGAAGATGGTGAATCCGTGGATCAAAAAGAATATAGAAGTATGATCGGATCACTTTTGTACCTTACAGCATCAAGACCGGACATACAATTCAGCGTATGTCTTTGTGCACGGTTTCAAGCTTCCCCACGTGTTTCACATCGTCAAGCCGTCAAAAGGATTCTCAGGTACTTACATGGAACTCAAGAATTTGGCATTTTTCTTCCTTCTTCCTCGATCGTTTCTTTGAAAGCATTTTCGGATGCTGATTTTGGGGGTTGTAGGATTGATAGGAAAAGTACTTCCGGTGCTTGTCATTTTCTTGGTAATTCTCTTGTTGCTTGGTCCTCTAGAAAACAAAGTTCAGTTGCACAATCCACAGCCGAATCTGAGTATGTAGCTGCTGCTAGTGCTTGTTCACAAATTATTTGGATTGTTCAAACACTTAAGGACTATGGGGTTGATCTAGATAGTGTTCCACTGTTCTGTGATAACACTAGTGCTATTTGCATTGCTAAAAACCCCGTGCAACATTCTAGAACTAAGCACATTGACATTAGGTATCACTTTCTCCGTGATAATGTTGAAAAAGGAAACATTGTGCTTCACCATGTAGATACCGAACAACAATTGGCTGACATTTTTACAAAACCTTTGGATTTCACTCGTTTTTGTTACATTCGTAGTGAAATAGGGGTTATGCATCCTCATGGCTTAAATTGAGGGGGAGTTTTTGAAACTTAGGAAGTCTATGTGTGAATCTGAAATTAAAATAATATGAGCATATTATTTCATACATATATGACTTTGTGATTCCTTTACATGCTGAAAGTTCTTATTACATTACTCGTGTTATACTTTTTGTAGTTTTTGCCATGTCTAGTAATTGGAATAATTACTTACACTAAATCTGGTCATGGTCGAACTTTCTTGCTGTTTTGAACTTGTTGCATGCTCACAAATGCTTTTAATCATTAAGAATTTATCAAGTAATCAACTCACATGTTGAGTTTTTATGAACAAATATAATTTGAGAAAAGATCAAGAGAATATGCATGCATCGCACTTCTTCTTTTGAGATGGCTTGTCATTGCACTTAGATATGAACTTGGAAGAAGTTGTGTATGACTAAAACCATGTCCTTAAGCTTCTGATTGTCAAATGACATAGGCTTGGCTTGGTTGGTTAGAATAAGGCAGATGCGCATATAATCTCTTGCAAATATCATATGATATAAATTTATGATTTGAAATATAATAAAATGCAGCAACTAGTGTCATGCTTTCAGGTTTTTAAATAGTTAAGTTTGTGAGATCATGACCTGCTAAAATTGAAAATCACACTTGCTTTCTAGCATGGCTTACACTACATTATGTATCTCATTGATGTGATAGTGTAAGTTACTTGATAGTATGACTTGGGTGAGCTTTGTTTATATGTATATGTTATAATATGCTCATAACAACTAAAGAAGGAGAGATAATTTGTTTATATCTCATAACAATTAAAATTTCTCTTTTACCTTGCTGAAAATACATTGTCAAAGGGGGAGAGATTAATCACACATTCAAAAAGGAAGAGATAAGCATGAAGGGAATATGTGCATAAGGAAAGTTAATAAAGGGGGAGAGAAAATATGGGATATTTTTTTTCTTCTCATTTTATTTTTATTTAAACAAAAAGGGGAGAAATTGTTTTCAAAACTTTTATTTGAATAAGCCAATGTTCGGAACTTTAAATGGTGTTGCCAATGCATTCATCAAGGGGGAGATTGTAAGACCTATGTGTGCTGAATACATTGGCTTGTAGTGAATACACTTGGCTTTGATGATAAAAGTTTTTAATATCACCAAAACACCTTTTTATCAAAGTCCGACTCTAGCTCCGAGCTACAGCAAGGTCCGACGATAGGTCCGGCTTGTTTTGGGTAGCTCTGGCTATGTTCGTAGCTAGGTCCGACTTCTTGGTAAGGTCCGACCAGCTTTGGTTAGCTCCGGTGAGCTTTATCTTTAGCTCCGGCATATATTTGATAGCTCCGGCATATTTTCGTTAGCTCCGGGATGCTAAGCTTCGACGTACTTTGTCTAGCTCCGGGTTTTGGGTTGACTAGTTCCGACTAGTTTTGATAAGCTCCGGATCCAGGATCTACTAGTTTTGGTAAGCTCCGGCGCTAGGTTCTACTAGCTTTTGTTAGCTCCGGATCAAGCTCCGGGTTGCTCTGGCAAGGTCCGGAACTTGACTGCAGTGTTTCTGCTTAGCTCCGGCTCAAGCTCCGGGTTGCTCTGGCAAGGTCCGGAACTTGACTGAAGTGCTTCTGCTTTTCATTTGCAATGTTTCGTACTTGCTTTACAAGATTGTAAAGATTGCTTAGTATTCATTTGCTAAGTTTTTGATGTGTTTTGGATGATACGGCTGATATCGTTTCTAATGTGGTTTTGCAACATGCTTATGTGAGGTTCTCATGTAAGGTGTTGTGTTCGGAACTAACGTGAGTCAAGTCGAGGACTTGGGCTCGTATGGATTGGTTGTTTGTTCATGTACAGGTGTTGCTTGAGTTCAATTCATGGCTGGTGACAGGATCCATTGGACTAGTCTCAGGAGGAGATGAGGTTCCAACAACCAAGTTCGGGAGGAACTGTGGTTGAGCGGGTCAGGAGGTCGCGCAGGATGATTGAATCAAGGGTAGTGCATATGAAGGTCGAAGGAAGGTGTTCGCACGTATGCATGCGGTGCATGAAGTGGCAATATGCTTCTAGAGACGGATTATGGAAGGAAGATCTGATCGGAAGGATCGGATCGTATCGGTTGAAGACTTTGGCTGCGGCAGAGTCGGTTATGGCTCGGTATGTGAAGTATCGAGTTGGTTATGTTAGGATTTCGTGTGTATCACGAAATTGAGTTGTTTAGGAATGTGGGATACGTTCCTAAGGTGTTTGGAAGTCTTAAGATTGCTTCTATCTGCGTATAGAAGAATATTGAGCAGTTATGGTAAGTTCCGATTGTGATCGGATTAGGATTGGAGTCCTAGTTGAGATTGGGATGGCCTAAGGGCTGGTTATATAAGCAAGGGAAGGCCAAAGTTCGGTGAGACAACTTTGGGGCTGTTCCTCTTGTGTTCTATTGAATAAAATTCGTACTTTGAAGGAACTTTTGTGCCTTGTTCGTCCGACTTGTTCCAGACAAGTTTTACTCGTCGAGTTTCTGGACAGCACTACCTTTCATCGGTGTTTTTATCATAACTCGAGTTTTACAGATTCAATTGACGTGATTCTTTTTGGGTTGTCTTCACAACTTGATTTTCTATCATCTGTCAAAATTTCACGGTCATTGGATTTGTAGTTTCTGAGATACACGAGTTTCTTTGCAGCATTACAGAAACTGTTTTTCTCGGGTAGGTCAGATTGACCATAGTCTGATCTTTCGATCATAACTTGAGTTTTTCTCGACGGATTTGAGTAATTATTTTTGTGTTGTCTTCGTGACTTGACTCTCTCTGATATATATCACTTTTGTCACGGTGAAACACGTTTAGATTAGTCTTATACACGATTTCTTTAACAGATCGTTTTTCTACCGAAGGGATTAGGGTTTTATTGTTTCCGCTGCGTAAGATTTTTAAATCTACCATTCACCCCCCCTCTGGTAGCTTTTCACGTGCTCTTCGATCCTACATCAATACTCTCACAAAATAGTCTATCTATCTTATCTCTCCCCCTACATTTCACTCCCTGTATCTCCCCCTAGATCTAAGTGCCCATCCAGGATATCATCTCCAAGCTATCTCTTCCCCCTTGGCATCAAGACACCAAAAAAGGAAAAGAAGAGAGGAAGGGCCCCTAGGACTACTCATCGTAAGAGTCGGAGTCGTCGTTGCCGCCTTGGGGCTCGCTATCGCTCTCCGTGGCCTCTGGGTCAAGATGTGCATCATCATCGATCGGGGCCGCGGTGCAAGTCCTAGCTTCTCCAAATTAAGCAAGCTCCTCGGCAGTGAACTCAGGAAAGGAAGTGAGCTCACCATCGTTCTCCTCGGCAGGGGACATTGGAATGTCCAGTTTGTCGCACATCGCCTTGAGATACTTCTCATTGCAACGATCCATGCGATGTTGCCGAATTTCCGTCTTCCGGCACAAGGAGAAGAGGGACTTGAAGCATTTGAAGAAGCCACTCCCGCATTGTGTCGAAGGCGGAGGTGGTGTAGGAGATGGTACGAAGCGAGAGGAAGAAGCGGGAGGATCCGCATTCTTCCTCCTAGGAGCAGCCAGCTCTGGAGGAGGGAGTTGTGGTCGAAGCCTCCGGTGAATGATGTATTTCTTGAATGTGAGCCTGGAGATCATCTTGATCATGTACATGATGTATGGAGCATATCCACATGATCGGTTGGGGGTGTGAGAGATGTTGAAGATGTCATAAAAGATATAGTCCACCACATTGAAGTTGACATCTCCATCAATTAGCACCATCAAGTGCCTCAAGTTGCCTTGTATAATCCCCGCATCTCCATCCTTGGGGGCAAGGGTCTTTCTGAGGACCAGTTTGAGCACACTATAGAATGGCTTGATGTTTCTGATATGCTCGGCCTCATATTGTGCATGACTTGGATACATATACTCCAAGGTGTCCCGATCAACTGGCTTCAGATTTGAAATGATGATCTCATTATCCAGTTGATCCTGCAAGTCAAGCAACTGAGCAAACTCCCAATAGGTGGTGGAGTACTGCTCTCCATGGGTCATCCAGGTAATTCCCCTGTCCCCATCGGTGTGGAAGTAGAGAGTGGAGTAGAACTGAGTTATGACTTCCACATTCCAGTCGTACTAGAAGGCAATGAACTTCTTCAAGCAATGCCTTTTGACAGCCTCGATCACAACATTGAAGGCTTGATGATCTTTCTGGGCCATGTAGTCCCAGTTGATCCACTGAGCATCTGTGACAGGGGTCTGCTTGGTCATATAGACCGTCCTATAGTAGTCACAGTGGAAGTCACACCAGAATCGAGGATCCACTGTGCTCCTGTCACGCTGATAAACATTGATCTTCCTCAGCTTGCGTGCCTTCTCAGCCCCCTTGCCCTTGCAGATGTTGGCATCGAAGGCAACTGCACGGTTTGGGTTCCGTGTAGGAGAGGACATCCTCAAGGGGCCAATGGGTTGAGGGGCACCCTTCTTTACTTTGCTTGCAGCCTTCTTGGCCACAATCACCCTCTTCTTGGGTGCAGCATCAACAGGGGCTTTCCCTTTATCTTTGGAGGTCCTCGCCCCCTGAGACCTGGCTTGCTCACCCAAGGTCACAAGTCTCTTTCTTTTCGGGACAGCCTCGACAGCATCAGAGTTGTGCTCCTCACGTTGCATCTTCTTTGCCCTCTGAGAGGCAAAATACGCAGCAGCCATCTCTTGATCCTCTCTTTGCTTCCGGCGAAAGAGAGCATGCTTCTCTGCTTCGGTCTCAGGGTCTGAAGGAGGAACATATTCATTGTCCGACATGATTGCTGACAAGAGAAGCAAGGGAATTTGTATAAGTCCAAAGAGTCAAGATAAATTGGTAGAATTCACAAAATCAACCTAGGTTAGGTTTTGCACCGTGTAACCCGGACTTGTCCGCCTAGGGGCCGGACTACTCTGCACTAGGTCGGACTTGTCCGCCCTATAGCCGGACTAGTCCGGTTCACACAGCAAGAATCCTAATCTAGAGAAATTTTGCAAAATCTACGGATCCCACCAAGAAAATTGAGGTACATGATCACATTGATGTGCACAACAACATTTGTGAAGAAGTTTCTATCAATGGATTCAAAAGAATTGAATTTTAAGGATTTTGGAGTTAGGTCAAGAATACCTCTTCAAATCTTTGATTTGATGAAATGTAGGAGAGGAATCGGCCTCCGATGCTTGTGGAAGGTTCCTAAGTACCTTAGGGCTTCAATCCACCGATTGGATTCGAGATTTGTTGGAGGAAATCAAAAATCGCCGTTTGAGAGATAGTTTTCGAGCGTTTTTGGAGAGAGAGTGTTTGAATGGAAGTGGAGAGGTCGAGGGTTTCCTGGGAGGTTAAGTCCCTAGGGGCCAGACTAGTCCGGTCAGAGACCCGGACTTGTCCGGCCTCCGGACTTGGTCCGGACAACTTGAGCCACCGGACTAGTCCGGTCCTAAGACCTAAAACTCCTATATATTGAGTTTTTAGTGGAGATTTGATCTTTTTGGACTATATATCACAAAATATGTTTGTAAATATGGTCAGTAAGCAATCAACAATCAAACTATGACCATGATTCACAAGGATTCAATAATTTCAAAATAATTTGTAGAAAAATTGAAAGGGAAGAGTTTTTCGCAAGCATGTGTGAATTTTGAATATAACAATCAGATGTGCAAGACTTAAGCCACATTTCAAGAAACTACGATATTTAGCTCACTCCTAAATTCACAAAATCTTTTCTCATCTAGGGGCTTGGTAAAGATGTCGGCCAATTGTTTCTCGGTTCTCATATGGGAAATTGAAATGTCTCCTTTGATGGAATGATCTCTTAAGAAATGGTGGCGAATATCGATGTGCTTGGTCCTTGAATGTTCAACCTGATTGTGGGCTATTTTGATGGCACTCTCATTGTCACATAGGAGAGGGATATGGCGCAAGTTTATGCCATAGTCTTTAAGAGTTTATCGCATCCAAAGAAGTTGTGCACAACAACTTCCGGCGGCGACATACTCCGCTTCGGCTGTGGAAAGTGCAATGGAGTTTTGTTTCTTTGAAGACCAAGACACTAGAGATCTACCAAGGAATTGGCAAGTTCCCGATGTACTCTATCTACTTTGCACCCCGCATACACTACAAGGATTCCACCCTGTTGCAACGATTGTACTGCAACGAATACTAAATCGTTGCAGTAAGCTTGGTCTGTTGCCACAATTCACTAGTTCGTGGTATTAGCATCTATTGCCACAGAAAACGACAGTTGCATTAGGATCTGTTGCCACGATTCACTAGTTCGTGGCATTAGGATCTATCACCACAAATCTGTTGCCATGATTCACTAGTTCGTGGCATTAGCATCTATCGCCATGGAACACGATCGTTGCATTAGGATCTGTTGCCACGATTCAGTAGTTCGTGGCATTAGGATCTATCGCCACGAATCTGTTGCCATGATTCACTAGTTCGTGGCATTAGCATCTATCACCACAAAACATGACCATTGCATTAGGATCTGTTGTCACGATTCACTAGTTCGTGGCATTAGGATCTATCGCCACGAATCTGTTGCCACGATTCACTAGTTCGTGGTATTAGCATCTATCGCCACGGAACACGATCGTTGCATTAGGATCTATTGCCACGATTCACGAGTTCGTGGCATTAGGATCTATTGCCATGAATCTGTTGCCACGATTCACTAGTTCGTGGCATTATCATCTATCACCACGGAACCTGATCGTTGCATTAGGATCAGTTGCCACGATTCACTAGTTCGTGGCATTAGGATCTATCACCACGTTACCCAATCGTTGCACTAGGATCTGTTGCCACGATTCACTAGTTCGTGGCCTTAGGATCTATCGCCACAAATCTGTTGCCACGATTCACTAGTTCGTGGCATTAGCATCTATCGCCATGGAACACAATCGTTGCATTAGGATCTATTGCCACGATTCACGAGTTCGTGGCATTAGGATCTATCGCCACGAATCTGTTGCCACGATTCACTAGTTCGTGGCATTAGCATCTATCGCCACGGAACCCGATCGTTGCATTAGGATCTGTTGCCACGATTCACTAGTTCGTGGCATTAGGATCTATCACCACAAATCTGTTGCCACGATTCACTAGTTCTTGGCATTAGGATCTATCGCCACGTTACCCGATCGTTGCACTAGGATCTATTGCCACGATTCACTAGTTTGTGGCCTTAGGATCTATCGCCATGAATCTGTTGCCACAATTCACTAGTTCGTGGCATTATCATCTATCGCCACGGAACCCGGTCATGGCATTAGGATTTGTTGCTACGATTCAATAGTTTGTGGCATTAGCATCTATCGCCATGGAACCCGGTCGTTGCATTAGGATCTGTTGCTACGATTCAATAGTTCGTGGCGTTAGCATCTATCGCCATGGAACCCAATCGTTGCATTAGAATCTGTTTCCACGATTTACTAGTTCGTGGCATTAGCATCTATCGCCACGGAACGCAATCATTGCATTAGGATCTGTTGCCACGATTCAATAGTTCGTGGCGTTAGAATCTATCGCCACGAAACACAAACGTTGCATCAGGAACTTATGCCACGATTTACAAGTTCGTGGCGATAGTATCTATCGCCACAAAACACAATCGTTGCATTAGGATCCGTTGCCATGAAATACCGGTTGGTGGTGTTAAGATCTATCGCCACGGAACACAAAATGCATTACATATAGTGTTCACGTACAGCTAGCTCACACAGTACCTATATGAAAAAAATCATCATCTTCGTTGTCCTCCCTCAATATTGGAGGTACAATACCATCATTGATATATGTATCATCATCGTCATGGTCGTTGTCGTCGTCATCTTCATTTGAAAGAGCGGAAGCATCATCGGTTGCTCCGTCAATGTCATTCCTATCCCATGTGGTCATATCCTCATTTATATCAGTAAGTCATCGATCATCAAATAATGTCTTAGCCTCCATCGACGTCTTAGTGACATTATTTTCACTGTCTCTAGGGGGCATGGCAAAAAGGTTTCTTGGCATCGTTTTAACAACTGTAGCCCATTTAGGTTGCTTCACACTTCTAACGTAAAAAACTTTTTCTGCTTGGGTGGCTAGAATGTAAGGCTCATACTTAAATTGAGAAATAGTAGTGTCCACATCTATCATTCCGTATCGATCCATTTTGTAGCCTCTGCTTTGGCTCTGACCGAAATGAGGCCGATCAAACCATTTGAATGTGGCCTAGAGGGGAGGTGAATAGGCCTTTTTGAATATTGTTGGATCCTGCAACACTTAACAACCAGTTCAAAAACAGAGAAATCGGACTAGTCCAGTAAAGTGCGGACTAGTCCGGTGTATACGGACTAGATTGATTAGGTTTGACCAATTAACTTTGTTCTTCAATATATGCAGCGAAAGTATATGATTAGACAAAGTGTCACAAGGTTATGAATCAGGTTGTATCACGATTCAAACTTATACTTGATATTTCAACGTAAAGTAATCAAGATCAATTTGTATCCCTGGATTGATATGAAGTAAGGACAATGAACACAAAAAGAACACGGGAGATTTATCCCGTGGTTCGGTTCCCACAGAGGCAACCTACATCCACGTTGAGGAGCCCACAAAAGGATCGGGTCTTCTCCAACCCTACCCTCGTCGGATCGCCACGAAGGCCAATCCTCATCCACTTATCTCAAAGGGGTGAATAACCGAATTCAAGGGGCTTTCTCACACGTTGAGAGCTCCCTTGGATTACAACACAAAATACCACCAAGAACACACTCAAAAGATTACAATTAAAATGCAGGAGTGTGTTAGAGAATCAAATCAAGAGCTCAATGTGGTGTTGAATGTGTCTCTCCAATGAACTAGAGTGAATCCTCAAAGGATTGATCTTTGTTGCACTTAATTTCGTGGAGAGATGTGGTTTTTGAGGCTCTTGGGAGGTGTGACAGCGCTAGGGTTCGAGAGGTAGTAAAATATGGCCGTACAACTCTATTTATATGGGTTTCTAAAAGTGACCGTTAGGGTATAGAAATATCGGACTAGTCCGTGGTCTTCACTGGACTAGTTCGGTGTGCTGTGTGTAGCAAACCCTAAGTTTTCCAAAATATCGGACTAGTCCGGCTAGGAACGGACTTGTCCGATTTCGCTACTGGAAATCTTTGGACTAGTTCGATAGTCATCAGACTTGTCCGGACATGTGAAACCCTAAGTATATAGGATGACAAGTCCGCACTTGGAGGACTTGTACGATTCAGATCAGAGGGTATTTCGGACTAGTCCGTGCAAACATCAGACTTGTCCGATTTGGATCAGAAAGAATATCGGACTAGTCCGGTTGTGATCAGACTTGTCCGATTTTGTGTGACTTGTGAAGTGTTTTGAGGACTAGTCTGCACTGGAGAGGACTAGTCCGATTCTAGTCAGAAAGGATATCGGACTAGTCCGATGGATATCGGACTTGTCCGATTTCGTGCAGAAAGGATATCGGACTAGTCCGGTGTTAGTCGGACTAGTCCGGTCCTGTGTAACTTTGTGCAGTGTGTGTGTTAAGTTGTGATTGAGCTCTTGGTATGTGTTTTCTTAACACACTCCATACACAATGATCTACTATTTTTCTTCCTTAAGCTCATTTCCACTTTGCTCCTCATTCTTCCTTCTTTTTGGCACTTTGCTCATTTTCCTATTAAAGTCCTGCACTCATCTCAACAAAGAGGTTAGGATCCCAATTGCTTGTCATAAATCATCCAAAACCCACAAGGGAGTCCTAGATGCACTTTCAATCTCCCCCTTTTTGGTGATTGATAACAACCAATTGAGATTTCACAAAATATGATAAAAATTGAGATTTTCATAAAGCATGCACATATGAGTCCAAAATACATCAAGTAGAGAAAGCATAGTCCATATGTGCATTCTTTATGGTGGGATGCATAACTAAGTGCACTGAAACATTGAGAATGACATAATTGACATTTATTACCCAACAGCAAGCATATATGTCATTCTAGAGCAAAATCACAGTTTTCATAAACATTACTCAAAGGATCAAATCATTGCATCACAGAACCATAATTAACATAAGATCATTGTGAAAACATTACAAGCCACAATAGACATAAAAAACAAAGCATGGAGCTCTCTCCTTGCAAACTGAAGCTAAGCTAAGACTAAGACTCCCCCTCAATCTCTCCCCCTTTGGCATCAAGACACCAAAAAGAAGGAGAGGAGGGTCCTAAGGTCTTCACTCTTCTCTGTCGATTATCTCATCGTCGTCTTCATCATCTTCATCTTCAGCTTGATGAGGAGGAGGAGGAGGAGGTGTGGAGGTACTCGAGCCCCCAACGCCAAAGTAGGCAAGCTCGGAGGGGGTCAAGGGCTCGAGCTCGGTGAAATCAAAATTTGAGTCTTCAGAGATTGTTGGAGACCCAATTGGCTCAATCTCCAGCTTTTGGCAAATTTGCTTCACATTTGTCTTGATATACTTCATGTCCTCCTTTCTTTTCTTGTTGAGCTTATGGGCCTTCACTTCGGCCTTCTTGCAGGAGAAAAGATAGCAGCCAGGTATTTGAGAATACCACTGGACGAACCTTTTTGAGGGGCTGCACTAGAAGCAGGGGCAGCCCTAGCATCTTCACTTGACCTTGTCGGTGCCTCGGGACTGGAGGCCGGCGAGGAAGCAGCCTGCACACTCGGCTTTTGAGGCATTTGAGTCCTCAAGGGGAGATGCTCCACATCTTTCACAAACTCAACGCCGGTGACTTTCTCAATCACAAACATTAGGTAAGGAGCATATCCACAAGATCTGTTGGGAGTGCAGGATATGTTCACCATATCATTCCAAATGTATTCCGCCACATCAAATGGGCGGTCCTTGCTTATGACCCTCATCAGAGTCCGGAGGTATCCTTGCACACTTCCAGCATCTCCATCCGTAGGAGCAATCATCTTCCTCAAAACCCTGTTCAGCACCACAAAGAATGGATTCATGTTTTTGGTGGAAGGAGGGTTGAACATTGAGTTTGGCTCATATAGGAACTTCATCCTATCCTTGTCAATGACACCAATGTTGTGTATGACCAAGCAATCAGATCTTGTGGTGTCAAGGTGAAGCAGGTTAGCAAAATCTTCTTGAGTAATGCTATACTTGGATCCATGGGTCATCCAAGTGACACTCTCCTCATCCTCACTAGAGAAGTGACAGGTCGCAAAGAACTGCGCAATCACTTCATCATTCTAGTTATTTCTAAAAGCAAAAAGATCTCTCAGTCTATGCTTCTCAATGGCTCTCACTACATCAGTGAACGGTGAGTATCCCTTCTTCTCAAAATGTGCCCAGTCAATCCACTTACTGCGCACAACTGGTGTCTTCATTGGGAGATACACCGATCTGTAGAAATCAGCATAGAAGTTGCACCAGAATCTTCCATCGGCCGCTTGCTTCGGTCGGCCATACCAATCGATGCTTCTGAACTTGGCCGCCGAGTCACTGCCTTTCCCGTTGAACTTCTCTTCATTTGGGTCCCGGACCCCTTCCCTTGGAGCATGAAGTTTCAACGGGCCAACCGGACCCGTAGCAATCCCTTTGCCCTTGCCCTTTGCTTAGCAAGGGCCACTCGATGATGCAGCTGCCTTGGAGACTGGCTTCTTAGCTAGCACCTTCCTCCGAGCCTGTGGAGGAGACTGAGCTGGCTTGGACGGTCTTTCTTGGCGCTTCTTGCCAAGACCCGTCGAGGTCCAAGGTGCCACCTCATGGTCCATCTCGGCCTCAAAATCGGAGACATCATTGCCGGAGCTTGACATGACCTGAGAATGAGTGGTATGAATGATAATGAATGACACAAGGCATAGGTGTGAAAGGGTAGCAAGGAGTTGCATTAAGGAATTGAAGAATTAGGTATTGAGTTTAGAAACATCGGACTTGTCCGGTGCACAGGCACGGACTAGTCCGGGGGACCAGACTTGTCCGTGCATGGACCGGACTAGTCCGGTGTTCATCCTCAAAAACCTAAGAGACTGGATAAATGGTGAATTATAATGCACAACGACCTTAGCATACACGTAATACATCAAGAGAGCATGTATATAGCGTGGAATGCTAGGCTATTTGATCAACAATGAAGAAATTTGGGATTTCTAGGGTTTGAGCAAAAATTACCGAAAAAAATGCTTGAAACTTGGAGATGAGGATGTTGAAGGACGGACAAGTCCGCTAGCTTCAATCCTCAAGTGGACAAGCTTAATTTCCGCCCAAATGCGAAGCTTTTTGGTGGAGGGAGCAAGGAATCGCCTTGGGAGCTCGAGCATGAAGAGAGAGAGCACGAGAGGCAAGAGTGGAGGTGAGGGAAATTAGGGTTTAGCAGCGGCTAGGGTTATGGACACGAAAAATCGGACAAGTCCGAAGATGACCGGACTAGTCCGAACTTTTCCAGGGGCTATATCGGACTAGTCTGTTGTCTACCGGACTAGTCCAGCTTAACCGGCATTCTACGAATTAGTCTGCATGGGCGGACTAGTCCGGGCAACCACGGACTAGTCCGTGGTCACCAGGCAAGAATTTTTAGCCCATTCATATATATTTTAAGGTACATATTTAGAGAAAAGAGAGGCAAAACACATCAAATAATCTTGATGAATATGATCAGTAAGCATACAACAATCAAGCAATGATCATAATTCACCAGGATCTAGTAATTGACATAGTTTTTCAGAGAAAATTGAGAGAGATGATTTTCACAATCCAATCAACATATTTGAAGAATTCATACAGGTATGCAACATTTCAAGCCACACTCCGAGCATCAAGGATATTTAGTTCATTTTGGAGTTCACAAAAACGTTTTTCATCAAGTGGCTTGGTGAATATGTCGGCCAATTGCTTTTGAGTGTTGAAATGTGAAATGACTATGTCTCCTTTCATGGCAGGATCTCTCAAAAAGTGGTGTCTTATGTCTATGTGTTTAGTTCTAGAGTGCTCAACTGGGTTGTGGGCAATTTTAATGGCACTCTCATTGTCACAAAGGAGTGGAATATGGTTCATATTGTAACCATAGTCCCTTAGAGTTTGTCGCATCCAAAGGAGTTGAGCACAACAACTCCCGGCTGCAACATACTCCGCTTCGGCTGTGGATAAGGCAATGGAATTTTGTTTCTTGGAGGACCAAGAAACTAAGGATCTCCCTAGGAATTGGCATGTACCAGAAGTGCTTTTTCTATCTACTTTGCACTTGGCATAATCTGCATCGGAGTAACCAATGAGATTGAATTTTGAGCCTTTTGGGTACCAAAGGCCAAGGTTGGGTGTATGAATAAATATCTCAAGATCCTTTTTACGGTTGTCAAGTGACATTCCTTAGGATTGGCTTGAAATCTTGCACACAAACATACACTCAACATAATATCTGGCCTAGATGCACATAAATAGAGTAGAGATCCAATCATGGAGCGATATACCTTTTGGTCGACGCTAGGTCCATCTTCATTGAGGTCTAGGTGGCCATTCGTTGCCATGGGGGTGTTTATGAGCTTAGCCTTGTCCATGCCAAACTTCTTGAGTATGTCCTGCATGTACTTGGTTTGGCTTAGGAACGTCCCTTCCTTCTGTTGCCGTACTTGGAATCCCAAGAAGTACTTTAACTCTCCAATCATTGACATTTCAAACCTGTCTGTCATGATTTTACTAAATTCTTCACAAAAAAGATTGGTTAGTTGACCCAAAGATTATATCGTCAACATAAATTTGACAAATAAAAAGATCATCATCAAAATTCTTTGTAAACAGTGTATAATCTACTTTGCCAATCTTAAAGCCATTTTCAATTAAGAAATCTCTAAGACACTCATACCAAGCTCTAGGAGCTTGTTTGAGGCCGTAGAGAGCCTTACGCAATTTAAACACGTGGTCGGGGAACTCTTCGTCTTCAAACCCGGGTGGTTGCTCCACACACACCTCTTCCTTGATTGGTCCGTTGAGGAAGGCGCTTTTCACATCCATTTGATACAGCTTGAAATCATGGTGAGTAGCATATGCAAGTAATATTCTAATAGATTCAAGCCTAGCTACTGGAGCAAAAGTCACATCGAAATCCAAACCTTCGACTTGTGAATACCCTTTGGCCACAAGTCGTGCCTTGTTCCTTGTCACCATCCCGTGTTCATCTTGTTTGTTGCGGAAGACCCATTTGGTGCTGATGATGTTTGCATTGGGTCTTGCCACAAGTTCCCACACTTCGTTCCACTTGAAGTTGTTCAATTCTTCTTGCATTGCCACCACCCAGTCCGGATCTTTCAATGCATCTTCAACCTTGCGTGGTTCCAGAAAGGATACAAACGAATAGTGTTCACAAAAGTTAGCTATGAGAGATCTAGTGGTTACTCCCTTTTGGATGTCACCAATGATGTTGTCGATTGGGTGATTCCTTTGGACGCATTGGTGTACTCTTGGGTGTGGCACTTGAGGAGTTGATCTTCATGATCATCTGCTTCTCCCCCTAAGTCATTGCCTTCATTGACTTGTTGATTATCTTTGTATCCTTGTGGTTGATCTTGTGTTGAAGCTCCTCCTTGATCTTGATCTCCTCTTGTGGTTCATCTTCCTCATGTACGTGTGGAGGTGGCTCTTGTGGTCGAACCTCACCTAGAGCCATTCTTTTCAATGCTTGACAAGGAGCTTCTTCTTTACCTAGTTCACATGGATCAACTTGCTCCTTTTGGGAGCCATTAGTCTCATCGAACACTACGTCACATGCTACTTCAACAAGTCCGGAGGTCTTGTTGAAAACACGATAGGCGTAAGTGTTCGAATCATAACCAAGCAAGAAACCTTCATCGGACTTCGAAGCGAACTTTGAAGTCCTAGGCTTCTTGTTCAAGGTATAACATGGAGAACCGAAAACACAAAAATATGAAATATTTGGTTTGTTACCGGTGAGTAGCTCATATGATGTCTTCTTGGGTAGTCGATGAAGATAGAGCCGATTTACAGCGTGGCAAGCGGTGTTAATCGCTTCCGCCCAAAATCGATCCGATGTCTTGTACTCATCGAGCATTGTTCTTGCCATCTCTATGAGGGTTCGATTCTTTCTTTCGGCAACTCCGTTTGGTTGTGGGGAGTACGGCGCTGAAAATTCGTGCTTTATGCCTTCGTCTTCAAGGTACTCCTCCACTTGCGTGTTCTTGAACTCCGTGCTGTTGTTGCTTCGAATATTCTTGATTGTCAATGAGAATTCGTTTTGAGCTCGCTTGCAGAACTTCTTGAGTGTTCCTTGTGTCTCTGACTTATCATGCAAAAAGAAAACCCAAGTGAAAAGATAAAAATCATCAACAACAACTAAACCATATTTGTTACCGCTGATGCTTATGTAGGCTATTGGACCAAACAAGTCCATGTGTAGAAGCTCGAGTGGTCTTGTTGTAGTCATGACGTTTTTGGTGGGGTGAGGTGCTCCAACTTGCTTCCCGGCTTGGCACGCGCTACATGGCATGTCTTTCTCAAATACAACATCCTTTAACCTCGAATGTGATCGCCTTTGAGGAGTTTTTGAAGGTTCCTTATACCAACATGCGCTAGCCGTCTATGCCACAACCATCCCATGTTTGTCTTTGCAATCAAGCATGTGTCAAGTTCAGCTTTATCCTTGTTGAAGTCAACAAGATAGAGCTTTCCCTTTAACATACCCTTGAATGCAACGGAACCATCACTCCTCCTAAAGACGGTCACACCCTCATTAGTGAACAAGCAATTATAACCTTTGTCGCATAATTGAGATATGGACAGCAGGTTATAATCTAGAGATTCAACATGTAAAACATGAGAAAGTGTGTGTTTGGAGGATATTGCAATTTTACTGGTACCGAGCACCCTTCCTTGACTATTATATCCAAAGTAGATGCCCTCGTTTGGGTCCTCATTCTCTTCATATTCCACGAACATTCTTCTTTCCCCGGTCATATGATTGGTGCATCCAATGTCTAGCACCCATTTAGATCCACTAGAGGAATAGGCCTGCAAAAACAAATCATGCCTTGGTTTTAGGTACCCAAGCTTGCTTGGGTCCTTGGAGGTTAGTTACAATGCATTTGGGCACCCACACATGAGACTTGGTGTTCCCATGGCGTGGCCCAACATAATGAGCATAAACCTTGCCAAAGTTATTTCTCATTAACACATAGGAGGCATCAAAAGTTTTAAACAATAGCTGTTGTTGTTTGTATACAGGACTAGTCTGGGGGGCCAGACTTGTCCGGAGGACCGGACTTGTCCGGACACCGATCGGACTAGTCCGGTGTTCATGTGTAGTTGCAGTATTATTATATGACTTTCCAATTTGAGAGGGCCTTCCTTTTACAAAGGTAATCCTCTCCTTGTTATTCTTATGGCTTCTAGCACGTTGCTTCTCACCATAGGAATAACCAATGCCATATTTGACATTTGGAGGTCTTTTGACCAAGTATGCACTACGTGCATATTTGATCTTCTCCTTGTCAAATATGCCACTTTTGGTAGGATGTTTTTCCTTTGTAGAAGTTGGCTTATCCTTCAAACTGGTGTCACTTTTCTTACATGTGTAAGCATGAGCAAAATCAGTTTTAGTTAGTTGAGAAGGTGAACTTGAAGAGGAGGAAGGTTCACTCAGCTTGAGTGACTCAACCTGCACTTCAAGGATCTTGTTGACCTTGATCAGGTCAGCAAGTTGGTCCTTGATGGTGGCATTTGAGTCAGTTAGCTCCAAGCAAGTTTCCTTGCTCGAAGCTAACTCAAGCTCTAGTGATTTGCTTCGTTCCTTTTCAAGTTCTAGAAGTTTGTCAAGTTCGACATATTCCTCCTTTTGGGAGATGATCATGTCCTCTTGACAATGTATTAATCTCTCCTTCTCAACAAGTTGAGCAAGCAAAAATTTCATTTTAGTAGAAGTTTTCCTATATAGTCCAATAAGCATGTCCTCATTATAACTATTGAGTTCATCATCGCTAGAATAGGAATGCACAGAAGAGGGTTTAATGGTTACCTTGCGTTTACCTTCCTTTGCCATAAGGCAAGTGCCATCTTCCTTCCATGCGCCAATTGTGGGGAAAAGGGTAGACTTCTTGGATGTCTTCTCGATAGCTATGCTAGCCATCTCTTCTTCTTCGAACGATGAGGACTCATCATTTGAGTCCCATTCCTTTCCGATGTGCGCTTGTTCGGCTTGTTTCTTCTTCTTGAAGAATTTCTTGGGTTGAGGCTTGGCTTCTTTGGTCTTCTTCTTTTTCTCCTCATATGGGCAGTCAACTATAAAGTGGTTGTATTCACCACAATTATAGCATGCCCGCCTCAACTTTGGCTTCGTTCTTTCCTTGTACTTTCCTTCGCTTGACTTTGCACCTTGTCTCTTTTTCATTATTCTCTTGAACTTCTTCATGAACAATATCATGTCTTCTTCATCCAATTCACTGCTTTCATCGTCACTATCTTCCTCTAGTTGTGCTTCTCTAGCTTCTTTGGATAGGGGCTTGAGAGTGGACTTCAAAGCAACCCCTTTCTTCTTTGCCGAGGTGAGATTGGCAATTTCCTTGACATGTTTTGCTTGCTTTTCCATCATCTCGAAGTTGATGATCTTTCCAAGCAGTTCATCCGGAGTCAACCTTTTGTATTCGGGGCTTTCTCTAATCATGGAGCATAGTGTGACGTTGCGAGGCATAAAAGCTCTAAGGATGATATTTACCACTTCGTGGTCATTCCATTTCTTGCTTCCGTATGATCTGACCTTGTTGACGAGTGGCTTTAATTGATTGTACATTTCTTGGGGTGACTCGTCCTCTTCAATTGCGAATCTTCCTAATTCGCCTTCAATCATCTTGATTTTTGCTTCACGCACATGTCGGTCACCTTCATGCGCAGTTTGTAGTGTGTCCCATATCTCCTTTGCAATTTCGAGTCCATCCACCTTGGTGAACTCGTCGCGACTGAGTGAAGAGGTAATTACGGCCGCAGCTTGAGCATTTCGGTGAATTGCTTGCTCTTGGCTGGGGGTGAGCTCTTCGTCGTCGTCCGAAATATCTATTCCTGTGCACACAATATGCCACAAACTTGGATTGAGGGAAATTAGATGCATTTTCATATTTTGCCTCCACATTGAGTAATCACTTCCATCGAAGTGTGGGGCTTTTCCAAGTGGGATAGCTAAATAATGATTGCTATTGGAATTAAGACGATCATAGTTAAAAGGATATCGGGAGTAGTCAATGTGACTACTCCCCTTCTTCTTCTCTTCCACTTTTACTTTCCCCTTGGAAAGTGTCTTCTTTCTTAGGAGCGCCTTAAGCTCCAGCGTCTCATCATCGTCGTCCTCAAAGTCTTGAATGGCTTCGAGGAGCTTTTCCACCTTGAGGTTCTTTTCATCATCAACCTTCTCTTGGTTGTTGATCTTGGGGGTGTCCTTCATGTCCGACATGATCTCCTTCGAGCGATTAGTCTCTTTCTTGAAGAACCTGCTTTGATACCAATTGAATGTGGCCTAGAGGGGGGTGAATAGGCCTTTTTGAAAATTGTCGGATACTGCAACACTTAACAACCAGTTCAAAAACAGAGAAATTGGACTAGTCCGGTAAAGTACAGACTAGTCCGGTGTATACGGACTAGATTGATTAGGTTTGACCGATTAACTTTGTTCTTCAATATATGCAGCGGAAGTATACGATTAGACAAAGTGTCACAAGGTTATGAATCAGGTTGTATCACGATTCAAACCTATACTTGATATTTCAACGTAAAGTAATCAAGATCAATTTGTATCCCTAGATTGATATGAACTAAGGACAATGAGTACAAAAAAGAACACAGGAGATTTATCCCGTGGTTCGGTTCCCACAGAGGCAACCTACATCTATGTTGAGGAGCCCACAAAAGGATCGGGTCTTCTCCAACCCTACCCTCGTCGGATCGCCACGAAGGCCAATCCTCTTCCACTTATCTCAAAGGGGTGAATAACCGAATTCAAGGGGCTTTCTCACACGTTGAGAGCTCCCTTTGATTACAACACAAAATACCACCAAGAACACACTCAAAAGATTACAATTAAAATGCAAGAGTGTGTTAGAGAATCAAACCAAGAGATCAATGTGGTGTTGAATGTGTCTCTCCAATAAACTAGAGTGAATCCTCAAAGGATTGATCTTTGTTGCACTTAATTTCGTGGAGAGATGTGGTTTTTGAGGCTCTTGGGAGGTGTGACGGCGCTAGGGTTCGAGAGGTAGTAAAATATGGCCGTACAACTCTATTTATATGGGTTTCTAAAAGTGACCGTTAGGGTACAGAAAGATCAGACTAGTCCGTGGTGGTCACCAGACTAGTCCGGTGTGCTGTGTGTAGCAAACCCTAAGTTTTCCGAAATATCAGACTAGTCCGGCTAGGAACGGACTTGTCCGATTTCGCTACTTGAAATCTTCGGACTAGTCCTATAGTCATCGGACTTGTTCGGATATGTGAAACCCTAAGTGTATAGGATGAAAAGTCCGCACTTGGAGGACTTGTCCGATTCGGATCAGAGGGTATTTTGGACTAGTCCGTGCAAACATCGGACTTGTCCGATTTGGATTGGAAAGAATATCGGGCTAGTCCGGTTGTGATCGGACTTGTACGATTTTGTATGACTTGTGAAGTGTTTTGAGGACTGGTCCGCACTGGGGAGGACTAGTCCGATTCTAGTCAGAAAGGATATTGGACTAGTCCGATGGATATCAAACTTGTCGATTTCGTGTATAAAGGATATCGGACTAGTCCGGTGTTAGTCGGACTAGTCCGGTCCTGTGTAACTTTGTGCAATGTGTGTGTTAAGTTGTGATTGAGCTCTTGGGATGTATTTCCTTAACACACTCCATACACAATGATCTACTATTTTTCTTAAGCTCAATTTCACTTTGCTCCTCATATGATAGGAAGTTTAGGCCCGATCTTCCGAAAGGTAATGAATACGTCGATTGATGTGGAGATCTCGACGTTGATGATCCGAGGCTCTCGAGTAGAACATGAATAACCCCTGCAATCACTACACCACCGCTCCGTTGGTTATCAACCGTGCTTCACACGATTGACCTCGCCAAGAAGGCTAATCCCTGCAAGTGCAACCGAGAACACAAGCAAGAACGTAGAAGACACGATCTGAAATATCGAAGTTGGGGTTTCACAAACCGTAGAACGGCGATATTATTGATCTAAGCAAAACCCAATTGTTCATGGCGGCTACTATGGAGTATATATAGGTGGGAGGACGTCCAAGGGGGTGTTAGGGTCGTGACCTAACCCTAAGACACGAAAATAATGGACTTAGACTTGATACAAGGCCCAATGGCCCAATACGGTGGCGCAGCACCCTGACAGATTCTGTACTTGATTTTGTTTTGACGATTCCTGTCGACTCCGAAGGTATTTTGACATGGTATTGGCGCCATTGGAAAGTTTATCCTCTCCCCTTTCCGTTCATATGTAGAACGTCCAAAACGGAGTTCGTATGTGTCCTGGGCGTCCGTTTTAGTGCATACTCCTCCTAGACTCCGAGTTGGATACGATTTGGAGTTTGGTTCGGTTTCCATCTTCTTTGAACGAATTCTCTGGTCTTCCACGTCCCTAATACTCCCTCCAAGTACTCCTTGAACCTCTCCATGGATCCTAATCACAAATAAATCATTAAGTAGCAATCTATGCTCAAAAACATATAAGAAAATATATAAGAACGAGTTCACCTCTGAAATTAATTGTTGTGTATGAACCCTATTGATTGCATCTTGTATGTTCAATGGGGTGTTGTTTGTATCCATATAAGTGATGTCCTCATCATCTTCCCCTTCTTGAATTGGAGTCGTCCTCAACTCAAGTTCATCTTCTCTTATGTGTTGGTCCAAATGTGCAACGCCATCAAATCTTTTTCTATGCATGAATGGAGGAGGCCAAGGTGGTGGATGACATAGTGCGTCATCCTGATCTTGTCCATCAAATAAGAGTGCACATTCACTTGAGCCAGGATCCTAAACAAATAAACATTGTGTCATGTTTGTAGGTGCAATAATAATATGCATGATCTCATCATTCTCTCCTTCTTTATGACAAGCCGTCATCGGCTTGCTTGTATGTCCAGCAAAGAGGCTTTTGGGGATAGAGTGAGCACTGTCCATATTGCACAACCGCAGTGAGTAATGCTTTTGTTGTCCCTGCTGCAAGGAAAAAATACTAGAAAAACTTGACAAGATATTATTAGCGTTAGTACATTCATTTACTTGACCATGTTGTTGCAGCACAAAAGGAGCTTCCTCATTTGAACATATGTAAACTTTTATGCACCATAAACATACCACTATGTTCATATTTGCCTATAGCATGAAAAATATTTCTACTTAACAAAGGCAATTCAGATTGAGAAAATATTATCTTCTCTACGATATCTAGATCACAAAGAGTGTCAAATTCAATATAGCCCAAAGTATTTAGAGAAGATAACAATTTCAGCTCATCCCTTTCACATGTAGTCGGGATCAAATGCTTAATTTCAGCACAAGTGAGTGATAAAGTATCAAATTCATTTGGTTGTTCTAGCATAAGTATAATATAATTATCAGCGCACAACTCATTTTTGTTATAAGAATCAGTAGGAAAATCAACTAATGGTAAAGATGTATTATAAAAAGGTTCATCTTGTTGCTTCTCATTGATAGTATGATTGGTAGCAAAATTCAGCACATCTGAAAATGTCATACCTTGGTTAACTATATAGCATTGTACATTAACACTACTCTCATTTTCAGCAAGAAATTCAAATGCATTATAAGTTCATTCATCAAAATTTTCACAAGTGTTGTCGAAAGCCTCGTTCTCTTTTGCATCATCTATATTATTTTCTACAGTGTCCTGCAAAACGTTAGCCACAAAAGAAGGTACAACAAGAAATTTCTCCTCAAATTGCTGAATTTCTTCTTTGCACATAGATACATTAGCAAAAGTTTCTCGCATAAGAATTTTCATATCTTTCCATGTTCGAGGTTTTTCTATATCGCTTAAGTTGTCCCACCAAGTTAATGCACAATCAACTAACGCACTAGAAATATTTCTAATCTTTCTCCTCTCACACATATGCAATTTTCCAAAATTTTTATCCAACTCTATTTCCCAAGCAATATATTCATCGTAACCAAAACCATCATAAGAAGGAAGAGATGGAAGAATGTAATTACTTCTTGTGGAAGGTGTTGTAAAGGTGGTCTGAATGTCATGTGAAACCTTGGTTGATGTTTGATTTTTAGTGAGCAACTCCATCGCCGTCTTCATCATGTCCATCATCTCAATATATAATGCATGATTCTTGCTTTTACCTGACATTGTTAGTAGCAAACAGAAGACAACAAAAAAATATGTTATCCCTATCAACTACAAAGGATAATGGCAAAGTGGAAGTGGAATCACACACTCTCAAGCATCTTACCACGCTCTTACAAGTGTTCTTACCGACACTGCAGGTGGCAAACGGTGGCCGGTATGAAGAAACCAATGAAGCATGAGATGATTGCAAAGGTGTATCGATTCTGCTCAAGAGTAAAGTGTAGCTTGGATGGCACTTTATACGCAGCAAGGATTAGCAACAATGAAATCAGATAGTAAAGTTGAATAAGTGTCCAAAGTATTTGTCAAAGTTGCTGGCCTAAATGTGTTCCTAGTAGTTTAAGCTAGCAAGACATGAGACAAAACTAGATGACACAAAGAATGCAAGCACTTCTTTTTTTTGTTGTTTTTTTTTCTCCTTTTTTGTGCGGCTTTTGTATCTTCTTTTGCACTTGCCTTTTTCTTTTTTTCTTCCTTTTTTTCAGAATGTGCTGCAAAAGAAGAACACAATGCAAACACTCAAAGATATCTCGTATGTCTGTTACAGATTTTCTGCTCAATGTGCTAAGGACAATTAAGCACTTTTATAGTCCCCAAATCTAAAAACTTTGAACAGAAATATTACAGATCTATCTCTCCTCTTTAATTTCAGTATATGGAAAATCTATTTTGGATAAGAACAATGGGAGATATTGCCCCCGAAATACAGACTATTCAGAATTTCTAGATCAATAATAGATTCAGATATAATGCAATTTTGACATCAATAACTATATTTTCTGGGAGAATGATGAATAAGAAAGTTATAGAAAACTTCTTAAGATTTCCAGAAAGTACAAGAAATCTAAAATCCGAGTTTGTATGAGCGAGATATGATGAAAATACCGAACTGGACAGAGGCGAATCTAATCTGGACGTGATGACGTGATTCAAAAGGATGAATCACACAATGCAAAACTCAAAATAGGACCAAAAACACTTTCTAAACCAGCAATATGACTCAACAATGGACACAAACTCAACAAAACTAAACTGAAAACGAAAGTTGCAAAAGCTCAATGGTGGTTTGGACAAAGTAATGAATAGATCTACTAAACTGCAATTTTTTTGTGGCTTTTTTGTGGACTCTAGGTTTGAACTAAAAAAAACAAATGTAATGGATAGATGAATTACCTAACGGCCAACCTGGAAATCTGATACCAATTGATAGGAAAATTGGTCCGATCTTTCGAAAGGTAATGAATACGTCGATTGATGTGGAGATCTCGACGTTGATGATCTGAGGCACTCGAGTAGAACACGAATAACCCCTGCAATCACTACACCACCGCTCCGTTGGTTATCAACCGTGCTTCACACGATTGACCTCGCCAAGAAGGCTAATCCCTGCAAGTGCAACCGAGAACACAAGCAAGAACGTAGAAGACACGATCTGAAATATCGAAGTTGGGGTTTCACAAACCATAGAACGGCGATATTATTGATCTAAGCAAAACCCAATTGTTCATGGCGGTTACTATGGAGTATATATAGGTGGGAGGACGTCCAAGGGGGTGTTAGGGTCGTTACCTAACCCTAAGACACGAAAATAATGGACTTAGACTTGATACAAGGCCCAATGGCCCAATACGGTGGCGCAGCACCCTGAAAGATTCTGTACTTTATTTTGTTTCGACGATTCCCGTCGACTCCGAAGGAATTTTGACATGGGACCGGCGCCATTGGAAAGTTTATCCTCTCTTCTTTCCGTACATATGTATAACGTCCAAAACGGAGTTCTTATGCGTCCTGGGCGTCCGTTTTAGTGCGTACTCCTCCTGGACTCCGAGTTGGATACGATTTGGAGTTTGGTTCGGTTTCCATCTTCTTTGAACGAATTCTCTGGTCTTCCACGTCCCTAATACTCCCTCCAAGTACTCCTTGAACCTCTTCATGGATCCTAATCACAAATAAATCATTAAGTATCAATCTATGCTCAAAAACATATAAGAAAATATATAAGAACGAGTTCACCTCTGAAATTAATTGTTGTGTATGAACCCTATTGATTGCATCTTGTATGTTCAATGGGGTGTTGTTTGTATCCATAAAAGTGATGTCCTCATCATCATTCTTCCTTCTTTTTGGCACTTTGATCATTTTCCTATTAAAGCCCTGTACTCATCTCAACAAAGAGGTTAGGATCCCTGTCATAAATCATCCAAAACCCACAAGGGAGTCCTAGATGCACTTTCACCATTCACATTCAAATAATAGAACCTCTTGATTTTTTTTCAAAATCAACAAAAATCATTTTCTTGATTACTCCATACCACTCATGATCACCATCCCGAACAACAACACCACTGTTTTGCGTCTGTAAATCTTTTTCCACCTCTGTTATTTGAAAGAAGAAGCCATTTATGAATGATCGACTAAAAAACATGCACGACGATCAGTTCCTCTAGATAATGCATACAAATAATTGGTTACTTTGCCTTCTTTGTGTAATGTTGTAATCTGTACACATTAATTAGTATAAAAGGGGTCAATATTTCTTCAATATTTCATCAAAGTAAAAACTTGCATGTACTTACTCGTTTCTGAAACCAATAAACAAACTCATCTCTATGGCGTTTTTCAACATCACGAGAATAAATCTTTTTTAGCTCTTCAAAATGCTCACTGAAAAGGGTACAAAATTAAATTAGCCATCTACAATAAGCATGATCCATTAATATAATATAGAACATATGAGTGTTATACGTACTTGATCCATGGAGCGACCTCTTCAACATTAGAAATAATATAATGCATGATGTTATGTAGTTCCACCATAGTAAGTTCGCCCCATTTAAACCCTTTTTTAGAATTATCAACTTCTGTAAATATATTAGACTCGAGAAAAGGTTCATTCCAAGCTGCTGCTTCATGACGTTCTAGCCTATTAAGCTTGTTGCTGATGTTATCCAAAAACTGGCTACAAAAAGTCATACACTCTTCCATAATATATCCCTCAGCTATAGAACCCTTCGGGTGAGCTCTGTTACATACATACCTCTTCAATGTACCAAGGTACCTCTCAATTGGATACATCCATCTGTAAGAAATAGGTCCACCCAAGCGAGCTTCTTCGCCAAGATGGATTGGAAGATGTACCATGATATCAAAGAAAGCGGGAGGAAGCAACATCTCAAGATTACAAATTGTTTCAGGAAATTGTTCAATCATCTTATCCAAATCTGGTTCCGCCAATTCTTTAGAACAAATTCCAGAAAAGAATCTGCTAAACTCAATTAAAGGTTCAACAACCTTTTTTAGGCAATATGTCACGTATTGCAATAGGAAGGAGCTTCTGAAATATAATATGGCAGTCATGAGTTTTTAGACCTAATACCTTACGTGCTGTTATGTCCACACTTCTCTTGATGTTTGAGGCATAACCATCGGGCATCTTCACATCCGCCAAAAACTTGCACAAGGTGGTCTTCTGATCTTTTTGCAAAGTATATGATGCTGATGGACAATCATACTTCCCTTTCATACCCACCGGATGTTGCTTTGGCCGTATACCCATTTCCTGCATATCAAAATGAGCTTGTAGACTATCTTTTGTTTTACCATCCATATTAATCAATGTACCCAATATGCTATCACAAGTGTTTTGCTCAATGTGCATGACATCCAAGTTATGCCTTATTAGCAATGCCTTACAATACGGGAGCTGAAAAAATATACTTTTCTTCTTCCAACTATGCCACCTATCTTCCTCAGTGTGCTTTCTCTTATTATTCGTCTTTCCAAAACTCACTTGATCAAAAGTCTCGTATTGTTGGAGTACTTCGTGACCAGAGAGTGATGTTGGAGCCTCTCTATTCTCTATTTGTTGTTCAAAGAAGCTTTGTCCCGACGTCACCGGTGATCTTGAGGTAGGAAACGACGATTACCCATGTAGCAATACTTTCGTCCATGTTTCAACCACAAGGCGTTAGTGTTTACATGGCAGTATGGACATGCTAGCCTACCTTTTGTGCTCCATCCACATAGCATTGCATATGTTGGAAAATCATTTATTTTCCACAATATAGAAGCTCGCATGAGAAATGTCTCTTTCTTTGAATTGTCGTATGTTTCAACACCATCAGACCATAATTTCAGTAGCTCATCAATCAAAGGCTGCAGATACACATCAATGTTGTTTCCCGGTGACTTTGGCCCAGGAATTATCATTGACATCAACCAATAAGGCTGCTTCATACACAACCAAGGTGGTAGATTATAAGGGATTAGAATCACATGCCATGTACTGTAAGAAACATTCATTACTCCAAAAGGATTGAAACCATCAGATGCTAGCCCAAGTCTTATGTTGCGAGGATCATATGAGAAATTTGGGTGAATGCTATCAAAATGCTTCCATGCTTTCGAATCTGCAGGATGGTGTAATATTCCATCATCAACACGTTCTTCTTTGTGTCGGCGCATGTTTGATGCCGTTGATTCTGCCATATAAAACCTTCGAAGATGAGGAATAAGAGGGAAGTATCGTAGAATTTTGCGTGCTACAAGCTTCTTGGATTTTCCACAAGGTAAAGCCTCTCTTGCATCCCCACCAGTACTATTTTTCCATCTTAATTCACCACATTTTGGGCATCAATCCAGCAGAGAATAGTCCTTCCGAAATAACACACAGTCATTGACACATGCATCGATCTTTTTGTAGCTCAACCCGAGGTCACGAACAACCTTTTGAACTTTATCAAATGTATTAGGAATGCAATGGCCCTCTGGAAGCACATATGAGAATAGTTCAAGGATGAACTCACACGCTTTTTTGCTCAAACCAGTTAAACACTTTATCTGGTACAACCTGACAATGAAGAATAATTGGGTCACCTTCTCAGAACCTGGATACAACTCCTTTTTGGCATCATTTAATAAGTCATAGAATGCCTTTGCACACCCAGTTGGCTCCTGCTGGTTTATAGCATTTTCTAGATCATCACCTGCTGAAGTACCACAATGATCACGAGTGCCTTTAAGAAGGCTAGACATCATATTTTCCATAGCAGCATCATCAGAAATTATTTCCACATTATTTGCTGATTGCTCAGCAATTTTTTTCTCAACTCATTTTTCTCCATGGTGTACCCAACAAGTATAATCAAATGACATCCCATTACGAAGCAAGTGAAGATGAACTTCCTTGCGTCTCTCGTGGCAAATATTACGACATTTCGTGCAAGGACAAGGCTTAGTTTCTTCTTCACGAGTGCCCTGGAATGCTAAATTTAAAAATGACTTCATTCCATCCTGCCACTCCTTCGTACGCCTATCTTTTCCCATCCATGTCTTATCTTCTGACATTGCTTCCTACAATTCAATCAGTGTATCCGTAAGAGGATTGAACTGCAATAACATTATGTGAGAAATTGTACCTAGCGTTGTTGCTCCTCCACGTGCGGCGGTCGGCGGATGCTCCTCCATGCCGGTGGACGGCGGATGCTCTCCCAAGAGCATGGCGGCCGGTGGATGCTCCTCCAAGAGCGTGGCGGCCAGCGGATGCTCCTCCAAGAGCTTGGCGGTCGGCGGATGCTCCTCCAGGCGCGTTTCGTGCAATCGGAAGAGGGGGCTGTCCTGGATCGAAGGGTCCGGCGGGGAGGCAGCCAGGACAAAGTGTCCGTGAAGCTATCAGAGTAGGCCCAACACTGCGCTGGGCCGCTTGTTATTCGTGGGCTGAAACGGCGCTGAGTCACTTTGTAGTCCTGGGCCGAAACTGCGTTGGAACGCTTGGTGTTCGTCCCCATGTACGCGTGAGCCCATGTACTGAAATTTGGCATCATTAAAGGAGCTGTTTTTCAAAGGTTTCGTCAAACCTATCTTTGAGATTTACGCAATTTTGATTTGTTTTAACAATACAAGAATTGTACTTTTAGATTCACCATGAAAATATTTCCATAATATACAATCTAGTACTACATGTTATTGAAGTTAATAAATTCCATATAAATCATTGGTCAAAGGTAATTAGTTCGACCAAAACAGAAATAGAGTTGAGTTGGTGCGGAGGAAGTATTATACGTTGCTGTTTGTCGCAGAAGGTTTAGTCCTTCGTTCAAGCCGTATCCATTTGTATAGGCGGCTGATGCGACCGAGGCGCCTTAAACGCGCGTAGCGCATGCGCATCTTTGAATTCAATTAGAACCGCTCCGCGTCCCATCACCACTACTGTGTGCGTCCGTTCATGTGGACACATGTCACAAATGTGGAACGGTATGCACAGCCTTAGATATGCATACCGTATCCATAATTTTTTTTCCTTGTTTGGGTAGGAGTGGTTCCACTTCAATCTAAGTGGATTGGAGAGTGTCCGACCATCATACGACCTGGCGTAATGAAGATTTTTGAATCTGATATACTCCTCTTTTTAATTATTATCGTTATGACCACAAGTTGCATTGTCTCAACCAGACACCACGTATAACAACAATGACTCAGCGGAATTGGGAACTTGCCAATTAAAATGTTAGGTAAATGAAAGGGCCAATAAAATCATAACACTTAAGTAGAAATACGCATGGAAGCACTGAATGGGAGTATACAAGCCGTGTCCACACTCTAGTGACATGTGACAAAGTGCTCAGTCATCAATTGCGTTTGGTTTGACATCGAAGTTCGATTGGAGATAGATCATCTATTTCTTTATGTCTTGGATCATCCAAATTAACGTTTGGTTGGATGGACTGGACGATCCAATTTTTTGTTGGTAGGTTGGATGAAACTTGATTGGATTATTGAATCATCAGAGTTGATAATTTGATAATATTATTCATGCGCATGATGATGGATCGTGCACGCCGAGCGCCGAGTTATTCGGATCACTGAGCAAAGTTCGGACATGGAATTCGAAAGCGCAGTTTTCGAAGCGCCCGATCATCTCCACTCGCACGGGACGAGGACCCTCTATAAAGGCACACCCGTCCTCTTGCGTCTCTGCTGCACCACTCCATCTCCATCGATCGTGGCCTCCAAACTTCTCTTCCTTCACCGCCACACCATCGCTGACCACCTCTCGCTCTTTCTCCGCAACTCCGTCGCTGCACAAATGGTTATCACCGCACCGAAGCGCTCCAGGCCGTCAACGTCCTCCGAACCTCCTTCTTCTCTGTTTCCGTAGCAGCCAATGCCGGTGGAACTGGAGGCCGCGCCCGCACCTCCTCCGTCCCCTTCTCCACCCGCAGCACCCGCACCTCCTCATCCCGTTTGGGTTTATGAGACTGTCCGCCTCGTTGAACACTGCTTCGATGAACTCGATCGGCGCCTGAAGGAGGCCACCGAGCACCTTTCTGCCACCGCCGGGCGAGCAAAAAAGCTCGACATATTGGCGTGGGATGTATTTTCCGATACATCTCGCTCGTGTGAGCGTTTGGGTCTTGGGAAACTTCCCGTCTGCACCAGCATGGACACCGCCGACCACTACTGCTTCGGGTTAGGGCTTGTGGCCAGTCGTCTCAACGTCCTCTACGAGACGATCAGGGAGGTGGCTGGGGTGGAGGGCTGCTAGCAACTTCTGCGTACTGTTGCCCGGAAGCTTCGGACTCAATTGCCGGAGGAGGCGGCAGCATCGGCGGTAGCGGAGGAGGCGGCGGCGGCAGCAGCAGCGGAGGGGGGCTGGAGGAGATCTCCTCCGACTCCGAGTAGAGTAGTATTTGTAGTTTTTCTTTTTCTTGTCTTCTATGTGCTTTTGTAGTTCTTGTTTGTAATATATGTGTTGTTTCTATTTTAATGATAAATGTCTTTTCTGTTCATGAACAATGCGTCCTATGCAGTATCAAAAAACATCTCCTTTCTAAAAAAGGGGCAAGATAATTGTTGTTCAATGTATAGCCAAGAATTCGTTGTGTTGCGACAATTAACGACTCTTGGTTGAAACTCCATTGAGATCGTGGATGAGGTTGCGTTTCTCCTCTTTTGTGTTCTTTCACTCAATTTTTTCATTTGTAGACGGCACATGGGAAAATGTATTTTTAGTATGTAATAGTATATACTAGTACATGTTATCGTTTCATTGTGATTAATGTTACAAAATGCTGATTGTTTACCATCGTTTCGTGCACTTGGTTGTATTTGCATATCGTTTGCATTAGCACATACGTATGCATTTGGCGATTCATATTTTTTTCTTATTTTTTTGGAATGTCCCACTAGCTAGCAGATGACTGCTTTTAGATTTTGATCTCCATGCATGGCAACAAAGATGAATTAAGAAGCGAGCAAGTTGTCCTAAGACAAAGTCTACCCCTCTAGCTACACGCACCAGCCATGTGCAGGAATCGACGCGACATGAGATGTAATTAATCATGATTGGATGCGTGCACAAGGGCACGGTTTGTGTCAAATTCTCCACTCCCGCGAAAATTTTATCGTTCTACTTGGCGCGCCACATTTGAGATTTTGACAATTCAATTTTCACTACATGCGCCTCCAATTTCAGTCCCGCCTATTATTGTAACCATATTTTAGCCACAATGAGTATAAATGGAAACACTGGCCTCCATTCCCGACATACTGCTGCCCCGCCCTTCCGGTGATCTCGCAGTACTCCAAATGTGTTGTCTCTCTGTCATGTGTTACATACTTGTATTCCTAAGAAATTCCCTTGTTTTCATTTCCCATGGTTTTTACAATTTTTCCCCCATAGATCTCGCAGTGACGCATCAAAGCTCTTGGTGGTGTTGACTCCTGGGTACAATGCCGGGCGACCAAGTTTGACGGGCTCTACCGAACCTCTTCGTCGCCGGTACCTCCCTGCAACATCGCATCCCGGACTCCAGTTTTGTGCTAGGTAAAGTACACGATCCATGCCGTCTTTTTATATAGCTATATTGGCTTGGTTTTACACGATCCATGCAGTTTTGGCCTAGTTAAGTTATACACGATCCATCCTGATATACGAAGATTAAATAAATTAACAAAGAAGAAATGTGGTTTTCTGTTTCACGAATTTAGTTTTTATATATATATATATATATATATATATATATATATATATATATATATATATATATATATATATATATATATATATATATATATATATATATACACTACATCTGTCCCTAAATAAATGTTGCCCCGACAGCTTATTACGGTAGTGTATTTCTAGTTCAATTCCTGGTCGGGAATGGCAAATATTCAAAACCAGAGGTAGTAGTATGTAATTTCTGGATTTAGAAGTAAATGACGCACGGGTTATCTGATCAACCACTCCAAATGTTGTACGCTCATTCCTGTTTTATAAATTTGTATTCCTAAGATTTTTAGTTCCTATGGTTTTCACTTTTTCTTTCTTGTGGCTTTCTCGGATCATACATTTTTTTTCTATTCTTTCTTTTCTAATTCATCCGTTAGTAACAAACAATGCAGTTTATAGAAAGCACACCGTCCAATCCAAAATCTACGTCGGTCATGTAATCTGGCGTTATCACTGTTATTTGGAATGACTACTTACAATGCTCTTTACATTAGGAACAAGTCATCAAACCGTGATGTCGTCTACAAGCATTCATGATGGCCAACAAGCACCTGGTATAACTATAAATGTGTTTACTATCAAAATTAAACAAATTTCGACAACATTAAATTGTTTGTATGGTACGCAGAGAATATTGCAGCACATGATGTTCAGGAACCCTGAGGTTCTTCACTCCCTGGTACTACTACGATGCATGAACCAACAGCAGGTATAGATATACAAACCAGAAATACTCCTTCCGCACCAACGTAATTTTACTTTTGGAGCTTAAAAAATGTCCCACTCCAACTCTATCCTCGGTAGTAGCTTCCAACTACCCATATCACATCACATTACTACCTGCCTCTCTACCGTGCCATTTGTTTTGGTAGAGCGTGTTAGTTTTTTACTCTACTCCTTTGGCATTGAATTTGGAGCATTTTGAGAGACTACGTTCTGTCCTTTAGATGTATTGATGATGGGTGTATCATGGTCATTTGCATTCTTTCCTAGGCTCTATTAATTGTTTCAGCATGCCTTGCGATTCTACTTTCTTATTAGTACTTAGTCTTTATAGTTAACAGTTCATCAGCCTGTGTGATGGCGTGATTTTTTTATGCCTCCAAGCTGTGCTCTCTCGCCGCCGGCCACTCCGGCCGGCACCGGCGCCCACGCCCTGCTGTTGGTCACTTCAGTGTCCTCCCTAACACATCTCCCTCGCCCATCGCCACGTCCCATCCTTCGCATTCCATGATTACCCCGCCGCCCACAAATACCTGGCCATTACTTGCCCTACCACCAATCCTCCTCGAGAGTTTCGACGAGACCGAACCATCGCTTTGTTGAGTGTCGCAAGCTGGCACTATGCAGTACTGCACCTGCAGTAGCTGCCACTGACAAGTAGACCCGATGTCTCATGGGCCCACATGTCAGTGGCAGCTAATGCATGTGCAGTACTGCGGAGGATTTCAATCCCGCAATCTGCCTGCCTTATCTGTCTTGCATTCGCCACCTGCTATCGCTAGCGTTCATTACTTGCTCTGCAACTAATAATTCTCTTCGAGACGCACTCCGGCTGATGTCAGTCAGACCGAACCGGCGAACCCTATCTTTGTCTAGTCTAGTGTTGCCAGCTACATGCCCCCTCACAATCTTGCCTGCTTCACTCATGGACTAAAAATCCTCTGCGGTACTACGAGTGCATACCGCCACTGACATGTGTACCTGATGGCTCATTTTAGGGTATGAACAGCAACAAAGAAGTCAATAATGTAACCCCCCCCCCTATCAAAATAGGTGTCGTTAGGACAGTCTTAACTACTGTAGCAGTTCATTTTTTAATTCATTTGTGGGCGACAATTAATATAAACCAGGAGGGAGTACTACAGAACAAAATGGTGCTGGCACGACGCGGTCCTCCCACGCTCGTATTTGCCGCACTCGTCCGGAAGATGGTATGAACATCAGACTTTTCTTCTTTTCACACTATTTGTACATGATACTAAACTTGTTCAGGCGGTAATTTGCTTTAATTGTTTACTGTTTGAATCAATGTAACAGAAGGAAGGAAGCTAGGAAGAAGTGTGGCTAAAGGACTTGAGGTTGCCAGAATACGCTATGCATCCCAAGTTAGTAGAATGCAGCATGTGAAGCTACCAATTCAGTTCTCCGCTAGGTTGGGTGTTGCGATTGGTATTAATCAGCGGCACTTTGTCGATGATGTGGTTATGGTTACAAAAATACATGCATCCCTCACCGGTGCAATGAAGTGGGCAGATGTTGGCCATAGTAACAAGAGAGATATAGTACAAGACATTCTGGTTAGTGTTGTCACACCTCCACACAAGTATTTTTTCTTGCAATCTCCATCCTGTACGTTTACAGCAACTTGTTATACAATGTACAGGATTCCTGGGATATGGAGGACACACCGAAGAGCGCAAGAAAATTTTGAAAATTGCTGGTGAGCGCTACAAGGGGTGGCGCTCGACTTTGCATGCCACCTATAGGAGTTATTCTACCAATGAAGAACGTATACGAAACCAGCCTGCTGACGTAACGACGCCCGAGTGGTTGCACCTAATAGAATATTTTGGGTCTGAGCGATTCAAGGTCAGCTAACTTTTTAATAGCTTCGCATCATACAAAAAATATTTCATTTACTTTCATTCGTGGATTTAATTCTTAAAATTATTGCAGTCAATAAGCAGGACCAATTCTCAAAATTGAAGAAGACAAAAGGCGTGTCACTTGCTTGGCTCCAAATCCTACGCTCAACTTAGTTACGGGAAAGTATGAAAAATAAATCACGCTTTTACTTTGCGCTGCAAACAATATGTATACCGACATGTTGAATTTTACTTGTATTTTATGTAGTGAGACCCGGAGATTGGAGAAGAACCCAATGACATACAACTGTGGGAGGCAAGCCATTTGTTGAACGGTAACTGGACAAACAAGCTGGCAGAAGTTGTACATGTGAGTAACACTTCAAACAATCCCCAATTAAATAAATATTTGCAAATTACCTGTGACTTTTCTTTTTGTATATAGATCCAGGCACGTGCCCAAGCGGACGACATGGAAGCTGAGCAGGGAGGCCCAATTCCAAATGAGGAGAGAAACCACATCTTCCAGCGTTGTTATAGATCCTCAATCGGTTGTGCAGGATCACAAATTCGGGGGCGTGGTTATATGGCTAACCCAACTGGTCCCGAACGTGAATGTATGTGTATCCAGATGTCTGAACACCTCAACGACCAAGTTTGAAACTTAGAAGTTAGAAATGCGGGCCTCAATAAAATAGTGCAGGACTTGGAAGGAAGAAATGATAGCTTAAACACCTAGATGGACTGCATAAACTAGAAGAATGAAGGGTTAATCGTTGAAGTCCAGAACTTACAAGGTCAGATAGCAGCTGATCTTGAACAGATAGCTAAGGAAATGCAGGACATGCGCGCCTCATTGGCTGAAATGCACAAAATGATGATGGCGACCACTCCACAGAAGGTCCAACAAATAAGGAACCGCCAAAGGCCACCTGCTCCAACAATTAGTCCCGGTCAGCTTAGGAAAACTCTTAGCATGCAAACACGTCGCTTAAGTAATCCTTGAGTGTTGTTATGCGTGTTGTAAAATTGATGGATGTTTATTGTTAAACTTGTGATTCTGTTGCCACTAATTTTCAAACCTGGTGCATTCGGGTTCTACTGCCGCTAATTATAAAACGTGGCATTACGAATTTCTTGTCATGAATGATAAATTGTTGCAATAGGAAGCTATTGCCAATACGGATGATAAAACGTGGCAATAGAATGACAAAACATTGCAGTATAAACATTTGGCAACGACTCAAAAAATGTTGTATTAAAACACTATTGCCACATATAAGAAATCGTTGCAATACCAAACTATTTGCCACGGATGCGAAATCGTTGCGGTACCATACTAGTTCAAATGGATCTGAAATCGTTGCAATACGGTACTATTCGCCACGTTTGTGGACTCGTTGCAATACCCAACTATTCGCCACATATACAAAATCATTGCAGTACCAGACTAGTTCCCACGGATCTGAAATCGTTGCAATATGGTACTACTCGCCACGTTTGTTGACTCGTTGCACTAACCTACTATTTGCCACGGACGTTAAACCGTTGTAGTATCATACTATTTGCCACGGATGTGAAATCGTTGCAAGATGTTACTATTTGCCACGGCTGTGAAAATCGTTGCAATACTGTAGTATTTTCCACGAATGTGAAAATCGTTGCAATCACGTACTATTACCACGGATGTGAAAATTGTTGCAATCACGTACTATTACCACGAACAAGAAATCGTTGCAATACAATGCTATTCGTTGCAATACATTAAATCATTGTAATACGGTAAACCGTTGCAATAACATAATATTTGCCACGAATGTGAAATCGTTACAATACCATACTGTTGCCACGCCTGCAAAATCGTTGCAATACAATGTTATTCATTGTAATACGTTAAATCGTCGCAATACGCTAAACTGTTGCAATAACATACTATTTGCCACGAATGTGAAATCGTTACAATGCCGTACTATTGCCACGCCTGTGAAATCGTTGCAACCACATACAATTACCACGAATGTGAAATCGTTGCAATACCATGCTGTTTGTTGCAATACGTTAAATCGTCGCAATACGCTAAATCGTTGTAACAACATACTATTTGCCACGAATATGAAATCGTTGCAATACCAAACTATTTGCCACGATCGTGAACCCGTTGCAATACCGTAAAATTCGTTGCGATACGTTAAATCGTCGCAATACATGAAACTGTTGCAATAGCATCCTATTTGCCACCGATGTAAAATCATTGCAATACCATACTATTCGCCACGGATGCCAATTCGTCGCGAATAACCTATTGCTGCAGGAATTATTACGACGATTCGTAAAAACTATCGCCACGCTCTTTTTCGTTGCAACAGCGACCTATTGCGACGAATTTTTTCGTTGAGATAAACCGGAATCCTTGCAGTGATAGTCCGCATCGGAATATCCAATGAGGTTAAACTTAGAGCCTTTGGGTACCAAAGTCCTAGGCTTGGTGTGTGAACCAAATATCTAAGAATTCTCTTTACGGCGGTCAAATGACACACCTTAGGAGCGGCTTGAAATATAGCACACATACACACACTAAGCATGATATCGGGCCTAGATGCATAAAAGTATAGCAATGAGCCTATCATGGAACGATATACCTTTTGATCCACACTTGGACCATCTTCATTAAGATCAAGATGCCCGTTGGTTTCCATAGGAGTCTTGATGGGTTTGACCTTGTCCATGTCAAACTTCTTGAGTATATCTTGTGTGTACTTGGTTTTACTAATGAACGTGCCTTCCTCGAGTTGCTTCACTTGAAAACCTAGAAAGAACTTCAACTCCCCCATCATGGACATCTCAAATCTTTCCGTCATTATCTTGGAAAACTCATCACAAAAAGCTTTGTTAGTATAACCAAATATAATGTCATCGACATATATTTGGCAAACAAACAAATCATCATTAAAGTGCTTAGTGAATACAGTATAGTCCGCCTTCCCAATTTTGAAACCATTTTGAGTTAGAAAGTCTCTAAGGCACTCATACCAAGCTCTAGGAGCTTGTTTGAGTCCATAGAGAGCCTTACACAATTTGTACACATGGTTTGGGAATTCTTCATCTTCAAATCCGGGGGGTTGCTCCACATACACTTCTTGCTTGATTGGACCATTGAGGAATGCGCTCTTGATGTCCATTTGATATAGCTTAAAATCATGTTGGGTAGCAAAGGCAAGTAATATACGAATTGATTCAAGCCTAGCTACGGGAGCAAAGGTTTCTTCGAAATCCAAACATTGGACTTGTGAGTACCCTTTGGCCACAAGTCGTGCCTTGTTCCTTGTAACCACCCCGTGTTCATCTTGTTTGTTGCGGAACACCCATTTGGTGCCAACAACATTTGCATTGGGCCTCTTCACAAGCTCCCATACTTGATTTCTCTCGAAGTTGTTGAGCTCTTCTTGCTTGGCCATCACCCAATCCGGATCTCATAGTGCTTCTTCAACCTTATGGGGTTCCAAGGAAGAAACAAAAGAGTAATGTTCACAAAAGTTTGCAACACAAGATCGAGTAGTTACCCCCTTGGAGATGTCTCCAAGTATATTGTCAATGGGATGGTCCTGTTGGACGCTTTGATGAACTCTTGGGTGTGGCGCTTGAGGTCTTGATTCATTATCTTGGTCTTCCTCATCCTCATTGTATCCCCCTTGATTGATGCCTCCATTGTCATATTCTTGGAGCGCATCTTGGGGATTTGATCTTCATCATTTGAGGAAGAGCTTGCTTGATGTGTAGGATGGTCACTTGCATCTTGAGGTTGTTCTTGTGGTCGTATGTCTCCAAGTGCCATCCTTCCTATCACCACTTGTGGAGCTTCTTCTTGATCTAGCACATGACGATCAACTTGCTCCACTTGGGAGTCATTAGTCTCATCAAACACTACGTCACGTGCTACTTCAACAATTTCGGAGGATTTGTTAAAGACACAATAGACGTAAGTGTTTGAGTCATAACCAAGCAAGAAACCCTCATCGAACTTAGAAGCAAACTTCGAAGTCCTAGGCTTCTTGTTAAGAATGTAGCATTTACTCCCAAAAACACAAAAGTAAGAGATGTTGGGCTTATTACCAGTTAGGAGCTCATATGACGTCTTCTTAAGTATGTGGTGAAGATACTTCCCTATGGCTTCGACTGGGACCGCCAGGTCCTGGTTCATGAGCCTTCCGCCCGACTCCATCAACAGTTGGGCAGAACTGTGCCAACAGTTCACCACCAATTTCGGGAGTTCATACACCCGACCATACACCGAACTGGACCTTTTTGCTATCAAGCAGAAGGGGGGAGAGTCCCTGCGATCCTTAATCTAGAGGTTCTCCCAGGTACAAAACACTATTCCTTCTATCTCCAGTGCCTCTGTTATTGTGGCATTTAGACAGGGCGTACGAGACAAGAAGATGCTGGAGAAGCTGGCGACCAAGGAGATCACCATCTTCACGGAACTCTTCAGCTTAGCAGACAAATGCGCCAAGAAATCCTCCAAGGGTGAAGCCACTACCCCCAGGAGTGGCAAAAAGAAGAAAAAGTCCAATGGCAAGAAAAAGCTGTCGGTCGGCACACCTACTGCTGCAGCTGTCACAGCTCCGGGTGGCCGGGGGCCACACCCCGAGAAACGACCTCGACCGTCATCTAAAGACGGTGGCAGCTCTAAGATGTGGTGTCCTATACATAAGTCGAACAGCCACAACCTGAAAGACTACTGGGAGGTCCAGAACCTTGCCGAGTGCTACAACAAGTGCCGAGAAGAAGTTCCTTTCTGTCAAAGGGAAGGAAAACAGAAAGTTGACAAAGCTCCGGCAGAAGAGGTGTTAGGCTTTTAGCACCCTAAAAAGGTCTTGAAGGTTGTTTACACCTCCGTCGATGACGACTCCGATGTCTCTGACAATGAACTTCAGAAAACCATGAACACCATCTTTGGTTGTTCGTGGGACATCACCTCCCGCCGTGTCCTCAAGACCATGCGACGGGACATGGCCTCAGTAGCTCCCACTGCCAGGGCGGAGCCGCATCGGAAGTGGATGGACACTGCCATCACTTTTGATGCATCAGACTACCCTCGGAATATGATCCGAGCTGGCCAACTCCCATTGATGGTATCTCCGACCATCAACAACATCCAACTCCACCATGTAATGGTGGACGGAGGTTCGGGGCTAAACCTCATAAGCTTCGAAGCTTTCGTCAAGCTTCAGCTCCGACCATCGAACCTTCGCCCCTCCCGACCTTTCTCCGGAGTAGGTCCAGGGGCCATAACCCCACTCGGTGCAATTACTCTTCTGATGACCTTCGGGACCCAGGAGAATTACCGCACTTAGAAGTTGGTCTTCGACGTGGCACAGATCAACTTACCCTTCAACGCCATCTTGGGCAGGCCAGCCTTATACCAGTTCATGGCTGCTGCTCATTATGGCTACTTGGTGTTGAAGATGCCAACACCAGCTGGTGTTCTCCAGATCCGTGGAGATTGCACCGCCGGAGTGACAGCTCTGGAAGAACTCCACGCGCTTGCTATAGCACAGGAGGAAGAATCCGGAAAGGAGCAAGCTCTGAAACCCCTGAGCATTCGTCATCAAGGCTCAACCTCCGCACCTCGCGTGCAACCAAGCGACGACACCGACATTCCCGTCAAAGTCGTCCAAATCGGTTCCGACACCGCTCAGACCACCCGTATATCGGGAGGTCTGAATGACAAATAGGAACGCGCGCTCGTCACTTTCCTCCGGGCTAATATCGACGTGTTTGCCTGGCAACCGTCACAAATGCCTGGGATCCCTAGGGAAGTGATCGAGCATAATCTAAAAATCTATCCCGACGCTCGGCCTATACATCAGAAGCCTAAAAAGCAATCAGTAGAGCGACATAACTTCATACGTCAAGAAGTGAAGAAGTTGCTCGAAGCTGGATTCATCTGAGAAGTCTTCCACCCAAAATGGCTGGCAAATCCAGTCGTTGTACCCAAGGCCGGCGGGAAGCTTCGGATGTGTATCGACTACACTACACTAAATACGGCATGTCCAAAAGATCCATTCCCACTACCTAGAATAGATCAGATAGTGGATTCCACCTCCGGGTGTGAACTACTGTGTTTCCTATACGCATATTCTGGGTACCATCAAATCAGAATGTCTAGGGAAGATGAAGAGCATACCTCCTTCATCACAGTAAATGGATTATATTGTTATACTGCCATGCCATTCGGTCTCAAAAATGCTGCTTCAACATTTGTACGAGCTATGTACAAAACTTTTGGAGAGCTCATCAGAGACGTAGTGGAAGTGTATGTCAATGACATTATCATCAAGATTAAGAACAAGGAGTCATTCCTTGACACCTTGCAAGCTGTCTTCGACAAGTTGCGAGTCACTCGCACGAAGCTGAACCCGGACAAGTGTGTCTTCGGGGTTAGCTCCGGAAAACTTCTAGGTTTCTAGGTGAACCACCGAGGAATAGAAGCAAATCCAGTGAAGATAAAAGCTATTGAAGACATGCGGCCACCAGCCCGCATCAAGGACATCCAGAAGCTGACTGGATGTCTAGCTGCCCTCGGCCGGTTCATCTCAAGACTGGCGGAACGGGCGTTACCCTTATTCAAGCTATTGAGGAAGTCCGAACCATTCTAATGGTCTGAAGAAGCAGAAAAGGCATTCCAGGAGCTGAAGCAACTCCTCACCACCCTACTGCCCCTTGTTAGCTCCGAACCCTGGTGAGCCACTCCTGCTTTACATTTCAGCAACTGACGAAGTTGTCAGCATGGTCCTGGTTGCGGAAAGACCAGAACCATCTCCAGTTCAGGAATCCAGACCCCTTCGGGAGGCTCTGGAGCTACCTGAAGTCGAGTCTGAGTCCTAGCTCCCAGATCCTGATCCTCAAGGCGAAATGTCAAAGGATCCGTCTCCTTCAAATGAAGGAGTCACTACCGCTGAACAAGAAGATTCGGACCCCTCCGGGAGGGTCCGGATCACTTCAGGAGAAGCTTTGAGTTCCTCCAGCCGGAACTCAGAGGTTCCCGAACAAGGTCCGGACCCCTCCGGGATGGTCCGGGTAGATGAGGAGGAAGCTTCGAGCCCCTTAGGGAGGATCTAGACGGTTCAACGCTCAGTGTACTTCATCAGTGAAGTACTCCATGATGCCAAGACTCGGTACCTGGAGGTGCATAAGCTGCTCTACGCAGTTCTTATTGCCTCTAGGAAGCTCCAGCACTACTTCCAAGCTCACAAGATTTCAGTGGTAACATCTTATCCACTATGTGCAATCTTGCATAACCCCAATTCCACTGGGAACATTGCAAAGTGGGCAACGGAATTAGCCGATTTCGACCTTGAATTTGTCCTAAGACAAGCGATCAAAAGTCAAGCATTGGCGTACTTCGTGGCGGAATGGACCCCCTCTCCATCAAATCTTGGGGGCCCTTGTGAGCAGAAGTCGGAACCCAAGGTTCTGATCTTCATTGAGCCTCACTGGACTCTCTACTTCGACGGCTCTGTGCAGAAGCAGGGGGCCAGAGCTGGAGTCCTTCTCCTCGCTCCGACCGGGGAGAAGGTTAAATACATGGTGCACCTTGACTTCAAGGCAACCAACAACATGGCGGAGTATGAAGCACTAATTTATGGACTCAAGGTGGCACTATCGTGTGGTGTCAAGCAGCTGTTGGTAAAGGGTGATTCACAACTTGTTGTAAAACAAGTCAAAGGTGAATGTTGCTGCAACAACCCTCAACTAGCTGCATACCTACTTGAAGTCCAGAAGCTTCAGAAGGACTTCGACGTCTTGGATCTTTGCCATGTCCAGCGTCTCAACAACGCTGAAGCTAACAAACTCTCGATGAAAGCTTCAACCAGGGCTCCGGCTCCCAACGGAACCTTCGTCTGGAGGTTGTCTAAACCTACAGCTCAGCCTGCCGAACTAAGCGAAGGGGGCAAGACCAACACCTCGAAGCTGGTGGTCCCGATGGCCCTGTTACCGTGGCGTCCATCAAGGGTCGTAGGTGCTGCAGGAAGCTCCGAGCAACCCAGCATGCAAGACTCAAATCCTCAAGCTAGCTCCGATGCATGGATCTCGGAGATCCGGAGCTACTTGAAAGACAATTTCCTTCCTGAAGATAATGTATCCGCTGACCGAATAGTCAGATTGGCTAAAAGATACACACTGGTAGAAGGGGATCTCTACAGGCGTGGTGCCTACGGCTTCCTAATGCGGTGCATTACAAGGGAAGAAGGCTACGAGCTCCTCGCAGAAATCCATGGAGGCGAGTGTGGGAACCACATGTCCTCCCGCACGTTGGTCGGTAAAGCCTTCCGGCATGGCTTTTACTGGCCTACAGCGCTCCAGGATGCAACTGAGCTAGTGAAGAAATGCGAAGCATGCCAGTTCCATGCAAAACAAATTCACACACCGGCTCAGCCTCTACAAATTATACCTCCTACATGGCCTTTCGCTGTGTGGGGGATGGATATCTTGGGACCTTTCCAAGAGTCGTCTGAGGTTATAAGTTCCTGTACGTTGCCATTGACAAGTTCACCAAATGGCCGGAAGCAACTCCAGTTGTGACAATAAACAGGCAATCAACTATCAACTTTTTGCAGTCCATCGTATGCAGATTTGGAGTCCCAAACAAGATCATGACTGATAATGGGACCCAATTCACAAACTCTGCATTCCAAGGATATTGCAAAGACCTCGACATCCAAGTCATCTACGCTTCCGTAGCTCACCCGGCAAGCAACGGCGAAGCCGAGAGAGCAAATGTAGAAATCCTAAAAGGACTCAAGACGTGCACATATGAGCGCTTGAAAAAACATGGAGCCAACTGGATCAAAGAGCTTCCGCCCACTCTATGGGCCAACAAGACAACTCCAAACCGGTCAACTAGAGAGACACCCTTCTTCCTGGTGTACGAAGCTGAAGCAATCCTTCCTCTGGAAATCACCTTGGGGTTGCTCCGGGTACGGACCTTCGACGATGCCACGCAGGACCAGCTCCAGCGTGAAGACCTTGACCTCCTTGAAGAGGGAAGGTGCCGAGCAGCTATTCGGAATGCCCAATACCGCCAAGCTCTTTGGTGCTATCACCAAGGGCATGTTCACAGCCGACAACTTGAGGAAGGCGATCTGGTGCTACGGAGAATACAAACTCGCGAAGGGTTAAACAAACTCTCCCCCAGCTGGGAAGGACCTTTTCGAGTGATCAAAGTATCCCGTCCTGGATGTGTTCGCTTGGCAACCGAGGATGGACACTTCTCCCTAATCCTTGGAACATTAAGCACCTCCGTAAGTTCTACGCTTAATATCACAGAGGTGAGTGAAAGCATCTAGGCCCCACCTCATGTAGTACGGTTTTGGTGATTAATGACAACCATTGAACTTTACTAATGAATTTGTGAATGCAAGGTCCCCATAAACACTCAATAAAATGAAATGAACATGTCATTGGAGACCCATAGATACTCAACTTTCGAGATCAAATTCATGAGATAAAGACAAGATGTGAAGGCTCTATGTCTAAGTCACTCAATCAAAAATTGACAACATACAATGCTTAAGAATCATCAGAGAGCCTTGTGGAACAAATGTCTAAGAGGTCATTCGAGCAAGACACAAAAGATTCACTCAAAACAACTCGTAGCAAACAAAATCAACTCACCGGATCAACCGATGATTTCCAAAATGAACACATCGGTCGAGTTGATTCAACTAAAGAAAAAGACCTCAGACAAATGAACTCACCGGATCATCCGATGTGAAGGGCTCAACAACATCGGTGCATCAGTACAGTTTGCAGTACAATTGGACCAAGTGAAGCACCGGATCATCCGATGTGCAGACTTACACACATCGGTTGATCACTCCAGTAAGCATCAAGATCAAGCAAATTCTGGAGGAAGAGCCACCAGATCATCCGATGAGAAGACAGGGGGCAACATCGGTCTAATAACGGTAATATCTGACAAAATGACGTCAGCCGAAGTAATTACACCGATGATAACTAGAGGGGAGACATCGGATCATCCGGTGTTCACAGTAAAGTTCTGTCAGCCTACTTTTCCAACGGCTATTTCAGTTAAGCTGGCTATAAAACCCCTCTAACCCTGTCATTCCGAAGAGTCTTGATCACCTGAAGCCAACTACACATCCAAGAGCATTCAAGACTATAGAGCATACATTTCCACACTTTTAGATCATTTGTAATAGGCTAGAGAGAAGCTTATGTGTGCGTTCTTTCTTTGTGATTGAACTCTCTAGGCTAGTAAGAAGTTGAAGAAGATCGTTCCGGAGCTTGCCAAGGTGTGTGTGGAAGCCTGGAACATCGAAGGTTGTACAAGGCTTGAGCTCCACCTTGCCGGAGATGGCGAACGGAGAAGATTAGTGAAGACCCCATTGTCTCGGTGACATTGGAAGTGGCAAAACCCTTCGGTGGGTGCCACAACGTGGACGTAGGAAGATCCTTGCGATCTTGCCGAACCACGGGATAAACCTTCGTGTCCCCTAGCGTTTGCATTTCTCTCCCTCTCTTTACATTATGCAATCTTTACTTCACAAGTTATATCTACGTTGATTGCATAGTTAGAACCGCATTGGGAATTGGGCTTAAGTAGTTCGTTTTTAATTGCCTTAAAATTTGAAAGAAAGCCCAATTCACCCCCCCCCCTCTTGGGCGTTTCGATCCTTACAATTGGTATCAGAGCTAGGTTGCTCATAGGATCATTCTAGCTTCACCGCTAGAGAGCAAAAATGGCCAAGGTTGGGGGTTCGGTTCCTATCTTCGAGGGCAAGAATTTTGCCTATTGGAAAGCACGCATGTGCGCTTACCTTGAGGATATTGCCCCCGAAGTTTGGGAAGCGACTCATGCGGGATTTGGAGAACTTAACTATGTGGGTGATCAAGTTAAGTGGGATGCTAAGGCTAGGAATGCTATTTATGAATGCATAAGTCAAGATGTCTTCTCTAGGATTGCTAGTAAGGAGAAAGCTTGTGAAATTTGGGCTTGCTTGATAGAAATCCATGAGGGCTCATCTCGTGTAAAGGAACTTAAATATCACATGCTCAAAGCTAAATATGATGAATTTAAGATGCTTCCTCATGAAAATGTTAATGAAATGTTTTCACGCTTAAATGTTCTTATTGAGGAAATTAATGCTCTTGACATTGCGTCTCTTGGCAAGGGACTTATTAACCGCAAGATCCTCATGCTCCTTCCCAAGCCGAAGTACAACATCAGCAACTCCATGCTCCAAAAGGAATCACTTGACAACATTGAAGTTTCGGAGCTCATTGGAGAAATACACGCTCATGAGATGAGTGTACTTGGAATGATGGAGCAATCATCATCAAAAACAATTGCTCTAAAGGCCTCCACCAAGAAGACAAGCTTCAAGAAGAAGAAGGTGGTTGAGTCTAGCTCAAGTGAAGAAGAGCAAGCGTCAAGTGAAGATGACGATGATGAGCTTGCCTTGATGATGAGAAAGTTCTCACGCTTGAACTCCAAGATCACCAAAAAGGGATACACCTTTGATCCCAAGAAGGCATTTCTACCAAGAAGAGACGATCGCAAGATATGCTACAATTGCGGAGATCAAGGCCACATCTCCTATGATTGTCCAAAACCGGACAAAAGGAGAGAGAACTACAAAGGCAAGCAACGCAAGCTTGAAGAAAGTGATGATGATGAAGAAGAAGCCAAGCCCAAACAAAGAGCCTTTGGGAAGAAGAAGCAAGACAAGGGCAAGAAGGCAAGACTCTTCCCAAAGAGGAGAAGTGGCCCACAAAAGGTGTTTATGTGTGAGGCAAATGAATGGGTCACCGACGAAGAAACAAGTGATGAAGAGAGTGGAGAAGAAGAAGAAAGCTTGGCCGGCCTTGCCATTGCCAACCATGATGACTCACCTCTTCCTCCACCACCCATGTGCCTCATGGCTAAAGGTAACACCAAGGTATGTGACGACTCTAGTGATGATGAGCTTTCCCCCGATGATTTAACTTCTTTGATTAATGAATATCATGCTATCATTAAGAGAGAGAAGAGTAAGGTTAAAACTCTTGAAGAAATTCGTGCTAAACTTGAGAGTGCTAACCTTCATTTGCTTGACAAGTATGAAAGCATACTTAAAGAGCATGACACGCTCAAATCTCATGTCAAGCAAATTGAGGAAGAAAATGCTAAAATCAAGGTAGACAATGATGAGCTCAACATAGCACACCAAACTCTCTTGGAGGAGCACAACAAGCTAACTCAAGAATACCAAACACTTAACATTGCTCATGACATGCTTGATCAAGAGTTAAAAGATGCAAAGAAACAAACTCTTAATGATAAGATATCCATTACTTCGCATGTCTCTAATGTCTTGGACAAGTCTTTGTCTTTAAAAGCTAATGCTAGGGAGAAGGACTTGTTGGAAGAAATTGAGAGTCTCCGCACTAGTGTGGCTAGACTTTCAAAAGGTGAAGTCAAGCACAAGGAAATCCTCTTCCAACAAGCAAAAGCCTTTAACAAAAGAGGACTTGGATCCTTCCCGGTGCCCAACAAAGGAAAGGTGCCCTCACCGGAGCTTAGAACAAGCTTCATCAAGGAAGTTGGTTCTTATTGCCAACATTGTGAGGTCACCGGTCACCACACAAGGGAGTGTCCTCTTCCTAACCGACCTTCACCTAAATTGCCTACTAACTACAAATCTATTTTCAATGATCGCTATTATCTTATTAGTAAAGTGAATGGCAAGGTGAAAGCTAGGTTCATTGGCAAAGACATGAAGAGCATGAAGGGGAAGCTCCCCAAGCAACTTTGGGTCCCAAAGACACTTGTATCTCACATACAAGGACCTAAGTTGGCTTGGGTGCCTAAAGTCAAAAATTAACTTCATGTGTGTAGGTGAACTACAAAGCCGGAGGAAAGCATTGGGTACTCGATAGTGGGTGCACTCAACACATGACCGGCAATGATGGTATGTTCACCACCATAGAAAACCCCGATAATCATGAACAAGTCACTTTTGGTGAAAATTCTAAGGGTAAGGTAATAGGATTAGGTAAAATTGCTATCTCTAATGATTTATCCATTTCTAATGTGTTGTATGTTAAGTCGCTTAGCTTTAATCTACTTTCCATTGCACAACTTTGTGATCTTGGACTAACATGCACATTTAGCAAAAATGATGTTGTTGTGAGTAGTGAGGCAAGCAAAGAGCTAATCTCAAAGGGTTTCGGCATGGACATCTCTACTTAGTAGACTTCTCCAACAAGAATGCTAGCCTAACCACTTGTCTTTTCACTAAGACAAGCTTGGGTTGGCTATGGCACCGACGCATAGCACACATTGGAATGAGCAAACTCAAGAATTCATTCAAGCTTGGGATGGTGACCGGCGTGAAGGATGTGACGTTTGAGAAGAACAAGCTTTGTAGCGCTTGTCAAGCCGGGAAGCAAGTTGCTTCACACCACCCAATGAAGACAATGGTGTCAACCTCCAAGCCACTTGAACTACTCCACATGGACCTCTTCGGACCGTCCACATACCAAAGCCTTGGCGGTAACCTCTATTGTCTTGTTATAGTTGATGACTACTCTCGCTATGCTTGGACTCTATTTTTAGGTGACAAGAGTGAAACTCCGGAAGTGTTCAAGACCTTCGCCAACCGTGCTCAAAGGGAATTCCAACTTCCCATTATCAAGGTCCGGAGTGACAACGGCACCGAATTCAAGAACTACAACATTGGGGAGTGGTGTGACCGTGAAGGTGTGAAGCATGAATTCTCCGCCACATACACTCCTCAACAAAACGGTGTCGTTGAGAGGAAGAACAAAACCCTCATCACTCTTGCAAGAGGAATGCTTGATGACTACGGCACGTCGGAGAAGTTTTGGGCCGAAGCAATCAACACGGCGTGCCATGCCGCAAACAGGGTCTATCTTCACCGACTACTCCAAAAGACCCCATATGAGCTTCTCATTGGGAGAAAGCCCAACATCTCCTACTTTAGAGTCTTTGGGTGCAAATGCTACATCTACCGCAAGAAAAGGCTCGGTAAGTTTGAAAGAAGATGTGATGTTGGCATTTTTATTGGTTATGCATCAAACTCAAAAGCATATCGAGTATTCAACCAAACCTCCGGTCTAGTTGAAGTTGTGATGTTGAGTTTGATGAGACTAATGGCTCCCAAGAGGAGAGTTTTGGTCATGATGAAATAGATGATGAGCCTCTACGAGAAGCCATGAAGAACATGACCATTGGAGACATCAAGCCGGAAGTTGAAGAGGGCCATGATCAAGGGGGAGCTTCAAGTTCCAACAACAACACCTCCATGGCGCCTCAAGTAGACGAAGAGGAGAAAGATGATCCATTGCCAACTCAAGACTCACAAGCAATACAACATCAAGATGAAGAAGAAGTCCATGATCAAGTCCAACCACAAGAGGAGCAACACGCTTCACCACCGCCAAGTGCTTCACAAACACTTATGAGGCATGGACGCATCTCCAAGGCGCATCCAATGGAACAAATCATTGGAAGTCCTTCAAGGGGCGTAAGTACTCGTTCCCGCCACGTTGCCTCATTTTGTGAGCACTACTCGTTTGTTTCGTGTGTAGAACCCACTCACGTTGAGGAAGCACTCCAAGACCCAAATTGGGTGATGGCTATGCAAGAAGAACTCAACAACTTCATCCGCAATGAAGTTTGGGTGTTGGAGGAGCGACCCAAGGACAAGAACGTCATCGGAACAAAGTGGGTGTACCACAACAAACAAGACGAGAATGGCGTTGTGGTCCGCAACAAGGCAAGACTTGTGGCCAAAGGGTTCTCGCAAGTTGAAGGACTAGACTTTGGGGAGACATTTGCTCCGGTCGCCCGGTTAGAGGCAATTCGTATTCTCCTTGCTTTTGCTTCACATCATAATATTACTCTTTGTCAAATGGATGTGAAAAGTGCCTTTCTTAATGGCTACATTAATGAGCTTGTTTATGTTGAACAACCTCCCGGGTTTGAAGATCCGAGGAATCCTAACCATGTGTATAGGTTGCACAAGGCGCTCTACGGGCTCAAGCAAGCACCTAGGGCATGGTATGAACGACTATGGGACTTCCTCATCATGCAAGGATTTAAGATCGGGAGGGTGGACACCACACTCTTCACCAAAGACATCAACGGAGATTTGTTCATTTGTCAAATTTATGTTGATGATATTATCTTTGGTTCAACTAACAAAGCTTTTAGCCATGAGTTTGGCAAAATGATGTCTAGGGAATTCGAGATGTCAATGATTGGAGGGCTCAACTTCTTCCTTGGATTCCAAATCAAGCAACTTCAAGAGGGAACCTTCGTCTACCAAGAGAAATACACCAAGGACCTCTTGAAGAAATTTGAGATGGGGGATTGTAGCTCAAGAAGCACTCCAATGGCAACAAATTGCCATCTCGACGCGGATAAGGACGGTAAACCTATTGACCAATCTCACTACCGCTCTATGATTGGTTCATTGCTTTATCTTACCGCATCTAGGCCCTATATAATGTTTAGTGTATGCTTATGTGCTCGCTTTCAAGCGGCTCCTAAAGAATCGCATAAGAAGGCGGTCTTTAGGATACTAGGTATCTTAAGCATACCCCTAGTATGGGCTTGTGGTACCCTAAAGGTACAACCTTCCAACTCTTGGGATACTCGGATTCGGACTTTGCCGGATGCCGCGTGGATCGCAAGAGTACCTCCGGTGGGTGCCACTTGCTTGGGCGTTCCCTAGTGTCTTGGTCTAGCAAAAAGCAAAACTCCGTCGCCTTGCCCGCGGTGGAAGCGGAGTATATAGCGGTCGGTGCATGTTGTGCCCAAATTCTTTACATGAAGCAAACCCTTTTGGACTTTGGTATTAAACTTGGTTGTGTGCCTCTCCTTTGTGACAATGAAAGTGCGGTTAAGATAGCTAAAAACCCCGTTCAACACTCCCGCACTAAGCACATTGATATTCGCCACCACTTTTTGAGGGACCGTGAAGCTAAGGGAGACATCTCATTGCGAGGTATTAGGTCCGAAGAACAATTGGCAGATATCTTCACTAAACCACTTGATGAGAAAACCTTTTCTAGGCTTAGAAGTGAATTAAATGTGCTAGATGCAACGAACGTCATGTAAGAATGCATATCATGTAGGTCTTGCCTAACTCTCAAAGGATAGGGGTGAGCTAGGGTTAGCTTGGGATGAAAGTTCTTTTGGGTGTACCCAAGGTTTGGAGAGTGGCTCTCCCTGAAGAAGCCTTTGAAAGGACCAAATTTGGCGAGATAGATTTATTTTATGTCTTGCATAGTGCCTGCCATATCTATTGCATTAAAATGTTTGGCATTGCATAACGGTAGATTGTCACAAAGGGGAACCCACCTCATGAGAAAGAGACTTGTTTGAACTGCAATATCTCAACTCATATAAGGTGGAAAGAACGAAATGTTAGGTGCGTTAATGCCTAGAGGAACATGCTTCATTGAGATAGTAGTCTTCATACTCTACCTCACAAAGCATGGGCCTTACATTTCATTTGGATAATTTCCTTCCTTTTTTCTCGATTGTTCAAATTGTTTTAAGGACTAGCCAAATTATTGGCATATTAGTATTTTTGAGGGGTAAGGGTTGCCCAAAAAGTCCTAAGACATGTGTTTCCCATTGTTTGATTGTTTGGTCAAAGGACATATATGGGATGTTGGTGTTTAGTTATCATCGGATTATCCGATGCCTAGGTCCATCCCCCATCGGATCAGTAGGTGTTCAAAATCCAAGTGCCAGTTAAGTCAATATCCAAAATCGACCGATGAGTTCAAACAGAAAAACATCGGTCCATCCGATGTTCACAATTCTGAAACCTTGATGAATTCCACCGATGCTTTTCCATCTAACGTCGGACCATCCGGTGTCAACTTCCCTCTCCTGAATACCCTTACTGTGCCATTCATCCGATGATCAAAACCCTACACGTCGGTCCATCCGATGTCTTCAGTGACTCTTTGAATATCCATACTGTACTATTCGACCGATGTCCACATCAATAAGCATCGGTCCATCCGGTGTTTAAAAAAAAACGGCTAGGGTTTGGGACCCACTATTTGAACTTGGCCGTACCCCCTTTCCTCTTCCTTCTCCCGATCCCGACGCCGCCAGCCGATTCTTCTCGCGCCCTCCATCTCCTCCGCCGCCGGACGCCGCCGCCCTGGTCGTCCAGTTGAGCGCCAGGTTAGGGCCCGTCTGACAGAGGAAGATTGGTCCGAGCTAGAGCGGGAGGACGAGAGACTTGCAGAGGCTGAGGCTCAGGGGGAGAACCTGCAGCACATTTTGATGAGTAGGTTTAGGCCCGATCTTCCGAAAGGTATGTCGATTGGGGTGGAGAACTCGACGTTGATGATCCGCGGCACTCGAGCGGTTCGAGTACCCCTGCAATCACTACACCACGGCTCCGTTGGTTATCAACCGTGCTGCACACGCTTGACCTCGCCAAGAAGGCTAATCCCTGCAAGTGCAATCGAGAACACGAGCAAGAACGTAGAAGACACGATTGGAAATCGCGAAATTGGGGTCTCACAAACCGTAGAACGGCGATTTTATTGATCTAAGCAAAACCCACCGAATATGACCGGCGGCTGCAGTATTTATAGGCTAGGGTTCGACCAAAACACGATTAGACGCGTCCCTAATGGACTCTTACGGGATACAAGGCCCAAAGGCCCGATTCGGTGGCGCAGCACCGGACAGAAATCTGGACTCGACTTGTTTCGACGATTCCCAATGACTCCGGAGGAATTTTGAGGTGGGACCAGAACCATTGGAAAGTTTATCTTCTCCTCTTTCCGTGCATATGTAGAACGTCGAAAACGGAGTCCGTATGCCTCCTGGGCGTCTGTTTTAAGGTGGACTGCTCCTGGACTCCGAGTTGAACTCGAGTCCGAGTTGTAAACTATTTCCATCTACTTGTGGACGTCCCAGGTGGTTGTCCACGCTCCCAAGGCCTCCTTCCTTCAATTGTTGATCTTCTCCATTATTCCTAATAACAATTAAATCATCACATAGCAATCTATTCTCAAACTCACATGCAAAAGAAGTTAAGAACGAATTCACCTGCTGATTTAATAACCGTGCCCGTGCTCTTGTGATTGGTCCTTGCAGTTCAATGCACGTCTCTGCTGTTGTGATGTCCTCATCATCCTCCCCCTCTTGAATTGGAGTCGTCCTCGACTCAAGTTCATCTTCTTCTCCCAAGTACGGTCGCAAATCTGAAATGTTAAATGTAGGACTAACCCCAAAATCGGGAGGCAATTCAAGCTTATATGCATTATCATTAATCTTTTCAACGATCTTAAAAGGACCAGCAGCTCGTGGCATAAGTTTAGATTTTCTCAAGTCGGGAAATCGCTCTTTTCTCAAATGTAACCACACCAAATCGCCCGGTTCAAGTTTTACTTCTTTTCTACCTTTACTACCTGCAATCCTATACTTCTCATTCATCATTTCAATATTTTTCTTTGTAGTTTCATGCATCTTAAGAATGAATTCAGATCGTTGTGTAGCATCCAAATTTATAGTTTCAGAAGGAGGCAAAGGTAGTAAATAAATAGGAGCACGGGGATTGAAACCATACACTACCTGGAATGGACTTACCTTTGTCATGGAGTGAACGGATCTGTTGTAAGCAAATTCTATATGTGGTAAACACTCCTCCCACAACTTCAAATTTGTTTTCAAGACAGCCCGTAACATAGTGGATAAAGTACGATTAACTACCTCGGTCTGTCCATCCGTTTGTGGGTGACATGTAGTTGAAAACAGCAACTTGGTTCCCAATTTATACCACAAAGTTCTCCAAAAATGACTTAAAAATTTTGCATCACGATCAGAAACAATGGTATTTGGCACACCATGTAAACGAACAATTTCCGTCATAAATAAATCAGCAATGTGTGAGGCATTATCATTCTTATGACAAGGTATAAAGTGTGCCATTTTGGAAAAACGATCAACAACTACAAAAATACTATCCCTCCCCCTCTTAGTCCTAGGCAATCCCAAAACAAAGTCCATAGAAATATCCTCCCAAGGTACACTAGGAACAGGAAGAGGCATATAAAGACCATGTGGGTTAAGACGAGACTTAGCTTTGTTGCAAGTAGTGCATCGTGACACGTAGCGCTCGACATCACGCCTCATCTTTGGCCAAAAGAAGTGTGTGGACAGCACGTCTTCAGTTTTCTTCACTCCAAAATGTCCCATCAAACCTCCTCCATGTGCTTCCTGCAAAAGCAATAGACGAACGGAGCTAGCTGGAACGCATAGCTTGTTAGCACGATAGAGGAGACCCTCTCGCAGCACATATTTATTCCAAGTTCTTCCTTCTCTACAATTTTCAAAAGCAACTTTGAAGTCCAAATCAGTAGGATATAATGCTTTAATTGTTTCCAAACCAAAGATTTTATGATCAAGTTGGGACAGCATGGTATAACGCCTAGATAATGCATCGGCAATGATATTTTCCTTCCCTTTCTTATGCTTAATGATGTATGGAAATGACTCTATGAACTCAATCCATTTAGCATGTCGTTTATTCAGATTGGTTTGACACTTAAGATACTTCAATGATTCATGATCGGAATGTATGACAAACTCCTTAGACCAAAGATAATGTTGCCAAGTTTGTAATACACGGACTAAGGCATACAATTCCTTATCATAAGTGGAGTAATTCAGAGAAGGACCATGAAGTTTTTCACTAAAGAAAGCAACGGGTTTACCTCCTTGTATGAGAACTCCTCCAATACCAATGCCGCTTGCATCGCATTCTAGCTCAAAGGTCTTGTCAAAATCAGGAAGTTGTAGTAATGGTGCTTGTGTAAGCTTCGATTTGAGAGCATCAAAAGCTTGTTGCTGCTGTTCGCCCCATCGAAATGGAACTCCCTTCTTCGTTAGCTCATGTAGAGGTGCTGCAATGGTGCTGAAATCCCGCACAAAGCGCCGATAAAATCCTGCAAGACCAAGAAAACTACGAACCTGTGTGACGGTAGTTGGGGCTGGCCAGCTGGTGATTGCTTCAATTTTTGCCTCATCCATCTCAATTCCCTGCGAGGAAACGACATAGCCAAGAAACGAGACTCGATTGGTGCAAAAAACGCACTTTTCGAGGTTACCAAACAAACGTGCATCTCTCAAAACAGTAAAAACAGCACGTAAATGATCAAGATGTTCATCATATGACTTGCTGTAAATGAGGATATCATCAAAGTAAACCACCACAAATTGTCCAATGAAAGCACGTAAAACCTCGTTCATTAATCGCATAAAGGTGCTGGGTGCATTAGTTAAACCAAAAGGCATGACTAACCACTCATAAAGTCCAAACTTGGTTTTAAATGCAGTTTTCCATTCATCTCCTAGTGCCATTCTAATTTGGTGGTAACCACTACGCAAGTCAATTTTTGTGAAGATGATAGCACCACTCAATTCATCAAGCATGTCATCTAATCGAGGAATAGGATAACGATATTGAATGGTGATGTTATTAATCGCTCGACAATCAACACACATGCGCCAACTACCATCTTTCTTAGGAACCAAAAGAACAGGAACGGAACAAGGGCTAAGGCTTTCACGAATGTACCCGCGGTCCAAAAGATCTTGGACTTGTCGCTGAATTTCCTTAGTTTCTTGTGGATTCGCCCTGTAAGCTGCACGATTTGGCAAACTTGCTCCTGGAATCAAATCGATCTTGTGTTCAATGCCTCTCATCGGTGGTAAACCAGGGGGTATCTCGGAGGGAAACACATCCTCAAACTCCTGCAAAAGGTTAGCAACAGCAGGGGGCAATGCAATAGACAATTCATGAAGTGAAAACATGGCTTCTTTGCAAACTAAAGCATAGCACATCCCCTTAGCATCGAATAAATCAGCAAGTTCAGATTTAGTTGCGAGCAATGATGGTGATTTTAACTTAATAACTTGCTGTTTTTCAGATTCTAATTTAGTTGCGTTGCCCTCACGAATTTTACTCTTCTCAAAATGCACAATTTCAGCAGGAGTCATGGGGAGCAAAGTGATTTTCTTTCCCTTATGCATGAGAGTATATTTATTGGTTCTACCATGATGAATAGCATCTGTATCAAATTCCCAAGGACGACCCAATAAAAGAGAACAAGCATCCATAGGAACAACATCAAAATCAGCAAAATCATGGTATGAACCAATTGAAAAATGGATTCTCGCTGTTTGTGTTACCCGAACCTTACCGCTGTTGTTGAACCATTGAATGTGGTACGGATGAGGGTGTGCTCTTGTTGTCAAACCGAGTTTCTTGACGACGTCCGTGTTTACCAAGTTATTGCAGCTACCTCCATCAATTATAGTGTGTACACGGCAGTCCTTGACGACGAGAAACATGTGGAAGAGGTTGTGTCATTGTAGCTTGTCGTCGGTCTCCACTTTGGAGCTCAAGGCACGCTGCACAATGATGCTCCTATAGTTCTCCGTCGCCGCTGCACCAAGTACCTCTTCTTCGGTGTGTTCGTCATTTGGATCTGTAAAGTCAGTAGCAAGAGAATATTCATCTTCAACATCCGAAGTACTATCATACCCGCCATCGTCGCGTGCTATGTATGCTCGTTTGCTCGGGCAATCTCTCATCATATGACCAAGTCCCTGGCAGCGGTGACACTTAATGTCGGAAGTACGACCCGTAGAAGGAGTGGACGACGAAGGCTTGAATGATGTCGCCTTGCTGCCTTCCGACACGCGAGAAGGTGGAGCAGCAGGTATAGTTCGTTGGCCGCCATTGGGTGGTGTAGTCGCTGCACGGGGGGCCGAAGATGGTGCTGTTTTGGATGGTGTAGTTGCTGCACGCGGCGTGAAGTTGCTCCTCGAGCGTTGTTGCTGTTGTTGTCGGCCCTGCAATTCTTTTTCTGCCAACATAGCAAGCTGAAACAATCTGTTAACAGTATCATATTCTTTGTAATCAACAATGTCCTGAATTTCACGCCTCAACCCCCCATAAAAACGAGCTATTTTATCATCCATGTCCTCCACTACCCCACAACGCAGCATACCCTTTTGTAACTCTTGATAATACTCCTCTACGGACATGTTACCTTGGTCTAAACGCTGCAATTTTTTGCGAAGGTCCCGCTGAAAAGATGGAGGAACAAATCGAACACGCATAGCTTCCTTTAATCTATCCCATGTTGGAGGATCAGTTCTAGTTTTAACAAGTTCATTCCACCATATGATAGCAAAGTCCTTAAACTCACTAGTGGCTTGACGAACTCTATGTTGTTCAGGAACAAGATGGGAATTAAATTTTTGCTCTACTGTCATCTCCCAATCAAGATAAGCCTCAGCATCATAAGCACCAGAAAAAGAGGGTATAGTAAATTTCACTTTAGCAAAAGGATCATCAGGAGGGCGGTTATAATTGTTATGATTATTACCTCCCATACCTCGACGATAAAGTGGCAGTCTTGGCTGATTACTGTGATCTTCCAGTTCATCATAAGCATTGTCTTCTTGTCTTCCAGCGAGAGGCAACCGAGCCTCAAAAGTATTCATCCGAAGAGCAAGGTCATCCAGTTTGCGAGTCAAGTTCGCCAATGACTCCTCTGTTGATGCGTTGTATTTGGCGAACATATCACGTAACTCAACATGTTGAACACATTCGTCATTATTTTCTTCTCTTGCCATTGTTAGTAAGAAACAAAAGACAACAAAAAAATGTTATCCCTATCAACTACAGTGACAATGTGGAAGGTGGAAGAAAAGAATCTCTCTCGCTCAAGCGTCTTACCACGCTCTTACAAGTGTTCTTACCGACACAGCAGGTGGTGTGGACGGTGAGATGAACCAATGAAGCGTGGGGTGATTGCAAAGGTACCTGTTATGCTCAAGAGAAAGGTGGAGCTTGGATGGTATAATATGGTGGCTAATAAGCAGAAAATCGTTAACAGCTAAACAAAGTTGAATAAGTATTCAATGTAGGAAACTGTTGCTGGTCAACTGAGTGCCCTAGAGCCTAGCACAACACAAGGAAGTATCAAGGCAAAAGAAAGACAGAATGATATAACCAAACAAACAGCACCAAGTGGTATAGGCCAATTGCTTTAATATGCGTGCTCTTCACTATTTTTTTTTTCTTTTTTGTAATATTTTTTTGATATTTTTTCTTTACTCAGTAGCAAAAATATAGGAAGCACACAAATTTGCAGCTCAATTGGATGTAATATGCGGCCTATAGAAAATCAAGAAGGTTCTTTAAAATTCGTGCTGAAACTTCGGAGGCCGGATAGCCTATCTTCTGAGGGGAATTTGGGCAATCTAATTTCGCCGAACGCGGCTACGCTGCAGAAAATCAGATGCGAAATTTCGCGTAGATGAATTTGAAAAAAAAATCGCCCGATTTCGAGTTCGTATGCGAAAGTTATGGCCGTTTTAAGGTAGGCTGTCCGAGTTACGTTTTTTTTGGATGTTGATTCCAACTCGGTTTGAGAACAGAACTCGCAAACGGATACGAAAACGATCGGGAATTTGCACAGCAACTAATGGGGTGGTGTGTGATGATTCAAGGATGAATGGCACAAATATTTGTCACCTAATCTAGGGCTGGCGATGCGGGAGTTCACGCAAGGCGGCTAGCTAGGGCAAACCGATGAACGTGGCGGATCGGTTTGTTATTTAGGGATTGTGGAATAGGTGTCGAATAGCAAGAAAACAAGGACGAAACACGATAACTAGGACCAAAAAACACAAAGCTAAACCAGCAACAAGACTCAACCACACGAATGCAAACTCAACAATGCAAACTGAAAAACGAAACTGCAGGCACTATAGTCTGGGAAGCGGGAAAAACGATCTAATTTTTTTTTTTGTGGCTTTTTTGTGGACTCTAGGTACGAAACAAAATCGATCTAATGGAAGGAAGGAAAACAAAGATACCTCACGGGCAACCTGGAAATCTGATACCAATTGATGAGTAGGTTTAGGCCCGATCTTCCGAAAGGTATGTCGATTGGGGTGGAGAACTCGACGTTGATGATCCGCGACACTCGAGCGGTTCGAGTACCCCTGCAATCACTACACCACGGCTCCGTTGGTTATCAACCGTGCTGCACACGCTTGACCTCGCCAAGAAGGCTAATCCCTGCAAGTGCAATCGAGAACACGAGCAAGAACGTAGAAGACACGATTGGAAATCGCGAAATTGGGGTCTCACAAACCGTAGAACGGCGATTTTATTGATCTAAGCAAAACCCACCGAATATGACCGGCGGCTGCAGTATTTATAGGCTAGGGTTCGACCAAAACACGATTAGACGCGTCCCTAATGGACTCTTACGGGATACAAGGCCCAAAGGCCCGATTCGGTGGCGCAGCACCGGACAGAAATCTGGACTCGACTTGTTTCGACGATTCCCAATGACTCCGGAGGAACTTTGAGGTGGGACCAGAACCATTGGAAAGTTTATCTTCTCCTCTTTCCGTGCATATGTAGAACGTCGAAAACGGAGTCCGTATGCCTCCTGGGCGTCTGTTTTAAGGTGGACTGCTCCTGGACTCCGAGTTGAACTCGAGTCCGAGTTGTAAACTATTTCCATCTACTTGTGGACGTCCCAGGTGGTTGTCCACGCTCCCAAGGCCTCCTTCCTTCAATTGTTGATCTTCTCCATTATTCCTAATAACAATTAAATCATCACATAGCAATCTATTCTCAAACTCACATGCAAAAGAAGTTAAGAACGAATTCACCTGCTGATTTAATAACCGTGCCCGTGCTCTTGTGATTGGTCCTTGCAGTTCAATGCACGTCTCTGCTGTTGTGATGTCCTCATCACATTTGGTCAGAGAGCGACACTGACGACAGTGTCGAGGAGTATTTCCCTCCTCCCCCCTCTCCCCGACAGCACGACGCGGAGGCTGGAGGTTCTACAGCGCCACCACCCACTCCACCTCCCGTCACTGAGGCGCAGGTCACAGAGCCGTCTGAGCTGACTTCACTCCTCCAGCAGATGGTCGAGCAGCAGAGGCTAGACAGGCTGGCCGCCGAGCAGGCCCACGCGGAGCAGGCTGCACGTCTTCTTGAGCTCCAGCAGCAGCAGGAGATGCAGCGTCAGATTGCCCGTGAGAGGCGTGAGGACACTGACCGGTTGACGGGGCTCATCGACCAGATGCACCAGCGCACTCTGGACCAGCAGCAGCAGACGCAACAGGCGATGATGGGGATCCTGGGGTTAATCACCAACCTCTACACCCAGACCGGGATCGCCCTCCCATCGCAGCTGCCTGGAGTAGCTCCTCCGCCTCTCGTCTTGGCTCCAGCTGCTGCACCAGTGGCTCCAGTTCCCTCCACTCCGATCCCTTCGTTCAGCATGTCCCCGCTGCTGGCTCCTGGTGCTCCTCTTCACTCCCCACTGCCGGCCACGACACTGTTTCTTCAGACGCCGGCCTCCGTCACCAGTGCCCCTGCTCCAGCACCTCCTCCTCAGCAGGCACCGACGGTGGCACCTTCGGCTCCGGCAGCACCCTCCTCCGCTACTCCGGCCAGCAGCTCCGGCGACAGCGGCGGTGACCAGTTCGTCATCGCGCCCAGCTCTCAGGGTCCGTAGGCGCTCGGATCCCTTTTTTGGTGCCTTGATGCCAAAGGGGGAGAAGAGTTAGAGGAGTCAGGGGGAGTCCTAGTGTAAGGGGGAGTCGAGGAGTCGAGTCCAGCTTATCTTTGCTTATCTTTATTGTATTTGCGTATTTGCTACATTTGGTGTGTAATGAACCTATTTCCATGAGTTGTTAATCATTTGAACTCATTTGATGTTTATCTATGATTATGATCTCTTTGAATTCACACTTGTGTTATTAATTGATGTTTAAAGCTTCAAGTGCGACATCCGTATTCATTGCATATCTCATTCTATCAAATTCACTACCATTGTGCCTTGATTATTGTGTTGACATCAATCACCAAAAAGGGGGAGACTGAAAGCATCTAGGCCCCCCCTCATGTAGTACGGTTTTGGTGATTAATGACAACCATTGAACTTTACTAATGAATTTGTGAATGCAAGGTCCCCATAAACACTCAATAAAATGAAATGAACATGTCATTGGAGACCCATAGATACTCAACTTTTGAGATCAAATTCATGAGATAAAGACAAGATGTGAAGTCTCTATGTCTAAGTCACTCAATCAAAAATTGACAACATACAATGCTTAAGAATCATCAGAGAGCCTTGTGGAACAAATGTCTAAGAGGTCATTCGAGCAAGACACAAAAGATTCACTCAAAACAACTCGTAGCAAACAAAATCAACTCACCGGATCAACCGATGATTTCCAAAATGAACACATCGGTCGAGTTGATTCAACTGAAGAAGAAGACCTCAGACAAATGAACTCACCAGATCATCCGATGTGAAGGGCTCAACAACATCGGTGCATCAGTATAGTTTGCAGTACAATTGGACCAAGTGAAGCACCGGATCATCCGATGTGCAGACTTACACACATCGGTTGATCACTCCAGTAAGCATCAAGATGAAGCAAATTCTGGAGGAAGAGCCACCGGATCATCCGATGAGAAGACAGGGGGCAACATCGGTCTAATAACGGTAATATCTGACAAAATGACGTCAGCCGAAGTAATTACACCGATGATAACTAGAGGGGAGACATCGGATCATCCGGTGTTCACAGTAAAGTTCTGTCAGCCTACTTTTCCAACGGCTATTTCAGTTAAGCTGGCTATAAAACCCCTCTAACCCTGTCATTCCGAAGAGTCTTGATCACCTGAAGCCAACTACACATCCAAGAGCATTCAAGACTATAGAGCATACATTTCCACACTTTTAGATCATTTGTAATAGGCTAGGGAGAAGCTTGTGTGCGTTCTTTCTTTGTGATTGAACTCTCTAGGCTAGTAAGAAGTTGAAGAAGATCGTTGCGGAGCTTGCCAAGGTGTGTGTGGAAGCCCAGAACATCGAAGGTTGTACAAGGCTTGAGCTCCACCTTGCCGGAGATGGCGAACGGAGAAGATTAGTGAAGATCCCATTGTCTCGATGACATTGGAAGTGGCAAAACCCTTTGGTGGGTGCCACAACATGGACGTAGGAAGATCCTTACGATCTTGCCGAACCACGGAATAAACCTTCGTGTCCCCTAGCGTTTGCATTTCTCTCCCTCTCTTTACATTATGCAATCTTTACTTCACAAGTTATATCTATGTTGATTGCATAGTTAGAACCGCATTGGGAATTGGGCTTAAGTAGTTCGTTTTTAATTGCCTTAAAATTTGAAAGAAAGCCCAATTCACCCCCCCCCCCCTCTTGGGCGTTTCGATCCTTACAGTGAGTTTGTAGTTACATGTGATGTATGCTATAGAGTCATTGTACAGAGTCGGGTAGCTCCTCTGGGAGAACAGCCGGACCTTCCTCGGAAGGACCGCAAAGTTTAGGCAACACTTGTCAAAGTCTCAGAACTAAAAGTGTAGCTAGCTACCTTGGGTCAAACGAGAAACGAAACACACTTAGCCTGGTTCCGTACCCTAAGAGTGTACTTGTTTCCCCTGTACCCCGGACCTATAATTAAAGACATCATTGTGTGAAAACAGACTCCACTTACATTTATTTTGTACAGGCTCAATATTTTTTATTTTTCTCTTTCTGCCTATAACAAAGTTGTGCAATTCTTAAGAAACTTTAGCTTGACCAGTTCATATATAAGTCAAGTCGCATTGTCAATTTTTCCGGGTCTAAACATTGTTAATGGTCTACTTGTCTGAATGCCGCCAAGCCAATCTAGGGCCAGAGTGTGCTATCGACTTAGCCTGGTCATGCACCCTAAGTACGCCACCCTACCTACACCCCGGCAGGCCGAAGTAAGGTGAGTCCAGAAACTATTGGACCTGGGGAAAACAAGCCAGTGCACTTGATTGTATTTAGAATTGTGTTCGACCTAAAACTTTCTCAGGAATAGTAATTCACAATTGAGTTACTGATAGGAAATGGATTTTACTGTTTTTCTTCGCTTCAGTGTGTAGGAAAAATAAAGATCTCATGGTGATGGTGAATTAAGCCGGAGCTATCAAAGCTCCGACATCCCCTAAGGTGGCTTGTTGTCGATGTTTTAACATTGATAGCAAACATCGTTGGAGCTACTAAGTTCTGGTAAAGCCAGGGGGCCAGCCGTCAACGTGAAGAAAAGATGGTGGGAAGACTCCACAGTGGTCACTGCCGGAGCTACCAAGCTCCGGCAACCCCAGAGGATTTGCTATCAACGCTCTACGTGTTGATGGAGACTGCTGCCGGAACTACTATGCTCCGACGATGGTCACTGCCGGAGCTACTAAGCTCCGACAACCTCAGGGGGCCTCTACTATCGAAGACTTTGGACCTACGCTCTACAAGTTCAAAGCGCGCAAGTCTTCAACAAAGTTCTACATCCTCTTGGTACATGTTCACAATCAAATTGTGTACATCTACCAGGGGGCCAAGTGGGACAAAGGTGTTGAAGACAAAAAATGAAATTCACAAAAAACTTGGATTTCATTCATCTGGAGACAAGATATTACAAAATTGGAGAAAAAGAAGAGAGAATACAAGCGGGAGCTACAAAGAGAAAGTCCTAGACCCTATGGAAGAACGAGGCGACCTTCTGGGCAACCTCCGACACACTGGCTTGGGCGGCTTCTCCCCCTCCGTCGATGGGGCCTTCAAGCACCAGGTCCAGTGGGAACTGAGGGTCCCGGCTTGTGTAGCATGTCAGCATGTATTCTGCGACGTTCTTCACCAGGGATTGTCCCTCGGTTTCCAGCTGGTCTGCGATGACATCGCCCATCTTGGTGAGCTTGTTGCCCGCTGAGCTCAACGCTTGCAATGCCAAGTCAAGCTCCGGCTCTGGATCATCCGGACACAAGAGACTAAAACCATCAGCGTCAGAGCGTCGTTGGCTTTACCCAAGAAGTCCCAAACCTGTTGGGACTCCGCAGTCCTCGAGCCTCGCATCTCTTCCAAGGATCTTTTGGTCGCCGCAAGCTCCGAATTCTCCCGGGCAAGGCGCTCAACCTCTTTGGCATTCTGCTGAATCTTTTTAGCAACCTGCCTTTCGAGTTTACTGAGCTCCTCCTCCCGGAGGTGGATCTTATTCTGGCAGTCGACCAGGTCCTTCTCCCGGCCCCACACTTTCTTCTCCCTGGCAGCAATTTCATCCTCCCTCTTGTGGAGGTCCTGTCCCCGCTGCCAGGCCTTCTTCTCCTCCTTCTCACAGCGCTCCTCAAGCTTCTTGGTGCACTCGGCGAGACTCTTGTCACCCAGAGTCAGCCTCTGAGTGAGCTCCTCCTCCCTCTTCACGAGGTCATCCTGCAGCTCCAGGAGTTTTTTCTCTTCATCTTCAAGCTTCTTCCTCAAGAGCCTCCCAGCGCTTGACGAGGTTGTCGTGGATGGCGCTCAGCCTCTCTTCGTGATCATTCGCAACATTATTAGAAGCTATGGCCTGTTCATGGATGACCCGAGACTGGTTGTCAAGGGATCGCACCATGCTTTCCCTCTCGTCCAGCAGTTGGCCTCAGTACTCCATCCGGGCCTTCTGCTTCTTCACCCACTCCCTTTCGTCAGCCAGCCTAGTTTGCGCCAGCTTGGCCTCGAATTGGAGCTGGTTGTGCCACCTCCTAAGGGTTTGGCGCTCCTCCTCAAGGGCTTTGCTGTCATGGAAGAAGGCCAACTTCACTTTACGAAGGCTGGAGCAGGCCTTGTCGATAGACAACGACAGAGGGATCGGCTCCGGACCTGTCGGGGTCCTCTCCGCTGGCTCCAGCGAGTTCTCCAAAACAAAAATTGGGTCCCACTCTACAAGAGCGGTCCCTTAAGCTTCCACGACACTAGGGCCACCCTCTGGGATAGCCTCGGCCACCGCCGAGGAAGGTCCTGCAGTAGAAGTTTCGACCTCCAGAGTTGGCTCCAAAGGTCCCGCCGCTAGGTCATCAACAACTGGTCCCTCGGGCTGGGGGTCGGCAACTTCATCTTGGCACCCTGGCTTAGGCGCGGGCACCTCCAGGACCACCACCTCCGGGGAACGCGTTGAAGGTTAGGTCGGAGCTGAAGCCACTTCCGGCTCTGACGCTGGCGCCTCCTCCACCGCTGGCTCAGGCGCTGGCGCTTCGACCATCATGGGCTCGGGCGCTGGCACTTCTACAACAACCGCTCAGGCGCCGGAACTTCTTCGACGACCGGTTCAGGCGCCGGAACTTCATCAACCACCGGCTCTACTGTCGGGGCTTCATCAACACCCGGCTCCACGGCCGGGGCTTCTTCAACCACCGACTCCACTGCCGGGGCTTTAACAACACCCGACTCTAGGGCTAGGACTGCAGCTACCTCTGGCTCTGAGGTTGGAGCGTCCGTCATCTCAGCATCCAAACCCGGAGCTTCAACCTTCGGGGCACGTGCCGCTGGCACATCTTCATTCCTGTGGTCCGGCTCTACCACGGGATCTTCTGGGGATGAGTCGAGGTACAGGACCACGACAGCCGGAGCAGAAGGGGGACCACCCACAGAAGCTCCAGGGATCGCCAACCCGGTGGTCGAACGCCTCTCAACTTCACTGAGGTCGTCAAGCACCGACATCTTACACCAGAGCTCCCTGCTGAACTTCGCCTCCATGTTTAGAGGGAGGAAAGACGCCGGCGGAGTCAAGTCGCCCTCGACGTCGATGCCGTGCTGGAACTTCTTGAGGTGAAACTCCAAAGCTGCGCCTTCCAGGTTGGACTTCAAACCGGTCTCGATTCGGTCGTCGTCCATCACGCTGTTGAGGGCCCAAGCAAGCTTCTCCCTCTTCTTCAGCAGAGCCCACCTGTTGACCAGGAAGTTGCAGAATACCGCCTGGGGAGTCACCCCTCCTTCTAGACATTGGTGGATCCTGGTCAGAGTAGGGTTGAAGGCGTCCGATAACACCGGAACTTTGCTCCAAGCTTCAGTGTCGATGTTGGGGAGGCCTTCGGGCACCTCCAGCTTCTCATGCTCCTCCACCCTAATGACAATCCAATCCTTCTTCTAGTCGTCCCACTTGCTAGAAGGGAACGACCGCAAGTACTTGTACGGGCACTTCTTGCGCTTCACAAAATAATAGAAGCCAAGGTACTCGTCACTCTTGCCGGTGGTGTGGATGGTGAAGAAGGTGCGGCAGAGCTCGACGCAGGGGGGAATACCCACACACATCTCGCAAAAGTGGACAAAGATCAACACCAGAATAATGGAGTGGGGGCCAAGGTGGTACAACTGCAAACCATAGAAGTCTAGCAGCATCAAGAGAAAAGTGGAGAAGGGTGGGATCAGTCCCACCATGGTGTACTCGGAGAAGTACACCATGTCGCCGGTGTGCTCCTTCTCAAATGGAAGCTTGCCGTCATGGACCTGGTGGTTGAAGAAGTCATTGGACCACCCCATGAGGGCCCGGACCTTCTTCAAATCGCCGTCGGTCTTAAGTCGGCTCTTGTGGAGACCCAACTCCATCATGGCACAGCGGGGCGAGAGATGAAAAGCAGGCTAAAGTTTGGAGGATTCGAGCGTAAGTTCAAATGAAGGCGTAAAGAATCCCCAAACGGTGCACGCTTTCCTTCTTAAGTAAGCCCTCGCAACGCTTGGATGGAAACCGCAGAGGAGCCGACGATACAATTCAAAAACTTCACCCTGCCAATGACAAGGGGTCCCGAGGCCACCCCGACGATCAAGTCGAGATCCTTACCCGAAGCGAACGGTTGTCATCATGAAAGGCGGGAAGCCCGAGGGCGGTGGCCTGACAGGGCGCGCGGAACCGATACGGTTTTCGTATCGGGAACCGGTAACCTTCAATTGTGTGAGATCCGCACGCTCAGATCTCACCTGCCGCATCCTGGATGTGCCATGCGGCGTTGATTTAACTGCGAACTACCGCCAACGGCACATTGTAGGATCGAAGAGCACGTGAAAAGCTACCAGAGGGGGGGTGAATGGTAGATTTAAAAATCTTACGCAGTGGAAACAATTAAACCCCAAACCCTTTTGGCAGAAAAATGATCTGTTTGAAGAAATCGTGTGTGAGACTAATCTAAACGTGTTTCACCATGACAAAAGTGATAGATATCAGAGATAATCAAGTCACGAAGACAACACAAAAAGAATCACTCAAATCCGACGAGAAAAACTTAAGTTATGATCGAAAGATCAAACAATGGTCAATCTGTCCTACCCGAGAAAAACAGTTTTGGAATGCTGCAAAGAAACTCGTGTAGATCAGAAACCACAAATCCAATGACCGTGAAATTTTGACATATGATAGATAATCAAGTTGTGAAGACAACCGAAAAAGAATCACATCAATTGAATCTGTAAAACTCGAGTTATGATAAAACCACCAATGAAAGGTAGTGCTGTCCAGAAACTCGACGAGTAAAACTTGTCTGGAACAAGTAGGACGAACAAGGCACAAAATTTCCTTCAAACTACGAATTTTATTCAATAGAACACAATAGGAACAGCCCAAAGTCGTGCACCACGAGCTCTGGGTTCCCTTGCTTATATAACTAGCCCTTAGGCCAACCCAATATCAACTAGGACTCCAATCCTACTCAGATCACGAATCGTAACTTTCCATAACTGCTCAAGATTCTTCTATACACAGATAGAAGCAATCTTAAGACTTCTAAATACCTTAGGAACGTATCCCACATTACTAAACAACTCAAATTCGTGACCCACACGAAATCCAATCATAACCAACTCAAATCTTTCCATATTTGAGTCAAACCCGACTTTGCCGCAGCCGAAGTCATCAACCGATACAATCCGATCCTTCAACCAGATCTTCCCATCCATAAACCATCTTCGGAACCATGTTGCCACGTCATGCACCGCATGCATACGTGCAAACACCTTCCTTCGACGTCAAGTAACCTTCATATGCACCGCCCTTGATTCAATCATCCTGCGCGACCTCCTGATCAGCTCAACCACAATTCCTCCTGAATTTGGTTGTTGGAACCTCATCTCCTCCCTGAGACTAGTCCAATAGATCCCGTCACCAGCCATGTCTTGAACTCAAGCAACACCTGCACATGAATAAACAACCAATCCATACGAGCCCAAGTCCTCGACTTGACTCAAGTTAGTTCCGAACACAACACCCTACGTGAGAACCTCACATAAGCATGTTGCAAAACCACAGTAACACGATATCAGCCATATCATCCAAAACGCACCAAAAACTTAGTAAATGAATACTAAGCAAACTTTCCAACAATGTAAAGCAAGTACGAAACATTGCAAATGAAAAACAGAAGCACTACGGTCAAGTTCCGGACCTTTCCAGAGCAACCCGGACCTTGAGCCGGAGCTAACAAAAGCTAGTAAAACCTAGCGCCGGAGCTTACCAGAGCTAGTATAACCAAGCTCCCGCCGGAGCTTACAAAACTAGCAGGACCTAGCACCGGAGCTAACCAGAACTAGTCGGAACTAGTAAACCCAAAAGCCGGAGCTAGATAAATCAACTCGGAGCTTAGCAAAAACTCGCCGGAGCTATCAAAGACATGTCGAAGCTAAAGAAAAAACTCACCGGAGCTGACCAAAGCTAGTCGGACCTAGCATCGAATGTAACCGGAACTACCCAAAACAAGCCGGACCTACCGTCGGACCTTGTTGTAGCTCAGAGCTAGAGTCGGACCTTGGTAAAAAAGTGTTTTGGTGATATTTAAAACTTTTATCATCAAAGTCAAGTGTATTCACTACAAGCCAATGTATTCAGCACACATAGGTCTTACAATCTCCCCCTTGATGAATGCATTGGCAACACCATTTAAAATCCGAACATTGGCTTATTCACAAAAAAAATTTGAAAGCAATTTCTCCCCCTTTGTAAATCAAAAGAAAAAATATTCCATATTATCTCTCCCCCTTTATTATCTCTCCTTATGCATATATTCTCTCTCTCTTCATGTTTATCTCTCCCCCTTTGACAATGTATTCAGCAAGTCATGAGCATATAAACAAATTATCTCTCCCTCTTTAGTTGTTATGAGCATATTATAACATATACATATAAACAAAGCTCATCCAAGTCATACTATCAAGTACCTTACATTATCACATCAATGAAATACAGAAAGTAGTGTAAGCCATGCTAGAGATCAAATGTAATTTTCAATTTAAGCAAGTCATGATCTCACAAACTTAACTATTTCAAAACCTGAAAGCATGACACTAGTTGCTGCATTTTATTATTTTTCAAAGCATAAATTTAGATCATATGATATTTGCAAGAGATTATATGCGCATCTGCCTTATTCTAACCAACCAAGCCAAGCCTATGTCATTTGACAATCAGAAGCTTAAGGACATGGTTTTAGTCATACACAACTTCTTCCAAGTTCATATCTAAGTGCAATGATAAGCCATCTAAAAAGAAGAAGTGCGATGCATGCATATTCTCTTGATCTTTTCTCAATTTATGTTTGTTCATAAAAACTCAACATGTGAGTTGATTACTTGATGAATTCTTAATGATTAAAAGCACTTGTGAACATGTAACAAGTTCAAAACAGCAAGAAAGTTCGACCATGACCAGTTTTAGTGTAAGTAATTATTCCAATTACTAGACATGGCAAAAACTACAAAGTGTATACCACGAGTAATGTAGTAAGAACTTTCAGCATGTAAAAGGAATCACAAAGTCATATATGTATGAAATACTATGCTCATATTATTTTAATTTCATATTCACACATAGACTTCCTAAGTTTCAAAAACTCCCCCTCAATTTAAGCTATGAGGATGCATAACCCCTATTTCACTACGAATGTAAAAAAAAACGAGTGAAATCCAAAGGTTTTGTAAAAATGTCAGCCAATTGTTGTTCGGTATCTACATGGTGAAGCACAATGTTTCCTTTTTCAATGTTATCTCAGAGAAAGTGATACCTAATGTCAATGTGCTTAGTTCTAGAATGTTGCACGGGGTTTTTAGCAATGCAAATGGCACTAGTGTTATCACAGAACAGTGGAACACTATCTAGATCAACCCCATAGTCCTTAAGTGTTTGAACAATCCAAAGAATTTGTGAGCAAGCACTAGCAGCAGCTACATATTCAGATTCGGCTGTGGATTGTGCAACTGAATTTTGTTTTCTAGAGGACCAAGCAACAAGAGAATTACCAAGAAAATGACAAGCACCGGAAGTACTTTTCCTATCAATCCTACAACCCCCAAAATCAGCATCCAAAAAAGCTTTCAAAGTAACGGTTGAGGAAGAAGGAAGAAAAATGCCAAATTCTTGGGTTCCATGTAAGTACCTGAGAATCCTTTTGACGGCTTGACGATGTGAAAAACGTGGGGAAGTTTGAAACCGTGCACAAAGGCATACGCTGAATTGTATGTCCCGTCTTGATGCCGTGAGGTACAAAAGTGATCCGATCATGCTTCTATATTCTTTTTGATTCACAGATTCACCATCTTCATCAAGTTCAAGTGTTGTTGCTGTTCCAATTGGTGTTCGAAGAGGCTTGCTTTTGTCCATGTTGAAGCGCCTTAGGAGGTCTTTGGTATACTTCGTTTGATGCACAAAGGTACCCTCCTTGGTTTGCTTGATTTGCAGCCCCAAAAAGTAAGTGAGTTCACCCATCATACTCATTTCAAATTCGGAACTCATCATTGCTGAGAATTTGAACATACGATCATGAGAAGCACAACCAAAGATAATATCATCCACATACACTTGAACGAATAATGAGTCATCGCCATGCTTAAGCACAAAAAGAGTTTTATCAACCTTGCCCATGGTAAACCCCTGTTCAAGTAAGAATGTTTTTAACCTATCATACCATGCTATAGGGGCTTGTTTGAGACCGTATAAGGCTTTGGACAGTTTGTAAACATGATTAGGAAAATCTGGATTTTCAAAACCAGGTGGTTGTTTGACATAAACCTCCTCATCTATGTAGCCATTAAGAAAAGCACTTTTAACATCCATTTGAAATAGCTTAAAACCTTTAGATGCTGCAAAAGCTAACAAAATTCTTATGGCTTCTAATCTAGCGACAGGAGCAAAAGTTTCATCAAAATCTAGACCTTCAACTTGAGTGAAACCTTGAGCAACCAACCTAGCCTTATTCCTAACTACAACCCATTCTCACTTTGTTTATTTTTATATACCCATTTAGTTCCAATTAAAGTGTGACCTTGAGGTGGAGGTACAAGTTTCCAAACATTATTTCTTTCAAAATTTTCTAACTCTTCTTGCATGGCAATAATCCAAGATTCATTAGTGAGTGGGTGTGATATATCTTTGGGTTCAAAAGAAGCAACAAAAGCAGAATGAGCATAAGAGTTTGGATCGCAAAACCTAGACCGTGTGACTCGTTCGTGCAAGCTTCCAATCATCTGTTGTGGGGGATGATCTTTGTAAAAACGTAGGGGAACAGATGTCTCACAAGCTTCTTCTTCATTAGGTTAATCGTAGATTGATGAGCTTGTGACTTGTGGACAATCAGGACCAGCATAGGTGATAGTCGGAGCTTGTTCAATGTCTGGAGCTGGATACGTGTCAACTTCGGAACTACTAGGCAGTATCACTGGCTCTTCTTCATCTTACAAAATACCCTCCCCCTGAGGATATGGATCTGGACCTGCAACACCGGAGCTAGTACCTGGGCTAGCTTCATCAAAAGACACTTCACAAGCCTCCACAATTTTGTTAGTGTCAAGTAAAAGCACGCGGTAGCCTCTAGTATGAGATGGATAACCAAGAAACATGCCATCAATGGATCGAGGTTCAAATTTATCAAGATTACCATGTTTCTTTACAAAGCATTTGCAACTAAAGACCTGAAAGTGTGTAACACTAGGCCTATGTCCAAACCGGAGCTCATATGGTGTTTTACCTAGCTTAGCACGCAAGAAAACACGATTTGAGACATAACAAGCGGTTGCTAACGCATCAGCCCAAAATTTCCTAGGAGTTTGATATTCATCAAGCATAGTCCTAGCCATATCAACTAAGGTTCTATTCTTTCTTTCTACAACACCGTTTTGTTGAGGTACATATGGGGAAGAAAGTTGATGATCTATTCCTTTTTCAGCACAAAAGTGATCAAAAGATTGATTTTTAAATTCAGTTCCGTTATCACTTCTAATTGCCTTTAAAGATCCTGGGTGATCAATTGATAATCTAAGAAATAAAGTCCTAAAGTGACTAAAAGCTTCATTCTTAGACGCCATAAAGTAAACCCAAGAGTATCTAGAATAATCATCAACAATAACAAGAACATACCATTTACCTCCGAAGGATTGAACACGTGAAGGTCCTACGGTGTCAAGATGCAAAAGTTGACATGGTTCAGTTGTCATGATGATTGTGAGAGGGGTATGTGAACATGCAACCATCTTAGCATGTCTACAAGAAGAGCATACAATATCTTTGTCCCCTTTAAGCTTAGGCAGCCCACGTATGCGATCAAGAGCACTAACACGCGTTAGGTGATCAAAGCCTACGTGACCAAGTCTACGATGCCAAAAATATAAGTCATTTGAATCATTAGCAACTAGACACCTATGTTTAGAGGAAGACATATCAAAATCAGCTTTAAAAACTCTTCTAAACCGAGACATGTTAAAAATAAGCTCACTATTTGAACCTACTACTTTGCAGCAGTTTTTATTGAAAATAATTTCTAGATTTTCATCTAGCAATTGTGCAACAGAAAGCAAGTTGTATTTCAAAATTTTGACAAGTGCCACATCCTTCAAAGTGTAGTGATCATTTACTCTAACCGAACCCTTAGCAATTATAGGAGTTGAAGAATTATCGGCAAAAGTAACATTCTCTACACGTGACACAAAAGAGAGGGAGGAGAACCAATCTTTGTTACCGGTCATGTGGCGTGAGCAACCTGAATCCACAATCCAAATGTTCTCCTTCCTCAAACGTGTAACCTACATAAAAGCACAATACATCGATGACTCAATACTGGGGTTAGTCATAAGGCATTTAGGAATCCAGTACTGAGTCACGTGACGTGCAGCAGGAAAAACACGCGAAAGCTGAGACAAAACATCAGGTTTATGAGTCAAAGTTTGATATTTTTTATTCTTGACTACTGACCTATAAGGTGTTACTTGTGTAGCACAAAAATCAGTAGCTCCGGAGGCAAAAACAGAAGGTCCAGAGGTAAACTTTGAATGTTTTTGACTCAAAACAGCAGGTTGTACATTCGGTATAATGTGTGCAGCAAATTTTGCATGAAAGTTATGAGATCTAGCAACCATTGTTTCCCTTTTTTGTTGTTTAGCTAGTCTATAACAAAAATCTATGACATGACCATCTCTACCACAGAAGGTACAACGAAATTTAACTTTGTGTTCATGTCTAGATGAGCAAGCAATATTTTTATTTGAAACTGAATGAGGCAGCACTCCTGCAGATTTGAAAACCACTCCTTTTTGTTTAGGAACTGTTTGAATCAAACCACTTCCTAATGACTTTACAATTTTAGATGGATGTGCCTTAGCATGAGCATGAGAATCAAAACCTAAACCAGTTTTATCATTGCAAGACTTGGAAGAATTCAACAGTAAGTTTAGATTCTTATTCCCATTACAAAACCGATCTAATGTCCTATGCATGTCATCAAGTTTATTGGACAGATCAAGGCAATTTTCACATGAAGTTTTTCCTTTTAGTTTGCAATTTGAACAAAATTTAACTTCATGGGAACATAAAGCATTGTTCAATATAGAAATTTCATTCATAGCATCCTATAGTTTCTTATCAAGATCATCACAAGTAGAACAATGCAAATCAATTGTAGAACAACTAGCATATTTTAAGTTTTTATCATTAAGTGTAGCAAGCTCTTTGTTCTTTTCAATTTCTAACTCAAGTTTATCAAGTGTGGAGGTGTGCGCACTTCTTAATGAGGACAATTGTTCATATATTAAATCACATGAGGGACATGCATCATCACTAGGAATCAAAGTTTTCAAACGGTTGATTTTAGATTCTAGTGATTCAATTTTAGCAGCACTATCCCTAAGCTTTTTGTCCTTTTTCTTAACAATAATAGTGGCACGAGAAATAGCATCACACATTTCTTCGCAAGTAGGACATACCTCTTCATTGTCGCTGTTATGTTCTGCCTCCTCCATACTTGATCTTGACTTGCCCACCATAAAGCACAAGTTTGCCAAATCATCTTCATCTTCATCACTTCCAATGTCCACGTCACTTGAACTGAACTCTTAAAGCGCGGTGATGAAACTGTTGATCATCTTGTGTCCTATGGTACCTTTCTTCTTCTTGTTGGAATTTCCAGAGGAGGTCTGGACCTTGCTTTGTTTTTCTTCCCGGGTGGTCAGACCTGAAAGGTTAGGGCATTCTGTACGAAAGTGTCCTGTTTTACCACATTCAAAACAGCGTTGAGGTCCGGAGCTTCCTCTCCTTCTAGTTCTCACATTTTGCAATGCTTTTGAGAATCTAGTAGAGATGAGTGCCAACTCCTCTTCTGGAAATTCTTCGATCTACTCCAGGGTTAGTGAGGACAACAAAGCAAGAGTATTGCAAGATGATGATTGGCCGGAGCTAGGCATATCACGTTGAGAAACAAAAGCAATAGACTTGTTGGGGTTCTTACGTGATATTATATCAATTTCATGAGTTTTTAGCTTGGAATATAGCACATCTAAAGTAAGTGTACTCATGACAGTAGATTCATGAATAGACGTAACTTTCATCTCCCAAATTGACATGTCTAATGCACTTAACAATTGCCTAGTATTTTCAGCATCTGAAAAATTAACATTGACGCTACACAAGTTGCTAAGAATTTTATTAAAGCGAGCAAAGAGATCATCAATTGACTCATCGGGTTGCATCTTGAAGCGCATGTATTCTTTCTTGAACATGTCTTTCCTTACCTCCTTGATCGTGTTGGATCCTTCGTGGTAGTCACAAAGTGCTTTCCACACATCGTATGCAGATCGGAGGTGTGCAACACGGTCGAAGTCGCTTTGTGTTAATCCTTGTATGATCAAGTTTCGAGCCTTGTTGTTGTTGTCGACATCTCTCAGATTTGTAGTTGTAACTTGATCGTTTGATGGCACTTCGTAAGGCTTGTATACCTTCTCCCATATTGCAAAGCCTTGCGCCTGGATAAAAGCCTCCATGCGTGCCTTCCAAACCTGAAAATCAATACCAGCAAACACACAAGGTTTGGCGGAGTATTTCTCCATGATGATTAGTCAGAAACACGTGCAAATCACAAAGATTAGAGCACCGTGGCTCTGATACCAATTATAGGATTGAAGAGCACGTGAAAAGCTACCAGAGGGGGGGCTGAATGGTAGATTTAAAAATCTTACGCAGCGGAAACAATTAAACCCCAAACCCTTTCGGCAGAAAAACGATCTGTTTGAAGAAATCGTGTGTGAGACTAATCTAAACGTGTTTCATCATGACAAAAGTGATAGATATCATAGATAATCAAGTCACGAAGATAACACAAAAATAATCACTCAAATCTGACGAGAAAAACTCAAGTTATGATTGAAAGATCAAATAATGGTCAATCTGTCCTACCCGAGAAAAACAGTTCTGGAACGCTGCAAAGAAACTCGTGTAGATCATAAACCACAAATCCAATGACCGTGAAATTTTGACATATGATATATAATCAAGTTGTGAAGACAACCGAAAAAGAATCACGTCAATTAGATCTGTAAAACTCGAGTTATGATAAAACCACCGACGAAAGGTAGTGCTGTCCAGAAACTCGACGAGTAAAACTTATCTGGAACAAGTAGGACGAACAAGGCACAAAAATTCCTTCAAACTACGAATTTTATTCAATAGAACACAAGAGGAACAGCCCCAAAGTCATGCACCACGAGCTCTGGGCTCCCTTGCTTATATAACCAGCCCTTAGGCCAACCCAATATCAACTAGGACTCCAATCCTACTCAGATCACGAATCGTAACTTTCCATAACTGCTCAAGATTCTTCTATACGCAAATAGAAGCAATCTTAAGACTTCCAAATACCTTAGGAACGTATCCCACATTCCTAAACAACTCAAATTCGTGACCCACACGAAATCCTATCATAATCAACTCAAATCTTTCCATATTTGAGTCAAACCCGACTTTGCCACAGCCGAAGTCATCAACCGATACAATCCGATCCTTCAACCAGATCTTCCCATCCATAAACCATCTTCGGAACCATGTTGCCACGTCATGCACCGCATGCATACGTGCAAACACCTTCCTTCGACGTCCAGTAACCTTCATATGCACCGCCCTTGATTCAATCATCCTGCGCGACCTCCAGATCAGCTCAACCACAATTCCTCCTGAATTTGGTTGTTGGAACCTCATCTCCTCCCCGAGACTAGTTCAATGGATCCCGTCACCAGCCATGTCTTGAACTCAAGCAACACCTGCACATGAATAAACAACCAATCCATACGAGCCCAAGTCCTCGACTTGACTCAAGTTAGTTCCGAACACAACACCCTACGTGAGAACCTCACATAAGCATGTTGCAAAACCACAGTAACACGATATCAGCCATATCATCCAAAACGCACCAAAAACTTAGTAAATGAATACTAAGCAAACTTTCCAACAATGTAAAGCAAGTACGAAACATTGCAAATGAAAAAAAGAAGCACTACGGTCAAGTTCCGGACCTTGCCAGAGCAACCCGGACCTTGAGCCGGAGCTAACAAAAGCTAGTAAAACCTAGCGCCGGAGCTTACCAGAGCTAGTATAACCAAGCTCCTGCCGGAGCTTACAAAACTAGCAGGACCTAGCACCGAAGCTAACCAGAACTAGTCAGAACTAGTAAACCCAAAAGCTGGAGCTAGATAAATCAACTCGGAGCTTAGCAAAAACTCGCCGGAGCTATCAAAGACATGTCAGAGCTAAAGACAAAACTCACCGGAGCTGACCAAAGCTAGTCGGACCTAGCATCGAACGTAACCGGAGCTACCCAAAACAAGTCGGACCTACCGTCGGACCTTGCTGTAGCTCAGAGCTAGAGTCAGACCTTGATAAAAAAGTGTTTTGGTGATATTTAAAACTTTTATCATCAAAGCCAAGTGTATTCACTACAAGCTAATGTATTCAGCACACATAGGTCTTACACACATCCGAAGACCCTTGAAGACACGGCTCAAAAATCGAAGGATGGACCCACCTCTGTCAGAATGACTTCATCCAAAAGGTCTCTCCTAGAGGTGGGCCCAGGGGCCACTATCGGTACCCTGCGTACCGTATACCCCTTGGGACTACAAAAAGACCAAAGGAACTTCACTTGTCTGAGTTGAAGATCTCCGAAGGCCCCGCGTGTCATACGGGCCCGAACCTGCCTCCCTTCTATGGTTAGTCCCGGTGTTGCCACGTCTATACATCAACCGGAGCTACGCCCCACACATGGGAAAGCTCCGGGCTAAATACCTGCGCGGCACCTCCAGACATAACCCCCGACAGAGGAAAGCTCCGGTACCGACACGTGTACCTTTGCACCGGACCTACCTGTCCCAGACGGTAAACTCCGAAACTGCCACGTGTCCAACCGCCAGACCTTCAGCCTCAACAATCAGACTGGTGGACCCTCAACGGCTCGGACCTTCAAGGGACAATCAAAGACTTCAAGACCCGATTAAGTGTCATTAATACATATTAATGACACACGATCGGAAGGCCCTTAATACCAGTAACGGCACTGTCAAGGTTCATTACTACGCTATTAAGGGTAATTAACCTTATTAATTGTGTATTAAGCATTAGTAACCGCCAGGGCCACATGTCGGGCCAGGCTAACGGTGTAACGACCAGTCCTTGTACTATAAAAGGACTAGTCGAACGATACACGAAAGAGGCTCTCTAGAAGTTCTCGACTCTTAGACGCTCAATATAACAACTACACACCCCGTGGAGTAGGGTATTACGCTCAGGCGGCCCGAACCACATAAATCTTTGTGTCTACTTGCCATCGTCTTCTGAATCTCTGCGCGCCCAATACCAAACTACAAACTCCGTGGGCTACCAACAGTAGTACCAGGAGAATTGCCAGAACAACACTCCGACAACCCCCTAAGGTTTCTCTCGGTCTGTCACACAAAGTCTCAAAAGGACAAGTCCGTACCCAAACGGACAAGTCCGAACTACTTTAGAGAGCTTTAGTCCATCCAAAAACGGACAAGTTCGGACTTCTCAGACTTAGCTCCAAAATCACTCAGATACACTCCAGAGACGTTTGGTCCGCCTCAAAATGGACTTGTCTGCCACTGCCGGACTAGTCCGGCCCTTAGGCCTGGACTAGTCCGGCCTCCTAGAGTTTTTCTCATTTTAGGCTTCTCACTTAGGTTTTTCTCTAAATCACCACTTTGAGCCTTTTGGTATGATCTCAATGCACATGATACAACCACCCTCTCACATGATATGGCTCATATAAGCTCAATACCATAGAAACCCTATTTTTTTTGCTTGAATCTTTGATGCTCGTTTTCTCCTTTTCCTTTTTGAGGGTTTTCATCTCATTTCAATCCTTGTACCTGTGCTTAAGATCAACTTAGCTTATTAGACTCTTAATTGTTGTCATCAATCATCCAAAACCTACGGGGATGCCTAGATGCACTTTCAGGCGGCACCATGGGTAGCAGCGTCGTGGGGACGGCGGCGACGTTGGTAGCGGCAGCGTGGGCACCAGCTGCGGCGTGGGTAGCGACAACGGTGTGGGCAACACGCCAATTATTCAAGCATACATCACAAGCATAGAGCCAGGAGGGGTAGGCGGCGTTGACTTCGGAGAGGAGGGGAGCGCGCAACGGCAGTAGTAGCAAGCGGTCGGTGGCGAGGCGTGAGTGAAATGGAGTCGGGCCGAGCGGGCCAGGGGTATATCGGTAAATTTATGATGAACGTGTTATTTGCGACGGCTAGTGAGTTCTTCGTCATAAATTACTTAATTTTTGACGATATTATGTTTGGCAATCGCAATTTAAGCCTCTATTTACGACGGTTGTCTAATGTGCGATGGCGTTTGAGCTCGCCGTCACAATATGAGCTTCTATGTACGACGACGGTTTAACTTGCGACAACTACGTGCTGACCGTCGCAAATTAATATGGCCGTCGCTAACGATTGCATTTCCTGTAATGGCGAGAGTTGGGAATGAACAATTCTCTTTATCCAACAAATATAAATACAGAACACGTTTTCTCAAGACTTTGAATTTCACAAATTGTGGTGCTAGCGGTCCCTAGTCTGTTTATTTGTCGCCACAACTTCAAAACTATTGAAACGTGGAACGTAGTTCAATTACATTTTTATTCGCGAAGTGTATATGAAGTAAAAATTACACACGTGTGTTCATTGGCAACGAAAAGCACACGAGAATATGAATAAACAAGAAGAAAATAACAGAAAAAAAACAGTACGCAGTATGGCTGGTGAACCGTGATCCCACGAGCCACATATGTGCTTCTGATGGGCCGTAAGCCAGATTACAAGCGCATGGATACGGGGAAGAGTAATCCAGCCCACATTATATAGGGCAGCCCATGTACCCAGTACCCGACCCGTAGGCTAGGTTTAGAGGCCCAATCAACTGCCAAGAGTGCGGTCCGGTTCGAACGCAAATCTCCTCTCCATCCTCTGAAAAGTGAAAAGCCAAATTCTTAAACTGATTTTTTTCCCGGAACAAGTCCAAGTCGAGACGCCTCTCTCCCCTGCCCTGCCGCAGCCGAAGCCACGCAGCCATGACGTCCGCCGAAACCCTAGCCCGCTCCCCGTCGCGGGACCCCTCCTCCGACCCGCCGCCGCGCGCCGCGTCCTCGGAGCCCCCGCGCGAGGCCGCTTCCCAGCCCCACCATAACGGCAACGGCGCTAGCGGAGGCGCCGGGGACTCCTCCCGTCGCCGCCGCCGCAGCCGCTGGGAGCAGTCCAACGACGAGTCCGCCGCCAATTCCGGCGGCGAGGGCGGGGCCGGGGGTCGGAAGCGCAAGTCGCGGTGGGCCGAGGAGGAGCCCCGCCCCGCCATCGCGCTCCCGGACTTCATGAAGGACTTCGCCGCCGAGATGGACCCCGAGGTGCACGCCCTCAACGCGCGCCTCCTCGAGATCTCGCGCCTGCTCCAGTCGGGTCTCCCCCTCGACGACCGCCCCGAGGGCGCGCGCTCGCCCTCGCCCGAGCCCATCTACGACAACCTCGGCATACGCATCAACACCCGCGAGTACCGCGCGAGGGAGCGCCTCAACCGTGAGAGGCAGGAGATCATCTCGCAGCTCATCCGCCGCAACCCGGCCTTCAAGCCCCCCGCCGATTACCGCCCGCCCAAGCTCCAGAAGAAGCTCTACATCCCCATGAAGGAGTACCCTGGGTACAACTTCATTGGGCTCATCATCGGCCCGCGTGGCAACACACAGAAGCGGATGGAGAAGGAGACTGGTGCGAAGATCGTCATCCGGGGGAAGGGCAGTGTCAAGGAAGGGAAGCTGCTGCAGAAGAGGGACCTCAAGCCGGATCCCGGTGAGAACGAGGACCTTCACGTCCTTGTTGAGGCTGAGACCCAGGAGGCACTGGATGCTGCTGCTGGCATGGTGGAGAAGTTGCTCACCCCGGTGGATGAGGTATTAAACGAGCACAAGAGGCAGCAGCTGCGGGAGCTTGCTGCTCTCAATGGGACTATTAGGGATGATGAGTTCTGTAGGACCTGTGGGGAGCCTGGTCACCGGCAGTATGCATGCCCCAATAAGGGGTCGACGTTTAAGAGTGAGGTTCAGTGCAAGATCTGCGGTGATGGTGGACACCCAACAATTGATTGCCCCGTCAAAGGCGCGCCTGGGAAGAAGATGGATGATGAATACCAGAACTTCCTGGCTGAGCTTGGTGGTGGGAGTGCTCCTGAGTCGATGAACAAATCTAGTGGTCCGATGTTGGCTCTTACAGGAAGTAGTGGCAGCGGTAGTGCCACTGTTGGTCTTGGGAGTAACCCGCCTTGGTCTTCTGGTGGGGTTGGCACTGGGGCAAATGGGATCAAGAAAGAGTTTGATGAGACAAATCTATACATCGGATACTTGCCACCTACAATGGATGATGATGGTCTTATCAGCCTATTTTCACATTTTGGGGAGATAGCCATGGCCAAGGTGATCAGGGATCGGAACACTGGACTGAGCAAAGGATATGGATTTGTGAAGTATCAAGATGTTTCACAGGCTAATGCAGCGATTGCTGCGATGAATGGTCACCATATTGAAGGGAGAACTATTGCAGTTAGAGTTGCAGGCAAACCGCCACCGCCAGCTGTTCCTCCTGGTCCGCCGGCGGCACCAGCCCAATCATATCCCCAAACAGTTCCTCCTGCTTCCGGTGGCTATCCTTCGCAACCTTACATGGGAGCACCACCACCACCTCCTCCAGGGAGTTATGCCCCAGTTCCGTGGGGCCAGCCACCACCATATTCTTCATATCCTCCACCACCACCAGGCTTGAGCATGTATAATCCTCCACCTCCGGTGCCAGGACAGACTGTTCCACCTCCATATGGTGTGCAGTACCCACCACCACCACCACCAGCAGCTCCGACCCCTCCTGGCACTGCTCCGTCAAGCGACGGAGCACAGAACTACCCCCCTGGTGTAACACCACCGAGTTCTGGTGCACCTACCCAGCCCGTCCCAGCTCCAGTTTATGCATCCTCTGGTGCACCAAATGTGCCTCAGATGTACCCTCCACAACCTTACAACTATTCTCCATATTATCCTGTTCAACCACCACCGCCACCACCACCACCACCACCACCAGCCAGTGTTGATGCCTCTCAGAGCGTTGCGACTGCACCTTGGGTCACCCACAATGCGCCACCACCGCCACCACCCTTGACCTCCGCCTCCGACCAGCAGACTGCTATTTATGGTGCTGATGCAGAGTATGACAAGTTTATGTCAGAGATGAAGTGATATGAGCCAAGCTGGGGTATTTCTTGTAGCAGAGTGAAGGTAAGCTAGCATGATATTTGTATTTTCTCTTTTGTATCTGGTATAGTTGGAACTAGAAGATAATCTTGATTAATTTGAACAATTCATTGACTTTGTTTGACCACTACACTCATTTCCAGTTGTTTTATCTCTTTTGACATACTATGATTGTCCATCATACCTGACCATTTAAGCTTTATATGATAGAGAGCTAACTGGTGCTTAGCAGTTATATATGTCATATAATATTTTGCGTGACACTGCAAATGAGATTTACAATGCATAGATATATGACTAATCATGTTGTTGATACAACAAAAATTGTGCAAAATATTAGATTTCTTAGTCTTAATTGCAATTTGTGAAGTGAAGTTGGACTAGAGTTGTATTTCTTTCTCTTTACTTGTATGATCCTGCATGCTTGTTCTGTATTGTTGGTACTAAGTGTGTGTGTGTTCGATTTTCATAGAATGCGGTGCTCCATATCTTTCTTGAATCTGTCGCACTGGATGAACTATTGGTGCTTGGGTTTAGGCCCTTTTTTTGCTGATGGCTATTTATTAACTTTCATGTGTATATATATATATATATATATATATATATATATATATATATATATATATATATATATATATATATATATATATATATACAACAACAACAATCAAGCCTTTGTCCCAAACAAGTTGGGGTCGGCTAGAAATGAAACCCAACAATTTTTGAAGAAAAGTAATAGAAAATAAGATGAGAGTAAAAAAAATACAAATAAAATAAGATTCTACATTTTATTTGTTTTAGAAATAAGATTCCAGATGCTTGCTGCCACTTCATCCACCCGATCTTGATCATGTGGCAAACATCTTCGTCAATATCACCATTGCTTTGTAATATTGATCCTAAATATCGAAATGTGTCCCTCCTAAGCACTACTTGTCTTTGTAAACTAACATTTCCATCCTCGCACCTGACATCACTAAAGTCGCATCTCATATACTTGGTCTTGGTTCTACTTAGTCCAAACCCCTTAGACTCTAAGGTCTGCCTCTTTCGTGTGTGTGTGTGCCTATATATATATATATATATATATATATATATATATATATATATATATATATATATATATATATATATTATTTGTCAATTTCATTTTCTATTTACTTTCATTTGATGTTTATCATGTGTAATGCTGGGATTACTGACTTGGCCTAACCTTTTTGACTTTTTCTAAACTCTTTTGACAGGCTTGATGTTTCTTGGAGCTTATCAACCTGATTTATTTCTTGTTGGAAGTTTGGGACTCACGTCTTAACCTTGCTGTGTGCTGTTGTGACCATTGCAGAGGTTGCATGCTTAAGAAGGGCACAAAGCATTACTTGTCAACAGGCATCGGAATAAATGCTCTATCAACATCTTCTGGAACTATCTTAAGGAACCCATTTTACTAATGCTTTTGTTATGATATCTAATATTGTCATTGATTGAGATTACCATGTGATGTCACTTTAATGTCCTGTTGTTTGGTTACCCTTAAAAGTGTTATTATTCTCACTTTATTGTTCATATGTTGTTTATTTCCTTGAATTTGTGATGTGTGAGCAGTCTGTCCGTCTGGATACCGGAGCTTGCTCCACTTGGCGGCTGGTATAACTTTGAGATGCATGTTTGGCTTATGAATCTTTCAAGTTTTCATATCTTACATCTTTGCCTGAGTTGTTTGGCAGTTTGCTCGTGGCAGCTTGACAGACAACCAGAGTTTTTAACACTTGCATATGAGGTATTGTAAGGTGCCGTAAACACAGTGGAGCCTACATTATTTTCGATTTGGTTTCTTCCTTATATTTCTACTGATGAAGAGTAACAAGTTTTTTCAGTCTTGTTAGCTTATCTGTGCATGGGATCATGCCATGCTGGGAAATCTTTAATGCAGGGTCGACATATTTATGTCGCTAACATTCTTTGACTTGTTATTTAAATTTCTGTTTGCAACTGGATTAGGAATGCTGACATGCAAATCTATACTGGAGGATCTGCTCAAGAGGCATAATGGTACATTATCGTTGAGCTCATCTGGAGTTTTGGTTAGTTTTGTTACCGCTAGGCTCTAGATGAATCAGGAGGAAAGTAGGATAGCTCCATACCAAGCGGAAGAAATTGATAGTAGTGATCCTGGCCAGCTTTAGGTACCTTTATATCATGCTTATTACAGATATACCATAGAAGCTGCCCTCATATAGAATTTTAGGCTTACATTGTTTTGTTGTTTTTTCTTTTCAAACAAAACTATTTGGTTTTTGATGTATAGGGAAGTAAAATATATGACGGATTCATGGTCTGGTTGTTTATTTGGAACGTCCGTGTTTTTGTAATCAGTCCATGTTTCTTTCAGTAATCAGTCTATGCTTGATGTTTTTTCCTTGATTACTTTGTGTTTTGCAAATTGATAAAAAACATCTGTATTATTACGTGTCGTTTGTTGATCCATTTGATGTGTGACCCTAGTGATCTTCAGACCTTTTAACAGAGACCTGTTTATTTTACTTGGCATCCCCTCATTTACCATCTTTGCAGCTAGGGTTAAGAGATGAATCAGTGCAGCGCATGGGGCTTTTCTGGAGTAGATGAAATGCTCTGTTACGTAGAAGTCACCCCGTGCAAGTGTGATCAGATGCACTTCATTTTTAGTTGTGCTGTGTTCGGCATGCACTCGAGTTCCCATTTCTTGGAATGACCAAATGAAGCGAAAGAGTTGATTTGCATATGCGGGGATTAACGAAAACCATGCTTGGCCGAATTGAATGAGAGCTGTTTGACCAATCCCCTCCGTTGGCAGAAGGCCTCTACTAAGCGCTGCACGTCTGCAGTTTCGAGAAAAATCACTAGCAAGGCTGAACTAGTCGTCGCTGAGGCATAGTATTGACATGGTTGCACTCCGTTTGCCGAGACATTTTTTCGGTTGCCAGCGACGACTCGGTGCCGCTCCGTTGTTGCCTAGTACATACGGCGTCTGTACTTGGACCTCCTGCCCGTCGATTAAGAATAAATTTATCCTTTTATACATGATAACATTTCAGCTCGTGAGGCACGTGACAGACTAGACTAGTTCACCGTTGACCGATTCGTTACCTTTAAGCTAGCTTTAGCTTTAGGCCCTGTTTGATATAGTTTTATTCATCCAGAATTAGATTCATCAAAAATCAGAAATATTTTATTCCAATATAGAAACAGTTTTCAACATGAAACATGATCATTTTAGAAATCATTTGGCTATTTTTTTTTGTAATTTCAGGTAAAAGAGGACCAAATTTGAATTGACTCGAATATTCTTGATTGTTGTATGGTTATATTAGATAGAAATAGTCGTATTGAACATAGGTGAATCTTATTAGTTTTTTTATACAAATAGATTATGAGTAGTATAGTTATAGAGACAGCGGTATTGCATATCGTTGAAACCAGTGAGTCCACTTCCTCTCTACTGGTATCGTGCCTTCATCGACTACTGTGTGTTGAGTGAAATTCGGTGAATAAGTTGTAGTTTGAGGTTTCGGAGATTTTTCCTGTTAGGGCGCCAAGCAATAAGGTATGCATGTGGTGGTAAATCTTTGTAATTTTTTAGATCTTAGACATGAGTTATGAATGATTGAAGCGTTTCAAGGTATGGAACATTTTTTTTCAGATGTTTTACCTCCTTAGTTCAAAAAATGTGTGTTTTTCTTGAAACATTTCATTTTTTTTACCGTTTGGAACAATCTTAAGTGATTTTATCTAGAATCAGAAACGTTTCTTCCATCCAAACGGGGTCTTAGATTCACAAATAAGGATCAGAAATTATGTGGCACTTGTTTTGCTTTTTATCGGCCCCATTTTGGTTCTTTCGCTATGTCAGAACATAATTCACATATGCAGTAGGTATGTCCTAAAAAGATGAATCGAAGTTCCAGATCTCCTAAATTGCACCCTGTTTTACTAAATGTTGCCTTTGTACTGCTTGCTCCATATTCTTTACTATCCTTCCAATTGTCTACGCCCCACTTCAACATATTATTTACTAACATGGCCGGATGAACTGTTTTTGATCGCCGTCGCTGGGTTAACTTAATCTTAATTTCGTAACAATGGGCCGCTGCGGAAAGAAAGAAGCTTGCATCCGAAGCAAAAGGAGCAGCTCAATCAGCACAGAGGTGGATGAGGCAGGCAACCGGGAAAGCGATACCCACGTTGCTCAGTCCGGTCCAAACAAAAGCTACCCACCCGCGAGCTACTCTTCCGACTACATAAGCTGCATTCCTCCTCGACAGCTCGACCGCCAATGACCAAGCCTACCAGGCCGGCGTGCCAAGCTGAATCCATCTATCAAGGCCGCGAAAGCAGCTTCCGAGGAGAAAGAGAGAGGATGGTGGCGGCGATCGCGGTGGCGTCGGCGGGCCTCGGCATGCTGGCGGGGCTGGCCGTGGCCAGCATGCCGTCCTCCTCCTGTACCGGAAGAAACATGGCGAGGCCGTGGAGCCACACGTCGTCGGCGGCGCCGCGTTGCGCGGCGTGCGGCGGGACGGGGAAGGAGGAGTGCCGCCCGTGCGCGCGCTGGTCCGACGGCGGCGGCGGCTCCGGGTGCGGGGCGTGCGCGGGCACGCGGCGGGTGCCGTGCCGGAGCTGCGGGGGAGGCGGGAAAGGGCGCCGCGCGCCCGTGCGCGTCGCCGCTGCCCGGAGCGTGCGCGGTGACGGCGCTGCGGCCGGCCAGATGGGATTAGTCCCTTCTCCACCGCGCACGTGATGAATATCGACTGCGGCGACACGTCGTCCCGTTGCTGGCGGGTCAAGTCCAAAAACGACCAGCAACCGCAATCAGAATTCAATGTATTACCTCCGTACTAAAAAGTTTGTCACTTTGTAAAGTGATAAATTTTTTAAGACGAAGGGAGTACCTGTCTGCACCATGTCCAAGTGCAAGTCATCCGCATCGCATTCCTAGCTATAAACGTTACCAATATACATGTGTGCATTCAGTCGCTCGACTGCGACCTCACGTCGACATGTGTACCAGCAACCTAACTTGTCGTTTTGAACCCATGGCTTATCGGTGTGTCCATGCGCACTTCAAAGATGTGGTGTATAAGTGTTCGTGGGTTAATTCGGTTAGAATACTTTGGTTGCGAAGAATTGATAAGCTATAATCATAAGATTCTGTTGCATTTAATTCAATTCGATTTTACTGTTAGCCGCATATTAGTGTACACTATGATTTATTAGATAAAAATGATAATAAATAAAAAATAGCAATAAACATATAAAAATGACATGTACGAGTTGGTAATGGGTGAAGATCAAAATTAGACTAGGATATGCGGAAAATTCGATGAGGGTAAATATTAATAGGACTTCGTTTTACGGGTGTGGGATAGTCTGGATTATAATTTTGGTTAAATCGGTTAATATGATATAAAAACAGAATAAAATCCGGTTAAACAATATACACAAAAAACTGAAATTTTGGTTAATCACATATTTCAATTCAATTTGGTACTATTCGGTTCGATTTTACCATTAACGGGCTACTCCTAGTTCTACTCTCTTCTTCCTACATGTTGTCAAGATAGTGTGTGCTCTTGAAGACAAACATTTTCAGAGCGTGTACCAAATAAACGCTAAAGAGTTTGCTACCCTGTGAATACATACATACTCTTTCCGTACTCAAAATTTTGTTGTTTTGTAATTTATTTTTGAACTACAAAGCGACAAACTTTTAAGGATGAAGGGAGTATAGACTACTACAAAACTAATTGTTACAGGTGCCTCGTTTTTCAAACATAGGCTATTCATAAAAAATGCGGCTATGATGTCGAATGAAACAATAACCGTCTGTGATGATTAAATATCATAAGCAGTCTTCCATAAAAAACCGCCTGGGTAAATACATGATTTTCTCAGATGCCTATTAATAAAGAACTGTCTTAACTGTTACAAACATCACAAAATTTTTTTAATAAAAAACCGCCTGAGTAAATACATTCTTTTCACAGACGGCTATTAATTAAGAACCGCATGTACTAGTTCAAACATCACAAGAGGTTTTCAATAGAAAATTGCTTGGATAAAGACATTGTTTTCACATGTTGCTATTAATAAAGAACTGCCTGTAGTGGTGCATATATTTCATGTTGTCTTTTATATGGACCGCCTGTGATGCCCCCTATGTTTTCACAAATAGATTTTGCTTACTGACCGACCGTGAAGGGGACTAAAAGGAAAAAACTAATAATACTTTTCAGAACGTTTTATAGTAATATATTATATATATGTATATATTATACTATATATACATATATATTTATATCATTTATATGTATATATAATAATATATACATATACATGATATACAAATACCTACATATATGAACAAATTCATAAAAAGAAAAAATGTCAAATTAAAATATTAAAGCTTCATTGTAATATTACAAATATACACAATATATATCATACATTTTTTTCCAGCATTGACATCTTCTCACATATAGGATTTTAAATCCTTTTTAATGCTTCTCTCTATGCGCTTGATATTTTTTGGTTCGGTGAAAAGGTTCATCTCTTCATATTGATTATATTCCTCTTCATTATCTCCCACATTCTCAACTCCAACAATATTTTGCTTTCCAGAAACAACTTGTACATAAAAAACTTGTGCATCTTCTCAATTCTTGGATCTTGTACATAAAAAACTTGTGCAACATGACCAGCAAGAACCCACAGATCATCTTTATAACCCACTTTGTTCAAGTCTACCAGTGTTAGCCCATAGTTGTTCACTTTCACACTATCAGGATGTTTGACCTATTGGTACTTAAATACAAGCATTAGCATTCTTTCGCAATAATCGAGTTCCCATATTTCCTCTCTGAATCCGAAGTATGTGGTTTTCTACCCTTGTGGATCAAAAACCTCTATACAAACACCACTATTTTGTGCAACACTCTTACCGTATTTTTATTTGGTGTAAAATGTGTAATCATTGATATCATATGCTTGCCATGATATAACCAAAGCAGATGGGCCAAAAGCTAACTTCTTCATTGTTGCCTCTTTTATAGAGTTTCCGTATGGTATATTTTTTGTCCATTAGTCATTCAGTAAAACATCTTTTATGCTCTTTCATGATCCAGTCCTCTCTGCGATCTTGGTTCTTTTTGTGAAGCTCAATTTGGTGTTCCTCGATCATTACAAGGATTCCGCTCTGTTGCAACGATTGTACTGCAACGAATACTAAATTGTAGCAGTAAGCTTGGTCTTTTGCCACGATTCACTAGTTCGTGGCATTAGCATTTATTGCCATGGAACATGATTGTTGCATTAGGATCTGTTGCCACGATTCACTAGTTCGTGGCATTAGGATCTATCGCCACGAATCTGTTGCCACTAGTTCGTGGCATTAGCATCTATCGCCACAGAACACGATAGGATCCGTTGCTACGATTCAATAGTTCGTGGCATTAGGATCTGTCGCCACGAATTTGTTGCCACGATTCACTAGTTCGTCGTATTATCATCTATCACCACGGAACACGATCGCTGTATTAGGGTCTGTTGCCACAATTCACTAGTTCGTGGCGTTAGCATTTAAGGCCACAGAACACAATCATTGTATTAGGATCTGTTGCCACGATTCACTAGTTCGTAGCGTTAGCATCTATCGCCACGGAACACAATCGTTGCATTAGGAACTTTTGCCATGCTTCACCAGTTCGTGGCAATAGGATCTATTGCCACAAAACACAATCGTTGCATTAGGATCTGTTGCCACGAAATACCGGTTCCTGGCGTTAGGATCTATCGCCACGGAATAGAATCATTGCATTAGGAACTTTTGCCACGATTCATCAGTTCGTGGTGTTAGGATCTATCGCCACGAAACACGATCGTTGCATTAGAAACTTTTGCCACGCTTCACCAGTTCGTGGCGTTAGGGTCTATCGCCACAGAACATAATTGTTGCATTAGGATCTGTTGCCACGATTCACCAGTTCGTGGCATTAGGATCTATCACCAAGAAATACAAATATTGCATTAGGAACTTTTGCCACGATTCACCAGTTTGTGGTGATAGGATCTACCGCCACAAAACACAATCGTTGCATTAGGATCTGTTGCTATGAATTACCAGTTCGTGGCGTTAGGATCTATCGCCACGGAACAGAATCGTTGCATTAGGAACTTTTGCCACGATTCAACAGTTTGTGGCGTTAGGATCTATCGCCACGAAACACGATCGTTGCATTAGGAACTTTTGCCACACTTCACCAGTTCGTGGCGTTAGGATCTATCACCACGGAACAAAATCGTTGCATTAGGATCTGTTGCTAGGATTTACTAGTTCGTGGCGTTAGGATCTATCGCCATGAAAACATAATCCTTGCGTTAGGAAAATTTGCCACGATTCACCAGTTCGTGGTGATAGGATCTATCGCCATAAAACACAATCGTTGCATTAGTATATGTTGCCACAAATTACTGGTTCGTGGCGTTAGGATCTATCGCCGCGAAACACAATTGTTGCATTTGGAACATTTGCCACGATTCACCAGTTTGTGGTGTTAGGATCTATCACCACGGAACACAATCGTTGCATTACGAACTTTTGCCACGATTCATCAGTTCGTGGCATTAGGAACTTTTGCCACGATTCAATATCGGCTTGCTTCTAAGCTTGCTGCTAAATAGAATAGCGGCTTCTATCTTTTCAAAAAAATCAAATAGTGTACGTACAGCTAGCTTACACAATACTTATATGAAAAAATCATCATCTTCGCTGTCCCCCCTATATTGGAGGTACAATACCATTATTGATATATGTATCATCGTCGTTGTTGTCGTCATCTTCATTTTTTGATGGAACTCTATATGTCTCAAACTGATCAGATGTTCTCATTTGAAGAGCGGAAGCATCACCGGTTGCTCCCTCAATGTCACTCCTATCCCATGCGATCCTATCCTCATTTATATCAGTAAGTCGTCGATCATCAAATGTCTCAGCCTCCATCGCCTCAGTGACATTATTTTCACTGTCTCCAGGAGGCATGGCAAAAAAGGTTTTGTGGCTTCGTTTTAACAATTATAGCCCATTTAGGTTGCTTCACACTTTGAACGTAAAAAACTTGTTCTGCTTTGGTGGTTAGAATGTAAGGCTCATACTTAAATTGAGAAAGGGTAGTGTCAACATCTATCGTTACGTATCGATCCATTTTGTAGTCTTTGCTTTGGCTCTGACCGGAACGAGGCCGACCAAACCAGTCACATTCAAATAACAGAATCTCTTGATTTTTTTTTTCAAAATCAACAGAAATCATTTTCTTGATTACTCCATACCACTCATGATCACCATCCCGAACAACAACAACACTGTTTTGCGTCGATAAATCTTTATCCACCTCTGTTGTTCGAAAGAAGAAGCCATTTATGAATAATCGGCTAAAAAAACATGCCCGACGATCAAGTCATCTAGATAATGCATACAAATAATCGGTTACTTTTCCTTCTTTGTGTAATGTCGTAATATGTACACATTAGTATAAAAGGGGTCATCGATAAACCAACTTAAGAACACATATTTATTCAATATTTCATCAAAGTAATAACTTGCATGTACTTACTCGTTTCTGAAACCAATAAACAAACTCATCTCTATGGCATTTTTCAACATCACGAGATTGAATCTTTTTCAGCTCTTCAAAATGCTTATTGAAAAGGATACAAAATTAAATTAGCCATCTACAATAAGCATGATCTAATATAGTATAGAACATCTGAGTTATACATACTTGATCCATGAAGCGGCCTCTTCAACATTATAAATAATATAATGCCTGATGTTATGTAATTCCACCATAGTAAGTTGGCCTCATTTGAAACGTTTTTTAGAATTATCAACTTCTATAAATATATTAGACTCGAGAGAAGGTTCATTCCTAGCTGCAGCTTCGTGATGTTCTGGCCTATTAAGCTTGGCGCTGATGTTATCCATAAACTGACTAAAAAAAGTCATACACTCCTCCATAATATATCCCTCAGCTATAGAACCCTCTGGGTGAGCTCTGTTACGTACATACCTCTTCAATGTACCAAGGTACCTCTCTATTAGATACATCCATTTGTAAGAAACAGGTCCACCCAAGCGAGCTTCTTCGGCAAGATGGATTGGAAGATGTACCATGATATCAAAGAAAGCGGGAAGAAGCAACATCTCAAGCTTACAAATTATTTCATGAAATTGTTTGATCATCTTATCCAAATCTGGTTCTGCCAATTCTTTAGAACAAATTTCAGAAAAGAATCTGCTAAACTCAAATAAAGGTGCGAGAACCTTTTCAAGCAATATCTCACATATTACAATAGGAAGGAGCTTCTGAAATATAATATGGCAGTCATGAGTTTCTAGACCTAATACCTTACGTGTTGTTATGTCCACACATCTTTTGATGTTTGAGGCATAACCATCAGACATCTTCACACCCCCCAAAAACTTGTACAAGGTGGTCTCTGATCTTTATTCAAAGTATATGATGCTGATGGACAATCATACTGCCCTTTCATACCTACCGGATGTTGCTTTGGCCGTATACCCATTTCCTGCATATCAAGACGAGCTTGTAGACTATCTTTTGTTTTACCATCCATATTAAGCAATGTCCCCAATATGCTATCACAAGTGTTTTTCTCAATGTGCATGACATCCAAGTTATGCCTTATTAGCAATGTCTTCCAATACGGGAGCTGAAAAAATATACTTTTCTTCTTCCAACTATGCCACCCATCTTCCTGAGTGCGCTTTCTATTATTATTCGTCTATCCAAAACTCACTTGATCAAAAGTCTCGTATTGTTCGAGTACTTCGTGACCAGAGAGTGATGTTGGAGCCTCTCTATTCTCTATCTTGTTGTTGAAAGAAGCTTTGTCTCGACGCCACCTGTGATTCTGAGGTAGGAAATGACGATGACCATGTAGCAATACTTTCGTCCATGTTTCAACCACAAGGCGTCAGTGTTTTCATGACAGTATGGACATGCTAGCTTACCTTTTGTGCTCCATCCACATAGCATTGCATATGCTGGAAAATCATTTATTATCCACAATATAGAAGCTCGCATGAGAAATATCTCTTTCTTTGAACTGTCGTATGTTTCAACACCATCAAACCATAATTTCAGTAGCTCATCAATCAAAGGTTGCAAATACACATCAATGTTGTTTCCAGGTGACTTTGGCCTAGGAATTATCATTGACATCAACCAATAAGGCTGCTTCATACACATCCAAGGTGGTAGATTATAAGGGATTAGAATCACATGCCATGTACTGTAAGAAACATTCATTACTCCAAAAGGATTGAAACCATCAGATGCTAGCCCAAGTATTATGTTGTGAGGATCAGATTAGAAATTCGGGTGAATGCTATCAAAATGCTTCCATGCTTTCGACTCTGCAGGATGGCGTAATATTCCATCATCAATACGTTCTTCTTTGTGCCGGCACATGTTTGATGCCGTTGATTCTGCCATATAAAACCTTTGAAGACGGAGAATAAGAGGAAAGTATTGTAGAATCTTGCGTGGTACAAGCTTCTTGGCTTTTCCACAAGGTAAAGCCTCTCTTGCATCCCCACCAGTACTATTTTTCCATCTTAATTCACCACATTTTGGGCATCGATCCAGCAGAGAATAGTCCTTCCGGAATAACACACAGTCATCGACACATGCATCGATCTTTTCGTAGCTCAGCCCGAGGTCACGAACAACCTTCTGAACTTTATCAAGTGTATTAGGAATGCAATGGTCCTCTAGAAGCACATATGAGAATAGTTCAAAGATCAACTCACACTCTTTTTTGCTCAAACCAGTTAAACACTTTATCTGGTACAACCTGACAATGAAGGATAATTGGGTCACCTTCTCACAACCTAGATACAACTTCTTTGTGGTATCATTTAATAAATCATAGAATGCCTTTGCACACATAGTTGACTCCTACTGGTTTATAGCATTTTCTGGATCATCAACATCTACTGAAGTACCACCATGATCAGTGCCTCTAAGTAGACTGGACATCATATTTTCCATAGCAGCATCATCATAAATTATCTCCTTATTATTTGCTGATTGCTCAGCAATATTTTTCTCAACTCGTTTTTCTCCATGGTGTACCCAACAAGTATAATCAAATGACATCCCATTACGAAGCAAGTGAAGATGAACTTCCTTGCGTGTCGCGTGGCAAATATTATGACATCTCGTGCAAGGACAAGGCTTAGGTTCTTCTTCACGAGTGCCTTGGAATGCTAAATTTAAAAATGACTTCATTCCATCCTGCCACTCCTTCGTACGCCTGTCTTTTCCCATCCATATATTATCTTCTGACATCGCTTCCTACAATTCAATCATCATATCCGTAAGAGGATAGAACTACAATAACATTATGTGAGCAATTGTACCTAGCGTTGTTGCTCCTCCACGTGCGGCAGCTAGTGGATGCTTCTCCAAGAGCGTGGCGGCCGACGTATGCTCTTCCAAGAGCGTGGCGGCCGACGGATGCTCCTCCAAGAGCGTGGCGGCCGACGGATGCTCCTCCAAGAGCGTGGCGGCCGGCGGATGCTCCTCCAAGCGTGTTTCGTACAATCATGAGAGGGGCCATTGTGGATCGAAGGGTCCCGCGGGCGGGCAGCACGGACAAAGCGTACGTGAAGCTATCAGAGTAGGCCCAACACTGCGCTAGGCCGCTTGTTATTTGTGGGCTGAAACTGCGCTGCGTCACTTTGTATTCGTGGGCTGAAACTGCGCTGGGACGCTTGGTGTTTGTCCCCCTGACGCGTGAGCCAATCTACGGACGTGCGTCTGGCTCTAGCAATTTATTATCTAAATAAGTTAATGTAGCAATGGGGGTGGTATTCCGATCAAAATAAAGCATATGCATAAAGTCTCTTGAACCACAAAAACACAGTGATATAAACAAAGTGATATAAACAAGGATTAAATACTACATTAGATATAAACATCGACGGAACCAAAAATTAGTGTTCAATGTACCATTCCAGACAACAAACTAATCGACAAAACTAGCTGTTATATAATCCCCAATAAACACAAAATAAACTAATCAGCACATCTTGTCTGCAGCACTTTCCTTCAAGCAGTGGTCGCTACATGTTGCATTTTCCTGTTAGTACTATATACTAAGTACTTTACAGACCGCTTTGCAGGCCCCACTACGGGCGTTCTCCTCTGGCACCTCCAGCAGCTAAAGTACCGTACCGACCACTTTAGAGGCTACCAGTGGTGTGGAGGGTTATTCATTAACAGAGAATACAGATAGAACAGATAGTTCACTAAACAAATAAATAGAAAACAAAATAAAGTTGGAAGAGATGAACAACATTGAGTTCATCAACATAAGGCATTACTACAAAACAAGAAAAACGACATCATGAAACAAGAAAAACAACATCACACAACCTTATAAGTCTTTTATATATAGCCCATACCGAATAACACCTCACGACAGAATGTGAAATGCTCGTGTCTAATCCTACAGTCCACTATAGAAGACCCTGCAGCCGCTCAACCCTTGCTTCCCGCAGCCGGCAGCCATACACAGGTCAACCTCCTTGTTGGGCAGCGACGCCAGCGGCGGTCTCGGAGGCGGGCGTGGATGCACCCACGTCAGATTACGAATTTCATCCAGGAATTGAATCCGACACCGCCTGCACTCAATGTTGGTCATCATGATGGCGACGGATCCGACCGCTTTCTCACTGACGTCAACCTCGCCTTCGACCTGCTGTATATACTCGACGGCATCGCGGGCCCCGCGGTCGGCGTCGTAGCGGAGAAGGCCAAGGACGTAGGCCTCCTCCATGTGGTCGGCCCTGGCCGCCCGGGCGAGAAAGTAGGCGCCCTGCTGCGTGCGATCGACCACAGACGAGCTTGAGCCCGATGACGTAGCACGCATGAGGGTGGCCGACGATGGCCAGGTTCTCCACGAGGGCTTTCGACCGCCCTGGGTTGCGCCACATCCTCCGGGTCACCCGCGCCAGGCGCCTACCCACAGCGCCATCCAGGCACGCCGCATGCATGGCCTTGCAGGTGGCATGCATACTGGAGAGGTCATCCAAGGGTCATAGGGAGCTTTTGGCGACGCGCCCCGCAATCTCGACCGCAATATCGTGCGTGAACGGTAACTCCATAGGCTTCAGCGTCACCGTGCTGCGAAGGGAACCAATGAGGGTGCGCGCGGTGGAGACAAAGAGGAAGCTAGAGTACGTGCGGAGAGGACAGTGGTGTGTCTATAGAGTACGCTCGGAGAAGGCGATGGAGATATTATATAAAGACACACGCCATCGTCTTTTCCGCACGTACTGATGGGGGTCGCGCGCAGTGATGGTTCGACTTCCGGCAGTGGCAGATTCCACATCCTCTACAGTACTGCAGATGCATTAAGGGTGGCTGACATGTGAACCCACAACCTATGGGACCCACGCCTCTCGCATGCACTGATGGGATGCACAAAGTAATGGAACCGCTCTGTTTTCAACATCAGCACAAGAATAATATCCTGTCATCAATAGAGATAACATACTATGTTTGACAGTAATTTGCGCCAAACATTTCCTGTTTTACAGTTTGGTTCTCCACGCTCTTTCACCTTTCGTACGTACGTACTACCTATCTTTTTCTAACATTTTTCTCGTGCTTTCTTTTCTTTTCTTTTCTCTCTATTCATTGTCTCTACTTTTCATTCCATTCGTCGCTAATCGACAGAACTAGTTGTTACATAAACCCCAATAAACACAAAATAAACTAATCGGCACATCTAGTCCGCAACACTTCCCTTCAAGCAGTGGTAATAACTTTTGGCCACGTATAGGAGTAGTGGTAATGATTACTCCGCGTATAGGGGCATAGGGCCAGTGGTACGTTGGAGTTCTACCTATCTTTTTCTAACATTTTTCTCGTCCTTTCTTTTCTTTTCTCTGTTCATTGTCTCCACTTTTCTTTCCAGTCGTCGCTACCTGTTAGTACTGTATACTACTTTACATACCACTTTGTAGGCCCCGCTGCAGGCAATCTCCTGACACCTCCAGCGGCTAAAGTATCGTACAAGCCACTTTAGTGGCCATCGGCGGTGTGGCAGGTCGTTCATTAATAGAGAATACAGATAGAATAGATAGTTCACTAAACAACAGATAGAAAACAAAATAACAGATGGAACAGACGAACAACATTGAGTTCATTATCATAAAACATTACTCCCTCCTTCCTATATTACTTGTCATTATTAGAACAAGTTTTTTAGTTCATATTTGAACTAGAAAACTTGTCTTACTTATTAACGACAAGTAATATGGGAAAGAGGAAGAACAAAACATGAAAAACAATATCACGAAACAAGAAAAAATAAAACATCACAAAAAAAAGAAGAGAAAAACATCATGACTGGATTAATCTGTGTCAAAAGATTTCTTGTTTTAAAGTTCGGTTCAACTAGAATATAATCATATGTTTGGTGCAATCAACCATCTTCAACTGTTGGATCAATCTACATTACAGTCGTTGAATTTTTTTATTTAACCCCCTCCACCAAGTGGAGCGGTGGTGGTGGTGGTGGAAGGGGTTAAATGAAAAGATGTAATAACCGTAAGATGTAGATCCAACAGATGAACTTTTCAAGCTTGAGCTCATCGAGTTGGCAAGCTCAAGCTTGGCTCGTTTAGAATTGGCACAATACTCAGCTTCATCCTCAAACTTACAATCAAAACTCAGTTTGGTCCTTGAACTTTGAAATGGGCCAATTATTTAGTCCATCAACTTCAAACAACCGTTTCACTTTCATCCTTAGTCTGAGTTGGAAATACACATTGGCATGGCACATAAGCTATATCATCTACCCCGGTATATCATAGATGAGGTATGCATGTTAGTTAATAATACGTACGTACATATCATAGATGGATATGCATGTTAGTTTTGTACAACATGACTGAGGGCTTTTCTATGTCTAACATGCATGCACCCCAAACATGATCAACCAATACGTACGTGTTTTGTCTTTTTGATAATGGATATCGTCAGAGTTTGAGGCCTTGTCGATGCATGCTACGCCCCAACGATGCATGATCAACGAGCCTATAACTCTAGACGATATCCAACATCAAAGAGAGAAATTACACGTAGTATATAATTCACATCGACATGAAACATACATGATCAAGGTCTTTCATACTCTGCTAGTTGTCCATGCACATGCTATACGCCCCAAAACATGATCATCGAGCCTCAAACAATAATATATAAGAGAAAATTAAGACGACGTTGTGAGACCTATGTGTGCTGAATACATTGGCTATGGCGATAAAAGTTTTGAATACTACCAAAACACCTTTATTATTGTAAGACCTATGTGTGATGAATACATTGGCTTGTAGTGAATACACTTGCTTTGACGATAGAAGTTTTGAATATCACCAAAACACCTTTTTATTAAGGTCCAACTAGTTTTGGTTAGCTCCGGTGATTTTTGTCTTTAGCTCCGACATGTCTTTGATAGCTCTGGCGTATTTTTGCTAAGCTCCGAGTTGATTTTTCTAGCTCCGGCTTTTGGGTGTACTAGTTCCGACTAGTTTTGGTCAGCCCCAGCGCTAGGTTCTACTAGCTTTTGTTAGCTCCGGCTCAAGGTCCGGTTTGCTCTGGCAAGGTCCGGAACTTGACCGCAATGCTTCTGTTTTTCATTTGCAATGTTTCGTATTTGCTTTACATCTCTGGAAAGATTGCTTAGTATTCATTTGCTAAGTCTTTGGTGCATTTTTGGTTGACATGGATGATATCATGTTACTGTGGTTTTGCAACATGCTTATGTGAGGTTCTCACGTAAGGTGTTGTGTTCGGAACTAACTTGAGTCAAGTTGAGAACTTGGGCTCGTATGGATTGGTTGTTTATTCATGTGCAGGTGTTGCTTGAGTTCAAGACATGGATGGTGATGGGATCCATTGGACTAGTCTCAGGGAGGAGATGAGGTTCCAACAACCAAATTCAGGAGGAATTGTGGTTGAGCTGATCTGGAGGTTGCGCAACATGATTGAATCAAGAACAATGCATGTGAAGGTATCATGGACGTCATTGGAAGATGTTTGCACGTGTACAATGAGTGCATGGACGTGGCTACATGGTTCCGAGACGTGATGAAGAGATGTGGACGTAAAGAGTTGGTCGGAAAGGTCCAACCGACTAGGTTATGGACTCAGGCTGCGGCTGAGTCGGGTTTGACTCAAATATGGAAATATTTGAGTTGGTTATGATAGGATTTCGTGTGGGTCACGAATTTGAGTTGTTTAGGAATGTGGGATACATTCCTAAGGTGTTTGGAAGTCTTAAGATTGCTTCTATATGCCTATAGAAGAATCCTAAGCAGTTATGGAAAGTTACGATTCGTGAACAGAGTAGGATTAGGTTCCTGATCTGAGTTGAGTTGGCTTTCGAGCTGGTTATATAAGCAAGGGAGCCCAGAGCTCGTGGTGCACGACTTTGGGGCTGTTCTTCTTGTGTTCTATTGAATAAAATTTGTAGTTTGAAGGAACTTTTGTGCCTTGTTCGTCCGACTTGTTCCAGACAAGTTTTACTCGTTGAGTTTCTAGACAGCACTACATTTCGTTGGTGGTTTTATCATAACTCGAGTTTTACAGATCCAATTGATGTGATTCTCTTTGGGTTGTATTCACAACTTGATTATCTATCATCTGTAAAAATTTCACAGTCATTGGATTTGTGGTCTATGATATACACAAGTTTCTTTGCAGCGTTCCAGAACTGTTTTTTTCTCGAGTAGGGCAGATTGACCTTTGTTTGATCTTTCGATCATAACTTGAGTTTTTCTCGACGGATTTGAGTGATTCTTGTTGTGTTGTATTCGTGACTTGATTCTCTCTGATATATATCACTTTTGTCACGGTGAAACACGTTTAGATTAGTCTCACACACGATTTCTTTAATAGATTGTTTTTCTGCCGAAGGGGTTGGGGTTTAATTGTTTCCACTGTGTAAGATTTTTAAATCTACCATTCACCCCCTCTGGTAGCTTTTCACGTGCTTTTCGATCCTACAATTGGTATCAGAGCCAGGTTGCTCTAATCTTTGTGATTTATGCGTGTTTTTGACTAATCATCATGGAGAAGTACTCTGCCAAACCTTGTGTATTCGTTGGTATTGATTTTCAGGTTTGGAAGGCACGCATGGAGGCTTTCATCCAGGCACAAGGATTTGCAATATGGGAGAAGGTATAAAAGCCTTACGAAGTGCCATCAATAGATCAAGTTACATCTACAAATCTGAGAGATGTCGACAACAACTACAAGGATCGGAACTTGATCATACAAGGATTAACACAAAGCGACTTCGACCGTGTTGCACACCTCCGATCTGCATACAATGTGTGGAAAGCACTTTGTGACTACCACGAAGGATCCAACACGATCAAAGAGTTAAGGCAATACATGTTCAAGAAAGAATACATGCACTTCGAGATGCAACCCGGTGAGTCTATTGATGACCTTTTTGCTCGCTTTAATAAGATTCTCACCAACTTGCGTAGTGTCAATGTTAATTTTTCAGATGTTGAAAATGCTAAGCAATTGCTAAGTGCATTAGATATGTCAATTTGAGAGATGAAAGTCACATCTATTCGTGAATCTACTGTCATGAGTACACTTACTTTAGATGTGCTATATTCCAAGCTAAAAACTCATGAAATTGACATAATATCACGAAAGAACCCCAACAAGTCTATTGCTTTTGTTTCTCAACGTGATATGCCTAGCTCCGGCCAATCTTCATCTTGTGGTACACTTGCTTTGTTGTCCTCTCTAACCCTTGAACAGATTGAGGAGTTTCCAGAGGAGGAGCTAGCACTTCTCTCTACGAGGTTCTCAAAAGCATTGCAAAATGTGAGAACTAGAAGGAGAGGAAGATCTGGACCTCAATGATGCTTCGAATGTGGTAAGACAGGACACTTCTGTATAGATTGCCCTATCCTTTCAGGTCCTACTTCCCGGGATGAAAAGAAAACAAGAACGAAGTACTCCTCTGCAAAAGATATGAAGAAAAAGAAGGGTTTTACAGGTCATCAACTGGTGAACAGTTTTATCTCCGCACTCCAGGAACATGGCTCAAGCGACATGGACATTGGAAGTGATGAAGATGAAGATGATTTGGCAAACTTGTGCTTTATGGCGGGCAAGTCAAGATCAAGTATGAAGGAGGCAGAACACAACAGCGACAATGAAGGGGTATGTCCTACTTGTGAAGAAATGTGTGATGCTATTTCTTGTGCCACTATTATTGTTAAGAAAAAGGACAAAAAGCTTAGGGATAGTGCTGCTAAAATTGAATCACTAGAATCTGAAATCAACCGTTTAAAAACTTCGATTCCTAGTGATGATGCATGTCCCTCATGTGATTTAATATATGAACAATTGTCCTCATTAAGAAGTGCGCACACCTCCACACTTGATAAAATTGAGTTAGAAATTGAAAAGAACAAAGAGCTTGCTGCACTTAATGATAAAAACTTGAAAGATGCTAGCTCTTCTACAATTGATTTGCATTGTTCTACTTGTGATGATCTTGATAAGAAACTACAGGATGCTATGAATGAAATTTCTATATTGAACAATGCTTTGCGTTCTCATGAAGTTAATTTTGTTCCAATTGCAAACTAAAAGGAAAAACTTCATGTGAAAATTGCCTTGATCTGTCCAATAAACTTGATGACATGCATAGGACATTAGATCGGTTTTATAATGGGAATAAGAACCTAAACTTGCTGCTGAATTCTTCCAAGTCTTGCAATGATAAAACTAGTTTAGGTTTTGATTCTCATGCTCATGCTAAGGCACATCCACCTAAAATTGTAAAGTCATTAGGAAGTGGTTTGATTCAAACAGTTCCTAAACAAAAAGGAGTGGTTTTTGAAACCTGCAGGAGTGTTGTCTCATTCGGTTTCAAATAAAAATATTACTTGCTCATCTAGACATGAACACAAAGTTAAATTTCATTGTACCTACTGTGGTAGAGATGGTCATGTCATAGATTTTTGTTATATACTAGCTAAACAACAGAAAAGGAAAAGAATGGTTGCTAGATCTCATAACTTTCATGCAAAATTGGCTGCACATATTGAACCGAATGTACAACCTGCTGTTTTGAGTCAAAAACATTCAAAGTTTACCCCCGAACCTTCTGTTTTTGCCCCCGGAGCTACTGATTTTTGTGCTACACAAGTAACACCTTATAGGTCAGTAGTTAAGAATAAAAAATCTCAAACTTTGACTCATAAACCTGTTGTTTTTTCTCAGCTTTCGCGTGTTTTTCCTGCTTCACGTCGCATGACTCAGTACTGGATTCCTAAATGCCTTTTGACTAACCCCAGTATTGAGTCATCGACGTATTGTGCTTCTATGTAGGTTACACGTTTGAGGAAGGAGAACATTTAGATTGTGGATTCAGGTTGCTCACGCCACATGACCGGTAACAAAGATTGGTTCTCCTCCCTCTCTTTTGTGTCACGTGTAGAGAATGTTACTTTTGCCGATAATTCTTCAACTCCTATAATTGCTAAGGGTTTGATTAGAGTAAATGATCACTACACTTTGAAGGATGTGACATTTGTCATGAAATACAACTTGCTTTCTGTTGCACAATTGCTAGATGAAAATCTAAAAATTATTTTCAATAAAAACTGCTGCAAAGTTGTAAGTTCAAATAGTGAGCTTATTTTTAACATGTCTCGGTTTGGAAGAGTTTTTAAAGCTGATTTTGATATGTCTTCCTCTAAGCATAGGTGTCTAGTTGCTAATGATTCAAAGGATCTATATTTTTGGCATCGTAGACTTGGTCACGTAGGCTTTGATCACCTAACGCGTGTTAGTGCTCTTGATCGCATACGTGGGCTTCCTAAGCTTAAAGGGGACAAAGAAATTGTGTGCTCTTCTTGTAGACATGCTAAGATGGTTGCAGGTTCACATACTCCTCTCACAATGATCATGACAACTGAACCATGTCAACTTTTGCACCTTGACACCGTAGGACCTTCACGTGTTCAATCCTTCGGAGGAAAATGGTATGTTCTTGTGATTGTTGATGATTATTCTAGATACTCTTGGATTTACTTTATGGCATCTATGAATGAAGTTTTTAGTCACTTTAGAACTTTATTTCTTAGATTATCCATTGATTACCCAGGATCTTTAAAAGCAATTAGAAGTGATAATGAAACTGAATTTAAAAATCAATCTTTTGACCACTTTTGTGCTGAAAATAGAATAAATCATCAATTTTCTTCACCATATGTACCTCAACAAAACGGTGTTGTAGAAAGAAAGAACAGAACCTTAGTTGAGATGGCTAGGACTATGCTTGATGAATATCAAACTCCTAGGAAATTTTGGGCTGATGCGTTAGCAACCGCTTGTTATGCCTCAAATCGTGTTTTCTTGCGTGCTAAGCTAGGAAAAACACCATATGAGCTTCGGTTTGGACATAGACCTAGTGTTACACACTTTCGGGTCTTTGGTTGCAAATGCTTTGTTAAGAAACATGGTAATCTTGATAAATTTGAACCTAGATCCATTGATGGCATGTTTCTTGGTTATCCATCTCATACTAGAGACTACCGTGTGCTTTTACTTGACACTAACAAAATTATGGTGACTTGTGAAGTGTCTTTTGATGAAGCTAGCCCAGATACTAGCTCAAACATTGCAGGTCCAGATCCATATCCGCAGGGGGGGGGGGTGCATTTTCGTTGAAGATGAGGAAGAATTGGAGCTGCTGCCCGAAAATTCAGCAACTAAAGACTTTGGTTCAGCTTCGGATGTTAATTCTCAACCAGCACCGACAACCACGTGCTCAAGTCACAAGCTCATCGATTTGTGATGAACATGAAGAAGAAGCTTGTGAGACATCTTTTCCCCTACGGTTTTACAAAGATCATCCCCCACAACAGATGATTGGAAGCTTGCACGAATGAGTCACATGGTCCAGGTTTTGTGATCCAAACTCTTATGCTCATTCTGCTTTTGTTGCTTCTTGTGAACCCAAAGATATATCACACGCACTCACTAATGAATCTTGGATTATTGCCATGCAAGAAGAGTTAGAAAATTTTGAAAGAAATAATGTTTGGAAACTTGTACCTCCACCTCAAGGTCACACTTTAATTGGAACTAAATGGGTATTTAAAAATAAACAAAGTGAGGATGGGGTTGTGGTTAGGAATAAGGCTAGGTTGGTTGCTCAAGGTTTCACTCAAGTTGAAGGTCTAGATTTTGATGAAACTTTTGCTCCTGTTGCTAGATTAGAAGCCATAAGAATTTTGTTAGCTTTTGCTGCATCTATTGGTTTTAAGCTATATCAAATGGATGTTAAAAGTGCTTTTCTTAATGGCTACATAGATGAGGAGGTTTATGTGAAACAACCACCGGGTTTTGAAAATCCAGATTTTCTTAATCATGTTTACAAACTGTCCAAAGCCTTGTACAGTCTCAAACAAGCCCCTAGAGCATGGTATGATATGTTAAAAACATTCTTACTTGAAAAAGGGTTTACCATGGGCAAGGTTGATAAAACTCTTTTTGTGCTTAAGCATGACAATGACTCATTATGCGTTCAAGTGTATGTGGATGATATTATCTTTGGTTGTGCTTCTCATGATCTTGTGTCCAACTTTTCAGCTATGATGAGTTCAGAATTTGAGATGAGTATTATGGGTGAACTCACTTACTTTTTGGGGCTGCAAATCAAGCAAACTAAGGAGGGTACCTTTGTGCATCAAACGAAGTATACAAAAGATCTCCTAAGGCGCTTCAACATGGACAAAAGCAAGTCTCTTCGGACACCAATGGGAACAGCAACAACACTTGGACTTGATGAGGATGGTGAACCCGTGGATCAAAAAGAATATAGAAGCATGATCGGATCACTTTTGTACCTCACGACATCAAGACCAGACATACAATTCAGCGTATGTCTTTGTGCACGGTTTCAAGCCTCCCCACGTGCTTCACATCGTCAAGCCGTCAAAAGGATTCTCAGGTACTTACATGGATCTCAAGAATTTGGAATTTTTCTTCCTTCTTCCTCAACCGTTACTTTGAAAGCTTTTTCGGATGCTGATTTTGGGGGTTGTAGGATTGATAGGAAAAGTACTTCTGGTGCTTGTCATTTTCTTGGTAATTCTCTTGTTGCTTGGTCCTCTAGAAAACAAAATTCAGTTGCACAATCCACAACCGAATCTGAATATGTAGCTGCTGCTAGTACTTGCTCACAAATTCTTTGGATTGTTCAAACACTTAAGGACTATGGGGTTGATCTAGATAGTGTTCCACTGTTCTGTGATAACACTAGTGCCATTTGCATTGCTAAAAACCCCGTGCAACATTCTAGAACTAAGCACATTGACATTAGGTATCACTTTCTCCGAGATAATGTTGAAAAAGGAAACATTGTGCTTCACCATGTAGATACCGAACAACAATTGGCTGACATTTTTACAAAACCTTTGGATTTCACTCATTTTTGTTACATTCATAGTGAAATAGGGGTTATGCATCCTCATGGCTTAAATTGAGGGGGAGTTTTGAAACTTGGAAAGTCTATGTGTGAATCTGAAATTAAAATAATATAAGCATACTATCTCATACATATATGACTTTGTGATTCCTTTTACATGCTGAAAGTTCTTACTACATTACTCGTGTTATACATTTTGTAGTTTTTGCCATGTCTAGTAATTGGAATAATTACTTATACTAAAACTGGTCATGTTCGAACTTTCTTGCTGTTTTGAACTTGTTACATGTTCACAAGTGCTTTTTATCATTAATAATTAATCAAGTAATCAACTCACATGTTGAGTTTTTATGAACAAATATATATTGAGAAAAGATCAAGAGAATATGCATGCATCACACTTCTTCTTTTGAGATGGCTTATCATTGCACTTAGATATGAACTTGGAAGAAGTTGTGTATGACTAAAACCATGTCCTTAAGCTTCTGATTGTCAAATGACATAGGCTTGGCTTGGTTGGTTAGAATAAGGCAGATGCGCATATAATCTCTTGCAAATATCATATGATCTAAATTTATGCTTTGAAAAATAATAAAATGCAGCAACTAGTGTCATGCTTTCAGGTTTTGAAATAGTTAAGTTTGTGAGATCATGACTTGCTTAAATTCAAAATTACATTTGATCTCTAGCATGGCTTACACTACTTTATGTATCTCATTGATGTGATAATGTAAGGTACTTGATATTATGACTTGGATGAGCTTTGTTTATATGTATATGTTATAATATGCTCATAACAACTAAAGTGGGCGAGATAATTTGTTTATATGCTCATGACTTGCTGAATACATTGTCAAAGGGGGGAGAGATAAGCATGAAGAGAAAGAGAATATGTGCATAAGGAGAGATTTTTACTTTTGATTTACAAAGGGGGAGAAATTGCCTTCAAAACTTTTATGTGAATAAGCCAATGTTCGGATTTTAAATGGTGTTGCCAATGCATTCATCAAGGGGGAGATTGTAAGACCTACGTGTGCTGAATACATTGGCTTGTAGTGAATACACTTGCTTTGACGATAAAAGTTTTGAATATCACCAAAACACCTTTTTATTAAGGTCTGACTAGTTTTGGTTAGCCCTGGTAATTTTTGTCTTTAGCTCCGACATGTCTTTGATAGCTCCGACGTGTTTTTGCTAAGCTCCGAGTTGATTTTTTCTAGCTACGGCTTTTGGGTGTACTAGTTCCGACTAGTTCTGGTTAGCACCGGCGCTAGGTTCTACTAGCTTTTGTTAGCTCCGGCTCAAGGTCCGGGTTGCTCTGGCAAGGTCCGGAACTTGACCTCAATGCATATGTTTTTCATTTGCAATGTTTCGTACTTGCTTTACATCTCTAGAAAGATTGCTTAGTATTCATTTGCTAAGTCTTTGGTGCATTTTTGGTTGACATGGATGATATCGTGTTACTGTGGTTTTGCAACATGCTTATGTGAGGTTCTCACGTAAGGTGTTGTGTTCAGAACTAACTTGAGTCAAGTCGAGGACTTGGACTCGTATGGATTGGTTGTTTATTCATGTGAAGGTGTTGCTGGAGTTCAAGACATGGCTAGTGATGGGATCCATTGGACTAGTCTCAGGGAGGAGATGAGGTTCTAACAACCAAATTCAGGAGGAATTGTGGTTGAGCTGATCAGGAGGTTGCACAACATGATTGAATCAAGAACAATGCATGTGAAGGTATCGTGGACGTGATTGGAAGATGTTTGCACGTGTACAAGGAGTGCATGGACGTGGCTACATGGTTCCGAGACGTGATGAAGAGATGTGGACGTAAAGAGTTGGTCGGAAAGGTCCAACCGACTAGGTTATGGAATCAGGCTGCGGCTGAGTCGGGTTTGACTCAAATATGGAAAGATTTGAGTTGGTTATGATAGGATTTCATGTGAGTCACGAATTTGAGTTGTTTAGGAATGTGGGATACGTTCCTAAGGTGTTTGGAAGTCTTAAGATTCCTTCTATATGCGTATAGAAGAATCCTAAGCCGTTATGGAAAGTTACGATTCGTGAACAGAGTAGGATTAGGTTCCTGATCTGAGTTGAGTTGGATTTTAAGCTGGTTATATAAGCAAGGGAGCCCAGAGCTCATGGTGCATGACTTTGGGGCTGTTCCTCTTGTGTTCTACTGAATAAAATTCGTATTTTGAAGGAACTTTTGTGCCTTGTTCGTCCGACTTGTTCCAGACAAGTTTTACTCGTTGAGTTTCTGGACAACATTACCTTTCGTCGGTGGTTTTATCATAACTCTAGTTTTACAGATCCAATTGACGTGATTCTTTTTGGGTTGTCTTCACAACTTGATTATCTGTGGTCTATGATCTACACGAGTTTCTTTTCAGCGTTCCAGAACTGTTTTTTTCTCGAGTAGGGCAGATTGACCTTTGTTTGATCTTTCGATCATAACTTGAGTTTTTCTTGACGGATTTGAGTGATTCTTGTTGTGTTGTCTTCTTGACTTGATTCTCTCTGATATCTATCACTTTTGTCATGGTGAAACACGCTTAGATTAGTCTCACACACAATTTCTTTAACAGATCGTTTTTCTGCTGAAGGGGTTGGGGTTTAATTGTTTCTGCTGCGTAAGATTTTTAAATCTACCATTAACACCCCGTCTGGTAGCATTTCACGTGCTCTTCGATCTTACAATTATCAAGGTTCGATGATAGGTCCAGATTGTTTTGAATTGCTCCGGCAAGGTCCAACGTAACGTCCGACTTGCTTTGGCTAGGTTTTACTTCTTTGTCTAGGTCCGACTAGTTTTGGTAAGCTCTGCCGCTAGGTCCGACTAGCTTTGGTATGCTCCAGTGCTAGTTCCGACTAGCTTTGGTAAGCTCCGGCGCTAGGTCCGACTAGCTTTGGTAAGCTCCGATACTAGGTGCGACTAGCTTTGGTAAGTTCCGGCGCTAGGTCCTGCTAGCTTTGGTAAGCTCCGGTTCAAGGTCCGGTTAGCTTTGACAAGGTTCGGAGCTTGATTGCAATGGTTCTGCTTTTAGTTTGAAATATTATGAACTTGTTTTACACTTATGGAAAGTTTGCTTAGTATTCTTTTACTAAGTTTTTGGTGTGTTTTTGTGATTATGGTTGATATCATTTTGGTATGGTTTGCAACATGCTTATGTGAGGTGCTCACATAAGATTTTGTAGTTTTGGAACTAACGAGAGTCAAGTTGAGGACTTGTGCTCGGAAGTATTGGTTGTTTATTCATGTGCAGGTGTTGCTTGAGTTCAAGACATGGCTTGTGATGGGATCCATTGAACAAGTCTTAGGGAGAAGATAAGATTCAACAACCAAGTTCGGGAGGAATTGTGGTTGAGTTGATTAGGAGGTCGCGCAACATGTATGAATCAAGAACAATGCATATGAAGGTACCGTGGACGTCGTTGGAAGATGTTTGCACGTATGAAAGGAGTGCATGGACGTGGCTACATGGTTCCGAGGCGTGATGAAGAGATGTGGACGTAAAGAATTGGTCGGAAAGGTCCAACCGACTAGGTTATGGACTGAGGTTGCGGCTGAGTCGGGTTTGACTCAAATATGGAAAGATTTGAGCTGGTTATGTTATGATTTCATGTGGGTCACAAATTTGGGTTGTTTTAGGAATGTGAGATACGTTCCTAAGGTGTTTGGAAGTCTTAAGATTGCTTTTATCTGCGTATAGAAGAGTCCTAACTAGTTATGGAAAGTTACAATTCATGAATTGAGTAGGATTAGAGTCCTAGTTAGGTTTGGGTTGGCCTAATGGCTGGTTATATAAGCAAGCCAGAGCTCGTGGTGCACGACTTTGGGGCTGTCCCTCTTGTTTTCTATTGAATAAAGATCGTAGTTTAAAGGAACTTTTGTGCCTTGTTCGTCTGACTTGTTTTTGTCAAGTCTTTCTCGTCGAGTTTCTACATAGCACTACCTTGGTTCAGTGGTTTTGTCATAACTCGAGATTTACAGATCCAATTGACGTGATTCTTTTTGGGTTGTCTTCAAAACTTAATTCTATATTATCTGTCAAGATTTCACAGTAATTGGATTTGTGGTTTCTGATCTACACGAGTTTCTTTGTAGTGTTCCAGAACTGTTTTTTACTCGGTAGAACAAATTGACCTTTGTTCAATCTTTTGATTGTAACTTGAGTTTCTCTCAATGGATTTGAGTGATTCTTGTTGTGTCGTCTTCGTGACTTGATTCTCTCTGATACATATCACTTTTGACATGGTGAAACACGTTTAGATTAGTCTCACACACAATTTCTTTAACAGATCATTTTTCCGCCGAGGTGTTTTCATTGCTTTCGCTGAAAAAGTTTTAAATCTACCATTCACCCCCTCTGGTAGCTTTTCACATGCTCTTCGATCCTACAATTTGTATCAGAGCCACGGTGCTCTAATATTTGTGATTAGCACGTGTTATGACTAATCATCATGTAGAAATACTCCGCAAAACCTTGTGTCTTTAGTGGTATTGATTTTTAGGTTTGAAAGGCATATATGGAAGCCTTCATCCAGGCTCAAGGCTTCGCAACATGGGAGAAGGTGTACAAGCCTTACGAAGTGTCATCAAATGATCAAGTTACAGCTATAAATCTAAGAGATGTCGACAACAACAACAAGGCTCGGAACTTGATCATACAAGTATTAACTCAAAGCGACTTCGACCGTGTTGCACACCTACGATCTGCATACGATGTGTGAAAAACACATTGCGACTACCACGAAGGATCTAACATGATTAAGGAGGTAAAACAAGATATGTTCAAAAACGAATACATGCATTTTGAGATGCAACCCGGTGAGTCAATTGACGATTTCTTTGCTCGTTTTAACAAAATTCTCAGCAACTTGCGTAGTGTCAATGTTAATTTTTCAGATGCTGAAAATACTAGGCAATTACTAAATGCATTAGACATGTCAATTTGAGAGATGAAAGTCACATCCATTTGTGAATCTACTGTCATGAGTACACTTACATGTGAGACCTATGTGTGCTGAATACATTGGCTATGGCGATAAAAGTTTTGAATACTACCAAAACACCATTATCATCAAGGTCCGACTAGCTTTGGTTAGCTCCAGCGCTAGGTCCTGTTAGCTTTGGTAAGCTCCGGCTCAAGCTCCGGTTAGCTTTGGCAAGATTCAAAGCTTGATTGCAATTGTTTTGCTTTTATCTTGCAATGTTTCAAACTTGATTTACACTTATGGAAAGTTTGCTTAGTATTTTTACTAAGTTTTTGGTGTGTTTTGGTGGTTATGGTTGATATTGTTTTACTGTGGTTTTGCAACATGCTTATGTGAGGTGCTCATGTCAGGTTTTGTGTTCGGAACTAATTTGAGTCAAGTCGTGGACTTGGGCTCGTACGGATTGGTTGTTTATTCATGTGCAGGTGTTGTTTGAGTTCAAGACATGGTTGGTGACGGGATCCATTGAACTAGTCTTAGGGAGAAGATGAGGTTCAACAACTAAGTTCGGGAGGAATTGTGGTTGAGTTGATCGGGAGGTTGCGCAACATGTTTGAATCAAGAACAATGCATATGAAGGTATTGTGGACATCGTTGGAAGATGTTTGCACGTGTGCAAGGAGTGCATGGAAGTGGCTACATGGTTTCGAGGCGTGATGAAGAGATGTGGACGTAAAGAATTGGTCAGAAAGGTCCAACCGACTAGGTTATGGACTCAGGCTACGGCTGAGTCGTGTTTGACTCAAATATGGAAAGATTTGAGTTGGTTATGATAGGATTTCGTGTGGGTCATGAACTTGAGTTGTTTTAGGAATGTGGGTGAGTTCCTAAGGTGTTTGTAAGTCTTAAGATTGCTTCTATCTGCGTATAAAACAGTCCTAAGCAGTTATGGAAAGTTTCGATTCGTGAACGGAGTAGGATTAGTGTCCTAGTTGAGATTGGGTTGGCCTAAGGGCTGGTTATATAAGCAAGGGAGGCCAGAGCTCATGGTGCACGACTTTGGGGCTGTTCCTCTTGTGTTCTATTAAATAAAATTCGTAGTTGAAAGGAACTTTTGTGTCTTGTTCGTCCGACTTGTTCCAGACAAGTTTTTCTCGTCGAGTTTTCTGCATATCGCTACCTTTCTTTGGTGGTTTTATAATAACTCGAGTTTTACAGATCCAATTGACGTGATTATTTTTGGGTTGTATTCACAACTTGATTGTCTATCATCTTTAAAAATTTTACGTTCATTGGATTTCTGGTTTCTGATCTACACGAGTTTCTTTGCAGCATTCGAGAACTATTTTTCTCGGGTAGGACAGATTGACCATTGTTCGATCATTCAATCGTAACTTGAGTTTCTCTCGACGGATTTGAGTGATTCTTGTTGTGTCATCTTCGTGACTTGATTATATCTGATATCTATCAGTTTTGTCATGGTGAAACACGTTTAAATTAGTCTCACACACGATTTCTTTAACAGATCATTTTTCTGCCGAATGGGTTGGGATTTAATTGTTTCCGCTGCGTAAGATTTTAAATCTACCATTCACCCCCCTCTGGTAGCTTTTCACGTGCTCTTGGATCCTACAATTGGTATCAGAGCCACGGTACTCTAATATTTGTGATTTGCATGTGTTTTACTAATCATTATGGAGAAATACTCCACCAAATCTTATGTGTTTAGTGGTATTGATTTTCAGGTTTGGAAGGCATGTATGGAAGCCTTTATCCAGGCTCAAGGCTTCGCAATATGGGAGAAGGTATACAAGCCTTACGAAGTGTCGTCAAACGATCAAGTTACAGCTACAAATCCGAGAGATGTCGACAACAACAACAAGGCTCAGAACTTGATCATACAAGGATGAACTCAAAGCGACTTCGACGGTGTTGCACACCTCCGATCTGCATAAGATGTGTGGAAAGCACTTTGTGAGTACCACGAAGGATCCAACACGATCAAGGAGGTAAGGCAAGACATGTTCGATAAAGAATAAATGCGCTTCAAGATGCAACTCGGTGAGTCTATTGATGACTTTTTTGCTCGCTTTAATAAAATTCTCAGCAACTTGCGAAATGTCAATGTTAATTTTTCAAATGCAAAAAATGCTAGGCAATTGTTAAGTGCATTAGATATGTAAATTTGGGAGATCGAAGTCACATCTATTCGTAAATCTACTGTCATGAGTACACTTATATAACACCCACTATTTTTAAGAGAAATTTCTTTTTGTAAAATAAATTTCTCTTGAGATAAAAACATTTTCTTGGGAATAAAATTTATATAAGGCAAGTTGCATCATGTTTGAATGGTTGTGTGAATTTTTGAAGATTTAAATTCGCTAGAAATTTGGTTTAGAAATTCAAAACATAAAAGGGAAAAAAAGAAAACAGAAAATAAAAAGAAAAAAAGAAAAGAAAAACAAAACCCCTCCCTGGGCCGAATTCCCGCCCCAGCCCACTTCCCTCCTCATTCCCGCGCCGACCCGTGCCCTTTTCCCTCCCTCCCTCCCTCTCTGCCGCCCGGGCCCCGCACAACAGCCGCCCACACCCCCTCTCTCCTCTCTCTATCACCTGGCCCCGCATGTCGGCTCCATCTTCCTCGCGCCCCCGCCTCTCCCGTAACACACGCGCACGTCGCCGCCCCCATTTCCTCTTTTCAATGCCATCCGTTTCTCTACAATCAAGCACCGGCTAGTGCCCTATGATGGCGCCATCAGTTTCTCAGCCGAACCCCTATAAAAACCCGGCTGATTCCGCTCTAATTTCACCATTCCCGACGCCCAAACCCTAGCCGCCGGCGAGCTTGGTAATGGCGCCAATGTTCCCATCAATTCACCCACTGTCTCACCTCGAAAACTTGCCTAACACTTTTGTCGTGTCCCCAGGAGACCACCGGTCATCTTCATCGGGAGTTATCGCCTTTGCGTCGCCGACTTCATCGGGCGCCGAGGAGCTCCGCCGCACAACGCCATCGCCGACCACCTTCCGACCCTCCTCCGGCCGTGCGACGACCCTCAGTGAGTTCCCCTAGTCCCCCTCTTCATTTTGCGCCAATTAGTTTTGCTCTTTAGCCATTGTATCATGTGTACCGATCGCGCCGGCGAGATCACTGCCGCACGCATGCGCCGCCGCCGTGCATCGCCACCCAGCGCCGCCCCTCCCGTCGATCCAGGCGACGTGGCTCATTGCCCATCGTCAATTTTGTTTCAACGACCAAGATTAAAACCGAGCGTACCCCTTCGGTGAATAAAATCTGGGCCATCCATTTTAAAATCAATGGCCCACATTCAAAACCATTTTCCCGCCGCCTATTTTGTGCCCGAGCCCCTGGAATCTTGCGAGCTACCCCTGGGTTCCTCTGGAATTCAAGTCTAGCCCCTAGAAATGTCAAACTAGCCTGTGGACTTTCTGGAAATTAGGAAAATACTGGTTAATTGAATAAAAAGTGTTTTTAAGCCCTTGGAGTATTATAAAATAGCAAATAAAATCTAGAAAATTGTAGAATAATCCCTGGACTTAATAAAAATTGTTTTTAGCCACTGGAATAGTTCTGTTTTTATAGAAAATCCCCTGTTAGTTCTAGAAATTAAATAAAAGTCCTTAATTTGTATAAAATAATTATAAAAACAGATTTAAATATGTTTTATTTATTTTCATTTATGTATTATTTTTATTAATTCATTTAAATTGCTGAAATGGTCATAAAAATACTTTTAAGTATATTTAGTTCATAAAGATTGTTTTGCACATAGAAATAATTAATAAAAATAGTGTAAAAATTGTAAAATTTACATTATTGATTATAAATCTAATTTAAGCTTATTTTGAAGGATAAAAATTTCTAGAAAATAATATTAGGGTTCTAATAAATATAAAAAAATGGTATAAAAATCTATAAAAATATGTTTTATTCAATAAATTTTATTTAACTTTAAATTCTCATCAATGGATGTATGTCTATAATAAAAACCAACCCTAAAATCACTTTTGCGTAGGAATTTGTGTTTATTTGAATTGTTTGCATTTTATTAAGTTCTTATTGTATGCTATTTTTTTGTGCATCGTCGTAATTTTAGAGTCGGGGCCATAACCTACTTTTAACCTTCAAGAGCAACAATTTCTCGACGACCCCGAAGCACAATTTGGAGGCAAGTTCCTTGACCATCTTGCACCCTTTTTGTTAAGTTTTAGTTAGTTGCATGCTAAATTAAAATATGAATCATATGTTATGTTTTCCTAGATTTTCCACAATATTCCTTGTCAACATGGTTTGGGTGTTTTACTATTAAATTAGTTTACGCTTAGCCATGCTTCAATGAAATATGGTCTATTCTACAATATTACATTTGATGTTTTATGATTCATGAATTGATGGCAAAATTGGAATTTAGTAGATAGGAATCTGATAGGGGGTTTTGTATGGATTGGTGCATGCGTGCACAAGACCTTGGTTTGGGGCTTGACACCTATCGGATTCTAAGGACCGGTTTATGGAAGAAGTTGCTAAGCCTTTTAGTATCACCACAGAATTATATATGGGACAACTTGGTTTAGTAATTTGGTCTCTCCCGATGTAGCATAGGTAATTGATCGGGCGGGGAATGGGCTTTGCCTTGGGATCCGCATGGCTCAAGAGGGGGCTTCTCCTGGCGGAGAGAAAATAGACTCCAGGTGCCGGAGCGGTGAAACCTTAGAGTACCCATTGCAAGTCGGGAGAACCATCAGAAACACCTCGTAGTGAACTCCTGGCCACACACCTACGGAAGTGTGTAATTGTGGTTAGCTACCACGGGCATCAGGGAGGTTTACCTTAGTCCACCTGGCAACAGGGGACGAAATCATGAACTGTGGGTAAAGGATACACACTCTCCAGAGTTTTGTCAAACTGTCTACACAGCCGTGCTCACGGACACGACCGGCTTGGAAACTGAATTCATAATTAGCACATGGTTACATAATGGATGGTTTGGGTTTGGTTTTACCTGGATAAATTTTGGGGATGTTGGTTGGGATTTCACCTAGATGCAGATGCTTAATAAATAATTAAGAGTAGCTTGTTACTGCTATAGTTCTTAACCTATTAATTGCCTTCCTTGTTGTGAACCACACATGTTATAACTTCCCAACTTGCGAGTACTGTTGGTACTCAAACTTGTTAGTTGCATATCCCCCCCCCCCCAGTCTACGAAGATGCTGAGGTGGAGAAGCAGGACTTCTATGGAGATCCCGAAGAGATGTTCTAGGCTGGCACTCCCCCGTGCAACGCCTGTGTTTGGAGCCCTTGTTATGTTTTTCCGCTGCTTGTGTACTTTTATTTTAGACCAGGAAGGTCATTTATGTAATAAGGTGATGTACTCGAACATGGTATTTTATTTGGTATTTCACTTTCATCTACACATGTATGAGTTGAACTGATCCTGACATACATGTGGAAAGCATCTGGTTGTCTTCTTATTACCAGGTGTGACAAAGTGGTATCAGAGCTGTGTTGCCCCTAGGACGTAAGCCTAGATAGAAAAGGACGATTTAAGGACTTTACTATTTTCAAAATATTATTAATTATAAAATTTCTTTGTATTCTTTACCTTGTACTTGTTTCACTTACTCCTTAATTTGTTTTATTACTGACACTCTTCTATTTCAAATTTTTAGATGGCCAACTTCAGGAGAACCGCTCGCATTTCCACTGGAGGCTATGTCCCTAATCGAAGGATTGCTGCCCGCCGTACCCCGCTCAATGATCCTCGACGTGCGGTGGTGATACGTACTGATGGAAGAGCTACAGGACGACTCCAACATCGACTTCAGGCCATACTGCACAGCGCCGGCTACAGGCACGAGAGAATAGCACTCACTTACCACTCCATCGAGATGCAGCGCCCCTACCAGATTGAGTGGTCATGCAAGCTATTTGTCTAATATGGGGATGAACTACTCAAGGTGCACCGTACTCCTGCCGCGAGGAGCTACCGATGTCACGCTGAGCAGGATGTCAGTTGGGAGGCCATCACCTTTTGGAGTCACACTTACCGCTACTAGCTTCGGAATTCGGTGCATGCCTACACTCCCCAGCGTCCCAACGGCATTGGCAACTTCGTCACCAGGTATGTGGAGGGGCCCCTGACCCTTCCACAGACTCACCAGACAGTTGATGATGTGGAGCGCCTCAGCATTTGCCTCCACAAGGCTCAACAAGAAATTCAAGATGTCCGTGACCTTGCAGCTCACTATGAAAGGCAGGTGAGGAGGTACCGTCGGATCACCGATGAGGACCCAGATGGGTATGCTTCAGACACCTCCACTTGGATTCCGGACTCTCCTGATGGCCGTGTCGGACGTGGCGACACTAACTCTCTGGACCAGTCTTCAGACGAGGAGCCAGATTCTGAGGAGCCTTCTGTACCGCAGCAGCCAGCCAACTCTCCTCCGCATGGCAATGAGTCTCGTGGCAGCAACTCGGGATATGATGGAGATAATGATGAAGACTCAAGATTAAGACACTTACCCATGAGTTGTAATAAGAGCGATGTAGTAACGATCTGTGTAATCTTGAGTTGTATGTTTTTGCTTTGAGAACTAGTTTATCCATGTTTGAGTTTGCTTAATGAAAATGACCTTTATTTCTCTTATTCCTTATTGATGCATATAGTGGGAAAGTCGTATAGAATAGCTTCTATCTTATCTCCTCATTCTATAACAACGCCCCAATCTCAGATGGCAGGAAGAGGAAGAGGATGTGGACGTGGTGTGCCACCCAATCAAGACAATGAAGTCCCGCTACCTCAATGGAATGGACGAGGTGCCCGTGGAGCACCAGCTGCAAATCAAATGCAGCATATGATGGCTATGCAACTTCAAATGATGCAAAATTTAACACAAATTGTGAACAACATGCAACAGGCTCAGCAAGCACCACCACCCCCTCCTCCACCACCACCACCCCACCTCCAAGGTTTTGCTTAAGGGACTTCATGAACACTCAACCTCCACGCTTTTCCAATGCCGTGGAACCTATGGATGCTGACGACTGGATTAATACAATTGAAAGTAAACTGAGGATTGTTCAATGTGAAGGAAGGGAAAGGGTGTTATTGGCATCACACCAACTCCATGGACCTACAGCTGATTGGTGGACTGCTTATACTGCAGCCCATGGCAACCCAGCCAACATCACTTGGGAGGAGTTCAGAGAAAGCTTCCGCAATCATCATGTACCTGAAGGAGAAATTCAAGCCAAGCGTCTAGAGTTCCTAGCACTAAAGCAAGGGAACATGAACACACGGGGGTATCTGAACAAGTTTACACAACTATCTCGGTACGCCCCTGGAGATGTTGACACTGATGCCAAGAAACAATTTTGTTTCAAGGAGGGACTGGACAAAGAGATACAGTTGATGATGTCTTCCAGTGACTATGCTAGCTTCCAACATCTGGTGGACAAAGCTTTTACGGTAGAAAGAAACAAAAAGGAATGCGAAGGGGAAGACCGCAAAAGGAAAATGATGATGGGGCAGTCTTCAAGCAACAATCGTCCTCGCTTCAACCCACAACAGTCGGGACACATGAATCGTCCCATGGGCAATAATCAAGGTCAGCGGTACATCAACAACTCTTCTTTCAGGCCTCAAGCTTAGTATGCTCGTCCACAGTACCAGCAGATGCAATCGCAACGCCCTCAAATGTATCAATAGCGTCCTATGACTTCAAACCCTCGAGCAACTGGGCAATCACAGCAAAATCAACAACTAAACAAGGCTCAAGACACCAGTACTCGGGGAGCTTGCTACATATGTGGTGACAAGGGACACTACTCCAACAACTGCCCGAAGAAGCTATCACAGCAGAACCAGTCTAGAGGAAGGTCAATCATGTTGTTTTGGAGGAAGCCCAAGACGCATCAGATGTGGTGATCAGTACGTTCCCTGCTAATTCCCATCCTTCTACAGTATTGTTTGACTCTGGTGCAACGCATTCATTCATAGCAAAAGAATTCATAAGAAGACAAGGAATGACTCTTATATTAATGAATCAAGTATTAGTAGTCAACTCTCCTGGAGGAGAGATGTTGACAAGGCAAGTATGCCCTAATGTAAGCATAAGCATTAGGGGGGTAGCATTCTTAGCAAACCTTATAGTGCTAGAGTCACAAGGAATAGACATTATTCTCGGAATGGATTGGTTAACCAAGTACAAAGGAGTGATCCACTGTGCCACCAGAACAGTATGCTTAACTCATACAGATGGCACAAACGTGGAGTTTCGTCCTGAGCAAGCACCAGTTCAGAAAATACGACCCAATCAAGTTGCAGGAGTACAAGAGATCAAAGTTGTTAGTGACTTTTCGGATGTGTTTGCTGAGGAACTACCGGGTATGCCCCCTGATAGAGAGATTGAATTCATCATTGAATTTGTGCCTGGTACAGCACCAATTTACAAGCAACCATACAGGATGGATGCTAAACAATTGGCAGAATTGAAGGATCATATCAATGAGTTGTTAGCAAAAGGATACATTCGTCCAAGTTCCTCACATTGGGAGCTCCAGTGATATTTGTGCCCAAAAAAGATGGCACACAGAGGTTGTGTGTGGATTATCGCGCACTCAACGCAGTAACTATCAAGAACAAGTATCCTTTACCAAGGATTGAGGATTTGTTTGACCAGTTGAGAGGTGCTTGTGTGTTCTCGAAGATTGATCTGCGTTCAGGGTATCACCAATTGAAGATACGACCCTCATACATACCCAAGAAGACATTTGTTTCTAGATATGGATTATATGAGTATACAGTCATGTCTTTTGGCTTGACAAACGCCCCAACTTATTTCATGTACCTTATGAATAAGGTGTTTATGGAATACCTGGATAAGTTTGTCGTGGTGTTTATTGACGACATTTTGATATTCTCCAAAAGTGAAGAGGAACATGAGGAGCACCTAAGACTGGCCTTACAAAAACTTTTCGTGAACATCAGTTGTATGCAAAGCTAAGTAAATGTGAGTTCTGGTTGAAGGAAGTATCATTTCTGGGACAATGTTATATCACAAGGAGGAATAGTAGTAGACCCTAGTAAGGTGAAAAATGTTCTGAATTGGAAGACACCAGAAAATGTTGGGGAAATCAGGAGTTTCTTGGGTATGGCTGGCTATTATCGCCGGTTCATCGAAGGATTCTCAAAAATATCTCTTCCGTTAACAAAGTTACTTGAGAAGGGAGCTGTATACAAGTGGACACCAGAATGTGAAGCCAGTTTTACAGAGCTAAATAATAGATTGACCACTGCTCTAGTGTTGATTATGGCTGATATGCAGAAAGAATTTGCAGTCTACTGTGATGCATCCGACCAAGGACTGGGATGTGTATTAATGCAAAGGGACATGTAGTAGCCTATGCTTCACGTCAACTTAGAAAGCATGAAAGAAATTATCCCACTCATGACTTGGAGTTAGCAGCTATAGTGCATGCATTGAAATTATGGAGGCATTATCTGATTGGAAAAAGAACTGAAATTTATACGGACCACAAGAGTTTGAAGTATATCTTCACTCAACCATATCTAAATTGTAGACAACGCAGATGGTTGGAACTTATCAATAATTTTGATGTTGGAATCAACTATCATTCTGGGAAAGCTAATGTGGTCGCAAATGCATTAAGCAGATCAGCTCAATGCAATAGCTTGGCACTGCAAGGTCAACAACCGCAGTTATGTGAGGAATTCGCAAGGCTAAACCTTAGTATCGTGACTAATGCTGAGGTAGTGTCTATGGAAGTAGATTCCACGCTGAAGAAGGATATTCGAAAAGGGCAAAAGAATGATAAGTGGATTCAGAAGATTAAACAACTAATGAAAGAAGGAAAAGCACCAAACTTTAAAGAAGATGAACATGGAACTTTATGGCTGGGGAAGAAAATATGTGTACCTGATATCAAGGAGATTCGAGAACTGATACTGAGAGAAGCCCATGATTCGTCATATTCTATTCATCCAGGAAGCACAAAGATGTATCAAGATCTAAAGGATCGGTATTGGTGGCATGGAATGAAACGTGATGTGGCGGAGTATGTAGCTCTGTGTGACACATGTCAGAAGGTCAAAGCAGAACATCAAAGACCCGCAGGGTTACTTCAACCAATTAAAATTACTGAATGGAAATGGAAAGAAATAAGTATGGACTTTATTGTGGGATTGCCGAGAACTCAGTCTGGATACGACTCTATATGGGTCATAGTGGACCGTTTGACCAAAGTGGCTCACTTTATCCCAGTAAAAGAAAGCTATTCTGGTTCAAGATTGGCAGAACTATATATGGCAAGAATTGTATGCCTGCATGGAGTACCTAAGAAAATAATATCGGATAGGGGTACTCAGTTCACTTCCAGATTTTGGTAAAAATTACATGAGTCTATGGATACCCGACTGAATTTCAGCTCGGCATATCGTCCGCAAACTAACGGTCAAACAGAGCGCACCAATCAAATTCTTGAAGACATGTTGAGAGCATGTGCTTTGAAAAATAGTAGGAGTTGGGATAAGAACTTACTGTATGCCGAATTTTCTTATAACAACAGTTATCAAGCCAGTTTGAAGATGTCTCCATTTGAAGCTTTGTATGGACGGAAGTGCAGAACACCATTGTTTTGGAATCAAACTGGGGAAAGCCAAGTATTTGGGCCTGAAGTGTTAAGAGAAGCTGAGAGACAAGTACAAGAAATCCGGAAGAATTTGAAGACGGCTCAGTCAAGGCAGAAGAGTTATGCTGATACTCGCCGTCGTGATTTATCCTTTGAGATTGGTGATTATGTGTATCTCAAGGTGTCACCCGTGTGAGGGTTGAGACGGTTCAAGGTGAAGGGCAAGTTATCACCCCGATATATTGGTCCTTTCAAGGTATTGGAGAAAAAAGGAGAAGTAGCCTATCGGCTCGAGCTACCATCTCACTTATCAGACGTACATGATGTATTCCACGTGTCACAATTGAAGAAATGCTTAAGAGTCCCTGAAGAACAATTGCCATTAGAAGCAGTAGACGTACAAGAGGACCTGACCTATGCAGAATGTAAGACCTATGTGTGCTGAATACATTGGCTTGTAGTGAATACACTTGGCTTTGATGATAAAAGTTATGAATATCACCAAAACACCTTTTTATCAAGGTCCGACTCTAGCTCCGAGCTATAGCAAGGTCCAACCATAGGTCCGACTTGTTTTGGATAGCTCCGGCTACGTTAGATGCTAGGTCCGGCTTCTTGGTAAGGTCTGACTAGCTTTGGTCAGCTCTGGCATGTCTTTGATAGCTCTGGCATATATTTGATAGCTCCGACATGTTTTTGCTAAGCTCCGAGTTGATTTGTCTAGCTCCGGCTTTTGGGATTACTAGCTCTGACTAGTTCTGGTTAGCTCCGGCGCTAGGTCCTGCTAGTTTTGTAAGCTCCGGCGGGAGCTTGGTTGTACTAGTTTTGGTAAGCTCCGACGCTAGGTTGTACTAGTTTTTGTTAGCTCCGGCTCAAGATTCGGGTTGCTCTGGCAAGGTCCGGAACTTGACCGTAGTGCTTCTGTTTTTCATTTGCAATGTTTCGTACTTGCTTTACATTGTTGGAAAGATTGCTTAGTATTCATTTGCTAAGTTTTTGGTGCGTTTTGGTTGATATGGATGATATCATTTTGCTATGCTTTGCAACATGCTTATGTGAGGTTCTCACGTAGGGTGTTGTGTTCGGAACTAACTTGAGTCAAGTCGAGGACTTGGGCTCGTATGGATTGGTTGTTTATTCATGTGCAGGTGTTGCTTGAGTTCAAGTCATGGCTGGTGACAAGATCCATTGGGCTAGTCTCAGGGAGGAGATGAGGTTCCAACAACCAAGTTCGGGAGGAACTGTGGTTGAGCTGATCAGGAGGTCGCGCAGGATGATTGAATCAAGGGCAGTGCATATGAAAGTTACTGAACGTCGAAGGAAGGTGTTCGCATGTATGCATGCGGTGCATGACGTGGCAACATGGTTCCGAAGATGGGATAAGGAAGGAAAGATCTGGTTGGAAGGATCGGATCGTACCGGTTGATGACTTTGGCTGCGGCGGAGTCGGTTATGGCTCGGTATGGAAAGTATCGAGTTGGTTATGATAGGATTTTGTGTGGGTCACGAATTTGAGTTGTTTAGGATTGTGAGATATGTTCCTAAGGTGTTTGGAAGTCTTAATATTGCTTCTATCTGCGTATAGAAGAATCTTGAGCAGTTATGGAAAGTTACGATTCGTGATCTGAGTAGGATTGGAGTCCTAGTTGGTATTGGGTTGGCCTAAGGGCTGGTTATATAAGCAAGGGAGCCCAGAGATCGTGGTAGACGACTTTGGGGCTGTTCCTCTTGTGTTCTATTGAATAAAATTCGTAGTTTGAAGGAACTTTTGTGCCTTGTTCGTCCGACTTGTTCCAGACAAGTTTTATTCGTCGAGTTTCTGGACAGCACTACCTTTCGTTGGTGGTTTTATCATAACTCAAGTTTTACAGATCCAATTGACGTGATTCTTTTTGGGTTGTCTTCACAACTTTATTATCTATCATATGTCAAAATTTCACGGTCATTGGATTTGTGGTCTATGATCTACACGAGTTTCTTTGCAGCGTTCCAGAACTGTTTTTTCTCGGGTAGGACAGATTGACCTTTGTTTGATCTTTCGATCATAACTTGAGTTTTTCTCGACGGATTTGAGTGATTCTTTTTGTGTTGTCTTCGTGACTTGATTCTCTCTGATATCTATCACTTTTGTCACGGTGAAACACGTTTAGATTAGTCTCACACATGATTTCTTTAACGGATTGTATTTCTGTCGAAAGGGTTTGTGGTTTAATTGTTTCCGCTGCGTAAGATTTTTAAATCTACCATTCACCCCCCTCTGGTAGCTTTTCATGTGCTCTTCGATCCTACAATTGGTATCAGAGCCACGGTGCTCTAATCTTTGTGATTTGCACGTGTTTTTGACTAATCATCATGGAGAAGTACTCCGCCAAACCTTGTGTGTTTGCTGGTATTGATTTTCAGGTTTGGAAGGCACGCATGGAGGCCTTCATCCAGGCACAAGACTTTGCAATATGGGAGAAGGTGTATAAGCCTTATGAAGTGCCACCTAATGATCAAGTCACGACCACAAACCTACGGGACGTCGACAACAACAACAAAGCCCGAAACTTGATCATCCAAGGACTCACTCAAAGCGACTTTGATCGTGTCGCACACCTCCGATCAGCATACGATGTTTGGAGAGCTCTCTGTGATTACCATGAAGGCTACAACACAATCAAGGAGGTAAAAAAATATATGTTCAAAAAGGAATATATGCGTTTTGAGATGCAACCAGGTGAGTCTATCGATGACCTTTTTGCTCGTTTCAATAAAATTCTCAGCAACTTACGTAGTGTCAATGTAAATTTTTCTGATGCTGAGAATGCTAGGAAACTTCTTAGTGCGTTAGACATGTCAATTTGGGAAAAAAAAGTAACATCTATTCGTGAATCAACTGTCATGAGTTCTCTTACATTAGATGTACTTTATTCTAAACTATAAACTCATGAAATTGACATCCTAGCACGTAAGAACTCAAACAAGTCTATTGCATTTGTCTCACAACGTGACATGTCTAGCTCCGGCCAATCATCATCCTGCAGTACTCTTGCTTTGTTGTCCTCACTAACCCTGGAGCAGATTGAAGAATTTACAGAAGAGGAGTTGGCACTCATCTCTACTAGATTCTCAAAAGCATTGCAAAATGTGAGAACTAGAAGGAGAGGAAGCTCCGGACCTCAATGCTGTTTTGAATGTGGTAAAACATGACACTTTCGTACAAAATGCCCTAACCTTTCAGGTCTGACCACCCGGGAAGAAAAACAAAGCAAGGTCCGGACCTCCTCTGGAAATTCCAACAAAAAGAAAAAGAAGGGTACCATAGGACGCAAGATGATTAACAGCTTCATCACCGCACTTCAAGAACTTAGTTCAAGTGATGTAGACTTTGAAAGTGATGAAGATGATGACGATCTGGCCAACTTATGCTTCATGGCGGGCAAAACAAGATCAAGATCAAGTCAGGAGGATGCAGAACACAATAGTGAAGACGATGAGGTATGTTCTACATGCAATGAAATGTGTGATGCTATTTCTCGTGCAACTATTATTGTCAAGAAAAAGGACAAAAAGCTTAGGGATAGTGCTGCTAAAATTGAATCACTAGAATCTAAAATCAACCGTTTAAAAACTTTGATTCCTAGTGATGATGCATGTCCCTCATGTGACTTAATCTATGAACAATTATCCACATTAAGAAGTGCACATTCCTCCACACTTGATAAACTCGAACTTGAAAAGAACAAAAAGCTAGCTGCGCTTAATGATAAAAACTTGAAAGATGCTAGCTGTTCTACAATTGATTTGCATTGTTCTACTTGTGAGGATCTTGATAAGAAACTACAGGATGCTATGAATGAAATTTCTATATTGAACAATGCTCTACGTTCTCATGAAGTTAAATTTTGTTCCAATTGCAAACTAAAAGGAAAAACTTCATGTGAAAATTGCCTTGATCTGTCCAATAAACTTGACAACATGCATAGGACATTAGATCGGTTTTGTAATGGGAATAAGAACCTAAACTTGCTGCTGAATTCTTCCAAGTCTTGCAATGATAAAACTGGTTTAGATTTTGATTCTCATGCTCATGCTAAGGCACATCCACCTAAAATTGTGAAGTCATTAGGAAGTGGTTTGATTCAAACAGTTCCTAAACAAAAGGGAGTGGTTTTCAAATCTGCAGGAGTGTTGTCTCATTCGGTTTCAAATAAAAATATTGCTTTCTCATCTAGACATGAACACAAAGTTAAATTTTATTGTACCTTCTGTGGTAGAGATGGTCATGTCATAGATTTTTGTTATAGACTAGCTAAACAACAGAAAAGGGAAAGAAAAATTGCTAGATCTTATAACTTCCATGCCCTTGTTATGTTTTTCCGCTGCTTGTGTACTTTTATTTTAGACCTGGAAGTTCATTTATGTAATAAGGTGATGTACTCAAACATGGTATTTTATTTGGTATTTCACTTTAGTCTACACATGTATGAGTTGAACTGATCCTGGCATACATGTGGAAAGCATCTGGTTGTCTTCTTATTACCAGGTGTGACAACTTACTTTAGATGTTCTATATTCCAAGTTAAAAACTCATGAAATTGATATAATATCACTTAAGAACCCCAACAAGTCTATTGCTTTTGTTTCTCAACATGACATGCCTAGCTTCGGTGAATCTTCATCTTGTGGTACACTTGCTTTGTTGTCCTCTCTAACCCTTGAACAGATTGAGGAGTTTTCAGAGGAGGAGCTAGTACTTCTCTTTACTAGGTTCTCAAAAGCATTGTAAAATGTGAGAACTAGAAGGAGAAAAAGCTCTGGACCTCAACGATGTTTCGAATGTGGTAAGACATGACATTTTCATTCAGATTGCCCTAACCTTTCAGTCCCTACTTCCCAGGATGAAAAGCAAACAAGGACGAAACACTCCTCTGCAAAAGATACAAAGAAAAATAAGGGTTTTACAGGATGTCAATTGGTGAGCAGTTTTATCTTCGCACTTCAAGAACTTGGCTCAAGCGATGTGGACATTGGAAGTGACGAAGATGAAGATGATTTGACAAACTTGTGCTTCATGGCAGGCAAGTCAAGATCCAGTATGGAGGAGGCTGAACACAATAGCGACAATGAAGAGGTATGTCCTACTTGCGAAGAAATGTGTGATGCTATTTCTCGTACCACTTTTATAGTTAAGAAAAGGGACAAAAAGCTTAGGGATAATGCTGTTAAAATTGAGTCACTAGAATCTGAAATTAATCATTTGAAATCCTTGATTCCTAGTAATGATTCTTGTTCCTCATGTGATTTAACATATGAACAATTGTCCTCATTAAGAAGTGCGCACACCTCCACACTTGATAAACTTGAGTTAGAAATTGAAAAGAACAGAGAGCTTGCTGCACTTAATGATAAAAACTTGAAAGATGCTAGCTGTTCTACAATTGATTTGCATTGTTCTACTTGTGATGATCTTGATAAGAAACTACAATATGCTATGAATGAAATTTCTATATTGAACAATGCTTTACGTTCTCATGAAGTTAAATATTGTTCCAATTGCAAATTAAAAGAAAAAACTTCATGCTAAAATTGCCTTGATCTGTCCAATAAACTTGATAACATGCATAGGACATTAGATCGGTTTCGTAATGGGAATAAGAACCTAAACTTGCTTTTTAATTCTTCCAAGTATTGCAATGATAAAACTGGTTTAGGTTTTGATTCTCATGCTCATGCTAAGGCACATCCACCTAAAATTGTAAAGTCATTAGGAAGTGGTTTGATTCAAACAGTTCCTAAACAAAAAGAAGTGATTTTCAAATCCGCAGGAGTGTTGTCTCATTCGGTTTCAAATAAAAATGTTGCTTGCTCATCTAGACATGAATACAAAGTTAAATTTCATTGTACCTACTGTGGTAGAGATGGTCATGTCATAGATTTTTGTTATAGACTAGCTAAACAACATAAAAAGGAAAGAATTATTGCTAGATCTCATAACTTCCATGCAAAATTTGCTGCACTTGCTAAATCGAATGATAGGAACATGCAATCTGCTGTAATGAGTCAAAAACAGGCAAAGGTTGCTCCCAAACCTACCGTTTTTTTGTGCTACACATGTAATATCTCGTAGGACAATAGTTGGGTACAAAAATCCTCAAGCTTTGGCTCATGAACCTGCTGTTTTATCTTAGCTTTTGCGTGTTATTCTTGCTGGATGTCGTGTGACTCAATACTCGATTCCTAAATGCCTTTTGACTAACCCCAGTATTGAGTCATCGATGTATTGTTCTTCTATATAGGTTACACACTTGAGGAAGGAGAACTTTCGGATTGTGGATTCAGGTTGGTCACGCCACATGACCGGTAACAAAGAATGGTTCTCCTCCCTCTCTTTTGTGTCACGTGTAGAGAATGTTACTTTTGCTGATAATTCTTCAACTCCTATAATTGCTAAGGGTTCGGTTAGAGTAAATGATCACTACACTTTGAAGGATGTGGAACTTGTTAAGAATTTGAAATACAACTTGCTTTCTTTTTCACAACTGCTAGATGAACATTTGGAAATTATTTTTACTAAAAATTGCTGCAAAGTTGTACATTCAAACAGTGAGCTTATTTTTGACATGTCTCGGTTTGGAAGAGTTTTTAAAACTGATTTTGATATGTCTTACTCTAAGCATAGGTGTCTAGTTGCTAATGATTTAAAGGACTTATATTTTTGGCATCGTAGACTTGATCATGTAGGCTTTGATCATCTAACGTGTGTTAGTGCTCTTGATCACATACGTGGGCTGCCTAAGCTTAAAGGGGACAAAGAAATTGTGTGCTCTTCTTGTAGACATGCTAAGATGGTTGCAGGTTCACATACTCCTCTCACAATGATCATGACAACTGAACCGGGTCAACTATTGCACCCTGACACCATAGGACCTTCACGTGTTCAATCCTTCGGAGGTAAATGGTATGTTCTTGTTATTATTGATGATTATTCTATATACTCTTGGGTTTACTTCATGGCATCTAAGAATGAAGCTTTTAGTCACTTTAGAACTTTATTTCTTAGATTATCAATTGATCACTCGGGATCTTTAAAAGCAATTAGAAGTGATAACAGAACCAAATTTAAAAATCAATCTTTTGATCACTTTTGTGCTGAAAATAGAATACATCATCAATTTTCTTCACCATATGTACCTCAATAAAACGGTTTTGTATAAAGAAAGAACAAAACCTTAGTTTAGATGGCTAGTACTATGCTTGATGAATATCAAACTCCTAAGAAATTTTGGGCTGATGCGATTGCAACTGCCTGTTATGTCTCAAATCGTATTTTCTTGCGCGCTAAGCTAGGTAAAACATCATATGAGCTCCGATTTGGACATAGGCCTAGTGTTACACACTTTATGGTCTTTGGTTGCAAATGCTTTGTTAAGAAACATGGTAATCTTGATAAATTTGAACCTAGATCCTTTAATGGCATGTTTCTTGGTTATCCATCTCATACTAGAGGCTACCGTGTGTTTTACTTGACACTAACAAAATTGTGGAGACTTGTGAGGTGTCTTTTGATGAAGCTAGCACAGGTACTAGCTCAAACATTGCAAGTCCGGATCCATATCCGCAGGGGGAGAGCATTTTCGTTGAAGATGAGGAAGAAGTGGTGCTACTGCCCGAAAATTCAGCAACTAATGACATTGTTTCAGCTCTTGATTTTGATTCACAGCCAGCATCGACGACAACCATTGCTGGTCCAGATCCTCCTCAAGTCACAATCTCATTGTTTTGTGATGAACATGAAGAAGAAGAAGCTTGTGAAGTGTCCACTCCCCTCCGGGTTCTCAAAAGTCATCTTCCACAACAAATTATTGGAAGCTTGCACAAAGGAGTCACACGGTCCAGGTTTTGCGATCCAAATTCTCATGCTCATTCTACTTTTGTTGCTTCTTTTGAACCCAAAGATATATCACACGCACTCACTAATGAATCTTGGATTATTGTCATGCAAGAAGAGTTAGAAAATTTTGAAAGAAATAATGTTTGGAAACTTGTACCTCCACCTCAAGGTCACACTTTAATTGGAAATAAATGGGTGTTTAAAAATAAACAAAGTGAGGATGGGGTTGTGGTTAGGAATAAGGCTAGGTTGGTTGCTCAAGGTTTCACTCAAGTTGAAGGTCTAGATTTTGATGAAACTTTTGCTCCTGAATATGTAGCTGCTGCTAGTGCTTGCTCACAAATTCTTTGGATTGTTCAAACACTTAAGGACTATGGGGTTGATCTAGATAGTGTTCCACTATTCTGTGATAACACTAGTGCCATTTGCATTGCTAAAAACCCCGTGCAATATTCTAGAACTAAGCACATTGATATTAGGTATCACTTTCTCCGAGATAACGTTGAAAAAGGAAACATTGTGCTTCACCATGTAGATACCGAACATCAGTTGGCTGACATTTTTACAAAACCTTTGGATTTCACTCGTTTTTGTTTCATTCGTAGTGAAATAGGGGTTATGCATCCTCATGGCTTAAATTGAGTGGGACTTTTTTTTTGAAACATGGCAAGTCTATGTGTGAATCTGAAATTAAAATAATATGAGCATAGTATTTCATACATATATGACTTTGTGATTCCTTTTACATGCTAAAAGTTCTTACTACATTACTCATGTTATACATTTTGTAGTTTTTGCCGTGTCTAGTAATTGGAATAATTACTTACACTAAATCTGGTCATGGTCGAACTTTCTTGCTGTTTTGAACTTGTTGCATGCTCACAAGTGCTTTTAATCATAAATAATTAATCAAGTAATCAACTCACATGTTGATCTTTTATGATCAAATAAAAATGAGAAAAGATAAAGAGAATATGCATGCATCACACTTCTTCTTTTGAGATGGCTAATCATTGCACTTAGATATGAACTTGGAAGCAGTTGTGTATGACAAAAACCATGTCCTTAAGCTTCTGATTGTCAAATGACATAGGCTTGGCTTGGTTGGTTAGAATAAGGCAGATGCACATATAATCTCTTGCAAATACCATGATCTAAATTTGTGCTTTGAAAAATTATAAAATGCAACAAAAAGTGTCATGCTTTCAGGTTTTGAAATAGTTAAGTTTGTGAGATCATGACTTGCTAAATTGGAAATTACATTTGATCTCTAGCATGACTTACACTACTTTATGTATTTCATTGATGTGATAGTGTAAGTTACTTGATAATATGACGTGGATGAGCTTTGTTTTATATTTATATGTTATAATATGCTCATAACAATTAAAATTTGTCTTATAAACGTTGCTGAATACATTGTCAAAGTGGGAGAGATAATATGTGAATTTTTAAAAGATAAGTATGCAAGGGGGATAAATTGATTACACATTGCACATATTCACAATTGTTTTTGGCACGATTCTTATCAGGGGGAGAATTTATTTTTCTCATTTTATTTCTGTTTTACAAAGGGGGATAAATTGTTTTCAAAACTTTTAATATGAATAAGCCAATGTTTGGATCTTAAGTGGTGTTGCCAATGCATTCATCAAGGGGGAGATTGTGAGACCTATGTGTGCCGAATATATTGGCTATGGTGATAAAAGTTTTGAATACTACCAAAACACCTTTATCATCAAGGTTCAACTCTAGGTCCGACTAGCTTTGGTTAGCTCCGGTGCTAGGTCCTGTTAGCTTTGGTAAGCTCTGGCTCAAGCTCCGGTTAGCATTGGCAAGATTCGAAGCTTGATTGCAATTGTTTTGCTTTTATCTTGCAATGTTTCAAACTTGCTTTACACTTATGGAAAGTTTGCTTAGTATTCTTTTACTAAGTTTTTGGTGTGTTTTGGTGGTTATGGTTGATATCATTTTACTTTGGTTTTGCAACATGCTTATGTGAGGTGCTCACGTAAGGTGTTGTGTTTGGAACTAATTTGAGTCAAGTCGTGGACTTGGGCTCGTACGGATTGGTTGTTTATTTATGTGCAGGTGTTGCTTGAGTTCAAGACATGACTGGTGACGGGATCCATTGAACTAGTCTTAGGGAGAAGATGAGGTTCAACAACCAAGTTTGATAGGAATTGTGGTTGAGTTGATCGGGAGGGCGCGCAACATGTTTAAATCAAGAACAATGCATATGAAGGTATCGTGGACGTCGTTGGAGGATGTTTGCACGTGTGCAAGAAGTGCATGAACGTGGCTACATGGTTCCGAGGCGTGATGAAGAGATGTGGACGTAAAGAATTGGTCAGAAAGGTCCAACCGACTAGGTTATGGACTCAGGCTGCAGCTGAGTCGTGTTTGACTCAAATATGGAAAGATTTGAGTTGGTTATGATAGGATTTTGTGTGGGTCACGAACTTGAGTTGTTTTAGGAATGTGGGATACATTCCTAAGGTGCTTGGAAGTCTTAAGATTGCTTCTATCTGCGTATAGAAGAGTCCTAAGCAGTTATGGAAAGTTTCGATTCGTGAACGGAGTAGGATTAGAGTCCTAGTTGAGATTGGGTTGACCTAAAGGCTGGTTATATAAGCAAGGGAGGCCAGAGCTCATGGTGCACGACTTTGGGTCTGTTCCTCTTGTGTTATATTGAATAAAATTCGTAGTTTAAAGGAACTTTTGTGCCTTGTTCATTTGACAGGTTCTAGACAAGTTTTTCTCGTCAAGTTTTCTGCACATCACTACCTTTCTTCGGTGGTTTTATCGTAACTGGAGTTTTACAGATCCAATTGACATGATTCTTTTTGGTTTGTCTTAAAAACTTGATTATATATCATCTTTCAAAATTTCACGGTCATTGGATTTGTGGTTTCTGATCTGCACGAGTTTCTTTGCAGCGTTCTAGAATTGTTTTTCTCGGGTAGGACAGATTGACCTTTGTTCGATCATTCAATCGTAACTTGAGTTTCTCTTGATGGATTTGAGTGATTCTTGTTGTGTCGTCTTCATGACTTGATTATCTCTGATATCTGTCACTTTTGTCACGGTGAAACACGTTTAGATTAGTCTCACACACAATTTCTTTAACAGATCGTTTTTCTGCCAAAGGGGTTGGGATTTAATTGTTTCCGCTGCGTAAGATTTTAAATCTATCATTCACCCCCCTCTGGTAGCTTTTCACGTGCTATTCAATCCTACATTACATTAGATGCTCTTTATTCTAAATTGAAAACTCATAAATTTGATATAATTTCACGTAAGAACCTCACCAAGTCTCTTGCATTTGTTTCTCAACGTGATATGCCTAGCTCCAGCCAATCTTCATCTTGTGGTACACTTGCTTTGTTGTCCTCTCTAACCCTTGAACAGATTGAAGAGTTTCTAGAGGAGGAGCTAGTACTTCTCTCTACTAGATTCTCGAAAGCATTGCAAAATGTGAGAACCAGAAAGAGAGGAAGCTCTGGACCTCAACGATGTTTCGAATATGGTAAGACAGGTCATCTTTGTTCAGATTGCCCTAACCTTTCAGGTCCTACCTCCCGGTAGGAAGAGCAAACAAGGACGAAGCACTCCTCTACAAATGATAAGAAGAAAAATAAGGGTTTTACAGGACGTCAATTGGTGAGCAGTTTTATCTCTGCACTCCAGGAACTTGGCTCAAGCGACGTGGACATTGGAAGTGACGAAGATGAAGATGATATGACAAACTTGTGCTTCATGGCGAGCAAATCAAGATCAAGTATAGAGGATGCAGAATACAATAACAACAATGATGAGTATGTCCTGCTTGCGAAGAAATGTGTGATGCTATTTCTCGTGCCACTGTTATAGTTAAGAAAAGGGACAAAAAGCTTAGGGACAATACTGTTAAAATTGAGTCACTAGAATCTCAAATTAATCATTTGAAATCCTTGATTCCTAGTGATGATTCTTGTTCCTCATGTGATTTAATATATGAACAATTGTCCTCATTAAGAAGTGCACACACCTCCACACTTGATAAACTTGAGGTAGAAATTGAAAAGAATAGAGAGCTTGCTGCACTTAATGATAAAAACTTGAAAGATGCTAGCTTTTCTACAATTGATTTGCATTGTTCTACTTGTGATGATCTTGATAAGAAACTACAAGATGCTATGAATGAAATTTCTATATTGAACAATGCTTTACGTTCTCATGAAGTTAAATATTGTTCCAATTGCAAATTAAAAGTAAAACTTCATGTGAAAATTGCCTTGGTCTGTCCAATAAACTTGATGACATGCATAGGATATTAGATCGGTTTTGTAATGGGAATAAGAACCTAAACTTGCTGTTGAATTCTTCTAAGACTTGCAATGATAAAACTGGTTTAGGTTTTGATTCTCATGCTCATGCTAAGGCACATCCACCTAAAATCCTATTACACCTAAGGCCAACTTCCATTCACCAAACCCAGGTTCATCTTGTGTAGTGATTGTGGACTCGTACAAGGATATGGAGTCGTGTAAAGTCATTAGGAAGTGGTTTGATTCAAACAGTTCTTAAACAAAAGAAGTGGTTTTCAAAACTGAAGGAGTGTTGTCTTATTCAAATAAAAATGTTGCTTGCTCATCTAGACATGATCATAAAGTTAAATTTCATTGTACCTACTGTGGTAGAGATGGTCATATCATAGATTTTTGTTATAGACTAGCTAAACAACAGAAAAAGGAAAGAATGATTGCTAGATCTCATAACTTTCATGCAAAATTTGCTGCACTTGCTAAATCGAATGATAGGAACATGCAATCTGCTGTAATGAGTCAAAAACACTTTGAAGGATGTGGCACTTGTTAAAAAATTTGAAATACAAATTGCTTTCTGTTTCACAACTGCTAGATGAAAATCTAGAAATTATTTTCACTAAAAATTGCTGCAAAGTTATAAATTCAAATAGTGAGCTTATTTTTAACATGTCACGGTTTGGAAGAGCTTTTAAAGCTGATTTTGATATGTCTAACTCTAAGCATAGGTGTCTAGTTGCTAATGATTAAGAGGACTTATAATTTTGGCATCGTAGACTTGGTCACGTAGGCTTTGATCATCTAACGCGTGTTAGTGCTCTCGATCGCATACGTGGGTTGCCTAAGCTTAAAGGGGACAAAGAAATTGTGTGCTCTTCTTGTAGACATGCTAAGATGGTTGCAGGTTCACATACTCCTCTCACAATGATCATGACAACTGAACCGGGTCAACTTTTGCACCTTGACATCGTAGGACCTTCACGTGTTCCATCCTTCAGAGGTAAATGGTATGTTCTTGTGATTGTTGATGATTATTCTAGATACTCTTGGGTTTACTTTATGGCATCTAAGAATGAAGCTTTTAGTCACTTTAGAACTTTATTTCTTAGATTATCAATTGATCACCCAGGATCTTTAAAAGAAATTAGAAGTGATAACGAAACCAAATTTAAAAATCAATCTTTTGATCACTTTTGTGCTGAAAATGCAATAGATCATCAATTTTCTTCACCATATGTACCACAACAAAGCATTGTTGTAGAAAGAAAGAACAGAACCTTAGTTGAAATTGCTAGGACTATGCTTGATGAATAAGAAACTCCTAGGAAAATTTGGGCTGATGCGATTGCAACTACTTGTTATGTATGAAATCGTGTTTTCTTGCGCGCTAAGCTAGGTAAAACATCATATGAGCTCCGGTTTGGACATAGGCTTAGTGTTACACATTTTTTGGTCTTTGGTTGCAAATGCTTTGTTAAGAAACATGGTAATCTTGATAAATTTGAACCTAGATCCATTGATGGCATGTTTCTTGATTATCCATCTCATACTAGAGGCTACCGTGTGCTTTTACTTGACACTAACAAAATTGTGGAGACTTGTGAAGTGTCTTTTGATGAAGCTTGCACAGGTACTAGCTCAAACATTGCAGGTCCGTATCCATATCCGCGGGGGGGGGGGGGGGGGGGGGGGGGCATTTTCGTTGAAGATGAGGTAGAAGTGGTGTTGCTGCCCGATAATTCAGCAGCTAGTGACATTGTTCTAGCTCCTGATTTTGATTCACAGCCAGCACCGATGACCACCATTGCTGGTCCAAATCCTCCTCAAGTCACAAGCTCATCGATTTGTGATAAACATGAAGAAGAAGAAGCTTGTGAAGTGTCCACTCCCCTCCGGGTTCTCAAAAGTCATCCCCCACAACAAATTATTGGGAGCTTGCACAAATGAGTCACACGGTCCAGATTGCTTAGGATTCTTCTATACGCAGGTAGAAGCAATCTTAAGACTTCCAAACACCTTAGAAACGTATCCCACATTCCTAAACAACTCAAATTCGTGACCCACACGAAATCCTATCATAACCAACTCAAATCTTTCCATATTTGAGTCAAATCCGACTCAGCCACAGCCTGAGTCCATAACCTAGTCGGTTGGACCTTTCCAACCAACTCTTTACGTCCACATCTCTTCGTCACGTCTCGAAACCATAGCCACGTCCATGCACACCTTGCACACGTGCAAACATCTTCCAATGACTTCCACGATACCTTCACATGCATTGTTCTTGATTCAATCATGCTGCGCAACCTCCTAATTAGCTCAACCGCAATTCCTCCTGAATTTGGTTGTTGGAACCTCATCTCCTCCCTGAGACTAGTCAAATGGATCCCATCACCAGCCATGTCTTGAACTCAAGCAACACCTGCACATTAATAAACAACCAATCCATACGAGCCCAAGTCCTCGACTTGACTCAAGTTAGTTCCGAACACAACACCTTACGTGAGAACCTCACATAAGCATGTTGCAAAACCACAGTAACACGATATCATCCATATTAACCAAAACGCACCAAAAACTTAGCAAATGAATACTAAGCAATCTTTCCAACAATGTAAAGCATGTACAAAACATTGCAAATGAAAAGCAAAAGCATTGTGGTCAAGTTCCGGACCTTGCTAGAACAACGCAGACCTTGAGCCGGACCTAACAAAAGCTAGTAGAACCTAGCGCCGGAGCTTACCAAAACTAGTACAACCAAGCTCCCATCAGAGCTTACAAAACTAGTCGGACATTGATAAAAAGGTGTTTTGGTGATATTCAAAACTTTTATCGTCAAAGCAAGTGTATTTACTACAAGCCAATGTATTCAACACACATAGGTCTTACAATCTCCCCCTTGATGAATGCATTGGCAACACCATTTAAAATCCGAACATTGGCTTATTCACATAAAAGTTTTGAAGGCAATTTCTCCCCATTTGTAAATCAAAAGTAAAATGAGAAGAAAATCCAAAAATTATCCCATATTATCTCTCTCCTTATGCACATATTTTCTTTCTCTTCATGCTTATCTCTCCCCCTTTGACAATGTATTCACCAAGTCATGAGCATATAAACAAATTATCTCTCCCCCTTTAGTTGTTATGAGCATATTATAACATATACATATAAGCAATGGTCATCTAAGTCATACTATCAAGTACCTTACATTATCACATCAATGAGATACATAAAGTAGTGTAAACCATGCTAGAGATCAAATGTAATTTTCAATTTAAGCAACTCATGATCTCACAAACTTAACTATTTCAAAACCTGAAAGCATGACACTAGTTGCTACATTTTATTATTTTTCAAAGCATAAATTTAGATCATATGATATTTGCAAGAGATTATATGCGCATCTGCCTTATTCTAACCAACCAAGCCAAGCCTATGTCATTTGACAATCAGAAGCTTAAGGACATGGTTTTAGTCATACACAACTTGTTCCAAGTTCATATCTAAGTGCAATAATGATAAGCCATCTCAAAAGAAGAAGTGCGATGCATGCATATTCTCTTGATCTTTGTTTAATTTATATTTGTTCATAAAAACTCAACATGTGAGTTGATTACTTGATTAATTCTTAATGATTAAAAGCACTTGTGAACATGTAACAAGTTCAAAACAGCAATAAAGTTTGACCATGACCAGTTTTAGTGTAAGTAATTATTTCAATTACTATACATGGCAAAAACTACAAAATGTATAACACGAGTAATGTACTAAGAACTTTCAGCATGTAAAAGGAATCACAAAGTCATATATGTATGAAATACCATGCTCATATTATTTTAATTTCAGATTCACACATAGACTTCCCAAGTTTCAAAACTCCCCCTCAATTTGAGCCATGAGGATGCATAACCCCTATTTCACTACGAATGTAACAAAAACGAGTGAAATCCAAAGGCTTTGTAAAAATGTCAGCCAATTTTTGTTCGGTATCTACATGGTGAAGCATAATGTTTCCTTTTTCAACATTATCTCAGAGAAAGTGATACCTAATGTCAATGTGCTTAGTTCTAGAATGTTGCACATGGTTTTTAGCAATGCAAATGGCACTAGTGTTATCACAGATCAGTGGAACACTATCTAGATCAACCCCATAGTCCTTAAGTGTTTGAACAATCCAAAGAATTTGTGAGCAAGCACTAGCAGCAGCTACATATTCAGATTCGGCTGTGGATTGTGCAACTGAATTTTGTTTTCTAGAGAACCAAGCAACAAGAGAATTACCAAGAAAATTACAAGCACTGGAAGTACTTTTCCTATCAATCCTACAATCCCCAAAATCAGCATCGGAAAAAGCTTTCAAAGTAATGGTTGAGGAAGAAGGAAGAAAAATGCCAAATTCTTGAGTTCCATGTAAGTACCTGAGAATCCTTTTGATGGCTTGACAATGTGAAGCACGTGGGGAAGCTTGAAACCGTGGACAAAGACATATGCTGAATTGTATGTCTGGTCTTGATGTCGTGAGGTACAAAAGTGATCCGATCATGCTTCTATATTCTTTTTGATCCACGGGTTCACCATCTTCATCAAGTCCAAGTGTTGTTGCTATTCCCATTGGTGTCCGAAGAGGCTTGCTTTTGTCCATGTTGAAGCGCCTTAGGAGATCTTTTGTATACATCGTTTGATGCACAAAGGTACCCTCCTTTGTTTGCTTGATTTGCAGCCCCAAAAAGTGAGTTCACCCATCATACTCATTTCAAATTCGGAACTCATCATTGCTGAAAATTTGGACACGGGATCATGAGAAGCACAACCAAAGATAATATCATCCACATACACTTGAATGAATAATGAGTCATTGCCATGCTTAAGCACAAAGAGAGTTTTATCAACCTTGCCCACGATAAACCCTTTTTCAAGTAAGAATGTTTTTAACCTATCATACCATGCTCTAGGGGCTTGTTTGAGACCGTACAAGGCTTTGGACAGTTTGTAAACATGATTAGGAAAATCTAGATTTTCAAAACCCGGTGGTTGTTTCACATAAACCTCCTCATCTATGTAGCCATTAAGAAAAGCACTTTTAACATCCATTTGGTATAGCTTAAAACCAATAGATGCAGCAAAAGCCAACAAAATTCTTATGGCTTCTAATCTAGCAACAGGAGCAAAAGTTTCATCAAAATCTAGACCTTCAACTTGAGTGAAACCTTGAGCAACCAACCTAGCCTTATTCCTAACCACAACCCCATCCTCACTTTGTTTATTTTTAAATACCCATTTAGTTCCAATTAAAGTGTGACCTTGAGGTGGAGGTACAAGTTTCCAAACATTATTTCTTTCAAAATTTTCTAACTCTTCTTGCATGGCAATAATCCAAGATTCATTATTGAGTGCGTGTGATATATCTTTGGGTTCAAAAGAAGCAACAAAAGCAGCATGAGCATAAGAGTTTGGATCGCAAAACCTGGACCGTGTGACTCGTTCGTGCAAGCCTCCAATCATCTGTTGTGGGGGATGATCTTTGTAAAACCGTAGGGGAACAGATGTTTCACAAGCTTCTTCTTCTTCATGTTCATCACAAATCGATGAGCTTCTAACTTGAGGATGATTTGAATCAGCATTGATGGTTGTCGGTGCTGGTTGAGAATTAACATCCGGAGCTGAACCAAAGTCTTTAGCTGATGAATTTTCGGGCAGCAGCTCCAATTCTTCCTCATCTTCAACGAAAATGCCCCCCCTGTGGATATGGATCTGGACCTGCAATGTTTGAGCTAGTACCTGGGCTAGCTTCATCAAAAGACACTTCACAAGTCTCCACAATTTTGTTAGTGTCAAGTAAAAGCACACGGTAGCCTCTAGTATGAGATGGATAACCAAGAAACATGCCATCAAAGGATCTAGGTTCAAATTTATCAAGATTACCATGTTTCTTAACAAAGCATTTGCAACCAAAGACCCAAAAGTGTGTAACACTAGGCCTATGTCCAAACCGGAGCTCATATGGTGTTTTACCTAGCTTAGCACGCAAGAAAACACGATTTGAGACATAACAAGCGGTTGCTAACGCATCAGCCCAAAATTTTCTAGGAGTTTGATATTCATCAAGCATAGTCCTAGCCATCTCAACTAAGGTTCTGTTCTTTCTTTCTACAACACCGTTTTGTTGAGGTACATATGGTGAAGAAAATTGATGATCTATTCTATTTTCAGCACAAAAGTGATCAAAAGATTGATTTTTAAATTCAGTTCCATTATCACTTCTAATTGCTTTTAAAGATCCTGGGTAATCAATTGATAATCTAAGAAATAAAGTTCTAAAGTGAATAAAAACTTAATTCTTAGATGCCATAAAGTAAATCCAAGAGTATCTAGAATAATCATCAACAATCACAAGTACATACCATTTACCTCCGAAGGATTGAACACGTGAAGGTCCTACGGTGTCAAGGTGCAAAAGTTGACACGGTTCAGTTGTCATGATCATTGTGAGAGGATTATGTGAACCTGCAACCATCTTAGCATGTATACAAGAAGAGCACACAATTTCTTTGTCCCCTTTAAGCTTAGGCAGCCCACGTATGCGATCAAGAGCACTAACACGCGTTAGGTGATCAAAGCCTACGTGACCAAGTCTACGATGCCAAAAATATAAGTCCTTTGAATCATTAGCAACTAGACACCTATGCTTAGAGGAAGACATATCAAAATAAGCTTTAAAAACTCTTCCAAACCGAGACATGTTAAAAATAAGCTCACTATTTGAACCTACAACTTTGTAGCAGTTTTTATTGAAAATAATTTCCAGATTTTCATCTAGCAATTGTGAAACAGAAAGCAAGTTGTATTTCAATTTTTTGACAAGTGCCACATCCTTCGAAGTGTAGTGATCATTTACTCTAACCGAACCCTTAGCAATTATAGGAGTTGAAGAATATCGTCAAAAGTAACATTCTCTACACATGACACAAAAGAGAGGGAGGAGAACCAATCTTTGTTACCGGTCATGTGGCGTGAGCAACCTGAATCCACAATCCAAATGCTCTCCTTCCTCAAACGTGTAACCTACATAGAAGCACAATATGTCGATGACTCAATACTGGTGTTAGTCAAAAGGCATTTAGGAATCCAGTACTGAGTCACGCGACGTGCAACAGGAAAAACACGCGAAAGATGAGACAAAACAGCAGGTTTATGAGTCAAAGTTTGAGATTTTTTATTCTTAACTACTGACCTATAAGGTGTTACTTGTGTAGCACAAAAATCAGTAGCTCCGGAGGCAAAAACAGAAGGTCCGGAGGTAAACTTTGAATGTTTTTGACTCAAAACAGCAGGTTGTACATTCGGTTCAATATGTGCAGCAAATTTTGCATGAAAGTTATGAGATCTAGCAACCATTCTTTCCCTTTTCTGTTGTTTAGCTAGTCTATAACAAAAATATATGACATGACCATCTCTACCACAGTAGGTACAATGAAATTTAACTTTGTGTTCATGTCTAGATGAGCAAACAACATTTTTATTTGAAACCGAATGAGACAATACTCCTGCAGATTTGAAAACCACTTCTTTTTGTTTAGGAACTGTTTGAATCAAACCACTTCCTAATGACTATACAATTTTAGGTGGATGTGCCTTAGCATGAGCATGAGAATCAAAACCTAAACCAGTTTTATCATTGCAAGACATGGATGAATTCAACAGCAAGTTTAGGTTTTTATTCCCATTACAAAACCGATCAAATGTCTTATGCATGTTATCAAGTTTATTGGACAGATCAGGGCAATTTTCACATGAAGTTTTTCCTATTAATTTGCAATTGGAACAATATTTAACTTCATGACAACGTAAAGCATTGTTCAATATAGAGATTTCATTCATAGCATCTTGCAGTTTCTTATCAAGATCACCACAACTAGAACAATGAAAATCAATTGTAGAACAGCTAGCATCTTTCAAGTTTTTATCATTAAGTGCAGCAAGCTCTTTGTTCTTTTCAATTTATAAATCAAGTTTATCAAGTGTGGAAGTGTGCGCACTTCTTAATGAGGAGAATTGTTCATATATTAAATAACATGAGGGACATGCATCATCACTAGGAATCAAAGTTTTTAAACGGTTGATTTCAGATTCTAGTGATTCAATTTTAGCAGCACTATCCCTAAGCTTTTTGTCCTTTTTCTTAACAATAATAGTGGCACGAGAAATAGCATCACACATTTCTTCGCAAGTAGGACATACCTCTTCATTGTCCCTGTTGTGTTCTGCCTCCTCCATACTTGATCTTGACTTGCCCGCCATAAAGCACAAGTTTGCCAAATCATCTTCATCTTCATCACTTCCAATGTCCACGTCGCTTGAGCCAAGTTCCTGGAGTGCTGAGATAAAACTGTTCACCAGTTGGCGACCTGTACAGCCCTTCTTTTTCTTCTTATCGTTTGTTGAGGAGTGGTTTATCCTTGATTGTTTTTCTTCCCGGGAGGTAGGACCTGAAAGGTTAGGACAATCTATATGAAAGTGTCCTGTCTTACCACATTTGAAGCATCGTTGAGGTCCGGAGCTTCCTCTCCTTCTAGTTCTCACATTTTGCAATGCTTTTGAGAACCTCGTAGAGAGAAGTGCTAGCTCCTCCTCTGGATAATATGTTCAAGGGTTAGAGAGGACAACAAAGCAAGTGTACCACAAGATGAAGATTGGCCGGAGCTAGGCATATCACGTTGAGAAACAAAAGCAATAGACTTGTTGGAGTTCTTACGTGATATTATGTCAATTTCATGAGTTTTTAGCTTGGAATATAGCACATCTAAAGTAAGTGTACTCATGACAGTAGATTCACGAATAGATGCGACTTTCATCTCCCAAATTGACATATCTAATGCACTTAGCAATTGCCTAGCATTTTTAGCATCTGAAAAATTTACATTCACGCTACGCATGTTATTGAGAATTTTATTAAAGCGAGCAAAGAGGTCATCAATGGACTCACCGGGTTTCATCTCGAAGCGCATGTATTCTTTCTTGAACATGTCCTGTCTTACCTCCTTGATCGTGTTGGATACTTCGTGGTAGTCACAAAGTGCTTTCCACACATCGTATGCAGATCGGAGGTGTGCAACACGGTCGAAGTCGCTTTGAGTTAATCCTTGTATGATCAAGTTCTGAGCCTTGTTGTTTTTGTCGATATCTCTCAGATTTGTAGCTGTAACTTGATCGTTTGATGGCACTTCGTAAGGCTTGTATACCTTCTTCCATATTGCAAAGCCTTGTGCCTGGATGAAAGCCTCCATGTGTGCCTTCCAAACCTGAAAATCAATACCAGCGAACACACAAGTTTTGGCAGAGTACTTCTCCATGATGATTAGTCAAAACCACGCGCAAATCACAAAGATTAGAGCACTGTGGCTCTGATACTAATTGTAGGATTGAAGAGCATGTGAAAATCTACCAGAGGGGGGTGAATGGTAGATTTAAAAATCTTACGCAGCGGAAACAATTAAACCCCAACTCCTTCGGCAGAAAAAAGATCTGTTAAAGAAATTGTGTGTGAGACTAATCTAAACGTGTTTCACCATGACAAAAGTGATAGATATCAGAGAGAACCAAGTCACAAAGACAACACAACAAGAATCACTCAAATCCGTCGAGAAAAACTCAAGTTATGATCGAAAGATCAACCAAAGGTCAATCTGTCCTACCCGAGAAAAACAGTTCTGGAATGCTGCAAAGAAACTCGTGTAGATCATAGACCACAAATCCAATGACCGTGAAATTTTGAAAGATGATATATAATCAAGTTGTGAAGACATCAAAAAAAGAATCACATCAATTGGATCTGTAAATCTCGAGTTATGATAAAACTACTAACGAAAGGTAGCGCTGTCCTGAAACTCGACGAGTAAAACTTGTCTGGAACAAGTCGGACGAACAAGGCACAATAGTTCCTTCAAACTACGAATTTTATTCAATAGAACACAAGAGGAACAGCCCCAAAGTCGTGCACCACGAGCTCTAGGCTCCCTTGCTTATATAACCAGCTCGAAAGCCAACTCAACTCAGATCAGGAACCTAATCCTACTCTGTTTACGAATCGTAACTTTCCATAACTGCTTAGGATTCTTCTATACGCAGATAGAAGCAATCTTAAGACTTCCAAACACCTTAGGAACGTATCCCACATTCCTAAACAACTCAAATTCGTGACCCACACGAAATCCTATTATAACCAACTCAAATCTTTCCATATTTGAGTCAAATCCGACTCAATCGCAGCCTGAGTCCATAACCTAGTTAGTTGGACCTTTCCGAGCAACTCTTTACGTCCACATGTCTTCATCACGTCTCGGAACCATGTAGCCACGTCTATGCACTCCTTGCACACGTGCAAACATCTTCCAATAACGTCTATGATACCTTCACATGTATTGTTCTTGATTCAATCATGCTACGCAACCTCCTGATCAGCTCAACCACAATTCCTCCTGAATTTGGTTGTTGGAACCTCATCTCCTCCCTGAGACTAGTCCAATGGATCCCATCACCAGCCATGTCTTGAACTCAAGCAACACCTGCACATGAATAAACAACCAATCCATACGAGCCCAAGTCCTCGACTTGACTCAAGTTAGTTCCGAACACAACACCTTACGTGAGAACCTCACATAAGCATGTTGCAAAACCACAGTAACACGATATCATCCATATCAACCAAAATGCACCAAAAACTTAGCAAATGAATACTAAGCAATCTTTCCAACAATGTAAAGCAAGTACGAAACATTGCAAATGAAAAGCAGAAGCATTGTGGTCAAGTTTCGGACCTTGCCAGAGCAACCCGGACCTTTAGCCGGAGCTAACAAAAGCTAGTAGAACCTAGCGTCGGAGCTTACCAAAACTAGTACAACCAATCTCCCGCCGGAGCTTACAAAACTAGTCAGAACTTGATAAAAAGGTGTTTTGGTGATATTCAAAACTTTTATCATCAAAGCAATTGTATTTACTACAAGCCAATGTATTCAGCACACATAGGTCTTACATCACTAGGCATATGTAGGGTGAATACTAAGCATAGGTAAGGAATAGTGTAAAGGACTTGCCTACAAGTGGAGCCTTATATTCATATTTTAAGTAGCACATGACATTCTTCAGGCACGGCACATCATGGACTCCACAATCAAACATGAAAGATTTGCCGATGATATGACATGCACAAAGCACATAATGCTATTACACGTAAAGTATGAGGAAACTGTAAACTTTTAATTGTACTATCTCTCAGCCATACAAGGTTACAAGCAATTGTAATTCAATACATCGTATTCTTCTGACTTCTTCAGTATTTACTATGTCACAACACAGTGAACAAGTGGTACTCAATTACTGCGAGGGACGGTGACTGCAATCAGGACATACCCAGAACAACACGACACATACGCACTTTCAGAAATGTCAGCGAGTACTTACAGCAGTACCTACGTAACACCTAAATACTAGTCGTATATGGCCACCTTTTACTAAAGACTCGAATGTCGAACCGGTCGATCCATCATGAGCAGCAGGTCACTGCGTGGGGCACACTCTGATGTGCCCACCAGCTGATTTACACCTTGCTACCCTCAACCCACGCCTATAAAACATAACGGAATGCCTCGACAAACTAGTATCAAGCTACATCAGTTTACTGGAGCCCATTTCTCCAGTATGTCACTGGTAAAATTCAAGCTTGTCCAGTAGTGCCCGCACACAAAACGGTCCTCAATCGACACAAGCAGGGCTACGCACGTGAGACCACATCTCGCTGCATCCTACCCACTGCTCGGTCTTAATTTCATATTCATAAACCATTTCTTGATCCAATTTATCCCGTGTGATGAAATTCCTATCTCGCGAGTAGATTCCAACGACTCGACTTCTATCGAATTCCTATAAGCATAAGCATAGCAGTTTCTACTCAACAGCCTGTAGACCTATCCAAGACTCCATGGGATTTGTGGGTCATGCAAGTGGATGTCGAACACCTTAAACGTAATGCACAATCATCTGAAGATGTAAGGTGAAAAGAAAACTGCAAATATACTGTAAGGAACTTAAATGCAAACCGGAGCTTGCCTGAATGCGAGTCTGAGTCTATGTTAGTTTCTAGCAACTGGACTTCCAAAGTTTCCGGCTGCTCCTTGATTTCAGCTACTACACGATATGCATATACTATATATGAATGACTTTGAAAATAATTAATATGCTTAAGGTTATAATTTAATATCTTAGGATCAAAATAAGATAATGATCTTAATTGGCTTTGGGACTTTTATGGTTGATACTAGTGACTATAGTGGAGACTCTTGCAAACAATAGGAGATGATCAAGGAAGTTTGTTGTCCTTAAAAATTATGGTAAGCAATAACCTTCTCTAAATTTTGGTTGAAATTTTTGGAGACCTATCATGGCTACCAGAGGTTGTACCATGTAGAGGGGGTCCCACTAGATCTAGGAAAATTTATTTCACTATTTTATAAGCTTTCTACAGGGAGAACTGATTTTTCAAGTTTGGGGAAATTTCTGAAACTGTTTTTTCCATTTTTCTCAATTTATAACTACATAGAGATTTGGAACACTTATCAACCCAGTAATTGCAGTCTAACGAACTTGAAACTTTTACTGGATATCAAGTTTATTAATTATAGTGTTCTGACCAAAATTGGCAATTTTCCAATCAACAGAACTGTAGGAATGAATTCTATAAGCATTTTGCTTATCTGAATTATGGAGAAATTTTTATGGATTTTCATACAAGTCCAAGTGCACCACTGGAAAGTATTCTTCATGCTGGTTATAACAAACTTTATTTGGAATTTTTTTGACAATTCTACTGGAAGTTATGGATTTTCCAAGTTTGGTTAATTCCTGGAATTATTTTCAAAAGGGAAACACTTAAATAATTCAGCCGGGCCCACTGGTTTAAAAACCAACCAATCGCAGCAGGGCCGCACCGGGGGCTACGGGGTTAAGTGACGCAGCCGCACTGGATCCTCGGCCACAACCGGATCCCACAGTGACTGACATGTGGGCTCCACGGCTTTCTTCAACCTTGGGCTGGCGCTCGCGCGCGGCGGCGCCCGTGTCGGTAGCTTGCCGGTGATGCCGGCCAAACTGTTGCGCCGAACTCGCCAAGACTCGCCGCCTGGGGGTTTTCGGGGGCGCTGAGCACGGCGGTGAGGTCGGCATCGGCTGAAAAGGACCGGAATAATGCGTGCGACGGCGGCGGCGGCGGTGAGAGCTCGGGCCTGTTTGAACTCACTCAACTCAAGCTCAAACTGCTCGGAACTACTCCAAAAGCTTCCTAGAACCTCAAGGTTCAAGGATCTGGACTAGGGAAGAGAGGAAACGACCACGAGATATGAACTCTACGGCGAAGTACGGTTTTTCAACTGGCGGCCGCGAAATCTCGAAATCTAAGGTGCTCGGTTGATAACTTTTGGGGCCCTTGGGTAGGGAGTTGCGCTAGGATATATAGGAGCCATCTGCTAACCAGATTAAAGGATGATTGCAAGAATGAAATGAATTTAAGCGTGAATCCTTACTGTTCTATTGAACAATGATTCGTTTGTCGAATAAAAACTCGAGCTACACTTCATGTCATGGGCTTAAATTTGGTGAGCATAAACTATAGAGGATTGCAAACCTTTTTGCTTAAAGGGTCGAGACTGGAAACGGCCTATAACTGAAGCTCGACAGTGAGGCAGTGAAGGTTCCCACCGGCTTCCTTGACAGCGACCGGAAAACTTCAAAATACCTCCAGTAGAAGCTATGTCACGATCAATGACCAAATAGAATACTTAGAGGAAGTTGTGACAAGACATATCTACTTACAGCTCGGTGAGAAACGGCTTCAATCTCCGGCCAAAAGCTCAAAGAACAGAGGCGGCGGCTATGGCGTGAAACTGAGGTGGAGCTCGACGGTGACGGCCAGGGGGTGGTATTTATAGGCATAGAAGCATGAATGGAGCTCGCCATGGCGCAAGCAAGCAGGCAGCACGGTGGAGCTTGCATGTGTTCGGTGTCGAGCGCTCCCGGCGTCGACCGGCGGGGACAGCTGGATACAGAGCACCTCCGTCGGTTCACTCGAGTATGTCAGGCTAACAGTGGGTCCCACCTCCTCTTATCCTCTTCCCTTCTCTGCAACATCAATTCTCCTACCAAACTTGATCAAAAAATTCCAGATTTTTGTGGAGAGGCTCAATTAAATATCTGGAACTTGCTTCTAAAATTAGATTTCGAATTGGAACAAGTTTCATTTGAATTTGAAATTGAATGAAATTCAATGGGGTCATTGAATTAAATAGCAAAAGAGTTTCAAAAATTGTGAAACTTTGGGAATAAGTCAAGCAAGTCATGCTGACTATGATGGTGTGTTCAAATCTTGATGTTCAAATAAGTTGAACAGAATTCAAAATTTGAACTCTAAATATGGCTCGAATTTGCTAAGCGTCTCAATTAAAATAGCAAATGGACTTCAAAAATCTTGAAATTTGGAAGGAAGTCTATTTGGAATATTATGAGGCCGTGGAAAAAATTATGGCCTCAGATTATAATATTTTTGACAGGGCCAAATGTACAGTAGCATATTCAATTTGTAACTAATTTGAATATATATTTGGCACTGCATATTAATTTGACATAGCAATATCCATTCAAATAATTCCAAAATTTGCAGAGAGGTCAATAGAATTAATCTAAGATTATTGGTGAAGTCCATTCCCCATGTTAATAAAATTTAAGCATGAGTGGAAGGAAAGATTTGATGTGATCAAGTTCATAAGCATAGCTCTATTTGATCTCCATTAGGGTTGATAACCAACTTACAACTGAACTTCATATGAAGGAAAAAGTGGGATTTTACACATGATCGAGGTCTTTCACATGGATGTTAGATGTACATATGCATGCTACGCCCCAAACATGTATTCCAAGAATAGAATATTTCCTACCATGTATATATTTCTATATTTATCATATTTTCTACCATGCATGTGTATGCTCTCAACCTATATGGCAGTTTATCTACTACACTAATGAAGAATATTATCCTGTCATCAATAGAGATAACAAATTTTACACAAGGATGTTCCCTCGACGGTACGAGGATAGAATGTGGACTACCATCGTCTAATAAGCACACAACTCTCACTACATGCGTGGTTCATCAAATTAATCGATCGCATGATGCCATTATGTATTGCTGTACTCGTCTTTTGAAGAAACGACAGGTGTAGGCGCTAGCCGCTACGTGTTCTGATTTTAGGAACAAATGAACACACTTGTGAAAATACGTACGCCACATCCGATCCTCAACGTCATCAAATTAACATGTTCCTCAACAAGGGGGCACAAAAATTCTCAACACGTGACCAAACATGCTTGATCGCGAGTCTCTTTCACATGCATTATATTCATGTCCACCATCATACATGATCACGAAAATAATCATCGGTTCGATATGGACTCTCGGTTGGCAATGGTCAGATCCTTCAAAAAAAAGATATGGACTCTCGGTCGATTGCCACGCGCGTTCACGTCAATCTCCGCACCTCGTTGAAATCATTCGCACGAAATGTTACGAACACCGCGGGACTGACCTACAATGTATGCCAGGTGGGCCATTGCATATCCTGAGCCATTTGTGTGTCAAATTAAAAAACTGGCTGATGGGATGTGTCGAGCCATTGAAATAACCGAGAGGAGGCGAACCGAAATATCGAGTAACTCTAATGTCGATTCAAAAGCACAATTTTTGAAGCGTCCATCATCTCCACTCACGCGCTTAGACGACGACCCGCTATAAAGGCGCACTGTCCTCTTGTTCTCCGCCGCACCTCTCGATCAATTTTAGCCTCCAAACTTCTCCTCTTGCTTCTTTGCCGCACCACCATCGACCACCTCTCTCGCTTTGTTCGCACCACCGTCGCTGGACAAATGGGTAGCCCCGCACCGAAGCGCTCTAGGTCATCAACGTCCTCCGAACCTCCTTCTCCGTTTTCGTCACCGCCAGTGCCGGTGGAACTGGAGGAGGCACCCGCACCTCCTCCACCCCCATATCTGCCCGCGGCGCCCGCACCTCTTCCGTCTGACTATGATGAGACTGTCCGCCTCATCGAGAAATGCATCGACAAACTCGACGACAAGCTTAAACCGGCAACCTGTTCGCCGCCGACATGCAAGCAAAAGCGCTCGACAAAATGGCACAGGATGTATTTGACAATACATATCACTCCTATCGCCGACTGGGACTTGGGATCCTTCCCCACCACACCAGCATGGATTCCGCCGGCTACAATATCTTCGGGTTGGGCTTTGTGGCCGCTCGTCTCGACTACCTCTACAAGACGATCGGTGAGGAGGCTAGGGTGGAGTTTCGTGAGCAACTGGTGAACACCGTCAGCCGGAAGAAGTTCGATTTGGTGTTGGAGGATGCTCCGCCGACGGTTGTGGAGGAGGCGGAGGCACCGCCAGCGGATGCGGAGGCAGCGGCGGAGAAGGTGGACAAGTCCTCCTCCGAGTAGAGTAGGATTAGTAGTAGTTTTTTTTGTTTTCTATGTGTTTTTTTCTTGTTTGTAATATATGTGTTTTTTATGTTAATAAAAAATGTCTTTTATTTTATGTTCATGAACAATGTGTCCTACAGTACATGCATTAACGAAAAATCCTCCTTTTATCGAAAAACATTGCATATGGAAAATTAACACATTAGTAATATTATATCTAATAAATATTAAACACATTAGGACATACATAGTAGAATTATATTTCAAAAAATTACGAAAATAAAAAGCTAGACCTTGTAACTGTACATTGCATCCGGATGATGCAAATACTAATTAATTTTATTTATTTCCTCTTTACGAGTTGTCATCGTGCCCCCCCCCCCCCCCCCCGCCCACCGGCCTGGCCCTAGGCAGTAGCCCCTTTCGCCTAGGCCTAGAGCCGGGCCTGCCTTTAAGACCATCCGCAGTTGTTCACGATAAAGCATACTAGACTGTGGCCTGCGGATTAGATGGTCTTATCTCTTAACCCCTTGATGCGCAAATAAAATTCTCTGCGGCCCTGACGCACACCCGTCTCTGTGCGACCCTATCCAAATGGTTGCCACGTCGTTCACGCTCCGAATCTTACAGCCATACAGCCAAGGGCGCACTGCACGATTCCCGCGGCTGTTACACCCTGCCCTGATGATTGCCACGTACGCGAACTTACCGAATCTTGCAGCGCGCACAGGCACACAAAATCAACGTCCGAAATTTGCTCAGCGATCTGACTAACTCGGCGCTCGACATGAACGATCCATCATCATGCGCACGAGCATAACGGCTAGAAGGATCTGTGTTTGGTTGCTTGTCTTGGATTGAATCGACTTGGATTAATTGGATGGTCCAGTCATGTGTTATTTGTTTTGCGATCAGACAGACAGGGTGATCCAGGTTCGAGGAATATAAAATATTCCTCGCAGATGCTGGATGAGATGGTCCAGGATATTTGGTTGGATGTGAGTCCATCCACCTTATCTAATTATGCTTCTTAGTAATGTAATTAGTGATAATTAACTTGTTTATTGTTGATTAATAATTACAATTTGATATTAACATTAATATTTGCTAGTAATTTGATAATTAATATATAAATAATTAATATTATGAAATTATCAACTTAGATGATTCAATAATCCACCCAAGTTTCATCCAACCTACCAATCAAAAAATCAGATCATCCAGTCCATCCAACCAAATGTTAATTTGGATGATCCAATACATAAAGAAATCGATGCTCCTATATCTCCAATCCAACTTTGACGTCAAGCCAAACGCAATTGATGACTGAGCACTTTGTCACATGTCACTAAAGTGTACGCACAAATACACGGCCTCAACACCGGGTTTAGGGTGCATCGTGGATCCGCCCAAACACTCACATAATTAGCATACACCTACAAGAGCATCTACCTGGCCGCATCCTTCATGTACGAACGGCAACGCTGACCAACTTATACTTTTTGTACAACGTACAAAGAATTTTCCTTGTCCATAAGCCAATAAACAAGCTCTTCTGATGCGGCAACTAATAATCAGCACGTGATCAATGAGCCTCAAACTATATATATATATATATATATATATATATATATGCATGTATATATATATATATATATCTATGTGTGTGTGTATGTGTGTGTGTGTGTGTGTGCGTGTGACGATCTTTTAACAAAAAGAGAAAACATGCAATGTTGTCATCAAACATGATCGCGAGGTTTTCAAGTGCATGCTGTTACTTGTCCATGCTTGCTACGCCCCAAACATGATCAATGAGCCTCAAACATGACGATATTTCAACAAAAGGAGAGAAAACACGTGTAACGTCATATCTTACATGATCGTCGATGTCTCGCTCACATTAATGGTATAGTTGTCCATGCATATATATATATATATATATATATATATATATATATATATATATATATATATATATATATATATATATATATATATATATGTTATGCCCTGGACATATGATCAACGAGCCTCAAACTTGTCGCTTTGTAGTTAAAAAATGAACTATAAAGCGACAAGTTCATGGAGACGGGGGGAGTATATATATATATATATATATATATATATATATATATATATATATATATATATATATATATATATATATATGTATGTATGTATGTATGTATGTGTGTATGTATGACGATGTTTTAACAAAAAGAGAAAAAACACGCGTAACATCAATATATATGATCATCGACGTCTCTGTCACATGCATGTTATAGTTGTCCATGCATGCTATGCTACGCCCCAAACATATGATCAACGAGCCTCAAACTATGTATATATGATGATCTTTCAACGAAAAGAGAAAACTATATATATATATATATATATATATATATATATATATATATATATATATATATATATATATATAACATGTTAGTTGTCAAGCCCCAAACATGATCAACGAGCCTCAAATATATATGACGACATTTCAACAAAAAGCAAAGAAAACACGTAATAATGTTGTCATCAAACATGATCGCGAGGTTTTCAAGTGCATGTTACTTGTCCATGCTTACTACACCCCAAACATGATCAACAAGCCTCAAATATGACGATCTTTCAACAAAATTAGAAAACACCTAATGTCATCAAACACGCATGGTCGAGGTCTTTGCGTGTCAAACTGAGAAAAACATGATTGAGGGTTTGTGATAATACATACATACATACATACATACATACATACATACATATATATATATATATATATATATATATATATATATATATATATATACATATATGTTAATGAATGAATGTGTGGTGTGTTCATCGTCTTGTACTTTTTTCTTGTGTTTTGTGACGATCTTTCAACAAAAAGAGAAAACACATAACATCATGAAACATGATCGAGGTCTTTTGCGTGACAAACTAAAAAAATGGAACATTGCATATACCTTGGGCCGGTAGGCCCTTTGCGTGTCAAACTTAAAAACTAGAATTGAAAAACTGAAACACCATCGGACAGACCTACAAAGTATGCCAGGTGGGCCACTGCATACCCTGGACCCTTTGTGTGTCAAATTAAAAAACTGCATGTGAAGACGAGATGGGACACGTCAAGCCATTGCAATAACTTAGAGGAGGCAAACCACGGTTTAGATCAAGTCCAACCCACTCACCGGTTCGAAAGCGCAGTTTTTGAAGCGTCCGATCATCTCCACTCGTGCGCTTAGACGACGACCCGCTATAATGGCACACCCGTCCTCTTGCGTCTCTACCGCACCACTCCATCGATCGTAGCCTTCAAACTTCTCTTGCTTCACCACCGCACCATCGCCGACCACCTCTCGCTCTTTCTCTGGACCTCCGTCGCGGCACAAATGGGTAGCCCCGCACCGAAGAGCTCTAGGACGTCGACGTCCTTCGAACCGCCTTCTTCTCTGTTTCCGTCGCAGCGAATGCCGGTGGAACTGGAGGCAGTGCCCACTGTGACACCCGGTTCCGAAGATGAACCAAGTTAATGCATATGTGTACCCAGGACGTTCAACAAACATACATGAGTGCACTCACAAAAGGATATACAGAAAATTATCACATAACAAGATTAATTAATAGATTTCATTACACAATTCATAATATCCTCGAGTACAAGCTCTAATGAATATTAATGACAAGTTTGAACTAATGCAGCGAAAATAAACTAAACTGAGCAAACTAGGTAAACTAAGCAGCATAAGCAAATAGGATATAGCGCAACTCTAAATAACACCACAGGCAAAGCTGACGGCAGACACGTCCTAGAACTTCGAATTATCATCGCTATACTCCCAATCCTGACCTGCAACTGTTGGTGGGGGGATTGCAAGGGTGAGTACATGTTGTACTCAGCAAGTGTGGAAAGTATGACATGTAGCTGATTCAAATGACGAATATAATAATGGCTAAGTGCTGAAAAGTACATTAAAACATTTGAAAGGCAATATATTACATTTATGTGAAGTAATCCCATCATAAACAATATAGGTATCATAATACCAGTCCATATTTCATTACCATCATCCATATTCTAGATTTCTTAACCATATCCATTGCCATAAACTATAATATCATCCCATAACCAGTACCAAACCATAACCAAACCATCCAAATACCAAAACCCCTCTAATCATGTAGGTCATCCAGGTGCTCTTAACCGGGAGCACGGCTATCATGATAGTTTTATTAGACTCTGCAGAGTTTGTACCACTTTACCCACGTGTTTGTGATTTCATCACCTTTCGATGACTAAGGAATCTCAATTATGCCGTCTCACACTTCCTTAGGTGTGTGGCCAAGAGATCACAAAATAGCCTTTACAAAGGGACAACATGCATGTACAGACCCACTGAGGTTTCACCGGTGGCGATATCTCCAAATGAGCACATCTTCAACCAAGGGCCCCCTCTTGTGCCATTCGGATCCCACGGAGTCCCACCAACCATATCCAAACTCAATCTGACTCCCCTTCCTCGGTGCGCCAAATGATCCATGCAATACTAGCAATACCCTAATTAATCAGCTACGCCGCACCCATACTTGGCCTCGTGGTAGCACTGTTGTCCTGAGTTATTCTCGCATGAACCGGTCCTTAGATCTAAAGCAAGCAACCCAGCATAACAACCAACCCATCAACATACCGGGCTTGCTTAGATCACCCATTACCATATCATATTGACCAGTTCATATTAATCATAATCTCATTAATGCATAATTTAATAGTATAGTTGTTTTACCGTCCCAATTAATTAAGCGAAGCAAAAAGGTAAAAAGCCCTTCCTGACTCTCTACCATGTATTCCAGGTGACAAGGGAAGTTAAACAACACTAGTAAACTTCCTATCATAGGATTTCCCATCAAATTAACACAAGCATGCAGTTTTCAATCCAAAAATTTATTGTCAAAAACAGGATTAATATGTTCAAGGACACTTGCCTTGCTCTTGAGCCTGGTTAGGATCAAAGACTTCAAATTCTTTGTGTTGGAGATCCTCTACGACACTCTCTAGCGCAAATCCGTCTAATCCGCGCAACGAACATACAAGACAAGAATTACACTCAATAAATACACACATATTACTCAATATGACATGACATGCATCATTAATGCAAATGTGAAGCAAAACTAGTTAATAAGTTGTTAATTATGTTTACTAACTAGCTCTAATAGCTTTTAACAAATTAATATAGGTTTGTAATTGATTCGAATCGATTCAAAATTTAATTTAATTGAATTCAGATTGCAAGATCAGACAAGTCCGCAGCAGGGCCAGACTAGTCTGCACTTCACAAGAACAGCGGATTAGGATTTTCTAGATCGACGTGAATTTGGAGAAATGGGGTCGAATTCATGTGAGGAAGAGAGAATAGATGGTATACCAGGTGTTTAGGACTCCAATAAATCAAGGGTCTTGGAGGTAACACTTGGATCTTGACGGTCTAGGGTTCATGAAGATCTTGATGGTGACTTGTTGATGGAGAACGAAAGCTTGATGGAGATCTTGATCCTATTTCGTTTCCTCCTCTTCTTCTTCTTATTCGGGATCTCATTCTCCCTCCTTGATGGTGGCTCTCCACGAACTAGGGTTTGGGTGGTCTTCAATTGAGGCAAAAGGATGCAAAGTGAAGGGGTGGGGTTGTTTATATAAGGGTGGAGGCTAGGGTTTGATGGATTTCAAGTTTGGGGTGGGTGGAGGCCGGTGTGGGGTCTTACATGGGCTCCAAAAAGAGTTAGACACGACATCTTTAGGCCCACTTAAAGTAAAACCCAAAAACAATTCATGAAACAAAAGATCAACTTGGAGTCACGATTTATCGGACAAGTCCGCAAAAGGGACAGACTAGTTCGAAGTTAGTCAGAGAGATATCGGACAAGTACGGACTATATCGGACAAGTCCGAACTTGGTCAGGGAGAAATCGGACAAGTCTGGCCAAAACAGGACAAGTCCAATTTTAGTTAGAAGAAAAACGGACAAGTCCGTTGGAATACCGGACAAGTCCGGACAAGTCTAGGGACTTAGCAAATTTTCAAGGAATTGGCACACTGGACTAGTCCGTAATGGATCGGACAAGTCCAAAAGTGTCCAGAGAGAAAACAGACTAGTCCACAGCAAAACAGACAAGTCCGATGAAGGTCAGAGAGAAATTGATCTAGTCCGCACCAAAAACAGACTAGTCAGCACTCCTCAGAATTTCTAAGTGCAGTTTTGCTCTGAATCCATTTTAAACTTATTTTTTTATGTGGATTAATGTTAAACATGTATATGAACTTATGCAATGCATGATGCATGAAAATGAGGGTGTTACAAACCTACCCCCTTAAAATGAATCTCGCCCTCGAGATTCGACGCAGAAGAGAAGAGATAGGGAAATTCCTTCATGAGATCATCCGCCAACTCCCATGTTGCTTCCGATTCTATGTGATTCTTCCATTGAACTTTGCACCATTGAATAACCTTGTTTCTCATGACCCTCTCCTTGGTTTCCAAGATTTTGACCGGTCGCTCGGCATAAGTCAAATCTACCTCTAATTCTAATTCTTCCATTGGCACTTGCTCTTCCGGTACCCTCAAGCACTTCTTAAGATAGGAAACATGAAAGCCATTGTGAATGTCAGAAAGATGAGCTGGCATCTCCAACTTATATGCTACTTCTCCTCTTTTGTCCAAAATCTTGAATGGTCCAATGTATCGAGGTGCTAGCTTGCCTCTTATGTTAAACCTCTTATGACCTTTCATAGGTGACACCTTGAGGTAAACAAAATCTCCCACTTAAAAGGCTAGTTTGATTCTCCTATTGTCCGCATAGTCTTTTTGCCTTGATTGAGCAGCCCTCAAGTTTTCGCGAATAATCTGAACTTGTTTTTCAGCTTCTAGCAACACATCCAGACCAAATACTTGAGTTTCTCCCGTCTCATTGCAGAACAGAGGTGTCCTACACTTCCTCCCATATAGTGCTTCATAAGGCGACATTTTCAAGCTTGCTTGGTAACTATTGTTAAATAAAAATTTCGCATATGGCAAGCTCTTGCCCAAGTTCTTCCATGCTTCAAAGCACAAACTCTTAACATGTCCTCCAAAATCTTATTGGTCCTCTCAGTTTGTCCATCCGTTTGAGGGTGATATGCTGAGCTGAAATCCAACCTTGTCCCCAAAGCTTCATGCAAATTTTGCCAGAACCTGGAGATAAATTGAGAATATCTATCTGAGACTATCTTCTTCAGAACCCTATGTCGGCACACAATGTGCTCCATGTATAGCTCTGCTAGCTTCGCGGTGGTATAGGTGGTCTTGAAAGGAACAAAATGAGTTGACTTGGTCAATCGTTCCACGATTACCCAAATTGAGTCATAACCGGACTGGGTACGCGGTAAACCAACTATAATGTCCATACCGATCTCTTCCCACTTCCATTCTAGGATCTTCAATGGCTGCAATAGTCCCGCTGGCCTGTGATGTTCCGCCTTGACTCGTTAGCACACATCACACAACGCTACATATTCAACTGTGTCCTTTTTCATGCTATCCCACCAATAGCACGTCTTCAAGTTCTTGTACATCTTCGTACAACCGAGGTGAATCGAGTATGGCAAGTCATGCGCCTCCTTTAGTATTGTCTCCCAAATATGCTTCACATTAGGCACGACAATCCTTTTTCCAAGCCATAGGGTGCCCTGTTCATCCTCATCAAATCTGAATTCTCTTCCCTCTTGGGTCCTTTCCTTGATTTCCTAAATCTCCTCATCCTTTGTTTGGCCCTCTCGAATTTCTTGCTCCAAAGTCGGATTTAACTCCATCATCCCCATCTCATTTACAAATCCAAAATTCAACCGTTCAAACTACTTGCATAACTCGTATGGCAGCCCTTGAACCGCGAGTTGATGACTTACTCCTTTTTTACTCAATGCATCGGCCACAACATTAGCCTTCCCTGGATAATAATTAATTCCCACATCATAATCCTTGATGAGCTCCAACCATCTTCGTTACCTTAAGTTCAGGTCCGTTTGCATGAATATATACTTGAGACTCCTATGATCCTTGTAAATTTCACACCTATGACCAAGAATGTAGTGTCTCCAAATCTTCAATGCGTGTACCATGGCTGCAAGTTCCAAATCACGCGTTGGGTAATTCTGCTCATGTTTCTTCAATTGTCTCGATGCGTAGGCAACCACTTGACCTTCTTGCATAAGCACACATCCAAGTCCTTGTCTCGATGCATCACAATACATATCAAAACTCTTGCTTACGTCTGGCAAAACCAAAACTGAGGCTGTTGTTAACCTTTTCTTCAACTCCTCAAAACTCTTTTGGCAATCTTGGGTCCATTGGAAAGCTTTCCCTTTCATCAACAATTCTGTCATTGGTTTGGCTATTTTGTAAATGTCCTTGATGAACCGACGGTAATATCCTGCCATCCCAAGAAAACTCCTTACTTCCTTTACGTTTTGTGGGGGTTCCCATTTCAACACATCCCTCACTTTTCTTGGGTCAACCGATACTCCTCCTCCTGAGATGATATGACCCAAAAACGACACCTCCCTTAACCAAAACTGACAATTGCTGAATTTGGCATACAGTTGATGCTCCCTCAATTTCTGCAAGGTAAGTCTCAAGTGTTCCTTCTCATCCTTTGAGTAGATCATGATGTCGTCAATGAACACCACAATGAACTTATTCAAGTACTCCATGAAGACCTTATTCATGAGGTACATAAAGTATGCAGGTACATTCGTCAATCCAAAGGACATCACGGTGTACTCATATGATCCATACCGTGTCCTAAAAGCTGTCTTGGGTACATATAATGGTCTAATATTCATTTGAAAGTATCACGACCTCAAATCAATCTTGGAGAAGAAACAAGCACCCGTCATCTGATCAAACAAGTCTTCTATGCATGGTAAAGTATACTTGTTCTTGATTGTCATCTCATTGAGAGCTCGGTAATCCACACACATTCTTTGGGATCCATCCTTCTTGTCCACAAATAGAACAGGCGCTCCCCAAGGTGAAGAGCTTGGGCGAATAAAACTCTTCTCTAGTTGCTCTTGAATCTACTTCTTGAGCTCCGCTAATTCCTTAGGAGGCATCCTATATGGCCTCTTAGCTATAGGTGATGTTCTAGGTATTAAATCAATAACAAACTCAATGTCTCGATCAGGCGGCATACCTGGCAACTCTTCCGAAAACACATCCAAAAATTTGCACACCACTAGAATCTCCTCAATTACGGCACCGTCCATGTGATTCAGCTCCAATTGCTTCGGGCTCCAATTGCTTTGGTGTGTGTTGAGATGCTTCAAATTCTATGGTGATCCCTTCCTCATTGGTCAACTTCACCGTCTTTGTGGCACATTCAATGATTCCATTGTGCTTCCTCAACCAGTCCATACCAAGTATAATGTCCAATCCTTGAGAATCCAAAACAATGAGGTTGGCAAAGATGCCTACCCCCTTATTCTAAGGCTTGCTTTTGGACATACTATATTTGTCCTCATCTCTCCTCTAGGATACTTAACCAATAGAGTAAACTTCATATGAGAGATAGACAAACTATACTTGGCAACATATTTTGATGCAATGAATGAATGCGATGCTCCAGAATCAAATAACATAGTCGCCGGGTTGGAGTTTGAGAGAAATATACCAATCACCACGTCATCCGCTTGTTGCACTTCCTCCGTAGAGACATGGTTCACGTTGCCACAAGCAAGATTCTGCTGTCCACGGTTTCCTTACGGCTGTCCTCCATTGGGTTGTGGGTTTTGTCTTTGAGCATTGCTTTCTTCAACAAGGCCTCACTTAGGACATTGATGTGCAAAGTGTCCAGCTTCTCCACATGTGTAGCACTTCCTAACTGCACCAGAATTATTTGGACGAGCTTGATTTTGAACATTGGCACCAGGGAAGTTGGCACGAGGTGCATAAGGTATTGGAGGCCTAGGTGCTTGCATAACAGGGCATTGCTGCACAAACTGAGTTGGGCACGGTGCATATCCAGGGTGTTGAGCAGGAGCAGAAGAGCTATAATATGGCGCATTGGGTGGTGTAAAGCGAGGGCACATATTACTTCCTTGTTGCTGTCCTTGATATGGCGCCTTCCCTTTGTTGTCTTGCTCCATCTCACGGACCTTGTTCTCAGCCACAATTGCTTTGTCCACAAGCTTCTGGAAGTTGGCATAATCACAATTCAGCAATTGCACTTGAATCTCATTGTTCAAGCCTCTCATGAACAAGTATTGTTTACGGCTGTCTCGGCTCACATCCTCAGGCGCATACCTTGAGAGTTGAGTGAATTTGTTGATATATTCACCCACACTCGATCTTCCCTGCCTCAGGTTCTCAAATTCTTGCCTTTTCAAAATCATAACACCCCCGGGTACATAATGAGAACAGAAGCTCTCCTTGAACTTAGCCGAAGTAATTCTCTCTTGGTTATCATGGTGTTTCATAGTGAATCCCACTAATCGGTAGCTGCTCCAACTAGTTGATGGGAAGCAAATAGCGCCTTCTCCTGGTCGCTGTATTGGACAATGGCAAGTTTCTTCTCCACGGACTTGAGTCAATCATCAGCATCCATAGGATCAGCAGCTTGAGCAAAGGTCGATGGCCTAGTCCTCATGAACTCTCCCAATCGGTTATGAGGTGGTGGGGGTGGCAGTGGGGGCATGTGGAGCTGCTTGTTGTTGTTACCAGCCTGCAGCTGTCCCATAGTCTGAATCATCGTCTGCATGAGCTGGTTTTGCATAGCCAAAAGATGCCCAAGGTTGATAGCTCCCTGAGCATCTCCTTGTCCATTGTTGTTTTGAGGTGCTCCGTTATTCTCCTCCTCATCATTGGCATCCCTCTGGTTGCGAGTCCTCACCATCTGAAGAAAAGTAGGAGATAAGAATTTAGAAACGTCCCCAACTATATGCACCAAGGGATATGAAATTAAGTAACTACCTGCACTAGCCTATATGGACATGGCAATGCTAGAGCATCCCAAAATCCTTTCTTAAGCACACAAGCAAACAATATATAACAACCAGCGCACCAAGCAAAAACACATTGATTCTTGAGTTCTCCTATGTGCTCTGAAGTGTCCATTCTATCTAGGCTGCATCCTACGGTCAACCTGTGGTTCTGATACCAATTTGTGACACCCGATTCCGAAGATGAACCAAGTTAACGCATATGAGTGCCCAGGACGTTCAACACACATACAGGAGTGCACTAACAAAAGGATATACATAAAATTACCAAAGAACAAGATTAATTAACAACTTTTATTATACAGTTCATAATATCCTCGAGTACAAGCTCTAATGAATATTAATGACAAGTTTTAACTAATGCAGTGGAAATAAACTAAACTGAGCAAACTAAGCAAAATAAGCAAATAGGGTATAGCGCAACTCCAAACAACACCACAGGCAAAACTGACAGCAGACACGGCCTAGAACTCTGCATTATCATCGCTATACTCCCAATCCTGACCTACAACTGTTGGTGGAGGAATTGCAAGGGTGAGTACATGTCGTACTCAGCAAGTGTGGAAAGTATGACATGTAGCTGATTCAAATGACGAATATAATAATGGCTACATGCTGAAAAGTACATTAAAACATTTGAAAGGCAATATATTACATTTATGTGAATTAATCCCATCATTAACCATGTAGTTGTCATAATACCAGTCTATATTTCATTACCATCATCCATATTCTAGATTTCTCATTACCATTAACCATATCCATTGCCATAACCATAATACCATCCCATAACCAGTACCAAACCATAACCGAACCATCCAAATACCAAAACCCCTCTAATAATGTAGGTCATCCAGGTGCTCTTAATCGGGAGCACGGCTATCATGATAGTTTTATTAGACTCTGCAGAGTTTGTACCACTTTATCCACGTGTTTGTGATCACCTTTCAATGACTAAGGAATCTCAATTATGTCGTCTCAGACTTCCTTAGGTGTGTGGCCAAGAGATCACAAAATAGCCTTTACAAAGGGACTACTAGCATGTACAGACCCACTGAGGTTTCACTGGGGTGATATCTCCAACCGAGCACATCTTCAACCAAGGGCCCCCTCTTGTGCCATTTGGATTCCAGGGAGTCCCACCAACCATATCCAAACCCAATCCGACTCCCTTTCCCGGTGCGCCAAATGATCAATGCAATAATAGCAATACCCTAATTAATCAGCTACGCCGCACCCATACTTCGCCTCGTGGTGGCACTGTTGTCCTAGCTTATTCTCGCATGAACCGGTCCTTAGATCTAAAGCAAGCAACTCACCATAACAACCAACCCATCCACATACCGGGCTTGCTTGGATCAACCATTACCATATCATATTGAATAGATCATATTAACCATAATCTCATTAATGTATAATTGAATAGTATGGTTGTTTTCCCGTCCAAATTAATTAAGCAAAGCAAAAAGCTAAAAAGCCCTTCCCGACTCTCTACCATGTATTCCAGGTGACAAGGGTGGTTAAACAATGCTAGTAAACATCCTATCATAGGATTTCCCATCAAATTGACACAAGCATGCAGTTTTGAAACCAAAACATTTATTGTCAAAAATAGGATCAATATGTTCGTGGACACTTGCCCTACTCTTGAGCTTGGTTACGATCAAAGACTTCAAATTCCTGGTGTTGGGGATCCTCCGAGGCACTCTCTGGCGCAAATCCGTCTAATCCGCGCAACGAACATACAAGATAAGAATTACAATCAATAAGTGCACACATATTACTCAATATGACATGACATGCATGATTAATGCAAATGCAAAGCAAAACTAGTTAATAAGTTGTTAATGATGTTTACAGACTAGTTCAAATAGCTTTTAACAAGTTTATACAGGTTTGGAATTTATTCGAGTCAATTCAGAATTTAATTTAACAGAATTCCGATTGCAAGATCAGACAAGTCCGCAGCAGGGCCGGACTAGACCGCACGGCACAAGAACAACATATTAGGGTTTTATAGATCGACGTGAATTTGGTGAAATAGGGTTGAATTCACGTGAGAAAAAGAGAATAGAAGGTATACCAGGTGTTTAGGACTCCAATGAATCAACGGTCTTGGAGGTAACACTTGGATCTTGACAGTCTAGGGTTGATGAAGATCTTGATGGTGACTTGTTGAGGAGAATGGAAGCTTGATGGAGATCTTGATCCTCTTTCGTTTCCTCCTCTTCTTCTTCTCGTTCGAGATTTCCCGCTCCCTCATTGATGGTGGCTCTCCACGAACTAGGGTTTGGGTGGTCTTCAATTGAGACAAAAGGATGCAAAGTGAAGGGGTGGGTTTGTTTATATAAGGGTGGAGGCTAGGGTTTGATGGATTTCGAGTTTGGGGTGGGTGGAGGCCGGTGTGGGGTCCCACATGGGCTCCAAAAAGAGTTAGACATGACATCTTTAGGCCCACTTAAAGTAAAACCCAAAAACAAGTCGTGCAAGAAAAGATCAACTGAGATTCATGATTTATCGAACAAGTCCACAAACGGGTCGAACTAGTATAGTCAGAGAGATATCAGACAAGTCCGGACTATACCGAACAAGTCCAAACTTGGTTAGGGAGAAATCGGACAAGTCTGGCCAAAACTGGACAAGTCCGATTTTAGTCCAAAGAAAAACGGACAAGTCTGCTGGAATGTCACACAAGTCCAGACAAGTTCAGAGACTTAGTAAATTTTCAAGGAATTGGTACACCGGACTAGTCTGCAATGGATCAGACAAATCCGAAAGTGTCTAGAGAGAAAAACAGACTAGTCCGCAGCAAAGTGGACAAGTCAGACGAAGGTCAGAGAGAAATCGGACTAGTCCGCACTCCTCAGAATTTCTAAGTGCAGTTTTGCTCTAAATTCATTCTAAACTTATTTCTTTTTATGTGGATTAATGTTAAACAGGTATATGAACTTATGCAATGCATGATGCATGAAAATGAGGGTGTTACACCCACACCTCCTCCGTCCCCTTCTCCGCCCGCGGCGCCCGCACCTCCTCATCCCATTTGGGTTCAAGAGATTGTCCGCTTCGTCGAACACCGCTTCGATGAACTCGATCGGTGCCTGAAGGAGGCCACAAAAAACCTTTCCGCCACCGCCAGACGTGGAAAAAAGCTCTACAAATTGGTGCGGAATGTATTTTCCAATACATCTCGCTCGTGTGACTGTCTGGGTCCTGGAAAACTTCCCGTCTGCACCAGCATGGACACCGTCGACCACTACTGCTTCGGGTTAGGGTTTGTGGTCGGTCGTCTCAACGTCCTCTACGTGATGATCGGGGATGTGGCTGGGGTGGAGGGCCGCCAGCATCTTCTACAGACCATCGCTCGGAAGCTTCAGACTCAATTGCTGGAGGAGGTGGCAGCAACGGCGGTAGCAGAGGAGGCAGCGGCGGCGGCGGCGGCGGCGGATGAGGAGGCGGCGGCGAAAAAGGTGGAGGAGATCTCCTCCAACTATGAGTAGAGTAGTATTTGTAGTTTTTTTTTCTTGTTTTCTATGTGCTTTCGTAGTTCTTGTTTGTAATATATGTGTTGTTTTTATTTTAATGATAAATGTCTTTTCTGTTCATGAACAATGCGTCCTATGCAGTATCGAAAAACCATTCCTTTCTGAAAAAGGGGCGAGATAACTGTTGTTCAATGTCTAGCCAAGAATTCGTTGTGTTGTGACAATCGACGACTCTTGGTTGAAACTCCATTGAGATCGTGGTTGAGGCTACATTTCTCCTCTGTTGTGTTCTTTCACTCAATTTTTTCATTTGTAGTCGTGGAAGTTGCCTAGAGGGTGGGGGGTGAATAGGCCCTGAAATGACTTAATCAAACGAGATTAACTTCCTGAGGTCGGACTTGTCTGGACACGGCCGGACTAGTCCACTCAGCACGGGGTGAAAACCTAATAACTTGGTTTTGACAAGTTATTTGCGGAATTTAAGTTCAACCAGGATGTAAAGAATGTATAGTAACTTGGTACAACTAAGATTGGAAGATTTGATCACTTAGATCACAAGATTTTAGCAAAGATCAAAAGTGAAAAGCATTATGAACAATATGAACCCTAATAGCAATACTAGTGATCACGAAAGGTAAAAGACAAGTGATACAAGATTTATCCCGTGGTTCAGCTCCACAAAGAAGCCTACATCCACATTGAGAAGTCCACAAAAGGATCGGGTCTCACTTGACCCTTCTCTCACCAAGCCACCATGATGGCCGGCTTGGTTTCTACTATATCAAAGGGTAATCACCAAGTTTGATGGGGCTGCTCACAAGTTGAGGCTCCCACAAATCAATACAATGAGGAGCACACAAATCTCAACTCACACAAGCCACAAAACACAATCACAATGTGCAAAGAGATCAAACCGAGAGCCCAAGCACGATGATGTTCCTTCACTATCCTCCCCAAACCCTAATCTCTTTATGATCTTGTCCTAGAGGGATAGTAGGACGAGTAGAAGGCTTTGGAAGCCTCTTGGTCACTTGTGGTGGCGCTAGGGTTCAAGTCATGTTCAAATAAGGTCGGGGGTCCCCTTTTTATAGGAGTCCCGAGCCCCTTCTACTGACCTCAGCAGAAAGGCGGACTAGTCCGACCACTGACCCCGGACTAGTCTGGCCAAAAGGGACCACTGACCTCTGGTCAGGTCCCGACAACTGTCACACTGCGCGACAATTGTCACGCTACTCGCCAAATTTCCAAATTCAAACGGTCACTAGACAACGGCTAGTCCAGTCCAAAATGGACTAATCCGAAGTAGGACAGAGGGGTTTAGTTCGTCCCAAAACGGACTCATCTGGGTTGGCACGGACTAGTCTGGCCAAAGGGGGTAGACTAGTCTATCCCTCTAGGGTTTCTCTCGGTTTATCTCACTAAGTCTCAAACAGACTAGTCCGTACCCAAACGGACAAGTCCAAACTTTTCTAGAGAGCTTTGGTCTGTCCAAAAATGGACAAGTCCGATCTTGTGGGACTTAGCTCCATTTCACTAAGAATCACTCCAGAGACGTTTGTCCGTCTCAAAACGGATTGGTCTGCCCGGTCGGACTAGTCCGGCCTCCTAGAGTCTTTTCTCATTTTTGGCTTCTCACTTAGGTTTTTCTCTCAATCATCACTTTGAGCCCCTTAGAATGATCTCAATGCACATGGTACATCCACCCTCTCACATGACACGGCTCATATAAGCTCAACTTCATAGAAACCTTAATTTTTACGCTTGAGCCTTTGATGCCGTTATATCCTTTTCCTTTTTGAAGGGTTTCATCTCATTTCAATCATTATACTTGTGTTTAAGATTAACTTAGCTCATTAGACTCTTAATTGTCATCATCAATCATACAAAACCCACGGGGATGCCTAGATGCACTTTCAAGTCGGCGCATGTGAAAATGTATTTTTAGTTCTAGTATATACTACATGTTATCATTTCATTGTGATCAATGTTACAGAATGTTGATTGTTTGTCATCGTCCTTTCATGGACTTGGGTAATCTGTATTTGCATATCTTTTACATTATCCCAGATAAATTTGGCGATTCATATCTTTTGTTCATATTTTTTTGGAATGTCCCACTAGCTAGCAGATGACTGCTTTTAGATTTCGATCTCCATGCATGGCAACAAAGATGAATTAAGAAGCGAGCAAGTTGTCCGAAGAAGTCTACCCCTCTAGCTACACGCACCATGTGCAGGAATCGACGCGACATGACATGTAATTAATCACGATTGCATGCGTGCACAAGGGCACGACTAGCGTCAAATTCTTCGGTGCCCGCGAAAATATTTTTCTTCTTCTTGGCGTGCCACAATTGAGATTTTGACAATTCAATTTTCATTACCCACGCCTCCAATTTCAGTCCCGCCTATTGTAACCTTATTTCAGCCATGATGAGTATAAATGGAAACACTGACCTCCGTTCCCGACAAACCGCTGCCCCGCCCTTCCCGTGATCTCGCAGTACTCCAAATGTGTTATCTATCTATCCTGTGTTCCATACTTGTATTCCTAAGAAATTCCCGTGTTTTCATTTCTCACAGTTTTACAATTTTTTCCCCACGGATCTTGCCGTGACGCATTGAAGCTCTTGGTAGTGTTGACTCCTGGGTACAACGCCGGGCGACCAAGTTTGACAGGCTCTACCGAACCTCTTCATCACTGACACCTCCCTGCGACATCGCATACGAGTCTCCAGTTTTCTGCTAGGTAAACTACACGATCCATGCCATCTTTTATAGAGCTATTTTGGCTTGGTTCCACACGATCCATGCAGTTTTGGGCTAGTTAAGTTCTACATGATCCATCCTGATATACGAAGATTAAATAAATTACCAAAGAAGAAATGTGGACTTCTGTTTCACAAATTTAGTTATATATATATATATATATATATATATATATATATATATATATATATATATATATATATAGAATATACTACATCTGTCCTGAAATAAATGTTGCTCCGACAGCTTATTACGGTAGTGTATTTCTAGTTCAATTCCTGGCCAGGAACGACAAATACTAAAAATCGGAGGTAGTATGTAATATTTGGATTTAGAAGTAAATGATGCACGAGTTATCTAATCAACCACTCCAAATGTTGTACTCTCATTCCTGTTTTACAAATTTGTATTCCTAAGATTTTCAGTCCCCACGGTTTTTACACTTTTTTCTTTCTTGTGGCTTTCTCGGATCGTGCGTTTTTTTTCAATTCCTTCATTTCTAGTTCCTCCGTTCGATACAAACACTGTAGTTTATAGAAACCACATCATCTGATCCAAAATCTACGTCGGTCATGTAATCTGATGTTATCACTGTTATTTAGAATGACTATTTATAATGCTCTTTACATTAGGAACAAGACATCAAACTGTGATGTCGTCTACAAGCATTCATGGTGGCCAACAAGCACCTGGTATAACTATAATTGTGTTTACTATAAAAATAAAAAAATTTAGAAAACATTAAATCCTTTGCATGGTATGTAGAGAATATTACAGCACATGATGTTCAGGAACCCCAAGGTTCTTCACTCCCTGGTACTATGATGCATGAACTAACAGCAGGTATAGATATACAAAACATAAATACTCCTTCCGCCCCAGCATAACTTTACTTTTGGAGCTTAAAAATATCCCACTCCAACTCTATAGGTAGCTTCCAACTACCCATATCATATCACATCACATTACTACTTGCCTCTCTACCGTGCCATTTGTTTTGGCAGAGCGTGTTAGTTTTTTACTCCTTTGGCATTGAATCTGGAGCATTTTGAGAGACTACATTCTGTCCTTTATATGTATTGATGATGGGTGTATCATGGTAATTTGCATTCTTTCCTAGGCTCTACTAATTGTTTTAGCATGCCTTGCAATTCTACTTTCTTAGTAGTCTTTATAGTTAACAGTTCATCAGCCTGTGTGATGGCATGATTTTTTGATGCCTCCACGCTGTGCTCTCTCGCCACCGGCCACTCCGGCCGGCACCGACACCCACGCCCTGTTGCTGGTCACTTCAGTGTCCTCCCCGACGCATCTCCCTCGCCCATCGCCACGTCCCATCCTTCGCGTGCCACGATGACCCCGCTGCCCACAAATCCCTAGCCATTACTCGACCTACCACCAATCCTCCTCGAGAGTTGCTCCTAATGATCTCGGCCAGACCGAACCCTCGCTTTGTTAAGTGTCACAAGCTGAGACTATGCAGTACTGCACCTGCAGTAGCTGCCACTGACAAGTGGACCTGATGTCTCATGGACCCACATGTGAGTGGCAGCTAATGCAGGTGCAGTGCCACATGTCAGTGACAGCTACGTGAAGTACTGCAGAGGTTTTCAATCCTACAAGCTGCATGCCTTATTTGTCTTACATTCGCCAGCTGCTACCACTGGCGTTCATTACTTGCCCTGCAACTAATAATTCTCTTAGAGACGCACTCCGACTGATGTAGTCAAATGGAACCGGCGAACCCCATCTTTGTCTAGTCTAGCATTGCCAGCTGCATGCCCGCCCCCTCTCAGTCTTGCCTGCTTCGCTGTTGGACTGAAAATCCTCTGCAGTACTACGAGTGCAATACCGCCACTAACATGTGTACCTGGTGGCTCATTTTATGGTATGAACAGCAACAAAGAAGTCAACAATGTACTCCTCCGATCAAAATAGTTGTTATTCAGACAGTCCTAACTAGTTCATTTTTAATTTATTTGTTGGTCTCATACAACAATTAATATAAACCAGGAGGGAGTAATACAGAACAAAATGCTGCTGGGACGCAGTCCTCCCACACTCGTATTTGCCGCACTCGTCCTGAATATGGTACGAACATCAGACTTTTCTTCTTTTCACACTATTTGTAAATGATACCAAACTTGATCAGGCGGTAATTTGCTTTAATCATTTACCATTTGAATAAATGTAACAGAAGGAAAGAAGTTTGGAAGAAGTGTGGCTAAAGGACTTAAGGTTGCCAGAATACGCTATGCATCCCAAGTTAGTAGAACGGAGCATGTGAAGCTACCAATTCAGTTCTCCACTAGGTTGGGTGTTGCGGTTGATATTAACCAGCCGCTCTTGTCGATGATGTGGTTATGTTTACAAAAAGACATGCATCCCTTAGAAGTGCAAGGAAGTGGGCAAAGGTTGGCCATAGTAACAAGAGAGATATAGTATGAGACATTTTAGTTAGTGTTGTCACACCTCTACACAAGTATTTTTTTCTTGCAATCTCCATCTTGTACGTTTATAGCAACTTGTTATACAATGTACATGATTCCTGGGACATGGAGGACTCATCAGAGAGCGCAAGAAAAATTTTGAAAATTGCTGGAGAGCGCTACAAGGGGTGGCTCTCGACCTTGCATGTCACCTATAGGAGTTATTCTACCAATGAAGAACGTATACGAAACAAGCCTGCTGACGTAACGACACGCGAGTGGTTGCACCTAATAGAATATATTTCATCTGAGTGATTCAAGGTCAGCTAACTTTTTAATAGCTTCGCATCATACAAAAGCTATTTGATTTACATTCATTGGTGGAATTAATTCTTAAAATTATTGCAGTCAATAAGGAGGACAAATTCTCAAAATCGAACAAGACAAAAGGCGAGTCACTTGCTTGGCTCCAAATCTTATGCCCAACTTAGTTACGAGAAGGTAAGAAAAATAAATCACACTTTTACTTTGCGCTGCAAACAATACGTATACCGACATGTTGAATTTTACTTGTATTTTATGTAGCAAGACCTAGAGACCGGAGAAGAACCCGATGACATACAACTGTGGGAGGCAAGCCATTTGTTGAAGAACAGTGAATGGGCAAACAAGCAGACAGAAGTTGTACATGTGGGTAATACTTCAAACAATCCCCAATTAAATAAATATTTGCAATTTACCTGTGACTTTTCCTTTCGTATATAGATCGAGGCATGTGCCCAAGTGGACGATATGGAACTTGAGCATGGAGGCCCAATTCCAAATGAGGAGAGAAACCAAATCTTCCAGCGTTGTTATAGATCCTCAATCGGTTGTGCAGGATCACAGGTTCAGGGGCGTGGTTATATGGCTAACCCAATTGGTCCTGAACGTGAATGTATGTGTATCCAGATGTCTGAACACCTCAACGACCAAGTTTGAAACTTAGAAGATAGAAATGGAGGCCTCAATCACATAGTGCAGGAGTTGGAAGGAAGAAATGATAGCTTAACCACCCAGATGAACTGCATAAACCAGAAGAATGAAGAGTTAAACGTTCAAGTCTAGAACTTACAAGGTCAGATAGCAGCGGATCGTGAACATACAGCTAAGGAAATGCAGGACATGCACGTCTCAATGGCTGAAATGCACAAAATGATGATGGAGACCACTCCACAAAAGGTCCAACCAAGGAACTGCTAAAAGCCACTTGCTGCAACAATTAGTCCACGTCAGCTTAGGCAAACTTACATACAAACACGTCGCGGCCGTAATACTTGAGTGTTGTTATGCGTGTTGCAATATCAATTGATGGATGTTTATTGTTAAACTCGTGATTTGGTTGCCACTAATTTTCAGACCTGGTGCATTATGATTCTACTGCCGCTAATTATATAACGTGGCATTACGAATTTCTTGTCATGAATGATAAATTGTTGCAATAGGAAAGCTTTTTCCACGAATTACAAAATGTTGCGGTATAAACATTTGGCCACGACTCAAAAAACATTGCACTAGACTGCTATTTCCACCACGCAGAAAACGTTGCATTACAACACTATTGCCACGAATGAGAAAATGTTGCATTACATCTCTATCACCACAAATCATTAAATGTTGTATTACAACTGTACTGCCACATATCAAAAAACGCTGCATTACAAACCTATTGCTACAGATCAGGAAATGTTGCATTAGAAACCTATTGCCACAAATCAGGAAATGTTGCATTACGAACCTGTTGGCACAGATAAGAAATCATAGCAATACACAACTATTCGCCACGGATGTGAAATCGTTGCAGTACCATACTATTTCCCATGGATCTGAAATCGTTGCAATACACTACTATTCGTCACGGTTGTGCACTCGTTGCAATAACATACTATTTGCTACGAACGTGAAACCATCGTAGTACCATAATATTTGCCACGGTTGTGACATCATTGCAGTACCATACTATTTTCCACGAATGTGAAATCATTGTAATACCGTGATGTTCGTTGCAATACCATAAATCGTCACAGTACCATAAATCGTTGCAATACTGTACTATTTGCCACGACTGTGAAATCATTGCAATACTGTACTATTTGCCACGAATGAGAAATCGTTGCAATCACATACTATTACAGCGAATGTGAAATCGTTGCAATATCATGCTATTCGTTGCATTACGTTAAATCGTCGCAACACGCTAAATCATTGCAATAACATACTATTTGCCACGAATATAAAATCGTTGCAATACCTTACTATTGCCACGGTTGTGAAATTGTTGCAATCACATACAATTACCACGAATGTGAAATCATTGCAATACCATGCTATTCGTTGCAATACATTAAATCATTGCAATACGCTAAATCGTTGTAATAGCATACTATGTGCTACGAATATGAAATCATTACAATCGCCATGCTCTTTTTCGTTGCAACAGTGACCTATTGCGACAAAAAACGACCTATTGCAACGAAGTTTTTTGTTGCGATAAACCGGAATCCTTGCTGTGGATGTACGACTCAGCTATTGTGAGCTGTTGTAGTACACCAAAATGTGCAAGGTGTACATTATTATAATCTTGAACGATAAAAGTTTTCTTACCCACTTTGCCTCTCCCACGTAGTCTACCCTCATGTATTGGTATAGGCACACCTATCGCTTTCCATCTTTGATGTAATCAGTGCAACCCTCAATCACTTCTTCAGTGGTGTATCCTTCTATGATTGAACCCTCTGGGTGAGCACGGTTCCGCACATAACCTTTTAATACTCCTAAATATCTCTCAAACGGAAACATATGATGTAAATATAGTGGACCCAATGCTTTTATATGATCAACAAGATGTATGATTAGGTGTACTTGCATATCAAAAAAACATAGTGGGAAACACATCTCAAGCTTGCACATAGTCTCGATGATGTACGTTTTCAAATAGTCTAAGTCTTCACGTGCTATCACCTTTTGTGATACTGCATTGAAGAAGTAACACAAACGTGTGATGAGAACTTTTATATGCTCATGTTTGATGACCATTATTGCAATGTAAAGGAACACTGTCATCATCACGTGACAGTCTTGAAAATTATAGCCGAATAAGATATGTCTTTCATCAAAACTAGTTTGCGGATATTGGATGAGAAACTCGTGGGCACTCTGATCCCACACAACCATTCTCAAATTGCCTTTTTCTCTTGTAGTGTCAAGTTGTAGCTGGCTGGGGAAAGGTAATGCTTCCCTTCGCCTTTTTCTACTGGGTGAAGCTATGGTCTTATATCAAGTTTTACTAGGTCCATATGTGATTTTAATCCATCCTTTGTTTTCCTCGGCATGTCTAGCAAGGTTCCAATGATACTATCAAATACATTCTTTGTAACGTGCATCAAATCAATACTATGGAAAAATTACAGGTTCTTCCAATATGGAAGATACTTGAAAAATTTTGATTGTTTCTTGAAAATCATGTCAGTTCTATCACCCGAAGATGTACTTTTCTTTCTCTTTGTTTATTTACATTTTTGCCCTTAGCGAAAGCAATATGAATGTTTATGACCATTTCGAACACCATTTTTCCACTGTAAGGTTTTGGTGTAGTATATTTTTCAATTTTGTTATCAAATTGTTCTTTCATCTTTTTATACTTGTGTGTATCTGTCAAGAACCACTGGTGTCTCATGTACACCGTCTTTCTAGATGAAGTGAGGTATAGAAATTCAGTACCATCCACACACCTTACACAACCATTCTTCCCTTTCATTTGTCCCGGTAATGTAAACAGTCCTGGATAATCATGCACATTAACGAATATCATTGCTCCTAGCGTGAAATACTCCCGCTTGTACTCATCCCATGTACGTACCCCTTCATTCCACAATTTTGCCATATCTTTCATTAAAGGTTCCAAGAACACATCAATTTCGATGCCTGGTTGTTTCAGACCTTGGATAAGAATAGATAACAAAATTTATTTCCTTTTGTAACACAACCACGTCGGTAGTTTGTACATTGTTAAGACCACGGGCCAAGTGTTGTGTATGCTCCTTTTTTCACCAAACAGATTCATTCCGTTTGTACCCAAGACAAACCTTACATTTCTGATTTCCTTTGCAAATTCTGGATACTGAATATCAAAAAATTTCCATGGATTTGCATCACCAGGGTGTCAAATATGTTTTTCATTCTTCCTGCGCTGCTCGGAATGCCAACGCATAAGTTCAGCCTCCCTAGGGTTTGAGAACAAACGCTTCAAGCGATCAATTACTAGAAGATACCATATCACCAAGGCAGAAATTTTTCTCTTATTCTTCCCGCCTGCATCATCAAAAGTATCGTCATCGTCACCTTTAGGGCTAATAATAAACTTCTTATTCTTCTGGGTCTTATTCATGTTTGTAACATACTGGTGATTGTAGTTCTTCTTGTATCTACAAATACCGCAGATGGGGCATCAAGTTGTGAGCTCATGCTCTTTGCGATACATAATACAATGATTCACACAAGTGTGTATTTTTGTCACATCTAGTGCTATCGGGCAAATAAGTTTATTCGCTTTATATGTGCTTCTCGGCAGTTTATTGGGTTTTGGAAGAATTTCTGCCAAAAGATTCAAAAGATCGGAGAAACTATAATCAGAACATTTGTGTCTGGCTTTCAACTTTTGTAGTTCTTGGACTGCACGCAATGTAGTAAACTCTTTATTGCAACCCTTTGATTCATCATATAAAAGCTCTGCGCCGCATTCTACGATGTCTCCATTTTACATAAACCTTTACTTGCTCCCTTGGAAATCAATACATATGGTTCAATGTGACGCAACATCTCCTCACAATCGAACTCATCATCATCATCACCATCTTGATTGTCACTACCATCATCGATATTAACATTATCGTCATCTGAACCTTTCTCATCATCTTTATCCACTTCATGTATATCTAACTCACCATGCTCTGTCCATAGTGTGTAGTTTTCTTTGAAACCTCTTTCCACCAAATGAGATTGGATTACTATAGTATCTATCCAACAATCTTATTTTTGCAGTCGATACATGGACATAATATGTCATCTATCTTTTGCATCTTCGCATGTCTCTTGGATGTTTCAATAAAATTTGCAATATTTTGAATGTACATAGGATCAGGTCTTGGCATGTTATACATCCACGCTCGGCGGTCCATCTTCAATAAAAAAATGTGAAAATTTTTATAAAATAAGGGATGTGATTTGAAATGATCAGATCGATATGAATAAACTGAAATTACATTAATATGTGTTGTAATAGTATGTTTAATAACAAAATTTATAATGCAAGAAGATAAGAGATTATGATATTGAAAATTTTACAAAGAGTTCCTAAGATCATAATGGAACTTTTGTAAAATTTACAGAATTTTCTACTACAAGATTTGACCACAAATATTCCCTAAAGGTCTTTCTTACAATGAATTTACAGAGACATAATCAGCCTGCATCATATGAGTGAATACTCATGTAGGTCTGTTCATAAGGGTTCCAAGTTTCATAATTTTTTCAGCTTCTTAGTGGCCACAATGGATTTTTGAAGTTGGGCTTATTCATTGAAATATTTCATCAAACATGTGATGTGCTTGTATTCATCTTCAACCTTTAAGCATTCAAATCTACTTCTTTTTCTACAAAATTCATGAAGGAGCTCAAGGGGAGGCTCAACTACATCTTGGGGAGTAGGGAGGGGGGCTGTAGCCAAACTCAAAAAAACCAAAAAAAATAGGAAAAAACAATGGAAGTAGTTTAACAGTGGAAGAGGAAGCCTCTGGGAACATTTTCTCTGTTGAAGCTTGATCAACTGATGAAAGGAAGGGTGCGCGCATGCTGGAAGCAAAGGGGTGGCGGAAAAAAGAAAATTTTGGCAGCCTGACGGCGTTGATGTAAAATCTCCTGGGTTAGATTTTCTGCGGTGCCCGAGGAGCCCTTTACATAGTCGTCCATTTTCACTAGCGGATTTTAATGACGAACCATCTGTGGTAAGATTTTTCTTGGATGGTTGTTGCTAAAGAACCACCTATGGTAAAGGGCCGAGTCTACTCTTAAGTTTTCTTTTCCCTTACTTCTTTTTTTATTTAGATTCTAATATAAATACGCAAACATGTATAAATTCTGCAAATCGAGTCCGAATTCGATGAAATTTTTCTATATTCTTCTAAAATTTCACCTAGGTCAAAAATTATAAAACTTGTATAGCTAACATTGTAATATTTTGCTAAATATCAAATTAATTTGTATTCACATATTATTCACATTTTTATATCTCCTCAAAATATGGATCTTCCACTGAAATTTGTTTGTATGAACATATGGTCTTATTTATACATGTATGAATTTTTTTAATTTTTTAAAGCATTCCAACATGTCAAAATTCAATTTATCCATCATTCTAATCAAATGCTCATATACATATGAGGCATTTCAAATTTTGAACACATATTGATTCAAATTTTTTTATTAAAACCTAAAAAAATCATAGATGTTGGTATGATGACTAAAAATTTCAATAGAAAAATTTAATGAAAAAATTATTATATTCATCAAGATAGAAAAATGACAAATAACCAGTGTTATTTGTTTTCTTATGTTCTAACCAATTTCAAAGGTTTTCCCAAGTGAAATTTAATTGGAACCTTTAATACTAAAGTATATTAAGGCCCCTCATTTTAATCAAAAATATTAATTAAGCCTAGACTTAGTACATTTTTTCACAGGCGGTTTTTAACTACTGCACATGCGGTTGTTACTAACAAACGGCTTGTGATAAAAGCTCGATCTGTTTTTCAGTTTCTTTTCCCTTGCTTCTTTTTATTTAGATTCTAATATAAATACTTAAACATGTATAGATTCTGCAAATTGAGTCCAAATTCAGTGATACTTTTTTCTATATTCCTCGAAAATTTATATCTACCACCTGAACAAGATATTTTAAAACTTGTATAGCTAACATTGTAATATTTTGGTAAATATCAAATTAATTTATATTTACATATTATTCACATTTTTATATTTCCTCAAAAAAGTAGATATTTCACTGAAATTGGTTTGTATGAACATATTGTCTTATTTATACATGTATGAATTTTTAAAATTTTTTAAAGCATTCCAACATGTCAAAATTCAAATTATCCATCATTCTAATCAAATGCTCATATACATATGAGGCATTCTTCAAATTTTGAACACACATTGATTCAAAAAATTTATAAAAATCTGAAAAAAAATCAAAGAGGTTGGTATGATGACTAAAAAGTTCATAGAAAAATTCAATAAAAAAACATTATATTCATCAAGATAGAAAAATGACAAATAACCAATGTTATTCTTTTTATGTTTTGACCAATTTCAAAGGTTTTCCCAAGTGAAATTTAATGGGAACCTATAATACTCAAGCATATTACAAGAAAGTGGAATTTGGGCTATTAAAAAGCCCCTCATTTTATTCAAGAATATTAATTAAGCATGGACTTAGTATACAAAGGCACAAGCGGTTTTTACTGAATAACTGCCTGAAGTAAAGACATCTTCTTAGGCGGTTAGTAAGGAATAACCGCCTGAGAGAAGTCCTTTGCTTAGGCAGTTTTTCATTAGAAATCGCCTGAGAAGATAGACGTCTATATAAGAGCGCTTTGACCTACTCGGAAAAACCTAACTCGGGCGAATTCACTTAGATGCCGTCAGTCAAGCAACCATAATTTAGTTTGCCGCCAAGTTCTTGCCGCCCTCACCGTCGAGCTTCGCCCTTGCCGCCGAGCTTCGCCCTCGCCGCCGAGCGTAGACCTCGCTGCGCGCCCTTGTCGTCGATCTTCATCTTCGTTGCCGTCGCTAGTACGTCTATCTCTTTCCTCCCTTCTCTGTCCCCCTCGCCGCTTCCTTCCCTCCTTTGTCCCTGTGTCGCCTCCCTCCTCGCCCTCGCTATCGGCCGAGTTTCCTCGCTGCCGCACCCACGCCCTCCCCGTGCTGCCTCCTCCTTCCTGACATCTACCCCCACCATGCGCTGCCCCTCCCAACCTTCTCCTACCGACGGCACTCAGTGTACTAGATTGTTTATTTATTGATTTTCTAAGTTTTTGGTATTGTTAGGAACCTCTAGGGTTTGCAAGGTTCGAATGAAATGGATGAAAGTCTGATGTCTGAATGAATGTTGTTACTACTTATCCTTCAAACATCATGCAACCATGATTATGTAGGCACTGTTGTGTTGTGTTGATTAGTCTATAGTGAAATGGATGAAATTATTGGAAAAAGGACATCGACGGACAAATCGATTGTACCTGAAGTTTTCAACTCCCTGAAATAAGTGGTGCACGCATGGCACATACAAGCTAATATGATTGTTAGGAAATTTCCTGCAGGTTCATACACGTACTGGTGTAGTGGTAGTAGGATCTTAGTCTATCCATTTCCACTTCCAATTTCGATGTTCCATGGTATGTGATTTTTGGAAATCTGATCTTATTCAAGTTCATGAGATCGATGATCCATATTAAGTTCATGAGGGTTTTAGTAACCTAAACCCTCATGAACACTATCCGAGAGTCTCAAGAAGTTTAAGGTTTAAGTTTTGCAGCTATTATTTCTTTATCCGATGAATTTACAGCGCCTTGCATATATAGGTTTTCAAAATAGATAGCTGAAATGTGCCAAAGCTAAAATGTATTTAATCTCTTATGATTGCTAGTGTGTTGTTTAACATGATTAGTTTCTATTTCAGTTACAATAATTCAAATAATAGAGTGGTAGTAGAATCTTAGTGTATACATTTATAATTCAATTTTGATTGTTCCCTGATACTCCCTCCGTTTCAAAATAATTTTGATCTAGCATAGAAAGCCCTAAGAAGACTGCTGCTGGTAGTAACAATGAAGAAGGCAATATGAAGTTTAGTGACCCCTGTAGTTCAGGCTCCTTTCACAGGTCATCAGATCCTTTTCCAAATATAATAATTAAAAAGACTTCAGAGGATCTCAACCCGGAATATGCCTGCCGATGAGGAATGGATCAAAAATCTTAACTCCATCTGTTTAAGTTAATGTTGGTTGTGAAGTATATGAAGTCTTATAATTCTTTTCTACCTAGCTTAATTGCGAAGACAACGAGGTGACTTCGACTCTTAAAACCACACAAGGTTCTCCAATGGTTGAATCCTCAGGTTCACTCAAGCGAAAACGAGGGCAAGGAGGTCCCAATAAGGTTCCATTGAATCGCATCATATACATAACAAGTATTGGTCCAGGTGGGTGTAACACCCACTATTTTTAGAGAAAAAAAATGTAAAATGAAGTTTTCATAAGATAAAAACATTTTCTTGGGAATAAAATTCAGATAAGGAAAGTTGCATCATGTTTGAATGTTTCTGTGAATTTTTGAAAATTCAAATTCGCTAGAAATTCAGTTTACAAATTAAAAACATAAAAGAGAAGAAAAAGAAAACAGAAAAGAAAAAGAAAAAGAAAAGAAAAATGAAAACCCGCTCCTGGGCCAAATTCCCGCCCCGGCCCACTTCCCCCCTCTCTCCCGCGCCGGCCCGCGGCCGCACCCCCTCTCCCCCCCTCGCTGACAGGCCGGCCCCGCCTATCAGGGCCTCCGTCTACCTCCCGCCGCACCCGCGCGTAATGCTCGCGCGCCATCACCGCGCCGCCCACTTCCCCCTATCAATGTCGATCGTTTCACCTCAATCAAGAGGCGCGTCGTGCCCATCATGACCGCCGGCCGTTTCCACACCGAAGCCCTATAAATACCGGTCGTCCCCCCCACCCTCAATTTTTTGACCCCGACACTCTCAAACCCTAGCCGCCATCGAGGTTAGTGTTGGCGATCGCGTTCCCGTCGGTTCCATCAATTTCCGTACACGACACCTTGTCTAACACCTTTGCCGCGTCCCCAGGAGCTTGCCGAACAACTTCGTCGGCAGATATCGCCTCTGTGTCGCCGACTTCGTCAGGCGCCGAGGAGCACCACCGCCAATCACCGTCACCGACCACCCTCCGCCTCTTCTCCGGCCGTGCGACAACCCTCGGTGAGGTCCCCGAGTCCCCCTCTTCATTTTGCGCTAGTTGATTATGACTCGAAGCCTCTGTTGCGTGCTTTCACCGCCGCCGGCGAGCTCGCCACCGCGCGCGCTCGGCGCGGCCGCGCACCGCCACCGACCCTAGCCGGGGCGATGTGACTCAATATCCGTCGTCCATTTTGATTCTACGGCCAAGATTAAAACCCGCGATACCCCTTCGGTTATTTAAATCTGGGCCATCCATTTTACATCCAACGGCCTACATTCAAACCCCTTTTCCCGCCGCTAGTTTTGCGCCCAAGCCCTTGGAATCTTGCAGGCTACCCCCTGGGTTCCTCTGGAATTCAAGTCTAACCCCTAGAATTGTCAAACTAGCCCCTGGACTTTTTGGAAATTAGGAAAATACTGGTTAATTTAATAAAAAGTGTTTTAAAGCCCCTGGAATATTATAAAATAGCAAATAAATTTTGGAAAATTGTAGAATAATCCCTGGACTTAATAAAAATTATTTTTAGCCACTGGAACAATTCAGTTTTTACAGAAAAGCCCCTGTTAGTTCTAGAAATTAAATAAAAGTCCTTAATTTGTATAAATAATTATAAAAATAGATTTAAATATGCTTTATTTATTTTCATTTCTATATTATTTTTATTAATTCATTTAAATTGCTGAAATAGCCATAAAAATATTTTTAAGTATATTTAGTTCATAAAAAATGTTTTGCACATAGAAATAATTAATAAAAATAGTGTAAAAATTGTAAAATTTACATTATTGTTATAAATCTATTTTAAGCATATTTTGATGGATAAAAATTTCTAGAAAATAATAATAGGTTTCTAATAAATATAAAAATGGTATAAAATTTGTTAAAAATATGTTTTACTCAATATATTTCACTTAACTCTAAATTCTCAATAATTGATATTATGCCTATAAATTAAATCAACCCTAAAATCACTTTTGCGTAGGAATTTGCGTTTATTTGAATTGTTTGCATTTTATTGTGTTCTTATTGTATGTTATTTTTCTTGCTTTGTCGTAATATAGAGTCGGAGTCAGAACCCACCTTTAATCTGCAAGAGCAACAATTTCCCGATGACCCCCAGGCACAGTTTGGAGGCAAGTTCCTTGACCATCTTGCACCCTTTTTGTTAAGTTTCAGTTAGTTGAATGCTAAATTAAAATATGAATCCTATGTTATGTTTTCCTAGATTTTCCACAATATTTCTTGTCAACATGGTTTGGGTGTTTTACTATTACTTAGTTACGCTTAGCCATGCTTAATTGAAATATGATCTATTTATCTACAAGTTTACATTTGATGTATTATGATTCATGAATTGATGGCAATATTGGAATTTAGTATATAGGAATCTGATAGGGTGTTTTGTATGGATTGGTGCATGCGTGCACAAGACCTTGGTTTGGAGCTTGACACCTATCAAAGTCTAAGGACCGGTTTATGGAGGATGTTGCTAAGCCATTTAGTATCACCACAGAGTTGTATATGGGACAACTTGGTTTAGTAATTTGGTCTCTCCCGATGTAGCATAGGTAATTGAACGGGCGGGGAATGGGTTTTGCCTTGGGATCCGCAGGGCTCAAGAGGGGGCTTCTCCTGGCGGAGGGAAAATAGACTCCAGGTGCGGGAGCGGTGAAACCTTAGAGTACCCATGTCAAGTCATGAGAACAATCGGAAACACCTCGTAGTGATCTCCTGGCCACACACCTACGGAAGTGTATAATGTGGTTAGCTACCACAGGCACTAGGGAGGTTTACCTTAGTCCACATGGCAACAGGGGATGAAATCACGAACTGTGCGTAAAGGATACACACTCTGCAGAGTCTTGTCAAACTGTCTAGACAGCCGTGCTCACGGACACGAGCTGCTTGGAACCAAATTCATAATTAGCACATGGTTGCATAATGGATGGTTTGGGTTTGGTCTTACCTGGATTAATTTTGGGATATTGGTTGGGATTTCACCTAGATGTAGGTGCTTAATAACATTTAAGAGTAGGTTGTAACTGCTATAGTGCTTTACCTATTATTTGCCTTCCTTGTTCTGAACCACACATGTCATAACTTCCCAATTTGCGAGTACCGTTGGTACTCAAACTTGTTAGTTGCATACCCCCCCACCCAGTCTACGAAGATGAAGAGGTGGAGAACCAGGACTTCTACGGAGATCCCGAAGAGATGTTCTAGGTTGGCGCTCCCCCGTGCAATGCCTGTGCTTGGAGCCCTTTTCTTGTTTATCCACTGCTTGTGTTATTTTCTTTTAGACCTGGAAGGTCATCTATGTAATAAGGTGATGTACTCGAACATCATATTATATTTGGTATTTCACTTTCGTCTACACATGTATGAGTTGAACTGATCCTGGCATACATGTGGAAAGCATCTGGTTATCTTCTTATTACCAGGTTTGATAGTGGGCTTCCCCAAGAACCACTAGATTCATTTACAAAGTAGCGAAATGCATGTAGTTGTATTGTTAGAGGGCCCGTGCCGATCACAACTGAGAATTGGAGAAAATTATCTAAGGAGAACAAGAATGAGTTGTGGGAGAGGATAAAGAAATAATTCAAGTTCCTGAAAGGCACAGAAGAAGGTGTAAAGAAAGCAACATTGGTCTCTTGCGGCAAGAAGTTTCGTTGCTGGAAGAGTGAAATGAATGCTTATGTTAAGGCCGATAAGGTCCCTAGCCCGAACAAGATGGGAAAAGTCACACAAGCTCAGTCGCAAGAATTTGCTCGTCAAAAGACCACACCTGATGCTAAAGCCCTAAGTGCAACTAGGTCAGAGATTGCCAAAAAGAATAAATACCATCATCGCTTGGGGTCTGCTGGATATGCCACCAAAGTTCAGAAATGGAATACGATATTAGAGGAAATTACTAGTAAGGGTTATCGTCACCCGTTAGAATGTTGCGATGAGAGAACTCAGCGGTGGGTCTTTGATCGGTCAGGTTTGACCAGCAAGGGCAAACTTGAAAAGCCCAACACTGTGAACAAAGTAGAGCGAAAAATAAAAGAAGTAATTGAAAAGCAATAGAAGGGTCTCTTCAAGTCGAAGAGGGAGAATGACCAACTTACTGCTATACTAGGAAACCCTGAACATAGTGGACGTGTTCGAGTAATATCTTCTCAGATGTCTTGTTGAGATGGTTTCCTGAAGGATGAAGGGTCATATAGAAGATGTGAGAAGTTCAAGAAAACACTTGATGAAATGAATGCTCAAAAGGTCAAAAAAAAATGTGCAAGTAATAATTGATAAGGAGCTTTAGGCCCAATCTTCTGAAAGGTAATGGATAAGTCGATTGATGGAGATCTCAACGTTGATGATCCGAGGCTCTCAAGTAGAACACAAAAAACTCCTGCAATCACTACACATTGCTCCTTTGGTTATCAACCGTGCTGCAAACTATTGACCTTTCCAAGAAGGCTAATCCCTACAAGTGCAACGGAGAACACAAGCAAGAACGTAGAAGACACGACCTGAAAATCACGATGTTGGGGTTTCACAAACCATAGGACGGCAATATTATTAATCTAAGCAAAACTCAATTGTTCATGGCGGCTACTATGTAGTATATATAGGTGGGAGGACGTCCATATGGTGTTGGAGTCATGACCTAACGCTAATACACAAAAATAAGGGATGTAGACTTGATACAAGGTCCAATGGCCCAATACGGTGGCATAGCACCGTGACAGATTCTAAACTTGATTTGGTTTCAATGATTCCCATCGACTCCGATAAAATTTTGACATAGGACCAGTGGCACTGGAAAGTTTATCCTCTACCATTTTCGTGCATATGTAGAAGGGCCAAAACAGAGATCATAGGTCTCCTGGGCGTCCGTTTTAGTGCGAACTACTCCTGGACTCCAAGTTGGATACGATTTTGAGTTGAGCTCGGTTTCCATCTTCTTTGATCATATTCTCTGGTCCTCCACGTCCTTAAAACTTCCTCTAAGTACTCCTTGAACCTCTCCATGGATCATTTGAAATTAATTGTTGTGTATGAACTCTATTGATTGCATCTTTTATGTTCAATGGAGTGTTGCTTGTATCCATAGAAGTGATGTCCTCATCATCCTCCCCTTCTTGAATTAGAGTCGTGCTCGACTCAAGTTCATCTTCTCTCATGTGTTGGTACAAATGTGCAACGCTATCAAATCTTCTTGTATGCATGAAAGGAGGAGGCCAAGATGGTGGACGACATAGTGCACCATCTCGATCTTGTCCATCAAATAAAAGCGCACATTCATTAGAACCAAGATCCCAAACAAATAAATATTGTGCCATATTCGTAGGTGTAATAATAACATGCATGATCTCGTCATTCTCCCCTTCTTTATGACAAGTCATCCTCGGCTTGTTCGTATGTCTAGGAAATAAGCTTTTGGAGATACTATGAGCGTTATCCATATTGCACAACCGCATCGAACAAAGCTTCACTTTTATTTGTTTTCCCCGCTGCATGGAAAAATTACTAGAAAAACTTGACAAGGCATTATTAGCATTAGTGCATTGATTTACTTTACCATGTTGTTGTAGCACAAAAGGAGCTTGCACATTTGAACATATGTAAACTTTACGCACCATAAACATACCACTATGTTCATATTTGCCTATAGCATGAAGAGTATTTCTTGTCAACAAATGTAATTCAGTTTTCAAAAATATCCTTCTCTCTACAGTATCTCGATCACAAAGAGTATCAAATTCAATATAACCCAAAGTATTTAGTGAAGATAGCAATTTCAGCTCCTCATTTTCAGCGGTAATGGGAATCAAATTTTCAGCACAAGTAGGTGAATCCAAAACGGAATTATCAAGTTCATTAACTTGTTTTTGCATAGGTATAATAGAATTATCAGTAGACAATTCTTTCTTAGCGCAAGGATCAGCAGGAAAATCAACATGTGGCAATGGTGTACTAATAAACGATTCCACAAGTTGCTCCTCGACAATAGCATGATTGGTAGAAAAATTCAGAACATCTAAAAACTTCTCACCTTCAACAAGTGTGTTGTGATATTTGTTACCTTTATTCTCATTTTCAGCAGCAAATTTAGATGCATTATGGGATGATTCATCAAACAATTCAGAAGAGTTGTTCAACTCCTCCTCTTTTGCATAGTTTCTTGTGGAAGGAGTAGTGGAGGTAGCCTGAAGATCATGTGAAGTCTCGGTTGGTGTCTGATCCAAATTTGCCAATCTTACCTTTCTTCGTGCTTCCCTCTTGTCTAGCAGCTCCATCATTCTATCCTCCAGGTTATGAAACTCTGCATGGTTTTTGGTGAACACCTCTGTCATATTGTTCATCATGTTACACAACCCAACATTTGGAATTTTATCACCATTATTTCTTGCCATTGTTAGTAGTACAAAAAAAGACAACAGGAAAATATTATACCTATCAACTACAAAGGATAATGGGAAAGTGAAAGTAGAATCACACACTCTCAAGCGTCTTACCACGCTCTTACAAGTGTTCTTACCGACACTGTAGGTGGCAAACGGTGGCCGGAGTCAAAAACCATTGAAGCGTGAGGTGATTGCAAGGGTAACATGTTCTACTCAAGAGAAAGTGGAGCTTAGATTGTACTTTATTTGTAGCAAGGATTAGAAACAATGCAATCAGATAGTAAAGTTGAATAAATGTCCAAAGTACTTGTCAAAGTTGCTGGCCTAAATGTGTTTCTAGTAGTTCAAGCTAGCAAGACAAGAAACAAAATTATAGGACACAAGGATGCAAGCACTTCCGTTTTTATTTTTCTTTGTTTTTATTTTCTTTTTTTTGTGTGGCTTTTGTATCTTTTTTTTTGCACTTTCCTTTTTCTTTTGTCTTCTTTTGTTTTTTTAGATGTGCTGCAAAAGAAGAACACAATGCAAAGCAATCAAAGATATCTCGTATGTCTGTTACAGATTTTCTGCTCAATCTTCTAAGGACAATTAAGCACCTTTATAGGCCCTAAATCTAAAAACTTTCAACAGCAAGATTATAGATCTATCTCTCTTCTTTAATTTCAGTATATGGAAGACCTATTTTGGATCAGAACCATAGGAGATATTGCCCCAAAATACAGATTGTTCAGAATTTCTAGGTCAATAACAGATTCAGATCTAATGCAATTTCGACCTCGATAACTCCTTTCTTTGAGAATCTGATGAATATGGAAGTTATAGATAACTTCTTAAGCTTTCCATAAAGTACAAGAACACCAAAATCCGAGTTCATATGAGCGTGATATGATGAAAATACTGAACTGGACAGAGATAAATCTAATATGGACGAGGTGACGTGCTTCAAAAGGACGAATCAACACAATGCAGAACTTTATAAACCAGCAATATGACTCAACCGCGGACACAAAATCAACAAAACTAAATTGAAAACAAAAGTTGCAAAGGCTCAATGTGGTTTGGACAAACTAATGAACAGATCTACTAAACTGCAAGTTTTTTTTTGCTTTTTTGTGGACGATAGGTATGAAAAACAAAACTAATGTAATGGATAAATGAATTACGTAATGGGCAACCTGGCTCTGATACCAATTGATAAGGAGGTTTATGCCCGATCTTCTGAAAGGTAATGGATAAGTCGATTGATGGAGATCTTGACGTTGATGATCCGAGGCTCTCGAGTAGAACACGAAAAACCCCTGCAATCACTACACCACTGCTCCATTGGTTATCAACCGTGCTGCACACGATTGACCTTGCCAAGAAGGCTAATCCCTGCAAGTGCAACCAAGAACACAAGCAAGAACATAAAAGATATGATCTGAAATTGCGAAGTTGGGGTTTCACAAACCGTAGGACGGCGATATTGTTGATCTAAGAGAAACCCAATTGTTCATGGAGGCTACTATGAAGTATATATAGGTGGGAGGACGTCCAAAGGGTGTTGGAGTCATGACCTAACCCTAATACACGAAAATAAGGGATGTAGACTTGATACAAGGCCCAATGGCCCAATACGATGTCACAACACCCTGACAGATTCTGAACTTGATTTTGTTTTGAAGATTCCTGTCAACTCCGATGGAATTTAGACATGGGACCAGCGGCATTGGAAACTTTATCCTCTCCCCTTTTCGTGCATATGTAAAACGTCCAAAACGGAGATCGTATGCTCTTGGGCGTTCGTTTTAGTGCGAACTGCTCCTGGACTCTGAGTTGGACACGATTTTGAGTTGAGCTCGATTTCCATCTTCTTTGAATGTGTTCTATAGTCCTCCACGTCCCTAAAACTTCCTCCAAGTACTCCTTGAACCTTTCCATGGACCCTTTGAAATTAATTGTTGTGTGTAAACTCTATTAATTGCATCTTGTATGTTCAATAGAGTGTTGTTTCTATCCATAGAAGTGATGTCCTCATCAATAATAGATCAACTTAGACAATTGAGACAACTAGTGGCACCGAGTACATCGATGGTTCCCGTAGCAAAGGAGCATTTGGTATGTCCAACTGCCTATCCTAGCAGCGTAGGTTCTGTGCTAGGCTCAGGATCCTATAAGTTCACCATCGATGATACTGTTAAGGACAGATCTTGTCGTCTTCTTGTCCCGATCAGCAGAGTAGTGAACAAAACCAAACAGGTTGCTAGTGCTATGGCAAAGTCTGATCGTGACTTCAATGACAATTCACTTTCATTGTATTATGTTGTTGTGCAAGTTCTTCAAATCATTGATAATGATTATGAAGATTATGAAATAGTCCACATCACACATGAGGGGATCATGACTCTAGGGCAGGTTGTCAACCAATTAATCCTTTGGCACTGACGCGATACCGTGTTGGACGATGAGCCAATGTCTAGCCCCATCGCATCTCAAAAGACTGCAACCCCGTCTTCTAAGCCGAAAGCCCAGGAAGATCCACTCCCGCTATGTCTTAGCAAGGATGGTAGTAACCTTGCTAGTAAAGATAACAAGGAGCAACCAGTTGAACAGCAGCTTGAAGCAGTACTAGAGCAAGTTGCTGGTAGTAAAGAGCAACCAGTTGAGCAACAGCTTGAAGCAGTACTGGAGCAAGTTGCTGGTAGTAAAGAGCAATCAATTAAACAACAAGCCAATGTCCAACTTCCGATGACTACTCCTCAGTCATCAGTGCCTATGAAAGTTAGATCATACGAAAATAAGAAACCTTCTAAAGAAGTATCACAATATTTGGAAAATCTGAAGGAAAATATTGGAAAATCGAATGCATCCCGTTCTTCACAGGAGCCAACATTATAAGATATTGAGGAGTGGGAAGAACACAATGTCATATATAATTGGCAGACGATTTTAGTTAAACCGGAAGTTCCAATATACACGATTAAGTATGTTCCTCCTAAATGTAAGAATGGAAAGCTGTTCATGACATCGGTACAACTTAGCAAACTAGCTTTCTCGCTCAAAAGAATGCACGAGTGGTACATCACTGCCAGCCCAAAATATGATCTTTCTTACGTCACATTTTGTGTGCCACAAGAAGCATTCTGGAGCAGATAAACGAGCTCTTCTCTTTGAAGATCTACATAGCCCTTTCCACAAAGGCATGCTCAAAATCAACCTGCTACTCATCTAGTGCATGTAAGTGCCTCTAATATTTCGTATTTGCTTTTCTTACTACACACATACACATTTCATGAGATTATAACAATTTCTGGACTTCTTCAATTGTGAGACATATGTGTGCTGAATACATTAGCTTTGACGATAAAAGTTTTCAATGCTACCAAAACACCTTTTTAGCAAGGTCTGACTCTAGGTCCGAGCTGCTGCAAGGTCCGACGATAGGTATGACTTGTTTTGGGTAGCTCCTGCAAGGTCCGATGCAAGGTCCGACTTTCTTTGTCTAGGTCCGACTTCTTTGTCAAGGTCCGACTACTTTGTCTAGGTCCGACTTCTTTGTCTAGGTCCAACTTATTTTGGATAGGTACGACTTGCTGTGGCTAGGTTTGACATGTTTTTTTTTTGCTAGGCCTGACACAAAGTTCGTCTAGCTTTGGTTAGCTCCGGCGCTAGCTAGGTCCGACTAGTTTTGGTAAGCTCTGGCGTTTGGTCCTACTAGCTTTAATAAGTTCCGGCGCTAGGTCCTACTAGATTTGGTAAGTTCTGGCGCTACATCCTGCTAGATTTGGTAAGCTCCGGTGCTAGGTCCTGCTAGCTTTGGTAATCTCCGACTTATGGTCCGATTAGCTTTGGCAAGGTCTGGAGCTAGATTGCAATTGTTCTGCTTTACATCTATGGAAAGTTTTCTTAGTATTATTTTACTAAGTTTTTGGTGGTTATGGCTGATAAATTTTTGCTATGGTTTGCAACATGCTTATGTGAGGTGGTCACGTAAGGTGTTGTGTATATCGGAACTAACAAGAGTCAAGTCGAGGACTTGTGCTCGGAAGTATCAGTTATTTCTCCATCTGCAGGTGTTGCTTGAGTTCTATACATGGCTGGTGACGGGATCTATTGAACTAGTCTTAGGGAGAATATGAGGTTCAACAACAAAATTTGGGAGAAATTGTGGTTAAGTTGATCGGGAGGTCGTGCAGCATGATTGAATCAAGAACAATGCATATGAAGGAATCGTGGACGTTGTTGGAAGGTGTTTGCACATGTGTAAGGAGTGCATGGACGTGGTAACATGGTTACAAGGCATGATGAAGAGAAGTGGACATAAAGAATTGGTCAGAAAGGTCCAACCGGCTTGGTTATGGACTCAGGCTGCGGCTGAGTCGGATTTGACTCAAATATGGAAAGATTTGAGTTAATTACGATAGGATTTCATGAGAGTCACGAAGTTGAGTTGTTTTTAGGAATGTGGGATACGTTCCTAAGGTATTTGGAAGTTTTAAGATTGCTTCTATCTGCGTATAGAAAAGTGTTGAGCAGTTATGAAAAGTTTCGATTCATGAATTGAGTAGGAGACGAGTCCTAGTTTGAGTTGAGTTGGCCTTTGGGCTGGTTATATAAGCAAGGGAAACCAGAGATCATGGAAGACGACTTTGGGACTTTTCCTCTTGTGTTATATTGAATAAAATTCATAGTTGAAAGGAACTTTTGTACCTTGTTTGTCTGACTTATTTTGTTCAAGTCTTTCTCGTCGAGTTTCTGCACAGCACTGCCTTGATTCGGTATTATCATAACTCTAGTTTTATATATTCGATTGACGTGATTCTTTTTGGGTTGTCTTTACAACTTGTTTTTATATCATATGTGAAAATTTCACGACAATTGGATTTTTGGTTTTGAATATACACGAGTTTCTTTGCAGTGTTACAGATCTAGTTTTTACTCGGTAGAACAGATTGACCTTTCTTCGATCTTTCGATCGTAACTTGTGTTTTTCTCAACGATTTTCCGTGATTCTTGTTGTAACGTCTTTGTAACTTGATTCTCCACAATATATACTGCTTTTTTTCACGATTGATCACGTTTAGATTAGTTGGACATACAATCTCTTTAATAGATTGATTTTTTGCCGAGGGGTTTTTGTTGCTTCCGCTGAAAAAGTTTTAAATCTACCATTCACCCCCCTCTGGTAGCTTTTAACGTTCTCTTCGATCCTACAATTGGTATCAGATCCACGGTGCTCTAATATTTGTGATTTTCACATGTTTTACTTATCATCATGGAGAAATACTCCGCAAAACCTTGTGTGTTCAGTGGCATTGATTTTCAGGTTTGGAAGGCACACATTGAGGCTTTCATCCAGGCACAGGGCTTTGCAATATGGGAAAAGGTGTACAAGCCTTACGAAGTGCCGCCAAACGATCAAGTCACAGCTACGAACCAGAGAGATGTCGACAACAACAACAAGGCTCGGAACTTGATCATACAAGGATTAACTCAAAGCAACTTCGACCGCGTTGCACACCTCCGATCTGCGTATGATGTGTGGAAATCACTTTGTGACTACCATGAAGGATCTAACATAATCAAGGACGTAAGGCAAGATATGTTCAAGAAAGAATATATGCGCTTTGAGATGCAACTAGGTGAGTCTATCGACGATTTATTTGCTCGCTTTAATAAAATTCTCAGCAACTTGCGTAGTGTCAACGTTAATTTTTTAGATGTTGAGAATGCTAGGCAATTACTAAGTGCATTAGACATGTCAATTTTTGAGATGAAAGTCACATCTATTCGTGAATCTACTGTCATGAGTACACTTACTTTAGATGTTCTATATTATAAATTGAAAACTCATGAATTGACATAATCTCACGTAAGAACCCCAACAAGTCTCTTGCATTTGTTTCTCAACGTGACATGCCTAGCTCCGGCCAATCTTCGTCTTGTGGAACATTGATTAGGAAATTAGAGCTAGTGATTAGATTTCTTCAATTACGTCATCTTTTGTTCTTGTAAAAAATATTAGCTTGTATCTGGCAACTTTTTGTCCTCTCTAACCCTTGAACAGATTGAAGAGTTTCTAGAGGAAGAACTTGCACTCATCTCTACTCTGTTCACAAAAGCATTGTAGAATGTGAGAACTAGAAGTTGAGGAAGTGTCGGACCTCAACGATGCTTCAAAATGTGGTAAGACAGGACATTTTCGCACGGATTGCTCTGACTTTCCAGGTACTAATTCCCGTGACGAAAATCAAACAAGGATGAAGCGCTCCTCTACAAACAACAAGAAAAATAAGGGTTTTACAAGATGCTAATTGGTGAATAGTTTTATCTCCGCACTTCAAGAACTTGACTCGAGCGATGTGGACATCAGAAGTGACGAAGATGAAGATGATTTTGCAAACTTGTGTTTCATGGTGGGCAAGTCAAGATCAAGTATGGAGGAGGCAGAACACAACAGTGACAATGAAGAGGTATGTCCTCCTTGCGAAGAAATGTGTGATGCTATTTCTCGTGCCACTGTTATAGTTAAGAAAAAGGAAAAAAAAGCTTAAGGACTATGTCGTTAAAATGGAGTCACTAGAATCTGAACCTAATTGTTTGAAATCCTTGATTCCTAGTGATGATTCTTGTTCCTCATGTGATTTAATATATAAACAATTGTCCTCATTAAGAAGTGCGCACACCTCCACACTTGATAAACTTGAGTTAGAAATTGAAAAGAACAGAGAGCTTGCTACACTTAATGATAAAAACTTGAAAGATGCTAGCTGTTCTACAACTAATTTGCATTGTTCTAATTGTGATGTTCTTGATAAGAAACTATAAGATGCTATGAATGAAATTCTATATTGAACAATGCTTTACGTTCTCATGAAGCTAAATATTTTTTCAATTGCAAACTTAAAGAAAAAAATTCATGTCAAAACTGCCGAGAATTGTCTAAAGAACTTGATAACAAAAATAGGACACTAGAGCGGTTTTATAATGGGAATAAGAATCTAAATTTTCTGTTATATTCTTCTAAACCTTGCAATCATAAAATTGGTTTATGTTTTGATTCCCATGCTCATGCTAAGGCACCTCCACCTAAAATTGTAAAGTCATTAGGAATTGGTTTGATTCAAACAGTTCCTACACAAAAAGAAGTAGTTTTCAAATCTGCATGGGTGCTGTCTCATTTGGTTTCTAATAAACATACTACATGCTCATCTAGACATGAACATAAAGTTAAATTTCATTGTACCTATTGTGGTAGAGAGTGTCATGTCATAGATTTTTGTTAAAGACTAGCTAAACAACATAAAAAGGAAAGAATGCAAGCTAGATCTTATAACTCTCATGCAAAATTTGTTGCACATACTAAACCGAATGTCAGGAACATGCAATCTGCTTTCATAAGTCAAAAACATTAAAAGTTTACCTTCGGAGCTTCAGTTTTTACCTCCAGACCTTCTGCTGTTACCTCCGAACCTTCTATTTTTGCCTCCGGAGCTGCTAATTTTCGTGCTACACAAGTAACACCTCATAGGTCAGTAGTTAAGAACAAAAAATCTCAAACTTTGACTCATAAACCTGTTGTTTTATCTCAGCTTTCATGTGTTATTCCTGCTGGACGTCCTATGACTCAGTACTGGGTTCCTAAATGCCTTTTGACTAACCCCAGTATTGAGTCATCGATGTACCGTGCTTCTATGTTGGTTACACGCTTGAGGAAGGAAAACATTTGTATTGTGGATTCAGGTTGCTCAGGCCACATGACATGTAAGTAACAAAAAATTGTTCTCCTCCCTCTCTTTTGTGTCACGTGTAGAGAATGTTACTTTTGCCGATAATTCTTCAACTCCTATAATTTCTAAGGGTCCGGTTAGAGTAAATGATCACTACACTTTTAAGGATGTGGCACTTGTCAAAAATTTGAAATACAACTTGCTTTCTGTTTCACAATTGCTAGATGAAAATCTGGAAATTATTTTCAATAAAAATTGCTGCAAAGTTGTAGGTTCAAATAGTGAGCTTATTTTTAACATGTCTCGGTTTGAAAGAGTTTTTAAAGCTGATTTTGATATATCATCCTCTAAGCATAGATGTCTAGTTGCTAATGATTCAAAGGACTTACATTTTTGGCATCGTAGACTTGGTCACGTAGGCTTTGATCATCTCATGTGTATTAGTGCTCTTGATCGCATACCTCGACTTCATAAGCTTAAAGGGGACAAAGAAATTGTGTGCTCTTCTTGTAGACATGCTAAGATGGTTGCAGGTTCACATGCTCCTATTACAATAACCATGACAACTGAACCGGGTCAACTTTTGCACCTTGACACTGTAGGACCTTCACGTGTTCAACCTTTGGAGATAAATGGTATGTTCTTATGATTGTTGATGATTTTTCTAGATACTCTTGGGTTTACTTTATGGAATCTAAGAATGGAGCTTTTAGTCACTTTAGAACTTTATTTTTTAGATTATCAATTGATCACCAGGATCCTATAAAAGCAATTACACGCGATAACAGAACCAAATTTAAAAATTAATCATTTGATCACTTTTGTGCTGAAAATGGAATAGATCATCAATTTTATTCACCATATGTACCTCAACAGAACGGTGTTGTAGAAAGAAAGAATAGAACCTTAGTTGAGATGGCTAGGACTACGCTTGATGAATATCCAACTCCTAGGAAATTTTGGGCTGATGCAATTGCAACCGCTTGTTATGTCTAAAATCATGTTTTCTTGCATGCTAAGCTAGGAAAAACACCATATGAGCTTCAGTTTGGACATAGGCCTAGTGTTACACACCTTCGGGTCTTTGGTTGCAAATGCTTTGTTAATAAATATGGTACTCTTGATAAATTTGAAGCTAGATCTGTTGATGGCATGTTTCTTGGTTATCCATCTCATACTAGAGGCTACCATGTGCTTTTACTTGACACTAAAAAATTTGTGGAGACTTATGAGGTTTCTTTTGATAAAGCTAGCCCAGGTACTAGCTCAAATATTGCAGGTCTGTAACACCCTCATTTTCATGCATCATGCCATGCATCCATCATTAAACATGTCTAACATTAATCCACATAAAAAGGAATAAGTTTAAAATGAATTTAGAGTTTAACCGCACTTAAGAATTCTGGAAAATGCGGACTAGTCCGATTTTTGTGCGCACTAGTTTGATTTCTCTCTGACTTCAAATGGACTTGTCCGTTTTGCTGCGGACTAGTTTGTTTTTCCCTCTGGACACTTTCAGACTTGTCTGGTCCTGTGCGGACTAGTCCGGTGTTCCAATTCCTTGAAAATTTTGCTAAGTCCCCGGACTTGTCCAGACTAGTCCAGTGTTCCAATGGACTTGTCCATTTTTCCCTCTGACTAAAGTAGGATTTGTCCAATTTTTGGCAAGACTTGTCTGTTTTTCCCCTCTGGATAAGTTTGGACTTGTCTGATATCCAGTCCGGACTTGTCCGGTTTCTCTCTGTCCAACTTCAGACTAGTACAGCCCTTTTCGGTCTTGTCCGATAAATTGCGACTCCGAGTTGATCTCTTGTTTCATGACTTGTTTATTGGGTTTTACGTTAAGTGGGCCTAGGGACGTTGTGCCTAAATCTTTTAGAGCCCATGTGGGACTCTAAACCGACCCCTACTCACCTCAAACTCGAAATCCTTCTAACCCTAGCCTCCACCTCTATATAAACAACCTCACCCCTTGGCTTGACATCTATTTGCCACTTTTACACCTCACCCAAACCCTAGCTCGTGAGTAGCCGCCACCAATGACGGAAAAGGAGATCTAGAGCAAGGAGAAGAAGAGGAGGAAATGAAATAGGATCAAGATCTCCATCAACTTCGTGTTCTTCATCAACAATCCATTATCAAGTTCTTCATCAATCCTAGATCGTCAAGATGCAAGTGTTGCTCCAAGATCCTTGATTCACTGGAGTTCTAAACACCTGATATACCTTCTATTCTCTTTTACTTACGTGAATTCAACCCCAGATCTCCAAATACACGTTGATCTAGAAAACCCTAATCTGCTGTTCCTGCGTAGTGCAGACTAGTCCGGCCTCCTGCGGACTTGTCCGATTTTCGTGATCTATGTATTGTTGAATTAATTCCAAGTTAGATTGAATCGACTCCAAACCTGTATAAACCTGTTAATAACCATGGTAATTAATTAATAAACATTAAAAGCAACTTATTAACTAGTTTTGCTTTGCATTTGCATTAATCATGCATGTCATGACATATTGAGTAATATATGTGCATCTATTGATTGTGATTTCTGTTTGTATGTTCATTGTGCGGATTAGATGGATTTTCGCTAGAGAGCATTGCAGAGGATCTCCAGCACCAAGAGTTTGAAGGCTTTGACCCGAATCAATCCCAAGAGCAAGGCAAGTGTCCTTGAACATATTGATCCTGTTTTGAAAATAAATGTTTTGTTTGCAAACTGCATGCTTGTGTCAATTTGACGGGAATCCTATGGTAGGAAGTTTACTAGATTTGTTTAACCATCCTTGTTACCTGGAATTAATGGTAGAGAGTCGGGATTGGATTTTTTACCTTTCTGCTTCGCTTAATTAATTGGGATGGAAAACAACTATACCACTTAACTCAATTATGCATTAATGAGATTACGATTAATATGAACTAGTTAATTTGATATGGTAATGGGTGATCTAAGCAAGCCTTGTATGTGGATGGGTTGGATGTTATGGCGGTTTGCTTGCTTTAGATCTATGGACCGGTTCATGCGAGAATAAGTCAGGCCTACAGTGCCACCATGATGCCAAGTATGGGTGCGTGAAAGCACCTAGGCCCCCATGAGGTATGGTTTCGGTGATTAATGACAACCGTTGGATATTACTAATGAGTTTGTGGATGCAAGGTCTCTCATATCACTCATCACACTTAATGAAATCTATATGTATATCATCTACTGCTCATTGGATACAATTGGAGAACCCTCAACAAATTATTTTAAAAGGTCAATCGAATTTTATGAAGAATATAAGAAAAAGCTCATATGTCAAATTTATTCCATCAAAATTGACAGCGCTCAAGACTTGGTAATCATCAGAAGAACATTTCAAACCAATTTCTAAGAGGTCACTCGAACAAATTCCAAAAGAATCACTTAGAACAACTCAAAGCAGACAAAATCAACTCACCGGATCAACCGATGTTTCCAGAAAACAATACATCGGTCGCGTTGGTTTAACAGAAGAAAAAGACCTCGGAACTAAGTACTCACCAGATCATCCGATGATGAAGAAGGTGTTACGTCGGTCGATCATTCCAGTAAGCAATTACCCTGGACCAAGTGTAACACCGGACCATCCGATGTACAACTATAACACATCGGTCAATCACTCTAGTAAGCATTATTTCTGGACCATTCTAGATGAAGTGTCACCAGATCATCCGATGATGAGGCAAGTGTTACATCGGTCGATCAACGGTCATATCTGACACAATGACATAAGCTAATTTGGAATCAACCAATGACAACTGAAGGGAGAACATAGGATCATCCGGTGTTCGCAGAATAGTGATGTCAGCCTACTTTTCCAACGGCTATTTCGTGGAGGCTGGCTATTTATACCCCTTCAACCAGTCATTTCGATAAGTCTTGATACCCAGAGCTACTCTACACATTACCAAGTATTCAAGACATTTAGCTACCACTTCTACATCATTTACACCGCTTGTACACCAAGAGATAGGCTAGAACTTGCTAGAGATGATGCTTGTGTGCTTCCATTCTTGGTGATTGGAGTCTCTAGTGTAGTGAGAGCTATAAGGGAGTGTATCTTGGTGATTGTATTCACCGTGCAACAGTCGGTGATTGGAGAGAGCCTTCCGGAGCTTGCCAAGTCGGTTGTGGAAGCCCGGAGGATCAAACTTGTACAAGGCTTGAGCTCCACCTTGCCGGGTTGGCGAACGGAGACTTTTAGTGAAGATCCCTGGTCTCGGTGACTTGGGAGTGGATATAACCTTTGGTGGGTGCCACAACGTGGATGTAGGAAGATCTTGAGGATCTTGCCGAACCACGGGATAAATCACCGTGTCCTCGTGTCTCCTCGGGAGTTTGCGCTTTCTTCCTCTCCCGTTACACTTATGCATTTCATATACCGCAATCTTACTATTCACTTAAATGCATAGGTTGTTTGCATAGGGAATTGGGCTTTTAGTTGTCAAGTTTCTATTGCTTTAATTTTTGAAAAGAAGCCCAATGCACCCCCCCTCTTGGGCATTCAATCCTTACAATTGGTATCAGAGCTTGGTCGCTCATTGGATCGTTCTAGCTTCACCGCTAGAGAGCTAAAATGGCCAAGATTGGGGGGTTCGGTTCCCATATTCGAGGGCAAGAACTTTGCCTATTGGAAAGCACGCATGCATGCTTATCTAGAGGCTATTGCTCCCGAGGTATGGGAAGCGACCCATGCGGGGTTTGGTGAGCACAACTATATAGTTGATCAAGTCAAGTGGGATGCAAAAGCTAGAAATGCTATTTATGAATGCATTAGTCAAGATGTGTTTGCTAGGATTGCTAGCAAAGAAAAAGCTTGTGAAATTTGGGCTTGCTTAATTGAAATTCATGAGGGTTCTTCTCGTGTCAAAGAACTAAAGTATCATATGCTTAAGGCAAAATAGGATGAGTTCAAAATGCTACCTCATGAAAATGTCAATGAAATGTTTTCTCGCTTGAATGTGCTTATTGAGGAAATTAGTGCTATTGATATTGATTCTCTTGGCAAGGGACTCATCAACTTCAAGATTCTTATGCTCCTTCCTAAGCCAAAGTACAACATCATCAATTACATGCTTCAAAAGGAATCTCTTGATCATATTGAAGTTTTGAAACTTATTTGAGAGATTCACGCTCATGATATGAGTGTACTTGGGATGATGGAGGAATCATCTTCAAAGATAATTGCTCTAAAGGCTTCCACCAAGAAAACAAGTCTCAAGAAAAAGAAAGTGGTCGAGCCTAGCTCAAGTGAAAAAGAGCAAGCATCAAGTGAAGATGACGATGATGGGCTTGCATTGATGATGAGAAAGTTCTCTCACTTGAACTCCAAGATTGTCAAGAAGGGATACACCTTTGATCCCAAGAAGAAAGCTTTTCTACCAAGGAGAGATGACAATAAGACTTGATATAATTGTGGTGATCAAGGCCACATCTCCTATGATTATCCAAAACCGGACAAAAGAAGAGAGAACCACAAGGGCAAGCATTGCAAGCTTGAGGATAGTGAGGATGATGAAGAGGACAAGCCCAAACCAAGATTCTTTGGGAAGAAGAAGCATGACAAAGGCAAAAAGGCAAAACTCTTCCCAAAGAAGAGAAAAGTTCCACAAAAGGTGTTCATGTGTGAGGCAAATGAATGGATCACCGATGAAGAATCTAGTGATGAAGAGAGTGAAGCGGAAGAAGAAAGTTTGGCCGGCCTTGCCATTGCCAACAATGATGATTCATCTCTTCGTCCACCTCCCATGTGACTCATGGCAAAAGGTAACACCAAGGTATGTGATGAATCTAGCGATGATGAGCTTTCCCCCGATGAATTAGCTTCATTGATAAATGAATACCACACTATCATTAAGAGGGAAAAGAGTAAGGTCAGGGCTCTTGAAGATGCTTGTGCTAAAATCGAGAGTGCTAACCTTGATTTGCTTGACAAGTATGAAAGCATACTTAAGGAGCATGACACGCTCAAATCTCATGTCAAGCAAGTTGAGGAGGATAAGGCTCAAATCAAGCCAGATCATCATGAGCTTGACGTAGCACACCAAGCACTCTTGGGAAAGCAAAATGAGTTAATTCAAGAGCATCAAGTACTTAACCTTGCTTATGAAGTTCTTGATCAGGAATTGAAAACTATAAAGAAAGAAACCCTAAATGATAAGTTATCTATTAATTCTCATGCCACTAATATCTTGCATAAGTCTTTGCCTTTGAAAGAGAATGCCAGGGAGAAGGATTTGTTGGAAGAAATTGAAAGTCTCCGCACTAGTGTGGCAAGACTATCTAAGGGAGAAGTCAAGCACAAAGAAATCCTCTTCCAACAAGCAAGGGCCTTCAACAAGAGAGGACTTGGATCCTTCCCGGTGCCTAACAAAGGAAAGGTGCCCTCACTGGAGCTTAGAACAAGCTTCATCAAGGAAGTTGGTTCCTATTGCCAACATTGTGAGGTCACCGGTCACCATACAAGGGAGTGTCCACTTCCTAACCAGCCTTCTCCAAAATTGCCTACTAACTACAAGTCTACCTTTAATGATCATTACTATCTCTTAAGTAAAGTAGATGGCAAGGTGAAGGCAAGGTTCATTGGCAAGGACATGAAGGGCATGAAGGGGAAGCTCCCCAAGCAACTTTGGGTCCCAAAAACAATTGTATCACACATACAAGGACCTAAGTTGGCTTGGGTGCCTAAAATCAAAAATTGAATTCATGTGTGTAGGTGAACTACAAAGCCGGAGGAAAGCATTGGGTACTCGATAGCAGGTGCACTCAACACATGACCGGCAACGATGGTATGTTCACCACCATAGAAAACCCCGACAATCATGAACAAGTCACCTTTGGTGATAACTCTAAGCGGAAGGTAATTGGGTTGGGTAAGATTGCAATTTCAAATGATTTATCTATTTCCAATGTATTGTATGTTAAGTCACTTAGTCTCAATTTTCTTTCTATTGTACAATTATGTGATCTTGGACTAACGTGCACCTTTAGCATGAATGATGTTGTTGTGACTAGTGAAGCAAGCAAAGAACTAATCTTCAAAGGGTTTCGGCATGGACATCTCTACTTAGTAGACTTCTCCAACAAGGATGCTGGCTTGATCACTTGTCTTTTCACCAAGACAAGTTTGGGTTGGCTATGGCATCGATGCACAGCTCACATTGGAATAAGCAAGCTCAAGAAGTCATTCAAGTTCGGGATGGTGACCGGCGTGAAGGATGTCACATTTGAGAAGAACAAGCTTTGTAGCGCTTGTCAAGCGGGGAAACAAGTTGCTTCACACCACCTGATGAAGACAATGGTGGTAACCTCCAAGCCACTTGAGTTGCTCCACATGGACCTCTTCAGACCGTCCACATATCAAAGTCTTGGCGGTAATATCTATTGTCTTGTTATAGTTAATGACTACTCTCGCTATGCTTGGACTTTGTTTCTAGGTGACAAGAGTGAAACTCTGGAAGTGTTCAAGACCTTCGCTAACCGTGCTCAAAGGGAATTTCAACTTCCCATCATCAAGGTCCGGAGTGACAACGACTCCGAATTCAAGAAGTACAACATTGGGGAGTGGTGTGATCGTGAAGGCGTGAAGCATGAATTTTCAGCCACATACACTCCTCAACAAAATGGTGTCGTTGAAAGAAAGAGCAAGACTCTCATCACTCTTGCACGAGCAATGTTTGATGAATATGGCACGTCCGAGAAGTTTTGGATCGAAGCAATCAACATGGCGTTTCATGTCGCAAATAGGGTCTATCTACACCGACTACTTCAAAAGACCCCGTACGATCTTCTCATTGGGAGAAAGCCCAACATCTCCTATTTTGGAGTCTTCGGGTGCAAGTGCTATATCTACCGCAAGAAAAGGCTCGATAAGTTTGAAAGAAGATGTGATGTTGGTATTTTTCTTGGTTATGCATCAAACTCAAAAGCATATCGAGTATTCAACCAAACCTCCAGTTTAGTTGAGGAAAGTTGTGATGTTGAGTTTGATGAAACTAATGGCTCCCAAGAGGATAGTTTTGGTCATGATGAAATAGATGATGAGCCTCTACGAGAAGCTATGAAGAACATGACCATTGGATACATCAAGCCTAAAGTTGAGGAGAGCCATGATCAAGGAGGAGCTTCAAGTTTCAACATCAACACATCTATGGCACCTCAAGTTGACGAAGAAGAGAAAGATGATCCATTGCCAACACAAGATTCACAATACACACAACATCAAGAAGAAGAACAAGTCCATGATCAAGTCCAACCACAAGAAGAGCAACACGCATCACCACTGCCAAGTGCTTCACAACCACTTATGAGGCATGGACGCATCTCCAAGGCGCATCCGATTGATCAAATCATCGGAAGTCCGTCAAGGGAAGTAAGTACATGTTCTCGCCACTTCGCTATGTTTTGTGAGCACTACTCGTTTATTTCATGTGTAGAACCCACTCACATTGAGGAATCACTCCAAGATCCAAATTGGGTAATGGCCATGCAAGAAGAAGTCAACAACTTCATCCGAAATGAAGTTTGGGTGTTGGAGGAGCGACCCAAGGACAAGAACGTCATCGGAACAAAGTGGGTGTACCGCAACAAACAAGACGAGAATGGTGTTGTGATCCGCAACAAGGCAAGACTTGTGTCCAAGGGTTTCTCTCAAGTTGAAGGACTAGACTTTGGAGAAACATTTACTCCAGTCGCTCGACTAGAAGCTATCCGTATACTTCTTGCTTTTGCATCACATCATAACATAAAGCTTTATCAAATGGATGTGAAAATTGCCTTTCTTAATGGTTATATTAACGAGCTTGTTTATGTTGAACAACCTCGCGGGTTCAAAGATCCGAGGAATCCTAATCATGTGTTTAGGTTGCACAAGGCGCTCTACGGGCTCAAGCAAGCACCTAGGGCGTGGTATGAACGACTACGGGATTTCTTGATCATGCAAGGATTCAAGATCGGGAGGGTGGACACTACACTCTTCACCAAAGACATCGACGGAGAACTATTTGTTTGTCAAATTTATGTCGATGATATTATTTTTGGTTCAACTAACGAAGCTCTTAGCCATGAGTTTGGCAAAATGATGTCTAGGGAATTCGAGATGTCGATGATTGAAGAGCTCAACTTCTTCCTTGGATTTCAAATCAAGCAACTTTGAGAGGGGGCCTTCATCTATCAAGAAAAGTATACCAAGGACCTCTTGAAGAAATTTGAGATGGGAGATTGTAGCTCAAGAAGTACTCCAATGGAAACAAATTGTCATCTCGACGCGGATAAAGATGGTAAACCTGTTGACCAATCTAATTACCGTTCTATGATTGGTTCATTGCTTTATCTTACCGCATCTAGGCCTGATATCATGTTCAGTGTATGCTTGTGTGCTCGCTTTCAAGCGGCACCTAAAGAATTGCATCGGAAGGCGGTCTTTAGGATACTTCGGTATCTCAAGCATACCCCTAGTGTAGGCCTGTGGTACCCTAAAGGTGCTAAATTCCATCTCTTGGGTTACTCGGATTCGAACTTTGCCAGATGTCGTGTGGATCGCAAGAGTACCTCTGGTGGGTGCCACTTGCTTGGGCGTTCCCTAGTATCTTGGTCTAGCAAGAAGCAAAATTCCGTTGCTTTGTCCACTGCGGAAGCAGAATATATAGAGGCCGGTGCATGTTGTGCCCAAATCCTTTACATGAAGCAAACCCTTTTGGACTTTGGTATTAAACTTGGTTGTGAGCCTCTCCTTTGTGACAATGAAAGTGCGGTTAAGATTGCAAAAAACCCCGTTCAACACTCCCGCACTAAGCACATTGATATTCGCCATCATTTCTTACGGGACCATGAAGCTAAGGGAGACATCTCCTTGCGAGGTGTTAGGTCCGAAGAACATTTGGCGGATATCTTCACTAAACCACTTGATGAGAAAACTTTTTTCTAGACTAAGAAGTGAATTAAATGTGCTAGATGCATCGAACGTCATGTAAGTTGCCATGGTCATGTAAGAATGCATCACATATAGGTCTTGCCTAACTTTCAAAGGATAGGGGCGAGCAAGGGTTAGCTTGGGATGGAGGTTCTTTTGGGTTTCCCCAAGTCTTGGAGAGTGGCTCTCCCTGAAGAAGCCTTTGAAATGTTCAAATTTGGCAAGATAGATTTAATTTATGTCTTGCATGATGCCTGCCATATAGACTTGCACTCACATTTAATTTCTTGCATTAAAAATTGTTTTGGCATTGCATACGGTAGATTGTCACAAAGGGGAACCCACTTCATGAGAAAGAGACTTGTTTGAAATGCAATATCTCAACTCATATGATGTGGAAAGAACAAAGTGTTAGGTGCGTTAATGCCTAAAGGAACACACTTTAAAGAGATAGAAGTCTTCATCCTCTAGCTCACAAAGCATGGCCTTACATTTTATTTGGATTCTTTCCTTGATCTTTCCGGTGTTCTATTTGATTTTGGGCTTAGCCAAGTTATTGGCAAATTAGTCTTTTTGAGGGGTTAGGGGTTGCCCAAAAAGTCCTAAGACAAGTGTTGCTCCTTGTTTGTGTGTTTAAGTCAAAGGACATATATGGGATGTTGTTGTTTTGTAGTCATCGGATTATCTGATGCTTAGGGAAGAAGCATCATCAGATCAATTGGTGCTTAAATGAAAGGACCAGCTCAGTCAAAAAATCAAATCAACCGATGAGTTCATTCTGAGAAACATCGGAGCATCCGATGTTCACATATCTGGAGTTGTGCCAAATTCAACCGATGCTAATCTTTTGCACGTCGGATCATCCGATGCCGAAGGTGCCTCTGGAATACCCTTACTGTACCATTCGTCCGATGCTCCTCCCAACTAACGTCGGTTCATCCGATGTTAAATTTTGAGCTAGGGTTCGGGCTCCACCTATTTAGCGCCTCTTCGCCTGCTTCCTTTCTCTCTCCCCGACTCCGCCGCTCCGAGCTCTCCTCTCCACCACTGCCGCTCCATGCCTCGCCTTGCTGCCACCCTCCGGCCGCCACCACCCTCAGCCCGACCTCGCAGCGCCGCCGCCGCCCCATGCAGTGCCGCCGCTGCCCTGCGCTGCCGTCCTAGGCGCCGCGCCGACGCCCTCTGCGCCACTGTGCTGCCGCCCTTTGATCGCCGTGCTCTCCGTCGCACCGCCACCTCCTCTTTGTCGCTAGGGTTCGCTGACCGCGTTGTTCCTTGCGTCGCCGTCTCGTGCGATCGGCTTCGTTGTCCCGCGACCTCATCTTCGTTGTCGTCATGGGCCGTGACAAGAAAGGAAAAGGCAAGGCCATTGAGGAGCCGGCAGTTAAGAAGCAGAAGCTGTCGAAGGAGGAGAAGAAAGCTTTGATGGCCGCTCGCGCCGCTGAGGAGCGAGATCGTGGCCGAGGAGGATCGCTGAGGATCCGGGAGGCCCAACAGAGGCAGCCTCCGGTGCCTGAGGAGCCAGAGGAGACTGAGGAGCCTGAGGTGCTGCTAGATCGCCGACGCTCAGTCAGGACCCGTGGGGGTCATCCAGCTGCAGCCCCGAGACCGAGACCCTCTGCAGCTGAGCTTTGGGAGGACAGGGCGGCCCAGAGAGCCGTCTATGAGATGGACACCAATGTCCGAGTTGGTGAGGGTGTCCGCCTGACCGGTTACAGGAAGTTGAAGGCTAAGCAGCTCAGGAAGCTCACATGGAGCATTCTACTTGAGGAGTGGTTCCCGCAGCCCAGAGAGTCACTTGTGGACAGTCGCTTCTGGACCTTGACACAGGCGTCGCTGTATGAGACCTACAGGCGTTGGGGCCATAAGCTCTTCCAGCATAACTTTCTTGACTGGGATCAGCTCGCACTTGCAGCCGGGGCAGAGATTCGCCCTTACTTTGAGAGGTACAGAGGGCTAGTGGAGCTGATGTCTTACCAGCGGGGTGCCTTCGTGGAGGACTGGGCCCGAGTGTTTTACGCCACACTCTACGTTTCAGAGGGCCGCACATCCATTGACTTCATGTTTATGGGCCAGCATCACCATCTGACCAGACAAACCTTGGGACAGCTGCTAGGAGTGGATCTCCATGACACATGCCTGCATGAGAGAGTATATGGACAGGCTGACCCACCGAGGAGGCCGCTCACTGGAGGTGTGGCACCACCTTTTGAGGATATTCAGTCACTATTCGCTCAGCCCTTCTCTCCTGACCAGCCGAGGGTAGCTGCTCTACTCTCTCCAGCTGTATGCACTGTGCACCTTGCCTTGCGCCGCACACTTCTACCCATGTCCGGATACCTTGAGGGGTTTACCAGTCTGCAGCGGACCCTCCTGTTCTATGTCATGAACGGGATGGAGTTTGATATTTTGGATATTCTCATTTGTGAGATGGAGGATGTCATCACTGATGGAGTTGGGATGATGAGCCAGCTTGTGTTTGGCCACTGGATCAGTCACCTCCTCTACCTGATAGCTCCACATGGGTCCGCCGTGCATGACAGTCTCACCGACGAGAGCGTCACACGGTTCGGGCACTACCATGCTCCAACTCCTGGAGACCGCCGCCTTGGCCATCCAGTTGAGTGTTAGGTCCGTGCTCGTCTATCTGAGGAAGATTGGTCAGACCTGGAGAAGGAAGATGAGATCCTAGCACAGGATGAGGCTCATGGTGGGGATCTGCAGCACATCTGGTCCGAGAGTGACATCAGTGACAGTGTCGAGGAGTACTTCCCACCTCCTCCCTCACCCAGGCAGCAAGACGCGGAGGCTGGAGGCTCGACTGCACCACCACCTACTCCACCTCCGGTGTCCGAGGCATAGGTCTCTCAGCCATCTGAGCTCACTTCTCTACTCCAGCAGATGGTTGAGCAGTAGCGACTGGATCGGGTTGTAGCTGAGCAGGCCAGAGCTAAGCAGGTTGCGCGTCTCTTGGAGCTCCAGCAGCAACAACAGGAGATGCAGCGTCAGATAGCCCACGAGAGGAGAGAGGACGCTGACAGGCTCACTGGGCTGATTGATCAGATGCACCAGCGTTCTCTTGACCAGCAGCAGCAGCAGATGCAGCAGGCCATGATGGGCATCCAAGGGTTGATCACTAACCTCTACACTTAGACCGGGATTGCCCTGCCCTCTCAGCTTCCGGGTCTAGCTCCAGGTCCGCGTGTCCTGGCTCCAGTCTCAGCACCAGAGCCAACCACGCCGATTCCGACGATCAGCATGTCCCCACTGCTTGCTCCAGGTGCACCTATCCACTCTCCCTTGCCATCTTCGACACTTTTCCAGCAGACTCCGGCGTCTGTTGTCAGTGCCCCTTTACCTGCAGTCCAGACTCAGCAGGCACCGACAGCAGCTCCCGCAGCACCGGTCCCCTCCACTCCAGCTTCAGCAGCAGCAGACAGCAGCTCCGATGACAGCACCCCTGACGGTGACCAGTTCGTCATCGCCCCGAGCACCCAGGGTCCTTAGGCGCTCAGCTTCCCTTTTGGTGTCTTGATGCCAAAGGGGGAGAAGAGTCAGGGGGGAGGGATAGCTTAGTCCTAGGGGGAGTCCTAGTTGTAGGGGGAGTATATCTTTTTGGGAGCTTTTGTAATTTGGGAGATTTGCTACTCTTTTGCTATTCATTGAGTATTCGTGTGCCTCTTAATTCTCTTGTGCTTTATTGATCGTTTTTGAGCCTTCAAGTTTAATGTGCAAAATCTTGTACTTATTGCATATCCTCTTGAGTATCATATTCTTAATATCATTACAATTATGCTTTACTCATTGTGTTGTCATTAATCACCAAAAAGGGGGAGATTGAAAGCATCCGATGTAAACTATAACACATCGATCAATCACTCTAGTAAGCATTATTTCTGGACCATTCTGGATGAAGTGTCACCAGATCATCCGATGATGAGGCAAGTGTTAGATCGGTCGATCAACGGTCATATCTGACACAATGACATCAGCTAATTTGGATTCGACCGATGACAACTGAAGGGAGAACATCGGATCATCCGGTGTTTGCAGAACAGTGATGTCAGCCTACTTTTCCAACGGCTATTTCGTGGAGACTGGCTATTTATACCCCTTCAACCAGTCATTTCGATAAGTCTTGATACCCAGAGCTACTCTACACATTACCAAGCATTCAAGACATTGAGCTACCACTTCTACATCATTTACACCACTTGTACACCAAGATATAGGCTAGAACTTGCTAGAGATGATGCTTGTGTGCTTCCATTCTTGGTGATTGGAGTCTCTAGTGTAGTGAGAGCTGTAAGGGAGTGTCTCTTGGTGATTGTATTCACCGTGCAACAGTCGGTGATTGGAGAGAGCCTTCCGGAGCTTGCCAAGTCGGTTGTGGAAGCCCGGAGGATCAAACTTGTACAAGGCTTGAGCTCCACCTTGCCAGGTTGGCGAACGAAGACTTTTAGTGAAGATCCCTGGTCTCGGTGACTTGGGAGTGGCTATACCCTTTCGTGGGTGCCACAACGTTGATGTAGAAAGATCTTGAGGATCTTGCCGAACCACGGGATAAATCATTGTGTCCTCGTGTCTCCTCGGGAGTTTGCGCTTTCTTCCTCTCCCGTTACACTTATGCATTTCATATACCGCAATCTTACTATTCACTTAAATGCATAGGTTGTTTGCATAGGAAATTGGGCTTTTAGTTGTCAAGTTTTTATTGCTTTAATTTTTGAAAAGAAGCCCAATTCACCCCCCCTCTTGGGCATTTGATCCTTAGAGTGTGGCGTAGCTGATTAATTAGGGTTTCACCAGTGCTGTTTGGACCATTAAGGATGCTCGGGGAAGGGGTAGTCGAATTGGGTTTGTTGATAATTGGTGGGACTACCATGGGATCTGAATGGCTCAAGAGGGGGCCCATGGTTAAAAATGTGCCCTGTTGGAGGCATCGCCACCGGTGTAGCCTCTTCCTCCACAAACTCATCCTCCTCAAAAGTTGCATCCAAAGCAATATCAACTTGCAAATGTTCTAACTTGATTCTTAAATTAAAAGATGAGCTTAAGTTGACTCAAGACAAGCAAGCACCTAAGGGTGGCATCTTTGACAAAGAGAAAGTGGCGTATGCACGAAGTGCATACACCAACACAAGACCTCCAAATGTCAAGGATGGTCTTGGCTATACTAAAGGAGGAAGCCAAAACCTTCAAGTATGGCAAAGACTTGATTGTCTTTGTTAAAGGAAGCTCATCTACAACTAAAACTATGAAGAACACCTCAACTAGCACTTATACGCCTAAAGCTGAACCGCATCCTCTATTTCATGATTTCGATGCATCATATGTGTTGATGAGGAACAAATATGGCAAAGTGTATGCTAGATATGTTGGGCCACTCCGCAAGAGCCCCAAGCCTTGCGTGTGGGTGCCCAAATGCCTTATCACTAACATCAAAGGACCCAACTTCGATTGGGTACCTAAAAGGAAGGCATAATCTTGTTTTGTAGGCATACTCCTTCGGTGGTTCTAAATGGGTGCTCGATAGTGGGTGCACAAACCACATGACTGGAGAGAGGACGATGTTCGAGGAGTATGAAGAACACGATGATCCAAATGAAGGAATCCTCTTTGGAGATAATAGCCGAGGAAAAATCCTTGGCTCCAGTAAAATTGTCATCTCTCCTCAACACACTCTTTCTAGCGTTCTACACATTGATTCTTTAGACTATAACCTCTTGTCCATATCACAACTATGTGACAAGGGTTATAATTGTGTTTTCACTAATGAGGGTGTGAGCGTCCTTAGAAGAAGTGATAACTCAATCGCTTTTAAGGGTGTGCTCAAGGGAAAGCTTTATCTTGTGGACTTTGCCTCGGATAAAGCTCAACTTGACACATGCTTAATGGCAAAAACCAACATGGGATGGCTTTGGCATAGACGGCTGGCCCATGTTGGCATGAGGAACTTACAAAAGCTTCTTAAGGGCGAGCACATCCATGGCTTGAAGAATGTTATCTTCGAAAAAGACAGGCCATGTAGTGCTTGCCAAGCGGGGAAGCAAGTAGGAGCTCAACATCCCTCCAAGAACATCATGACGACAACAAGACCGTTGGAGCTGCTACACATGGACCTTTTCGAGCCAATAACCTACATAAGCATTGGTGGTAACAAATATGGTCTTGTTATTGTTGATGACTTTTCTCGTTTCACTTGGGTGTTTTTCTTGCATGATAAGGGCGAAACCCATGGTGTCCTCAAGAGGTTCTTGAGGATAGCTCAAAATGAGTTCTCCTCAAGAATCAAAGCTATAAGAAGTGACAACGGCACCGAGTTCAAAAACACTCAAGTGGAAGGATTCCTGGATGAGGAAGGCATCAAGCATGAATTTTCAGCTCCATACACCCCTCAACAAAACGGGGTGGCGGAACGGAAGAATAGAACACTCATCGAGATGTCAAGGACAATGCTTGATGAGTACAAGACATCGGATTGGTTTTGGGCGGAGGCGGTTAACACTGCTTGCCACGCCGTCAACCGATTATACCTCCACCGCCTCCTCAAGAAGACTCCCTATGAGCTTCTAGTTGGTAAGAAACCCAATATCTCTTATTTTCGTGTTTTGGGAGCAAGTGTTATATTCTCAACAAGAAGCCTAGGACTTCGAAGTTTGCTTCAAAGTCCGATGAGGGTTTCCTGCTTGGCTATGACTCAAACACTCACGCCTACCGTGTCTTCAACAAAACCTCCGGAATTGTTGAAATAGCACGCGACGTGGTGTTTGATGAAACTAATGGCTCCCAAGTGGAGCAAGTTGATCAAAGTGTGCTAGATCAAGAAGACTCTCCACAAGAAGCACTTAGGAGAATGGCACTTGGAGATGTTCGACCACAAGAACAACTTCAATGCTCAAGTGACCAACAACAAGATGATGCAAGTACTCCTCCACGCGATCAAGTTGTCGACGGTCAAGAAGGACCTCAAAACGACCAAGAAGACGAAAGTCAAGGGGGAGGCATTCATCAAGGGGGAGATCAAGAAGAAGAAGAAGATGATGATGATCCAAGAGCCCAACCTCCACATCCTCGTGTACATCAAAGTGTTCAGCGGGATCACCCTGTTGACAACATACTAGGAGACATTATTAAAGGGGTAATCACTCACTCTCGTGTTGCAATCTTTTGTGAACATTACTCCTTTGTCTCTTCTTTGGAGCCCCATAGGGTTGAAGATGCCTTGAGAGATCCGGATTGGGTGGTTGCCATGCAAGAGGAGCTTAACAACTTCGAGAGGAACAAAGTTTGGGAGCTTGTCAAGCGTCCACAAGCAAATGTTGTAGGCACCAAGTGGGTGTTCCGCAACAAGAAAGATGAACATGGTGTTGTGACAAGGAACAAGGCACGACTTGTGGCCAAGGGGTACTCACAAGTCGAAGGTTTGGATTTTGATGAAACCTTTGCTCCCGTAGCTAGGTTAGAGTCAATTCAAATATTACTTGTCTTTGCCACTCACCATAATTTTAAGCTCTATCAAATGGACGTCAAGAGTGTGTTCCTAAATGGCCCAATCAAGGAGGAAGTATATGTGGAGCAACCACCGGGCTTTGAAGACCAAGAATTCCCAAACCATGTCTTCAAGTTGCGTAAGGCTCTCTATGGCCTCAAACAAGCTCCTAGAGCTTGGTATGAATGTCTTAGAGACTTTCTGATGAGTAGGGTTAGGCCCGATCTTCCGAAAGGTATGTCGATTGGGGTGGAGAACTCGACGTTGATGATCCGCGGCACTCGAGCGGTTCGAGTACCCCTGCAATCACTACACCACGGCTCCGTTGGTTATCAACCGTGCTGCACACGCTTGACCTCGCCAAGAAGGCTAATCCCTGCAAGTGCAATCGAGAACACGAGCAAGAACGTAGAAGACACGATCAGAAATCGCGAAATTGGGGTCTCACAAACCGTAGAACGGCGATTTTATTGATCTAAGCAAAACCCACCGAATATGACCGGCGGCTGCAGTATTTATAGGCTAGGGTTCGACCAAAACACGATTAGACGCGTCCCTAATGGACTCTTACGGGATACAAGGCCCAAAGGCCCGATTCGGTGGCGCAGCACCGGACAGAAATCTGGACTCGACTTGTTTTGACGATTCCCAATGACTCCGGAGGAATTTTGAGGTGGGACCAGAACCATTGGAAAGTTTATCTTCTCCTCTTTCCGTGCATATGTAGAACGTCGAAAACGGAGTCCATATGCCTCCTGGGCGTCTGTTTTAAGGTGGACTGCTCCTGGACTCCGAGTTGAACTCGAGTCCGAGTTGTAAACTATTTCCATCTACTTGTGGACGTCCCAGGTGGTTGTCCACGCTCCCAAGGCCTCCTTCCTTTACTTGTTGATCTTCTCCATTATTCCTAATAACAATTAAATCATCACATAGCAATCTATTCTCAAACTCACATGCAAAAGAAGTTAAGAACGAATTCACCTGCTGATTTAATAACCGTGCCCGTGCTCTTGTGATTGGTCCTTGCAGTTCAATGCGCGTCTCTGCTGTTGTGATGTCCTCATCATCCTCCCCCTCTTGAATTGGAGTCGTCCTCGACTCAAGTTCATCTTCTTCTCCCAAGTACGGTCGCAAATCTGAAATGTTAAATGTAGGACTAACCCCAAAATCGGGAGGCAATTCAAGCTTATATGCATTATCATTAATCTTTTCAACGATCTTAAAAGGACCAGCAGCTCGTGGCATAAGTTTAGATTTTCTCAAGTCGGGAAATCGCTCTTTTCTCAAATGTAACCACACCAAATCGCCCGGTTCAAGTTTTACTTCTTTTCTACCTTTACTACCTGCAATCCTATACTTCTCATTCATCATTTCAATATTTTTCTTTGTAGTTTCATGCATCTTAAGAATGAATTCAGATCGTTGTGTAGCATCCAAATTTATAGTTTCAGAAGGAGGCAAAGGTAGTAAATCAATAGGAGCACGGGGATTGAAACCATACACTACCTGGAATGGACTTACCTTTGTCGTGGAGTGAACGGATCTGTTGTAAGCAAATTCTATATGTGGTAAACACTCCTCCCACAACTTCAAATTTGTTTTCAAGACAGCCCGTAACATAGTGGATAAAGTACGGTTAACTACCTCGGTCTGTCCATCCGTTTGTGGGTGACATGTAGTTGAAAACAGCAACTTGGTTCCCAATTTATACCACAAAGTTCTCCAAAAATGACTTAAAAATTTTGCATCACGATCAGAAACAATGGTATTTGGCACACCATGTAAACGAACAATTTCCGTCATAAATAAATCAGCAATGTGTGAGGCATTATCATTCTTATGACAAGGTATAAAGTGTGCCATTTTGGAAAAGCGATCAACAACTACAAAAATACTATCCCTCCCCCTCTTAGTCCTAGGCAATCCCAAAACAAAGTCCATAGAAATATCCTCCCAAGGTACACTAGGAACAGGAAGAGGCATATAAAGACCATGTGGGTTAAGACGAGACTTAGCTTTGTTGCAAGTAGTGCATCGTGACACGTAGCGCTCGACATCACGCCTCATCTTTGGCCAAAAGAAGTGTGTGGACAACACGTCTTCAGTTTTCTTCACTCCAAAATGTCCCATCAAACCTCCTCCATGTGCTTCCTGCAAAAGCAATAGACGAACGGAGCTAGCTGGAACGCATAGCTTGTTAGCACGATAGAGGAGACCCTCTCGCAGCACATATTTATTCCAAGTTCTTCCTTCTCTACAATTTTCAAAAGCAACTTTGAAGTCCAAATCAGTAGGATATAATGCTTTAATTGTTTCCAAACCGAAGATTTTATGATCAAGTTGGGACAGCATGGTATAATGCCTAGATAATGCATCGGCAATGATATTTTCCTTCCCTTTCTTATGCTTAATGATGTATGGAAACGACTCTATGAACTCAATCCATTTAGCATGTCGTTTATTCAGATTGGTTTGACACTTAAGATACTTCAATGATTCATGATCGGAATGTATGACAAACTCCTTAGACCAAAGATAATGTTGCCAAGTTTGTAATACACGGACTAAGGCATACAATTCCTTATCATAAGTGGAGTAATTCAGAGAAGGACCATGAAGTTTTTCACTAAAGAAAGCAACGGGTTTACCTCCTTGTATGAGAACGCCTCCAATACCAATGCCGCTTGCATCGCATTCTAGCTCAAAGGTCTTGTCAAAATCAGGAAGTTGTAGTAATGGTGCTTGTGTAAGCTTCGATTTGAGAGCATCAAAAGCTTGTTGCTGCTGTTCGCCCCATCGAAATGGAACTCCCTTCTTCGTTAGCTCATGTAGAGGTGCTGCAATGGTGCTGAAATCCCGCACAAAGCGCCGATAAAATCCTGCAAGACCAAGAAAACTACGAACCTGTGTGACGGTAGTTGGGGCTGGCCAGCTGGTGATTGCTTCAATTTTTGCCTCATCCATCTCAATTCCCTGCGAGGAAACGACATAGCCAAGAAACGAGACTCGATTGGTGCAAAAAACGCACTTTTCGAGGTTACCAAACAAACGTGCATCTCTCAAAACAGTAAAAACAGCACGTAAATGATCAAGATGTTCATCATATGACTTGCTGTAAATGAGGATATCATCGAAGTAAACCACCACAAATTGTCCAATGAAAGCACGTAAAACCTCGTTCATTAATCGCATAAAGGTGCTGGGTGCATTAGTTAAACCAAAAGGCATGACTAACCACTCATAAAGTCCAAACTTGGTTTTAAATGCAGTTTTCCATTCATCTCCTAGTGCCATTCTAATTTGGTGGTAACCACTACGCAAGTCAATTTTTGTGAAGATGATAGCACCACTCAATTCATCAAGCATGTCATCTAATCGAGGAATAGGATAACGATATCGAATGGTGATGTTATTAATCGCTCGACAATCAACACACATGCGCCAACTACCATCTTTCTTAGGAACCAAAAGAACAGGAACGGAACAAGGGCTAAGGCTTTCACGAATGTACCCGCGGTCCAAAAGATCTTGGACTTGTCGCTGAATTTCCTTAGTTTCTTGTGGATTCGCCCTGTAAGCTGCACGATTTGGCAAACTTGCTCCTGGAATCAAATCGATCTTGTGTTCAATGCCTCTCATCGGTGGTAAACCAGGGGGTATCTCGGAGGGAAACACATCCTCAAACTCCTGCAAAAGGTTAGCAACAGCAGGGGGCAATGCAATAGACAATTCATGAAGTGAAAACATGGCTTCTTTGCAAACTAAAGCATAGCACATCCCCTTAGCATCGAATAAATCAGCAAGTTCAGATTTAGTTGCGAGCAATGATGGTGATTTTAACTTAATAACTTGCTGTTTTTCAGATTCTAATTTAGTTGCTTTGCCCTCACGAATTTTACTCTTCTCAAAATGCACAATTTCAGCAGGAGTCATGGGGAGCAAAGTGATTTTCTTTCCCTTATGCATGAGAGTATATTTATTGGTTCTACCATGATGAATAGCATCTGTATCAAATTCCCAAGGACGACCCAATAAAAGAGAACAAGCATCCATAGGAACAACATCAAAATCAGCAAAATCATGGTATGAACCAATTGAAAAATGGATTCTCGCTGTTTGTGTTACCCGAACCTTACCGCTGTTGTTGAACCATTGAATGTGGTACGGATGAGGGTGTGCTCTTGTTGTCAAACCGAGTTTCTTGACGACGTCCGTGTTTACCAAGTTATTGCAGCTACCTCCATCAATTATAGTGTGTACACGGCAGTCCTTGACGACGAGAAACATGTGGAAGAGGTTGTGTCGTTGTAGCTTGTCGTCGGTCTCCACTTTGGAGCTCAAGGCACGCTGCACAATGATGCTCCTATAGTTCTCCGTCGCCGCTGCACCAAGTACCTCTTCTTCGGTGTGTTCGTCATTTGGATCTGTAAAGTCAGTAGCAAGAGAATATTCATCTTCAACATCCGAAGTACTATCATACCCGCCATCGTCGCGTGCTATGTATGCTCGTTTGCTCGGGCAATCTCTCATCATATGACCAAGTCCCTGGCAGCGGTGACACTTAATGTCAGAAGTACGACCCGTAGAAGGAGTGGACGACGAAGGCTTGAATGATGTCGCCTTGCTGCCTTCCGGCACGCGAGAAGGTGGAGCAGCAGGTATAGTTCGTTGGCCGCCATTGGGTGGTGTAGTCGCTGCACGGGGGGCCGAAGATGGTGCTGTTTTGGATGGTGTAGTTGCTGCACGCGGCGTGAAGTTGCTCCTCGTGCGTTGTTGCTGTTGTTGTCGGCCCTGCAATTCTTTTTCTGCCAACATAGCAAGCTGAAACAATCTGTTAACAGTATCATATTCTTTGTAATCAACAATGTCCTGAATTTCACGCCTCAACCCCCCATAGAAACGAGCTATTTTATCATCCATGTCCTCCACTACCCCACAACGCAGCATACCCTTTTGTAACTCTTGATAATACTCCTCTACGGACATGTTACCTTGGTCTAAACGCTGCAATTTTTTGCGAAGGTCCCGCTGAAAAGATGGAGGAACAAATCGAACACGCATAGCTTCCTTTAATCTATCCCATGTTGGAGGATCAGTTCTAGTTTTAACAAGTTCATTCCACCATATGATAGCAAAGTCCTTAAACTCACTAGTGGCTTGACGAACTCTATGTTGTTCAGGAACAAGATGGGAATTAAATTTTTGCTCTACTGTCATCTCCCAATCAAGATAAGCCTCAGCATCAAAAGCACCAGAAAAAGAGGGTATAGTAAATTTCACTTTAGCAAAAGGATCATCAGGAGGGCGGTTATAATTGTTATGATTATTACCTCCCATACCTCGACGATAAAGTGGCAGTCTTGGCTGATTACTGTGATCTTCCAGTTCATCATAAGCATTGTCTTCTTGTCTTCCAGCGAGAGGCAACCGAGCCTCAAAAGTATTCATCCGAAGAGCAAGGTCATCCAGTTTGCGAGTCAAGTTCGCCAATGACTCCTCCGTTGATGCGTTGTATTTGGCGAACATATCACGTAACTCAACATGTTGAACACATTCGTCATTATTTTCTTCTCCTGCCATTGTTAGAAGGAAACAAAAGACAACAAAAAAATGTTATCCCTATCAACTACAGTGACAATGTGGAAGGTGGAAGAAAAGAATCTCTCTCGCTCAAGCGTCTTACCACGGTCTTACAAGTGTTCTTACCGACACAGCAGGTGGTGTGGACGGTGAGATGAACCAATGAAGCGTGGGGTGATTGCAAAGGTACCTGTTATGCTCAAGAGAAAGGTGGAGCTTGGATGGTATAATATGGTGGCTAATAAGCAGAAAATCGTTAACAGCTAAACAAAGTTGAATAAGTATTCAATGTAGGAAACTGTTGCTGGTCAACTGAGTGCCCTAGAGCCTAGCACAACACAAGGAAGTATCAAGGCAAAAGAAAGACAGAATGATATAACCAAACAAACAGCACCAAGTGGTATAGGCCAATTGCTTTAATATGCGTGCTCTTCACTTTTTTTTTTGTAATATTTTTGTTGATATTTTTTCTTTACTCAGTAGCAAAAATATAGGAAGCACACAAATTTGCAGCTCAATTGGATGTAATATACGGCCTATAGAAAATCAAGAAGGTTCTTTAAAATTCGTGCTGAAACTTCGGAGGCCGGATAGCCTATCTTCCGAGGGGAATTTGGGCAATCTAATTTCGCCGAACGTGGCTACGCAGCGGAAAATCAGATGCGAAATTTCGCGTAGATGAATTTGAAAAAAAAATCGCCCGATTTCGAGTTCGTATGCGAAAGTTATGGCCGTTTTAAGGTAGGCTGTCCGAGTTACGTTTTTTTGGATGTTGATTCCAACTCGGTTTGAGAACAGAACTCGCAAACGGATACGAAAACGATCGGGAATTTGCACAGCAACTAATGGGGTGGTGTGTGATGATTCAAGGATGAATGGCACAAATATTTGTCACCTAATCTAGGGCTGGCGATGCGGGAGTTCACGCAAGGCGGCTAGCTAGGGCAAACCGATGAATGTAGCGGATCGGTTTGTTATTTAGGGATTGTGGAATAGGTGTCGAATAGCAAGAAAACAAGGACGAAACACGATAATTAGGACCAAAAAAACACAAAGCTAAACCAGCAACAAGACTCAACCACACGAATGCAAACTCAACAATGCAAACTGAAAAACGAAACTGCAGGCACTATAGTCTGAGAAGCGGTAAAAACGATCTAATTTTTTTTTGTGGCTTTTTTGTGGACTCTAGGTACGAACCAAAATCGATCTAATGGAAGGAAGGAAAACAAAGATACCTCACGGGCAACCTGGAAATCTGATACCAATTGATGAGTAGGGTTAGGCCCGATCTTCCGAAAGGTATGTCGATTGGGGTGGAGAACTCGACGTTGATGATCCGCGGCACTCGAGCGGTTCGAGTACCCCTGCAATCACTACACCACGGCTCCGTTGGTTATCAACCGTGCTGCACACGCTTGACCTCGCCAAGAAGGCTAATCCCTGCAAGTGCAATCGAGAACACGAGCAAGAACGTAGAAGACACGATCAGAAATCGCGAAATTGGGGTCTCACAAACCGTAGAACGGCGATTTTATTGATCTAAGCAAAACCCACCGAATATGACCGGCGGCTGCAGTATTTATAGGCTAGGGTTCGACCAAAACACGATTAGACGCGTCCCTAATGGACTCTTACGGGATACAAGGCCCAAAGGCCCGATTCGGTGGCGCAGCACCGGACAGAAATCTGGACTCGACTTGTTTTGACGATTCCCAATGACTCCGGAGGAATTTTGAGGTGGGACCAGAACCATTGGAAAGTTTATCTTCTCCTCTTTCCGTGCATATGTAGAACGTCGAAAACGGAGTCCATATGCCTCCTGGGCGTCTGTTTTAAGGTGGACTGCTCCTGGACTCCGAGTTGAACTCGAGTCCGAGTTGTAAACTATTTCCATCTACTTGTGGACGTCCCAGGTGGTTGTCCACGCTCCCAAGGCCTCCTTCCTTTACTTGTTGATCTTCTCCATTATTCCTAATAACAATTAAATCATCACATAGCAATATATTCTCAAACTCACATGCAAAAGAAGTTAAGAACGAATTCACCTGCTGATTTAATAACCGTGCCCGTGCTCTTGTGATTGGTCCTTGCAGTTCAATGCGCGTCTCTGCTGTTGTGATGTCCTCATCACTTTCTAATTGAAAATGGTTTTAAGATAGGAAAAGCTGATTACACTCTATTTACAAAGCACTTCACTGATGATCTCTTTGTGTGCCAAATATATGTCGATGACATTATATTTGGTTCTACTAACAAAGTGTTTTGTGATGAGTTTTCAAAGATTATGACAGAAAGATTTGAGATGTCCATGATGGGGGAGTTGAAGTTCTTTTTAGGTTTCCAAGTCAAGCAACTCAAAGAAGGCACGTTCATAAGTCAAACAAAGTACACTCAAAACATATTGAAGAAGTTTGACATGGACAAGGCCAAACCCGTTAAGACTCCTATGGCGACGAATGGACACTTAGACCTCAACGAAGATGGTCCAAGTGTGGACCAAAAGGTATATCGTTTCATGATTGGCTCCCTGTTATATCTTTGTGCATCTAGACCGGATATCATGCTTAGTGTGTGTATGTGTGCACGGTTTCAAGCTGCACCAAAGGTGTGTCATTTGACCGCCGTGAATAGAATTCTTAGATATCTAGTTCACACACCGAGCCTAGGACTTTGGTACCCCAAAGGATCCAAGTTCAACCTCATTGGTTATTCCGATGCGGATTATGCGGGGTGCAAAGTTGATAGAAAGAGCACATCCGGGACATGACAATTCTTGGGTAGATCATTAGTGTCTTGGTCCTCTAAGAAACAAAATTCCATTGCTCTCTCCACAGCCGAAGCGGAGTACGTCTCAGCTGGAAGTTGTTGTGCACAACTTCTGTGGATGAGACAAACTCTAAGGGATTATGGTATAAACTTGTGCCATATCCTTCTCCTATGTGACAATGAGAGTGCCATCAAAATAGCCCATAATCCAGTTGAGCATTCAAGGACCAAACACATAGACATTAGACACCACTTCTTGAGAGATCATTCCTTAAAGGGGGATATAGTGATTTCCCATGTGAGAACCGAGAACCAACTAGCCGACATATTTACCAAGCCACTAGATGAGAAGCGATTTTGTGAGCTTAGGAGTGAGCTCAATATATTAGATTCTCGAAATGTGGCTTGAAACATGCACATATGAATGCTTACTTATGCCTTGTTCAAAACAATGCATGTGGTTGGAAAATTCATCTCTATCTCAATTTTCTCCAAAATATTTGAAAAACTAGTGACTTTGTGAGTCATGGTCATAGTTTGAATGTTGATTGCTTACTGACCATATTCACAAGGTTTTGTTGTGCAATATGTCCATAAGGATCTTTTATAGTGGCTAAAACTCAAATATATATGTTTTCAGCCTCCTCGGACCGGACTAGTCCGCCCTATGGCCGAACAAGTCCGGATCCGGACTGGCCGGGTCTGGTCCGCTGATCGGACTAGTCCAGCTCCCCTACCGGACTAGTCCGGCCCCTGGGGACTTAAACCTCCCCAAGAAGCGGCCGACCCCTCCACTTCCTCATCTAGACCTTTCTCTCTTCCACGCGCGTGAAACCGCCTTCTTTCGATGATTTTCGATTCCAACCACCAAAAACCGATTCCAATTTGTGCATTGGACTCCTTGGAGGCAAGGGGGACCTTTCCCAAACATTCTCGACGCGATCCCTCCCCGATCTTGTCGATTCTTCAAGATTTAAAGAGGTATTCCTCCTTCTTCAAAAACTAGCCTCATTCTTAATTCATTAAGTTTTTGGTAGATGCCCCTTCATTAAAGTTGTTTCTAGTGACCTTGTGATCATAGCCTAGGAGTATTGCGACTTGATTCCAAATGTCTCGAAAAACCGTTAGAGTTAGGGTTTAGCCTGTGCAACCCGGACTAGTCTGGTGCCAGGCGGACTAGTCCGCATGGCAGACTAGTCCGCCTTTGGGGTGGACAAGTCCGGTCTGCACAGGTCAAACTCACACTTTGGCTGTGTTTCGTGAATTTTTTTGCATTATTCCAACTCCTTGACCTTCTATCTTATGGACTTATTCTTTTTAGCTAAAATGGCCGCTCCTCGCCGTTCTGCTTCTCCCCCCCCCCCACTGACCCCGAGTGGGAGGCGGAGCAACTTCATCTCGCCGAAGAGCAAGCAAGACCCGAAGTTGAGGCTGCGGAGAAGTATCTCGAGCAGCATGCAAGAGAGCAAGCAGCAAAGAAGCAACAAGCTGCTCGGGCCGCCGCATTGGCCAACGACGAGGATGAAGCAATGGCTCGGGCCATTGAGGAGTCACGGAAGATCTCCGAAAGAAGAAGCGAGAGGAGCGTGAAGCTCACAACTCTCAGGCTGCTGCTGCTCAAGTCTCCAAGAGGAAGAGACTTGTGACACTTGGAGAGAAGGACAAGGGCAAGGAACCAGCACAAGAAGACACTGCTGAACGCCGGATCGAGAGAGATCTAAAGAAGGGCAGGGCCCCGGCTCCTGCTGAGCCAAAGAAAAGGAAGCCCTCGGTGAAGGCCTCGGCTGCGAAAGCAAAAGGCATTGCTGTCAAGGAGAAGGGGAAAGCCAAACCGATTGGTCCCCTAGAAGTGCACACTCCCGAGAGGAATCCCAACAGGCAGCGTGACATAGCTGCAAATATCTTTCATGGAAAGGGAGCTGAGAAAGCAAGAAGGCTCCAGACGGACAAGGTATATAAGTATGAAAGGAGCACCACTGACCCTCGGTTTTGGTGCGACTTTCATTGTGATTACTACCGTCTGGTCTACCAAAGCATGAAGAAGCCTGTGATTGAAGCACAGTGGGTAGACTGGGAGTACATGGCAAAGAAGCAACACTCTGCATTTGATGCCGTCATTGAAGCTGCTGAGCGTCATGAGCTCAAGGAGATCATGGGGTTCAAATATGTCTGGAACGTCGAAGTGATCCTGCAATTTTACTCCACTATCTACTTCACCACCTCAAGTGACCGAAGGATCATATGGATGACGCATGGCGAGCAATACTCAATCACTTATGCGGAGTTTGCCAAGATTCTAGGGCTTGAGGCACATCTGGATCATGAGATCATCATCTCTAACCTCAAGGCCGTGGACCGTGATGAGTTGGCATACATGTACCCCAGTCATATCCAATACAGTGCCGAACATGCTCGCAACATCAAGCCCTTCTACAGCATCATGAACAGGATCCTCAGAAGGACAATAGCACCAAAGGATGGTGATGCTGGGGTGATTCAAGGAAACTTGAGGCACTTGCTACTTCTTGTTGATGGGGAGGAGAAATTCAACCTCGTCGATTACATTTTCGACGATATCTTCAACATCTTGCATACCCCCAATCGTGCTTGCGGGTATGCTCCCTACATTATGTGCCTCATAGAGAAGGTGTCGGGCTTGTCCTTTGTCAAGGACGTGTCGCATCGCCTGCTTCATCCTCAGCAGCCTACAAATGTGTCGGCTCCTCCACGCCGGAAGAATGCAGATCCTCCATCTCGCCCCGTGGTGCCTCCTTCTCCGCCTCCGCCTCAATCGATGAGCGCTTTCTTCAAGTGCTTCAAGGCGATCTTCACTTCCTACCAAAAGCAAGAGATCCGGGCTCAGAGGGCACACAAGCGCCAAGAAAAGTACCTTAAGGCGGTGTGCGACAAGCTGGAGGTCCCAATGTCCTCTCCGGAAGTGAGTGACGGGGAGATCACTCCTTTCCCCAACTTCACCGCCGACGAGCTCGCCCAGCTCCAAGAGGACAGAAGCTCTTCCCAGGAAGCTCCTTCGGCTCGAGCCTCCGACGATGACGATGAGGATCAAGAGGACCCGGAGGCCATGGAGAGCGACTCCCGCGACGACGACGATGACGTGGAAGACGACGACTAGACTTCGAGGTCGTGTTTCACCTCTTCTTTTCCCTTTTTGGTGTCTTGATGCCAAAGGGACAGAGATAGTTGGGAGTTAGTTGGGAGTCAGTCGGGAGAGATAGTCAATATGGGGGAGTGTTAGAAAGGTTTGGCAAGGGTACTTAGGTGTGGAGAGTCCATGGACATGTTGCACTCCTTTATTGTAATATCTATGTTATGTCAAACGCTTAAATTTGTGCAAGACTATGCTCTTAATGTTCAATATCACATATGATGTTTTAATTGTCTATCTTTTAATCATATTCATGCCTGTTATGTCTTGTCACAAATTGTTGAGCACAACACGTAGGCACCCCACCATAACGTGTGTGTGTATGAAGGACTTCCTCAATCTCTCTTTTATGATGCATTCATTGAGGGGGAGTCACTCATACACCCGCACGTTATGAAAACCACAAATTTACACTCTTATATGTGAAGACTTAATGTGTTGTCATCAATCACCAAAAAGGGGGAGATTGAAAGTGCATCTAGGATCCCCGTGGGTTTTGGATGATTGATGACGACAATTAAGTGACTAATGAGCTCAGTGATCTTAAGCACAGGTGTGGACTAAGTGGAAGCACAATCCCTCAAAAAGGAAAAAGATGGAAATGGCGATGTCAACTCGAAAAGGGAAACTAGGGTTTCTAGTGTGTCGAGTTTAGACTAGCCAAATTTGTGTGAGGATGTGTGTGTAAAGTGCATTGAGATCAAGTTGGGAGCTCAAAGCGGTTTAGAGGTCAAACCTATGGAGAGAAGAGAGTTAGAAGTAGTCTGGCAGTAGGGTCGGACTAGTCCGTGCAGGAGGTCGGACTAGTCCGCCCCTGGCCGGCCAAGTCGATCTTGGGCCGGACCAGAAGGGTCTGACTAAGATCGGACTAGTCCATATTGGGACGGACTAGTCCGGGCAGCCGTGAGTGGGTTTTGGGTCTAAGTCCCAAAGCCACAGACTTGTCCGTTTTAGTCCGGACCAAGAGGTCCTGACTAAGATTGGACTAGACCGCCCTTGGGTCCGGACTAGTCCGGGTTTGAGAGGAGACTGCGTTTCAAGACTAAGTCTGGGAAGGCCGGACTAGTCCGCCCATGGGGTCGGTCTAGTCCGTGGTCTTCAGACTAGTCCGTTTTCGCACGGAACAAAAGGTCCTGTGTGAGATCGGACTAGTCCGGTGAGGGCCGGACTAGTCCGGTGTTGAAGTGACCGTTTGAATTTGAAGTTTGGCGGGTAGTGTGATGATTGCCGCGCAGTGCGACAGTTGTCAGGGGCGTCAGTGGTCCCCTAGGCCGGACTAGTCCGGGCTGTAGGCCGGACTAGTCCGCCCTTCTACTGAAGTCAGCAGTATGGGCTTGGGACCTCTATAAATAGAGGTCCCCTGGGTTCATTTGAACCAATCCTTTGAGCAAACTGAAACCCTAGCGCCGCCACAGCAACCTTGAGCCTCCAAAAGCCTCCTTCTTGCCTACATTCCTATAAAACTAATTCTTTTGTGGATTAGGGTTTGGTGAGGTGAAGAAGAGGAAGAACACCGCTCTTTGGCTCTCGGTTTGATCTCTTGCACTTTGTGAATCTTTGTGATCTGTGACTTGAGTTAATCCTTGTGATTTGCAATTGTAATTGTGGTGGGAGCCTCAGATTGTGAGAAGCCCCAACGAATCTTGTATTCATTCTTTGTGATAGTGGAGAACCAAGTTAGGCCCGTGCGCTAAACTTGGTGAGGGAAGGGTTGTTGAACCCGGTCCTTTGTGGACTCCTCAACGGGGATGTAGATTCCTTGTGTGGGATCGAACCTCGGGATAAAATCCTCGTGTCACTTGTGTTCTTAGCTTTCATTCATCATATATTGCTTCTAGTGTTAAGCTTTGCCCGTTTTAGTCATCACCTTTGCTATATTGTGATCCTTAGCTTCATACTTGCCATATAACTTGTTAAGGCTCACTAAGTTATTCTAACAAACTTTGCATCACAAGAATTGGACCAAAATATGTTAGAAACCCCTTTTAGGTTTTTCCCTGTAGGTGGACCGGACTAGTCCGCCCCTGGACCGGACTAGTCCGCCCCCTGTGTATTAATCTTGTTTTATTAAGTCATTTCAGGTCAGTTAGCCTATTCACCCCCCCTCTAGGCAACTTTCACTACGAAGACAGTGAAGTTGACTAATGATGAAGGGATCACCGTAGAATTTGAAGCATCTCAACACGCACCGAAGCAATTGGAGCTGAATCATATGGACGGTGCCGCAATTGAGGAGATTCCAGTGGTGTGCGAATTTTTGGATGTGTTTTTGGACGAGTTGCCAGGTATGCCACCTGATTGAGACATTGAGTTTGTTATTGATTTAATACCTGGAACTGCACCTATAGCTAAGAGGCCGTATAGGATGCCTCCTAAGGAATTAGCAGAGCTCAAGAAGCAGATTCAAGAGCAACTAGATAAAGGTTTTATTCCCCCAAGCTCTTCACCTTGGGGAGCACCCGTTCTTTTCATGGATAAGAAGGATGGGTCGCAAAGGATGTGTGTGGATTACCAAGCTCTCAATGAGGTGACAATCAAGAACAAGTATACCTTGCCCCGTATAGAGGACTTGTTTGATCAGATGAAGGGTGCTTGTGTCTTCTCCAAGATTGATTTGAGGTCAGGCTATTTCCAAATGAAGATTAGACCATCGGACATACCCAAGACAGCTTTCAGGACATGATATCGATCCTATGAGTATACTGTTATGTCCTTTAGATTGACCAATGCACCTGCACACTTTATGTACCTCGTAAATAAGGTCTTCATGGAGTACTTGGATAAATTTGTTGTGGTGTTCATTGATGATATTATGATCTACTCGAAGGATGAGAAGGAGCATGAGGAACACTTGAGGCTTACGTTGTGAAAATTAAGAGAACACCAGTTGTATGCCAAGTTCAGCAAGTGCCAGTTTTGGTTAAGGGAGGTGTCATTTTTTGGTAGTATCATCTCAGGAGGAGGAGTATCGATTGACCCAGGAAAAGTGAGAGATGTGTTAAAATGGGAGCCACCGCAAAACGTAAAGGAAATAAGGAGTTTTCTTGAAATGGCTGGATATTACCATCGATTCATCAAGGACTTTTCCAAGATAGCCGAGCCAATGACGGAATTGCTAATGAAGGGAAAGGCTTTCCGATGGACTGAAGCTTGTCAAAACAGTTTTGAGGAGCTAAAGAAGAGGTTAACTACAGCCCCAATTTTGGTTTTGCCGGATGTAAGCAAAAGTTCCGACATATATTGTGATGCGTCGAGACAAGGGCTTGGATGTGTGCTCATGCAAGAAGGTCAAGTGGTTGCATATGCATCGAGAATTTCCTTATTGAAGAAACATGAGCAGAATTTCCCAACGCATGATTTCAAACTTGCAGCCATAGTACACGCATTGAAGATTTGGAGACACTACATCCTTGGTCATAGGTGTAAAATTTATACGAATCATGAGAGTCTTAAGTATATTTTCACGCAAACGGATCTGAATTTGAGGCAACGAAGATGGTTGAAGCTTATCAAAGATTATGATTTGGGAATCAACTATCATCCAGAGAAGGCTAATGTTCTGGTCGATGCATTGAGTAGGAAAGGAGTAAGTCATCAACTCACAGTTCGAGAGTTACCATCCGAGTTATGTAAGGAGTTTGAACGGTTGAATCTCGGATTTGTAAATAAGATGGGGATGATGGAGTTAAATCCGATCTTGGAGCAAGAAATTCGAGAGGGCAAGACCAAGGATGAGGAAATTCAGGAGATTAAAGAGAGGACCAAGGAGGGAAGAGAATTCAAGTTTGATGAGGATGAACATGGTACCTTATGGCTCGGAAAAAGGATTGTCGTGCATAATGTGAAGCATATTCAGGAGACAATAATAAAGGAGGCACATGACTTGCCATACTCAATCCATCCCGATTGTACAAAGATGTACAAGGGCTTGACGACATGTTATTGGTGGGCTAGCATGAAAAAGGACATAGCTGAATATGTAGCATTGTATTATGTGTGCCAACGAGTCAAGGCAGAACACCAAAGGCCAGCCGGATTATTGCAGCCATTGAAGATCTCAAAATGGAAGTGGGAAGAGATCAATATGGACTTTATAGTTGGATTTCTATGTACCCAATCCGGATATGACTCAATTTGGGTAATTGTGGATCGTTTAACTAAGTCAGCTCATTTTATTCCTATCAAGACCACCTATACCACCGCGAAGCTAGTAGAATTGTATATGGGGCACATTGTGTGTCGACATGGAGTACCAAAGAAGATAGTATCGGATAGAGGTTCTCAACTTACCTACAGGTTTTGGCAGAAATTGCATGAAGCATTGGGAACCAGGTTCAATTTTAGTTTAGCATATCACCCTCAGACGGATGGACAAACTAAGAGGACCAATCAGATTGTGGAGGACATGTTAAGATCTTGCACTTTGAAGCATGGGAAAAATTGGGACAAGAGCTTACCATATGCAGAATTTTCATACAACAATAGTTACCAAGCAAGTTTGAAGATGTCACCATATGAGGCACTATATGGGAAGAAGTGTAGGACACCCTTGTTTTGGAATGAGACAGGAGAAACTCAAGTATTTGGTCCGGGTGTGCTACTAGAAGCTGAAAAACAAGTTCAGGTTATTCGCAAAAACTTGAGCGCGGCTCAATCAAGGCAAAAAGGCTATGCGGATAATAGGAGAAGGAAATTAGCCTTTGAAATAGGAGACTTTGTTTACCTCAAGGTGTCACCAATGAGAGGTCATAAGAGGTTTAACATAAGAGGCAAGCTAGCACCTTGATACATTGGACCATTCAAGATTCTGGACAAAAGAGGAGAGGTAGGATAAAAGTTGGAGATGTCAGCTCATTTATCAGATGTTCATGATGTCTTTCATGTTTCCCAGCTCAAGAAGTGCTTGAGAGTGCTGGAAGAACAAGTTCCAATGGAATAATTGGAATTAGAGGCAGATTTGACTTATGCCGAACAACTGGTCAAAATCTTGGAAACCAAGGAGAGAGTCACAAGAAACAAGGTTATCATATGGTGTAAAGTTCAATGTAAACATCATACAGAATCGGAAGCAACATGGGAGCTAGAAGATGATCTCAAGAAGGAATTCCCCTATCTTTTCTCTTCCGCGTCGAATCTCGAGGGCAAGATTCATTTTAAGGGGGTAAGTTTGTAACACCCTCATTTTCATGCATCATGCCCTGCATCCATCATTAGACATTAATCCACATAAAAAGGAATAAGTTTAAAATGAATTTAGAGTTTAACCTCACTTAAGAATTCTGGAAAGTGCGGAGTAGTCCGATTTCTCTCTGACTTCAAACGGACTTGTCCGTTTTTTGTGGACTAGTTTGTTTTTACCTCTGGACACTTTCGTACTTGTACGGTCCTGTGCAGACTAGTCTGGTGTTCCAATTCCTTGAAAATTTTGCTAAGTCCCTGTACTTGTCCAGACTAGTCCGATGTTCCAGCGGACTTGTCCGTTTTTCCCTCTGACTAAAGTCAGACTTGTCCGATTTTTGGCCAGACTTGTCTGTTTTTCCCCTCTGGATAAGTTCAGACTTGTCTGACATCCAGTTCGGACTTGTCCGATTTCTCTCTGTCCAACTTTGGACTAGTCCGGCCCTTTTCGAACTTGTCCGATAAATCGCGACTCCGAGTTGATCTCTTGTTTCACGACTTCTTTCTTGGTTTTTACGTTAAGTGGGCATATGGATGTTGTGCCTAACTCTTTTAGATCCCATGTGGGACTCTAAACCGACCCCTACTCACCTCAAACTCGAAATCTATCTAACCCTGGCCTCCACCTCTATATAAACAACCCCACCCCTTGGCTTGACATCTATTTGCCACTTTTGCACCTCACCCAAACCCTAGCTCATTAGTAGCCGCCACCAAGGAGGGAGAAGGAGATCTAGAGCAAGGAGAAGAAGAGGAAGAAACGAAAGAGGATCAAGATCTCCATCAACTTCGAGTTCTTCGTCAACAATCCACTATCAAGTTCTTCATCAATCCTAGATCATCAAGATCCAAGTGTTGCCTCCAAGATCCTTGATTCATTGGAGTTCTAAACACCTAGTATACCTTCTATTCTCTTTTCCTTACGTGAATTCAACCCCAGATCTCCAAATTCACGTCGATTTAGAAAACCCTAATCTGCTGTTCCTTTGCAGTGCGGACTAGTTTTGATAACCATGGTAATTGATTAATAAACATTAAAGGCAACTTATTAACTAGTTTTGCTTCGCATTTGCATTAATCATGCATGTCATGTCATATTGAGTGATATATGTGCATCTATTGATTGTGATTCCTGTCTTGTATGTTTATTGTGCGGATTAGACGGATTTGCGCTAGAGAGCATTGCGGAGGATCTCCAGCACCAAGATTTTGACGGCTTTGACCCGAACCAATCCCAAGAGCAAGGCAAGTGTCCTTGAAAATATTGATCCTGTTTTGAAAATAAATCTTTTGTTTGCAAACTGCATGCTTGTGTCAATTTGACGGGTATCCTATGGTAGGAAGTTTACTAGCTTTGTTTAACCACCCTTGTTACCTGGAATTTATGGTAGAGAGTCGGGATGGGATTTTTTACCTTTTTGCTTCGCTTAATTAATTGAGATAAAAAACAACTATATCACTTAACTTAATTATGCATTAATGAGATTATGATTAATATGAGCTGGTTAATATGATATGGTAATGGGTGATCTAAGAAAGCCTTGTATGTGGATGGGTTGGATGTTATGGCGGTTTGCTTGCTTTAGATCTAAGCACCGGTTCGTGCGAGAATAAACCAGGACTACAGTTCCAACATGAGGCCAAGTATGAGTGCGACGTAGCTGATTAATTAGGGCTTTACCAGTGCTGTTTGGACCATTAAGGATGCTTGGGGAAGGGGTAGTAGGATTGGGTTTGTTGATGATTTGTGGAACTATCCTGGGATCTGAATGGCTCAAGACGTGGCCCTTGGTTGAAGATGTGCTCAGTTGGAGGCATCGCCATCGATGAAACCTCAGTGGGGTCTGAATAGGCTAGTAATCCCTCTGTAGAGGCTATTTTGTGATCTCTTGGCCATACACCAAAGGAAGTGTAATTGGCGTAAGGGAGGTTCCTCATTCGCCGACGGGTGATGAAATCACAAACACATGGGTAAAGTGGTACAAACTCTGCAGAGTCTAATAAAACTATCATAATAGTCGTGTTCCCGGTTATGAGCGTTTGGATGACCTACATGATTAGAGGGTACGTGGGATTCGGGATGGTTATGGTTAACAATGTGGTTATGGTTGGTTATAAATTAAATTATGATTTTGATTATGCTTATTGGTAATGAGAAATCTAGAATATGGATTATGGTAATGAATATGGACTGGTATTATGATAATTACATGGTTTATGATGGGTTTACTTCACATACATATAATATGTTGCTTTTCAAATGTTTTAATGTACTTTTCAGCACTTAGCCATTATTATATTCGTCATTTGAATCAGCTACATGTCATTCTTTCCACACTTGCTGAGTACAACATGTACTCACCCTTGCAATTCCCTACTAGCGGTTGTAGGTTAGGATTGGGAGTTTAATGATGATAATGCAGAGTTCTAAGCCGTGTCTACCGTCAGCTTTGCCTGTGGAGTGTTGGAGTTGTGCTATCCCTTTGCTTAGTTTTCTTATTTAATTTATTTTCACTGCATTAGTTCAAACTTGTCATTAATTTTCCTTAGAGCTTGTATTCGAGGATATTATGAATTGTGTAATAAAAGTGGTTAATTAATCTTGTTCTGTGGTAATTTTCTGTATACTCTTTTGTGATTGCACTCGTGTATGTGTGTTGAATGTCCTGGGCACACATATACTGCACTTGGTTCATTTTTGAAACTGGGTGTCACAAGGTCCGGATCCATATCCGCAGGGGGAGAACATCTTCGTTGAAGATGAAGAAGAAGTGGAGCTGCTGCCTGAAAATTTAGTAGCTCATGATATTGTTTCAGCTCCGGATGTTGATTCACAACCAGCACCAATGACTACCATTGCTGGTTCAGATCGTCCTCAAGTCACAAGCTCATCGATTTGCGATGAACATGAAGAACAAGGAGCTTGTGGAGTGTCTACTCCTCTCTGGATTCTCAAAAGTCATCCTCCACAACAAATCATTGGAAGCTTGCACGAACGAGTCACACAGTTCAGGTTTTGCGATCAAAACTCTCACGCTCATTCTAATTTTGTTGCTTCTTTTGAACCTAAAAATATATCACACGCACTCACTAATGAATCTTGGATTATTGCCATGCAAGAGGAGTTAGAAAATTTTGAAAGAAATAATGTTTGGAAACTTGTACCTGCACCTCAAGGTCATTCCCTAATCAGAACTAAATGACTGTTTAAAATTAAACAAAGTGAGGATGGGGTTGTGGTTAGGAATAAGGCTAGGTTGGTTGCTCAGGGTTTCACACAAATTGAAGGTCTAGATTTTGATGAAACTTTTGCTCCTGTTGCTAGATTAGAAGCCATAAGAATTTTGTTAGCTTTTGCTGCATCTAATAGTTTCAAGTTATATCAAATGGATGTTAAAAGTGCTTTTCTTAATGGCTACATAGATGAGAAAGTTTATGTCAAGCAACCACCGGGTTTTGAAAATCCAGATTTTTCTAATCATGTTTACAAACTGTCCAAAGTCTTGTACGGTCAAACAAGCCCCTAGAGCATGGTATGATAGGTTAAAAACATTCTTCCTTGAGAAGGGGTTTACCATGGGCAAGGTGAGTAAAACTCTTTTTGTTCTTAAGCATTGCAATGACTTATTATTTGTTCAAGTGTATGTGGATGATATTATCTTTTGTTGTGCCTCCCATGATCTTGTGTCCAAGTTTTCAGCTACGATGAGTTGAGAATTTGAGATGAGTATGATGGGAGAACTCACATACTTTTTGGGGCTACAAATCAAGCAAACCAAGGAAATTACCTTTGTGCATCAAATAAAGTATACAAGAGACCTTCTCAAGCATTTGAACATGGACAAAAGCAAGCCTCTTTGGACACCAATGGGTACATCTACGACACTTGAACTTGATGAAGATGGTGACCCAGTCGATCAAAAAGAATATCAAAGCATGATTGGATCACTTTTGTACCTCACGGCGTCAAGACCGGGCATACAATTCAGCGTATGTCTTTGTGCATGATTTCAAGCTTCCCCACATATTTGACATCGTCAAGCCGTCAAAAGAAGTCTCAGGTACTTACATGGAACTCAAGAATTTGGCATTTTTCTTCCTTATTCCTTAACTGTTACTTTGAAAGCTTTTTCGGATGCTAATTTTGGGGGTTGTAGAATTGATAGGAAAAGTACATTGGGTGCATGTCATTTTCTTGGTAATTCACTTGTTGCTTGGTCCTCTAGAAAACAAAACTCAGTTGCACAATTCACAGCCGAATCTAAATATGTAGCTGCTGCTAGCGCTTGCTCACAAATTCTTTGGATTGTTCAAACACTTAAGAACTATGGGGTTGATCTAGATAGTGTACCACGGTTTTGTGATAACACTAGTGTCATTTGCATTTCTAAAATCCCTGTGCAACATTCTAGAACAAAACACATTGACATTAGGCATCACTTTCTCCATGATAATGTTGAAAAAGGAAATATTGTGTTTCACCATGTAGATACCGAACAACAATTGGCTAAATTTTTACAAAACCTTTGGATTTCACTCGTTTTTGTTTCATTCGTAGTGAAATAGGGGTTATGCATCCTCATGGCTTAAAGTGAGGGGGAGCTTTCAAATTTGGGATCTGAATTTAAAATGATATGAGCATAGTACTTCATACATATATGACTTTGTGATTCCTTTTACATACTAAAAGTTCTTACTACATTACTTATGTTATACATTTTGTAGTTTTTGCCATGACTAGTAATTGAAATAATTACTTACACTAAATCTGGTCAAGATTGAACTTTCTTGCTGTTTTGAACTTGTTGCATGCTCACAAGTGCTTTTAGTAATGAATAATTAATCAAGTAATCAACTCACATGTTGAGTTTTTATGTTCAAATGAAAAAATGAGAAAAGATCAAGAGAATATGCATGCATCGCACTTCTTTTGAGATGGCTTATCATTGCACTTAGATATGAACTTGGAAGAAGTTGTGTATGACTAAAACCATGTCCTTAAGATTCTGATTGTCAAATGACATAGGTTGGGCTTGGTTGGTTAGAATGAGGCAGATGCGCATATAATCTCTTGCAAATTTCATATGATCAAAATTTGTGCTTAAAAGAAAAAAATTGCTGCAACAAGTGTCATACTTTCAGGTTTTGAAATTGTTATGTTTATGAGATCATGACTTGCTTAAATTGAAAATTATATTTGATCTCTAGCATGGCTTACACTACTTTATGTATCTCATTGTTGTGATAGTGTAAGTTACTTGATAAGTATGACTTGGATGAGCTTTGTTTTTATATATATATGTTATAATATGCTCATAACAAATTAAAATTTCTCTTTTGTACCATGTTGAATACATTGTAAAAGGGGGAGAAATATGTATAGGGGGAGAAATTTATTTCTATCTCATTTGATTTTCAAAAAGGTGGAATTTTTTTTTCAAAACATTTCATGTGAATAAGCCAATGTTCGGATTTTAAGTGGTGTTGCCAATGCATTCATCAAGGGGGAGATTGTGAGACCTATGTGTGCTGAATACATTGGCTTTAACGATAAATGTTTTAAATACTAACAAAACACATTTTTAACAAGATCCGACTCTAGGTCCGAGCTCCTGCAAAGTCCGATGATAGGTCCAGCTTGTTTTGGGTAGCTCCTGCAAGGTTCGATGCAATGTCCGACTTTCTTTGTCTAGGTCTGACTTCTTTGTCAAGGTCTAACTTCTTTGTCTAGCTGCGACTTCTTTGTCTAGATCCAACATATTTTGGATAGGTCCGACTTGCTGTGGCTAGGTTCGACATGTTTTTTTTGCTAGGCCCGGCGCAAGATTCGTCTAGCTTTGGCGTTAGCTAGGTCCGACTAGTTTTGGTAAGCTCCAGCGTTAGGTCCTACTAGCTTTAGTAAGTTTCAGCGCTAGGTCCTGCTAGCTTTGGTAAGTTCCACGCTAGGTCCTGCTAGCTTTAGTAAGTTCTAGTGCTAGGTCCTACTAGCTTTGGTAAGCTCTGACTTAAGGTCTGGTTAGCTTTGGCAAGGTCTGGAGCTAGATTGCAATTGTTCTGCTTTTACCTTGAAAGGTTTCAAACTTGCTTTACATCTATGGAAAGTTTGCTTAGTATTATTTTACTAAGTTTTTGGCGGTTATGGCTGATATCTTTTTGCTATGGTTCGCAACATGCTTATGTGAGGTGCTCACATAAGGTGTTGTGATTATCGGAACTAACGAGAGTCAAGTCGAGGACTTGTGCTCGAAAGTATCGGTTTTTTATTCATGTGTAGGTGTTGCTTGAGTTCAAGACATGGCTGGTGACAGGATCCATTGAACTAGTCTTAGGGAGAGGATGAGGTTCAACAACAAAGTTTGGGAGGAATTGTGGTTGAGTTGATCGGGAGGTCATGCAACATGTTTGAATTAAGAACAATGCATATGAAGGAACCGTGGACGTCGTTGGAAGCTGTTTGCACATGTGCAAGGATTGCATGGACATGGAAACATGGTTACAAGGCGTGATGAAGAGAAGTGGACGTAAAGAATTGGTTAGAAAGGTTCAATCGGCTTGGTTATGGACACAGGCTGCGTTGAGTCAGGTTTAACTCAAATATGGAAAGATTTGAGTTTGTTACGTAGGATTTTGTGAGAGTCATGAAGTTAAGTGGTTTTTAGGAATGTAGGATACGATCATAAGTTGTTTGGAAGTCTTAAGATTGCTTCTATCTGTGTATAGAAGAGTCTTGAGCAGTTATGAAAAGTTTCGATTCGTGAATTGAGTAGGATACGAGTCCTAGTCTGAGTTGAGTTGGCCTTCGGGCTGTTTATATAAGCAAGGGAGGCCAGAGCTCGTGGAAGATGACTTTGGGGTTGTTCCTCTTATGTTCTATTGAATAAAATATGTAGTTGAAAGGAACTTTTGTGCCTTGTTCGTCCGACTTGTTTTCTTCAAGTCTTTCTCATCGAGTTTCTGCACAGCACTACCTTGCTTTGGTAGTTTTATCATAACTTGAGTTTTAAAGATCCGATTGACGTGATTCTTTTTGGGTTGTTTTCACAACTTGTTTTTCTATCATCCGTGAAAATTTCACAGTCATTGGATTTGTGTTTTCGGATATACACGAGTTTCTTTGCAGTGTTACAGATCTGGTTTTTACTCGGTAAAACAAATTGACCTTTGTTCGATCTTTCGATCGTGACTTGAGTTTTTCTTAACGGTTTTTCGTGATTCTTGTTGTGACGTCTTCATAACTTGATTTTGCACAATCTATACTGGTTTTGTCATGATTGATCATGTTTATATTAGTCGCACATACGATCTCTTTAATAGATTGATTTTCTGCCGAGGGGTTTTCGTTGCTTCCGCTGAAAAGTTTTAAATCAACCATTCACCCCCATCTGGTATCTTTTCACGTGCTCTTCGATCCTACATTAATAGGATACAATACACGAATAATGAAAAGTTGAACACCAAGACAGGTATCCTTGACCCTACAGTGATTGCAAAGTCGACATTTGACTTTAAGGTGGAACGGAACTCAAAAGAGTACAAGCAACTATTTTTTTTTAAAAAAATCAATCACAAAACAAAAGAAAGATAAAATGACAAGGGTTGCATCATACATAAGACATGCCATGTTTAACTTCATCAAAGATGGTAAGGACCTCATAAAGGCTCCGTACCACTTCGAGTAAGTTCGACACATGACATTGAAATACCAATTATTGCTAATTGTTAACTCAATATGTGTGTTTGTACATGTGTAGTGAACACTACATAATAATCTTCATCAAGCCAATGCAGGGTTTGGAAAAAGTCTTGGACTTAACCGATTACTCACCAGATCGTTACAAAGATTTCCTTTCCATTTTGAAAACATACTGTTATTAGATACTTTTAATTTACACACATTTAGAATGTGTTGACAAGTTTTATATGACATTCCTTGTATTCCAACGCTTGGCGGTAACAGGGCCACCGGGACCACCAACTTCGAGGTACTGGTCTCGCCCCCATCACTCAGTTCGATGGCTTGAGCGGCAGATTTTGAAAATCTCCTGACAAAAACTCCGTCGGGTGCTTGAGCTCCGGTTGAAACTTTCATTGAGAGATCGTTAGCTTCAGCATTGTTGAGATGATGGACATGACAGAGAACCAAGACATGGAAGCCCTTATGCAGCCTCTGGACTTCAAGTAAATAAGCAGCGATTTGAGGGTTGTTGCAACTACATTCACCTTTGACTTGTTTGATGATGAGTTGCAAGTCACCCTTGACCAGCAGCTATCGTATGCCATATGATAGCGCCACCTTGAGTCTGAAGATGAGAGCTTCATACTCTGCCATGTTGTTGGTTGCCTTGAAGTCAAGACGCACCACGTACTTGACCTTCTCCCTGGTTTGAGCGAGGAGAAGTATTCCAGCTCCCCCCCCCCCCCCTCGCTTCTGCACGGAGCCGTTGTAGTAGAGATTCTAGTGAGGCTCAGTGAAGATCGAAACCTTGGGTTCCGGCTTCTGCTCACTGGGACCCTCCAGACTTGACGAAGATGGAGGCCATTCCACCGTGAAGTCTGCCAGCACTTGACTCTTGATCGCATGTCACGGCAGGAATTTGAGATCGAAGTATGCCAACTCTGCTACCCACTTGGTGACATTTCCTATAGAATTGGCAATGTGTAAAATAGCGTGCAGTGGATAAGAGGTTATCACTAATATTTTGTGGGCTTGGAAGTAGTGATGAAGCTTCCTTGAGGCAATAAGAATTGCATATAGCAGCTTATGCACCTCAATGTACCGAGTCTTGGCGTCGTGGAGTACTTTGCTGATGATGTATATCGGCTGCTGGATAGTATGGACCTTTTCGGAGGGGCCCGAAGCTTCCTCTTCATTAACCCACACCCTCCCGGAAGGGTCCGCAGCTTCTTCTTGTTCAGTCTGGACCTTCCCGGAGGGGTCCAGACTTTCTTCCTGAACTGCAGGACCTCCCTCGGTTGAGAGAGGTTGATCTACAATCATCTTGCCTTTAGGATCCGTGCCTGGGGACTAGGACCCAAACTCGCCTCCAAGTAGCTCCGGACAGGGGTCTAGGATCCTGAGCTGATGATGGCTCTGGTCTCTCCGCAACCAGAACCATGCTGACAACCTCCGTAGTTGCCGAAATATAAAGCAAAAGAGGCTCACCAGGTTCCGAAGCTACCAAAACTGGTAGTGTGGTGAGGAGCTACTTGAGCTCCCAGGATGCCTTCTCTGCTTCTTCAGACCACTAGAATGGTCTGGACTTCCTCAATAATTTGAAGAAGGGAAGCACCCGTTCTGCTAGCCTTGAGATGAATTGGCCGAGCAAAGCTAGACACCCAGCTAGCTTCTGAACATCCTTGAGGAGGGTTGGAGGCCGCATCTCTTCAATGGCCTTCATTTTGGTCGGATTTGCCTCAATTCCTCGGTGAGTCACCAAGAAACCAAGGAGCTTTCCGGAGTTAACCCCGAAGACGCACTTGTCTAGGTTGAGATTTGCACGCATCAAGCGCAGTTTGTCGAAGACGGCTTGCGGATTGTCAAGGAGTGATTCCTTGTTCTTCACCTTGACGATGATGTCATCGACATAGATCTCCACGAAGTCCCTAATGAGATCTCCAAACGTTTTGTGCATGGCTAGCACAAAAGTTAAAGCAATGTTTTTAAGACCGAAAGGCATGGCAGTGTAACAGTACAACCCATCTACTGTAATGAAGGCAGATGCTCTTCATCTTCTCTAGACATTTGAATCTGATGATATCCAGAATATGCGTCTAGGAAACACAGTAATTCACACTCGGAGGTAGAACCCACTATCTAATCTATTCTAGGAAGTGGAAATGGGTATTTTGGGCATGCCTTATTGAAGGTGGTGTAGTCAATGCACATCCGAAGCTTCCCGCCGGCCTTTGGTACAACGACTGGGTTTGCCAGCCACCGAGTATGGTGAACCTCCCGGATGAAACCAGCGTTGAGCGACATCTTGATTTCTTGTCTGATGAAGTTATGTCGTTCGACAGATTACTTTCAAGGCTTCTGATGTACTGGCTGTACATCAGGGTATATCTTTAGGCTATGCTCGATCATCTCCCTAGGGATCCAAGGCATCTGTGATGGTTGCCAAGCAAACACGTCCACATTTACCCAGAGGAAAATGATGAGCGTGAGTTCCTATTTGTCGTCCAGACCTCTCGATATACTAGTGGTCCGGGCAACATCGGAACCAATTTGGACAACTTTGACGGGGATGTTGGTGTCGCCACTTGGTTGCACACGAGGTGCAGATGTTGAGCCACACAGACGCAAGCTCGAAGGTTGTTGAGTTGGTTGCTCCTTGCCAGATTCTTCTTCTTGCACTGTTGCGAGCGCATGAAGTTCTTCTAACGTGATGACTCCAACAGTGCGGTCCCCTCAGATCCAAAAGACGCCTGAAGGAGTCGACATCTTCAACACCAGATAGCTATAATGGGCTACAACCATGAACCTATACAAGGGTGGCCTGCCTAGGATTGCATTGAAGGGAAGGCTGATGTGTGCCACATCAAACACCAGCTTCTCAGACCTATAGTTGTCCCAAGTCCCGAAGGTCACCGGGAGTGTTACTGATCCGAGAGGAGTGACGGCTCCCGGACCTACTCCGAAGAAAGGACATGAGGGCCTAAGGTCCGATAGGCTGAGCTGGAGCTTCACAAAAGCTGTGAAGCTAAGAAGGTTGAGCGTTGCACCTCCGTCCACCAGGACAGGGTAGAGCTGGATGTTGTTGATAGTTGGAGAAACCATCATGGGCAACAAACAAGCTTCGGTCATGTTCTTCATGCAATCTGAAGCATCGAAGGTGATGGCAATATTCATCCACTTCAGATGAGGTTCTGCCTCAGTGGTAGGAGCTGCGGCAGCCATCTCCCGATGCATTGTCTTGAGGATACGCTGGGGGGTAATGTCTGAACACCCTCCATATATGATATGGAGAGTCTTCCGACGCTCATTTTCGTAGGTGTCGGAGTCATCGTCAACAGTGTTGTAGACTGCCTTTAACGACTTCTTGGCGTCCTGAAAGCCTAGATCGTAATCAGACGGAGCTTCTCCAACTTTTTGCTTTCCTTCCCGCTGGGAGAAAGGGGTTTCTTCTTGGCGTTTGTTGTTGCGTTCAACAAGCTGCTTGACCTCGCGATAGTCTTCAAGGTTGTGGGTGTTTGATTTATGGATCGGACACCAAATCTTCTCACCATCACCATCCTCAAACGTTGGTCGGTGTCATTTTTTGGGGCGTGGCCCCTGGCCACCAAGAGCTGCAGCAGTAGCAGCAGTAGGCGTGCCGGTCAATGACTTCTTCTTGTCGTTGGACTTCTTCTTCTTTTTTCCACTGCCTGAAGTAGTAGCTTCAGGCTTGCAGGAGGGTTTACCAGCCTCCGCAGCTGGTTTGGAGTGCATTTCACGGCCCTCCGCAGCTCTAGCGCATTTGTTAGCTAGGCTAAAGAGCTCTGTGATGATGCTGACATTTTTGGTTGCCAGCTTCTCCAGCATCTTATTGTCTCTAACTCCCTGTCAAAATACAACAATGACAGTGGCATTGGAGATAGAAACTGTATTTTGTACCTGAGAAAACCGCTGGAGGAATAATCGCAGCGACTCTCCCACCTTCTATTGTATAGCAAACAAATCCAACTCAGTGCCAGGCCGGGTGTAGGAGCTCCCGAAGTTGGCGATGAACTGGCGACAAAGTTCCTACCAAATGTAAATGGAGTCAGGAGGCAGACTCATGAACCAAGATCTTGCAGTGCCAATTAGGTCCACGAGGAAATAGTTGGCCATCACGGTCTCATTGCCTCTAGCTGTGAGAATGGCACTGGAGTAAATCTGAAGAAACTCGCCGGGGTTGGCTGTCCCGTCGTATTTATCCGGCAAATGAGGACAAAACTTAGGTGGCCAATCATCCATGCGAAGATGCATGGGAAGGACCGAACAACCGCACCCCAACCCCATTGGAGAAGGGTTTTCTTGAGCTTCTCGCCTTCGCGAGTGCGCTCGATATGAACGCGGTTGTCCTGCCTCATGTAGCAGCGATCGAGCTCCAACCAAAGGTCATACTTCGGAAACCTCGATGTCGTATGAGTGTGGTGAGCCCTAGAGGGCAGTGACGTCACTTACTAGGAGGGTGCACGTCATCTGTGTTGTGATGCCTGAGGACCAAGTCTACCAGACAAGGTCCTGTTCCTCGAAGGTGCCTGCCCAGCATGAGGCGGACCTTGGTTGTTGATGGCATTGGCTGCAGCTACAACCGAATGCTCCACATCAGCACGTCATTGTTCCATTCAATGCGCTGGAGGACGCTGGAGAAGAGTCTGCAATGCATTTAGTGCATTCTTAGGGTTGTTGGTCGATGCAATGACCGACGCGAACACACCATCTTGCTGAGATGGTGGAGGTGATGGTGGAACGATACTCGCTAGGACAACAGCATTGGCTGGCTGCTGCACGTCAGAGGGATTTCCTCCAGCAGGCTGCTCAGCCAAACCGTTAGACGAAGTCGCGGCTGAGTTAACCATCTTGAATCCTAAAAGATTGAAAAGTTGTGACCCCCTACCTGGCGCGCCAAATACCAAAGTGTAGCAACGACACTTCTCCCGGTACTACTAAAGCATAGTTTGCGGAGGTCTGTATTCAGTTGGGGCGCAAAGCGTAATCAAGCTCAAGATGATGACACAGGAGATTTTACGTGGTCCGGTCCACTTGAGCGTAATACCCTACTTCACGGGCTGGTTGTTGATTGTACGAGTGTTTATGCGTAGTGAGCGTCTGAGATTTCCTGTACGCGTATGGCATAGGCCTTTTATATGCTAAGGACTGGTCGTTACAGTGTATGCCTGGCCCGACAAGTGGCCTCGGCTATCATAAACACCATGTACATGATCTACTGGTGTTATGTGTGATTAATGGTGTGATAACATGACTTAATGGCGGTGTTATTAGTCTTGATAACCCTCCGATCGTGCGTCATTAATACAGCATTAATGACGCATTAATTAGGTCTTGTAACGGCTGTATAATAGCCTCTTGAATGTCCGTGTTGTTGGAGATCCAACTGTCTTCCTGTTGCGGGCTTAGTTACGGAGGTCTAACACGTGGCAGCTCTGGAGCTTCCCTCTGCGGGGAGGTAGGTCCGGAGCTACTTGACACGTGGCAGCAGCGAAGCTTCCCTCTACTGGGGGTTAGGTCCGGAGCTACTTGACACGTGGCAGCACTAGAGCTTCCTTGTGAAGGGAGGTAGGTCCGGACCTGCAGGACACGTGGTAGCTCCAGAGCTACCCAAATGAGGGGAGGCGAGCCCAGTGCTGCAGGACACGTGTTGCCTTCGAAGTCTTCAACATTGGAGGGCGGAACTCTATGACTTTATCCACAGTATCGGGGGTACCTGGTATCTAGGGTACCGACAGATAGGGTTTGAGCTTGTCGAACCCTCTCCACCCTTGTACCTCGACAGTCATTTCCAATTCAAGTAAGGTACATGATTTCCATTTGAGCTCAATTCAAGCAAGTTATTTTCTTTCGACACTTGTTCGTTCATTGCTCTATTCATTTAGAGGCCCTAGTCTTTGCTAAAGAGGTTAGGAAAGTAATTGATAGCGTAGGCGTGGTGTCTAGGCTTGATGTTACATTTGATTATCTCGTAGTCTACGGGTTTTAGAGGTAGGCAGTAGGTGGTGATAGCCCTATCCATTCGTGTAATCCTCCACGTTCAGCTACAAATAGGCTCTTAGCGGGAGTCACCTGGCAGACCAAGCTAAGTCCGTGCCCAATACAAGTAGCTATTGATCGACTTGCTTTGAATTAGAAACCCTTCTCCCAGGAAATCCACTCTATCCCTTGCCTACCACCAAGCTTTGTGTCCCTGGGTGAACTAGTTAGAAGATTAGCACACACGTTTTTTGGATTCGATACCCTTGGGAATACTCTTTAAGGGGAAGTGCTACAGCGGCCTCCGTGCGCTTGCGGATTTTCATCTATGACATACCAGCCGTCAATAGAGGGCAGTTATTTTAGACGAGTTGTCACATCTTTCACGTCGTGGTAGGTTCATTGGTTGTCACATCCGTCACATCTGACATCGCTCCAACACCCGACTTCATGCCCCCACCTCCCCAAAATTTCTAGAAACTGGCGGCAACTTAAAAGCTACCACGGCAACCCAACTCCTTCTAAATCGTAGCGGCACGGACTCAAGTAGTGCAATGCCTCCTCGTCTCCCGTAGAGCGAGGACCACTAGCTTGTGGGCCTAGGTAAGATGGGTAAGTTTATGACCCACTTCTGGGGTCACGGACGAGTTTCGGGTTAGAATTGTGTGCTTGTCTGACACGTGAAAATGGTTGACCCGAACGAACAGGTGAGGGATGGATGACATGAGATGGTCCGCAGATGAGCAAACTTGAGGGAGCACCCCCTCCTGTGACATCTACAACAATTCATATTCGAGTGTTAGCTCGACAACTCCGTAGTGTCCCAGTGAAGGTTTGACGCCCGAGCCACTCAGGTCGCTCTGAGGACCCAGGACTACTAGGATGTCCCCAACGAGATTTCATGGATCGTCGTCACCAGGTCCTAACGAGGTGCATCCTTAACAAACTAGGACAGCCCATACTGGTCGACCCAAATGAACTGGCTTGACCGAGTTCCACTCGGATCTACTTGTTATAACTCACCAAGTGCGAGATTTCGACCCTATCCTAGGGAACTTTCTGGCCTGCTCACCCCTTCGGGCTATGGACAGCTCACCAGCATGGTGTGAAATAAATTTGCGAACAAACTAACTCAACCTTGTGAGAGGCTTGAGGTCCGCCATGTGATCCGAGCTAATGACCGGGCCCTGTGCGCTACCGAATTTAACTCGGGCCACTAGTGGTCAGATGTGTATGATGAACCAATACTAACACATCTCATTGAACTCTTGTTTTTCAAGTTCCTCAAAACAGACATGACAAACTCAACGGAAGCTCGGTCGAAGGCTCGAGGGGCTACTAATAGGGTTATGTACCCCGGGTACCTGAAGTACGGGACCTGATGATAGGTAAGCGACCACTATACGGCAACAAAACCGTATCCACCTTCCAACACGAGGAGGAGCCTGTCACCAACACCCTGACCTCTGAGGTTGGGGCACCTAGGCCGCCCGAGTTCTGACCTCTGAGGTCGTGCGGACAATTCCTCCCAAGCTCGAGCGCGAGAGAGATGGGCAGTTGGAGCATTTAAGATGGACGGTGGATGCCATTACTCCTGCAGAAGGGATAACACACAATATGATGCGTTGCGGGATAACCTGACATCTCCCATCCCATTCATCGCAGAGGAATGAGTACACCACATGCATGGTATAATAAGGTAGGAGTTAAGACGGTGAATACTTTCGTAGCCCAGGCAGCTCGGGCGGTGTGGCCTAACACACGAACATTTTACTACCAGCCCCATTATGAGGAGGCAGTTAGATAGGCGCCCCTCGAACCTATGTAAAAGGGGCCCCAAGGCCACCTTAGAGAGGGTCGAGTTCATGACGTACTAGATTTTCATACACATTTACTTACTCATTACATATTTTAGAGATCACACTAGCAAGACTCACTTGTAGCCCGTTTCTCTATGCCTTTAGAGCTCACAAAGATCTTAAACGACTCGCACTTGACGTAGTGCCTCTGGCCTGAACCAGTATAAATTATTTGTTTTTGTATCTAGCCATCCCGAGACGAACGTGTAGCAAAATGATTACTAGGCGGTACTCAATTCGCCGACAAAAATGGAGTGGCGATGGCCGTTGCACTACTGGGGCCACAACAAGCTCCGATGGCGGTGGTGCCGCCGGCCGACCGGCTGTGATATCCCAGATATTTATGAAAAATTAACATCACGACCGGAAACACAAAGGCGTTGACCAAAAATTTTACTCGTTGAACAATTATTTTGATGGACGATCAGAGAACATACATGCATAGAGTTCAGTTAGGCAGTTCTAGAAAAAATTAACTTCATGGCAAGTAATACTAGAGAGTGTACCGAAGTTTCACTCCTTGAACCATAGATCCGATGAGCGATCGAAGACCATAAATGCGTTGAACTCGGCGAGACGATTCCATTTCACTTCTCATATATTAGATTTGGTTAAATTTGGATAGTTAGATGGAGTTCCAATTAGATTACGTAGTATCAAATTGACTTTTACCGACCCTCTCCAACCAGCCACCAGGGACCCTGTTCTTCACCAACCAGCGTCCCATCTTCTCTCCAGCGCTGCCTCCCAATCCTCTATCCCTTGCCGCTGCTTGCCAGCATCAGTGCCGCCTGGATCCATTGCATTCTGGTGTTGCTGCTCATGGGGAAGAAGTGTTGTACCTCGGCCTGGTGCTACTGCCATGGAGAAGAACCGGCCGGTGTGTCACGCCCGGTCATCATAGAGATGAACAGACGCTTATCACATGTACGCCAGGATCAGTTGAATCGTACATGCGTCGACGAAAGTGAAATATCATACATTGCCATGTTCGAATACATAAAATAGTCTTACAGTATGACCCGAAGGTCTACAAATACACACCACAAATGTTTACATCAACTACAAAGTTCATCAAGTCCAAACTACAGCAGAAGGCTAATAGATATGAGCAGCTCCAACTCCACAGGCAGCCGTTGCGCGTGAGGTCGCCAGCCTAGACCAAGTCCTCCGGGTTGACGAAGAAGTCCTCCGGTGCCGCTTCTTCTTCTTCATATTCTAAAGGAGAATTAAACGCTTGAGTACATAGAGTACTCAGCAAGTGCGGGAAGAGATGACATGATTGGCTAAAGCAAAGGGGAAGGCCAATTATGGCTTAGCACTATGCCTAAAACCTAACCTTAGCTTTCAATTACCAATATCATAATTCAAGAAGTAATCAACTCATAAGTAATGATAATGAATGTACTTGAATCATAATTAACCACCATTTCCCAACCATAGACTAATTATGAACTGGCCCCAAGCCGCTCTTGTCCGTGAGCACGGCTGTCATGACAGTTTTACCAAATCTCTGCAGAGAGTGTACCCTTTCCCCACAAGCAGTGATTTCATCCCCTGTTGCCAGGTGGACTTGAGTAAACCTCCATGTAGCCCGTGGTGATCAACCACATTTCACACTTCCGTAGGTGTGTGGCCCGGAGATCACTACATGGTCTTTACAAAGGTACTCCCGACTAGTGCTAGCCCTCTAAGGTTTCCACCACTGGGGATTCTCGGAGTAACCCTCCGCCCCAGAGCCCCCTCTTGAGCCTTGCGGATCCCAGAGCAGATCACCCGCATCATTCCCCACACCATCCAACCACTAGCAGTTCATCGGGAGAAACCTAATTAATTGACCATGATGCCCCATCTCAGTCTCGTGGTGGTACTATAAAGCTTAGTGGCTTCCTCCATAAACCGGTCCTTAGAATCCGGTGGTAACAAACCCCAATCCCGGGTCTCGTGCAAACTGCACCATACCAATACTAACCAACCACCAGATTCCTATCCACTACAATTGTGTAATCACCACAAGTTCAAGTAACCATAAAGTTTAATGTAGCACAATTGTATAAAATCCCAATCCCAATATTTAAGCATGGCTAAGCATAACTATGACCTATCTACTTCCCAACCCATTTCAGGTAACAAGGAATTATATGGAACAGGGCATGTAAACATGAAGTAGGACATCAATTTAATTAGCATGCAACTATCTAAATCCCTAGAACTGGAGCAAAATGGTCAAGGGCACTTGCCTTCATTGAAGACTTGAGTGTTGGCGAAGTCCTGGCCTTGGAGGTTAAGATTAGGGTCGTAGAACGACTCTAGATATATACCCAAGCATGGCAAGAATAGGATAAAGCTAAATAAGTAAAGGGCACGCAAAGCAATGCATCACAACACACACATAAGCATAAAATCCTATACTAATGCGTCCCTACGAAGTATTTATTACCTAACATGGTCAAAGTATGCATTTTAGATTTATCCTACATTTTTGAGAATTAAATATAGCCTAAAACCATTTTTATTGAATTTTCTAGGGCCAAAATATATTTTTAAACATTTATAATAAATATTCCATGGACAAAATATATATCAAATGAACTATACAATTTTATTCACAGCATAAAATAATTTACACCAATTTTTCCTAACATTTCTACACTTAATTACCATTTTTATCTATTTTCTACACATTAAATACACCTATAAACAATATTTAACAATTAAATAAAAGTCCAGGGACTAATTAGTTAGTTTTCTAAACTGCACAGGGACTAAATACATGATTCTACAAATTTACAGGGGTTAGATTGCTTATTTAGATGATTAAATCCAATTTTTAGGGTTCCAGGGGCTAGTCTGCAATTTCCAGGGGCTAGACCTCAAATCCAGCGAAGTGAAGGGGGTAGCCCGCAAGTTTCCAGGGGCCTGGTTGCAATTCTGGCGGCGGGAAAAAGGGGATTCAATGTGGGCCGTCGGTTTTAAAATGGACGCACAAGATTTAATCCAACGAATTGGTATGACGTTATAATCTCAGCCGTTGGCCGGGAATGGACGGCTCTGGATGAGCCACGTCGCCTCTGGCGATGTCGGCGGCGCCCGGCGCGGCGGCACTAGACGCCCGCGGCGGCGAGCTCGCCGGAGGCGGCCAAAACGGCGAAACAGATGCCCAAACAAGATGCTAAGTACATGGAACGAAAGAGGGGGGGACAGAGAACTCACCTAGGGGAGTAGCTAGGCTTGAATTCGGCCGGAGAGGGGTCGGCGACGAGGAACGGCGGCGGTTGACATCGGTGCTCGTCGAGCTTGGCAATTTCTCGGCGATCTCCTTGCTCAAACGTGTCCGGCGTGCTCCTGGGGTCACGGCGAAGAGGTCAGAGGGAAGGGAGGGGTGCGGTGATTGCCGGTTAGTCGGGAACGTTAGGGGCTTACGAGATCGACGGTCGGCTAGGGTTTGCGCGCGGGAAGGGGAAAATGAGGGAGAGAGGGGGAGTTTATAGCAGAGGGGAGCGCGGCGGTTGCAGGCGCACGCGAGGGGAGGTTTCCCCGCTTCAATTCGTGCGTGGAACGACGGTTGCAGGGGGGTCGACGTGGGCACGGCGTGGCGTGGGAAGGAAAGGGGTGGCGGTTATGGGGGAGGTTTGGGATGACAGGTGGGGTCCGCCCGGCAGAGAGAGAAAAGAGGGGAAGGGCGCGGTGGGCTGGCGGGGGAGGAAAGGGAATTGGGCCAGGGGGAGGGAATTCGGCCCAGGGAGGGTTTTAATTCTTTTTCTTTTTCTTTTTCATTTCCTTTTCTTTGATTTGAATTCAAATTCAAACTTAAACGGATGCTACTCGTTTGAACTTCAAAAATCACCCAAAAATGCATACAACCATGATCAAGGGTTTGAGCAAATTTTGTACATAAAATGATGGGTGTTACAACTCTACCCCCCTTAAAAGGAATCTCACCCTCGAGATTCGGACGTCCTAAGGGAATAGATGAGGGAAATCCGCCTTGAGATCTTCTTCTCTTTCCCATGTTGCTTCTGCCTCTGTGTGATGCTTCCATTGCACTTTACACATGCGAATGACTTTGTTTCTTGTGACCTTTTCCAGTGTTTCAAGTATCTTGACAGGCTGCTCCACATAAGACAAGTCTTCCTGTACATCCACTGCTTCCATAGGCAATTGCTCTTCAGGCACTCTTAAGCACTTCTTAAGCTGTGACACATGGAACACATTATGCACATCTGACAAGTGTGGTGGAAGCTCAAGCTGATATGCTACTTCACCTCGTCTTTCGAGTATCTTGAACGGACCAATATAGCGTGGTGACAACTTGCCTCTTACTTTAAATCTTCTCAATCCTCTCATAGGTGACACCTTCAAGTATACATAATCACCAACTTCAAATGTGAGATCACGCCTTCGAGTATCCGCATAACTCTTCTGTCTTGTTTGAGCTGCCTTTAGATTCTTCCGAATTTCTTGTACTTGTCTTTCAGCCTCTTGTAACACGTCAGGCCCAAAGACTTGACTTTCCCCAGTTTGATTCCAAAACAACGGTGTCCTACATTTTCGCCCATACAATGCTTCAAAAGGAGACATCTTCAAACTGGCTTGATAACTGTTGTTGTAAGAAAATTCGGCATACGGCAGATTTTTGTCCCAACTTTTGCTATTCTTTAAAGCACATGCTCTTAACATGTCTTCTAATATCCGGTTGGTGCGTTCTGTCTGACCATCAGTTTGAGGATGATACGCCGAACTAAAATTTAGACGGGTATCCATTGATTCATGCAACTTCTGCCAGAATCTTGAGGTGAATTGAGTGCCTCTGTCTGAAATGATCTTCTTAGGAACGCCATGTAAGCATACAATCCTGGAGATGTACAGTTCCGCCAACTTGGGACCATTGTAGGTCTCTTTCACAGGAATAAAGTGAGCAACTTTAGTTAGACAGTCCACAATAACCCATATAGAATCATATCCAGACTGTGTTCTTGGTAGTCCGACAATGAAATCCATACTAATTTCTTCCCATTTCCATTCTGGCACTTTGATTGGTTGCAATAACCCTGCTGGTCTTTGATGTTCCGCCTTAATCAATTGACATGTATCACATGTGGCCACATATTCTGCTACATCCCGTTTCATTCCATGCCACCAATATCGATCTTTAAGGTCTTGATACATCTTTGTGCTTCCGGGATGAATGGAGTATGATGAGTCATGAGCTTCTCTTAATATCAACTCTTTAATCTCCTTGATATCTGGAACACAAATCCTCTTTCCAAGCCATAAGGTTCCTTGTTCATCCTCTCTAAAGTTCGGAGCTTTCCCTTTTTTCATCAACTGTTTGATCTCCTTGACCTTCTCATCATTATTTTGCCCTTCTCGTATATCACGTTCAAGGGTTGAGTCCACTTCCATAGCAACTGCTTCAGTACTAGACACTAGACATAGGTTTAATCTTGCAAACTCTTCACATAACTGGGGTTGAAGAGCTTGTACTGACAAGTTATTGCTTTGTCCCTTCCTGCTTAGAGCATCAGCGACCACATTAGCCTTGCCTGGATGGTAGTTGATTCCCACATCAAAATCATTTATTAACTCCAACCAACGACGTTGTCTGAGATTAAGATCCGGTTGTGTGAATATGTATTTCAAGCTCTTGTGATCTGTATATATCTCAGTCCTTTTTCCCATCAAGTAGTGTCTCCATATCTTCAAAGCATGAACAACAGCTGCCAATTCCAAATCATGTGTTGGATAGTTCCTCTCATGTTTCCGAAGCTGTCTTGAAGCATAGGCCACAACATGTCCTCCTTGCATTAAGACACATCCTAAACCATGACCAGATGCATCACAATAGAGCACAAACTCCTTCTGCATATCAGGCATCACCAATACCGGTGCACTAGTCAACCTCTTCTTCAATTCGGCGAAGCTTACTTCACATTCGGGGGTCCATTTGAAAGCAACTCCTTTCTCAACCAACTTGGTTAGTGGTCGAGAGATCTTTGAAAATCCCTCGATGAATCGACAGTAGTAACCAGCCATACTTAAGAATCTTCGTATATCATGTACACTCTCAGGTGTTTCCCATTTAAGAACATCGGCCACTTTGCCTGGATCCACTGCTATACCTTCTTCGGTTATGACATGTCCCAAAAATGATACTTCCTTTAGCCAAAACTCACACTTACTAAGTTTGGCATACAGTTGATGTTGGTGAAGCTTCCGTAGGGCCATCCTGAGGTGCTCCTCATGCTCTTCTTCAGTTTTGGAGTAGATAAGTATGTCATCGATGAATACCACTATGAACTTGTCCAAGTACTCCATGAATACCTTGTTCATAAGATACATAAAATATGCCGGAGCATTGGTCAATCCAAACGACATAACTGTATACTCATATAATCCATACCGAGAGAGAAATGCCGTCTTGGGAATATCCGACGGTCTAATCTTCAGTTGATGGTAGCCCGAACGAAGATCAATCTTGGAGAACACACATGCTCCTCTCAACTGATCAAACAAATCTTCAATCCTTGGTAGTGGATATTTATTCTTGATTGTTACCTCATTTAAAGCACGGTAGTCCACACACAACCTTTGAGTTCCATCCTTCTTAGGTACAAATATAACTGGTGCTCCCCAAGGCGATGAGCTAGGACGAATATATCCTTTTGCCAATAATTCCTCAATATGATCCTTTAGTTCAGCTAATTGTTTAGCATCCATTCTATATGGCCTCTTATATATTGGGGCCGTTCCAGGTACTAATTCAATGATAAATTCAATCTCTCGATCAGGGGGCATACCTGGTAAGTCATCTGGGAATACATCCGGAAATTCCTTCACAACCCTGATATCTTTGGTACTCTCAAGATGATTGAGTTGTACTACTGCCTCTTGTGTCTGATCTGGTTTGAACTCCACTGTAGTGCCATCCGGGTGTGTTAAGCAGACTGTTCTAGTTGCACAATGAATTACTCCTTGATTCTTCGTCAACCAGTCCATTCCCAGAATGATATCTAATCCTTGTGAGTCCAACACTATTAGGTTGGCCCAAAAGACTACCCCCCTTATGTTTATACTCACTTTTCGGCATAGATGCCTTGCCACCATCTCTCCTCCAGGAGGGTTTATCAATATTGTTCCATTCAAGAATGTAACTACCATGTCATGCTTCTTTATGAAATCCTTAGATATAAATGAATGTGTAGCACCCGAATCAAACAATATGGTGGCGGGGTGGGAGTTAACAGAAAACATACCGATCACCACATCAGGCGCTTCCTGTGCTTGCTCCAGTGTCACATGGTTGACACGACCAGATGGGTTTTGTTGCTTCTTTGGACAATTGCTGGCGTAGTGTCCCCATTCTCCGCACTTGTAGCATTGTACTCCTGCAGCATTATTTGGGCCCTTGTTGCTTCCTGATTGGTTCCTTGGGGGTTGGCCATTTGGACGGTTAGTTGGAGCTGAAGGGCGGGGTGGCTGCATCTGCTGACGTGGGGGTTGCATTGGCTGGCGTGGTGGCTGCTGCTGCTGCTGCTGCTGCTGCTGGCGCATTTGCTGGTTGTAGGGAGTGGGTGACCTGTAGTTGGAGTTGGGAAACCTCTGTCCCGAGTAGTTCATGGGACGAGTCATTTGGTTTGCAGGCGGAGGGTTAAGACGGGGGCACACATTGCTGCTAGAGGCATGTGCCATAGTCAACTTCCTTTTTCTTTCCTCATCATCCAGTTCCTTTTTAGTGCTCTCCACTTCAAAAGCTTTGTCAACCAGCTTCTGAAAGTCGCCGTAGTCGCTGGAAGACATGGCGAACTTTAACTCCTTGTCCAATCCATTCTTGAAGCGGAATTGTTTCTTGGAGTCATTATCCACATCGGTTGGAGCATAGCGGGACAACTGGGTGAATGCATTCAAATAGGCCCTCACAGTCATACGGCCTTGCTTTAACATCAGGAACTCTTCACGTCTTGCTTGTATTTCTCCTTCTGGCACAAAGTGATTGCGGAAGTTGGTCCTGAATTCTTCCCAAGTAATGTTTTCTGGATCCCGGTGAGCTTCAGTAAAGGCAGTCCACCAGTCGGTTGCCGGTCCTTGGAGTTGATGGGAGGCTAATAGTACTTTCTCCCTTCCTTCACAGTGGATGAGCCTCAGCTTGCTTTCAATGGTTCGGAGCTAATCATCGGCATCCATGGGTTCGGTGACTGTGGCAAAAGTGGGTGGATGAGTGTTCAGGAAGTCCCTAAGGAAGGACCTAGGTGGAAAAGGTGGTGGTGGCGGAAGGTTGTAATTTGGTGGTGGTGGGGGTGGGGCTTGTTGCAGGTTGGTGACAATCTCTGTAAGGTTGTTAAGTAGCTGGGTTTGGATGGCCATCATCTGCTGCATTTGCTGCGCGGCTGGGGCCCCTCGGGCACCCCTACCAATCCATCCAGGCACACCTCCAAGTCCTTCATCTAGGGGCACAGCGCCCCTTCCACGACCTCTACCTCTACCTCTTCCAGACATCTGTGTAGGGAAGAATTGAAATTTTAGAACAATAGATAAGATATAGAAGGGTACGCTATGAAAAACGGTCCCAACTACATGCATCAAGGGAGACACATATATATAAAGCAAGCAAATTCATTAACCAACTAGTGCGGATGTGGACAAGATGCTAATGCATTCCACAACTCACACGACACACTAACAAGCCTATATACAAATGACATGGATGTGGACAGGATGCCGAAGCATTCCACAACTCATGTCGCACACACACACAACATAAAGCAAACTACTAGCATAACAACACAAACAACACAACTCAAGACTAAAGAGGGCGTAGCTACACGCTCCTACACACTAAGGATAACTGTCCTGAGTCGTCCAACGGGAAAGCAAGTCCACTCCTACTCATCGGAGTCCTCCTCAACCTCCATCTCCGGGCCTTCTTCTTCTGAGTCCTCTCTTGATTCCTGGGGGGAGTTCATGCGACGATCTGGAGAGTTCGGGTCCCAAGGCTCCACGTCCGAAGCGTACTGAGGAGAGTTAGGATCAGCTGCAGTGATCCTCGCGTAGCGTCGGCGAAGTCGCTCATAGCGGTCAACCAGGTCCCTGCTGTCCTGAAGCTCCTGCTGACAATGCTGGAGTCGCGAAGACAACTCCACAACGTCGTCCACCAGCCTCTCGCACTGAGGGTGAGTCAAGGGCCCCTCGACGTCACGTCCAGTGAAGGCGGCCGTGCCACTAGGGCGCTGAGGGGTGTACGCGTGCTCCGTGCACCCAAGAAGGAACCTGTGGGCGTGGCTCCAGTAGGTAGTCGCCTCCCACGTGGCGTCCTCCTCAGCCGCACGCTCGGAGCTCCTCAAGGCCGGAGAGAAGTGAGAGTGCAGCAGCTCCGAGTCGTAGTAGATGGCCAGCTGAGAACTCCACTCTAGTCCACCAGTATAGGGTGCAAAGACCCTAGTGGTGTGGTAGACTAGGCGAACACGATACTCACGGTACCCCGCAGCTCGAAGAAGAGAGCGAAGACGGACACGCATCCTCGAAGCAGCACTCCCAGTGGAAAACAGCGTCGTCTCCCTCCTGGGGGTGTAAGGTGCGGAGCGACTGGCTAGGGCGTGGCGTGGAACACGACCCCCAGTCGACTTACGAGCCATCTGCTTGGTTCGCGCCATCTACAAACATTTGAAAAGAAGAGAGTGAGATAAATAATCCATAAATTAAATTAGAATAAAGCAAATAGCTCAGCAAGATAAGAAGCACAAGGTTTGAGATAGAGAGCACAAAATTTTGGAAATACTATTTCATAAGAAAATAGTATAGTCCTTAATTTTCGGCCATTTCTAACTAGGCTTGCGTCCTACGGGCAACACGGCTCTGATACCACTTTGTCATGCTTGGTCATCATAGAGATGAACAGACGCTTATCACATGTACGCCAGGATCAGTTGAATCGTACATGCGTCGACGAAAGTGAAATATCATACATTGCCATGTTCGAATACATAAAATAGTCTTACAGTATGACCCGAGGGTCTACAAATACACACCACAAATATTTACATCAACTACAAAGTTCATCAAGTCCAAACTACAGCAGAAGGCTAATAGATATGAGCAGCTCCAACTCCACAGGCAGCCGTTGCGCGTGAGGTCGCCAGCCTAGACCAAGTCCTCCGGGTTGACAAAGAAGTCCTCCGGTGCCACTTCTTCTTCTTCTTCATATTCTAAAGGAGAATTAAACGATTGAGTACATAGAGTACTCAGCAAGTGCGGGAAGAGATGACATGATTGGCTAAAGCAAAGGGGAAGGCCAATTATGGCCTAGCACTATGCCTAAAACCTAACCTTAGCTTTCAATTACCAATATCATAATTCAAGAAGTAATCAAATCATAAGTAATGATAATGAATGTACTTGAATCATAATTAAACACCATTTCCCAACCATAGACTAATTATGAACTGGCCCCAAGCCGCTCTTGTCCGTGAGCACGGCTGTCATGACAGTTTTACCAAATCTCTGCAGAGAGTGTACCCTTTCCCCGCAAGCAGTGATTTCATCCCCTGTTGCCAGGTGGACTTGAGTAAACCTCCATGTAGCCCGTGGTGATCAACCACATTTCACACTTCCGTAGGTGTGTGGCCCGGAGATCACTACATGGTCTTTACAAAGATACTCCCGACTAGTGCTAGCCCTCTAAGGTTTCCACCACTGGGGATTCTCGGAGTAACCCTCCGCCCCAGAGCCCCCTCTTGAGCCTTGCGGATCCCAGAGCAGATCACCCACATCATTCCCCGCACCATCCAACCACTAGCAGTTCATCGGGAGAAACCTAATTAATTGACCATGCTGCCCCATCTCAGTCTCGTGGTGGTACTATAAAGCTTAGTGGCTTCCTCCATAAACCGGTCCTTAGAATCCGGTGGTAACAAACCCCAATCCCGGGTCTCGTGCAAACTGCACCATACCAATACTAACCAACCACCAGATTCCTATCCACTACAATTGTGTAATCACCACAAGTTCAAGTAACCATAAAGTTTAATGTAGCACAATTGTATAAAATTCCAATCCCAATATTTAAACATGGCTAAGCATAACTATGACCTATCTACTTCCCAACCTATTTCAGGTAACAAGGAATTATATGGAACAGGGCATGTAAACATGAAGTAGGACATCAATTTAATTAGCATGCAACTATCTAAATCCCTAGAACTGGAGCAAAATGGTCAAGGGCACTTGCCTTCGTTGAAGACTTGAGTGTTGGCGAAGTCCTGGCCTTGGAGGTTAAGATTAGGGTCGTAGAACGACTCTAGATATATACCCAAGCATGGCAAGAATAGGATAAAGCTAAATAAGTAAAGGGCACGCAAAACAATGCATCACAACACACACATAAGCATAAAATCCTATACTAATGCGTCCCTACGAAGTATTTATTACCTAACATGGTCAAAGTATGCATTTTAGATTTATCCTACATTTTTGAGAATTAAATATAGCCTAAAACCATTTTTATTGAATTTTCTAGGGCCAAAATGTATTTTTAAACATTTATAATAAATATTCCATGGATAAAATATATATCAAATGAACTATACAATTTATTCACAGCATAAAATAATTTACACCAATTTTTCATAACATTTCTACACTTAATTACCATTTTTATCTATTTTCTACACATTAAATACACCTATAAACAATATTTAACAATTAAATAAAAGTCCAGGGACTAATTAATTAGTTTTCTAAACTGCATAGGGACTAAATACATGATTCTACAAATTTACAGGGGTTAGATTGCTTATTTAGATGATTAAATCCAATTTTTAGGGTTCCAGGGGCTAGTCTGCAATTTCCAGGGCTAGACCTCAAATCCAGCGAAGTGAAGGGGGTAGCCCGCAAGTTTCCAGGGGCGTGGGTGCAATTCCGGCGGCGGGAAAAAGGGGATTCAATATGGGCCGTCGGTTTTAAAATGGACGCACAAGATTTAATCCAACGAATCGGTATGACGTTATAATCTCAGCCGTTGGCCGGGAATGGACGGCTCTGGATGAGCCACGTCGCCTCTGGCGACGTCGGCGGCGCCCGGCGCGGCGGCGCTAGACGCCCGCGGCGGTGAGCTCGCCGGAGGCGGCCAAAACGGCGAAACAGATGCCCAAACAAGGTGCTAAGGACATAGAACGAAAGAGGGGGGGGGGGACAGAGAACTCACCTAGGGGAGTAGCTAGGCTTGAATTCGGCCGGAGAGGAGTCGGCGACGAGGAACGGCGGCGGTTGACATCGGTGCTCGTCGAGCTTGGCAATTTCCCGTCGATCTCCTTGCTCAAACGTGTCCGGCGTGCTCCTGGGGTCACGGCGAAGAGGTCAGAGGGAAGGGAGGGGTGCGGTGATCGCCGGTTAGTCGGGAACGTGAGGGGCTTACCGAGATCGACAGTGGGCTAGGGTTTGCGCGCGGGAAGGGGAAAATGAGGGAGAGAGGGGGAGTTTATAGCAGAGGGGAGCACGGCGGTTGCAGGCGCACGCGAGGGGAGGTTTCGCCGGGTCAATTCGTGCGTGGAACGGCGGTTGCAGGGGGGGTCGACGTGGGCGCGGCATGGCGCGGGAAGGAAAGGGGTGGCGGTTATGGGGGAGGTTGGGGATGACAGGTGGGGTCCGCCCGGCAGAGAGAGAAAAGAGGGGAAGGGCGCGGTGGGCTGGCGGGGGAGGAAAGGGAATTGGGCCAGGGGGAGGGAATTCGGCCCAGGGAGGGTTTTAATTCCTTTTCTTTTTCTTTTTCATTTCCTTTTCTTTGATTTGAATTCAAATTCAAACTTAAACGGATGCTACTCGTTTGAACTTCAAAAATCACCCAAAATGCATACAACCATGATCAAGGGTTTGAGAAAATTTTTTACATAAAATGATGGGTGTTACACGGTGCTGAGGAGCCGCTTGCTGGTCTGCTGCCCCTGCCCTTCGATGGTTGATCTGCCATCTGTTGGACCTTCGGAGATTCTAAGAGCTGAAAGATTACTACGAAACTGATGATGTGCGGGAGAAGAACGTGTATTAACCAGAGAAGAAAATATGACGCACACTTGTTAATTTTATTCCTCTGAACGTTGCTCTATTATATAGAGCTGACACATGACTTCTTAATAGACTCGGCTATTGAATTCCTAACACCATCAGACTCTATTCTCTAACTCCTTTTACGACTCAAATCCTAATCCTTTAACCTGCTACGATATTGAACTCTTGCACGACGAGCTTATTCAACAATCACCTCCTTAATCTTGTTGTGTTATTTCTTCTGCAATATCTCGAACACCTATCCTTTTGCACATCACCTGAAACTTTGGAAGGCTTAGAGCTCTGGTCATTATGTCTGCGAGTTGTTCGTTTGTACTGACAGGTTGTACATCAATCTTCCCAGAGTCCACACATTCTCTGATAAAATGAAAACGTGTCTCAATATGTTTACTTCGCTCATGGAATACTGGATTTTTGCATAGTGAAATTGCTGACTGGTTGTCAATCTTAATTTTCACAGGCTCTTCCCTTTGATTATTTGTCACTTCTGACATTAACCTTTTCAGCCAAATTCCTTGACATGCTGTCGTGCTAGCTGCTATGTACTCTGCTCGCATGATGAGAGTGCTACTACCTTTTGTTTTTGTGAATTCCAACTGGTTGGATTTTGGCCAAGGTAGAAAATCATCCCCGAGGTACTTTTCCGATCGTCCAGATCTCCTGCAAAATCACTGTCTGAATACCCATGCATCTTGAGACCTTCCTTGGTTGATTTATACATAATTCCATAATTTAGCATTCCTTTGAGATATCTTAGTACTTGTTTCAATGCTGCATAATGTTCAGTTGTAGGTTTTTCCATGAACCGACTTATGATCCCCACTGAATAAGTTATGTCTGGTCTTGTGTGTGTTAAATACCGAAGGCTTCCAACTATCCTTCGATATTGTGTGTTGTCCACTAATGCCTTTGTGCTTTCCTTTCTCAGCTTACTCCTTGGGTCCATTGGGGTTACAACTGAGTTACAGTCACTCACCCCACATTTTTCAAGCATTTCTATGGCATATGCTGGCTGATTCAGATATATGCCTCCTCTCTTTTGATGGACTTCAATGCTGAGATAATAACTTAACAAACCGAGATCACTCATACTGAACATCTTTTTTCATTTGCCCTTTGAAGTCTTCAATGTTCTTTGTGCTCTCCTCTGTAATAATTAAGTCATCGACATAAACTCCTACTAGAATTCTTCATTTCTGACTTTGCCTCCTATACACTGCATGCTCCACTGAACATTTTTCAAAGCCAAGTGTAATAATAGTCTTGTCCAACTTAAAGTTCCATGCTTGGGGGGCTTGTCTTAATCCATATAGAACATTATGTAACCTCATTACCTTATGTTCTTCACCCTTTTTCTCAAATCCTGGTGCTTGTGTTACATAAACCTCTTCAGCCAGATCTCCATTTAAAATGCTGATTTTACATCCATATGGTGGGCTTTCCAACCTTCTTGAGCAGCTAGTGCTAATAATGACCTGATTGTCTCTATTCTTGCAACAGGGGCAAACACCTCAAAATCAACCTCTTGTTTTTGAACATATCCTTTATCCACTAATCGTGCTTTATGTTTTATGACATCTCCTTTCCTGTCCTTTTTCACCTTGAATACTCATTTTAAGCCGATGGCTCTCTGACTTTGAGGAAGTGTTGTCATTGACCAGGTATGGTTTCTCTGAATAGAGGACATATCTTCTTCCATTGCTTTTCTCCAGCTAGTCTCTTGATTTGCTTCCTGAAAGTTTTCTGGTTCCTCATTTCCTAGAAGGCATAACCCAAAGTACTCAAGATTCATAGGGACTGTTTCCCTATTGACTAATGATATATTTCTAAAACGCAATGGTTGATCAGGTAAAAAATCCTCTGCTATATCATTGGCTCCTGGTGTTCCTTGAATATTTGGGGTTTCAGGAAAATTCATAATTTCTTCTTCCTAGAACTGCATTTTATCAGAGTGATTGTCAGGTATGTCTTGCTGACAATTTTGATCATTTTCAGCATGGTTCAGATCAAAGTACTGATAGAAGTAAAGATCCACTAATTACTAAGCAGTGCCCTAATCGGTTTCCCTAAGCCATAATTAACTTAGTGCTAATGATGAAATAAATTGTCCAGAGGATAATCACCTACAATTAATTTGAACAGAGAGATTGGAGGTGGGCGTACCTTCTCCGGAGTTGGAGCTGAGAGCCACGGGAGTCGGTACAGCCATGGCTAGGTGGGTGCAGCGCTGCTGGCGATGGCGATGCCGGAGAAGGAGGCACGGAGGCGTCGGCGATGGGAGCGCAGTCGGCGGTTTTCCCCTCACTTCCCGCTCTTGCCAATCGGGTAGCCTGGTGTGTCTTAGATTAGTTGTTCTAGGGACTAATCAACCCCTTATATTTGTGAGCGGGCGTGAGAGGGGGCCATCCTGCTCTGAGTCGGTTAAGGCGCCCCCTGATAACGGCGCGGTAGTGGGGAGTTGGAACCGGTGTGGGGTGGGGCCCACACTGGGAAGTGGTCAACAACTAACATTCTTCCCCTTGACCACTGAACTAAAGACTTACTAACTTATTAACTTACTTACTTAATTACTTAATCTCATAACTTATACTTATTTACTTCTGAACTTAGTGTTAACTTCTTCATGTTTGACATATAGGACACGTCGCATCAAGAATAGTCAATTATGTGTTATTTGATTCGAACGACCATGATACATCTCACATTCAGAAATAACCTTATACTTAGTTTGGCCCCTTAGTATCCAGGATAGATCACAGGTTTTCACTTAAGACCCATGCATGCTTTGTGTTCACTGAACACTTGGGCGGAAAACCTTTTGTAAACGGTATCGCAAGCTTTTCGCTTGATTCTTTTATGCTCGTCACTAATTGTGATCCTGGATATTATTTTTCACAACATAAAACTTAATGTCAATGTGCTTGACAGTTTCACTCGACTCATTGTTGTAAAATTATGATACTACAAACTTATAGTAGTAATACTCAAGTGGTTCGTGCTGTCGACCACTCTTAAGACCGGTAAAGCTTTGTATCGCCTGCTCGTTGGCCTCATCTTAAATAACATGATTTGTCACACATTGTGGACGATATAGTGACTATTCATTTGGAGTAGTTCCACAAAATAACTCCATTCCGCGAAGGTGGATATACAACTTAACGTGCAAATCTTACAATCCACACAATTCGCGAAACTAAAACTAAGAAGTCTCACTTCGTCAAGTGGGATTCGACTTATTTTATCTTAATCATGAGGCCTTATGTGCATTGCACCTTCTTAACTAAATTTCTTTTATGCCTTCCGGCGGTAACCCACTAGCATGGCCTAATGTCTGTCAAGTATTTCGGTCATGATCTTAAGTCAAGGAAAATACTAAATTGAGCATACATTAATCAATCTTCCGACAGTAGAATCTTATGGAACCGAAAACATAAGGTCGACCATCATTGGTTCCCTGAACTTAACTGATTCTTAAACTTATCATCCTTGACTGTCTAAACAGGCAAAGTTTAACACCCCCCTTATTATGATCATAATGAATTTCTAATTCCTATCTTGTAGGATTCTTCACCTAGATCCTCTTATGGACAAAATCTTTTAATTTCTTATGACTGATTTATCTTAAAAGTAATATACTATGTACATTCAACTTAAAATACATGTGAGTGTCCATCTCACTTATCTTGAAAACCCAAACTAACTTATAGTCTAATAGATCTTAAGATACATTTTTTTAATGCTCAATTGAATCCATGAATAGATTTCTCTAAAAAGTATCTCAAGAGTCTTTTGACTATTATGACAAAACTTTCGGTCAGGTCACACTAATATTCTTATACAAATCTTAAATAGAGAATTTTGTTTTACATCCATCTGATGTACAATCATCCACAATGCACTACTAATAACTTAATTATCCTTGAGGAATTCTTAATTGAGTGAATTGCCATTAGTCTGACCACAAACGGAAATTTCCCTTCAGAATCACTCCTCTTGTAGGCTCATTACAGTCTACTGTTTTTGATTCTTTTAGGAACTATTACTAATACTCAGACACTTGTGGCGTACTTAGATCTCATCTCTTCTGACATGGTTTTTACACCATAGATGATTAAGATCGTCTAATAGTATTTTCTTATGTGGTATGATCACCTTTTTTATTTGTCTTATTGTGATCGGGCTACTATCGCTCTTCATCATTATTGGCCACTAATGATGAAGAATCAATAGCAGGTATTGTGACAACAATGTCTTGCATTGTTAACACAACGTAAGTAAGACATCATAAAGAGTGATTCTTGAAAAAACGTGGTAACATGTACCATTTCTTTCAAGATCAGTGTCTTTATGAAGTAAAAACTCCCCCTGATTTAGTCATCTTTACTAACTTTTGTTTCTGAATGAACTTATGACCCGATATGAATTAAAACTTATATCAAGTGGGGATCAACCCAACACTTGACCTCATACAACTCACATAATTTGTGCATTATGCTTACATTTTGGGGTTATTGTTGCTTCACATTGTTGATGGTAACAGACTTGAACTGAGTTATTCTCATAATTTTTCTGTTACCGATGAAAGACTAACAACACGTAGTAAATCATTAACAAAAAATGTTAATAATTTAGCTACAGCAGGTAGAGAGATTATTCGACCTCTCATCATACCATACTCCCCCTGATCATGTCATCCTACTAATGATGATATGTCTTACTTAACTAAACTGATGATATTCAATAACGTATTATACAACCAAACTTAATAATGTTTTGGGTTACTTTTGCCTTAATGAGGCTACCTCATATGAAAATTCTTAAGTGAGGTTTATGCCCTGTCCACAATATACAATGGTGTCTTAGAGGCTCACTTAATATAAAGTTCGACTTAACACGTAAATTGATAGACTAATAACTTAGCATACTTAATTAACATACACCATTTCACTTAGTTATTTTAGGGGTATTGAATTATTACTTGAATAAAACTAACTAAGTTAATACTAACAATACATGTTCAATGCCTTATTTTGAATCTGAAACATCTTAATGAGGGATAAATTAATCGATGGAGAAAACTAATTCAATTCTCCCCCTCGAAATATGGCCTTAATGACAATGGCATAATTTCGAAATTGTTTCGAGATCGATTCTAATGTGCTTATCTTAACACTTAGTTTGTGAGTGAAAACTAGAATAATACTAAAACATCATTTAAGGATAAATGTTATAACTGAATGTGCTTAACCATAATACTAAGAACTCAATGAAGTACTTAAATAAAAATTACAAAAATATGAATAATTAAACTAAAATTCTATTAATGACGGTATACGATGAATCCTAAGTACAAAACTATAACTTAGAAGAAAAAATACTAAGATTTCAACTTTAGCTTCATGACCATAGCGACTTTAATGATCATTCCACTCTTCTTATGATCCTCCACTTATCTAATTCCTGTCTCAGGAATATGCAGGATTGCATCTTACTTAATCAATCGAATGAGTTGAAAATAATCTTAAATATTGAGTTTACAATTAAAACTCAACTTACCTTTATCATTCTCATGATAGACAGGCTTAATAGCACGATGAGACTTAATGTGATCTTCTTCTTGAACACATAAATCAATGAGTTTCTTAAGATCCCACTGCTCGGACTGAGAGTTGTAACTGATGATAATATGCTCAAAATCATCTGGAAGTAGAGCAAGAATGAGGTTGAAAAGAAACTCGTGTTTTAATCTCGGATCTAATATCTTAAGTTTAGCAGCAGTGTCCCACATACTAAGAATGTGCTCATGCACACTTCCTCCATTATGCTTCTGAGTGACAAGTTTCTTAATAAGAGCATGCATCGTAGCCTTGTTGCAGCCAGTTGAATACTTTTCTATCTAAGGAGGTACTCATAAGCAGTGTTGCATTCAGGAATTTCTTCCCGAACACTCTCACTCTCAGTAATTGAACTCTTAATCACTTGTAAACATTTCTTATTTGAGATTGACCACTTAGCACGATCTAGATCGAAGCGAAAGTAGTCCTCTTCATAATCCTCCATCCTTTTGGTGAAACACTCCTTAGTTTCCCCATCACGAATAACGGGAATCTTAGGCTCGGTAGGACGCGCTCTCATTAGTGCCAAATCTATTTCGGAGATTGCTAAACCAGTTTCCAACTTACATCGCCAAGTATTGTAATTGTCTTTTCTTAGATAGTTCTCTGACGAGATAAATCTTAATATAAAATCTGGAATGGAAGATCCTTCATAATAAAACATAATAGAACATAAGTAAATGCATGAACATGATTATGAACAAAAACATCTTATTTTGTCTTTCACGTTGGTTACTTGACAACATACAAAAACTAAAGACTTAATATTTTCGTCTTTCATGTTGGTTACTGAACGAAAACTAACTGAACTTAAATAATTTATTAACTATGTGTTTCGTCTTTCACGTTGGTTACTTAACGAAAACACAACACATAAAGTAACTTAATAAAAATTAACTTCTTATCGTGTTTTGTCTTTCACTTTGGTTACTTAGCAAAACACAATACTAAAGACATAATAATTTCGTCTTTCACGTTGGTTACTCAACGAAAAAACTTAATAATTTAATGGATTATTGATAGCATATTTTTTCTTTCACGTTGGCTACTCAACAAAACACTATGACTTAAAAGGAATGAAGACTTAAACTCAAAATGTGGTAATTTCATATTTCACGTTGGTTACATAAATAAATTACCATCACTAATAATAACTCAAAACTTCATGACTTAAAACTTAAGGCAACTTAGGCATAACAACTTAAGCATGACCACTTAAATTAACTTAAATTATGGTAACTCAAAATAACTTAGTCATGACAACTTTAACTTTCACACTTTCACGTTGGCTACTCAATAAAATTATCATGACAATGATAAATTTATTTTTTATGTTGGTTACTTGATGAATTCACCATAACTTAATAACAGCGGAAGCTTAACACTTAATTCTTAATTATCATACTTAGCAACTCATAATTCCACAGCAAATGAGAATAAATTAAATAAGTGGACAAGAATACTTAATTCAGCACTTAACATTAAATAATTAAAAATTGCAAGAAAACAATAATTAAAGCATCACAAAATTACTTAGCAATTTTCTGTCCACTTAATTAATTTTGGGGAGCGAAATTGCATTTTATCTCATACTAAAATGCCAATAATTATTTTTTTTCAGCCAAAAAAGGCCAAAGACTGAAAAATAACCAAAGACTTAAAATGCTCACATTCTAATTTTTGGCCCAAGTCCATTGAAGAGATGGCCTAGAAGGCCTCTGATTCAATCTTGTCTTAGTGGGCTTGGGGTGCTGTTAGGCCCATGGCCATCACTCTGGTCTGGAGGGAAAAACTGCTCAAAAAATTCGAATTGGCCCAAAACTGATGCGGCCCAAAACTGATGTGGCCCAAAAAAAAACTTTGTCCTCCAGAGATGGGAGTGCGCTGGTAGCCAGCAAGTGCGTGGCCTGAAGGCACATGGCCTGGAGAGGAGCAAAAAGCAGGGCCAAGTGGCCTGTCAAGTGCATGAATAGGGCAGCTTAAACAGCAAGGGGGCAGCCTTAAAAGGCTCGACCTACACAAAACGTGGCCCAGTAGATGCGCCTCTTGCCTGGCCACTAGCCCGTTCAGCGCTGAACTGATCCAGACTGTTGATTAAGGATCTGACTGTGACGCTGAAAATTCGGCCGTACAAAATACCTACTCCCGGGTTCTAGAAACCCTAATCTCATTTTCCTCTCCCACTTCTCTCTCCTCAGCCGCCGTGAGTTAGAGAGAAAACGAGAGCACGAGCGAAAATTCCGCTAGCGGCGGGAACTCCGACTCTACCGCGGCTACAGCACGGTCGAGCAAGCTAGTCGCACTGCTGCTCAACTCACTCGACGCCGATGGGTGCTCCGCTCTCTAGTAGGCCACCGTGCAGAGAGGTCCCTTTTGAGTTAGGGTTTCGACCACCCTACCCGATGGGGCTTAGATGACGCCGCCGTCGATTTCATCGCTAGTACGCGCGTTCATGCTACGTTGAGCGCGCCGCCGTCAATAAGATCAACGTGCGGTGTCCTTTTCCATGGCGGATCCTACGGATGAGGGTCCATCCTTCTCAGGTCCCCTCAAGGAGGGGTTCACCGATGGAGGAGACTCGCCGAGTCTTCTTGGGGTGAGATCCGCCCTTTTTTCTTAATCTCTTAATCTTAATTGATTCGGTTTTCTCTGATTTGATGATTTTCTCTTAATCAAAACCGAGGCTAATTCGACTCCTCTCCTTCTAATTGCTGTGGTTGATGCTAATCAAAATTTTAACCCGAATTAGGGATGCTTAGCCCGGCTCTTATGCCATTGATAGAAGTAAAGATCCACTAATTACTAAGCAGTGCCCTAATTGGTTTCCTTAAACCATAATTAACTTAGTGCTAATGATGAAATAAATTGTCCAGAGGATAATCACCTACAATTAATTTGAACAGAGAGATTGGAGGTGGGCGTACCTTCTCCGGAGTTGGAGCTGAGAGCCACGGGAGTCGGTACAGCCATGGCTAGGTGGGTGCAGCGCTGCTGGCAATGGCAATGTCGGGGAAGGAGGCACGGAGGCGTCGGCGATGGGAGCGCAGTCGGCGGTCTTCCCCTCACTTCCCGCTCTTGCCAATCGGATAGCCTGGTGTGTCTTAGATTAGTTGTTTTAGAGACTAATCAACCCCTTATATTTGTGAGCGGACGTGAGAGGGGGCCATCCGGCTCTGAGTCGGTTAAGGCGCCCCCCGATAACGGCGCTGTAGTGGGGAGTTGGAACCGGTGTGGGGTGGGGCCCACACCGGGAAGTGGTCAACAACTAACAAGTACTCAACAACTAAAGGCTCATTAGCAGCTTCTAAATGATCATCATCTCATGGCCAAGCTTTGTCTTCCTGAAATATGACATCCCGGGATGTCACCACCTTTTGCCACTGGATCATACATTCAATATGCCTTTGAGTGAGCTTCTGACTCGTAGCCAAGAAACACCATTTTAGTGCTTCTGCCTTCTAGCTTTGACAGGTGTGGTGCTGTCCTTTTGATATGACCCAAACGGCCAAAAACCTTAAAAGTGTCCCACATTAGGCTTTCTTCATAAGGAGTTTTCCCCTTCACACTCTTAGTTGGAGCCCTGTTTAGGAGGTACACACCCAATGTGACTGCTTCTCCCCAGAACTGATTGGGCATGTTCTTATTTTTAGCAGGCTTACCACAGTTTGATTTCTCCTTTCTACTACTTCGTTTTGTTGAGGACAATACGGTGTTGTGAGAAACCTTTTAATCCCCTCTTTTTTTGCAGAAATCATCAAAATCCCAGCAGGTAAATTCTCCACCTTAAGTGTCCATACCTTGCATGCCATAACCAAGAATTTTCCATTGACCTTGCTTGCCAACATTCAGGTTCAGACTTCCTGATGTTCAGAATGAACAGCTGGTTACTTGAGCGCTCTACTCTGACAATTTCTTTCCTTTTATTGTCCCATAGTGTCATTACTCCATCCTCAACAGTTGTTTTGCAGCCATGTGCATCTAGTGTCCGATGCTTATTATGTTGCTCTTCAGTTAGAACCCTGTGTTCCCCATTTTGACTTTCAAACAAGACAAAGCCTTTTCCACAGATTTTAACCGTGGAGCCATCACCAAACTTAACAGATCCTTCCACTTTGGTGTCTAGTTCAGTAAAGTTTTCTTTTCTACTTGTTATGTGGTTACTTACTCCAGTATCAAGGTACCATGATACTTTTCCTTCCGTGGCAGTTTTTGAAGAACCCTTCCTTTTGTTCACCTGTTTCAGAGACTTTCTGAGTGAAGTCACTGTCACCCCCAGTCATCGAAAGGATGAACAGACGTTAATCACATGTACGTCAGGATCAGTTGAATCGTACATGCGTTGACGAAAGTGAAATACATTACATAGCCATGTTTGATTACATAATAAGTCTTACAATATGACCCGAAGGCCTACAAATACACACCACTAACTTATTTACATCATCTAAACTATTTACAAAGTTCAAACTACAACGGAAGAATAGATAGATAGACAGGGCTCCAGCTTCACAGGCAGTCGCGCGAAGGGTCGCCAGCCTAGACTATGTCCTCTGGATTGACGAAGAAATCTTCCAATGCCGCTTCTTCTACATGTTCTGAAGGGGAAGTAAGCGCTTGAGTACATAGAGTACTCAGCAAGTGTGGGAAGAGGATGACATGAATGGCTAGAACAAGGATAGGCCAATTATGGCTTAAGCACTATGCTTAGAACCTAACCTTAGCTTTCAATTATCAATATCATAACAGATAAATATTTCAACACATAATAATGATGATGGATATAACTTGAATCATAAATAACCACCATTTCCCAACCATAGACAAATTATGAACTGGCTCCAAGCCGCTCTTGCCCGTGAGCACGGCTGTCATGACAGTTTTCCAAATCTCTGCAGAGAGTGTACCCTTTACCCACAAGCAGTGATTTCATCCCTTGTTGTCAGGTGGACTGAGTAAACCTCCATGTAGCCAGTGGTGATCAATCACATTTAACACTTCCGTTGGTGTGTGGCTAGGAGATCACTACATGGTCTTTACAAAGGTACTCCCGAATAGTGATATCCCTCTAAGGTTTCCATCACTGAGGCATTTCCGGAGTAACTCTCTGTCTCAGAGCCCCCTCTTGAGCCTTGCGGTTCCAGAGCAGTAACCCTGCATCATTCCCCGCACCATCCAACTACTAGCATTTCATCGGGAGAAACCTAATTAATTGACCAAGCTGCCCCATCTCAGTCTCGTGGTGGTACTATAAAGCTTAGTGGCTTCCTCCATAAACCGATCCTTAGAATCCGGTGGTGTCAAACTCATTCCCGGGTCTCGTGTAAACTGCACCATACCAAATCCATCCAACCACCAGATTCCTATCAACTACTATTGTGTATCCATCATGATTAAATTAACCATAAAGTATAGTGTATTTCATGTATATGAATTTCCATTTCCAAAGTCTAAGCATGACTAAGCATAACTAAAACATATCTACTTCCCAACCCAATCCAAGTGACAAGGAATTATATGGAACATGACATATAACATGAAATAGGACATCATTTTATTTAGCATGCAACTAACTAACATCCTAGAATTCGTACAAGATAGTCAAGAGCACTTGCCTTCTTTGAAGACTTGGTTGTCGTTGAAGACTTGGTCTTGAAGGTTAAAGTTGGGCTCATAGTACGACTCTAAATATATTGTCAAAGCATAGCAAAAAGAAATAAAAGCTAAATAAGTATATAGCACACAATGCATGGCTTCACAACATTCACATAAGCATAAAATCATACACTAATGCATCCCTACGAAACATTTATTATTTTACATAGCCAAAATATGCATCTAAAATTTATTTTATATTTTTAGGATTTATTTACGTGCTAAAATCTTTTTTATTGAATTTTCTATGGCCAAAATATATTTTAAAACATTTTTAATGAATTTTCTATGGTCAAAATATATTTTATGTGCACTCTACAATTTTATTATAGCATAAAAAGAATTTATACAAATTTTCCTACTGTTTTTATATTTGTTGGTACCGTGCGTAACGTATACCCCTTGGGACTGCAAAAAGACCAAAGGAACTTCACCTGTCTGAGTTGAAGATCTCCAAAGGCCCCACGTGTCATACGGGACTGGACCTGCCTCCCTTCTATGGTTAGTCCCGGTGCTGCCACGTGTATACAACAACCGGAGCTACGTCCCACACATGGGAAAGCTCCGTGCTAAATACCTGCGCGGCACCTCCGGACCTAAACCCCGACAGAGGGAAGCTCCGGTACCGACACGTGTACCTCTGCACCGGACCTACCCGTCCCAGACGGTAAACTCCGAAGCTATCACGTGTCCAACCGCCGGACCTTCAGCCTCAACAATCAGACTGGTGGACCCCCAACGACTCAGACCTTCAAGGGACAATCAAAGACTTCAAGACCCAATTAAGTGTCATTAATACCATATTAATGACACATGATCATAAGGCTCTTAATACCAGTAATGACACTATCAAGGCCCCTTACCACGCTATTAAGGGTAATTAACCTCATTAATTGTGTATTAAGCATTAGTAACCGCCAGGGCCACATGTCGGGCCAGGCTAACGGTGTAACGACCAGTCCTTGTGCTATAAAAGGACTGGTCGAACGATACACAGGGGATTCTTCGAGACCTTGCTCATACTCAGCTCTGACACACACTCACAAGTGCTCAGATGCTCAATACAACAACTACACACCCCGTGGAGTAGGGTATTACGCTTAGGCGGCCCGAACCACATAAATCTTCGTGTCTATTTGCCATCGTGTTCTGAATCTCTGCGCGCCTATTACCGAACTACAAACTCTGCGGGCTACCAACGGTAGTACCGAGAGAATTTCCGGAACCAAACTCCGATAGTTGGCGCGCCAGGTAGTGGGTGCCCGAGATTCAAGGATGGTGAACTCTGCTGCTGGATCATCCAACGGCAACCCTGCTGCGCAACCTGCTGGAGGCAATCCCTCCAACGTGCAGCAACCAGCAGGTGTTGTAGCTCCAGCAGGAGTCATGCCTCCGCCGCCACCGTCCGCATCGGCAAATCAAGCTAGACAGTGGGATAGGGCGTCTGCGTCGGTCACGGCATCGGCGAACAACAACCCTGAACACGCGCTCCACGCTGCACGTGCTCTTCTCCAACACCTACCACCTCCAGGTGCATCCCAGGGTGCAATGGAGCAGTGGAGCGTTGATGTGGAACATTTGGTTGCAGCAGCAGCCGATCGCATCAGCAACCAAGGTCCTCCCGCCTCGGGGCGGGCCCTATCGAAGCATCGGACCGTGTCAGGCATACTTGGTCCGCATGCTTCCCAACATAGGAGGCGTGTTGCGTCTCAACAAGCGACATCGCTACCTTCTAGGCGCGACGCACCCATACGGTAACTAGGCTTTCAACTCATGACCTCCGGGCGGAGCTTGATCGCTGTTACTGTCAACAGGATGGCCGCGTCCATATTGAGCGCGCTCGCGAAAGGCGAGAGGCTCGGGACAGTCCTGCTCCCGAGGGAGTAGGAGGAGGTTGTCTTGCCCTGGCCATGCACCTACGCATGGTCAGATGGCCACAAAAGTTCCGGCCTCACCTACCGGAGAAATATGATGGGATTGTCAATCCCGCTGAGTTTCTCCAAATCTACTCCACTGCAATTCTTGCAGCTGGAGGCAATGAGACCGTAATGGCCAATTATTTCCCGATGGCTTTGACTGGGACCGCCAGGTCCTGGTTGATGAGCCTCCTGCCTGACTCCATCAACAGTTGGGCGGAACTGTGCCAATAGTTCACTGCCAACTTTGAGAGTTCATACACCCGACCAGGCACCGCACTGGACCTTTTTGCTGTCAAGCAGAAGGGGGGAGAGTCCCTGCGATCCTTCATCCAGAGGTTCTCCTAGGTACTAAACACTATTATTTCTATCTCAAGCGCCTCAGTTATTGTGGCATTTAGACAGGGCATACGAGACAAGAAGATGTTGGAGAAGCTGGCGACCAAGGAGATCATCAGCGTCATGGAACTCTTCAGCTTGGTAGACAAATGCGCCAAAGCTATGGGGGGCCGTGAAATGCACTCCCAACCACCTCCGGAGGACAACAAAAAGTCCTTCAAGGGAGAAGACACTACCTCCGAGAGTGGCAAAAAGAAGAAAAAGTCCAACGGCAAGAAAAAGCCGTCGGCCAGCACACCTATAGCCGCAGCTGCTGTAGCTCCGGGTGGCCGGGGGCCACACCCCAAAAAATGACCTCGGTCATTGTCTGAAGACGGAGGTAGCTCCAAGATGTGGTGTCCTATACAGAAGTCGAAAATCCACAACCTGGAAGGCTGCCGGGAGGTCCAGAACCTTGTCGAGCGCTACAACAAGCGCCGGGAAGAAGTTCCTTTCCGTCAAAGGGAAGGAAAACAGAAAGTCGACGAAGCTCCAGATGAAGAGGAGTTAGGCTTTCAGGACCCTAAAAAGGTTCTGAAAGCTATTTACACCTCCGTCAACGATGACTCTGACGTCTCCGATAATGAACGTCGGAAAACCATGAACACCATCTTTGGTGGTTCGTGGGACATCACCTCCCGCCGTGTCCTCAAGACCATGCGGCGGGACATGGCCTCAGTAGCTCCCACTGCCAGGGTGGAGCCACACCGGAAGTGGATGGACACTGCCATCACTTTTGATGCATCAGACTGCCCTCGGAACGTGATCGGAGCTGGCCAACTCCCCTTGATGGTATCTCCGACCATCAACAACATCCAACTCCACCATGTGATGGTGGACGGAGGTTTGGGGCTGAACCTCATAAGCTTCAAAGCTTTCGTCAAGCTTCAGCTCCGACCTTCAGATCTTCGCCCCTCCCGACCTTTCTCCGGAGTAGGTCCGGGGACCATAACCCCACTCGGTGCAATTACTCTTCCGGTGACCTTTGCAACCCGGGAGAATTACCACACTGAGAAGTTGGTCTTCGACGTGGCGCATATCAACTTACCCTTCAACGCCATTTTGGGCAGGCCAGCCTTATACAAGTTTATGACTGCTGCTCATTATGGCTACATGGTATTGAAGATGCCAACACCAGCCGGTGTTCTCCGGATCCGTGGAGATTGCACCGCCAGAGTGATGACTCTGGAAGAACTCCACGCGCTTGCTATAGTGCAGGAGGACGAATCCGAATAGGAGCAAGCTCCGAAACCCCCGAGCATTCGTCATCGAGGCTCAACCTCCACACCTCGCGTGCAACCAAGCGGCGACACCGACATTCCCATCAAAGTCGTCCAAATCGGTTCCGACGCCGCTCAGACCACTCATATATCGGGAGGTCTGAATGACAAATAGGAACTTGCGCTCGTCACTTTCCTTTGGGCTAATGTCGACGTGTTTGCCTGGCAACCCTCACAAATGCCTGGGATCCCTAGGGAAGTGATCAAGCAAATCTAAAGATCTATCTCGACGCTCGGCCTGTACACCAGAAGCCTCGGAAGCAATCCTTAGAGCGACAAAACTTCATACGTCAAGAAGTGAAGAAGTTGCTCGAAGCTAGATTCATCCGAGAAGTCTTCCACCCAAAATGGCTGGCAAACCCAGTCGTTGTACCCAAGGACGGCGGGAAGCTTCGGATGTGTATCGACTACACTACACTGAATAAGGCATGTCCAAAAGATCCATTCCCACTACCTAGAATAGATCAGATAGTGGATTCCACCTCCGAGTGTGAATTATTGTGTTCCTAGACGCATATTCTGGGTATCATCAAATCAGAATGTCTAGGGAAGATGAAGAGCATATTTCCTTCATCACAGTAGATGGATTATATTGTTATACTGCCATGCCATTCGGTCTCAAAAACGCTGCTTTAACATTTGTACGAGCTATGTACAAAACTTTTGGAGAGCTCATCAGAGACATAATGGAAGTGTATGCCGATGACATCGTCGTCAAGATCAAGAACAAGGAGTCATTTCTTGACACCTTACAAGCTGTCTTCGACAAGTTGTGGGTCACTCGCACGAAGCTGAACTCGGACAAGTGTGTCTTCGGGGTTAGCTCCGGAAAACTTCTTGGTTTCTTGGTGAACCACCGAGGTATAGAAGCAAATCCGACGAAGATAAAAGCTATTGAAGACATGCGGCCACCAGCCCGCATCAAGGACGTCCAGAAGCTAACTGGGTGTCTAGCCGCCCTCAGCCAGTTCATTTCAAGACTGGCTGTAATACCCTCATTTTCATGCATCATGCCTTGCATACACTCATATACATGTTTAACATTAACCCACATAAAGAGGAACGGGTCTAAAATTGATTTGGAGCATTGAAAATTGATTTGGAACAAAACCACACTTAAAATGCAGGAAAGTGCGGACTAGTCCGATTTTACTGAGGACTAGTCCGATTTCTCTCTGACTAAAAATAGACTTGTCCGTTTTTGCTGCGGACCAGTCCGATTTTTCCTCTGGAAACTTTTGGACTTGTCCGATTTTGTGTGGACTAGTCCGATATTCCAAGAATCCTTGAAAAAATTGCTAAGTCCTTGGACTTTTCTGGATTAGTCTGGTGTTCCAGTGGACTTGTCCGTTTTCCTCTCTGACTAAAGTCGGACTTGTCCGATTTTAGGCCAGACTTGTCCGATTTTCTCTCTGGACAACTTCAGACTAGTCCGGTCCTTTTCGGACTTGTTCGATATTTCGTGACTCCGAATTGATCTTTTGTTTTACGACTTGTTTCTTAGGTTTCACGTTAAGTGGGCCTAGGGACGTCGTGCCTAACTCTTTTAGAGCCCATGTGGGACACTAAACCAGCCTCTACTCCTCTCAAACTCGAAATCCATCTAACCCTAACCTCCACCTCTATATAGACAACCCCACCCCTTGGCTTGACATCTATTTGCCACTTTTCCACCCAAACCCTAGTTCGTGGAGAGCCACCATCAAGGAGGGAGGAGGAGATCCCAAGCAAGAAGAAGAGGAGGAGGAATCACCAATTCATCTCCAAGTTCATCACCAACCCTAGATCATCAAGATCCAAGTTTTACCTCCAAGTTTCTTGATCCATTGGAGTTCTAAACACCTGTTATACCTTCTATTCTCTTTTCCTTACAAGAATTCAACCCCTAATCTCCAAATTCACGTTGATCTAGAAAACCCTAATCTGTTGATCTCGCAGAGTGCGGACTTATCCGCTCAATAGCGGACTAGTCCGATCTTCCTGGTTAAATTGTGTTGAATTAATTCAAAATTTTGATCTAATAAACTCCAAACCTGTATAAACTTGTTAAAATCTATTAGAACTAGTTATTGATCATTAAAAGCAATCTATTAACAAGTTCTACCTTGCATTTGCATTAATCATGCATGTCATGTCATATTGAGTAATATTTGTGCACTCTTTGATTGTGTTTCTTGTCTTGTATGTTTATTGTGTGGATTAGACAGATTCGCGCTAGAGAGTGTCGCGGAGGATCTAGAACACCAAGAGTTTTAAGGCTTTGACCCTAATCAACAGCAAGAGCAAGGCAAGTGTCCTTGAAGCATATTGATCCTGTTTTAAAATAAATGTCTTGTTTGCAAACTGCATGCTTGTGTCAATTTGATGGGAATCCTATGGTAGGAAGTTTACTAGTTTGTTTAACCACCCTTGTCACTTGGAATATATAGTAGAGAGTTGGGAAGGGATTTATACCTTTTTGCTTCGCTTAATTAATTGGGATGGGAAACCAATACTACACATTAATGATGCATTTATGAGATTATGATTAACATGAACTGGTTAATGTAATGTGGTAATGGGTGATCTAAGCAAGCCTGGTATGTGGATGGGTTGGATGTCATGATGGTTTGCTTGCTTTAGATCTAAGGACCGGTTCATGCGAGAATAAGCCAGGACTACAGTGCCACCACGAGGCAAAGTATGGGTGCGGCGTAGGTGATTAATTAGGGCTTTGCCAGTGCTATTTGGACCATTAAGGATGCTCGGGGAAGTGGTATTCAGATTGGGTTTGTTGATGATTGGTTGGACTACCCTGGGATTCGAATGGCTCAAGAGGGGACCCTTGGTTGAAGACGTGCTCAGATGGAGGCATCGCCACCGGTGAAACCTCAATGGGGTCTAAATAGGCTAGTAATCCCTTTGTAAAGGCTATTTTGTGATCTCTTGGCCATACACCAAAGGAAGTATAATTGGCATAAGAGAGGTTTCTTTAGTCGCCGACGGGTGATGAAATCACAAACACGTGGGTAAAGTGGTACAAACTCTGCAGAGTCTAATAAACTATCATGATAGCCATGCTCCCGGTTATGAGCACCTGGAAAACTTCCATGATTAGGGAAAACTCGGTATTGGGATGGTATTTGGGATGGTTATGGTTGGAATTATGGTCAAGGATGGTTACCACGTACTCAGTCCGGGTATGACTCAATTTGGGTAATTGTGGATCGCTTAACCAAGTCAGCTCATTTTGTCCATGTGAAGACCAAATATACAGCTACACAATTGGCCCAAATATACATGGAGCATATCATGTGTCAACATGGAGTCCCGAAGAAGATCGTGTCGGATAGAGGTTCGCAATTTACTTCCAGGTTTTGGCACAAGTTGCATGAAGCATTAGGAACAAGGTTGAATTTTAGTTCAACATATCACCCTCAAACGGATGGACAAACCGAGAGGACCAATCAGATTTTATAGGACATGTTAAGAGCTTGTGCTTTAAAGCATGGGAAAAGTTGGGACAAGAGCTTGCCATATGCAGAATTTTCATACAACAATAGCTACCAAGCAAGCTTGAAAATGTCACCATATGAAGCGCTTTATGGAAGGAAGTGTATGACACCTTTATTCTGGAATGAGGCAGGAGAAACTCAAGTATTTGGTCTGGATATGTTGCAAGAAGCCGAAAAACAAGTCCAAATAATTTGTGAAAACTTGAGGGCTGCCCAATCAAGACAAAAGGGCTATGCGGACAATAGAAGAAGGAAATTAACCTTTGAAGTGGGAGATTTTGTTTACCTCAAGGTGTCACCGATGAGAGGTCATAAGAGGTTTAACATAAGAGGCAAGCTAGCACCTCGTTATATTGGACCATTCAAGATTTTGGACAAAAGAGGAGAAGTAGCGTATAAGTTGGAGATGCCAGCTCATCTATCGGACGTCCATGATGTCTTTCATGTTTCCTAGCTCAAGAAGTGCTTGCGAGTACTGGAAGAACAAGTGCCAATGGAAGAATTGGAACTAGAGGAAGATTTGACTTATGCTGAGCAACCGGTCAAGATCTTGGAAACCAAGGAGAGGGTCACAAGGAACAAGGTGATTCGATGGTGTAAAGTTCAATGGAAGCACCACATAGAAAAAGAAGCAACGTGGGAATTGGAGGATGATCTCAAGAAGGAATTTCCCTATCTCTTCTCTTCCGCGTCGATCTCGAGGGTGAGATTCATTTTAAGGGGGGTAGGTTTGTAACACCCTCGTTTTTATGCATCATGCCTTGCATACGCTCATATACATGTTTCGGACTTTCAGACTTGTCCGATTTTGTGCGAACTAGTCCAATATTCCAAGAATCCTTGAATAATTTCTAAGTCCCTAGACTTTTCTGGACTAGTCTGGTGTTCTAGCGGACTTGTCCATTTTCCTCTCTGACTAAAGTCGGAATTGTCCGATTTTAGGCCAGACTTGTCCGATTTTCTCTCTGGACAACTTCGGACTAGTCTTGTCCTTTTCGGACTTGTCCGATATTTCGCGACTCCAAATTGATCTTTTGTTTTACGACTTGTTTCTTAGGTTTCGCGTTAAGTGGGCCTAGGGACGTCGTGTCTAACTCTTTTAGAGCCCATGTGGGACTCTAAACCACCCTCTACTCCTCTCAAACTCGAAATCCATCTTACCCTAACCTCCACCTCTATATAAACAACCCCACCCCTTGGCATGACATCCATTTGCCACTTTTCCACCCCACCCAAACCCTAGTTTGTGGAGAGCCACCATCAAGGAGGGAGGAGGAGATCCCAAGCAAGAAGAAGAAGGGGAGGAAATGAAAGAGGATCAAGATCTCCACCAAGTTTCGTCCTTCATCACCAATTCATCTCCAAGTTCATCACCAACCCTAGATCATCAAGATCCAAGTGTTACCTCCAAGTTTCTTGATCCATTAGAGTTCTAAACACCTGGTATACCTTCTATTCTCTTTTCCTTACGAGAATTCAACCCCTAATCCCCAAATTCACGTCGATCTAGAAAACCCTAATCTGCTGATCTCGCAGAGTGCGGACTTGTCCGGTCCCTAGCAGACTAGTCCGATCTTCCTGGTTAAATTGTGTTGAATTAATTCTAAAATTTGATCTAATCAACTCCAAACCTGTATAAACATGTTAAAAGCTATTAGAACTAGTTATTGATCATTAAAAGCAATCTATTAACAAGTTCTACCTTGCATTTGTGTTAGTCATGCATGTCATGTCATATTGAGTAATATTTGTGCACTCTTTGATTGTGTTTCTTGTCTTGTATGTCTATTGTGTGGATTAGACGGATTCGCGCTAGAGAGTGCTGCGAAGGATCTACAACACCAAGAGTTTGAAGGCTTTGACCCTAATCAACAGCAAGAGCAAGGCAAGTGTCCTTGAAGCATATTGATCCTGTTTTAAAATAAATGTTTTGTTTGCAAACTGCATGCTTGTGTCAATTTGATGGAAATCCTATGGTAGGAAGTTTACTAGTTTTTTTAACCACCCTTGTCACCTATAATATATGGTAGAGAGTCGAGAAGGGCTTTTTACCTTTTTGCTTCGCTTAATTAATTGGGATGGGAAACCAATAGTACAAATTAATGATGCATTTATGAGATTATGATTAACATGAACTGGTTAATGTAATGTGGTAATGGGTGATCTAAGCAAGCCTGGTATGTGGATGGGTTGGATGTCATGGTGGTTTGCTTGCTTTAGATCTAAGGACCGGTTCATGCGAGAATAAGCCAGGACTACAGTGCCACCACGAGGCAAAGTATGAGTGCGGCATAGCTGATTAATTAGGGCTTTGCCAGTGCTATTTGGACCATTTAGGATGCTCGGGGAAGTGGTAGTCAGATTGGGTTTGTTGATGATTGGTTGGACTACCCTGGGATCCGAATGGCTCAAGAGGGGACCCTTGGTTGAAGACGTGCTCAGATGGAGGCATCACCACCGGTGAAACCTCAATGGGATCTAAATAGGCTAGTAATCCGTTTGTAAAGGCTATTTTGTGATCTCTTGGTCATACAACAAAGGAAGTGTAATTGGCATAAGAGAGGTTTCTTTAGTCGCCGACGGCTGATGAAATCACAAACATGTGGGTAAAGTGGTACAAACTCTGCAAAGTCTAATAAACTATCATGGTAGTCGTGCTCCCAGTTATGAGCACCTGGACAACTTCCATGATTACGAGAAACTCGGTATTGGGTGGTATTTGGGATGGTTATGGTTGGAATTATGGTCATGGATGGTCATGAATTGAATTCTGGTATTGAATATGGATATTGGTATATGATGATGGATATGGAATATGGACTGTCATTATGATAACTATATGGCGTATGATGGGTCTATTTCATGTACATGTAACATATATTGCTTTTCAAATGTTTTAATGTACTTTTCAACACTTAACCATTATTATATTTGTCATTTGAATCAACCTCATGTCATACTTTCCACACTTGCTGAGTACGTCATGTACTCACTCTTGCAATCCCCCCCTCCAACAGTTGCAGGTCAGGATTGGGAGTTTAATGGTGATAATGCGGAGTTTTAGGCCGTTTCTACCGTCAGCTTTGCCTGTGGAGTGTTGGAGCTGCGCTATCCCTTTTGCTTAGTTTGCTCAGTTTAGTCTATTTCCACTGCATTAGTTGAACTTGTCATTAATATTCATTAGAACTTGTACTCGAGGATAATATGGTTTGTTTAATAAAATTTGATTAATTAATCTTGTTCTGTGGTAATTTTTTGTATACTCTTTTTTGAATGCACTCGTGTATGTGTGTTGAACATCCTGGGCAGACATATGCGTTCACTTGGTTCATTTTCGGAATCGGGTGTCACACTGACGGAATGGGCGCTACCCTTCTTCAAGCTATTGAGGAAGTCCGGACCATTCCAATGGTCTAAAGAAGCAGAAAAGGCATTCCAGGAGCTGAAGCAGCTCCTCACCACCCTATCAACCTTGGTAGTTCCGAATCCTAGTGAGCCACTTCTGCTTTACATTTCGGCAACTGAAGAGGTTGTCAGCATGGTCCTGGTTGCGGAAAGACCAGAACCATTTCCCGTTCAGGAATCCAGACCCCTTCGGGTGGGTCCGGAGCTACCTGAAGTCGAGTCTGGGTCCCAGCTCCCAGACCCTGATCCTCAAGGCGAGACGCTGGAGGATCCATCTCTTTCAAATGAAGGAGTAACCACTGCTGAACAAGAAGATTCGGATCCCTCCGGGAAGGTCCGAATCACTTCAGAAGAAGTTCCGGGTTCCTCCAGCCGGAACTTGGAGGTCCTCGAACAAGGTCTGGATCCCTCCAGGAGGGTCCGAGATGATGAGGAGGAAGCTTCGGGCCCCTTCGGGAGGGTCCAGACAGTCCAATGCCCAGTGTATTTCATCAGCGAAGTACTCCATGATGCCAAGACTCGATACCTGGAGGTGCATAAGCTGCTCTACGCAGTTCTTATTGCCTCTAGGGAGCTCCGACACTACTTCCAAGCTCACAAGATTTCAATGGTAACTTCTTATCCAATGCACGCAATCTTGCATAATCCCAACTCTACTGGGAACATTGCAAAGTGGGCTGCGGAACTTGCCGAGTTCAATATTGAATTCGTCCCAAGACAAGCGATCAAGAGTCAAGCATTGGCGGACTTCGTGGCAGAATGGACCCCCTCTCCATCAAATCCTGGGGGCCCCAGTGAGCAGAAGTCAGAACCCAAAGTCCCGGTCTTCACTGAGCCTCACTGGACTCTCTACTCCGACGGCTCGTGTAAAAGCAGGGGCCGGAGCTGGAATCCTTCTTCTCGCTCCAACCGAGGAGAAGGTCAAATACATGGTTCACCTTGACTTCAAGGCGACCAACAACATGGCGGAGTATGAAGCACTAATTTATGGACTCAAGGTGGCACTATCGTATGGTGTCAAGCAGTTGTTGGTAAAGGGTGATTCACAGCTTGTTGTAAAACAAGTCAATGGTGAATGTTGCTGCAACAACCCTCAATTAGCTGCATACCTACTTGATGGAGAGGGACTTGGAAGTCCTGGACCTCTGCCATGTCCAGCGTCTCAACAATGCTGAAGCCGACGAACTCTGGACGAAAGCTTCAACCGGAGCTCCGGCTCCCGATGGAACCTTCGTTAGGAGATTGTCAAGACCTACAGCTCAGCCTGCCAAACTGAGCGAAGGGGGCAAGACCAGCACCTCGAAGCTGGCGGTCCTGATGGCCCTGTTACCAAGGCGTCCATCAGGGGTCGTAGATGCTGCTGGAAGCTCCGTGCACCCCAGCACGCAAGACACAAATTCTCAAGTTAGCTCTGATGCATGGATCTCAGAGATCAGGAGCTAGTTGAAAGACAATTTCCTTCCTGAAGATAATGTATCCGCTGACCGGATAGTCAGATTGGCTAAAAGATACACACTAGTAGAAGGGGATCTCTACCGGTGTGGTGCCAACAGTGTCCTAATGCGGTGCATTACAAGGGAAGAAGGCTGCGAGCTCCTCGCAAAAATCCATGGAGGCGAGTGTGGGAACCACACGTCTTCCCGCACGCTGGTCGGTAAAGCCTTTCGGCATGGGTTTTACTAGCCTACAGCGCTCCAGGATGCAACTGAGCTAGTGAAGAAATGTGAACCATGCTAGTTCCATGCGAAGCAAATTCACACACCGGCTCAGCCTCTACAAATGATACCTCCTACATGGCCCTTCGGGGGATGGATATCTTGGGACCGTTCCCAAGAGCCGTCGGAGGTTACAAGTTCTTGTATGTTGCCATTGACAAGTTCACCAAATGGCCGGAAGCAACTCCAGTTGTGACAATAAACAAGCAATCAACTATCAACTTCTTGCAGGCCATCGTATGCAGATTTGGAGTCCCAAACGAGATCATAACTGATAATGGGACCCAATTCACAAGCTCTGCATTCCAAGGATATTGCGAAGGCCTCGGCATTCAAGTCAGCTACGCCTCCGTAGCTCACCCGGCAAGCAATGGCCAAGCCGAGAGAGCAAATGCAGAAATCCTAAAAGGACTCAAGACGCGCACGTATGAGCGCTTGAAAAAACATGGAGCCAACTGGATCGAAGAGCTTCCGCCTACCTTGTGGGCCAACAGGACAACTCCAAACCTGTCAACTGGAGAGACACCCTTCTTCCTGGTGTACGGAGCCAAAGCAGTCCTCCTCCAGAAATCACCTTGGGGTCGCTCCGGGTCTGGACCTTCAACGATGCCGCGTAGGAGCAGCTCCGGCGTGAAGACTTGTACCTCCTTGAAGAGGGAAGGTGCCGAGCAGCTGTTCAGAATGCTCAATACCGCCAAGCTCTTCAGCACTATCACCAAAGGCATGTTCACAGCCGACACTCGATAAAGGCGATCTGGTGCTACGGAGAATACAATCCAGAGAAGGGTTAAACAAACTCTCCCCCAGCTGGGAAGGACCCTTTCGAGTGATCAATGTATCCCGTCCCGGATGCGTTCGCTTGGCAACCGAGGATGGGACACCACTCCCTAATCCTTGGAACATTGAGCACCTCTGTAAGTTCTACGCTTAATATCACGGAGGTGAGTCTGTAGTTACATGTGATGTATGTTATATAGTCATTGTACAGAGTCGGGTAGCTCCTCCGGGAGAACAGCCGGACCTTCCCCGGAAGGTCTGCAAAGTTCAGGCAACACTTGTCACAGTCTCAGAACTAAAAGTGTAGCTAGCTACCTTGGGCCAAACAAGAAAAGAAACACACTTAGCCTGGTTTTGTACCCTAAGAGTGTACTTGTTTCCCCTGTACTCCGGACCTATAATGAAAGACATCATTGTGTGAAAACAGACTCCACGTGCATTTATTTTGTACAAGCTCAATATTTTTTATTTTTCTCTTTCTTGTATATAATAATGTTGTGCAATTCTTAAGAAACTTTAGCTCGACCAGTTCATATATAATTCAAGTCGCATTGTCAATTCTTCCGGGTCTAAACATTGTTAATGGTCTACTTGTCTGAATGCCGCCAAGCCAATCTAGGGCAGGAGTGTGCTATCGACTTAGCCTGGTCATGCACCCTAAGTACGCCACTCTACCTACACCCCGACAGGCCGAAGTAAGGCGAGTCCAGAAACAATCGGACCTGGAGAAAACAAGCCAGTGCACTTGATTGTATTTAGAATTGTGTTCAACCTAAAACTTTCTCCGGAATAGTAAGTCGCAATTGAGTTATAGATAGGAAATGGATTTTACTGTTTTTCTTGACTTCAGCGTGCAGGAAAAATAAAGATCTCATGGTGATGGTGAATTAAGTCGGAGCTATTAAAGCTCCGACATCCCCTAAGGTAGCTTGTTGTTGATGTTTTAATATTGATAGCAAGCGTCGCTGGAGCTACTAAGTTCTGGTAAAGCCAGGGGGCCAACTGTCAACGTGAATAAAAGATGGTGGGAAGACTCCATAATGGGGTCTGCTGTTGACGCACCGCATGTTGACAGTGGTCGCTGCCGGAGCTACCAAGCTCTGACAACCCCAGAGGATATGCTATCAACGCTCTACGTGTTGATGGAGACTACTGCCGGAACTACTAAGCTCCGACAACCTTAGGGGGCCTCTACTATCGAAGACTTCGGACCTATGCTCTACAAGTTCGAAGCACGCAAGTCTTCAGCAACTGTTACATCCTCTTGGTACATGTTCACAATCAAATTGTGTACATCTACCAGGGGGCCAAGTGAGACAGAGATGTTGAAGACAAAAAATGAAATTCATAAAAACTTGGATTTCATCCATATGGAGACAAGAGATTACAAAATTGGAGAAAAAGAAGAGAGGATACAAGCGGGAGCTACAAGGAGATAGTCCTAGACCCTATGGAAGAACAAGGCGACCTTCTGGGCAACCTCCGACACGCTGGCTTGGGCGGCTTCTCCCTCTCGGTCGATGGGGCCTTCAAGCACCGGGTCCAGTGGGAATTGAGGGTCTTGGCTTGTATAGCACGTCATCACGTATTGTATGAAGTTCTTCGACAGGGATGGTCCCTCGGTTTCCAGCTAGTCCGCGATGACATCGCCCATCTTGGTGAGCTTGTTGCCTGCCGAACTCAACGCCTGCAACGCTTGGTCCAGTTCCGGCTCCGGATCATCCGGACGCACGAGACTAAAACCCATCGGTGTCAGCGCATCGTTGGCTTTGCCCAGGAAGTCCCAAACTTGTTGGGACCCCGCAGCCCTTGAGCCTCGCATCTCCTCCAAGGATCTTCTGGTCGCCGTAAGCTCTGAATTCTCCCGGGCAAGGCGCTCAACCTCTTTAGCGTTTTGCTGAATCTTTTCAGCAACCTGCCTTTCGAGTTTACTGAGCTCCTCCTCCCAGAGGTGGATCTTGTTCGGACGGTCGACCAGGTCCTTCTCCCGGCCCTGCACCTTTCCCTGGCAGCAATTTCATCCTCCCTCTTGTGGAGGTCCTGTCCTCGCTGCCAGGCCTTCTTCACCTCTTTCTCGCAGCGCTCATTCAGCTTCTTGATACGCTCTACAAGAATCTTGTCACCCAGAGTCAGCCTCTGAGTGAGCTCCTCCTCCCTCTTCACGAGGTCATCCCGCAACTCCAGGAGTTTTTGCTCTTCATCTTTGAGCTTTCTCTCCCGCTCCTCAAGAGCCTCCCGGCGCTTGACGAGGCTATCGTGGATGGCGCTGAGCCTCTCCGCGATCATTCGTGACATTATTAGCGGCTATGTCCTATTCATGGATGGCACGGGACTGGTTGTCGAGGGATCGCACCATGCTTTCCCTCTCGTCCAGCGGCTGGCCCTAGTACTCCATCCGGGCCTTCTCCTTCTTCACCCACTTCCTTTCGTCAGCCAGCCTGGTTTGTGCCAGCTTGGTCTCGAATTGGAGCTAGTGTGCCACCTCCTGAGGGTTTGGCGCTCCTCCTCGAGGGCCTTGCTGTCGTGGAAGAAGGCCAGCTGCACTTGATGAAGGCTGGAGCAGGCGTCGTCGATAGACAATGATAAAGGGATCAGCTCCAAACCTGTCGGGGTCCTCTCCGCTGGCTCCAGCGGGTTCTCCATAACAAAAGTTGGGTCCCACTCTACAATAGAGGTCCTGTGGGATTCCACGTCACTAGGGCCGCCCTCCTGGATAGCCTCAGCCGCTGCCGAGGAAGGTTCTGCAACAGAAGTTTCGACCTCCGAAGTTGGCTCCGAAGGTCCTGCCGCCAGGTCATCAACAACTAGTCCCTCGGGCTGGGGGTCGACAGCTTCATCTTGGCACCCTAGCTCAAGTGCGAGCACCTCCGAGACCACCACCTCCAGGGCAGGCGCTGAAGGTTCTGCCGGAGCTAAAGCCACCTCCGGCTCCAACACTGGTGCCTCCTCCATCGCCGGCTCAGGCGCTGGCGCTTCGATTGTCATGGGCTCGGGCGCCAGCACTTCTGCAGCAACCGGCTCAGGCGCTGGAACTTCTTCAACGACCGGCTAAGGCGCCGGAACTTCATAAACACCCGGCTCTATCGCCGGGGCTTCTTCAACCATCGGCTCCATTGTTGGGGCTTCAACAACATCCGGCTCTAGGGTCGGTACTACAGCTACCTCCAGCTCTGAGGCTGGAGCGTCCGTCATCTCAGCATCCAAACCCGGAGCTTCAACCTCCGGGGCAGGTGCCGCTGGTACATCTTCATTCCCGTGGTCCAGCACTACCACGGGAGCTTCTGGAGATGAGTCGAGGTACATGACCACGACAGTCGGTGCCGGAGCTGTCGCAGCCTCAACCACCTCTTGGGGCGGCGCTGGGATTGGAGCCGGAGCCTCCGCCTGCACAGCCTCAGTTGCTGTTGCAGGAACCAGAGCTTCAGCTCCTTTCTTAGGTACCCTGTGGATGAAGGACAAAGACACTTAAAATGCAGTTACAACAAAAAAGAAACAACTGAGGTAAAAAACCAAATTTACCTTGGAAGGCTTCCGCTCCAGCTAGCGCGGAACCTCTTCCCCGGACGCTCGGGGCCGGACCCTATCGCCACTAGCGTGGTAGCTCCAGAAGGTTCCCCGGAGCTTGCTGCTGCTGTTGGCGTCGCCTTGGTTGAGGCCCCCCCTCGATTGAGAGGGACCCCTGGAACTGGAGCCCTCAGCAAACCCTGGTACCGAAGTCACATGGCCGGAGCTAGCACCCTGGGGAGATACCGATGCTGGGGTGGTTGCCACCACCGAAGACCTCCTCCGTCGGGGAGAAGGAGCCGTCGTGGAAGGGGCATGTCTGACGAACCTCCCGTCAGCATGCTTCAGCTTCCTCTTGCGGCTCGAGGGCTCGGCCAACTGCTTGCCCTTACCTACGACTTCGGGTCTTGGCTTCGGGGTGGGAGCGGAGCCGCCTTCAGAAGCTCCGGGGATCACCACCCCGGAGGTTGATCGCCTCTCTACCAGGCCCAAGTCGTCCAACAGTGGCATCTTCCTCCGGAGCTCTCTGCACTCCTCTAATATCATATTCAGAGGCAGGAAGGCCGCCGACGGAGACACGTCACCAGGGCCGATGTTCCCAGGCTGGAACTTCTTGAGATGGGTCTTCAAGGATTCACCGGTCAAGTTGGTGTCCAAACCGTCCTCAATGCGGTTGGTGTCCATCTCACTGTTGAAGGCCCACGCAGGCCGGCTCCTAGCCCTCAGCGGGGCCCACCTGCTCGTCAAGAAGTTGTCAAAGACCATCTGCGGGGTCACCCCACCTTCAACACATTCCTGGATTCTGTCCAGGATGGGCCTGTACTCCCTTGACAGCTCCGGCACGTCACTCCAAGTGTCGGTGTCAATGCGAGGAAGGCCTTCAGGCAGCTCTAGCCTCTCGTGTCCCTCGACGATGATGACCACCCGGTCTTTCTTCCAGTCGTCCCACTTGCCGGAAGGGAAGGACCTCAAGTACTTGAGGGGAGAGTTTTTCCGCTTCACGAAGTAGTAGAAGCCGATGAACTCATCACTCTTCCCGGTCGGGTGGACAATGAAGAAAGTCTGGAACAACTCCACGCAAGGAGGCACGCCCACCCACATCTTGCAAAAGTGGACGAAAGTCGCCACTAGCAAGATTGAGTGGGAGCCCAAATGGTGGAGCTGCAGACCATAGAAATCAAGCAGCATCAGAAAGAAAGTGGAGAAAGGCGGGATCAAACCCGCCATGGCGTACCCAAGGAAGTACACCATATCTCCGGCTCGCTCCTTCTCGAAGGGAATCTTGCTGCAGCGAATGTCGTTGTCAAAAGAGTCACTAGACCATCCCATGTAGGTCCGGACCCTAGACAACTCCTTCTTGCTCCCGATGCGGCTCTTGGGGAGTCCCAACTTCATCGCAGCACAACGTGGCGAGAGAGGAAAAGCAAGCGAAAGTTTGGAAGATTTGAGCGCAAATTCGAATGAAGGCGTAAAGAATCCCCAAATGGTGCACGCTTTCCTTCTTAAGTAAGCCCCCGCAACGCTTGGATGGAAACCGCAGAGGTGCTGACGATACCATTCAAAAAACTTCACCCAGCTAATGACACGGGGGCTCGGGGCCACCCCGACGATCAAGTCGAGGTCGTTGCCCCAGGTGAACGGTTGTCATCATGAACGGCAGGAAGCCTAAGGGCAGCGGGCTGACAGGGTGCGCGAAACTGATACGGTTTTTGTATCGGGAACCGGCGACCTTCAATTGCGTGAGTTTCGCACGCTCAGATCTCACCTGCCGCCTCCTGGATGTGCCACATGGCATTGGTTTAACTGCGAACTACCGTCAATGGCACATCCGAAGACCCTTGAAGACACGGCTCAAAAACCGAAGGATGGACCCACCTCCGGCAGAACGACTTCATCCAAAAGATTTCTCCCAGAGGTGGGCCCAGGGGGCCACTGTCGTTACCCTGCGTACCGTATACCCCTTGGGACTGCAAAAAGACCAAAGGAACTTCACCTATCTGAGTTGGAGATCTCCAAAGGCCCCACGTGTCATACGGGACCGGACCTGCCTACCTTCTATGGTTAGTCCCGATGCTGCCACGTGTATACAGCAACCAGAGCTGCGCCCCACACATGGGAAAGCTCTGGGCTAAATACCTGCGCGGCACCTCCGGACCTAACCCCCGATAGAGGGAGGCTCCGGTACCGACACGTGTACCTCTGCACCGAACCTACCCATCCCACACGGTAAGCTCCAAAGCTGCCATGTGTCCAACCGTCGGACCTTCAGCCTCAACAATCAGATTGGTGGACCCCCAACGGCTCGGACCTTCAAGGGACAATCAAAGACTTCAAGACCCGATTAAGTGTCATTAATACCATATTAATGACACACGATCGGAAGGCCCTTAATACCAATAATGACACTGTCAAGGCCCATTACCATACTATTAAGGGTAATTAACCTCATTAATTGTGTATTAAGCATCAGTAACTGCCAGGGCCACATGTCGGGTCAGTCTAACGGTGTAACGACCACTCCTTGTACTATAAAAGGACTGGTCGAACGATACACAGGGGCTTCTTCGAGACCTTGCCCATACTCAGCTCTGACACACACTCACAAGTGCTCAGACGCTCAATACAACAACTACACACCCCGTGGAGTAGGGTATTATGCTTAGGCGGCCCGAACCACGTAAATCTTCGTGTCTATTTGCCATCGTATTCTGAATCTCTGCGCGCCCATTACCGAACTACAAACTCTGCGGGCTACCAACGATAGTACCGAGAGAATTGCCGGAACCAAACTCCGACAATATTTATTTTACCATTTTTTTATCAATTTTCTACACATTAAATACACTTCTAAACAGTATTTAGTAATTAAATAAAACATGAGGGGCTAGCTGGTAATTTTTCTATACTATACAGGGGCTAAAAACATAATTCAACAAATTTCCAGGGGCTAGATCACTTAATTATTTGATTTAATCTAATTCCAGAGAGTCCAGGGGCTCGATTGATAAATTCAAGGGTTCAAACAGGATTTCAATAAAGTCCAGGGAGTAGCTCGCAAGTTTCTGAGGGCCTGGGCGCAAAAGCGGTGGCGGGAAATGAAATTTGAACGTGGGTCGTTAGATCCGAGATGGAAGCGCCAGATTTAAAATAATCGAACCGGTACAAGGATCTAATCTCGGCCATTCGGGTTGAACCGAGGGTCGAGATGCGGCCGCGTCGCCCTCAGCGACGCTGGCCACGCGCGCGGTGGCAGACCTCGCCGACGGTGGCCAATCCGGCCCAAATCTCGGCTATTCTAAGCGTCTACTATATGAAATGAAAGACGGGGAGAAGGGGAACACACCTCGGGTGTTTTGGGGTCCGAAGAGGGTCGAAAACAAGTCGGCGATGAGGGGCGGCGGCAAACGGCGTCGGCACCCATCGATTTCAGCGATCTCTCCGCACAACCTTGTCCAGTGTGCTCCTGGAGTCACGGCAAAGATATTAGAGGGGGGAGGGGAGGGAGACAACCGTCGGTTAACCGGGAACGAGTGCGACGGACCTTGGCGACGGTGAGGCTAGGGTTAGGCGCGGAGAGGGAGAAAGAGAGGGGGTGGCCGGCAATTTATAGAGGGAAATAGGGGCGGTGGTTGGCGGCGCGCGTGATGGGTGGTTCCACGGCTTGATTCCACGCGTGGAACGGCGGTTCGAGGTGGTGGGCTGTGCGGCGCGGCGCGGCAGAGAGAAGTGGCGGCGGTTTCCTAAGGAGGGGGATGACATGCGGGCCTCGCACGACAGAGAGAGAAGGGGGAGGGGAGGGGCTGCTGGGCCGCGGTGGGAAAGAAGGGTGGCGGGCCGAAAGTGCGGTTTTGTCCCTGGGGCAGTTTTTATTCTTTTCATTATATTTACAAAAATTATGGGTGTTACAGTCACAAGTCTCAATCATCAGCAAATGGTCTTCTTCTGCATCATCTTTCTTTGTCAAGTTCACTTTAGCTTTGATTCTTCTATCAGGTTTATCACAACTCTCTGCAAAGTGACTTTTCTTATTGCAGTTGAAGCATTGGACAGATCAAAACCGGGTGGTCTACTTTCATCAATGAACTAGTCTCCACTGCCTAGACCCGCTCCTTGGGACGTGGTCGGACTGACCACGTCCACGTCCCCTGCTATTTCCTTGACCTTCATTTCTTTTACTGCCTGAACTCTCGTACTTCTTTTCTTTTGCAATGCGAGCTTCCAACTCAGCTTGTGAAACATCAGTTTTTCACTAGTGTCCTTAGCTTTCCTTTTTCCTTTCTGGTTTTCTTTGTGAGTTTTTAGCCTTCCGATTGCCTCAGAGACAGACATAGTCGTTATATCACTGAGCTGTTCGATCGTGCCGATTATGTCCGTGAATTTATCAGTGATTAATGAGAAAAGTTTCTCTACTACCTCCGTGTCCGTTATTGATCCTCCAAGTGACTTGATCTAGCTTACGAGATTGGTCAATTTTACTGAATATTCAACAATCGATTCTCCTCGGGACATCTCCAACTTATGGAGTTGCCTTTTTAATACTTGAGCTCTTGCAAAGCTTCCCATGCAGTTGGGTAATCAGCGAGAGTCATTACCATTGTATCTAGAACAGACTGAGCTAGAACAGCATGGCGCTTTCGTCGACCTCCTCATCGACTTTACCATCGCCCTCAATAGCTTTCTAGACACGCAGGTTCCGAAGTATGAATTTCATTTTTGTGGCCCATACAAGATAGTTGGTGTCGTTCAGCTTGGGTATTGAATCGGCACTGAACTCGTCCCTGACATCATGTTCTTCCCGTCTTCTGCCATCGCTTTCTTTGATCGACAATAGCTTTCCGCTCAACTGGCTCTGGTACCACCTGTTGGACCTCCGGAGATTCTAAGAGCTGAAAGATTACGACGAAACTGACAATGTGCGGGAGAAGAACGTGTATGAACCAGAGAAGAATATATGACGCACACTTGTTAATTTTATTCCTCTGAACGTTGCTCTGTTATATAGAGCTGACACATGACTTCTTAATAGACCCGGCTACTGAATTCCTAACACCATCGGACTATATTCTCTGACTCCTTTTACGACTCAAATCCTAATCCTTTACAGACTCCTAACCTGCTACAATATGGAACTCTTGCACGACAAGCTTATTCAACACCATCAAGGAAGTAAGGCAATGTTGTGTGATTGTGTTGCTGCTGTTGTGCCCTGACCATTGCCATTGCTGCCGACAGTTACTTGGCCACATCCGTGTGATTGTGCTGCGCCTGCAAGAAATCAAGTCCTGCCGCTGTTGTGCTTTGTTAGGTGCTCTCCCGTGGTTGCTGATAGGCATGTGTGCTTCTGTTGTTGCCTCTGTAGGTAAAAAAAACAAGTTGATCCGTGCTATTTGTCTCATATTAGGTGCTGCTAACCTTGGTGTCGCAATTACATGACAAGATGCTTTCTAGCGGACATTGTTAATTGCTACTGTGCCGCTTTGTAGACATAGACAAGGAATATGAGAAGGAAAATATATATGATTAATTATTGCAGTAATATTTTAGTTGTTTTATCAATTTAGAGGCTGGTTGAGCAAATCATGTGAACCTCGAAGTTATAGAGTTTTCTGTAGATGTCAAGAGTGTATTTATTTTCACCAATTAGCTAAGAAAAAATAAGTGTGAGGGGTGTTTCTAAATCACTAGTACAATAAGCCTCATCACAGGCGGCTCCAAACCTATTATCACAGACAGCTTTTAAAACCGCCTGAAACGAAGAGCCTGTGATAATCTGCAATTTCACAGGCGGAGAAGTGATACCGCCTGTGAAGACATATTATCATAAGCGGTTCTTTACTTAGGCTAGACGCACACATTATCATAGGCGGTTCTTTACTTAGGCTAGCTGTCTGTGAAGATATTTTATCACAGACGGGTCGTGCAGCATATATAACCGCCTGTGATAAATGTCTTATCACAGGCGGGTATTGAAGCATAACTAACCGCCTATGATAATGTGTCTTCACAGGCGAGTATTGAAGCATAACAAACCGCCAATGATAATGGTGTTATCACAGACGGACGTTTACCTACATCAGCCGTCTGTGAAGACCTTTTAACATAGACGGTTTCTACCACAACAGTCAGCGCCTGTGAAAATTAGGTTATCACAGATGGTTCTTTACTTGTATCTAGCCGCCTGTGATAATTGTTTTTCACAGTCATGCCTAGCCGTTGGTTAATAACCGCCTGTGATAAGGTATAACCTATGCAGTATTTCAATACTACTGCTGCTGTTATTTACAGATGGTTCTTTACAGATGGTTCTTTACTACTGCTGTTATTTCTAATTTCCAGGTCAATTCAATATAATCACAGAACAAAAAACAACAATATCATCACAGAACAAAAGTCAACAATATTATCATCACAGAAGTCAATTTCACTAAAACAATATACATATGTACAAGTTACAGATACAATTCATCTCAAAGTTTACAAGTTTTCACTAAAAACTATTTCTATTGGCATAGTCGCAAAGTTCTGACACATCAGCTGCTGCATAATTCTTATCAAAGAAATTTCCATTTTTGTGCAAAATTTCACGACGAATGAACTGACAGAGTTCAGCAGCAATCCTGTCGGCTCCTCCACTAGGAATACTTCTACAAACCGGCCATTCTTCGTTCAGATTCTTCGTGTGCTGCAATATAACACATAACAAGGTTTAGAATGTATTGGTTTGAACAATCTCAAAGTATAGATCAAAGTGAGAGTATACAGGAATTTATTTGGTATTTTTTGGAGCAGTTGTACTATGAGCAATTGAATTTTGAAGTTGGAATCAAAATATGAAAATAATGTTTCTGGTAATATTGAACAGCAGAGAATATAAGCATTAAACTATGATAGTTACAATGAAAATGAAACACAAAAGTAAGAAAATAAGGTATCGACATTAAGGATAACTTACATCCTCACGATTCACTCTATATACGCCGGCGGTCCGAAGATGCTCGCATACATAATACCCGCATAAGACACTCCCAGCAGGCTGCTTTGGACAAGCATAATACGTTTTAATGTTCAATGCATTCGTATTAGGAGGTCTCTGACCGCCAAGCTGTTCCGCGTAAAACCGCCAAGCGCTGTAATACAAGAAATGTCATATAAAACTTGTCAACACATTCTAAATGTGCGTAAATTAAAATTATTGAATAAACGTACAGTTTCAAAATGGAAAGGAAATATTTGTAATGATCTGGTGAGAAATCGGCCGAGTCCAAGACTGTTGCCATTCCCCGCGTTGGCTTGATGAAGATCATTATGTAGTGATTACTGCAAACATACAAACACACGCGTTAACAATTACCAATAATTGCTATTTCAATGTCATGTGTCGAACTTACTCGAAGTGGTACGGAGCCTTTACGAAGTCCTTGCCGTCTCTGAAAAAGTTAAACATCGCATGTCCTATGTAAGCTGCAACTTCTGTCTTTCTATCCTTCTGAAGTTTTGCAATTACTTTTTCAAAATCTCTTTTGTTCATGTGTTTGTACTGTCCTGAGTCTCGATTCGCCTGGACGTCGAATAGCGACTTTGCAATCCTTGTAGGGTCAAGGATACATGTCTTGTGCTCCAACTTTTCATTATCCATGTATTGCATCCTATTGAAGAAGTCCAAAATTGTTTTAATCTCATGAAATGCGTATGTGTGTAGTAAGAAAAGCAAATACAAAATATTAGAGCACTTACAAGCACCAGACGAGCAGCAGGTTGATTTTGAGCATGCCCCGATGGAAAAGGGCATGCATCTCTTCAAATAAAATGACTCGTCTATCTACTCCAGTGCTCCAGAATGCTTCTTTTGGAATACGAAATGTGACGCAATTAAGACCGTATTTTGTGCTGGCAGTGATGTACCACTCATGCATTCTTCTGAGCTGGACAGGTTGTTTGCTAAGTTGTACGGATGTCATGAACGGCTTCCCATTCTTAAATTCAGGAGGAACATCCTCAAGCTTGTATATTGGAACTCCTGATTTAACTAAAGCCATCCGCCGATTATACATGACACCGTCTTCTTCCCACTCCTCGATATCTCCTAATGATGGCTCATGAGAAGAACGAGATGCACTCGATTTCATAATATTTTCCTTCATAGTTACCAAATATTTTGAAACTTCTGATGAAGGTTTCTTATTTTCGTATGGGGTAACTTTGATAGGCACTCATGATCGAGGAGTAGTCGTCAGAAGTTGGACACTGGCTTGTTGTTGAACATATTGTTAAACTAATTGCTCTTTACTCCCAGCAGTTGACTCTAGTACTACTTCAAGCTGTTGCTCAACTGGTTGCTCTTTACTAGCAACAGCTTGCTCTGGTACTGCTTGAAGCTATTGTCCAACTTGTTGCTCTTGGATATCATCCTTGCTGAGACATAGGGGGAGTGGATCTTCCCGGACTGGGATTGGATCTTCATGCACTTTCGCCTTAGAAGATGGGATTGCAGTATTTGGAGATGCGACAGGGCTAGAAATTGGCTCATCGTCCAACACGATATCGCATCGGTGCCAAAGGATTAATTGGTTGATAGCCTGCCCCAGAGTCACGATCCCCTCAGGTGTGACATGGTATATTTCATAATCTTCATAATCATTATCAATGATCTGAAGAACTTACACCACAGCATAATACAACGGAAGTGGATTCCCGTTGAAGTCACGATCAGGCTTTGCCACAGTAGTGGCAACCTGTTTGGTTTTGTTCCCTGCTCTGCCTATCAGGACAAGAAGACGACAAGATTTGTCGTTAGCAATATCACCGACAGAGAACTTATGGGTTGACCCTGAGCCTGGCACGGAACCAACGCTGCTAGGGTAGGCAGTTGGAGATACTAATTGCTCCTTTTGTATCGGAACCATCACTGTACTCGGTGCCACTAATTGTCCTGATTATCTAAGTTGTTCCATTATTTCTTGCATATTTTCTTTGACCTTTTGAGCAATTGTTTCATCAAGTGTTTTCTTAAACTTCTCACGTCTTCTATATGTGTCTTTATCTTTAGGGAAACCATCTAGCCAAGACATTTGAGAAGATACCGCTCGAACCCGTCCGCTGTGTTCAGGGTTTCCTAAGATAGCGGTAAGTTGGTCATTCTCCCTCTTCGACTTGAAGAGACCCTTCTGTTGCTTTTCAATTACTTCTTTCATTTTATCCTCTACTTCATTCAGAGAGTCGGGCTTTTCAAGTTTGCCCTCGCTGGTCAAACCTGACCGAGCAAAGACCCAACGTTGGGTTCGCTCATCGCACCCTTCTAATGGGTGAGGATTGCCCTTACTGGTAATTTCGTCTAATATCTTATTCCATTTCTGGACCTTGGGGGCATATCCGGCAGATCCCAAGCGATGATGGTATTTGTTCTTTTTTGCAAGCTCTGACCTAGTTGCACTTAGAGCTTTAGCATCAGGTGTGCTCTTTTGACGAACAAACTCTTGCCACTGAGCTTGTGTGATTTTTCCCATCTTCCTCAGGCTAGGGACCTTATCGGCCTTAACATAAGCATTCATTTCACTCTTCCAACATCGAAACTTCTTGCCACAAGGGACCAATATTGCTTTCTTTACAGCTTCTTCTGTTCCTTTCGAGAACTTGAATTGTTTCTTTATCTTTTCCCACAACTCATTCTTGGTCTGCTCGGGTAATTTCCTCCAATTATCGGTTTTGATCGGCACAACCTCCCTAACAAGAAAGCCGCATGCATTACGGTACTTGGTAACTGAATCCAGTGGTTCTTGGGGAAGCCCACCTGGACCGACCCTTGTTATGTACATGATGCGGTCCAATGGACCCTTATTGGGACCTCATTGCCCTCGTTTCCTCTTGAGTGAAGCTGAGGATTCATCCATTGGAGAACCTTCCGCGGTTTTAGGAGCCGATGTCACCTCATTGTCTTCGCGATTAATCTAGGTAGAAAAAAATTATAAGACTTTGTATACTTGACAACCAACATTAACTTGAACTGCTGAAGTTAAGATTCGTGATCCATACCTCGTCGGCAGGATCATATTTCGGGTCTAGATCCACTGAAGTCTTTTTAATTTTTATATTCGGAAAAGGATCCGATGGACTGTGATAGGAGCCTGAACTGCTGGAGTCAGTAAACTCCATATTGTCTTCTTTGTTGTTACTACCAGGACCAGTCTTCTTAGGGCTTTCCATGCTAGATCTAATAAGACAAAAATCTAATAAATGACATATTAACTCTACATGAAGTGTTGCATGAAGAAAAAGATGGAAGCATTCTAGGATTTGATAATGCATTCTAGGGTTTAAGGCGACTGACCAAAAGGTTCCTATACATTGCGAGGGTGACAAGCATGTTAAAGTTGATCACCAGCAATGACAATTTTATCTTTTTATTCTAAATAGGCTAGCTTCGTTCAGAGTAGCTGCATGCGAGAAGAGATACTCTTTTTTAGCGATCATCTCTACAACCATGGGATTTGCACGGTAAAAAAAGATAAAAGACCCACATTCTCAAACGAATCAGGAATCCGGAAACATTCACCAAAATCTAATCTCGGTGTGCCCGGCCGCACCAAATGGGCTCATCATGGCAGCAGGTTCAGCCATCATGAAAGGCATTACGTACCCCACATATGATGGCACCAAGGATTTCTGGGATGTTCAATTGTCCTGGCTGTTTAGAAAATAGGACAGGGAAGTCGGCGATTCCTATAGTGATAAATTTGGTGAGTTCTAGAGGTTCACGAGGTTTAGGTGACTTGATCAAGTCTGGGCATATGAAACCTTTGGTGGAATATTTCTGATAGGATGGGATTAACCAGGTCGAAGGGTTGGGGGCTTATTTTTGAAATCCCCCTTCATGTGACTCCAAATCCTATATGGATTGTAACTCAATTTGTACTAGGACTAGGACTGGTTCCTAAACTGAATCTGACTCCTAACTCTATTCAGAGTAGGACTCTACTAATATCGTTAAGGACGAAATATGCTTTATCTAGAACAATCATATACCCCTAGACTGGTGTTTCCGTAACTTTGTCCAAAGTCCAAGTTCGACTCCTCTACTGGGTGCACCAGATACCCAGATCATCCAACAAAAATGAAGTCCCAATATATCTAGTTTGATACAAATGGTGCTAACAAATCATAAATGGGTACATAAACTTTTTTCCTGTGAAATGCCTTAATATTAAGCTGAGTTCAATAATGGGATACATAATTGTTTTAACACATGCAATCCTTCTGTAATTCTTCACATCATCATGATTGAATAAGCTATTCAATAAACAAACTCATAGTCATATAACAGCTACACTATCAGCAAGAATTATTCAACATAGTAATATATCATTCTCCAAAGGATAAGATACATATATGTTTATTGTACGTGTTCATGTATTTCAATTTGACCATTGTACTAAAAAATGCAAATCGTAGTCACTAATTTCGTTCAATTGTGCCAATATGGCCATTATCATCACAATCCTATGTATTTGAGTGACACATCATATGTTTGGCATCCAGCACCGCTAGAAGATGGACACACCTACTTCCAATAGAGTTCTCATTGCAGTTACCCCCTCAACCTAACTCATTTTGTGTATCGAGTGTGAGTCACCATGAATATTCCAGTTCATTACGTATTCGAATTCCGGTCAGGTGAGGACATTGGGTTGCTAGAACTGCTGCTGCGTAGAATTGATGGAAGTACACCGACAACCCAAGGATGCCTACCCACCGAACCCTAACCAAAGATACCACCGAACTTGACAGTTTTTCGAATTCCACCGAACCCTAACCAAGGATGCCTACCATTTTCCAATTCCCGAACCCTAACCAAGGATATGCAAGGCGGTGGCGAGGGCGAGGAGGGAGGCGGCACGGCGAAGGAGGATGGAAGGTCGAAGGGTTTAGGGTTTACCTTGAAGCTCGGCAGCGATGGCAATGGCTTCGCTCGGCGTACCTGGAAGTGACGAGGGCGAAGCTCGGCAGCGACGGCGAAGCTCGGCGGCGTACCTAGAACTGACGAGGGTGAACACTTGGCGGCAAACGAAATTTTCGCCCGGGTTAGGTTTTTCCAACGCTGCTGAGGGGTATATATAGACACCCATTCTATCAGGCGGATTTTAAGTATCGACCGTCTAAGAAGATTTTTACCTCAGGCAAGTTTTACTTACCAACCGCTTGAGAAGATACAATTATCTCAGGCGGTTGGTAAGTAACACCCGTGTGAGATAAACATCTTCTCAAACGGTTATTAATTACCAATTGCCTGTGAAGATATTTACTTTTTCTTAATTAATATGTGTTCATAATTTGATGAACGCCTACATAAAAACCCCTCACCAACCGCCTGTGAGGTTCTTAATTAATATGTGTTGACGACCGTGCGCGACCTTTCTTTTCCCCGAGGCGTGACCTTTCAATGCGCGGTAAACCAATTGCTCCATCTTCCACTCCGCGCGGCCTTAAAGACGCGCTATCACCCGTTAGTTCTCCACAGGCGCATCGCTCACTTTGAATCCTCTTGTTTTCTTCGTCTTCCTCCGCTCCGACAGCCCCAACACCACTATGGCCGACCTTCTGCCGCCAAGCCCTCCGAGGGAGCCACCTTGCAAGAAACTATGTTGTAGCTCCCCCGAGAAGATCAACACCGAGCAGCGCCTCCTCATGGCGTGAGAGGCGTACAACAATACGTCTCGCGCCATGAGTGCCTTGGGGCTGGGTACCTTTCCAGAGTATCCTGGAATGGGTACCATCGGCCACTACCTCTACGCCCTCACGGGGGTGGCTGATCGTCTCAACATTCTGTTCGCGACGATGGCCTAGGTTCTTGGCCCCGAGGGCCATAGAACGCTGGTGGAGGCAACGGCTAGCAACCTTGGGGTTGCACCACCGGTGCAGCCGGCCCTATCTCCTGTTGCACCGATCCCGGAGTCGCCGCCGGAGGACGAGGAGGAGGAGGAGGAGGAGGAGGAAGAGGAGTAGGAGTAGGAGTAGGATTTAATTAGTTTTTCTCTTTGTTGTTTTTAGTTGCTTCTGTTTTGTAAAATATTGTTAATGAATGAAATCTATCTTCGTTCATCTATGTGATTGAATATTACTTGTGTATCTTGTGTGTTCTTGTGTGTTCTTGTGTAAATATTGTGCATCTTGTGTGTTCTTTTGTGAGATGTGTGATTGAATATTGTTAATGAATGAGTATATTATGTGTTCTTCAACTGTGTGAATGAATGGATGTGTAGTGTGTTCATCGTTAATTTTGAAATTGGTTAGAACATAAAAAACAATTTTGATTGAAGGAACTTTTTTTTATGAGATACACAAATGTGAATAATATGTGAGTAGAAATTAATTTGATATTTACCAAAACATTACAATGTCAACTATACAAGTTTTAAAAATATTTTGTTCAGGTGGTAGATGTTAATTTTATACAAATGTAGAAGAAAGAATCATCGAATTTGGACACAATTTGCAGAATCTAAACATGTTTGAGTATTTATATTGGAATCTAAATAAAAAAGAAGCAAGAGATAAGGAAACTAAAGAACAGTATCGGGCATTATCTCAGACGGTTGGTAAGTAATACCCGTCTGAGATAAACATCTTCTCAGACGGTTGGTAAGTACCAACCGCCTATGAAGATATTTACTTCTTCTTAATTAATATTCTTGATTAAATGTGGTCCTTTAAAAAGGCAAAAATCCACTTTCTTGTAATATTATTGATAAGTAAAGGTTACCATTATATTGCACTTCATAAATCCTTTGAAATTGGTCAGAACATAAAAAACATACAACAAATGCTATTTTTCATTTTTCTATCTTGATGAATATAATGCTTTTTTCATTTATTTTTTTAGTGGACACTTTTACTCATCATACCAACCTCTATGAATTTTTTTAGATTTTTTAAAATTTTTTTGAATCAATGTGTGTTCATAATTTGATGAATGCCTCATATGTATATGAGCATTTAGTTAGAATGGTGGATAATTTGAAGTTTGACATGTTGAAATGCTTTTAAAAAAATTAAAAAAATTCATACATGTATAAATTATACAAATATGTTCATACCAACAATTTTGATTGAACGAACTTTTTTTATGAGATACACAAATGTGAATAATATGTGAGTAGAAATTAATTTGATATTTACCAAAACATTACAATGTCAGCTATACAAGTTTTAAAAATATTTTGTTTAGGTGGTAGATGTTAATTTTATACAAATGTAGAAGAAAGAATCATCGAATTTGGACATAATTTGCAGAATCTAAACATGTTTGAGTATTTATATTGGAATCAAAATAAAAAAGAAGCAAGGGATAAGGAAACTGAAGAACAGTATCGGGCATTATCTCAGACGGTTGGTAAGTAATACCCGCCTGAGATAAACATGTTCTTAGACGGTTGGTAAGTACCAACCGCCTATGTATATATTTACTTCTTCTTAATTAATATTCTTGATTAAATGTGGTCCTTTAAAAAGGCAAAAATTCACTTTCTTGTAATATTATTGATAAGTAAAGGTTACCATTAAATTGCACTTCATAAATCCTTTGAAATTGGTCAGAACATAAAAAACATACAACAAATGCTATTTTTCATTTTTCTATCTTGATGAATATAATGCTTTTTTCATTTATTTTTTCAGTGGACATTTTTACTCATCATACCAACCTCTATGAATTTTTTCAGATTTTTTTAAATTTTTTTGAATCAATGTGTGTTCATAATTTGATGAATGCCTCATATGTATATGAGCATTTAGTTAGAATAGTGGATAATTTGAAGTTTGACATGTTGGAATGCTTTTAAAAAAATTAAAAAAAATTCATACATGTAAAAATTATACAAATATGTTCATACCAACAATTTTGATTGAAGGAACTTTTTTTTATGAGATACACAAATGTGAATAATATGTGAGTAGAAATTAATTTGATATTTACCAAAACATTACAATGTCAGCTATACAAGTTTTAAAAATATATTATTCAGGTGGTAGATGTTAATTTTATACAAATGTAGAAGAAAGAATCATCGAATTTGGACACAATTTGCAGAATCTAAACATGTTTGAGTATTTATATTGGAATCTAAATAAAAAAGAAGCAAGGGATAAGGAAACTGAAGAACAGTATCAGCCATTATCTCAGACGGTTGGTAAGTAATACCCGCCTGAGATAAACATGTTCTCAGACGGTTGGTAAGTACCAACCGCCTGTGAAGATATTTACTTCTTCTTAATTAATATTCTTGATTAAATGTGGTCCTTTAAAAAGGCAAAAATCCACTTTCTTGTAATATTATTGATAAGTAAAGGCTACCATTAAATTGCACTTAATAAATCCTTTGAAATTGGTCAGAACATAAAAAACATACAACAAATGCTATTTTTCATTTTTCTATCTTGATGAATATAATGCTTTTTTCATTTTTTTCAGTGGACATTTTTACTCATCATACCAACCTCTATGAATTTTTTCAGATTTTTTTAATTTTTTTTTGAATCAATGTGTGTTCATAATTTGATGAATGCCTCATATGTATATGAACATTTAGTTAGAATGGTGGATAATTTGAAGTTTGACATGTTGGAATGCTTTTAAAAAATAATAAAAATTCATACATGTATAAATTATACAAATATGTTCATACCAACAATTTTGATTGAAGGAAATTTTTTTATGAGATACAAAAATGTGAATAATATGTGAGTAGAAATTAATTTGATATTTACCAAAACATTACAATGTCAGCTATACAAGTTTTAAAAATATTTTGTTCAGGTGGTAGATGTTAATTTTATACAAATGTAGAAGAAAGAATCATCGAATTTGGACACAATTTGCAGAATCTAAACATGTTTGAGTATTTATATTGGAATCTAAATAAAAAAGAAGAAAGGTATAAGGAAACTGAAGAACAGTATCGGGCATTATCTCAGACGGTTGGTAAGTAATACCCGCGTGAGATAAACATTTTTGAAACAACAAGATGTTAATTAACGGCCTGAGAAGATGTTAATTAACTGACGCGCCGCACGAGGTCTGTGGAGAAGTTAAGAAGCCATGGTGCAGGGACGCGTGCGCGACGTTCCACATGGATACAAGAGAGACGGAAGGATCTATGAAGATCGTCTTCCACAGTGGTTTAATTGTGCGCCGCACGAGGTCTGCAAAGAGTTCAATGTGCGGGAAACGAACCGCTCCGCACAGACCATATATAAGGCGCGTCGTCGGTTATGTACAAGCACAGAACTTTTGCACTTCTTTCTTCTTATTCCATCGTTCCACTTCCTAGCCCAGCGCCGACGAACCACCACAGCCATGGTCAACCTTCCGCCTCCTAGCCTGCCGAGGCAGCCATCCTGCAAGCGGATATGCTGCAGCTCCCCCGAGAGGGTGAATGACGACCAGCGCGTTCCACCGTCGGTGCAGCCAGAGCCACCGGTACAGCCAGAGCAATCGGCTCAGCCGGAGCAGCCGACCCACTCTCCTGCTGCATCGTCGCCGGAGGAGGAGGAGGAGGAGGAGGAGGAGGAGGAGGAGGACGACGACGACGATGATGATGATGACGACGATGACGACGGCGACGACGACGGCGACCACCACCATGGTGACGACGACGATGAGTTGGAGGAGGACCGCCTGGCGTGGTTTGAGAAGTTGGCGGAGATGGCGGAGGAGGCGGGGCCGTAGTGTAGTTTTAGGAGTTCTTGTACATATTTCTTTTGTAGTTTTAGGAGTTCTTGTACATGTTTAGCTTCAATTCTGTTCTTGTACATATTTCTTGTGTTTTGTCATATATATGTGTTCATTCGTGTTAATGAATACTGGTGTGTTAGAATTTCTGGATTTAAATCAAGTGAATGTGCTCTAAATGCTCATATGTATATGAGCATTTAGTTAGAATGATGGATAATTTGAAGTTTGACATGTTGGAATGTTTTTAAAAAATAATAAAAAATTCATACATGTATAAAATATTTAGTTCAATTGGCATTATCTCAGGCGGTTGGTAAGTAATACCCATATGAGATAAACATTTTCTCAGGCGGTTATTAAGTACCAACATCCTGTGAAGATATTTACTTCTTAATTAATATGCTTGATTAAATATCTTTTCAGACAGTTGGTAAGTAAAACCCACCTGAGATAAAGTAAAAAACCGCTTGTGAAAAACCGACGTCTATATAAGGACCCCTCACCGCAGTCAAAACGCAACCCTGGAGAATTTATATTGACGCCGCAAGGCTATTGAATTTCCCCTGCGCCGCGCTGCCGCTCCACTGCCCAGCCCATACTGCCGCGCCGCCGCTCAACCCCGCACCGCCACTTCTCCACCCAGCCGGCCCACCGTGCTGACTCCTCCCCACCGTGCTGACGCCTCTGCAAGGTAAATGTAGTTTCCTTACTTTTTTTGTATATTTTCATTAGCTGATAAGTTGTTAGTTTTGTGTGTTCTGGTATATTGATGTATGGACTATATGGATTGTTTCCTTTTTGTACCTATTATGTGACATGAATATGATGTTTAATTAACAGATGCTAATGTAATATATATATAAGATGCATGAAGTTTACCCGAACTTGTAATTGTAGTTTTATGTGTTTTCCTTTTCAATATGCTACTTGTGTGTGCGTACCTCCTGCTTGCATATATTTCGAAGGAGTGATTAGGGTTAGCTTTCTTAGGAGATGGTTTTATAACTCACCCATTTAGTTACCATCGTTGGATGGGATCCGACGTCAAGATATAACAGACCGGATCCCACCCAGACCTAGCCCATGCTGTTGGGCCTGTTTCCCCCTTTGACTCCGTTCGCCTCAAGACGTCGCCCGTCTCCTACATTAGTCGCCCTAATCATACTTGTTATGTCTCTGTAAATTAATTTTATAGAAGACCTTTAGAGAATATTTGTGGCCAAATTTTGTAAATCTGACAAAAATACTATTATTGAAGCATGGACCGTCGAGCGTGGATGTATAACATGCCAAGACCCGATCCTATGTACATTCATAATGTTGCAAATTTTATTGAAGCATCCAAGAAACATGCGAAGTTGCAAAATATAGATGACATATTATGTCCATGTATCGACTGCGAAAATAAGATTGCTTGGACAGATACTATAGTAATACAATCTCATTTGGTGAAAAGAGGTTTCAAAAATAAGTACACAATATGGACAGAGCATGGTGAGTTAGATACACATGATGTGGATAAAGATGATGAGAGAGGCTCAGATGATGATAATGTTCATATCGATGATGGTAGTGACAATCAAGCTGGTGATGATGATGATGAGTTCGATTGTGAGGAGATGTTGCGTCACATTGAACCATATATACTGACTTCTATGGGAGCAAGCAAAGGTTTAAGTAAAATGGAGAAATTGCAGAATGCGGCGACAGAGCTTTTATATGATGAATCAAACGGTTGTGATAAAGAGTTACATTGCATGCAGTCTTACAACTACTAAAGTTGAAAGCTATGCACGGATGGTCCGATTGTAGTTTCTCTGATCTTTTGAATCTTCTGGCAGAAATTCTTCCAAATCCAAATAAACTGCCCAGAAGCACTTATAAAGCGAAGAAACTTCTTTGCCCGATGGCACTAGGTGTGACAAAAATAAACTCTTGTGTGAACCATTGTATTCTGTATCGCAAAGAGCATGAGCTCACAACTAGATGCCCCATTTGTGGTGTCAGTACATATAAGAAGGACTAAAATCACCAGTATGTTACCAACATGAAAAAGACTCAGAAGAGTAAGAAGTTTATTATTGGTCCTGAAGGTGACGATGATGATACTTCTGGCGATGCAGACGGGAAGAATAAGAGAAAAATTCCTGCCTTGGTGATGTGGTACCTTCCGGTAATAGATCGCTTGAAGCGTTTGTTCTCAAACCCTAGGGAGGCTGAACTTATGCGTTGGCATTCCTAGCAACGCAAGAAGAATGAAAAACATATACCACACCCTGGTGATGCAACGCAGTGGAAAAATTTTGATATTCAGTATCCAGAATTTGCGAAGGAAATCAGAAATGTGAGTTTTTCCTTGGGTACAGATGGAATGAATCCGTTTGGTGAAAAAAGGAGCATACACAGCATATGGCCCATGGTCTTAACGATGTACAACCTACCGACGTGGTTGTGTCACAAAAAGAAATATATCTTATTATCTGTTCTTTCCAAGGTCCGAAACAACCCGGCATTGAAATTGATGTGTTCTTGGAACCTTTAATGGAAGATATGGCGAAATTGTGGAATGGAGGGGTACGTACATGGGATGAGTACAAGCGGGAGTATTTCACACTAAGAGCAATGATATTTGTTACCGTGCATGATTATCCCAGACTGTTTACATTATCGGGACAAATGCAAGGGAAGAAAGGTTGCGTTAGGTGCGTGGATAGAACTGAATTTCTATACCTCACTTCATCCAGAAAGACGGTGTACATGAGACATCGACGGTTCTTGACAGATACACACAAGTATAGGAAGATGAAAGAACAATTTGATAACAAAATCAAAAAAGATATTGCACCGAAACCTTACAGTGGAAAACTTGTGTTTGAAATGGTCAAGAACATTCATATTGCTTTCGGTAAAGGAAAAATAGTAAAGGAATTAAGAGAAAGAAAAGTACATATTCGGGTGATACAACTGACATGGCTTTCAAGAAACAATCAATTTTTTTCAAGTATCTTCCGTATTGGAAGAATCTGGAATTTTACCATAGTATTGATTTGATGCACATTACAAAGAATGTATTTGACAGCATCATTGGGACCTTGCTGGACATGCTGAGGAAAACAAAGGACGGATTAAATTCACGTATGGACCTAGTAAATCTTGATTTGAGACCAGAGCTTCATCCAATAGAAAAGGCGAACGGGAAGCATTACCTTCCCCTAGCCAGCTACAACTTGATGCTAGAAGAGAAAAAAGCAATTTGCGAATGCTTGCGTGGGATCAAAGTGCCCACGAGTTTCTCATCCAATATCTGCAAACTAGTCTCGATGAAAGACTTGTCGTTATTCGGTTATAATTCTCATGACTGTCATATGATGATGACAGTTTTCCTTGCCATTGCAATAATAGTAATCAAACCTAAGCATATAAAAGTTGTCATCACACGTTTGTGTTACTTCTTCAATGCAGTATCACAAAAGGTGATAGCACGTGAAGATTTAGACTATTTGAAAACATACATCATTGAGACAATGTGCAAGATTGAGATGTGTTTCCCACCATCCTTTTTTGATATGCAAGTACACCTAATCATACATCTTGTTGATCAGATAAAAGCATTGGGGCCACTATATTTACATCATATGTTTTCGTTGGAGAGATATTTAGGAGTATTAAAAGGTTATGTGCGGAACCGTGCTCACCCAGAGGGTTCAATTATGGAAGGATACACCACTGAAGAAGTGATTGAGGGTTGCGCTGATTACATCAAAGATGGAAAATCGATAGGTGTGCCTATATCGGTACATGAGGGTAGACTACGTGGTAGAGGCAAAGTGGGTAAGAAAAATTTTATTGTTCAAGATTACAAGAATGTACACCGTGCACATTTTGGTGTACTACAACAGCTCGCAATAGCTGAGCCGTACATCGAGGAACACCAAATTGAGCTTCGTGATAAAAATTAAGACCGCACAGAGGACTGGATCATGAAAGAGCACATAAGATATTTCACTGAATGGTTAATGGACAAAAATATATCATACGGAAACACTATATAAGAGGCAACGATGAAGAAGTTAGCTTCTGACCCATCTGCTTTGGTAACATCATGGCAAGCATATGACATAAATGGTTACACATTTTACACTAAAGAAAAAGACGGTAAGAGTGTTGCACAAAATAGTGGTATTCGTATTGAGGCTTATGATTCACAAGGGCAGAAGACCACATACTTCGGGTTCATAGAGGAAATATGGGAACTCGATTATGGCGAAAGAATGGTAATGCCCGTATTTAAGTGCCAATGGGTCAAACATCCTGATGGTTTGAAAGTGGACAATTATGGGCTGACACTGGTGGACTTGAATAAAGTGGGTTACAAAGATGATCTGTGGGTTCTCGTCGATAATGTTGCACAAGTTTTTTATGTTCAAGATCTAGAAACTGAGAAGTTGCACGTAGTTGTTTCTGGAAAGCAAAATATTGTTGGGGTTGAGAATGTGGGAGATAATGAAGAGGAATATAATCAGTATGAAGAGATGTACCTTTTCACCAAACCAGAAAACATCAAGCACGTAGAGAGAAGCATTAAAAAGAATTTGAAACCCTATATGCGTGAAGATGTCAATGCTGGAAAAAATGTATATAGCAATGCAAGATGATATATATTGTATATATTTGTATCTTCTGAAATCAACTTAGAACAATGTTGGTATATGGATTGTGTCCTTTTGCATTTGTGTACATATGCATTTGGACTCAATAATTTGGAAGTTTGGAAGTTTGGTCTTTCAGATAATGATGTCTCAGGCGTGTAGCCGATTGAAGGAGGAGCGCTTGGCGTGGCGCAAGAACCATCCCCATGTATGTACATATGGCACACCGGTCGCATAGTTGTATATACATATGTATCTGTAATGGGCTGATGAACTTAACTGTAGTTTGTTTTTCCGTCTTGTTTGTTTTTGGTATTTTCAATTTCTCTGCGTAGGGTTTCTCTGCGAAGCCTGAATCGGGAGATTTATTGAAGTGGCAGTGCATCGTCCCCGGTAAAGAAGCGGTAAGTCATGAAGAACAAGCACAATATGACTTTAACCATCGTCCTCCTATTAATAAATTTCTTTTGCAGACTGAATGGGAAGATGGTTACTAACCCCTGACAATCTCCTTCTCTGAGGACTATCCCTTGGTGCCTCCAAGCTGTGCCTTTCCAATTGGGTTCTTCCATCCAAATGTCCATCGTTCAGGAGCACTCTGCATCGGGATTCTTGATCAAGAGACTGTAAGATAGACCTATTTTGTTCATGTAATTATTACTTATAATTGTTGTCGAACTTATTTGAACTGGTTTCTTATATTGCTTAAATTATATTTCGTAGGGATGGTGCAGTGCTTTTACAATCAAAACTATACTACTTGAAGTTCAGCGTTTGCTGCATCAGCCAAATGTGCCTGATGTTGAAAATGATTGCTATAATCTACTTATCAAGGTTAGATGACACTTTGACTTAATGACCAATGTAGGTTATTCATTCCTCCTTCGACATTTGTTAATTTAAATAATGTCAATATTTTCAGGATCCAGCGGAATATAAGAGACGTGTTCGGGAGCAAGCAGGACGGTACAATTTAGATTGATCGATGGGAGCTTCATCGTCGATCTACAATGAATGTAGCATGATTTTTGTTCTCAGTGTGTAAAGAAATTATCTTTGAACAATTGTAAAGCCTCTAATGGTGTATTATCACAATTAAGCCAGCCTCACTGGTGATCGAGCATTTCCTATAATGCATTATTGTACTAGTATCCGCTCATCTCTGTTTTTTTCCTGATACAATTTTCCCTGCAACGACTACATACGGTTGTGATAATTGCAACGACTACATCCCTGTAATTTCAATGAAAACCGCTTGTGATAATTGAACAACTACATACGGTTCTTAAACAATGACCGCCACTGAAAATACATGACCTTCTCAGGCCGTTGTTAATTAAGAACTATCTGTAAAGTTCATTACATTACAGGCGGTTATTAATTAGGAACCACCTCTGAAGATCATGTATTTACCCAGGCGGTTGTTTATTAAAATTCGCCTGTGAAGTTAATTGCATTACAGGCGGTTCTTAATTAAGAACCGTCTATGATGATCATGTATTTACCCAGACGGTTGTTCTTTAAAATCCGCTTGTGTTGTTCTTTCATCACAGGCGGTTATTATATCATTCGTCATCACAGTCGCATATTTTTAAGGATCGCCTGTGTTTGAAAAATTGAGGCGCCTGTAAAAATGCTTTTTGTAGTAGTGAATGTCGTTTAAATTTCACAGGCTTTAAGGGTTGAGGTGTAGAGCATCTTCAAATTCTCACGAGGTTGAGATAAGTGTATGATGAGTTGTTTCATGATATGTGTGATTTGTTTATTATTATTATTCTTCATAATGTTGACTCATTACTTGAGTTTTCAAGATTCAATTGTTTTATGATTCTATTCCTTCAATTTCATGGTTTTGGTTATTCATTTAACTATCATTCAAGTACCGATTAAGTCCGGAGTTGTTATTATATTAAAGTTCTTACAAGTAAGTGCTTATGACATTTGCTCGGTTTACCGGTAAATGTTAAGGAGAATTCAAGTATTGTCCATTTTAGATGGAAACTACTATTTCATTATTCTTCAATTCAAGTTCTAGTATCACTATGTTTCATTCGGTTTGATTCTATTGTTCTTCAAACTCTAAATGTATTTGCTTAGTGTTTTTACTCACTCTTGTGCTTATTTTGTTTTTAGGTAACGTTGATCAAGCATGCATGGAAATGGGGTAGCATCCACACATTGAGCATAATTTTAAATATTAGACCTAGTTTGTGGATTATTCAAATATATTGCACTGCTTTGTGTCGTTGAGAACCTCGGTGTGGTCGTTTGAGTATTTGGTTCAATTACGATGTTTCGTTAATGCTTGCTACTATGTCTATATATTATCTTGCCTGTTATGGTGTATTATTTGGCCGCGACTGGTAGAAATTATAGGGGACATTCTGCCGAAATTTTAATAATTTTCATACTTACTAGGAATAGTTAGATGTTGTAGTAGCATCCAGGGGTGTCGAGACCTGGGGCGTTACAGTTGGTACTCAGAGTCTAAGTTGTGTTGTCTAGTTATAGATTTTAATAACTAAAATATTATAGAAATAAATTATCATAGGCCTATAGTTAAAATTGACACACTTATGCACAATAGGATGGGTTTCACGGGCATATTCTGCATTCATGTTTTTGTTGTATATTTTCTCTTGTGTTTATATTTGTCATGATCATATATTGTTAATGATACTCTTATTTATATTTTTAAAATTATTATAATTATGCCTCCGAGTAGGAGTGTACATACTTCGCGTGGTAGAGATCGTGTTGGAGAGGTTTCAGCGACATTGTTCGTTTTATATCTTGAGTTACATGTACGAGCGTGAGAAATCTAGGACGTTTTTATATGACGTAGTACTTGATATAGAGAGGTGATGGAAAGAAATTCTCTCCGACATAGGTCACGATTGTTGTGGGGGTTTAGAGTTCCTGTGGAGGTTAGGAATATAGAGACCCGATTCAACATATAGTTCACTAGGAGAGACATAGCGGGAGTGTGAGTAACACATGTCGTGATCATAAGAGAGTTCACCAAGAGGAAGGAGAGTTATCTGAACAACCCCCTTTGAAGAAGTCTAAGTGAAACCAATTATTTTGACAATCTTTCAAATCTTGCAGTGAAGGGCTCAGTTTCGCTTGGGACAACACACATCAAATTCCCCATTTCTACATCTAGTTCCTTATAGAGTTTGATATGATTCAAGTGTGAGAAGTACCATAGTTCTTCATAGTGTGTCTTTCTAGGACCTATCGTGTCTCTGGGAGAGATGAACATAATGGTGTGGTTTGCAAGAGAAACCAAGATTCTATCATCAAGTGGCAATGGTCAAGTTCCTTTTCACTGGAGCCCGTCTCAATGACCAATTCTAGAGGGTCAATTCTACAGTCAGTGCTTTTTTGTCACCATTTAGATGATGGTCAGTCCACCAGTTCCATGTTACCCATTTTCAAGTAGTACTCCTCCACCATGCTACTGCTAGCCAGCGCCTCACTTATTTGCTCCTCTAGCAACTTGCTCAGCATCCTGTTGTTGGATCTACTTCTACTGCCGCTGGAGTCCACACCATGTCAACGTAACTGTCGGTACCCTAAGTACCAGGTACTCCATGATACCGCAAGAAAAGCTAAGGAGTTCCAACCTTTCAAGTTGAAAACCTCTAAAGGCCACACGTGTTGCACAGTACTGGACCCGCCTCCCTCGTTTGGGTAGCTCCGACACTGACACATGTATCACAAGGCCGAAGCTAACTCCCTTCATAGGGAAGCTCCGGTCTTGCCACGTGTACAGTGACTCCGGACCTAACCCCCAGTAGAGGGAAGCTCCGGTGCTGCCACATGTATAGTGGCTCCGGACCTGCCTCCCCACAATGGGAAGCCTCGGAGCTGCCACGTATCGAACCTCCAGAGCTAGGACTTCAACGTAAGATAAAGAGATCTTCAACAGCTCGGACCTTCAAGGGACATTTAAAGCGACAGTTACAAGACCTGATTATGTGTCATTAATACTATATTAATGACACACGATCAGTGGACTGTTAATAGGGTAATGCCATCATTAAGGCGCGTTATCCCTTTTAATTATGCTTAATACCTGTAGATCGTGTATTAGGATGTTAATCACACAAGGGCCACATGTCGGGCCAGACAAGTGATGTAACGGCTAGTCCTTAGACTATAAAAGGGTTGCACCGCACGATAAAAGGGGGGCTCACACGCTCACAAGCGCCACATATACTCATACATACAACACACAAACCGTTGAGTATGGTGTTACGCTAAGGCAGCCCGAACCACGTAAAATACATCATGTCATCATCTTATTCATAATCTCACTTGCGCCCTAACCAATCAAGAACCTCCACGGGCTACGATCTAGTAGTACCGGGGGAAGTGTCGATCGCACACTTCTATGTTTGGCGCGCCAGGAAGGGGGGGGGCCGTTATTCAAGATTTCAAGACGGTCAACTCTGCCGCAGGATCATCCAACGGCAATGTTGCACAACCTGCTGGGAGGAATCACTCCAACGTGCAACAGCCAGCAGGAGCTGTTGTCCCAGCAGGCGTCGCACCACCTCCAGCTGCTCAAGCTAACAATGCTGGGCAGCAGGATGGAGCCCTAGTGTCGGTCACTGCATCGACACACAACAATCCCAAGAATGCGCTGATCGCTTCGCATACTCTTCTGGAGTGTCCAATAGCGTCCGGAGCACCTCAAGGTGCGATGGAGAAGTGGTGCGCTGATGTGCAACATCTGGTTGCAGCCGCAGTCGATGCCATTAGCAACCAAGGTCCTCCCCCTTCTGGGCAGACACCTTCTCAGCTTAGGACCTTGTGTTGAAGACTTGGTCCTCATGCATCACAGCACCGGAGGTGTGCTGTGTCATAGCAGGTAACTTCGCCGCCCTCCGGGGCGCGTCGTACCCATACTGTGTTGAGACTCTTGACACACGATTTGCGGTCAGAACTCGACTGCTGCTACAAACAGCAGGACAGTCGTGTCCACATCGAGCATGCTCGCGAAAGGCGGGAGGCTCAAGAAAACCCTGCTCCTTTGGGAGTGGGGGCGACTGTTCAGCCCTGGCCACGCACCTGCGCATGGTCCGCTGGCCCTGGGAGTTCCGACCTCATCTGCCAGAGAAATTCGACGGTACTGTCAACCCCGCCGAGTTCCTCCAGATATACTCCACTGCCATTCTAGCAGCGGGTGGCAACGAGGCCGTGATGGCAAACTACTTTTCAGTGGCTCCGACTGGGACCGCCAGATCCTGGTTCATGAGTCTGCCGACTGACTCTATCAACAGTTGGGCGGAGCTATCTCAACATTTCACTACCAACTTAGAGAGCTCGTACACCCGACCAGGCATCGAACTAGACCTTTTTGTTGTGAAGCAAACATTGGGAGAATCACTGCGGTCCTTCATCCAATGATTTTCTCAGGTATGCAATACAATTTCCTCCATCTCCAATGTATCTGTCATCGTGGCATTCAGATAGGGTGTGAGAGTTAAGAAGATGTTGGAGAAGCTGGCGATGAAGGAGGTCAGCAGTGTCACGGAGCTGTTCAGCCTGGCTGACAAGTGCGCCCGAGCTGCTGAGGGCTGGGAAATGCACTCTAAGCCAGCTCCAGAGGCTAATAAAAAGCCCTCCAAAGCTGAAGCCACTACCTCCGGCGGTGGCAAGAAGAAGAAAAAGACCAACAGCAAGAAAAAGCCATCAGCTGGCACGCCTACTGCTGCGGCAGTTGCAGCTCCGGGTAGCCGAGGGCCACGCCCCGAAAAGGGACCTCGACCTTCGTCAGAAGACGACAGTGGTTCAAAGGTGTGGTGTCCGATCCACAAAACGGACAAACACAGCTTACAAGACTGTCGGGAGGTCCAAAATCTTATCGAGCGCTACAACTAGCACCGAGAAGAAGCTCCTTTTCACCAGCAGGAAGGAAAACAAAAGGTCGACAAAGCTCTGGCTGATATGGAGCTTGGCTTCCAGGACCCCAAGAAGGTCCTGAAGGTTGTCTACAACATAGTCGATGATGACTCTGATATCTCTGACAACGAGCGCTGGAAGACCCTCAACACCATCTATGGAGGGTCCTGGGACATCACCTCGTGCCGCGTTCTCAAGACCATGCGGCGGGAAATGGCTTCAGTAGCCCCTACCGCTAAGGCAGAACCACATCAAAAGTGGATAGATACTCTCATCACTTTCGATGCAATAGACTACCCCAGGAACATGGTCGGAGCAGGCCAACTGTCACTGATAGGGTCTCCCACCATCAATAACGTTCAGCTCTACCATGTATTGGTAGATAGAGGTGTTGCGCTCAATCTCTTGAGCTTTGAAGCGTTCATGAAGATCTAGCTCCAACTCTCAGACCTTCGTCCCTTAAGACCTTTCTTGCAGGTAGGTTCGAGGGCTATCAGCCCTCTCGGATCCATTACACCCCCAGTAACATTTAGGACTCAGGAGAAGTATAGGACCGAGAAGCTAGTCTTCGACGTCGCTCACATCAGTCTGCCCTTCAACGCCATCCTGGGCAGGCCCGCCCTGTACAGGTTCATGGCCGCGACTCACTACGGATGCCTGGTGTTGAAGATGCCAACACCTTCGGGCATTCTCCGAATCCGCGGAGATTGCATTGCAGGAGTCACCGCACTGGAGGAACTCCATGCACTTGCCAGGACGCAGGAAGGAACCTCCGACAGAGAGCTAGCTGCTCAACCTCTGAGCACTCGTCATCGAGACTCGACCTCTGCAACACATGTGCAACTAAGCGGCGACACCGACATTCCCGTCAAAGTCGTCCAAATCGGGTACGATGCTGCCCAGACTACCTGTATATCAGGAGGCCTGGACAACAAATAGGAACTCGCGCTCATCACTTACCTCTGGGCAAATGTTGACGTGTTTTACTGGCAACCGTCACAAATGTCTGGGATCCCTAGGGAGGTGATTGAGCACAATCTGAAGATTTATCCCGATGTACGGCCAGTACGCCAGGAGCCCCAGAAGCAATCAGTTGAGCAACCAGTACGGGAAATCAAGAAGCTGCTCGAAGCTGGTTTTATCCGGGAGGTTCATCATCCAAAATGGTTGGCAAACCCAGTCATTGTACCCAAGGCCGGCGGGAAGCTTCAGATGTGTATCGACTACACCACCTTGAATAAGGCATGTCCAAAAGATCTATTTCCACTACCTAGAATAGATCAGATAGTGGACTCCACTTCCGGGTGTGAGCTATTATGCTTCCTAGATGCCTACTCCGGATATCATCAAATCATGATGTTTAGGGAAGATGAAAAGCATACTGCCTTCATAACAGTAGATGGATTGTATTGTTATACTACCATGCCATTTGGTCTCAAAAATGTTGCTTCAACTTTTGTGCAAGCTATGCACAAAACCTTTGGAGAGCTAATCAGGGACTTGGTGGAGGTGTATGTTGACAACATCGTAGTGAAGGTCAAGAACAACGAATCACTCCTTGACAACTTGGAAGCCGTCTTCGACAAGTTGCGCATCACGCGCACCAAGCTGAACCCGGACAAGTGTGTCTTCGAGGTTAGCTCTGGGAAGCTCCTTGATTTCTTGGTGACTCACCACGGAATTAAGGCGAACCCAGTGAAGATCAAGGCTATTGAAGATATGCGGCCCCCAGCCCGCATCAAGGATGTTCAAAAACTAACTGGATGTCTAGCTGTGCTCAGCTGGTTCATCTCAAGATTGCCGGAGCGGACACTTCCCTTCTTCAAACTATTGAGGAAGACTCGGCCTTTCTATTGGTCCGAAGAAGCATAAAAGGTGTTTCAAGTGCTCAAGCAGCTCCTCACCACACTACCAATCTTGGTAGCTCCAAACTGTGGTGAGCCTTTACTGCTTTACATTTCTGCAACTACACAAGTTGTCAGCATGGTCCTGGTCACGGAAAGACTGGAGCCACCTCCAGATCAGGAGCCCAGACCCCTCCAGGACGGTCCAAAGCTACCTGAAGGCGAGTCATGGTCCCAGCCCCCAGGCAAGGATCTTCAAGGCAAAATGCTAGAGGATCAACCTCTCTCATCTGAGGGAGTTCACACGATGCATCAACAAGACCTAGACTCCTCCGTAAGGGTCCGGGTTGAACATCAAGAAGTTTTGGACCCCTCCGGGAGGGTTCGGGAAGATCAACAAGAAGGTTCGGACCCCTCCGGGGGGGTCCGAGTTGATGAAGAAGAAGCTTCGGGCCCCTCCAAACCGTCCAGCGCCCGGTGTACTTCATCAGCGAAGTACTCCATGGTGCGAAGATTCGATACATTGAGGTTCATAAGATGCTTTATGCAGTTCTTATTGCCTCAAGGAAACTTCATCATTACTTCCAAGCCCACAAGATATTAGTGGTAACTTCCTATCCACTCCGTGCTATATTGCATAATCCTAATTCTACTGGGAACATCGCCAAGTGGGCGGCGGAGCTAGCAGAATTCAATCTCGAATTCCTACCTCGACGAGCAGTCAAGAGTCAAGCCTTGGCCGATTTCGTGGTGGAGTGAACTCCTTCTCCATCGAATCCTGGGGAACCAGTGAGCAGAAGTCGGAACCCAAGGTCCTAGTCTTCACAGAGCTTCATTGGACCCTCTACTTCGACAGCTCCATGCAGAAATAGAGGGGCGCAACAGGAATACTTCTCCTCACTCCGACTGAGGAGAATGTCAAATACATGGTGCACCTTGATTTCAAGGCGATCAATAACATGGTGGAATATGAAGCTCTTATATATGGGCTCAATGTGGTTCTATCTTATGGCGTCAAGCAGATGCTAGTGAAGGGTGACTCGCTGCTCATCATCAAGCAAGTCAAAGCTAAATGCAGCTGCAACAACCCTTAACTTGCTTCTTATCTCCTTGAAGTCCAGAAGCTCCAGAAGGACTTTCACGTCCTGGACTTCTGCTATGTCTAGTGTCTCAACAACGCAGAAGTTGACAAACTCTCGACGAAGGCTTTAACCAGAGCTCCGGCTCCCAACAGAGTCTTTGTCCGGAGATTGTCAAGACCAACCGCTCACCTCGCCGAACTGAGTGAAGGGGGCGGGACCATCACCTCGAAGATGGCGGTCCCGGTGGCCCTGTTACCATGGCATCCACCAAGGGTCGTAGGTGCTGCAAGAAGCTCCGAGCAACCTGGCACGCAAGACTCAGAAGCTCAAGTTAGCTCTGATGCATGGATCTCGGAGATTCGGAGCTACTTGAAAGACAACCACCTTCCTGAAGACGGTGTATCCGCTGATTGGATCGTCAGGTTGGCTAAAAGATTCACGTTGGTAGAAGGGGATCTCTACCGAGGCGGTGCCAATGACGTCCTAATGTGGCGCATTGATAGGGAAGAAGGTCGCGAGCTCCTTGCGGAGATCCATGGAGGCGAGTGTGGGAACCACGTGTCTTCCCGCACGTTGATCAGCAAAGCCTTTCGGCATGGCTTCTACTGGCCTACAACACTCCAGGATGCAGTAGAGATGGTGAAAAAGTGTGAAGCATGCCAGTTCCACGCAAAACAAATTCACACACCGGCTCAGTCATTGCAAATGATTCCTCCTATATGGCCATTCGCTGTGTGGGGCATGGACATCTTGGGACCTTTCCCAAAAGCCGTCGGAGGTTATAGGTTTCTGTATGTTGCCATCGACAAGTTCACCAAGTGGCCGGAAGCTACTCCAGTTGTGACTATCAATAAGCAGTCAACAATTAAGTTCTTGAAGTCCATAGTCTGCAGATTTGGAGTTCTGAACAAAGTCATCACTGACAACAAAACCCAATTTATGAGTGCAGTATTCAAGTCAGCTACGCATTAGTAGCTCACCCGACAAGTAATGGCCAAGCAGAGAGAGCAAATGCAGAAATTTTAGAAGGACTCAAGACACGCACTTATGAGTGCCTGAAAAAATACGGAGCCAACTGGATCGAGGAGCTTCCGTCTGCACTATGGGCAAGCAGGACTACACCTAACCGGTCTACTGGAGAGACACCCTTCTTCCTGGTGTACAGAGCTGAAGCACTCCTTCCTTTGGAGATCACCATGGGGTCACTTGGGGTCCGGACCTTCGACGAAGCCATGCAGGACCAGCTCCGGCGTGAATACCTTGACCTCGCCGACGAAGGAAGGTGCCAAGTAGCTATTCGGAATGCACGTTACCGCCAGGCACTCCGGCGCTATCATCAAAGTCATGTGCCTAACCGACAGCTTGAGGAAGGCGATCTGGTGCCGCGGAAAATACTAACTCGAGAAGGGATGAATAAACTTTCCCCAGCTGGGAAGGTCCCTTCCGAGTGATCAAAGTATCCCGTCCTGGATGCGTTCACTTGGCAAATGAGGATGGGACCCCACTTCCTAATCCTTGGAACATCGAGCACCTTCATAAGTTTTACGCTTAGTATCACAGAGGTGAGTCTGTAATTATATGCAATGTAAATTATAGAGTCTATAAACAGAGTCGGGTAGGCCCTTTGGGAGAGCATTCGGACCCCTCTGGGAGGCTCCGAGAAGTTCAAGCAACACTTGACACAGTCGCAGCACTAAAAGTGTAGCTAACTGTCCTGGGTTAGTATAAGATGTATACCATGCTTAGCTTGGCTTCGTACCCTAAGTGCGTCCTTGTCTCCTCTATAATCCGGACCTATAATGAAAGTCAATGTTGTATAAAAGCAGACTCCACGTGCATTAATTTTGTGCAGGCTCATTTTCGTTTATTTATCCTTCTCCTTGTCTATAACGAAGTTGTGCAATTCTTTTTGACCTTTAGTTCAAGTTACTCATATGTTGTACAAGTTACATTGTGGTTTTTTAGGATCTTAGCATTGCGAGATGGCCTACTTGCCTGAACGCCAAGCCAACACAGGTTCGGAGTGTGCTATTGACTTAGTCTGGTCCTGCACCCTAAGTACGCCACTTTACCTACATTCCGACAGGCCTCAGTAGGACGGGTCCTAAAAGCATTTGAATCTGGAAAGATTACATCATGTGCTTGTTATCATGTCGAATTCCTTCGGAGCTAAAATTCAAACAAGAACAGCAAGTCGCAAAATACTTATAGACAAGAAGTTGAATTTTACTGTTTTTCTTGACTTTGATGCACGGGAAAAATTAAAAAACATAACAATGGTGGACGATGCCGGAGCTACCAAGCTCCGACATCCCCCAAGGGGGCCCGCCGTCAATGTTTTAAACGATGAAAGTGGGCGCCGTCGGAGCTAACAAGCTCCAACAACTCCCATGGGGGCCCGCCGTCGACGTGGAGCATAACGGGAATTGAAGTGAAGATGGTGGAACCAGCCGAGGGGATTCGTCGTCGACGTATTCTACGATTGATGGTGGATATCGTCGAAGCCGGTAAGCTCCAACAACCCCAGGGGCCCACTATCAACGTTTTACGCGTTGATAGTTGGTGTTGTTGGACCTACCAAGCTCCGATAACTTCAGGGGGCCCGCCATCGACATTTCACGCGTTGACAGTGTGTGTCCGTCAATGTTTTACGCATTGACAGTGAGTGCTGTCAAACCTACCAAGCTCTGACAACCCCAGGGGGCCGCCGTCGATGTCTTACGCATTGACAGTGGATGCTATCGGACCTATCAAACTTAGACAACTCACAGAGGGCCGCCGTCGATGCAACAAAGCTCCCCGGAGAAGTTGGAAATAAACTTCAGATCCAAAGTTACAAGTTCGAAGCGTTCAAGTCATCAACACATCGTCAAATCCTTTTGGTACATGTTCGCAATCAAATTGTGTACATCTACTAGGGGACAAACAAGATAAAGGATAATGCGTTGAAGACAAAGACAAAATGGAATTCATTTCAGAAAGATTGGATTACATTCATTCGAGGATTGGAGATTACAAAATTGGAGAGTTACAAGTGGGAGCAAAAGAGAAAAGTTCTAGGTTCTTCGGAAGTATGAGGCAACGTTCTGGGCAACTTCTTGAACGCTAGCCTTTGCAGCGTCTTCCTCTTCATCAACGGGCCCTTCGAGCACCAGATCCAGAGAGAATTGGGGGTCTCAGCTCTTGTAACACATAAGCACATATTCTGCGACATTCTTGGCCAGAGATTTCCCCTCCATCTCCAGCTGGTCCGCGATGAAGTCACACATCGCGTCGAGTTTGCTGTCGGCAGAGCTGAGTGCCACCAGCGCTTGGCCCAGCTCCGGCTCAGGATTGTTTGGACGTACTGTACTGAAGCCCAGCGGCTTCAAAGCGTCATTGGCTCGCCCCAAGAAGTCCCACACTTGCTGGGACTCAGCCTCCCTCAAATTCCGCAGCTCCTCCAGTGACCTCCTAGTGGCTGCAAGCTCTGAGCCTTCCCGAGCAAAGCGCTCAACCTCTTTGGCATGCTGCTGGATGCTTTTAGCAACTTGCTTTTCGCGTTTAGTGAGCTTCGACTCCCGGAGGTGGATGCGATTCCTCTGGATGGCCAGGTCTTTCTCCCTGCCCCGCACTTTCTCCTCTCAAGTGGAGACTTCGACCTCTCTCTTGTTAAGGTCTTGTCTCCTTTGCCAGAGCTTCTCTTCCTCTTCCTTGCACCATAGATCAAGCTTTTTTGTGCAATCAGCCAAGTTTTGCTCTCCCAGAGACAGTTTCTGGGCAAGCTCCTCCTCTCTCTTCAAAATATCCTCCTGCTGTTCCAGGAGTTTCTCTTCCCTCGCATTGAGGTCCGCCCAGCGCTCATTTACATTTAGTGTACTAAGGCTATCTTGAAGTTCATTAGCAGCATCATTGCTTTTCCTAGCATGCTCGAGAATCTCCCGAGACTTAGCATCGAGGACTCTGATGGAGGCCTCCCTTTCATCCAGCAGCTGGCCCCAATATTCCATACGGGCTTTCTCTTTCTCAACCCACTCCTTCTGATCACCAAGCCTCGTCTGCGCAAGCTTAGTCTCGAAGTGAAGCCTATTCCACCAACGCCTCAAGGTGTGGTGCTCTTCTTCGAGGACCTTGCTATCGTGGTCGAAGGCAAGCTGGACCTGACAGAGACTGGAGCAGGCATTGTCAATCGACAACGCCAAGGGAATATTCTCTGGACCTCTTGGGGTCATCTCCGCCGGCTCCAGGGGGTCCTCAAGAACAAAAATTGGGTCCCATCCCACCAGCGCGGTTCCCTCTGGTCCTGCGGCACTAGGGCCGCCCTCAGGAAGTACCTCAGCCTCCACTATTTCCAAGGAAGGCCCCGCCAAAGGACTTCAACTTCCGGAGCTGATGATGAAGGTTCCCCCACCGGTATTTCCATCATTGGCTTTGCAGGTGGAGGGCCTGCCGCAAACTCTTCTGGGTGCTCCGGCTCGGACATCGGCGCCTCCGGAGCTATCACCTCCGGGGCGGACGCAAGATTTTCGTCTGGAGCCCTCACCACCACTGGCTCAGGCACCGGTACATCTACAACATCCGGCTGTGCTGCCGGAGCTTCAACCATTTCTGGCATGGAGGCCGGAGCTTCAACCTCCTCTGGTACGGAGGTCTGAGTTTCAACAATCTCTAGCACAGAGGACGGAACTTTGAGCACCTACAGCTCAATCGCCGGATATTCAGCCACTTCCAGCATGGGTGCCGAAGCTTCGGTTACCTCTAGCTCAAGTGTCGGAGCTTCCGCCACCTCCGACTCCTACACCGGAGCCTCAATCTCTGGTGCTGCTACTGGTGGTGCATCTTCATCAACTTCTCCTCCGTGGTCTGGCGCTAACACGGGAGCCTCTAGCGTCATTTCTGGATCCAAGTCCACGACAGCTGGCGCCAGAGCTGCCATGTCTTCTGCCACCACATGGGGAGGCTCAGTGGGTGAAGTCAGAACTTCAACACGTACAGCTTCAGTTGCTACAGCAGATGCCGAAGCCTCAGATTTCTTTATCGACACCCTGGAAATAAAAGTCAGGAAGATTAAAGACATAATAAAAACAAGGTTAGCACCACAAGGTGAGTTGACGATGCTTACCTAGGGATGGTACCACCACAGTCGCCGTGAAATCTCTTCTTCTGAGGCCCGGAGTCAGAGCCCACCAAATCTGGTGAGACAAAAACCTTGGACCTTGGTCGGGAGCCACCTGCATCAGCTGGAGTCTTCTCAACCAGAACCCCCCTCGGCTGGGAAGAACCTCCGGACCCGGAGCCCACAGCTAGCACTGGAGCCGGAGTTGATCTACCGGAGCTTGAGTCCCTCGAGGGCGCTGGCACCGAAGCAGGCGAAGCCACCAAAAATATCCTTCACTGGAGAGAAGGGGTTGTTGAAGTTGGAGTTGACCCGATGGGGCTTTCGTCAACATGCCTTAACTTCCTCTTCTGGCTGGAAGATTCAACCGCCTCCTTGCCCTTGCCCTTGCCCTTGCCAGCATCAACCACTTTCTGGCTTGCGGGAGCGAGGGCCACTCTCTCAGAAGCCCCAGGGATTGCTACCCCGGAGGTTGATCGCCTCTCCACCACGCTGAGGTCGTCCAACATAGGCATTCTTCTCCGAAGCTCCCTACTGATCTCTGGAATCATGTTCAGAGGCAGGAGAGCAGCCGACGGAACCAAGGCATCGGGGGGAGATAGCTCCATTCTGGAACTTCTTCAGATTGAGCTTCAAGGCTTCATCATCAAAATTGGAATTCAAACCGGTTTCAATCCAGTTGTGATCCATCGCACTATTGAAAGCCCATGCGGGCCACTCCCTTGTCTTTAGTGGAGCCCACCTGTTCACCAAGAAATCGCCGAAGACCATTTGAGGGGTCACTCCACCCTCGACGCATTCTTGGATCCTTGCCAGGATGGGCTTGTACGCATCTGATAGCTCTGGAACTGTGTTCCACGCATCAATGTCGACATTGGGAAGACCCTAGGGCAGCTCCAGCCTCTTGTGCTCCTCCACGGTGATGATCACCCAATCCTTCTCCCAATTGTCCCACTTGCCGGAGGGGAAGGACCTCAAGTACTTGAAGGGGCAGTTTTTCTGCTTCACGAAGTAGTAGAAGCCGATTAGCTTTGTCCCCTTTCTGGTGGTGTGGACCGTGAAGAGGTTCCGGAATAGCTCGACGCAGGGAGGCACGCCCACCCACATCTCGCGGAAGTGGACGAAAGTCTCCACTAGCAAGAGAGAGTGGGGGCCGAGGTAATGCAGCTGGAGACCATAGAAGTCCAGCAGCATCAATAAGAAGGTTGAAAAAGGTGGGATTAGACCCACCATGGCGTACGCAGAGAAGTACACCATGTCTCCAGCGCACTCCTTATTGAAGGGGAGCTTGCTGAAGCAGATGTCGCGGTTGAAGGAATGACTGGACCACCCCATGTAGGTTCGGACCTTCGACAGACCTTCCTTGGTCTCGATCCTGCAGCGGGGAAGATCCAATTCCATTGCGTCAAAGTGGAGCAAAATAAGAGAATGCTACGTGAGGGTTGGGAGGCTCTGAGCGCGAGTTTGATCGAAAGCGTAAAGAGTCCTCAAACCGTGTGGGCTTTCCTTCTTAAGTAAGCCTCCACAACGCTTGGATGGAAACCACAATGGGACCGAGGTTACGCTTTCAAAAACCTACCATGCCAATGACGAATGGGCCCGGCCCACTTTGGCAGAAAGGCCAAAGCTATTGCCCCAAGTGAACCATTGTCATGATGGGAGGTTGGAAGCCCGAGGGCGGCAGCCTGAAAAGGCGTGCGGAACCGATACGATTTTTGCATCGGGAACCGGCGACCTTCAATTGCGTGAGATCTGCATGCAAAGATCTCACCTGCCACATAGAAAAGAAGCCATGTGGCGATGGTTTAACCACGGAGCATCGCCCCAACGGCACATCAGAAGACCTTTGAAGCCGCAGCGCAAGAATCGAAGATGGCCCCACCTATGGTAGAATAACTTAACCCGAAGGGTTTCTCGCGGTGGTGGGTCCGGGGGCCACTATCGGTACCCTCCGTATCGGGTACCCCATGATACCGCAAGAAAAGCTAAGGAGTTCCACCCTTTCAAGTTGAGAACCTCTAAAGGACACACGTGTTGCACAGTACTGGACCCGCCTCCCTCGTTTGGGTAGCTTCAGCACTGACACGTGTATCACAAGGCCGGAGCTAACTCCGTTCATAGGGAAGCTCCAGTCTTGTCACGTGTCCAGTGACTCCGGACCTAACCCCCAGTAGAGGGAAGATCCGGTGCTGTCACACGTATAGTGGCTCCGAACCTGCCTCCCCACGATGGGAAGCCCCGGAGCCGCCACATGTCGAACCTCCAAAGCTAGGACTTCAACGGAAGACAGAGAGATCTCCAACAGCTCAAACCTTCAAGGGACATTTAAAGCGACAGTTACAAGACTCGATTATGTGTCATTAATACTATATTAATGACACATGATCAGTGGACTGTTAATAGGGTAACGTTGTCATTAAGGCGCGTTATCCCTTTTAATTATGCTTAATATCTGTAGATTGTGTATTAGGTTGTTAATCACACCAGGGTCACATGTCGGGCCGGGCAAGTGATGTAACGGTCAGTCGTTAGACTATAAAAGGGTTGCACCGCACGATACATGGGGGGGGGGGGGCTCACACGCTCACAAGTGCCACAGATACTCATACATACAACACACAACCCGTGGAGAAGGGTGTTACGCTCAGGCGAAACGAACAACGTAAAATCCCTCGTGTCATCATCTTGTTCATAATCTCACTTGCGCCCAACTAATCAAGAACCTCTGCGGGCTACGATCTAGTAGTACCGGGGGAAGTGTCGATCGCACACTTCAGCAATAACCTTCTTTGAGTCATCTAGATGTGGTTTCAGATACTCTGAGTATTGAACTCCATGACGTTCATATTTTATTTGATTCAGGTTCATCATTTTCATTCATTTCACATATTTTATAATAAAGACAAATATCTCTAGTCAAGAGATATCTCAGTTGGTTCGTGTTAGTTCTTTGGAGGGCTTGGTTTCTAGTTTTGTGGTTTATCCTGGTAGCACCTTTTCTATAGGAGGTGATGAATTTAGAGCTAACCTAATGGTCATTCCATTATCAATTTTTGATGTTATCCTTCCATGGATCACTTATATCGCTATCGAGTCATTATATCTTATTTTTGGAAGACTGTAATGTTGAAGGTGTCATCTAAAAAGATTATCACTTTTCAAGCTAATACATCTCTTCGTTCTTTAGTTATTCTGGTAAATCTTTTTCCTTGTCATTGTCCTATGATGAGAGGCTTCCTATGGAGCCTTGTCGAGATGCTGAGTAAGTCAATGGTGATTGAGGAGATTCTGGTAGTATGAAACTACTCGGATGGCTTTCCTGATGAGCTATTAGGAATGTCACCTAAGCGAGAAATGGAGTTTCACATTGATCTTATACCTGGCACCCATCAAGTATCCATTGCCGCCTACCTATTATCTCATATTTTTTCAAGAGGAGTGACTAAGTAGTTGAATGATCTATTAGCTAAGAGGTTGATTCGCAGTAGCGTTTCACCATGCCAAGCTCCAGTATTGTTCACTAAGAAGAAATATGAAAGTTGATGTATGTGTGTGGATTATCATGGCTTAAATGTCGTGACTATGAAGAACAAGTATCCATTACCTCGCATTGATGTGTCACTTGATTGATTAATAAGAGCCAAAGTCTTTTCCAAAATTGACCTTCAATCTAGCTATAACCATATTCCTATTCGAGAGGAGGATATTGAGAAGATGGCTTTTCCACCATGTATGGTCATTATGAGTTCAGATTTATGTCTTTTGGACTCACTTATGCACCTGCGTACTTATGGAGATGATGAATAATATGCTTCATGGATTGTAGGAGTTTTTAGTGGTCTTTATTGATGATATTGTCATCTTCTCCAAGACTAAAGTTGAATATGAGAAATATTTGAGGAGCATTCTTAGAATTTTAGGAGTCATAAGTTCTATGTCAAATGGAAGAAGTGTGAGTTCTAGCTCTCAAAAGTTGACTTTCTAGGTCATGTAATTAATTAATGTGGCATCTCTGTTGATCCAAGCAAAGTTTCTATAATAGTCGAATGGGAAAGGCCAACCAGTGTCAAGGAGATTAGGAGTTTCTTGGGTATGGCTAGTTATTACCGTTGTTTTGTAAAGGATTTCTTTGTTTTGTAAAGGATTTCTCTAGCATTGCTAAGCCTATGACACAACTTACCCAGAAGAATGTCAAGTTCTTGTGGACTCAGAAATGTGACTGTTGCTTCCAATTGTTGAAGGAGAAGTTGTTTACTACTCCTATCCTTGCACTTCCTAAGCTTGGTAGACGTTTCACCGTTTCTTCAGATGCCTCTCGCGTGGGACTAGGTTGTCTACTTATGCAAGAAGGAAAAGTGACTATTTATGCCTAAGATAGTTAAAGGCGCATGAGCAGAATTATCCCACCCATGATCTAGAGCTTGCTGCTCTAATTTTCGCGCTGGAAATCTGGAGACAATATTTATATGGTTAGTCATGTGACATTTTCACAGATCATAAGAGTTTGAAGTATATATTCACGAAGAAGTACTTAAATTTTAGGCAACGAAGATGGTTGGAGTTTATAAAGGATTATGACCTGAATATCCAGTAGACACCTGGTAAAGCAAATAAGGTGGTTTATGAATTAAGCCGTAGAGCTACTCCCCCTACTATGAATTACTTAATAGCTGATTTAGAGCAGATGGATATTTCTTGTTGTTATGTTGGGGTTGTGGAGGTAGAGACTCAACTAATCTTATCATCAGGTATCCCAGAATGAGTCTTAGAGGCAGAAGAACAAGACCACTTGTTGCTACATGTTAATAAATGAATTCAAGAAGGAAAGGTTGGAGATTTCACTTTGGACGTTGTCTGGGCTGTTAGGTTTTGTGGTCGCTTACGCGTGCCACAAACATCTTAAGGAAGATATTCTTAAAGAGGCACATCATACTCATTATACCATGCATCCTGGAGAGAATAAGATGTACCAAGATTTGAGAAAAATCTATTGGTTGAAGAGGATGAAGGTGGATGTGGTGAAGTATGTGGCTTCATTTGGGGTTTGCCAATGAGTAAAGGTTGAGCATAAGAGTCGCTAGAAAATTACAGTCTCTTGAGGTTCCCGTATGGCCATGGGAGGATATTGCTATGGATTTTGTTGTTGGCTTATGTCGAAGTGTTTGATACGACACTTCCGCCAGACCCGCTGAGAAGCAGCCCGTGGAGGTTCTTTTGTGGTTGGGTGTGACACCCGGTTCCGAAAAATGAACCAAGTGAACGCATATGTGTGCCCAGGACATTCAACACACATACACGAGTGCACTCACAAAAGGATATACAGAAAATTACCACAAAACAAGATTAATTAACCAAATTTTATTACACAATTCATAATATCCTTGAATACAAGCTCTAGTTAATATTAATGACAAGTTCAACTAATGCAGCGGAAATAAACTAATTAAGCAACTAAGCAAACTAAGCATAAGGGATAGCGCAGCTCCAATAACACCACGGGCAAGTCGACGGCAGCACACAACCTAGAACTCCGCATTATCCTCAAGACACTCCCAACCATCACTTGAAACTGTTGGTGGGGGGATTGCAAGATTGAGTACATGTCGTACTTAGCAAGTGTGGAAAGTGTGACATGTGGCTGATTTCCATGACGAATGTAATAATGGCTAAGTGCTGAAAAGTACAGTAAAACATTTAAAAAGCAATATATCATATGTATGTGAAGTAAACCCATCATATCCCACAATGAATATATAAGCCCATAATCCATATCCATCATCATTAAACCAGGTTTCACCATTACCATTAACCACATCCAATACCATAATTAATCCATAACCAGCCATAACCAATACCAAACCATAACCATCCCAAATCCCAATTTCCCTCTAATCATGTAGGTCATCCAGGCACTTTTAACCGAGAGCAAGGCTATCATGATAGTTTTAATACTCTGCAGATTTTGTACCACTTTACCCACGTGTTTGTGATTTCATCACCCGTCGTCGACTATCCAACGCTTCAAGGACACTTGCCTTGTTCCGGCGGATAGTCGCCGATGGGTGATGAAATCACAAACACGTGGGTAAAGTGGTACAAACTCTACAGAGTATTAAAACTATCATGATAGTCGTGCTCCCGATTAAGAGCGCCTGGATGACCTACATGATTAGAGGGAAATTGGAATATGGGATGGTTATGGTTTGGTATTGGTTATGGCTGGTTATGGATTAATTATGGTATTGGATGGGGTTAATGGGAATGGTGAAACCTGGTTTAATGATGATGCATATGGATTATGGACTTATATATTCATTGTGGGATATGATGGGTTTACTTCACATACATATGATATATGGTTTTTCAAATATTTTACTGTACTTTTCAGCACTTAGCCATTATTACATTCGTCATTGAAATCAGCCACATGTCATACTTTCCACACTTACTGAGTACGTCATGTACTCAATCTTGCAATCCCTCCACCAACAGTTTCAGGTGATGGTTGGGAGTGTCTTGAGGATAATGTGGAGTTCTAGGCTGTGTGCTGCCGTCAACTTTTCCTCTGGTGTTATTAGAGCTGCGCTATACCCTTTTGCTTAGTTGCTTATTAGTTTATTTTCACTGCATTAGTTCAAACTTGTCATTAATATCCATTAGTTCTTGTATTCGAGGATATAATGAATTATGTAATAAGAGTACTTATTTAAATAATTTTAGTTGTGGTAATTATCTGTTTATCATTTGTGAATCACTTGTATATGTGTGTTAAACATCCTGGCACACATATACTGCACTTGGTTCATTTTCGGAACCGGTGTCACATTGGGCACACAGAGATCAATATCAAGATGGTGACCTTAGAGATTTACGTGGTTCAGGCCGCCTGAGCGTAACACCCTACTCCACGGGGTTTGTGTAATTGTATTGAGCGAGTGCGTTCGCTAGGGTCAGATCAAATCAGCCTGGATCCCCCTGATGTACGTGTGGTGCAGCCCTTTTATAGTTCTAAGGACTGACTGTTACAGAGCTGGCCTGGCCCGACATGTGGCCCTGGCGTGCTTAATGACCTAATACATTGTCTAAAGGGTATTAAGTACAATTAATAGTGTGGTAACGTGCCTTCATGGCAGCGTTACCCCTATTAATGGTGCACTGATCGTGTATCATTAATATAGCTTTAATGACACATTATCAGACCTTGTAACTGCCGCTTTAGCCATCCTTGAATGTGTGTAACGGACATGATCTGCTCATATTTCTGTTGGAGGTGAAGGTCCGAAGGCTCCACACGTGGCAGATCTGGAGCTTTCCCTCGTGGGAGGGTAGGTCCGGTGTTGTTGTACACGTGTCGGTACTGGAGCTCCTCTCTGACGGGGGCTAGGTCTGGGGCTTTTGTACACGTGTAGTCGACAGAGCTTCCCTTGGTTGGGAGTTTTGTTCTGGTCTTATTTTACACGTGTTAACCCGGGAGCCAGCCATATGAGGGGAGCGGGTCCGGTGCAACGTGACATGTGGGACCTACAAGGGCCTTCGACTCTGACGGGTGGAACTTTCTCGCACTTTTTGCGGTATCGTGGGGTACCCAGTACGTAGGGTACTGACAGTGGCCCCCGGGCCCACCTCTAGGAGAAACCCCTTGGGTTAAGTTGTTCTGCTGGAGGTGGGGTCATTCTTGATTCCCGCGCTTCAATTTTCAAAAGTCTTCTGATGCGCCAATAGAGTGTCGGTCCGGGAATGAACCTTCGACGCGTGGCTTGTTATGAATTCGGCATATGAGATCTTTGAGTGCGGATCTCACGCAATTGAAGGTCGCCGGTTCCCTATACGAAAACTGTATCAGTTCTGTGCACTTTGTCAGAGCGCCATCTTTGGGTTTCCCGCCGCCCATCATGACAACGGTTGGCCTTGGGTAAGGACCTCGATCTCTTCATCGGGGTGGCCCCAGGACCACTCGCCATTGTTGGGGTAGATTTTTGAAAAGTGCCTTCGATCTCATTGTGGTTTTCATCCAAGCGTCATGGAGGCTTACTTAAGAAGGAAAGTGTGCTCGGTTTGAGGACTCTTTACGCCTTCAATCATCTTTGCACTCAAAGCCTCCCAAACTCCGCCTAACTTTCCACCCTTTGCTCCACTTTGTCGCGATGGAGTTGGGTCTCCCCAAGAGCCGCCTCAAGAGCGATGATGATCTGAAGAAGGTACGGACCTACATGGGGTGGTCCAGCGACTCCTTCAACCATATGGTCTGCGACGGCAAGCTCCCGTTCAAGAAGGACCGTGACGGCGACATGGTGTACTTCACAGCGTACGCCATGGTGGGGCTGATCCCACCTTTCTTGACTTTCCTTTTGATGCTGCTGGACTTCTATGGTCTGCAGCTGTACCACCTTGGCCCCCATTCTCTTCTTCTTCTGGCGACATTTGTCCACTTCTGTGAGATGTGGGTGGGTATTCCCCCCTGCGTCAAGCTTTTCTGCACCTTCTTCACCATCCACACCACCGGCAAGGGGTCAGAGTTTCTTGGCTTCTACTATTTTTTGAAGCTCAAGAACTGCCCCTACAAATACTTGAAGTCGTTTCCTTCTGGCAAGTGGGATGATTGAAAGAAAGATTGGATCATCATCACGGCAGAGGAGCACGATAAATTGGAGTTGCCCAAAGGTCTCCCAAATGTTGACACTGACGCATGGAGTGTGGTTCTAGTACTGTCAAATGCCTTCAACCCTATTTTGACCAGGATCCGCGAGTGCGTGGAAGGTGGAGTGACCCCCCAGATGGTCTTCTGCAACTTCCTGGTCAACAGGTGGGCTCTGCTGAAGAAGAGGGAGAAGCTCGTGTGTGCCCTCAACAGCGTGATGGATGAAGACCGGATTGAAATCGGTCTGAAATCCAACTTGGATGATGAATCCTTGGAGTTTCATTTGAAGAAATTCCAGCATGGGATTAATGTCAACGGAGATGACTTGGCTCCGCCAGCAGCCTTCCTCCCCCTAAACATGGAGGCGCAGTTCAGTAGGGAGCTCCGGAGGAGCATGCCGGCGCTTGACGACCTTGGTGAGGTGTAAAGGTGTTCAACCACCGGATTGGCAATTCCCGGAGCTTTTGATGGTGGTACTGCCTCCGCCCCGAGCCGAAAGACTGAAGACGTCAGCAAAGGCAAGGGAAAAGAGCTTGCTGAGCCTTCCAGTCGGAAGAGGAAGCTGAAGCATGCTGACGGGAGGTCTATCAGGCCTTCTCCTTCCACGACGGCTGCTTCTCCACTGGAGGTCTTCTGTAGCTACCCCTACTCCGGTGCAAACGTCCTCAAGAGGTGTAAGCTACGGGCAGGCGACCCCGACCTCAGTGCCAGCTAGAAGTTCGTGGTCCAGGAGTTCTTTCCGGCGAGGGGAAGCTCCAGCCAAAGGAACTCCGACATATACGAGTGTTCCTCAGCTGAGGTCCAAAGCAGTTGTCTCACCAGATTTGGTGGGCTCTAGCTCCGGGCCTCAGAAGAAGAGGTTCCGAGGCGACTGGGATGGTAGCATCCCGAGGTAAGTGTTGATTGCTCACCCTGAAATGCTAATCTTGCTTTTGGATGTGTCTTTAATATTCTCTTCCCTTTATTTTTAGGGTGTCGAAGAAGGGACCGAGAGCTCCAGCGCCTGTTGCAACGGCTGGGGCTGCACCTGCCGAAGCTTTGGCCTCGATCTTTGAGCCTCCTCGTCAAGCAGAGGCAAAAGTCACGACAGCTCCGGCGCCAGCTATCGTGAGCTTGGACTTGGAGTCCTAACCCGAAGCTCCTGTGGTAGCGCCGGACCGCAGGAGGAAAGTTGAAGATGTGCCTTGGCGGCAGAGGTTGATGCTCCAGCACCAGCGACGCCAGAAGTTCCGGCTTCCGAGCCGGAAGTCGCCGAAGCCTTGGCTGTTGAGCCAGAGGTAGCTGAAGCCCCGACTATTGAGCTGGAGATCGCCCAAGCTCTGGCCCCTGTATCGGAAATGGTTGAAGATCCAGCGGCTGAGCTGGAGGTGGTAGAGGGTCCGGTGGCTGAGCCGGAGATGGTTGGTGGTCCGGTGGCTGTGCCGGAGGTGGCTGAAGGTCCGGTGACTATGCCGAAGGTGGTCACCACGCCGGATCCCGAGCCAGCGACGGTTGAAGCCCCAGTTGAAGCTCCGGCTGCTGCTCCAGAAGTGGAGATCTCGGAGGTACCTGGGCCGGAGCCAGACCAGCATGCAGGACTGGCAACTGGTCCTTCAACTTCAGAGCCGTCGACTGAAGACCCGAAAGCGGCGCCTTCAACTACTCCGGAGGTGGAAGTTCCCGCTGTGGGTTTTGCTGCTGCCGCTGAAGGGCTCTAGGAGAGTGCCCCTAGCGTTGGAGGAGTACAGGGGACCACTATTGTAGAGTGGGACCCAATTTTTGTGACAGAGAACCCGTTTGAGCCTACAGAAATGATCCCGGCAGGCCCAGAACCTATCACTCTGGCATTGTCCATAGACAACGCCCGCTCAAGTCTTCAGCAGGTCCAGCTTGCCTTCGATCATGAAAGCAAAGCTTTGGAGGAGGAGTGCAACACCTTGAGGCGTTGGCACAACAGACTCCATTTTGAGACCAAGCTTGCTCAGACAAGGCTGGCTGACCAGAAGGAGTGGATAAAGGGGGAGAAGGCCCGATTAGAATACTGGGATAAGTTGATGGAGGAGAAGGAGGCCGCCATCCGGGCGCTAGATGCTAACTCTAGGGAAATCCTGGAACAAGCCAAGGAGAGACGTGATGCTGTTGATGAGCGTTACGAAAAGCTCGCAGAGTTGAATGAAACTCTCCTGAAGCGTCGAGCAGACCTGGAGGCGAGGGAGGAAAAAATCCTGGGGCAGTAGGAGGATGTGGTGAGAAGAGAGGCGGAGGTCACCCAGAAGTTGACTCTGGTGAGAAAAATTTGGCAGATCGCAGCAAAAAGCTGGATCTATTGAAGGAGGAAGAGAGGAAGAAAAACTGGAAGGTGGGGCAAGAGCTCTCGAAAAGAGAGTCTAACGCTGCCGCTAGGGGGGAGAGAGCCAAGGGCAGGGAAAAGCACCTAGCTGAGAGGCGGAACCGTATCCACCTCCGGGAGACGGAGCTGGCCGACCGGGAGAAGCAGGTTGCTGAGAACATGCAGCAGCATGCTAAGTTTGTCGAGCGGCTTGCCCGTGAAGGTTCGGAGCTTGCGGCCGCCTGGAGGTCACTGGAGGAGCTACGGAGCTCGAAGGCGACTAAGTCCTTGATGGTATGGGACTTCCTGGGGCGTGCGGACAGGGCCCTTGTGCCTCTTGGTTTTAGTCCCGTACGCCCAGAGGACCCGGCGCAGGAACTGGACTAGACGCTAGCGGCACTTGGCTCTGCTGGCAGCAAACTCGACGTGATGGGTGACGTCATCACCGATCAAATGGAGTGGAGGGTAAATCCTTGGCCAAGAACGTCGTTGTGTATGTCTTGGCATGTTACCGGAGTCGAGACCCCCTGTTCTCCCATGATCCGGTCTTTAAAGGAATCATCGCGGGTGAGGAGGATGTCGCCAGGGCTAGTGTCCAAGAAGCTGCTGAGAAGGTTGCTTTGTTTTTCCACAGGACCTAGATCCTCCAGTAGCTAGGACTTTTCTCCATTTGTCCCTTGTAATCTAAATTTTGTAATCCCATTCTTTTGATTAATGAAACCCTCCTTTCTGCCTTGAATTTCACTTTGTCTTCAATATAATGTGCCGTGTCTTGTTGGCCCCTGGTACATGTGTACAGTTTAGGTGTGTACATGTACCAAAGGTTATGACAGTATGTTGAATTCTTCAATTTTGAAGCGTTGAAGATAGGCCCCCTGGAATGGTCAGAGCTTGGTGGCTCTAGCGTCAACATATTATATATTGACGGCGGAGCTATCTTGGGAGATGTCGAAGCTTAGTAGCTCCAGCATCGTTCACCAGCGCTATGAATTTTTGCTTTTCCTACACATTAAAGGCAAGAGAAAAAGTAAAATTTGTCCTCTTGTCTATAAATTGGTCGTGACTTATTATTCTTATTTGGACTTTAGATCCGAAGAAACCCAACACGATAACAAGCGTTTTGATAGAATCTTCCTAGATCCACATGCCTTTATAGTACTCACCCTACTGAGGCCTGCCGAGGTGTAGGTAGAGTGGCGTACTTAGGATGCAGGACCAGACTAAGTCGATAGCACACTCCGGACCTATGTTGGCTTGGCATTCAGGCAAGTAGACTATGTGGCGGTGTTAAGATATAAAAAGACTATCAATAAGGCTTGTAATACATGTGAATTACTTGGAACAAAGCTCAAAAAGATTTGCACAACTTCATTATAGACAAGCGGGGTAAAAATAATTTGATATATTGAGCCTTGTACAAAAGGTAAATACGCGTGGAGTCTGTTTCACACAACAATGTCTTTAATTATAGGTCTGGATTACAGGGGAGACAAGGACACACTTAGGGTGTTGGACCAAGCTAAATGTGTTATACATCTTGTGCTAGCCCATAGCAAGTAGTTACACTTTTAGTGTTGTGACTGTGTCAAGTGTTACTTGAACTTCCTAGACCCTCTAGAGGGGTCCGGATGTTCTCCCAGAGGACTTGCTCGTCTTTGTATAATCACTTTACAACATGCATTGTGTGTAATTACAAACTCACCTCCATGATTCTAAGCATAAAACTTACGGAGGTGCTCGATGTTCCAAGGATTAGGAAGTGGGATACCATCCTCAGTTGCCAAGCGAACGCACCCTGGTCATGATACTTTAATGACTCGGAAGGGACCCTCCCAGTTGGGGGAAAGTTTGTTCATCCCTTCACGAGTTAGTATTTTCCGTAGCACCAGGTCGCCTTCTTCAAGCTGTCGGTCACGCACATGCCTTTGATGGTAGCGCCGGAGCGCTTGGCGATAACGTGCATTTCGAACAGCTGCTCGGCACCTTCCCTCATCGATGAGGTCAAGGTCTTCACGCCGGAGCTGGTCTTGTGTGGCTTTGAAGGTCCGGACCCGTAGGGACCCCAAGGTGATCTCCGGGGGAAGGACTGCTTCAGCTCCGTACACCAAGAAGAATGGAGTCTCCCCAACTGACCGGTTAGGTGTTGTCCTATTCGCCCATAATGTGGACGGAAGCTCTTCAATCCAATTAGCTCTGTGCTTTTTCAAGCGCTCAAATGTGCGAGTATTGAGTCCTTTTAAGATTTTTGCATTTGCTCTCTCGGTTTGGCCATTGCTTGTTGGATGAGCTACCGAAGCGTAGCTAAGATGAATACCGAGGTCTTTGCAATATTCTTGGAATGCAGCACTTGTGAATTGAGTTCCATTGTCAGTTATGACTTTGTTTGGAACTCCAAATCTGCATATAATGGACTTCAAGAACTTGATTGTTGATTGTTACTACTGGAGTTGCTTCCAGCCACTTGGTGAACTTGTCGATGGCGACATATAGGAACCTGTAACCTCTGACGGCTTTTGGAAAAGGTCCCAAGATATCCATGCCCCACACAGCGAATGGCCATGTAGGAGGTATCATTTGTAGTGATTGAGCCAGTGTGTGAATCTGTTTGGCATGAAACTGACATGCTTCACATTTTTTTTCACTAGCTCAACCGTATCCTGAAGTGTTGTAGGCCAGTAAAAGCCATGTCGGAAGGCTTTACCAACCACCGTGCGAGAAGATGCGTGGTTCCCGCACTCGCCTCCATGGATTTCCGCGGGGAGATCGCAAACTTCTTCCCTTGCAATGCACCGCATTAGGATGCTATTGGCACCACGTCGGTAGAGATCCCCTTCTACCGACGTGTATCTTTTAGCCAATCTGACAATCCGGTCAGCGGATACACTGTCTTCAGGAAGGATATTGTCTTTCAAGTAGCTCCGGATCTCCGAGATCCATGCATAGGAGCTAACTTGAGCTTCTGAGTCTTGCGTGTTGGATTGCTCGGAGCATCTGACAGCACCTACGACCCTTGGTGAACGCCATGGTAACAGGGCCACCGGGACCGCCAATTTCGAGGTGATGGTCTTGCCTCCTTCGCTCAGTTCGGCAGGCTGAGCTGTTGGTTTTGATAACCTCCGGACGAAGATTCCATCAGGAGCCAGAGCTCCGGTTGAAGCTTTCATCGAGAGTTCATCAACTTCGGAGTTATGAAAGTGCTGAACATGATGTAGATCCAGGACTTCGAAGTCCTTCTGAAGCCTCTGGACTTCAAGGAGATAAGCAGCTAATTGAGAATTTTTGCAGGAGCATTCACCTTTCACTTGTTTGATGATGAGTTGTGAATCTCCCTTCACCAACAGCTGTTTTACACCATAAGATAGTGATACCTTGAGTCCATAGATGAGGGCTTTAAACTCTGCCATATTGTTGGTTTCCTTGAAATCAAGGTGTACCATGTACTTGACCTTCTCTCCAGTCAGAGCTAGGAGAAGAATTATAGCTCCGGCCCCCTGCTTCTACATGAAGCCATCAAAGTAGAGGGTGCAGTGAGCCTCAGTGAATACCGGAACTTTGAGCTCTGGTTTATGCTCATTGTGGCCCCCAGGGTTTGATGGAGAGGGGGTCCATTCCGCCACAAAGTCAGCCAAGGCTTGACTTTTAATCGCTTGTCTCAACACGAATTGTAGATCAAATTTTGCCTGCTCCGTTGCCCACTTTGCAATATTCCCGGTAGAATTAAGGTTTTGCAAAATTGCACGTAGTGGAAAAGAAGTCACCACTGATATTTTGTGGGCTTGGAAGTAGTGACGAAGCTTTCTTGAGGCAATAAGAATTGTGTGAAGCAGTTTATGCACCTCAATGTATCTTGTTTTGGCGTCGTGGAGTACTTCACCCATAAAGTACACAGGGCACTGGACCGTCCGGACCCTCCCAGAGGGGGCCAGAGCTTCCTCCTCATCTAACCGGACCCTCCTGGAGGGGTCCGAACCTTCTTCTGGAATTTCCTGGTCCCCTGGAGTGACCTGGACCCTCCCAGAGGGGTCTGGATCTTCTTGTTCAGCAACAATTACTCCTTCGTTTGAAGGAGGTTGATCCTCCAGCATCTCGCCTTGAGGATCCGTGCCTGAAGGTTGATACCCAGACTCGCCTTCAGGTAGCTCTGGACCCTCCCGGAGGAGTCTTGACTCCTGAATTGGAGATGGCTCCGGTATTTCTGCGACCAGAACCATACTGACAACCTCTGTAGTTGCCTAAATGTAAAGCAGTAAAGGCTCACCAGGGTTCGGAGCTACCAGGATTGGTAGCATGGTGAGGAGCTGCTTCAGCTCTTGAAACACCTTTTTTGCTTCCTCAGACCAATGAAATGGTCCAGACTTCCTCAAGAGTTTGAAGAAGGGTAGTGCCCATTCCGCCAGTCTTGATATAAATCGATTGAGCGCAGTTAGACATCCAGTACCTTTTGGACATCTTTAATGCGGGCTGGGGGACGCATTTCTACTATAGCCTTGATCTTCACCGGATTTGCTTCGATTCTGCGATGAGTCACCAAGAACCCCAGAAGCTTTCCGGAGCTAACCCCGAAGACAAACTTGTCTGGGTTCAGCTTGGTGCGCATAGTGCGCAGCTTGTCGAAGACGACTTGTAAGTTGTCAAGGAGTGACTCCTTGTTTTTGATTTTTACGACGATGTCATCAACATACACCTCCACCAGGTCTCTGATTAGCTCTCCAAATGTTTTGTACATGGCTCGTACAAATGTTGAAACAACATTTTTAAGACCAAATGACATGGCAGTATAACAATACAATCCATCTACTGTTATAAAGGCAGTATGCTCTTCATCTTCCTTAGACATTTGGATTTGATGATATCCAGAATATGCATCTAAGAAACACAACAGTTCACACCCGAAGGTGGAGTCCACCATCTGATCTATTCTAGGTAGTGGAAATGGATCTTTTGGACATGCCTTTTTTAAGGTGGTGTAGTCGATACACATCCGAAGCTTCCCACCGGCCTTAGGTATAACAACTGGGTTTGCCAGCCATTTTGGATGGAAGACTTACTGGATGAATCCAGCTTCGAGCAGCTTCTTAATTTCTTGTTAGATGATGTTTTGCCGCTCGATTGATTGCTTCTGGGCCTTCTAGTGTACAGGCCGAGCGTCTGAGTAAATCTTCAGATTGTGCTCAATCACCTCCCTAGGGATCCTAGGCATTTGTCATGGTCGGCGTCGCCACTTGGTTGCACACGATGTGCGGAGTTAGAGCCTTTGTGATGAATGCTTGGAGGATTCATCGTTGGCTCCTTGCTGGATGCTTCCTCTTGCGTTGTGGTAAGCGCATAGAGTTCTTCTAGTGTAGTGACTCTTGCGGTACGATCTCCACGGATCTGGAGAACGCCCGTGTGTGTTGGCATTTTCAACACCAAGTAACCATAATGGGCAGCAGTCATAAACTTGTATAAAGCTGGCCTGCCCAAGATGGCATTGAAGGGCAGACTGATCTGCGCAATGTCAAAAACTAGTTTCTTGGTCCTGTAGTTCTCCCGAGTCCCGAAGGTCACTAGGAGTGTAATGGAACCAAAAGGAGTAATGGTTCCCAGACCTACTCTCAAGAAAGGTCAGGATGGGCGAAGATCCCAAGGCCGAAGCTAAAGCTTAACGAAAGCTTCGAAGCTTATGAGGTTTAGCCCGGAACCTCCGTCCACCATTACATGGTGGATTTGAATATTGTTAATGGTGGGTGACACCATCAATGGTAGTTGACCAGCCCCGATCATGTTTTGAGGGCAGTCTGAAGCATCGAAAATGATGGGTGTGTCCATCCACTTCCGATGTGGTTCTGCCTTAGCAGCAGGAGCTACCATGGCCATGTCCCGCTGCATTGTCTTAAGGATGCGACGAGAGGTGATGTCCCAAGAACCACCATAGATGGTGTTCAAGGTTTTCCGACGTTCGTTGTCAGAGGCATCGGAGTCGTCGTCGACAGTGTTGTAGACGACTTTCAAGACCTTTTTAGGGTCCTCGAAACCTAGCTCCTCTTCAGCCAGAGCTTCATCGACTTTTCGTTTTCCTTCCCTTTGACGGAAAGGAGATTCTTCCCGGCGCTTGTTGTAGCGCTCGGCAAGGTTCTGGACCTCCCGGCACTCTTCCAAGCTGTGTCGATTCGTCTTGTGAATCGGACACCATGCCTTGGAATTGTTGTCGTCCTCTAGTGAAGGACGAGGTTGCTTCTTGGGGCGTGGCCCCCGGCTTCCCGGGGCTGTAGCAGCAGCGGCTGGAGAGTCGGCCGACGACTTCTTTTTGCCGTTCGGCTTGTTCTTCTTCTTACCACTACCGGAGGTAGCAGCTTCAGTTTTGGAGGACTTCTGGCTAGCCTCTAGGGCTGGCTTGGAATGTGTTTCACGACCCTCCGCAGCTCTAGCGCATTTGTCGGCTAGGCTGAAGAGTTCCGTGACGCTGGTGACTTCTTTAATAGCCATCTTCTCTAGCATATTCTTATCTCGAACACCCTATCTAAATGCAATGATAACAGAAGAGCTCGAGATAGAAGGAATGGTATTTCGTACCTGGGAGAATCGATGGATGAAGGACCGTAGCAATTCTCCTGATGTTTGCTTTACGGCAAACAAGTCCAGTTTAGTGTCGGGTCGGGTGTAGGAGCTCCCAAAGTTGGCAGTGAATTGCTGGCGTAGTTCCGCCCAACTATTAATAGAGTCAGGTGGAAGACTCATGAACCAGGACCTTGTAGTCCCGGTTAAGGCCACCGGGAAGTAATTGGCCATTACAGCCTCATCACCTCCCGCTGCCAATATGACAGTTGAGTAGATTTGAAGAAATTCGGTGGGTTTGACTGTCCCGTCGAATTTTTCTGACAAGTGAGGCCGGAACTTCTGTGGCCACTTGACCATATGTAAGTGCATGGCCAGGGCAGAACAACCTCCTCCTACTCCTTGAGGAGCAGGGTTGTCCCGAGCCTCTCGCCTTTCGCGAGCCTGTTTGATATGGACATGACCGTCCTGTTGCCAGTAACGAAGATCCAGTTCCGACTGCAGGTCATGAGTCGGAATCCTGGTGATGGTATGGGTGTGTCGCGCCCCAGGGTGCAACGAAGTCACCTGCTGGGAGGCAGCACGTCTCCTCTGTTGTGAGACTTGCAGACCAAGTCGGCCAGACATGGTCCGTCATTGTGAAGGTTCTCGCCCCGAGGGAGGAGGACCTTGGTTACTGATGCCTGCAGCCGCAGTTGGACCAGATGGTCGACATCAGCCCTCCAGTACTCCATAGCACCCTGGCGTGCACTTGGATGTGGTGGATGTTGTAGAAGAGCTTGCGCGACAATGAGCGCGTGTTCGGGGTTGTTGTTTGCCGATGCGATGATCGACGCAGATGCCCCATCTCGTTGTTCGGCATTGTTTGCCAGAACAGATGGTGCTACAGTGCCTGCCGGAGCATTGGCACCTACTGGCTGCTGAACGTTGGAGGGGTTGCCTCTAGCAGGTTGTTCAGCACGATTACCGTTGGGTGATCCAGCAGCTGAATTCACCATCTTTTGATCTCGGGCGCCCCTTCCTGGCGCGCCAAATGTCAAAGTGTTTGATACGACACTTCCCCTGGATCCACTGAGAAGCAGCCCGCGGAGGTTCTTTTGTGGTTGGGGCACGCAGAGATCAATATAAAGATGGTGACCTCAGAGATTTACATGGTTTAGGCCGCCTGAGCATAACACCCTACTCCACGGGGTTTGTGTAATTGTATTGAGCGAGTGCATTCGCTAGGGTCATATCAAATCAGCCTGGATCCCCCTGATGTACATGCGGTGCAACTCTTTTATAGTTCTAAGGACTGACCGTTACAGAGCTAGCCTGACCCGACATGTGGCCCTGGTGTGCTTAATGACCTAATACACTGTCTAAAGGGTATTAAGTACAATTAATAGTGTGGTAATGTGCCTTCATGGCAGCGTTACCCCTATTAACGGTGCACTGATCGTGTATCATTAATATAGATTTAATGACACATTATCAGACCTTGTAACTGCCGCTTTAACCATCGTTGAATGTCTGTAACGGACATGATCTGCTCGTATTTCAGTTGGAGGTGAAGGTCCGGAGGCTCCACACATGGCAGATCCGGAGCTTTCCCTCGTGGGAGGGTAGGTTCAGGGTTGCTGTACACGTGTCGGTACCGGAGCTCCTCTCTGACGGGGGCTAGCTCCAAGGCTGTTGTACACGTGTAGTCGCCGGAGCTTCCCTTGGTTGGGAGTTTTGTTCCGGTCTTATTTTACACGTGTTAACCCGGGAGCCAGCCATATGAGGGGAGTGGGTCCGGTGCAACGTGACATGTGGGACCTGCAAGGGCCTTCGACTCTGACGGGTGGAACTTTCTCGCACTTTTTGCGGTATTGTGGGGTACCCGGTACGTAGGGTACCGACAGCTTACCACATTCTCCAAAGAGGACAAGATACTATTTGGTGGCAGTTGATTGCCTTAGTAAGATGGCTCACTTTATTCTTATTCGACGCACTAGTTCGATGAGTGGTTAGGTGCCTATTTATATGAGGGGAGTAGTGTGACTGCATGGTTTACCTTGCACCATTATTTCAGGTCGGGGTGCCAAGTTTGTCTCCAAGTTGTGGGAAAGCTTACAATTAGTGTTGGGCACATCACTAAGGATGAGCACCGTTTTTCACCCTCAAACTAATGGATAGACTAAGCGTACGATTCATACCTTGGAAGATTTGCTCAGCTCATGTGTACTATCTTGGAAAGTAAGTTGGGAAGACCACCTACCTCTTGTGGTGTTCTCTTATAATAACAGTTATCACTCTAGCATTCAATATGCACCATATGAGACTCTTTATGGAATGAAGTGTAGGTTGCCACTTTGTTGGGATGCAGTTGGTGACGAAGTTGTTTTGGGTCCAGATTGGCTTCAACAATTGACTCAGCGAGTTGGTGAAATTCGAGAACACATGCTGGCGGCACAAAGTAAGCAGAATAGCTATGCTGACATTAGAAGGTGAGACTTAGAATTTCAGTGATGAGGTTCTTCTTAGGGTGTCGCCTACCAAGAGTGTTGTGAGATTTGGTACTAAGAAAAACATTAGTCCAAGATATATTGGACCTTTTGTTATCAAGCAGCGAGTGAGAAATTGACATATCGATTATAAGTGCCAAAGTCAATGAGAGTTCACGGTGTATCTCCACATCTCGATGTTAAGAAAGCATATCAGGGATCCAAAACACTACAAATTCATAGAGCCAACGACTAATGGATAATATTTATCAGTTGAGTCTCGTCCCATGAGGATTTTTGAGACGCCAATGAAGGTGCTTAGACGCAAGGCATTCAAGTTTGTGAAAATTTTGGGAATGAACCAAAATGAACATAGAGTGAGCTAGGAGCTCGAGCCTGACATGCTAGAGATTATTCCGAATTATTCAAATCTGGTGAGCATTTATAGGTTTTCTTCAAGTTATCATTTCCTATTATTTTTTGATGCACGATGATAAAGAGTTCGTGGGTGAATTCTGTTGAAGAGAGGAGAATGTAATATCTCAAATATTTAGGAAGAATTAACATCACAACCAGAAAAACTAAATAGTTGACAAAAAAATTTGACTCATTGAACAATTGTTCTGATGGACGATCGTAGAACATAGATGCGTAGAGTTTGTAGAGACGGTTTTAGAAAAAAAAATTAACTTTATGGCGAGAAATACTAGATGGTGGACCGAAGTTTCACTCCTTGAACCATATATCAGATGGGCGATCGGAGACTGTAAATACGTTGAGCTCGGCAAGGCAATTTCGTTTTACTACTCATATGTTAGATTCGATGATCGGATGAGTCAATTGTGATCCGGTTAAATTTGGGTTGTTGGATGGGATTCCAGTTAGGTTAAGTAGGTATAAAATTTACTTTTACCTATCCTCTCTAACCAGCCGGCAGGGACCCTGTTCTTCACCAACTAGCATACCATCTTCTCCCAGCGCCGCCTCCCAATCCTTTATCCCTTGCTGCTGCTTGCCAGCATCAGTGTCGCCTGGCTCCGTCGCCAAAACCTCTCCAACCAGCCGGCAGGGACCCTGTTCTTCACCAACTAGCATACCATCTTCTCCCAGCGCCGCCTCCCAATCCTTTATCCCTTGCTGCTGCTTGCCAGCATCAGTGTCGCCTGGCTCCGTCGCATTCTGGTGTTGCTGCCCATGGGGAAGAAGTGGTGTACCTCCGCCTGGTGCTGCTGCCGTGGAGAAGAACGGGCCGGCTGCTGAGAAGGAGCCGTTTGCTGGTTGCTGGTCTGCTGCTCCTGCCCTTTCCTGGTTTATCTGCCATCAAGGAGGTAAGCCAACGTTGTGTGATTGTGCTGCTGCTGCTGTGCCCTGCACATTGCCAGTGCTGCCGACAGTTACTTTGTCAATGTTGTGTGATTGTGCTGGGTCTGCAAGAAATCAAGCCCTGCCGCTGTTGTGTTTTGTTAGGTGCTCTCCCGTGGTTGCTGATAGGCATGTGTGCTCCTGTTGTTGCCTCTGTAGGTAAAAAGAAAACAAGTTGATCCGTGCTATTTGTCTCATATTATATTAGGTGCTGCTAACCTTGGTGTTGCAATTACATGACAAGTTGCTTGCTAGCAGACATTGTTAGTTGCTATGGCGCTGCTATTACACGACAAGTTGCTTGCTAGCAGACATTGTTAATTGCTATGGCGCCGCTTCATAGACATAGGCAAGGAAGATGATAAGGAAAAAAATATGTGATTAATTATTGCAGTAATATGTTTAGTTGTTTTATCAATTTAGGGGTTGGTTGAGCAAATCTTGTGAACCTCGAAGTTATAGAGTTTTTTTAGATGTGGAGAGTGTATTTATTTTCACCAATTAGGTAAGAAAAAAAGTATGAGGGATGTTTCTAAAAGTCGATTAAATTTCACAGACTTTAAGAGTTGAGCTGTAGAGCGAGCGTCTTCAAGTTCTCACCACGATTGAGGCAAGTGCGTGATGAGTTGTTTCATGATATGTGTGATTTGCTCATTATTAATGTCACGCCCAGTCATCGTAAAGATGAACAGACGCTAATCACATGTACGCCAGGATCAGTTGAATTGTACATGCGCTGACGAAAGTGTAATATTATTATATAGCCATGTTCGAATACACAAATAGTCTTACAATACGACCTGAAGTTCTACAAATACACACACCACAAACCTATTTATAACATCTAAACAGTTCACAAAGATTATACTACAGCGGAAGGCTAAATAGATAAGACGGCTCCATCTCCACAGGCAGTCGCGCGAAGGATCGCCAGCCTAGCCTAAGTCCTCCGGGTTGATGAAGAAGACTTCTAGTGCTGCTTCTTCTTTATATTCTAATGGAAAAGTAAACGCTTGAGTACATAGAGTACTCAGCAAGTGCGGGAAGAGAATGATATGAATAGCTAAAGCAAGGGAAGGTCAAATATGGCTTAGGCACTATGCTTAGAACCTAACCTTAGCTTTCAATTATCAATATCATAATTCAAGAAGTAATTCAACACATAATTAAAGATGATGAATGTAACTTGAATCATAAGTAACCACCATTTCCCAACCATAAGCTAATTATGAACTGGCCCCAAGCCGCTCTTGTCCGTGAGCACGGCTGTCATGACAGTTTTTCCAAATCTCTGCAGAGAGTATACCCTTTCCCCACAAGCAGTGATTTCATCCCCTGTTGCCAGGTGCACTAAGTGAACCTCCCTGAATGCCCGTGGTAGCTAAGCACATTACACACTTCCTTTGGTGTGAGGCTAGGAGATCACAACATGGTCTTTACAAAGGTACGTACTCCCGACTAGTGCTATCCCTCTAAGGTTTCCACCACTGAGGCATTCCCGGAGTAACCCTCCGCCTCAGAGCCCCTCTTGAGCCTTGCAGTTCCCAGAGCAGTACCCCTACATCATTCTTCGCACCATCCAACTACTAGCATTTCATCGAGAGAAACCTAATTAATTGACTAAGATGCCCCATCTTAGTCTCGTGGTGGTACTATAAAGCTTAGTGACTTCCTTCATAAATCGGTCCTTAGAATCTGGTGGTACCAAACCCAATCCCGGGTCTTGTGCAAACTGCACCATACCAAATCTATCCAACCACCAGATTCCTATGTACTACTATTGTGTATCCACCACAATTAAAGTGATCATAAAGTTTAACATGTCACAATTGTATGAAATCCCATTCCCAATGTCTAAGCATGGCTAAGCATAATTAATACCTATCTACTTCCCAACCCACATCAGGTGACAAGGAATTATATAGAACAAGGCATGAAACATGAAATAGGACATCAATTTAATTAGCATGCATCTAACTAAAATCCTAAAATTGATACAAGATGGTCAAGGGCACTTGCCTTCTTCGAAGGCTTGATTGTTGGTGAAGTATTGGTCTTGTAGATTGAAGTTGGGGTCGTAGTACGACTCTAAATATGTTGCCCAAGCATGGCAAAGAGAAATAAAGGCTAAAATATGTAAAGAGCACACAACACATGACATCAAACATACACATAGGCATAAAACTCTATACTAATGCGTCCCTACGAAGTATTTATTATTTTACATAGCCAAAATATGCATTTTATATTTATCTTACATTTTTAGGATTTATTTATGGCCTAAATTCATTTTTATTGAATTTTCTATGGCCAAAATGTATTTTAAACATTTTTAATAAATTTTCCATGGTCAAAATACATTTTATTTGCACTCTATTAATTAATTACAGCATAAAAACATTTGATACAAATTTTCCTACTGTTTTTATATTTATTCACCATTTATATCTAATTTCTACACATTAAATACAGTTTTTAACAATATTCTGTAAATAAATAAGACTCCAAGGGCTAACTAATAAATTTTCTATACTGCAAAGAGGATAAAACCATAATTCTATTAATTTCCAGGGGTTAGATTGTCTAATTAACTGTTAAAATCCATTTCCAGAGAGTCTAGGGGCTAGATTGCTAAATCTAGGGGCTAGACTTGAATTTTAGAGGAATCCAGTGGGTAGCCAGCAAGATTTCAGGGGCCTCGGTGAAATTGCGATGGCGGGAAAACAAAATTGAATGTGGGCCGTTGATCTTAAAATGTAAAATGAACGCGCGGGATATAAAACACCGAACCGTTACGGGGATCTAATCCTGGCCGTTCGGTCGAAACCGACGGCTGGGAGACGGCCACGTCGCCTCTGGCGACGCCGGCCACACGCGCGCGGCGGCGCTGGTGCCCGCGGCGTCGGACCTCATCGGTGTTTGGCCAAATCGGCCAAACGTCGCCTAATCCTATGCGTGCTATACCCTAAACACAAGAGGGGAGAGAGTGGAGCATACCTCGAGGGTTTTCGGGGTGTGAAATCGGTCGGAGAAGGGTCGGCGACGAGCAACGGCGGCGATCGACGTCGGCAACCGTCGAACTTGGCAAAACCCTGGCGTTCTCTCCACCAAATTTTGTCTGGCGTGCTCCTGGCAACAAGGCAAAGAGTTTAGAGGGGAGAGGGGAGGGAGATAACGGTCGGATAGTCGAGAACACGCACGTCTAACCTCGGCGACGGCGAGGGCTAGGGTTATATTTGGAGAGGGAGAAAATAGAGGGGGGGGGGGTGGGTGTTTTATAGAGGGGAAGGCGGCGGCGGTTGCTGGCGCGCGCGAAGGGCAGTTCCCCGGGGCGGATTGATGCGGGGTGGAGCGGTTGGGAGGGGTTTGCGCGCGGCGCGGCGCGACGCGAGAAAGAGTGGCGGCAGTTGCCCAGGGAAGGGGATGACAGGTGGGTCCCGCCCGGCAGAGAGAGAAGAAGAGAGTGGGGGTGGTTGGGCTGCGGGTGGGAAAGGGGAGAGATGGGCCAAGGGTGGGATTTGGCCCAACAGGGGGATTTTATTCTTTTTCTTTTTCTTTTTCATTTCTTTTCTTTTGTTTTGATTTCAAATTCAAATTTCAATCGTATTCTACTCGTTTGAACTTCAAAATTCACACAAAAATGCATACTAGAATGTATATTAGTTTGGTCACTTTTATTTACATAAAATATGGGTGTTACAACTCTACCCCTCTTAAAAGGAATCTCGCCCTCGAGATTCGGACGTCCTAAGAGAAAAGATGAGGGAATTCATCCTTGAGATCTTCTTCTCTTTCCCATGTTGCTTCTGCCTTCGAATGATGTTTCCATTGCACCTTACACATGCGAATGACTTTGTTTCTGGTCACCCTTTCTGATGTCTCAAGTATCTTGACAGCCTGTTCCACATATGACAAATCTTCTTGTACATCTACTGCTTCCATAGGTAACTGCTCCTCAGACACTCTTAAGCACTTCTTAAGCTGCGATACATGGAACATATTATGTACATCTGACAAGTGTGGTGGAAGCTCAAGCTGATAAGCCACTTCACCTCATCATTCTAATATCTTGAACGGGCCAATGTAGCGGGGTGATAACTTGCCTCTTACTTTAAATCTTCTCAACCCTCTCATAGGTAACACCTTCAAGTACACGTAATCACCGACCTCAAAGGTTAGATCACGTCTTCGAGTATCTGTATAACTCTTCTGTCTTGTTTGGGCTGCCTTTAGATTCTTCCGAATTTCTTATACTTGTCTTTCAGCCTCTTTCAATACATCAGGCCCAAAGACTTGGCTTTCCCCAGTTTGATTCCAAAACAACGGTGTCCTACATTTCCGCCCATACAATGCTTCAAAAGGAGACATCTTCAAACTGACTTGATAACTATTGTTGTAAGAGAATTCGGCATATGGCATATTCTTATCCCAACTTTGGCTATTCTTTAGAGCACACACTCTCAACATGTCTTCTAATATCTGGTTGGTACGTTATGTCTGACCATCAGCCTGAGGATGATATGCCGAACTAAAATTTAAACGGGTATCCATTGATTCATGCAACTTCTGCCAGAACCTTGAGGTAAACTGAGTGCCTCGATCTGAGATAATCTTTTTAGGAACTCCATGTAAACACACAATCCTAGAGATATACAGTTCCGCCAACTTGGGACCATTGTATGTTTCTTTCACAGGAATAAAGTGGGCAACTTTAGTCAAACGATCCACTATAACCCATATAGAATCATATCTAGACTGTGTCCTTGGTAGTCCCACAATGAAATCCATACTAATTTCTTCCCATTTCCATTCTGGCACTTTGATTGGTTGCAACAACCCTCCTGGTCTTTGGTGTTCCGCCTTAATCAATTGACATGTATCACATATGGCCACATATTCTGCTACATCCCGTTTCATTCCATGCCACCAATATTGATCTTTAAGGTCTTGATACATCTTTTTGCTTCTGGGATGAATGGAGTATGATGAGTTATGAGCTTCCCTTAGTATCAACTCTCTAATCTCCTTGATATCTGGAACACAAATCCTCCTTTCAAGCCATAGGGTTCCTTGTTCATCCTCCCTAAAGTTCAGAGCTTTTCCCTTCTTCATCAATTGCTTGATCTCCTTAACCTTCTCATCATTCTTTTGTCCTTCTCGTATATCATGTTCAAGGGTTGAGTCCACTTCCATAGCAACTGCTTCAGCACTAGATACTAGGCATAAGTTTAACCTTGCAAACTCTTCACATAACTGAGGTTGAAGAGCTTGTACTGACAAGTTATTACATTGTCCTTTTCTGCTTAGAGCATCAGCGACCACATTAGTCTTTCCTGGATGGTAGTTGATTCCCACATCGAAGTCATTTATTAACTCCAATCAACGACGTTGTCTAAGATTAAGATCTGGTTGTGTGAATATGTACTTCAAGCTCTTGTGATCCGTGTATATCTCGGTTCTTTTTCCCATCAAGTAATGTCTCCATATCTTCAAAGCATAGACAACAGCTGCCAATTCTAAATCATGGGTTGGATAATTCCTCTCATGTTTCCGAAGTTGTCTTGAAGCATAAGCTACAACATGTCCTCCTTGCATTAAGACACATCATAAACCATGACCAGATGCATCACAATAAACTACAAACTCCTTCTGCATATTAGGCATCACCAATACCTGCGCACTGGTTAACCTCTTCTTCAACTCGATAAAACTCACTTCACATTCGGGGGTCCACTTGAAAGCAACTCCTTTCTCAAGCAACTTGGTTAGTGGTCGAGAGATCTTTGAAAATCCCTCGATGAATCGACGGTAATAACCAGTCATGCCTAAAAATCTTCGTATATCATGTACACTCTCAGGTGTTTCCCATTTAAGGACATCGGCCACTTTGCCTGGATCCACTGCTATACCTCTTTCAGATATGACATGACCCAAAAATGACACTTCCTTTAGCCAAAACTCACACTTACTAAGTTTGGCATATAATTGGTGTTGGCGAAGCTTCTATAGAGCCATCCTGATGTGCTCCTCATGCTCTTCTTCAGTATTGGAGTAGATAAGTATGTCGTCGATGAACACCACTACAAACTTGTCCAAGTACTCCATGAATACCTTGTTCATTAGATACATAAAATATGTCGGAGCATTGGTCAATCCAAATGACATAGCTGTATACTCATATAGTCCGTATCGAGACACAAATGCAGTCTTGGGAATATCTGAGGGCCTAATCTTCAATTGGTAATAACCCGAGCGAAGATCAATCTTAGAGAACACACATGCTCCTCTCAACTGATCAAATAAATCTTCAATTCTTGGCAGTGGGTACTTATTCTTGATTGTTATCGTATTTAAGGCACGGTAATCAACACACAACCTTTGAGTACCATCCTTCTTAGGTACAAATATGACTGGTGCTCCCCAAGGTGATGAGTTAGGACGGATATATCCTTTCCCCAATAACTCCTCAATATGATTCTTTAGTTCAGCTAGTTGTTTAGCATCCATTCTATACGACATCTTATATATTGGGGCCATTCCAGGTACTAAATCAATGATAAACTCAATCTCTCGATCAGGGGGCATACCTGGTAAGTCATCTGGGAATACATCCGGAAACTCACTCACAACCCTGATGCCTTCTGTACTCTCAAGATGGTTGAGTTGTACAACTGCCTCTTGTGTCTGATCTGGCTTGAACTCCACTGTAGTGCCATCTGGGTGTGTTAAGCAAACTGTTGTAGTTGCACAATGAATTACTCTTTGATTCTTTGTCAGCCAGTCCATTCCCAGAATGATGTCTAATCCTTGTGAGTCCAACACTATTAGGTTGGCCCAAAAGACTACTCCCCTTATGTTTATACTTACTTTACGGCATAGATGCCTTGGCACCATCTCTCCCCCCGGAGAGTTTATCAACAATGGCCGATTCGAGAATGTAACTACCATTTCATGCTTCTTTATGAAATCTTTGGATATAAATGAATGTGTAGCACCCAAATCAAACAATACTGTGGCAGGGTGGGAATTAGCAGAAAACATATTGATCACCACATCAGGTGCTTCCTGCGCTTGCTCCAGAGTCACATGATTGACACGTCCAGATGCATTCTGCTGCTTCTTTGGACAATTGTTGGAGTAATGTACCCATTCTCCACACTTGTAACACTGAACTCCTGCAGCATTGTTCTGGCCCTTATTGCCTCCTGGTTGGTTCCTCGGTGGCTGTCCATTGGGACGGTTAGCTGGGGCTGAAGGGTGAGGGGGTTGCATTTGCTAGCGAGGGGGTTGCATTGGTGGGCGTGGAGGCTGTTGTTGCTGGCGCATCTGCTGATTGTAGGGTGTGGGCGACCTATAGTTGGGATTTGGGAATCTTTGCCCTAAGTAGTTCATAGGTCGAGTCATGGGTGTTGTAGGCTGAGGGGCGAAACGAGGGCGTACATTGCTACTAGAGGCATGTACCAAAGCCAATTTCCTTTTCCTATCATCATCATCCAGTTCCTTCTTAATCCTTTCCACCTCAAAAGCTTTGTCAACCAATTTCTGAAAGTCTCTGTAGTCACTGGAGGACATGGCAAACTTCAGCCTCCTTGTCCAATCCGTTCTTGAAACGGAACTGCTTCTTGGAATCCGTATCTACATCTGTCGGCACATAGCAAGATAACTGAGTGAATGCATTTAAGTGGGCTTGCACCGTCATTCAGCCCTGCTTTAACATGAGGAACTCCTCACGTCTTGCTTGGACTTCTCCCTCAGGCACAAAGTGATTGCGGAAATTCGTCCTGAATTCTTCCCAAGTGATGTTCTCCGGACTTTGGTGGGCTTCAGTAAAGGCAGTCCACCAGTCGACTGCAGGTCCCTGGAGTTGATGAGAGGCTAGAAGTACCTTATCTCTTCCTTCACAATGTATAAGCCTTAACTTGCTTTCAATCATTCGAAGCCAATCATCGGCATCCATTGGTTCACTAACTGTGGCAAAGGTGGGTGGATGAGTGTTAAGGAAGTCCCTTAGAAAGGATCTGGACAAAAAAGGTGGTGGTGGTGGTGGAAGGTTGTATTGTGGTGGTGGTGAGGGTGGGGCTTGCTGCATATTGGTAACAATTTGGGTGAGGTTGGTGAGTAATTGGGTTTGTATGGCCATCATCTGCTGCATCTGCTGCGCTGCTGGGGCTCCTCGAGTACCCCTACCATTCCATCCTAGCACACCTCCAAGTCCTTCCTCTTGGGGCACAACACCCCTTCCACGACCTCTACCTCTACCTCTTCCAGCCATCTGTATAGGGAATAATTGAAACTTTAGGATAATAGATAAGGTATAGAAGGGTACGCTATGGTAAACGGTCCCAACTACATGCATCAAGGGAAACGTATATAGATAGCAAGCAATTCATTAATCCACTAGTGCAGATGTGGACAAGATGCTAATGCATTTCACAACTCGCATGACACACTAACAAGCCTATATACAAATGACATGGATGTGGACTGGACGCTGAAGCATTCCACAACTCACGTCGCACACACACACACAACATGAAGCAAACTAATACAATACCATAGATAATACAACTCAAGACTAGAGAGGGCGCAACTACACGCTCCTACATACTAAGGGTAGGTGTCTTGAGTCGTCCAACAGGGTAACAAGTCTACCCCTACTCGTCGGAGTCCTCCTCGGTCTCCTCCTCCGGGTCCTCCTCCTCCGTGTCCTCCCCCGATCTCACGGGTGAGTTCTCACGACGATCCGGAGAGTTTGGGTCCCACGGCTCAACGTCTGAAGCGTACTGGGGAGAGTTCAGGTCAGCTGCAGTGATCCTCGCGTATTGTCGGCGAAGTCGCTCGTAGCGGTCAACAAGGTCCCTGCTGTCCTGAAGCTCCTACTGACAACGCTGGAGTCGTGAAGACAACTCCACAATGTCGTCCACCAGCCTCTCGCTCTGAGTGAGGTACAGAGGCCCCTCGACGTCACGTCCAATGAAGTCGGCTGTGCCACTAGGGCGCTGAGGGGTGTAGGCGTGCTCCATGCGCCCGAGGCGGAACCTGTGGGCGTGACTCCAGTAGGTAGTCGCCTCCCACGTAGCATCCTCCTCAGCCGCACGCTGGGAGCTCCTCCAAGCCGGAGAGAAGTGTGAGTGCAGCAGCTCCGAGTCGTAGTAGACGGACAGCTGGGAAGTCCACTCCAGTCCACCAGTAGAGGGTACGGAGACCCTGGTGGTGTGGTAGACGAAGCGAACACGGTACTCACGGTACCCCGTAGCACGAAGAAGAGAGCGAAGACGGGCACGCATCCTCAGGACAACACGTCCAGAAGAGATCAGCATTGTCTCCCTCCTGGGTGTGTGAGGTGCGGAGCGTCTGGCTAGGGCGTGGGTAGGAACACGACCCCCAGTCGACTTACGAGCCTTCTGCTTGATGCGCGCCATCTACAAACCTTTGAAAAGAAGAGAGTGAGATCCATAATCAATAAATTAAGTTAGAACGAAAACAATAAGTACAGCAAAATAAGAAGCACAAGGATTGAGATAGAAAGCACAAAGTTTTGGAAATACTATTTTATAAGAAAATAGTATAGTCCTTATTTTCGACCATTTCTAACTAGGCTTGCGTCCTACGGGCAACACGGCTCTGATACCACTTTGTCACGCCCGGTCATCGTAAAGATGAACAGACGCTAATCACATGTATGCCAGGATCAGTTGAATCGTACATGCGTTGACGAAAGTGTAATATCATTATATAGCCATGTTCGAATACACAAATAGTCTTACAATACGACCCGAAGATCTACAAATACACACACCACAAACCTATTTATAACACCTAAATAGTTCACAAAGATTATACTACAGCGGAAGGCTAAATAGATAAGACAGCTCCATCTCCACAGGCAATCGCGAGAAGGATCGCCAGCCTAGCCCAAGTCCTCCGGGTTGACGAAGAAGTCTTCTGGTGCTGCTTCTTCTTCATATTCTAATGGAAAAGTAAACGCTTGAGTACATAGAGTACTCAGCAAGTACGGAAAGAGAATGACATGATTGGCTAAAGCAAGGGAAGGCCAACTATGGCTTAGGCACTATGCTTAGAACCTAACCTTAGCTTTCAATTATCAATATCATAATTCAAGAAATAATTCAACATATAATTAAAGATGATGAATGTAACTTGAATCATAAGTAACCACCATTTCCCAACCATAAGCTAATTATGAACTGGCCCCAAGCCGCTCTTGTCCGTGAGCACGACTGTCATGACAGTTTTTCCAAATCTCTGCAGAGACTGTACCCTTTCCCCGCAAGCAGTGATTTCATCCCCTGTTGCCAGGTGGACTAAGTGAACCTCCCTGAATGCTCGTGGTAGCTAACCACATTACACACTTCCTTTGGTGTGAGGTCAGGAGATCACAACATAGTCTTTACAAAGGTTCTCCCGACTAGTGCTAGTCCTATAAGGTTTCCACCACTGAGGCATTCCCGGAGTAATCCTCCGCCTCAGAGCCCCCTCTTGAGCCTTGCGGTTCCCAGAGCAGTACCCCTGCATCATTCCCCGCACCATCCAACTACTAGCATTTCATCGGGAGAAACCTAATTAATTGACCAAGCTGCCCCATCTCAGTCTTGTGGTGGTACTATAAAGCTTAGGGCTTCCTCCATAAACCGTACTTAGAATTCGGTGGTACCAAACCCAATCCCGGGTCTCGTGCAAACTGCACCATACCAAATCTATCCAACCACCAGATTCCTATCTACTACTATTGTGTATCCACCACAATTAAAGTGATCATAAAGTTTAACATGTCACAATTGTATGAAATCCCATTCCCAATGTCTAAGCATGGCTAAGCATAATTAATACCTATCTACTTCCCAACACACATCAGGTGACAAGGAATTATATGGAACAAGGCATGAAACATGAAATAGGACATCAATTTAATTAGCATGCATCTAACTAAAATCCTAAAATTGGTACAAGATGGTCAAGGGCACTTGCCTTCTTCGAAGACTTAATTGTTGGTGAAGTCTTGGTCTTGGAGATTGAAGTTGGGGTCGTAGTACAACTCTAAATATGTTGCCCAAGCATGGCAAAGAGAAATAAAGGCTAAAATAAGTAAAGAGCACACAACACATGGCATCAAACATATACATATGCATAAAACTCTATACTAATGCGTCCCTACGAAGTATTTATTATTTTACATAGCCAAAATATGCATTTTATATTTATCTTACATTTTTAGGATTTATTTATGGCCTAAAATCATTTTTATTGAATTTTCTATGGCCAAAATGTATTTTAAACATTTTTAATAAATTTTCCATGGTCAAAATACATTTTATTTGCACTCTATTAATTAATTATAGCATAAAAACATTTTATACAAATTTTCCTACTGTTTTTATATTTATTCACCATTTATATCTAATTTCTACACATTAAATACAGTTTTTAACAATATTTTGTTAATAAATAAGACTCCAGGGGCTAACTAATAAATTTTCTATACTGTACAGAGGCTAAAACCATAATTCTATTAATTTCCAGGGGCCAGATTGTCTAATTAACTGTTAAAATCCATTTCCAGAGAGTCGAGGGGCTAGATTGCTAAATCTAGGGGCTAGACTTGAATTTTAGAGGAATCCAGGGGGTAGCCAGCAAGATTCCAGGGGCCTCGGTGAAATTGTGACGGCGGGAAAACAAAATTGAATGTGGGCCGTTGATCTTAAAATGAACGCACAGGATATAAAACACCGAACCGTTACAGGGATCTAATCCTGGCCGTTCGGTCGAAACCGACGGTTGAGAGACGGCCACGTCGCCTCTGGCGACACCAGCCACACGCGCGCGGCGGCGCTGGCGCTCGTGGCGTCGGACCTCGCCGGCGTTTGGCCAAATCGGCCAAACGTCACATAATCCTATGCGTGCTATACCCTAAACGCAAGAGGGGAGAGAGTGGAGCATGCCTCGGGGGTTTTCGGGGTGTGAAATCGGTCAAAGAAGGGTCAGCGACGAGCAACGGCGGCGATCGACATCGGCAACCGTCAAACTTGGCGAAACCCTGGCGTTCTCTCCACTAAATTTTGCCTGGCGTGCTCCTGGCAACAAGGCAAAGAGTTTAGAGGGGAGAGGGGAGGGAGATAACGGTCGGATAGACGAGAACACGCACGTCTAACCTCGGCGACGGCGAGGGCTAGGGTTAGATGTGGAGAGGGAGAAAATAGAGGGGGGAGGGGGTGTTTTATAGAGGGGAAGGCGGCGGCGGTTGCTGGCGCGCGCGAAGGGCAATTCCCCGGGGCGGATTGATGCGGGGTGGAGCGGTTGGGAGGGGTTTGCGTGCGGCGCGGCGCGACGCGGGAAAGAGAGGCGGCAGTTGCCCAGGGAAGGGGATGACGGGTGGGTCCCGCCCGGCAGAGAGAGAAGAAGAGAGTGGGGGTGGTTGGGCTGCGGGTGGGAAAGGGGAGAGATGGGCCAAGGGTGGGATTTGGCCCAACAGGGGGGTTTTATTCTTTTTTTTCATTTCTTTTCTTTTGTTTTGATTTCAAATTCAAATTTCAATCGTATTCTACTCGTTTGAACTTCAAAATTCACACAAAAATGCATACTAGAATGTATATTAGTTTAGTCACTTTTATTTACATAAAATATGGGTGTTACAATTAATTTCCCTTATATTGTTGATTCATTATTTGAGTTTTCAAGATTCAATTGTTTTATAATTCTATTTCTTCAAGTTCAAGATTTTGATTATTTATTTAACTATCATTCAAATATCGGTTAAGTTCGGAGTTGTTCTTATATTCAAGTTTCTATGAGTAAGTGTTGATCACACTTGCTCGACTTTATCGGTAAATGCTAAGGAGAATTCAAGTATCATTCGTTTCAGATGGATACTACTATTTTATTATTTCAATTCAAGTTCTACTATCGTTTTGTTTTATTCGGTTTGATTCTATCGTTTTCAAACTCTAAGTGTATTTGATGAGTGTTTTTACTCACTCTTGTGTTTATTTGATTTTTAAGTACCCGTTGATCAAGCATGCATAGGAATAGGGTAGCATCCACACATTAAGCACAAATTTTACATATTAGATCTAGTTTATGGATTATTCAAATATATTGCTCTGTTTTGTGTTGTTGAGAACCTCAGTGTGGTCGTTTGAGTATTTGGTTCAATTAGGATGTTTGTTAATGCTTGTTACTGTGTCTATATATTATCTTGCCTGTTATGGTGTATTATTTGCTTGTGACTGGTAGAAATTACAGGAGAGATTATGCCGAAATCTCAATAATTTTCATACTTAGTAAGAATAGTTAGATGTTGTAGTAGGGACCAGAGGTGTCGAGACCTGGGGTGTTACACTGGCAGTGAAGGAGTTTATTTTTTAACTGTAATCTTGTTTCGGTTAGTTGTAAAATAATCAAATAAAATGATTTTGTTAATATATGAATCATGTAAAATTGTTAATTTTATTAAATGTAAGCATTAACAGTTAATTATAGTGATTAATTCTTAATTACGATCGCCTGAATCTAGACATAGCTTTTTTATTGTGACTTGTTTTGAGAACAGAAGACTACTCTCCCGCTGGCAAGACCTTCTGTTTCTATGAAATAAAATGAAGTACACTAATTCCAACAAGGTTTATTATCTGGGCATAGAATGATTATTTTGAGCATTTTCTAGGTAACTTTTTATTGTAACTTCAGTTTCAGTAAAAGAGGACTTAGCCTAGTTGTTCAATATTCTGAGTTCTGAGTTCGATTCTCGGGTGAGAAGAAATTTTTGATTGAATTCACAATACTAAATGCAGGTATTATACAAAAGAAAGTCATGACCACTGGATCTGAATGCACCTACAAAAATATGTGAGAGGATGAACATGTCATAATATGGGTCTGAAGTCCGGTCCACAGTGGTGTGTGTAGTCATTCGGTTATCGTCGCCTTATTCTAGATAATAGACTGTGAGTGTGTGTATTTGTATTCACTTGTAATAAATGATTCTAACCTCTTTAAAGGTGAAAATTGAAACTTTACTCATCATTAAAAAAAGAGCATGTGACTCTTTGCTCATGCGTTCTCCCTTTTCTTTCAGGCGTCCAAGTGCACTTCTCTATTCAGTTAGGCCCGTTGACACCTCACGCGCCGTCAACAAGGAAACAAAAAGCCTCCCGGGTTTTGAGCGTGACCAATGGCTTATCGGTCCATGTCGACTACGGAAGTGCCTTAACTGTCTCTCCTCGGTTCCTGTGATGAAATCTGCCTATCAGAAAGCATTCTTTTCAGCATCACATGAGTCAAGTTCGGGTACCCAGGGACGTTTGCGTGCAGATGGATGCATTAGAAAATTAGGTGCAAGCTTTAAGAAAAGGAAACAGTGGAATAAGACATATAGAATGAAACATAGCTGCCATATATGTGAGATTTCCCTTCTGGTTGAGCATACTTCTAGCAGAGCCAAAATTAAAGACAGGAGATACGAATACTGATGTCCAAACACTTTCCGGCAGCTTTCATACAGGAACGGAGAAGAGGTTGTTGTCTCTGAGTTGTACCGCACGTTCTTGATGTATTTGTTCAATACAGCAATCGGGCAAAGAAATATAAGCCATATAACCGTCGGTAACCAACTGAGACCGACTGTTGTACAATATGAATGTTGGTGAACCGACATCCATAGCTGATGAATCACGCTCGACATTCTTAGCTAGTATGTCCGTCGGTCCCAACGTCTTTAAAGGCTTAGAGCCATCGGCTGCAGGGACCCAACACCTTCAGTGTGTAAAAGAATTATGGCCGTCAACCCCCAATCCCCGATGACCTTATTGCCATAAAGGTGTCAGCCCATGTGCTCCGACACCTTTAACACGCATTAAAGCTGTCGGCTCTCTAGTGAACCAACGAGCATATAGTACTACACGTGTCAGCCTGTGTTCTAACCGATGGCTTTAAAGGCCATATAGCCGTCGGTCTGGGAGGAAACCGACGACCATACTCCAGTTATACCGGTCGGTTCAACTAACACCGACGACCATAGTGCCATTTAAAAAAAAATTGCGGCTACTTTCTCTCCCTGGGTGGGAAGCCTCTGGTAACATATAGAGCACATCACACACAGATTCAATCAGCACATACAAATTCTTCACACAATGCAACAAAAGCTCCATACAAAATTCCAATGCAAACACAATGAAACAACGAATTCACATAGTCATACAACAACTAACTTTAATATAATAACGAGTTCACATATCCAAACTAGTCCAAAGGAAAACGCAACGCAAGCACCGTTGTGAAGAATAATCCGTTTCCATTTTATAGTTCGAAGCTCCAGCACTCGCACCTTCGGCGTTCAAATTGAGGAAATCATTGCAACCTTGAGGCGTTGAACCCTACGAGAAACAAATAAAAGTTAACTTTGCATTGATACTTACAATTCATATGTCTCAATCTTTCTAAAATTCACAAATGCACTTACGTGTTACTGTCGGTACCGTGCGCACTGGGTACCCCCGACACCGCAAGCAAAGTTGAAGAGTTCCTATGTCCAAGTGGAAGATGTTCGAAAGGGATACGCATCCCGCGTAATCGGACCTATCTCCCTTCTTAGGGTAGCTCCGGTAGAGCCACGTGTCTAGAAGAGTCAGACCTGCCTCCCTCGTTAGGATAGCTCCGGTGCTGCCATGTGGCCTACAGAGCCGGACCTGCCTTCCTCCTCGGGGAAGCTCTGACACTGCCACGTGTCCAACGGTACCGGACCTATCCCCCGGTAGAGGGACGCTCTGGAGCTTCCAAATGTCAGCACTCGAACCTACGTCAGCAAGGGGAGGACAGCGGAATCTCCAACAACGCGGACATTGAAGGGCTATCAATTAGTCGTTACAAAACATATTTAATGTGTTATTAATGCCATATTAATGACGCACGATCAAGGGAATATTAAGACTGGTAACACTGTTGTTAAGGCACATTATCACACAATTAACCCCTCATTATACTATAGATCGTGTATAGGGTTGTTAATACAACTGGGCCACTTGTCGGATCGGGCTCCAACTGTAACGGCTAGTCCTTAACATATAAAAGGGATGTGCTGAAGGAGAAACAGACAAGCTCAACTGATCACACACGCACAGAAGCTCATACTCGCTCATACAATCAACATCCATCCCGTGGAGTAGGGTATTAAGCTCAGGCGGCCCGAACCACGTAAAATCTCCAGTGTCTCCATCTTGTGCTTGGATTCGCTTTGCGCCACATTCGAATACGAACCTTCGCCGACTACGACTTAGTAGTACCGGGGGAAGTGTCCTAGTGCACACTTCGACATTTGGCACGCTAGGTAGGAGCGCATTAGCTTTTCAAGATTTCAAGATGGTGAATTCTGCAACCGCTTCATCCAATGGCTTGGGTGAGCAGCCTGCTGGAGGAAATCCCACCAACATGCAGCAGCCAGCCAACGCTGTTGTCCTGGCGGGTGTCGTTCCCCCACCACCTCCACCATCTCAGCATGATGGGGTGTTCGCATTGGTCTCTACATCAACAAACAACCCTAAGAACACGCTGAATGCAGCGCAGACTCTGCTTCAGCGTCCACCAGAGCTGGAAGCTCCTCCCACCGCGCTGTAATAGTGGCGTGCTGATATAGAGCATTTGGTTGTAGCTGCAGCCAATGCTATTAGCAACCAAGGTCTGCCCCATGCTGGGTAGGCACCTTCAAGAAACAGAACCTTTTCTTGTAGACTTGGTCCTCAGGCGTTGCAGCACAGGAGACGTGCGCCCTCCCAGCAAGTGATGACACTATCCTCCGGGGATCATCACACTCATACGACATCGAGGCTTCCGACGCAAGACCTCTGGTCGTAGATCGACCGACGCTCTATGACGCAGGACGGTCGCGTCCACATCGAACGCGCTCGTGAGAGACGAGTTGCTTGCGAAAAACCTTCTCCCCTGGGAGTGGGGGGAGGATGTTCAGCTCTGGCCATGCATCTTCGCGTGGTCGATTGGCCGCCTAAGGTCCGACCTCATCTGATGGAGAAATATGATGGGACAGTTAACCCCATCGATTTTCTTCAGATTTACTTTACTGCCATCCTCGCAGCTGGAGGCAATGAGGCTGTGATGGCCAACTACTTCCCTGTGGCTCTAATCGGGACTTCAAGGTCCTGGTTCATGGGTCTACCTCCTAACTTCATCTATAGTTGGGGGGAGCTATGTTGCCAGTTCACCGCCAAAGTTCGGGAGCTCCTACACCCGACATGGCACCGAGCTGGACTTATTTGCTAGACAACAAAAATCAGGAGAGTCACTGCGCTCGTTCATCCAGCGGTTTTCTCAGGTACGAAACACCGTTCCTTCAATCTAAAATGCTTTTGTCGTTGTTGCATTTCAACAGGGGTTCGAGATAAGAAGATATTGGAGAAGTTGGCAACCAAAAATGTCAGCATCGTCACGGAGCTCTTTAGCCTGGCAAATAAATGCGCCAGAGCTGCGGAGGGCCACGAAATGCACTCCAAACCAGTTGCGGAGGCTGGTAAATCTTCCTCCAAAGCTGAAGCTATTGCCTCCGGCAGTGGAAAGAAGAAGAAGTCCAACGGCAAGAAGAAGTCGTTGGTTGGTACAACTACCGCTGCCGCAGCTGCAGCACCTGGTGGCCGGGGGCCACGTCCTGACAAACGACCTCGACCATCATCATAAGACGGCGACGTTGAAAAGATGTGGTGTATGATTCACAAATTGACAACCCATAATCTTGAAGACTATCGCGAGTTCAAAAGGCTTGTTGAACATAGCAACAAGCGCCAAGACAAACCTCCTTTCCGCCAATAGGAAGGAAAGCAAAAAGTCAGTGAAGTTCTGTTTGATCAGAAGCTAGACTTCCAAGACGCCAAGAAGGCGTTTAAGGCGGTCTACAACACTGTTGATGATGACTCTGACACCTCTGACAATGACTCTCCTTATGATATATGGAGGGTCCTGGAATATCACTCTTGATGCATCCTGAAAAGTATGTGTTGGGAGATGGCTGTTGCAGCCCCTACTGCCAAGGCGGAGCCTCATCAGAAGTGGATGGACACTTCCATCACCTTTGATGCTTCGAACTGCGCAAAGAACATGACTGGAGTTGGTCAGTTACCCTTGATGGTCTCTTCGACTATCAATAAAATACAACTTTACCATGTCTTGGTGGATGGAGGTGCGACACTCAATCTCCTCAACTTCGTAGCTTTCATGAAGCTCCAGCTCAACATCTCAGAACTCCGTCTCTCACATCCATTCTGGTAGTAGGTCCGGGAGCCATCACTCCTCTTGGATTGGTTACTATTCCGGTGACCTTTGCTACTCGGGACAATTATAGGTCCGAGAAACTGGTGTTCGATGTGGCACAAATCAACCTTCCCTTCAATGCCATCCTAGGCAGGCCAGCCCCGTACAGGTTTATGGCCGTAGCTCATTACGGCTATCTGGTGTTGAAGATGTCAACTTCGAGGCGTCCTCCGAATCTTTGGGGATGACACTGTTGGAGTAATTGCGCTAGAAGAACTTCATGTGCTTGCTGCAACGCAAGAAGAAGGCTCCGACAAGGAGTAAGCTGCTCAACCTTCGAGCTTACGTTAGCGTGGCTCATCTTCTGCACCTCGTGTGCAACTAAGCGGCAACACCGGCATTCCTGTCAAAGTCGTCCAAATTGGTTCTGATGCCAACCAGATCACTCGTATATCAAGAAGCCTGGGTGACAAATAGGAACTTGTGCTCGTCACTTTCCTCCAGGCAAATGTCAACATGTTTGCATGGCAACCGCTACAAATGCCTGAGATCCCCAAGGAGGTGATCAAGCACTGTCTGAAGATCTACCCCGATGCAAGACCAATACAACAGAAGCCCTAGAAGCAATAAGTTGAGTGACAGAAATTCACCAGACAAGAAATCAAGAAGTTGCTTGATGCTGAATTCATCCGGGAGGTTTATCATCCACGATGGCTGACAAACCCAGTTGTCGTGCCAAAGGCTAGCGGGAAGCTTCAGATGTGCATCGACTACACCACCTTAAATAAGGCATGCCCAAAAGGCCCATTTCCACTACCTACAATAGATGAGATAGTGGATTCTAACTCTGGGTGTGAATTATTGTGTTTCTTAGACGCGTATTCTGTATATCATCAAATTCTAATGTCTAAGGAAGATGAAGAGCATATTTCCTTCATTACAGTAGATGGGTTATACTTTTACACAGCTATGCCTTTTGGTCTTAAAAATGTTGCCTCTACTTTTAAGCGAGCCATGCACAAAACCTTTAGGGAGCTGATTAGGGACCTGGTGGAAGTCTACATCGATGACATCGTCGTCAAGGTGAAGAACCAGGATTCACTCCCGAACAATCTCCAAGTTGTCTTCGACAAGCTGCGCTTGATGCGCACGAAGCTCAACCAGACAAGTGTGTCTTCGGGGTTAGCTCTGGGAAGCTCCTTGGTTTCTTAGTGACTTACCGAGGAATTGAGGTAAATCCGGTAAAAATCAAAGCCATTGAAGAGATGCGGCCTACAGCTTGTTTCAAGGACGTTCAGAAGCTAACTGGATGTCTATCTTCGCTCAGCCGATTCATCTTAAGGTTGGCAGAGCGGGCGCTACCCTTCTTCAAGCTGTTGAGGAAGTCCAGACCATTCCATTGGTTTGAAGAAGCAGGGAAGGCGTTCCAAGAGCTCAAGCAACTCCTCATGACACTACCAATCATGGTAGCTTCGGAGCCCGATGAGCCTCTTTTGCTTTACATCGCTGCAACTACAGAGGTTGTCAGCATGGTTCTGGTTGCGGATAGACCAGAAACATATTCAACTCAGGAGCCTAGACCCCTTTGGGAGGTCTGGGGCTACCTGAAGGCGAGTCTAAGTCCCAGCCCCCAGGCATGGATCCTAAAGGCAAGGTGCCTGTGGATCAACCTCCCTCATTCGAGGAAGTTTCTATTCAAGAAGAAGGAGAAGGTCTGAACCCCTCTGGGAGGGTACGGATTGATGAAGAAGAAGATTCCTACCCCTCTGAGAGGGTTCAAACTGTCCAACGGCCGGGTATTTCATCAGTGAAATACTGCACAACGTCAAGACTCGATATATTGAGGTACATAAGCTGCTGTACGCAGTGCTTATCGCCTCAAGGAAGCTTCATCATTACTTCCAAGCCCACAAGATTTCAGTTGTAACTTCTTATCCACTGTGCGCTATATTACATAATACTAATTCTATAGGAAATATGGCTAAGTGGGCAACGGAGTTGGCAGAATTCAACCTCGAATTCCTACCTCAACATGCGATCAAGAGTCAGGCGCTGGCTGACTTCGTGGCGGAGTGGACACCTTCTTCATCAACTCTAGGGGGGCCTGATGAGTAGAAGCCAGAACCTAAGGTCCCGGTCTTCACTAAGCCTCACTGGACCCTCTACTTTGATGGCTCCGTGCATAACCAGGGTGGTCTGAGCTAGAATTATTCTCGCTCCGACTAGGGAGAAGGTCAAATACATGGTACGCCTCAATGTCAAGGCAACCAACAACATGGCGGAATATGAAACTCTAATCTTTGGACTCAAGGTAGCGCTATCATATGGCGTCTGGCAGCTCCCAGTGAAGGGTAATTCACAACTCATCATCAAGCAAGTCAAAGGTGAATGCAGTTGCAACAACTCCCAACTTGCTGCTTATTTAATTGAAGTCCAAAAGCTGTAGAAGGACTTCCATGTCCTTGATCTCCACCATGTCCAGCGTCTCAACAACGCTGAAGCTGATGACCTCTTGATGAAGCTTCAACCGAAGCTCAAGCTCCCAACAGAGTTTTTGTCACGAGATTGTCATCACCTGCTGCTCAGCCTGTTAAACTGAGTGATGGGGAAAAACCAGCACCTCGAAGCTGGAGGTCCTAGTGGCCCTGTTACCATGGCATCCACTAAGGATTGTAGGTGGTACAGAAAGCTCCGAGCAACCAAGCGTGCAAGATCCAGAAGCTCAAGTAAGCTTCAATGCATGGATCTTAGAGGTCCGGAGCTACTTGAAAGACAACATCCTTCCTGAAGATGGTGTATCTGCTGAGTGAATTGTCAGATTGGCTAAAATATACATATTGGTAGAAGGGGATCTCTATCGACGTGGCACCAATGGCATTCTAATGTGGTGAATTTCCTGAGAAGAAGGCCGCGAGCTCCTTGCGGAGATCCATGGGGGCGAGTTTAAGAACCACGCGTCTTCTCGTACGTTGGTTGGTAAGGCCTTCCAACATTGCTTTTACTAGCCTAGAGCACTCCAGGATGCAGTTGAGTTAGTCAAGAAGTGTGAAACGTGTCAATTTCACGCTAAGCAAATCTAGACACCAGCTCAGTCACTGCAGATGATACCTCCCACATTGCCATTTTCTCTGTGGGGGATGGACATTTTGGGACCTTTACCACAAGCCGTCAGAGGTTACCGGTTCTTATATGTCACCATCAAAAAGTTCACGAAGTGGTCGAAAGCTACTCCAGTTGTGACTATCAACAAGGAATCAGCCATAAAGTTTTTGAAGTCCATTATCTGCAGATTTGGAGTGCCAAACAGAGTCATCACTGACGACGGAACCCAATTTACAAGTGCAGCATTCCAAGAGTACTACGAAGATCTCTTCATACAAGTCAGCTACGCCTCAGTAGCACATCCGACAAGTAATGGCCAAGCCGAGACAGCAAATGCAGAGATCCTAAAGGGACTCAAGACGCACACTTATGAGCGCCTGAAGAAACATGATGCCAACTAGATAGAAGAGCTTCCATCTGCTTTGTGGGCGAGCTGGACTACAACGAGTCAGACCACAAGAGAGACACCTTTCTTCCTAGTGTACGGAGTTGAAGCAGTGCTTCCTTCAGGGATCACCATGGGTTCTCTCCAGGTTCGGACCTTCAACGAAGCTACGTAGGACCAGCTCTGGCGTGAAGACCTAGACATCGTCGATGAGGCAAGGTGCCAAGCAGCTATTCGAAACGCGCGATACAGTGAGGCACTCCGGCGCTATCATCAAAGGTTCATGTGCAACTGACAGTTAGAAGAAGGTGATCTAGTGCTGCGGTGAATACCAACTCGAGAAGGGATGAACAAACTCTCCCCCAGCTGGGAAGGTCCTTTCCGGGTTATCAAAGTTTCCCGCCACGGATGTGTTCGCTTTGCAATAGAGGATAGGATGTCACTTCCCAACCCCTGGAACATCGAGCACCTCCGTAAGTTCTACACGTAGTTACACGGAGGTGAGCCTGTATTTGTGTAAGTTGTATCTCTTAGAGTTTATGGACAGAGTCGGGAGGGTCCTAGAACACTTAACTTGGTCTTGTACTTTAGGTGTGTATTTACCTTCCCTGGGTTAGATCAAGATGAATAGCACACTTACCTTGGTCTTGTACTATAAGTGTGTCATTGTCTTCCCCAGTTAATCAGACCTTAAAGAGAAACATTTTATACAGACAGACTCCACGTGCATTTCATTTGTACAAGCTCATTTCATTTTATACCTTCTTGTCAATAGTGATGTTGTGCAATCCGAGTGAATTAAGGTCCTAATAATTCATAAAAATATGTTATTCTTTTTGATGATTTTCCATTGAATCCCAGTTTTTTCTAGATGGTCTACTCGCCTGGAAACCAAAGCGAACACAGGTATGGAGTGTGCAATTGACTTAGCCTGGTCAACCACCCTAAGTACGCTTCTCTACCTATTCAGGTAGGTCTCAGTAAAGCAGATCTGAAAAGCATTCATATCTTTGGAAACTTAATCAGAAGACTAATATTTTCAAATAATTAGTTGGGACCTAAATTTCAAACAAGGATAGTAAGCCGCAATAAAACTATTAACAAGAGGACAAATTTTACTGCTTTTGTTGTCTCTTATGCACAGGAAAAATGAATAATTGACGGAAAGCGACATAGGCGATGGTGGATGCTGTCGGAGCAAACAAGCTCCAAAACCCCCCAGGGGACCCGTCGTTAATGTTCTAAACGTAGACAGTGGGCGTCGTCGAAGTTAAAAACCTTCGACAACCCCTTGGGGGGGGGGGCGCCGTCGACGTTCTACGCGTTGGCAGTGGGCGTCGTCGAAGCTACCAAGCTCTGACAACCCCCAGGGGGCCCACCATCAATGTTCTACGAGTTGGCAGTGGGCACTGTCCAAGCTACCAAGCTTCGACTACCCCCAGGGGGCCCGCCATTGACATTTTACGAGTTGGCAGTGGGCGCCGTCGAAGCTACCAAGCTTTGGCAACCCCCAGGGGGCTCTCTTTTGATGTTCTACAAGTTGGCAGTGGGTCCTGTCAAAGCTAAGAAGCCCCAACAACTCCCAAGGTGCCCGCCGTCGATGTAACAAAGGGTCCCTATAGATATCGGAGGCAAGTCTCGGACCTTGGAGCTATCCTACTGGTTACGAGTTCAGAGCAAACAAGTTTTCAAAAGATTGTCAAGTTCCTCATGGTAGATGTTCTTAATAAATTGAACACATCTACCGGGGGCCAACAATACAAAGGGCAATGTATTGAAGACAAAAATGGAATTCGAAAGGATTTCACTCATCCATTTGAAATTGGAGATTTACAAGATGAAAGTCCTAGCTATTGAAGTTCCTAAAAAGAACGAGGCAACTTTATGAGCAACTTCTTGGATGTTGGCCCTGGCAGATTCTTCCTCCTCAACAATGGGTCCTTCGACCACCGAAGCTAAAGACATCTGGGGGTCCTAGCTCTTGAAACACGTCAGCACATACTCAGCGACATTTTTGGCCAGGAACCTTCCTTTCGTCTCTAGTTGGTCGACGATCACGTCTCCCACAGCATCCATGAAAGTGCATCTAGGCATCTCTTGTGGGTTTTGGTTGACTTATGACAAACAAATGAGATCCTAACAAAATTGTAGAGATGAGCGTAGGTTTTAAAGAAATTAGGAAGAAAGCGCAAAAAGGAAGGAGAATGAGGATCTAAATCAAAAAGAGCTCAAGAGATAGAAATATTAGATTATTTTGTATGGAGTGTGTTGGAGAAACACACCCCAAGAGCTCAAGTGAACAAATAATTCAACTCATTGCACAATTCACAGGAAAACCAGACTAGTTCGATATACACCGGACTAGTCTGATATCTCTCTAACTAAGATCAGACTAGTCCCCACTAGTGCGGACTAGTCCTCATCACTTCACATTTGCACAACATCGGAGAAGTTCGATATCCATCGGACTAGTCCGATAATCCTCTGACTAAAATCGAACAAGTCTTCCAAGTTCGGACTTGTCCTCATCCCTACAGTTTTTCACTACACTAGACAAGTCTGATATCAACCGAACTAGTCCGAAAACTCTCTGACTGAAATCGGACAAGTCCCTCCAAGTGCGAACTTGTCCTCAGTTCTACACGGTGTTCATCACAATGGATTAGTCCAATATCAACCGGACTAATCCAAAAAGTTTCTGGCTAAAAAAGGACTAGTCCGCACCAGTAACGGACTAGTCTAGTATGTCTCAACACGTAGGGTTTTCCACACGCTGCACACCAGACTAGTCCGAAGTCCACCACGGACTAGTCTGGACATCGCAAACCCTAACGGTAACTTTTGGAAACCCTAGTATAAATAGAGGTGTAAGGCCATTACATCAATAACTCTTGACCCGCTGCGTCGTCACACCTTCCAAGAGCCGAAAATACACATCTCTCCACACATTCTAACCCTAAAAGGATCAAATCTTTGAGGATTAGCAATTGATCAAAGGAGAGACTTGTTCTACACATCTTGAGCTCTTGGGTTTGATCTCTCGCACACTCTTGTTGTTTATTGTATATATCTTTCAAGTGTGTTTGGTGGTGTTCTTCATTATAATTCTTGGGGAGCCCTCAACTTGTGAGAAGGCCCCTTGAACGAGTTATTTGCCCCTTTGATATTAGTGGAAGAGAATCGGCTCCGCTGCAATTTGACGAGGGTAGGGTTGGTGAAGACCCGGTCCTCCGTGGACTCCTCAACGTGGATGTAGGTTTCCACCGTGGGAATCGAACAACGGGATAAAATCTTGTCTCGCGCACTTTTGTTTCATCGTTCATCATATTCTAGGGTTTGCATAATCTTGTGCAACTCACGTTGAAACATTGGAATTAAAGTTGATCTTTGTCATACATTGTTTCATTGTTGTAGTACATCCATGTTGCCAATTACTTTCCGCTGCATAGGGTACTAGAAGTGAAATTTTCAATTAATCTTGATATTTCTAGTTAGCGCATATCGGACTAGTCTGCAGTGTACCAAACTAGTCCGATCTCTTTGTATTTGATCAATCTGTTAAGTGTTTTAGGGATCGACAAAGTTTCAAAAAGCATATTCACCCCCCTCTAGGCTACATTTAATTGGTATCAGAGCCAAACTCTTCAAAAGAGACTCACCGCTCGAGGAGACGGTGTTGGACATCAAGGATGTAAACAAGAACTTCAACAACGAGAAGGGTGATGATGAAAAGACACAAAAGCTGGAGAAGCTCCTCGATGCAATTCCGTACTGTGAGGACGATGATGAGGAAATTCTTCAACTCAAGGCTCTTCTACGGAAAAAGGCTCTCTCCCCAAAAGGGAATAAGAAGATCGACGATGAAAAGAAGAAGGGGGTAGTCACACAGACTACTCCCAATATCCTTTTGGCTATGAACGTCTAAATTCTAACAATAGTCACTACCTATCAATTCCTTTAGGGAAAGCACCTTTCTTTGATGGCAATGACTACTCAATGTGGAGGCAAAACATGAAAATGCACCTCATATCTCTTAACCCAAGTTTGTGGCATATAGTGTGTACAGGAATAGATATCCCAGATGATGATGAAGAGTTGACTCCAAGACAAGAACAAGCCATTCATCGGAATGCTCAAGCTGCAGCTGTGATCACTTCATCACTGAGCTGAGATGAGTTCACCAAGGTGGATGGACTCGAAATTGCCAAAGAGATATGGGACACTCTACAAACCACACATGAAGGTGATTGTCATGTACATGAACCCAATATTAAAATGATTGAAGGTGAATTGGGAAGATTCGCCATAGAAGAAGATGAATCACCACAAGATATGTACAATCGATTGAAGTCTCTAGTCAACAAAGTTTGAGCATATGGGAACAAGAAGTGAAATGATCATGAAGTCGTGAAGTTGATTCTTAGAGCATTCATGCCTCGCAACGTTACCCTTTTCTCTATGATTAGAGAAAGCCCCGGGTATTAGAAAATGACTCCAGACGAACTTCTTGGCAATATTATCAACTTTGAAATGATGGAGAAGCAAGCCAACCATGTCAAGGAAATTGTCGATCTTACCTCGGCAAAGAAGAAAGGAGTTGCTTTGAAGTCAACTTGCAAACCCGCATCAAAAGAAGCTCGAGAAGCTATTGAAGAAGATGACAGTGATAATGATAGTAGTGACATCAATGATGAAGACATGGTCTTATTCATGAAAAAGTTCAAGAAGATGATGAGCAGAAGAAAGGGTAATAGCTCAAACGAAGGAAGACAAAGTGACAAACAAAGACCCAAGATGAGGCGTGCATGCTATAACTGTGGAGAGTATGATCATTTAATAGTTGATTGTCAACATGAAGAAAATAAGAGGAAGACTAAGGACAACAAGCCTCAACCAAAAAAAAAATGTTCAAGAAGAAGAAGCAATATGGCCAAGCGCATCTAGGGAAGGAGTGGTACTCCAATGATGATTCCTAATCCAAAGAAGAAGAGGAGATGGCCACCATAGCCATCATGAAGCCCACCAATAAATCCACCCTCTTCCCAACCATCAGCGCAAGAAAGGATACGGACCACACGTGTCTAATGGCCAAGGAAGGAAAAAGAAAGGTCAAAACTAAATCTTCCTCCTCGCTTTCTTTTACTAGTGATATTGATAATTCTAGTGATGATGAAGATATGCTTAGTGGTTTAGATAAGAAAACTGCTACTAAGATGAAATTTCTAATGGATAAGCTTATTGATAAGGAGGAGCTAGTTGATCGTCAAGAAGATATGATCATCCGCCAAAAAGAAGAATATCTTAAGATCAAAAAGCTCCTTGAGCTTGAAAAGGAGCAAAGTAAATAGCTGAAACTTGAGTTAGCTTCAAGAAAGGAAGCTTGTTTGAAGCTAAATGACTCAAATGTGGCTATGAAGGATGAACGTGTCAACTTAACCAAAGTTAACAAGATCCTTGAGGTACAAGTTGAGTCACTCAAGCAAAGTGGTTCTTCATCCTCTTCAAGCTCACCTTCCCAACAAATCAAATATGAAACTGTTATTACTTGTACTTGTGCTAAAAGTGACACTAACTTGAAGAAAAAGCCAAACTTGACAAAGGACAAGCAACCTTCCCAAAGTGGCATATTTGACAAGGAGAAGGTCAAGTATGCATGCAGTGCATACTCGGTCACAAGACCTCCTAATTTCAAATATGGCATTGGGTATTCTTATAGTGAAAAGCAAAACGCTAGAAGCCACAAGAATAACAAGGGTTACAATGGCTTTCTCAAGGGAAACTCTTCTCAAGTTAGAAAACTTAAAAATGTTGATAAATTTAACATTGTGAACACATATGAACAACAACTCCTATTTAGAACATTTGATGCTTCATATGTACTTATGAAAGGTAATCTTGGAAGAGTTTATGCCAAATATGTTGGGCCACGCCATGGGAACACCAAGTCTCATGTGTGGGTGCCCAAATCACTTGTGACTAACCTCAAAGGACCCAAGCAAGCTTGGGTACCAAAGACCAAGGCATGATTCGTTTTTTGTAGGTTTATTCATCTGGTGGAGCAAAGTGGGTGCTAGATAGTGGATGCACCATTCACATGACCGGAGAAAGAAGAATATTCATGGAATATGAAGAAAATGAACATCCAAGCGAAGGCATTTACTTTGGTGATAATAGTCAAGGAAAAGTACTTGGTACCGGTAAAATTGCAATTTCATCACAACATACTCTTTCTCATGTTTTACACGTTGACTCCTTGGATTATAACCTTTTGTTCATATCTCAATTATGTGACAAGAGTTATAATTGTTTATTCACTAATGAGGGTGTGACCGTCTCTAGAAGGAGTGATAACTCGGTTGCATTCAAGGGTGTGTTAAAGGGAAAACTTTATCTAGTTGACTTCAACAAAGGTAAAGCCGAACTTGACACATGCTTGATTGCAAAGACCAACATGGGTTGGCTGTGACATAGACTGCTAGCACATGTTGGTATGAGGAATCTTCAAAAACTCCTTAAAGACGATCACATCCGAGGTTTAAAGGATGTTGTTTTTGAGAAAGACAGGCCTTGTAGAGCGTGCCAAGCTGGGAAGCAAGTAGGAGCACCCCATCCCGCGAAGAATGCCATGACTACAACAAGACCGCTCGAGCACCTCCACATGGATCTATTCAGTCCAATTGCTTACATAAGCATCGGCGGTAATAAGTATGATTTAGTCATTGTCGATGATTTTTCATGCTTCGTGTGGGTTTTCTTTTTGCATGATAAGATAGAAACTCAAGGAACCCTCAAGAAGTTCATCAAGCATGCCCAAAATGAATTCTCATTAAAGATCAAGAACATACGAAGTGATAATGGGACATAATTCAAGAATACCCAAGTTGAGGAGTATCTAGACGAAGAAGGGATGAAGCGCGAATTTTCAGCACCATATTCTCCTCAACAAAATGGAGTAGCTGAAAGGAAGAACCGAACACTCATTGAGATGGCAAGGACAATGTTCGATGAATACAAGACTTCGAACAGGTTTTGGGCTGAAGCGGTTAACACCGCTTGTCACACCATAAACCGACTCTATCTTCATCGTCTACTCAAGAAAACCTCTTATGAACTACTCACGGGTGACAATCTGAATATTTCTTATTTTCTAGTTTTTGGTTCAAAATGCTATATTCTCAACAAGAAGCCGAGGGCTTCAAAGTTCACTTCAAAGTCCAATGAAGGTTTCTTACTTGGTTATGATTCGAACTCCTACGCTTACCGTGTCTTCAACAAAGCCTCTGGACTTGTTGAACTAGCACGTGTCGTAGTGTTCGATGAAACTAATGGCTCTAAAGTAGAGCAAGTTGATCAGTGTGTGACAGATTAAGAAGAAGCTCCATGTCAAGCATTGACAAGAATGGCGTTGGGTGATGTTCGACCACAAATGCCACCTCCAAATGCGAATGAAGAAGATGAACCACAAGTGGAGGAAAATGATCAAGGGGTAGCTCCCACACAAGATCACCATCAAGAAGATCAAGGTGATCAAAATATCAATGAGGGCAAATATCCAGGGGGAGAAGAAGATGATAATGAAGATTCAATACCACAAGTGCCACATCCAAGAGTACACCAAAGCATTCAAATAGATCACCCCGTCAACAATGTAATCGGTGACATCCAAAAGGGAGCAATAACTCGATCTTGCATAGCTAATTTTTGTGAACACTATTCTTTTGTATATTCTTTGGAACCATATAGGGTTGAAGATGCATTAAAAGATCCGGATTGGGTGATGGCGATGCAAGAATAATTGAACAACTTTAAAAGGAACGAAGTGTGGGAGGTTGTTGAGAGACCCAAGTCCAAAGTCGTCGGCACTAAATGGGTCTTCCACAACAAGCAAGACGAACATGGAGTGGTAACAAGGAACAAGGCACGACTTGTAGCCAAAGGGTACTCACAAGTCGAAGGTTTGAATTTCAACGAAACTTTTGCTCCCGTAGCTAGGCTTGAGTCGATTCGTATATTACTTGCATATGCTACTCACCATGATTTCAAGCTTTATCAAATGGACGTGAAAAGCGCCTTCCTCAATGGACCGATCAAGGAGGAGGTGTACGTGGAGCAACCACCCGGTTTTGAAGATCAAGAGTACCCCGACCATGTGTACAAGCTACGTAAGGCTCTTTATGGCCTCAAACAAGCTCCTAGAGTTGGTATGAGTGCCTTAGAGATTTTTGATTGAAAATGGCTTCAAGATCGGTAAATCTGATTACACTTTGTTTACTAAACACTTTGATGATGATCTCTTCGTTTGCCAAATCTATGTTGATGATATTATATTTGGTTCAACTAACAAATCTTTTTGTCAAGAATTTAGTAAGATTGTGACAGATAGATTCGAGATGTCTATGATGGGAGAGTTGAGATACTTTTTGGGATTCCAAGTGAAGCAACAAAAGGACGGGATGTTCATAAGTCAAACCAAGTACACTCAAGACATTCTCAAGAAGTTTGGAATGGACAAAGCAAAGCCCATAAAGACTCCCATGGCAACAAATGGACACTTGGATCTCAATGAAGATGGACCAAACATGGACCAAAAGGTATACCATTCTATGATTGGCTCTTTACTATATCTATGTGCATTTAGGCCAGACATTATATTGAGTGTATGTTTGTGTGCAAGGTTTCAAGCCAATCCTAAGGAATGTCATTTGATAGCCGTTAAAAGGATCTTGAGATATTTAGTTCATATACCCAACCTAGGTCTCTGGTATCCCAAAGGTTCAAAATTCAATCTCATTGGATACTTCGATGAAGTTTATGCCGGATGCAAGGTAGATAGAAAAAGTACCTCTGGTACTTGCCAATTCCTAGGTAGATCCCTAGTATCTTGGTCCTCCAAGAAACAAAATTTCATTGCCTTATCCACGGCCGAAGTGGAGTATGTTGCAGCAGGGAGTTGTTCTGCACAACTCTTTTGGATTCGACAAACTCTAAGAGATTACGGTTACAATATGAGCCGTATTCCACTCCTTTGTGATAATGAGAGTGCAATTAAAATTGCCCATAACCCTGTTGAGCACTCTAGAACCAAACACATAGACATCCAACATCACTTTTTGAGAGATCACTCAATGAAAGGAGACATAGCCATTTCCCATGTCAACACTGAAAAACAACTAGCCGATATCTTTACCAAGCCACTTGATGAAAAACGCTTTTGTGAGCTCCGAAATGACTAAATATCTTTGATGCTCGGAACGTGGCTTGAAAACTTGCATACTTGTATGCCATCTTCAAAATCATGTTGATTGTGTTGAAAAATCATCTCTCTCTATTTTCTCCAAAAAACTATGTTAATTACTTGATCTTGGTGAATTATGGTCATAGCTTGATTGTTGTATGTTTACTGATCATATTCATCAAGATTATTTGTGTGTTTTTGCCCTCTATTTTCTTTTTAAGCACCTTCAAATATATACAAAAGGTCTATATCTTTCTGTCCAGCTGACCACAGACTAGTCTGTGGTTACCCTGGACTAGTACGCACATTGCAGACTAGTCCGCTGAGTTTTTTGGTAGTCCGGACTAGTCCGGTCCGACCACAGACTAGTCTGATTTTTCGACTCCATAACCCTAGGGCCGGCGCAAACCTAATCTTCTTCCTCCTCACAACTTCTCTCACGTTCTCTCTCCTCACTCGAGTGCTCCCAAGGCGATTTCACAAAATCTCCATCAAATCTACTCAAGTTTCGGTGAAATTTAGTCTCCATTGCAAGGGGATCGAAGACCACGGACTAGTCTGCATCAACAACCTCCTCAATGCCTCAATCGAAGGATTTGGTAAATTCATCTCCAAACCTTAGAATCTTCGATTTTCTTTGTTCTTGCTCAAAAAGCTTAGCACTTCCGGCCAATACATACACTAGTGATGTATTCCATTTACCCTAGAACACTTTTGCATTGAGTAATCTAAAATTTCATCAAGTTAGGTTTTGAACAGCCGCATAACAGACTAGTCCATTCTCAGGGCGGACAAGTCCGGTACTCCGGACTAGTCCGGCCTTGAACAACGGACAAGTTCAGTATGCCCTGATCAAACCCTAAATTATATCAATTCAGTGCAATTCCTTGTCATCCTTGCTTATCCATATCCATTATATCTTCCTTGTCAAAATCATGTCAAAATCAAACGAATATATCTCCGACTTTGAGGCTGAGATGGATCAAGAAGTGTTGCCTCGCGTTTCGGAGTCCCGCTCCAACAAAATCCAAGAGCTTGCTGCCGAGCCTTCGCCCACCCCACCTAAGGTGTATCGAAAGGTTCCGGCCAAGAAACCAGATTCAAGAGCAAAAGATACGGCTGTCCCTAGCTCGGTGGCTCCACGCCAAAACAAGGTCAAAGGAAAGGAACTTGCTTCCAACCCAATTGGTCCCCTCAAGATGACAGCTCCAAGACAGGGAAATAGGGACCCCTCAGAGGAGTAGTTCAATGGCAAAGGAAGTGATGTAGCATGGAATCTAAGGAAGATTGATGCCTATAGCAGTGGCAAAAAGGCAGCTGACCCAAGATTTTGGAGTAACTTCCACTCAGACTACTACAACATCGTGTACCTCCAAATGAAGACTCCAGTGGTCCGCAACCAATGGTTCGACTGGAGTCACATTGAAAGAAAGAGATGTGATGCTTTTAATGAGGTGGTAGAGGCTGCAGAGAGGCATGGTTTGAAGGACTTGTTTTCTTTCAAATACAACTGGAATGATGAAATCATTGCTCAGTTCTATGTAACTTGTTATTTTGCCAGCGATGAAGACGAGAGAGTGACTTGGATGACACATGGATCCAAGTACACAATTACTTATGTTGAGTTTGTCAGGCTGCTGCACCTTGGGGATACCAGCAGCAATGAGATTGTGATTCACAATCTTGGTGTTTTGTAGAAGGACAAGATGGACTTTCTCTATGATAGTCGCCTCAAATACAATCCTCCCTCAACCAATAACATGAATCCCTTCTTTATGGTTCTCAACAGAGTGCTCCGGAAGACAATTGCTCCAAAAGATGGAGATGTCGGGAGTGTCCAAGGTTACTTGAGAACCTTGATGAAAGTGATTAGTAGGAGGAAGTTTGGTATCTTCGATGACATCTGGAATGACATGGTGAACATCTCCTGCACACCAAACCGCTCCTGTGGCTATGCACCATACTTGATGTTCATGATTGAAAAAGTCACAAGAATTGAGTTTGTGGATGTATGTCATACTCCTCTAAGGCCTCGGAAGCCTCCTAAAGCCTCTCTCCCAACTGCTCCCTCACCTGCCTCGAGTGAGGAACACCCTGAGAAAGCTCAAGAAGATACAAGGCCTTCCACTGGCGCTAGGGCCCCTCCATCTGGCAAAGGGTCTGCTAGTGGAATCATGAAGTACTTGGCAGCTATCTTTGGCTCTTGCCACAAAACTGAGGTGAAGGTTCATAAGATGAAAAAGACAAGAAAATAGCAAATGTGATACATGAAGGACAATGTCCAAGCCATTTGTCAAAAGCTGGAGATTGAGCCTATTGGGTCTCCAGTCATCTCAGAAGACTCTGCATCTGACTTCTTGGAGCTTCCACCTCTTTCACCTTTCGAGCTTGCTTACTTTGGCATTCAGGGCACGACGAGTGGTTCCTCTCCTCCTCCTCCTCAGCCTGATGACGAAGATGAAGAAAGGACCGACAGCGAGGAATGAGCCGCCGGCGACAAGTAGATCCCTCCTCTCCGTCTTTTTGGTGCCTTGATGCCAAAGGGGGAGAGGTTGAGGAGGAGTCTTAGGTTGTAGCTTTAGTTTGAGAGAGAGATCTCTATTTGTGTTTTTGTTGCGACTCTGTGATGCTTTTGGATTGTAAAACTTTAATGATGCACTCTCATGCTTTTGGACATGTGTTGTGAAATTATGACATTGTTATGCTTATGATCAATGGTTTATGTTTAAAACTGCTATGTATGTTTGAGATTCTTGATGATATTATGATTATGTCCACTATGATATTCACATCAAAATTATTGCTCACACACATAGTTTTGCATCCCACCATAAAGAGTGCACATATGTCTTATATCTACATTGCCTATTTTGCTCAAAGCTCATCTGTGCACACTTTATGAAAATCTGAATTTTTATCATATTTGTGTAAATCTCAATTGGTTGTCATCAATCACCAAAAAAAGGGAGATTGAAAGTGCATCTAGGCATCTCTTGTGGGTTTTGGTTGACTTATGACAAACAAATGAGATCCTAACAAAATTGTTGAGATGAGCGCAGGTTTTAAAGAAATTAGGAAGAAAGCGCCAAAAGGAAGGAGAATGAGGATCTAAAGCAAAAAGAGCTCAAGAGTTGGAAATATTAGATGCTTTTGTATGGAGTGTGTTGGAGAAATACACCCCAAGCGCTCAAGTGAACAAATAATTCAACTCACTGCACAATGCACAGGAAAATCGGACTAATCCGATATACACCGAACTAGTCTGATATCTCTAACTAAGATTGGACTGGTCCCCCCTAGTGCGGACTAGTCCTCAACACTTCACATTTGCACAACACCGGACAAGTCCGATATCCATCGGACTAGTCCAATAATCCTCTAACTAAAATCGGCAAGTCCTCCAAGTCTGGACTTGTCTTCAACCCTACAGTTTTTTACTACACCGGGCAAGTTCGATATCAACCAGACTAGTCCAAAAACCCTCTGACTAAAATTAGACAAGTCCCTCCAAGTGTGGATTTGTCCTCAATTCTACACAGTGTTCATCACATCGGATTAGTCCGATATCTACCGGACTAGTACGAAAAGTTTATGACTAAAAATGGACTAGTCCGCACCAGCAACGGACTAGTCCGGTATGCCTCAACACTTAGGGTTTTCCACATGTCGCACACCAGACTAGTCCGGAGTGCACCACGGACTAGTCTAGACATCGTAAACTCTAACGTTAACTTTTGGAAACCCTAGTATAAATAGAGGTGTACGACCATACATCAATCACTCTCGACCCCCTGCGCCGTCACACCTTCCAAGAGCCCAAAATACACATCTCTCCACACATTCTAACCCTAAAAGGATCAAATCTTTTAGGATTCACAATTGATCAAAGGAGAAACTTGTTCTACACATCTTGAGCTCTTGGGTTTGATCTCTAGAACACTCTTGTTGTTTATTATATATCTTTCGAGTGTGTTTGGTGGTGTTCATCATTGTAATTCTTGGGAAGCCCTCAACTTGTGAGAAGGCCCCTTGAACAAGTTGTTTGCCCCTTTGTGATTAGTGGAAGAGAATCGTCCTCCGTGGCGATTCGACAAGGGTAGGGTTGGTGAAGACCCGGTCCTCCATGGACTCGTCAACGTGGATGTAGGTTTCCTCTGTGGGAACCGAACCACGGGATAAAATCTTGTCTTGCACACTTTTGTTTCATCGTTCATCATATTCTAGGGTTTACATAATCTTGTGTAACTCACGTTTAAACATTGGAATTAAAGTTGATATTTGCCATACGTTGTTTCATTGTGCTAATACATCTAAGCTGCCAATTAATTTCCGCTGCATAGGGTACTAGGAATGAAATTATCGATTAATCACGATCTTTCTAGTCCACGCATACCAGACTAGTCTGCACTGTACCGAACTAGTCCGATCTCCCTGTATTTGATCAATCTATTAAGTGTTTCAGGGATTAACAAAGATTTAAAAAGCCTATTCACCCCCCTCTAGGCTACATTCAGCTGGAACTTCCGTCGGGGCTTCATTGATTTCCGGCGTTGATGCCGGAACCTCCGCGGCTGGCTCTAAAACACCCGAAGCTTGCTCGAGTACTTCTTCCACGTGGTTCGATGCTACCACAGGTTCTTCGGTCGCTGGTACTGGACTTGTCTCCACGACAGCCAGCGTTGGAGCTATCGTGTCATCCACCATAATCACTGGGGGGGGGGAGTTGGAGCTTAGGCAGGAGCTTCAGCTTGCATAGCCTCTGTTGCCGCAGGCGCCGGAGCTGCAACCTCCTTCCTCGATACTCTAGAAATAGAACATTGAGAATTCAAGATAAAGCAAGAAACAAAATCAAAACAAAAGTTGAAGGTTCGACCCTTACCTGGGGATGTTGCCACTCCAGTTGGCACGGGTCTTCTTTCTTGGGCGCTTGGAGCTAGAGCCCGCCGTTTTCGTTGTGTCAGACGCTCTAGGCCCCGAACCAAGTGTCGAAGCGGCCGCTGGTGCTGCTACCTCTAGTACCTCTGTCGTTGATGGATTTACTCCGAACTTGAAGCCCTCCGCTGGCACCGGGATGGGAGTCGACTTGCCGGACCCAGCACCCGATGTGGACACTGGGGCCGAAGGACCAGTCGGAGCTAGAGGCACAACCACCACAGACCTCAATTGAGGATGAGGGGTTGTTTCTCTCGGAGCATCCCCAACATGGATCCCATCACTTCTTGTCATCTTCCGCTTGTGACTCAGAGCTTCGAAAGGAGTCTTCCCCTTGCTTCGGCTTCAGTTTGATTTCTTGGGAGGTGAAGCTATAGGACCTTTGACTTTGCTACTGACATGCGCAGGTCCAGAGTCTTCATGGGAGCAAGGAGCTCCAGGGATCACAATCCCCGCTGGAGGAGTGCTCTGACGCTTATCCACAAGGCCCAGATCATTAAGGGCTGACATCTTTTTCTGCAGCTCCCTTCTCAACTCTGGAACCATATTCCGCGGCAGGAACTCCACCTGAGGTGTCAGATCAGGGCTAATGGCTCTGTGGTGCAATTTTTGGAAATGAATCTTCAAAGCCTTTTCATCCAAACTGGACCTGATATCAGTATCAATCCGGTATGGGTCCATCTCTCCACCAAATGCCCACGCAGGCCATTCCCTCGTCTTTAGTGGAGCCCACCAATTGGTCAAGAAGTTGGCGATGACCATTAGGGGAGTCACTCCTCCTTCAATGCACTCCCAGATCCTTATCAATATCAGGTTATACTCCTCCGACAGCTTCGAGGCTGCTTCACAGGCGTCGGTGTTGGTGTTGGGGAGGCTGTCAGGTAGTTCCAACATGTCATGACAATCCACCGTGATGACCACCCAATCATTCTTCCAGCTGTCCCACTTCCAAGAAGGGAACATATTCAAATACTTGAAGGGCTAGTTATTGCGCTTCATGAAGTAGTAGAAGCCAAGGAACTCATTGCTCTTCCCGGTTGCGTGGACCATGAAAAAGGTCTAAAACAGCTCGATGCAGGGCAGCACACCCACCCACATCTTGCAAAAGTGGACGAATGTTTCCACTAGCAAGAAGGAGTGGGGGCCGAGGTGGTGGAGTTGTAGGCTGTAGAAATTCAGCAGCATCAGCAGGAAGCTGGAGAACGGCGGGATAAGCCCCACCATGGCAAAACCGTGAAGTACACCATCTCGCCAGGGCTTTCCTTCTTGAAGGGAAGCTTCCCGAGGCGAATCAAGTTGTTGAAGGAGTCACTCGACCACCCCATGTAGGTGCGGCCCCTCGACAACTCTTCATTGCTCTTGGTCCGGCTGGGAGGAAGACCCAACTCCATCACCGCAAAGTGGAGCAGAAGTGGAAGAAAGGTTGCAAGGGCGTAGAGCTCTAAGCGCAAGATCAGATGAAAGCGTAAAGAGTTCTCTCCTCGTGTAGACTTACTCCCTTTAGTAATCCTCTGCATGCTTGGATGGAAACTACCTCCAGACCCAAATCTAAAATGATCTTGTCAATGAAAAGGGGGTTCGGGTCCACTTTGATAAAAAAATCGCACCAGGCAAAAGGTTATCATGATGGGAAGTTGGAAGCCCGAGGGCAGCAGCCTGACAGGGCTACAAATATTACGCTGGGAATTGATACAAATTTCATATTAGGAACCGGCGACCTTCAATTGCGTGAGATCCGCATGCCAGGGTCCCACTCACCATATCAAGAAGGGCCATGCGGCGACGACATAATTGTGTGTCTCCGTCCCAACTTTGAAGCCGCAACGGGGGAATCGATGATGGCCCCACCTCCAGTAGCATAATATCTACCTGAGGACCTCTCCTTGAGGTGGGCCCAGGGGCCACTATCGGTACCCTACGTACCGGGCACCCCCTGACATCGCAAGCAAAGTTGAGGAGTTTCTATGTCCAAGTGGCAGACATTCGAAGGGGATACAAATACCTCTTAACCGGACCTACCTCCTTTCTTAAGGTAGCTTCGGTAGAGCCACGTGTCTAGAAGAGCCGGACATGACTCTCTCGTTAGGATAGCTCTGGTGCTGCCACATGGCCTACAGAGCCAGACCTGCCTCCCTTCTCAGAGAAGCTCTGACACTGTCACGTGTCCAACGGCACCGGACCTATCCCCTGGTAGAGGGATGCTCTAGAGCTCCACGTGTCAACACTCGGACCTACGTCAGCAACAGGAGGACGACAGAATCTCCAACGACGTGGACATTCAAGGGCTATCAATTAGCCATTACAAGACCTGGTTAACGCATCATTAATGTTGTATTAATGACACACAATCAGGGGAATATTAAGACTGGTAATGCTGCTGTTAAGGCACGTTATCACACAATTAACCCATCATTACACTATAGATCTTGTACATGATAGTTAATATAGTCAGGGCCACTTGTCGGGTCGAGCTCCAACTGTAATGGTCAGTCCTTAACATATAAAAGGGTTGCACTACACGGTAGAAAGCAGACAATCTCAACTGATCACACATGCATACAAGCTCATACTCGCTCATACAATCAACACCCATCCTGTGGAGTAGGGTATTATGCTCAGGTGGCCCGAACCACGTAAAATCTCCTTTGTCACCATCTTGTGCTTGAATTCGCTTTGCGCCCCAACCGAATATGAACCTTTGCGGACTACGACTTAGTAGTACCGGAGGAAGTGTCCTAGTGCACACTTCGACAGTTATAAAACTCACATGTGTCACAAGATTATGTCTAAAACTGCCATGGTCATATATATTTTGCTCAAAGGTATTACCAACTATGTAATTGACTCAAGTCGCTAAGTATTGTTCAAATTAAGCTACATTTTCATTAGATCTAATGATTTAGTAATCATACCACTGCGGTCGGAGGTGTTGATGGTTGACTATGCCCCACAGCAAAGGGCAACAATGGGTGAACACCTAGATAAGGTTGCAATTCAGGGGCCAACATCGACATGAATCTCTGAGATTGTGGAGGATAGGCTTGACCACTCTCGGAACCCTGTGACAAATATGATTACTATTTCGTACTATAAGTCAAGTTAATAAGAAATGCAATTATACTTGTGAAAAGGAGGCAACATGTTATCCTTGCTGCATCGGACGAGGCATACCGAATTGCGATCCAAAGCCACGTTGAGGGAAGAACTACATAAAGTAATGATATTCAGTTAATAAATTTAACACATATATGGTAATGAGTATATAACAAATTAAGTAAAACAGAAGTTTCTCTACGACATCATGTTGAATTGAGATTGTTGTGGCATACTGTACTGAGTGTCGGTGTTACCTTGAGCCAAGAAAACATCAAGTAAATTATTTGTGAGACCTTAAGTAGAAACACTTTGTAAACAAATAAACTATTCAATTGTTAAGATTACATGTTACCTGTGTCATATACAAATATTGCATCTTTAGCACCTGCATCTGCGTCTGCAGCTGTTGGTGGTCCACCTTCTCCTGGTAGTGTCTCACTTGTTCTTTTAATTCCTTGTCTCTGCAACATGGGACTAACTTGAACTGGAGGTGGAAGACCATCGTCTCACATAATCCTCACGCTTCACATACCGTCGTCTAACCCAAGTCTAAAAAAACACAAATGTGATGACTAGACAATAATTAACATATAAACAATCATTATATTTACACGTACCATCCAAGCGGTACACCTCCCCTGGCTTCGGATGGGTGGCGCCGCACTTGAGCGGACGGCGGTCACCGGGCTCGGCACCCACACGGGTCGGCGTCAGCGGGGAGTCGATCGAGAGCGGCGCGAAGGAGCAGAGAGTCGGCCGGGAGTGGCACGAGGGAGCCGAATGGGGCGCGCAAGGGGGAGGCGACGTGAGCGGCTGAGGTGGTGGCGCGCGAGACAGCAAAAGAGAGAACGTGTTAGCTCAAATGGGAAAGGGTTGTTTTCATCTGGTCACAGGCAATTTATAGCCGTCGGTTCCATGAGTGCACTGACGCCTTTATTAAGGTTGTCGGATTAAGAACGGAAACCAACAATTCAAAGTATGGCCATCGGTCTGGTGTTGCACACTGACAGCTTTAAGTATCGGGTGACAAGATCTATTTTTCAGGCGTCCTAGGCCCGCACTAAGGCCGTCGGACTGGGCGAAAGAGCCGATTATAACTTTGCTCGTCGGTTTTCTTAGACCAATCGATGAGTTTGTTTTAGCTCGTCGGCTGCCTCAAGAGCACCGACGGCTCTAACGTTGTTAACATCGGCCTGCCCAAACCGACGACGTTAAGCAGTTTAAGATGGACAGCCCTGTTAGTTATAATCTTGACTTAGGCATGTCTATTTGTTAGGGGTGTGTTAGCAAATTAAAGCGTAAACAAGATCGAACACGAGACACGGATTTACGTGGAAAACCCTTGCGCGAAAAACCACGGGCGCCGACTGGTGATTTTCACACTATGATGAAAGTTTACAATAGGGATTACAATGAGGTTCTCTTCTCTCTTGCTCTCCCTCAACAGCCTACATGATGTATTTAGAGGGGTGGCTTACAAAAGGAAACAAATCCCTCAAAATAAGTACGACCGGTAACGTGGGAGGACTCCACCTCTCACATCCTCTAGGCATCCCCAGCGAGATCGGAATTTAGATTATATTCTAACCAACTCCACCTTGAGATAAATTCCATCTTGTAGCCAATGAAAGGATCATCAATCAACTCCCTTCAATAATAAATAACATTGCGCGCCAATAAGTCACAAGGACTCAAACTGTAATACCAACCAAGCTTGAGCATAGCTCAAACTTGTTAGTAGGAATTGGCTTTGTCATCATATCAACAGGATTATAATGAGTACTGATCTTGCACACTTTAATATCACCATGAGCCATAACATCGAATAAAGTGATACCTGACATCAATATGTTTCATTCTCTCATGAAACATTTGATCTTTGGTAAGGTAAATAGCACTCTGGCTATCAAAAAATATAGTAGCACAAGAATCATCTTTACAAAGCTCAGAATATAAACCTCTAAGTGAAATAGCTTCTTTACAAGCTTCAAAAATAGCCATATATTTGGCTTCTATAGTTGATAAAGCAACAATAGACTTCAAACAAACTTTCCAACTAACAGCACAACCACCAATGGTGAAAACAAAACCCGTGAGAGACCTCTGTTTGTCCACGTCACCAATATAATTTGAGTCAACATAACCAACAAGTCCATCTCTAGATTTTCCAAACTGCAAACAAGCATTAGAAGTACCACACACGTATCTCAAAATCCATTGAACTGCTTTCCAGTGTTCTCTACCAGGATTAGCCATGTATCTACTGATAACACTTAACGCATATTGCAAATCACGACGAGAGCAAACAATAGCATACATAAGAGATCCAACTGTGCTAGTATACGGAACTCTATACATGTACTCAGTATTATAATATGACTCAGGACATAAAGCTGAAGATAATCTGAAATGTGGAGCTAATGGACTACTCACTGGTTTAGCATCATTCATACTGAAATGATGAAGGACCATTTCAATATAACTTTGTTGACTAAGATATAACTTGTCAGCTTGTCTCTCTCTAATAATTTCCATGCCAAGAATTTTCTTTGCTACACCCAAATCCTTCATCTCAAATTCACTATTCAATTGAGCTTTTAATTTGGCTATTTTTGACTTATCTTTTGCAGCAATCAACATATCATCGACATACAGAAGTAAATAAATAGCTGAATTATCAACAACCTTCAAATAAACATAGCTATCATAAGATGACCGCTTAAAGTTTTGAGAGAGCATAAAGGAGTCAAACCTCTTATACCACTGTCTAGGAGATTGTTTCAAGTCATAAAGAGATTTTTTCAACTTACAGACAAGATGTTCTGAGTCTGGAACAATAAAGCCTTCAGGTTGATCCATATAAATGTCTTCATCTAACTCTCCATGTAAGAATGCAGTTTTAACATTGAGTTATTCCAACTCATAATCATGCATAACAACAATACTGAGTAAACTGCGAATAGAGCTATGCTTCACAACAGGAGAAAATACATCATTATAGTCAATACCTGCAATCTGACTATAACCTTTAGCAACCAATCTTGCTTTATACATAACAGTCTCATTAGGATAAATACGCTCTTTCTTCTTGAAAATCCACTTACAACGAACAAGTTTCTTCTCTTTAGGCAATGGTACTAAATCCCAAGTACCATTCTTTTCAAGTGACTCCATCTCATCTTGCATAGCAGCAACCTAATTATTGCAGTCTGAAGAAGTAATAGCCTCAGAATAATTAGAAGGTTTTGCGCTACCTTCAACATCTTCTGCACAACTAAAAGCATAAGCAACAACATTGCATTCCTCAATTAAACTCTTGAGTCGAATATGAGGTCTCCTAGACATTAACTGCAATAGAATGTTGTGGAGGCTGCACAACAGGAGAATGTGGGATAATAGATGAATCATCATCAATAAGTGCATCTGAGTCATCATTATCTGGTGTATGTGCTGAATCGATTAAATGCTCCACTTGCACACTAGAGGTCTGAGAACTCTGAACAAGAGCATTAGTATCCATAGTATTAGTAGTCATAGTAGATTCATTAAAGACAACACTTCTGCTAGTTATAAACTTTTTCGATCTAGGATCCCACAATCTATAACCTTTAACATCAGAACCATAACTAAGAAAAATGCACTTAATAGCTCTAGGCTCCAATTTTCCATTATCAACATGAGCATAAGCAGGACAACCAAAAATCCTCAACTCAGAATAATTAGCTAGAGAACCAGACCATACCTCAATTGGAGTCTTTTTATCAATGGCAATAGAGGGAGAATGATTAATAAGATAGCAAGCAGTGAAGCAGCCTCAGCCCAAAAACATCTATTAAGACCAGCATTAGACAACATGCAACAGGCCTTGGAGATGATAGTTCTGTTCATACGCTCAGTCACACCGTTTTGCCGAGGTGTGTGAGCAACAGTGCGATGTCTCACAATGCCATAAGACTTACAATAAGAATTAAATTCATTCGAACATAATTCCATCCCATTATCAGTACGAAGAACCTTCACATTTTTCTCAGTTTGATTCTCCACCAGTCTTTCACTCTTTAAATGCAGAAAATGCTTCTGATTTATGCTTTAAGAAGTAAGGCCATACCTTTCTCGAATAATCATCAATAATAGTCAATATAAAACGAGCACCTCCAATAGATGTAATACGAGACCCCATAAATCAGAATGCACATAATCAAGAATACCTTCAGTTGTATAAACTGAAGTGTTGAATTTTACCCTCTTGTGCTTGCCAAACACACAATGCTCACAGAAGTCCAATTTACTGATGTTGTGCCCATCAAGAAGATATCTCTTGCTCAAAATTGATAAACCAAGTTCACTCATATGACCAAGACGCATATGTCATAAACTTGTAGCATCAGAATCAGGTGACTTGGAAGAAACAACAACATTACAAATAATAGTAACGCCTTGTAGAATATATAGATTTGATTTTGACAAGTCACCTTTCATAACAACAAGAGAGCCTTTAGTTACCTTCATAACTCCACCTTCAGCAGAATACTTATAACCTTTGAGATCAAGAGTACTCAAAGAAATAAGATTTATCGTCACAGTTGGAACATGCCTCACATCTCTCAATGTCATGACAATACCATAAAACATCTTATTCTGAATGGATCCAATGCCTACAACCTTGTGAGGTGTGTTATCACCTATCAAAACAAAACCTCCACCCTGGAGAGATTCATAAGTGGAGAATTAATCTCTATTAATGCAAATATGAAACGTGCAGGCAGAATCAAGAACCCATTCATCATTAATTTTAGGCCCCCTTTGGTACAGCTCCACAAAGTTGATTCTTTGAATTCACTTCTGATTCTCTGGTGAAGTGATTATGTGGCTGAAAATAGTTCTCTATGATTTTCTAGAATAAACTCTTAGAATCAGAACAGTGAATCACTTCACAGAATCAGGAGAAGCTACTTTTATCAGCTTCTGGCCCCTTAGTTCAATTCAGGGAATCACTTCATAGAATCAGCCAAGAATCACTTCTTCTGAAAAACAATATTTGACACAACTTCTCTCATTCTGCCTGAGAATCAGCTTCGTGAAGTTCTGCCAAAGGGGGCCTTAGCACATCCAGCAAAAGCAACGAGAACATCACCATTAGAATTGCTATCAGAAGAGACAACAGAAGCACTACCATCATCACTGGATTTATTTGTAGACTTTTGAGCAGCCTTTCTCTTTTCTTTATTCTGCAGCTTGTAACATTTAGAGATATCATGATTATCACGCTTGCAATATCTGCAGAACTTATCTTTACCTTTGGATTTAGAGCAGTATTTCCGACCACTCGAATTTTTATTTGATTTCTTCTCTATTCTACCATGAACAAACAAGCCTTCTCAATCAGAACTGGCAGCAGAATCAGCAGACACAATCTATTTCATATTTTTTTAGCATGCAAAGCATCATAAACCTCTTGAACAGTAAGAGTATCATGATTGTATAATATAGTGTCTCTGAAATTTGAATAAGACGAGGCAAAGAACACAAGATCATAAGAGCTAAATCCTCATCATCATATTTTACCTCCACGGACGTTAGGTCCGAAATAATCTCCTTGAAGACTTGAACATGAGAGGACATTGAACCACCCTCTTGCAACTTGTGAGTAAACAATTTCATCTTCAAATGCATCTTGCTGGTAAGATCCTTGGACATGCAGATTGATTCCATCTTGAGCCATAAAGCATCATCAGTTTTCTGTTCCAAAATCTCTTACAAAGTATTATTAAATAAGTGAAGATGAATTTGTGAAAGAGTCTTACAGTCACGACACTTTTCATCATCTGTCCAATTCTCCTACTTTTCGGAGAATCCATCAAGCGTATCATCCAGATCGGTGTGCGCTAATATTTTCTGCATCTTGACTTGCCATAGAATGAACCGTGTATCACGGTCTAGCAGCGGAATATCATATTTGAGAGAAGCCATGTCGAAGAAAATTCAATAACAATTGATCTGCAAAATTTCAGATACACTTTTGTGTGAGAGCGGCAGAAGAAAAAGATCCAAAGCCAATAATCGGTGTAGATTGCTCGATGGAGCAGCAGCACGCTCCCGATCCTAGCGTGGAGCAATGGCGCAAGCCTCTTGGAAATTGTGCCCACGGTCAACTTGATTTGATTTTTCTTCACAGGAGCAGAGATAAGGGTCCTTGTACTTGTGCGCAGGATTGAATCACGGGCAGCACTTGATGAAGGTGTGCAGTCCCGTGCAGCAAGGACCGATCAGGTGCGCACAACGAAATGCGACCAGAAGACCAGCGGGGTGTAGGGAAATCGATAGTACGCTACTCTAGCAACTCTACCACGTCACCCAGGAAACATGCGAGTACAGAGGTCATGGATCATTACCACTAGACGCGCAGCGCAGCGGAACGTAGATGCGCGTCGGTGTAGGGGAAGTAGGCGATCTCGTTCGTCTCCTCCTCGTCCTCGTCACAGCAGCAGGTAGACAATCACGATCATCATAGCCGATCAGCGCGGCAGTAGCAGCAGCGCCTCCACGGAGTCCACACGTACAGAGAGGAACACCGTGCGCTGATGTGCTAGCACCGCGCGCGCGGCAAGGGTCTCGGCGTGAGGCCTTCGAGGGGTGGCGGCTAGGGCTGTCACGTGGTGGGTTGATTAGCCCCTAACCCTACCCCACATATTTATAGGCGTACTAATGGGCTTTTAGGTCGCAGGCTCATTAGTGCCCTAATTGCTTATGGATCAAATATCCAATAGGCCTCAACCCGAATTGTTATGATTGCCTCTTGGGCACATCACCAACAATCTCCCACTTGCACTAGAGACAATCATCTAGCCAAGATTTTTGATATTCCAACTCCTTAAGTGTGTGACCCGTTAGGTTCATGTGCAGTCGGTTGTGAATGGAAACCATTTCAAACCACAAGTCAGTAGAGGTACCTAGCAGGACATACTGACTCCCGAATGTACATAAAGATTATATTGGTCGAACCTAGATACATTCAACATGCTAATCTCTTTGCCTCACGATACCAGTCAAGCTCAAGGCGAGATGCGTGACATCCTTGTGATAGCTCGACCATTCACTCGATGAAATAGTGGATTCATTCTATGACTAACTTTTAGTCACTGTGATTAACCTTTTATCACCTTGGCATGACCATGCACTTTCAAATCCAACTATCTCGAGGGGCCCAGAGATATCTCTCCTGTTATTAAGGAGGGGCAAATCCCATCTTGATCCGCGCACATCCCATTCTATGTTTCATTATATACCCGGAGACTACTTTTATGACTACCCAGTTACGGAGTAGCGTTTGGTAGTCTCAAAGTACACAAGTACGCATAGTGAGAAACAATGGCGATCTCAAGTCTAAGGATCAAGCAGGTGTATCACTCAAGACCAACTGATGGCACATATGGAAATAACAATCCCAGCAGTGTCTTGGAGTGGGTCAAACCAACACCATGTTCACTAACATGTGTTCACATTATTAATTTGATATCTCTATATCTATGATCCGTGAAACGTGATCATCAATTAATACATGTGCTAGTCTGTATGCAATCATTATCTCATATAATGATAGACTAGGGATCATCTAGAGTAACATTACTTTTAACAAAGAGTTTCACGAACAAGTCACATACTTGATGATCAATATAAATAATGATTACTCATATAACAATTTATTTAATAGTACATAAACATAGCTGTGACACAAGTCTCCCACTACACACTATGATCACTGATGTAAGTATCTAATACCCATAGATCTTGTGTGTGCCTCATGCTTTGATTGTAGAAGAGGCTTTGTCAACGGATCTGCAACATTCAAATCCGTGTGCACCTTGCATATCTTCACATCACCTCGGTCGATGATCTCTCGAATGAGGTGATAGCGTCGTAGTATGTGTTTGGATCGTTTGTGTGATCTAGGCTCCTTTGCCTGTGCGATGGCTCCACTATTGTCACAGTAGAGATCCACAGGACTGTACGCGCTAGGAACAACACCCAACTCAGAAACAAATTTTCTGATCCAAACATCTTCCTTTGCAGCTTCAGAAGCTGCAATATACTCCGCCTCTGTGGTTGAATCTGCTACTGTATCTTGCTTGGAACTTTTCCAACTCACTGCCCCTCCATTGAGGCAGAATACAAATCCGGATTGCGATCTAGAATCATCCTTATCAGTTTGGAAGCTGGCATCGGTGTAACCTTTTACAACGAGCTCTTCTTCACCTCCAAACACTAAGAACACATCCTTACATCTTCTCAAGTACTTAAGGATGTTTTTGACAACGGTCCAATGAGCCTCACCATAATCTAATTGATACCTGCTTGTGATACTTAGAGCATAAGATACATCTGGGCGTGTACATAGCATGGCATACATGATGGATCCAATAGCTAAAGCATAAGGAATCGCTCTCATCCTCTTTTGCTCATCAGGTGTCGAAGGACACTGACTCTTGCTTAGAGTAATGCCATGTGACATTGGCAAGGAACCTTTTTTGGAATCTTGCGTATTGAACTGATTCAATATCTTGTCAATATATGTATCTTGGCTTAATCCAATTAGCCTTTTATATCTATCTCTATAGATCTTTATGACCAAAATATACGCTGCCTCTCCTAAATCCTTCATTGAGAAACTTTTTCTTAACGAGGATTTAACATCATCAAGCATTGGAATGTCATTTCCAATCAATAATATGTCATCCACATATAGGACCAGAATACATGTGCGCTCCCACTAAACTTCTTGTAAATACAAGGTTCTTCTACGTTCTTGATGAAACCAAACCCTTTGATTACTTCATCAAAACGTAGATTCCAACTCCGAGATGCTTTCTTCAACCCATAAATGGACTTATGAAGCTTGCATATTTTACTAGCATTTTTAGGATTGACAAAACCCTCAGGTTGTGTCATGTACACATCCTCAGTCAGACTTCCATTAAGAAAGATTGTTTTGACATCCATCTGCCATATTTCATAATCAAAATATGCAGCAATTGCTAGAAGAATTCGAACAGATTTAAACATTGCAACAGGTGAGAAAGTATCATCATAATCAACACCTTGAATTTGTTTGAAACCTTTCACCACCAATCGCGCTTTATAGATGTGAACATTTCCATCCATATCAGTCTTTTTCTTGAAAATCCATTTACAATCGATAGGTCTCACACCTTTGATTGGATCAACCAAGTTCCAAACTTGATTTTGATGCATGGATTCAATTTCGGATTCCATGGCTCCAAGCCACTTCTCAGAGTCGGGTCCCATCATTGCTTCAGTATAGGTCGTGGGTTCATTATTGTCCAACAATACCATGTCATGTTGCTCCGTGGTTAGAAGCGTTAACTTTTCAGTCGCGCGACGTACCCTCGTAGACCTTCGTGGGGCTGGTGTTTCATCAACTGGTTGCACAATATCTTGTACATCCTGTATAGAATCAGTGGATGCCGAAACATTTTCAGGTATTTCTTGAATTTTTCAAGATGCACCTTGCTCCCACTAACTCCTTTTGAGAGAAACTCTTTCTCCAAGAAGACACCATTACGAGCAGTAAACACTTTACCCTCTGTTTTATTATAAAAATAATATCCTTTGGTTTCCCTAGGATATCCCACAAAGAAGCATTTGTCTGATTTTGCAGTGAGTTTGTCTGACGTCAAACGTTTGACATAAACATCACATCCCCAAACTTTGAGGAAAGACAATCCGGGACGTTTCCCGGTCCACATCTCATATGGTGTCTTTTCAACAGACTTAGTTGGGACTCTATTTAGTGTAAACGCAGCAGTTTCAAGAGCATAACCCCAAAAGGATAGTGGAAGATCTGCTTGGCTCATCATTGACCTAACCATGTCCAAGAAGGTTCAGTTCCTCCGCTCGGACACCACATTCCATTGAGGCGTTCCAGGTGGAGTCAACTGTGGAACAATTCCACATTGTTTTAAATGATCATAAAATTCATGGCTCAAATATTCACCCCCACAATCAGATCGTAGAAGTTTAATTGTCTTGCCCAATTGATTTTGTACTTCATTCTGAAATTCTTTGAACTTTTCAAAGGATTCAGACTTGTGCCTCATTAGGTAGACATAACCATATCTACTAAAGTCATCGGTAAATGTGATGAAGTACTGAAAACCACCTCTGGAAATTGAACTCATTGGTCCACATACATCTGTATGTATAAGTCCCAATAAGTCAGTCACCTTCTCACTTTTACCAGTGAAGGGTGCTTTGGTCATCTTCCCAAGCAAACAAGATTCGCATGTGTCAAGTGATTCAAAATCAAATGAGCTTAGTAAACCATCTTTATGGAGTTTTTCAATGCGTTTCTCATTTATATGACCTAAGCGACAATGTCAAATAAAAGTGGGATTTAGATCATTACGTCGAGCCCTTTTGGTATTAATGTTACAAACAGTTTTATCCTCAAGATCAAGAACATTATCCATTCACCAATAGACATTGAGCGTAGAAAATATTATTGTAATAAATAGAACAACATTTGTTCTTTATTACAATCTCATAACCATCAACTTCTTCTAAACACGAAGAAGAGATAATGTTCTTGCTCAAAGTAGAAATGCAATAACAATTATTCAATTCCAAAACTAATCCTGAGGGTAATGACAAGTGGTAAGTTCCGACAGCTATGACCGCAACCTTTGCTCCATTGCCGACACGGACATCCAACTCGCCTTTTGTAAATCTTCTAGTCTCACTTAGACCCTACAACGATTTGCAAGTGTGAATCATCGATCCAGTATCAAATACTCATGATTCACTAGAAGATAATGCAATGTTAATTTCTATAACATTTATACCTGAAGTGGAAGTCTCACTTCCCTTCTTCTTCTTATCGTCCAAGTACTTCTTGCAGTTCCTAGACCAGTGCCCCTTACCATGACAGTGAAAGCATTCATCATCAGGAGAAGGGCCGGATTTGCCCTTTGGTTTAGACTTTGAGCTTGAAGGCTCATCAGGAACCTTTCCCTTGCCTTTGCCTTTAGAATGTGTCACACGCTTCCTCTTTTTATTCTCCTTTTGTACCATAATCACATGAGTGGCATTTTCTTAATGCTTTCTTCGGCTGTTTTAAGCATCCCGTGCAATTCAGCCAAAGTTTTCTCCATGCCATTCATTTGAAAATTCAATATGAATGGATCGTAGCTCGGTGGGAGCGACTGGAGAACAACGTCAATAGCCAGATCATCCTTGATTTCAGAACCAAGTTTGCCCAAAGTTTCAATGTAACCAATCATCTTGATTACATGAGGGCTGACCGGGCTACCCTCCGCCAACTTGCATGAGAACAAGGACTTTGAGATATTGTATCTCTCAGCCCTTGCCTGATTCACAAACATTCCATGCAGTCCCTCAATCATAAAATAAGCATCTGTATGCTCATACTATTTTTGCAGATCAAGGGACATAGTGGCGAGCATGAGGCCGCTTATATTAAGCGCATCATCGCAGTGCTTCATATAAGCTCTACGTGCTGCATTAGTTGCATCAGCTGGGAGGTCATCAGGGTAAGGCTGCAAAAGAACGTATTCGGTTTTCTCTTGCCTAAGAACGATTCTCAGGTTGCGGTACCAATCGATAAAGTTAGCTTCATTGAGCTTTTCCTTTTCAAGCACATATCACAAATTGAAACCGGAATTGTTACTAGCAGACATTATCTACAATAGAAAATAAATATGCAAGGTTTAGCACTATGTTATGTACCAATCTTCTATAATAGTTTAATAAAAGATATCACCACTATATGATCATCATCTTCCCTCTAACGACATATAGTGGTTCAAGATCTATATTCATTAATTCCTAGTGAGCTTTGGCTTCACTGCTAGGAAATTAGTGGCATAGGTAAACAAATTGTTAATCATATCTCTATACGACTCTTGTTTGTTGGGTGACATCCAATGCCCCGACTCCCAACTCTATGCCATAAAGCCCAAAACCGTTTTGATAGCTTTGTTGAGTAAACCAACACTATGCATGTGAATGTCCAACATTCACCCTATGAATTATGATAGATGATGGTACTTTGCTTTGGCAAACCTACCACACAATAATAAAAATATCATAGGTGCAACTATTGGTAAATGGCATCAAATGCTCAACTTTTGTGAGGGAAGTTCTTCTATCATGACAAAACATCGACCATATGAAAAGCATGAAAAGAATAGTAATAAGCATCACAGGCATATGATCATATCACATTGTGAATAGTATGGCCTTTAGAATCATAATGGTCTCCATCGCCATGGTTCCATCAAGATCTGAGCTGCCATGCCTCCCTTCTTGTGGTGATCTCCATCTCCACCATGCTTGAATACATCTCCATGCTAACAAAAGAAGCTAATACAACTAATAGCTACCAAATAAATTACATGAGAGATCAAGCATCACAGGTCGACATGCAGATCGTTATACAATTACGTGATAACCTCACCCGGTTGTGTTAAATTTGCAACACGCAGGCTGCACGAATTTACACACAGATCATCACATCACATTAAGGTCATACCATTCACATCATTCCCTGCAAAAACGAGTTAAGCGTAGAACAATTTCCAACGCGAAACTATATTATGTAATCGCTATAGCAGACAGCAAAACGGCGGTCCCGCTAGCCGGTTAGCGAGCGGGGGGTCGAGGGGGGAGCCGCCCCCCGCAGGTTTCAGGGCAGCGCCCTGAACACCAAACGGAATTACATAGATCGTATCTATGAAATCACTATGAAAATCTCATCGGATTGATCAAATCAACCCGAATCTGAGCCATTCAGAATGCCTCAATTTTTAATGTGATCGGTTATTCATGAGTAGATCGTGACTCATGACCGTGGTCTGTTGGCTCAATCTTGTTAGCTATGTACACGATTAGTCCCGATAGTAATTCCAGCCGGTAGGGATAGGTTGCGCACACAGCAGAGAAAGAGCACGAACTGACCCTTTAGTCATATACGATCACAATCTATTCTAACCAATTCCAAACCCCAAAAACCGTGCGATAAAATTCATCGTATGAATATGTCTGCAGTAGATCCCATCTACTAACAAGATCCAGACCATAAACTACGCAAGTCGGCTCTAATACCACTGTAGGGAAATCGGCGGTACGCTACTCTAGCAACTCTACCGCGTCACCCAGGAAACATGCAAGTACAGAGGTCATGGAACGTTACCACTAGACGCGCAGCGTAGCGGAACGTAGATACGCGTCGGTGTAGGGGAAGTAGACGATCTCGTTCGTCTCCTCCTCGTCCTCGTCACAGCAGCAGGTAGACGATCACGATCGTCATAACCGATCAGCGCAGCAGTAGCAGCAGCGTCTCTACGGAATCCACACGGTCGGAGAGGAACACAGCTGACACATTTGGTGCCGTAGACGGAGAAGGGTGTGTTTTGCCGGCAGCATGTTTTCCGGTCTTGAACTGTATCTATTGAATAATGATGTCTGACAGGCTTCGTGATGAAAGACTGCAGGGAACAAAAGTATGATCAGCAGAAAGGAACTTGACTTCATATACAGAATCAGATTGCACTTTTCATCGAATCCTGGAACGTTAAAGAAACCTGTCAAACTCACGAACACGGAAAGAGCGAAAATCATGAACACGTCGTCGTTTCATACTGATAGTGCCAAGAACATTATTTGAAAGGCAACTCTAAGTTTACTGAATGTTGATCCAAGCACCAAATAAGTTTGGATTAGAATAGTAGTGAACGATATATTACTAGATATACCATGCACAGAAAAATGGCAAGCACATAACAAACACAAAGATATAACAAAACGACCGGGCGTTTGATTTTGATGTGCAAGTGAACGGATCGATCGGAGAAAACCAGTCGGATGGTATTCCACGTTTGGATGGGCTTAATCACGGCCCAAATAATAACCCACAAGAATGACGAGCCCACCTGATGTTGTCCGCACCACCAGCTACCTATCGTCGTTGGCAGAACGATAGCACTTCAAGAAGCGGTACTATAGGAGCTCATCTCGTTCAAATGATTCAAAAGGGATTTTATTTTTTAATTTTTTCCAGATCATGATATCAGTCTACTACTCCCTATATTATAAAATTATTGTCGTTGGAACAACAATTTTATTTCAGTTTGAACTAGATTTGTTATCATAACGGCATTAATTTGTTATCCTAATAAAGTTATTGCTTCCTTATTTGCATCACGTGTGGCAAAAGAGATATACCTTTTGGTATTCTTGTTTCTGGATATGTATTGTAACAAAGTACAGGACCTCTTGAATCTTGCTGAGGATATCTCAGCCCATTATTCTATGTGTGGACCATCTACTGTTCCATTTGTAGAGTTTATCTAGCCAGCAACCCACGAGAATATATTCCAAGACAAGTCTCAACACAATGCTACATCCTGGCCCAATGACACGTCAAAATTGGTCCTGACTGGAGCTGCACAGACACTTGTACAGACAGAATATAATTTGATTGCGCCAACAGCTTTCTGCCTACTGTCGTTGTATTTCCGAGAGGATCAGAATTAGCTGATGAGGTTATGTTTGGAAACACAGTATTTTTGGAGTTTTAGAGCAAAACTTTGGTATTTGAGTTTACTATAGTGTTTTTTACAGAATAGTGTTTTTTACAGAATAGTGTTTGTCAACCAACTAAAATACTGTATTTAAAATCACAGTTTTGTCTATACTACGGTATTTTTGGCGTATAGAAACTTCGGTCCGAACCAAAGTTTTTCTCTGTATGCTTGCTCTTGATGCTTGCTACTTTGCTCTCAAATAGTTCTATAAATTGTAAAACCGTGGTTACAAAACTGTAGTATTGAAATACTTTGATATTGTTATGTCATCTTAAAAACTGTGGTTTACCAAAATTTTGATAATGAAATATACTGTGTTTCCAAACACAAGTAGCTTTAGCGGAGCCGGCCCATCCCAGTGTCGTCCACTACGCTGCGGTCTGCGGTTTGAAGGACACCGCCCACACTACCGCAGGTCAGGACCCTATCATCGCTTTACAGCGCTCGTGGGTTCCAATAGTAGCTGATCAATCACCCTCATCAAACTGGTATCAGTCCATGGAACAGTTTGGTTTAATGCTTACATTCCATGTGAAACGCTCTCCTCTGTCCTTGCAGCAAGTTAAGTTTCTGTTACTGAATAGTTCCGGTTAAGTACTGAAGCCAGGTTATGGTTTAGCACTCACATCCTTGGCTCCATGTAGTTTTGAACAGCGCCCCAGCGGCCGGCAGCATCTTCGCCAGCATTGCACATGCACGAATGGGCACCATGGACGCCATGCAAAATTTGGTGGAAAAGCTCTCGCATGACACTGGATCCTGGGTCACCCACTCACCCTGCAGCTGCAGGACCCTCTCCTGCTGCCACTAAACATGCTGATGGTTTTAGCCGAGGCTGCTGCCCCACTCAGCTGAATGGGGCGGTCCGCCTATGTGCAATCCTGAGCCCTGAACGTCACCGGACGGCCTCGCCATCTTGTCTCTCTGCCTCTAACGGCTTCAGCAAGAAGAAAGCTTGTTCATCGTCGGTTTCATACGTCGTGTCAATCTGTGGTAACAGGCCTTGATAAACATTTTGTTCAGCAAGGTTGACACTTTTTTTTTCTGATTAATCCGGTTTCTTTCTGCATATGCACCAAAGCACAGTTACTCCAAATTAAAAGACATGTGTTTTAAATTCAGCGGTGGCTAGCTCTTAGTAAAGTTTCGGATTATCTTCCTATACTGCTGTCATCTATATTGTCAGTTTGACAATCAAGAGTGTGGACAGATGATGCAGGTGCATAGGGAATACTATGTATATCACCAGTGTCTGTCCCAGTCAATAGCTTGGTTCAGGCTCTTATCAACACTTTGCCTTTTGTTTCATTCCTTTGTCTGTTTGAGAAGAGAATCCCAAGTTTTAAACTGTACACTGGATTTACATCTAAATTCTCACATACGTATAATCTTATCGTTATTTCACTTTTCACGCATTTACTGCCTTTTCACAACTCGACAGGGGGAACAACCGTGTGAGCAGGACATATAGTACCATATTTTAGCTTTAGTAGTACCATGTCGTTTGCGAGTGTAGCATTCATAGATTTTGCATTAAAAAAAACGGGTAGGCTATTTAGCAAGCGCCTGAAACGCCGTCACACATTAAAAAAGCGTTTTCGCAGGCGCTACAAATTTTTTTTACAGGCGGTCCGTAAAAAAATACGTTTGTACTACAAAATATTTTAAAAACCGTCTGCGATATGTGAATATCGCTGGTGGTTCGTAACTGAAAACCGTCTGTGAAAAAATATATATTATCATAGGCGGTTGATGATACAAACCGTTTGTGATAATATATATTATTACAGGCGGTTTTTAAAAGCTACCGCTTGTGAAAATACAATTCTCAATTCGCCCTTCCAGTTCTCCACCAATCATAACTCTTTACTCACATCTGTTGGTCTAGCTCTTCTATTAATAATCTGTCTACCTCCCCACCAACACTACTTCCATCAGAGCTGTGCTCTCTCCCCTCCAAGCCAGCAAAGCCCAAGCAACCATGGGGCTCTCACATGACGTCAGTGATTCTTATGCTTTTCATCCACTCCACGTTCTCCTCCCGCTACATCCGCGCTTCTCTTCTCAGGTATGTCACTTCACGTTGCCGTTTTTCTTCCCGACATGCAGCTCGCCGCTTTTCTGCTCTAGATCTCTCTACTCATTGATGTAGTCGCTTTGTACGTTGTTGCAGGTCTGTTAGCTGCACGGAGCTGGAGAAGACGACCGCGGAAACGGAAGCCACGACCACGGTCGCGTCCGCAACTATGACATTGAGGGCCACAATTTCGGTGGCCAGATCCTTCCAGCGTCCACGCCGGTTGGAGCATCGCGTACGGGGTGTTCAACTCTCCGTAGACTCCCGCGGGATCGGTCTGCAAGCGGCGCGGAGATGGATGATGCCGACTGTGGAGGGCTGGGACTGGTCGATGACTAGGTGTTTTTGCAACGATTCCTGCTATGTAATTTTTGATGTGTATTTGAGCAAGTGATGCGCACTTGCAATGTGATTTTGCCTAAATCTTATCGATTTAAGTACTTTTAGTATTTCAGATTTGCAAATCTAACTATTTTAGAAAGGGACTAATTCATTTGATTCATTGCCTCCTAATGTTGGCCACCAAAAAATGCACAAAATCCGTCGGCTGTGATGTCCGCCCTACAATTTTTGAGAGTGTAAAAGCCGTCTGTGGTAATACATTATCACAGGCGGTTGGTGGTAAAAAACCACCTGTGATAATATATTTTCACAGGCGGTTGGTGGTAAAAAACCGTATGTGGTAATATATTTTCACAGGCGGTTGGTGGTAAAAAACCGCCTGTGATAATACATTTTCACAGGCGGTTTTTGTAACCGTTTTTGATAATAGGCTATTTTTACAGGCTCTTGCTTACAGACGGTTTTCAAATCCGCCTGTAATAATATGTTTAAGACTGAGAAATACTTTTTCTTGTAGTGTCAGTTTTCAGGCGACGAGTGCAGCGGGAACATCTGCGAGGGGAGGAAACAATTTTTTTGTGGTAGGATCGCACGGCCTCGCGTGTGCGATCCTGTGTAAGGATCGAATGCCCAAGAGGGGGGGTGAATTGGGCTTTTTTTCAAAAATTAAATCAATAACACTTAATTACTAAAAGTCCAATTCCCTATGCAAACAACCTATGCATTCAAGTGAATAGTAACTTTACGGTATATGAAATGCATAAGTGTAAGGGGAGAGGAAAAAAAGCGCAAACTCCCGAGGAGACACGAAGACACGGAGATTTATCCCGTGGTTCGGTAAGATCATCAAGATCTTCCTACGTCCAAGTTGTGGCACCTACCAAAGGGTATAGCCACTCCCAAGTCACCGAGACCAGGGATCTTCACTATACTTCTCTGTTCGCCAACCTCGGCAAGGTGGAGCTCAAGCCTTGTACAAGTTGGATCCTTCGGGCTTCCACAACTGTCTTGGCAAGCTCCGGAAGATTCTCTCCAATACAATCACCAAGGGACACTCCCTTACAGCTCTCACTACACTAGAGACTCCAATCACCAAGAATGGAGGCACACAAGCACTATCTCTAGTAAGTTCTAGCCTATCTCTTGGTGTACAAGTGGTGAAAATGATATGGAAGTGGTAGCTCAATGCCTTGAATGCTTGAGAATGTGTAGAGTAGCTCTGGTTGTCAAGACTTGTCGGATAGACTGGTTGAAGGGGTATAAATAGCCAGCCTCCACGAAATAGCCGTTGGAAAAGTAGGCTGACATCACTGTTCTGCGAACACTGGATGATCCGATGTTCTCCCTTCAGTTATCATCGGTCGACTCCAAATTAGCTGATATCACTGTGTCAGATATGACTGTTGTTAGACCGATGTTACACTTGTCTCATCATCGGATGATCCGGTGGCACTTTATCCAGATTTGGTTGAGAATTGATGCTTATTGGAGTGATTGATCGATGTGATTATTAGTTGTACATCGGATGGTCCGGTTTTACACTTGGTCCAAGGAGATTGCTTACTGTACTGATGGACCGATGTAACATACCCTTCATCATCGGATGATCCGGTGAGTACTTAGTTCTGAGGTCTTCTTCTTCTGCTAAACCAACTCAACTGATGTGTTGTTTTCTGGAAACATTGGTTGATCCGGTGAGTTGATTTTGTTTGCTTCGAGTTGTTCTAAGTGATTCTTTTGGTATTTGCTAGATTGACCTCTTAGACATTGGTTAGAAATATTCTTCTGATGATTATCAAGCATTGAGTGCTGTCAATTTTGGTTGAATAATTTTGACATGTGAGCTTTTACTTCTAATCTTCATAAACATCGATTGATCTCATAGAATGATTGTTTAGGGGTCTCCAATTATATTCAATGAGCAGTAGATGATACTCATATAAATTTCATTTGATTGTGATGAGTGATATGGGAGACCTTGCATCCACAAATTCATTAGTAAAATCCAATGGTTGTCATTAATCACCGAAACCATACCTCATGGGGCCTAGATGCTTTCAATCTCCCCCTTTTTGGTGATTGATGACAACACAACAAGTAAAGCATGATAGTAATGAATTTGAGAATACGATACTCAAAAGGATATGCAATAAGTACAAAAATTTAGCACACTTAAACTTGAAGGCTCAAGAAACGATCAATAACTCGAAAGCTCAACGATCAATAACTCAAGAGAATTAAGTGGCACACGAATACTCAATAAATAGCAAAAGAGTAGCAAATCTCCAAATTACAAAAGGACTCCCAAAAAGATAGACTCCCGCTACAACTAGAACTCCCCCTGAGACTAAGCTAACCCTCCCCCTGACTCTTCTCCCCCTTTGGCATCGAGCCACCAAAAAGGAACCCGAGTGCCTAAGGATCCTAAGCGCTCGGGGCGATGACGAACTGGTCACCATTGGGGGTGCTGTCGTCGGAGCTGTTGCCTGCTGCTACCGAAGATGGAGTAGAGGTGGCGGGTGCTGCGGGAGCTGCTGTTGGTGCCTGTTGAGTCTGAACTGCTGGCAACGGGGCACTGACAACGGATGCTGGCGTCTCCTGGAAAAGCATCATAGCCGGCAGGGGAGAGTGGATAGGAGCGCTTAGAGCTAGCAGAGGGGACAAACTGATCGTTGGGACTGGCGTAGTCGGCACTGGTGCTGAAGCTGGTGCCAGGACAGGCGGACCTGGAGCAAGGCCTGGAAGCTGCAACGGGAGGGCAATCCCAGTCTGAGTGTAGAGGTTGGTGATCAACCCCGGGATGCCCATCATCGCGTGCTGCGTCTGCTGCTGCTGGTTGAGAGAACGCTGGTGCATCTGATCAATCAGTCCAGTCAGCCTGTCAGTGTCCTCTCGCCTCTCGCGGGCAATCTGTCGCTACATCTCCTGCTGCTGCTGCTGGAGCTCCAAGAGACGCGCAACCTGCTCAGCTCGGGCATGCTCAGCTGCAAGCCGGTCCAGGCACTGTTGCTCAACCATCTGCTGAAGTAGGGAGGTAAGCTCAGATGGTTGAGAAACCTGTGCCTCGGACACCGGAGGTGGAGTAGGAGGTGGCACAGTCGAGCCTCCAGCCTCCGCGTCGTGCTGCCTGGGTGAGGGAGGAGGTGGGAAGTACTCCTCGACACTGTCGCTGGTGTCACTCTCGGACCAAATATGCTGTAGATCCTCACCCTGAGCCTCTGCCTGTGCTAGTCTCTCGTCTTCCTTCTCCAGGTCTGACTAGTCTTCCTCTGAGAGACGGGCATGGACCTGGCGCTCAACTGGACGGCCAAGGCGGCGGTCTCCAGGAGCTGGAGCACGGTAGTGGCCGAACCGTGTGACGCTCTCGTCGGTGAGACTGTCACGCCTGGCGGACCCCTCTGGAGCTACCATGTAGAGCAAGTAACTGATCCAGTGAGCAAACACAAGCTGCCTCATCATCCCAACTCCATCAGTGATTACATCCTCTATCTCACAAATGAGAATGTCCACAATATCGAACTCCATCCCGTTCATGACATAGAACAGGAGAGTCTGCTGCAAGCTGGTGAACCCCTCAAGGTATCCGGACCTCGGCAAAAGTGTGTGGCGCAAGGCAAGGTGCACTGTGCGCGCAGCTGGAGTGAGTAGTGTCGGTACCCTCGACTGGTTTGGAGAGAAAGGTTGAGCGAACAGTGAGCGTATCTCCTCAAGTGGTGGTGCCACACGTCCAGTGAGCGGCCTCCTCGGTGGGTCAGCCTGTCCATACACTCTCTCTTGAAGGCATGTGTCGTGAAGATCCACACCTAGCAGCTGTCTCAAAGTCTGCCTGGTCAGGTGGTGATGCTGGCCCATGAACATGAAATCAATGGATCTGCGACCCTTAGAGACGTAAAGTGTGGCGTACAACACTCGGACCCAGTCCTCCACGTAGGCACTCCTCTCGTAAGACATCAGCTCCACTAGCCCTCTATACCTCGCAAAGTAAGGGCGTATCTCCGTCTCGGCTGCAAGTGTAAGCTGATACCAATCCAGGAAATTGTGCTGGAAGAGCTTATGGCCCCGACGTCTGTAAGTCTCGTACAGCGACGCCTGTTTCAGGGTCCAAAAGCGGCTGTCCACAAGTGCCTCTCTGGGCTGCGGGAACCACTCCTCAAGCAGAACACTCTATTTGAGCTTCCTGAGCTGCTTGGCCTTCATCTTCCTGTAATCGGTCAGGCGGACACCCTCAGCGACATGGATGTTGGTGTCCATCTCATAGACGGCTCTCTGGGCTGCCCTGTCCTCTCGAAGGTCAGCTGCTGACGGTCTCGGTCTCAGAGCTGCAACTGGATTACCTCCACGGGTCCTGGCTGAGCGCCGGCGAACAAGCGGCACTTCGGGCTCCTCTTCTTCCTCTGACTCCTCTGGCACGGGAGGCTGCCTCTGTCGGGCCTCGCGGATCCTCAAAGATCCTCCTCGGCCTCGCTCTTGCTCCTCAGCAGCGCGAGCGGCCATCAAAGCTTTCTTCGCCTCCTTCGACAACTTCTGCTTTTTAGCGATCGGCTCCTCAATAGCCTTGCCCTTTCCCTTCTTGTCACGGCCCATGACGACGATGGAGGTGAGCACGTGGGACAACGAGCTCTGGCGCATGAGACGGCGATGCAAAGGTCGCCGCGGCCGGGGAACCCTAGCGGTGAAGCGACAGCGACCGTAGGGGGGGCACCATGGTGGCGCACAGTGTGGCGGTGCGGCGCCTAGGACGGTGTGGGGCGGCGGCAGTGGTGCGGCAGTGGTGTGGCATGGGAGGCGGCGGCGGTGCTGCTTGGGGAGGCGGCGACGCTGCTTGGGGAGGCGGCGGCGTTGCGTGGGAAGGCGGCGGCGCTGAGCGGCGGTGACCGGAGGGTGGCGGCGGCCGGAGGCGCGGAGCGGCGGCGACGGAGGTGAGGCGTCGGGCTCTGAGCAGCGGAGTTGGGATAGAGAAAAGGGAGTGAAGGCACGCTCTAAAAAGGTGGGGCCCGAACCCTAGCTCAAATTTTAACACCGGATGAACCGACGTCAGATGATAGGAGCATCAGTCAAATGGTACAGTAAGGGTATTCCAAAAGGTACCATTGAGACCGGATGATCTGACGTGAAAATGATTTGCATCAGTTGAATTTGGCACAACTCCAGAAATGTGAACATCGGATGCACCAATGTTTCTCAGAATGAACTCGTCATTTGATTTGGCTTTCTGACTGAGTTGACCCTTGGCACTTGAACACATACTGATCCGATGAGCTTCTGGCCTAATCATCGGATAATTCGATGACTACCAAACAGCAACATCCCATATATGTTCTTTGATTCAAACAAACAAACACAGAGAAACACATGTCTTAGGACTTTTTGGGCAACCCCTTACCCCTCAAAAAGACTAGTTGCCAATAACTTGGCTAAGCCCTAAAGCAAATAGAACACCGAAGAAAATAAGGAAGAAACATCCAAATAAAATGTAAGGCCCATGCTTTGTGAGCTAGAGGATGAAGACTTCTATCTCTTTAAAGCATGTTCCTTTAAGCATTAACGCACCTAAAATTTTGTTCTTTCCACATCATATGAGTTGAGATATTGCATTTCAAACAACTCTCTTTCTCATGAAGTTGGTTCCCCTTTTGTGACAATCTACCGTATGCAACGCCAAACAATTTATAATGCAAGAAATTAAACGTGAGTGCAAGTCTATATGCCAGACAACATGCAGGACATAAATTAAATCTATCTTGACAAATTTGAACCTTTCAAAGGCTTCTTCAGGGAGAGCCACTCTCCAAGCCTTGGGGAAACCCAAAGGAACCTCCATCCCAAGTTAACCCTTGCTTACCCCTATCCTTTGAAAGTTAGACAAGACCTATATGAGATGCATTCTTACATGATCATGGCAACTTACATGACGTTTGATGCATCTAGCACATTTAATTCAATTCTCAGTCTAGAAAAAGTTTTCTCATCAAGTGGCTTAGTGAAGATATCTGCCAATTGTTCTTCGGACCTAACACCTCGCAAGGAGATGTCTCCCTTAGCTTCATGGTCCCTCAAGAAATGATGGTGAATATCAATGTGCTTAGTGTGGGAGTGTTGAACGGGGTTCTTAGCAATCTTAACCGCACTTTCATTGTCACAAAGGAGAGGCACACAACCAAGTTTAATAAAAAAAGTCCAAAAGGGTTTGCTTCATATAAAGAATTTGGGCACAACATGCACCGGCCGCTATGTATTCCGCTTCCGTAGTGGACAAGGCAACATAATTTTTCTTTTTGCTAGACCAAGATACTAGGGAACGCCCAAGCAAGTGGCACCCACCGGAGGTACTCTTGCGACCCACACGGCATCCGGCAATGTCCGAATCCGAGTAACCCAAGAGATGGAATTTTGCACCTTTAGGGTACCACAGGCCTACACTAGGGGTATGCTTGAGATATCGAAGTATCCTAAAGACCGCCTTCCTATGCGATTCTTTAGGTGTCGCTTGAAAGCGGGCACACAAGCACACACTAAACATGATATCAGGCCTAGATGCGGTAAGATAAAGCAATGAGCCAATCATAGAACGGTAATTAGATTGGTCAATAGGTTTACCGTCCTTATCCGCGTTGAGATGACAATTTGTTGCCATTGGAGTGCTTCTTGAGCTACAATCTCCCACCTCAAATTTTTTTAAGAGGTCCTTGGTATACTTTTCTTGATAGATGAAGGTTCCCTCTCAAAGTTGCTTGATTTGAAATCTAAGGAAGAAGTTAAGCTCTCCAATCATCGACATCTCGAATTCCCTAGACATCATTTTGCCAAACTCATGGCTAAGAGCTTCGTTAGTTGAGCCAATAATATCATTGACATAAATTTGACAAATAAAGAGTTCTCTGTCGATGTGTAGATGTTGGAACTTGAAGCTCCCCCTTGATCATGGCTCTCCTCAACTTTAGGCTTGTCTCAACAACATCATTCTTGCTAAAGGTGCACATTAGCCCAAGATCACAAAATTTGTTCAATAGAAAGCAAATTGAAACTAAGTGACTTAACATAAAAAACATTGGAAATAGATAGATCATTTGAAATTGCAATCTTACCTAAACCAATTACCTTCCCCTTAGAGTTATCACCAAAGGTGACTTTTTCATGATTGTCGGGGTTTTCTATGGTGGTGAACATACCATCATTGCCGGTCATATGTTGAGTGCACCCGCTATCGAGTACCCAATGTTTTCCACCGGCTTTGTAGTTCACCTACACACATGAATTCAATTTTTGATTTTTGGCACCCAAGCCAACTTAGGTCCTTGTATGTGTGATACAAGTGTTTTTGGGACCCAAAGTTGCTTGGGGAGCTTCCCCTTCATGCCCTTTATGTCCTTGCCAATGAACCTTGCCTTCACCTTGCCATCTACTTTACTCAAGAGATAATAATGATCATTGAAAGTAGACTTGTAGTTAGTAGGCAATTTTGGAGAAGGCCAGTTAGGAAGAGGACACTCCCTTGTATGGTGACCGGTGACCTCACAATGTTGGCAATAGGAACCAACTTCATTGATGAAGCTTGTTCTAAGCTCCAGTGAGGGCACCTTTCCTTCGTTAGGCACCGGGAAGGATCCAAGTCCTGTCTTGTTGAAGCCTTTGCTTGTTGGAAGAGGATTTCCTTGTGCTTGACTTCTCCTTTAGATAGTCTTGCCACACTAATGCGGAGACTTTCAATTTCTTCCAACAAGTCCTTCTCCCTAGCATTCTCCTTCAAAGGCAAAGACTTGTGCAAGACATTAGTGGCATGAGAAGTAATAGATACCTTATCATTAAGGGTTTTTTTCTTTATATTTTTCAATTCTTGATCAAGAACTTCATAAGCAAGATTAAGTACTTGATGCTCTTGGATTAACTCATTGTGCTTTCCCAAGAGTGCTTGGTGGGCTAGGTCAAGTTCATGATGATCTAGCTTGATTTGAGCCTTATCCTCGTCAACTTGCTTGACATGAGATTTGAGCGTGTCATGCTCCTTAAGTATGCTTTCATACTTGTCAAGAAAATCAAGGTTAGCACTCTCAAGCTTAGCACGAGTTTCTTCAAGAGCCTTGACCTTACTCTTTTCCCTCTTAATGATGGTGTGGTATTCATTTATCAATGAAGTTAAATCATCGGGGGAAAGCTCATCATCGCTAGAATCATCACATACCTTGGTGTTACCTTTAGCCATGAGGCACATGGGAGGTGGATGAAGATATGAATCATCATTGTCAGCAATGGCAAGGACGGCCAAGCTTTCTTCTTCTGCTTCACTCTCTTCATCACTAGATTCTTCTTCGGTGATCCATTAATTTGCCTCACACATGAACACCTTTTGTGGACCTTTTCTCTTCATTGGGAAGAGTTTTGCCTTTTTGCCTTTGTCATGCTTCTTCTTCCCAAAAATCTTGGTTTGGGCTTGTCCTCTTCATCATCCTCACTATCTTCAAGCTTGCGATGCTTGCTCTTGTGGTTCTCTCTTCTTTTATTCGGTTTTGGACAATCATAGGAGATGTGGCATTGATCACCACAATTATAGCAAGTCTTGTTGTCATCTCTCTTTGGTAGAAATGCTTTTTTTTGGGATCAAATGTGTATCCCTTCTTGGCAATCTTGGAGTTCAAGTGAGAGAACTTTCTCATCATTGATGCAAGCTCATCATCGTCATCTTCACTTGATGCTTGCTCTTCTTCACTTGGTCTAGGCTCAACCACTTTCTTTTTGTTGAGATTTGTTCTCTTGACAGAAGCCTTTAGAGCAATTGTGGTTCAATATGATTCCTCCATCATCCCAAGCACACTCATCTCATGAGCGTGAATCTCTCCAATAAGTTCTGAAACTTCAATGTGGTCAAGAGATTCTTTTTGAAGCATGGAGTTGATGATGTTGTACTTTGGCTTGGGAAGGAGCATAAGAATCTTGCGGTTGATGAGTCCCTTGCCAAGAGAAGCAATGTCAAGGACATTAATTTCCTCAATAAGCACATTCAAGCGAGAAAACATTTCATTAACATTTTCATGAGGTAGCATTTTGAACTCATCATATTTGGCTTTAAGCATATGATATTTTAGTTCTTTGACACGAGAAGAACCCTCATGAATTTCAATCAAGCAAGCCCAAATTTCACAAGCTTTCTCTTTGCTAGCAATCCTAGCAAATGCATCTTGAATAATGCATTCATAAATTGCATTTCTAGCTCTAGCATCCCACTTGATTTGATCACCAACATAATTATGCTCACCAAACCTCGCATGGGTCGCTTCCCATACCTCGAGAGCAATAGCCTCTAGATAAGCACGCATGCGTGCTTTCCAATAGGCAAAGTTCTTGCCCTCGAAGATAGGAATCGAACCCCCATTCTTGGCCATTTTAGCTCTCTAGCAGTGAAGCTAGAATGATCCAATGAGCAACCTTGCTCTGATACCAATTGCAAGGATCGAATGCCCAAGAGGGGGGGTGAATTGGGCTTTTTTTTCAAAAATTAAAGCAATAACACTTAATTACTAAAAGCCCAATTCCCTATGCAAACAACCTATGCATTCAAGTGAATAGTAACTTTGCGTATATGAAATGCATAAGTGTAAGGGGAGAGGAAGAAAAGCGCAAACTCCCGAGGAGACACGAAGACAGGGAGATTTATCCCGTGGTTCGGTAAGCTCGTCAAGATCTCCTTACATCCACGTTGTGGCACCCACCAAAGGGTATAGCCACTCCCAAGTCACCGAGACTAGGGATCTTCACTATACTTCTCCGTTCGCCAACCTCGGCAAGGTGGAGCTTAAGCCTTGTACAAGTTGGATCCTCCGGGCTTCCACAACCGTCTTGGCAAGCTCCGGAAGATTCTCTCCAATACAATCACCAAGGGACACTCCCTTACAGCTCTCACTACACTAGAGACTCCAATCACCAAGAATGGAGGCACACAAGCACTATATCTAGTAAGTTCTAGCCTATCTCTTGGTGTACAAGTGGTGAAAATGATATGGAAGTGGTAGCTCAATGCCTTGAATGCTTGAGAATGTGTAGAGTAGCTCTGGTTGTCAAGACTTGTCGAATAGACTGGTTGAAGGGGTATAAATAGCCAGCCTCCACGAAATAGCCGTTGGAAAAGTAGACTGACATCACTGTTCTGCGAACATCAGATGATGCGATGTTCTCCCTTCAGTTATCATCGGTCGACTCCAAATTAGCTGATGTCACTGTGTCAGATATGACCGTTGTTAGACCGATGTTACACTTGTCTCATCATCGGATGATCCGGTGGCACTTCATCCAGATTTGGTTGAGAATTGATGCTTATTGGAGTGATTGACCGATGTGATTATTAGTTGTACATCGGATGGTCCGGTGTTACACTTGGTCTAGGGAGATTGCTTACTGTACTGATGGACCGATGTAACATCCCCTTCATCATCGGATGATCCGGTGAGTACTTAGTTCTGAGGTCTTCTTCTTCTGCTAAACCAACTCGACCGATGTGTTGTTTTCTGGAAACATCGGTTGATCCGGTGAGTTGATTTTGTTTGCTTCGAGTTGTTCTAAGTGATTCTTTTGGAATTTGCTCGATTGACCTCTTAGACATTGGTTGGAAATATTCTTCTGATGATTATCAAGCATTGAGTGCTGTCAATTTTGGTTGAATAATTTTGACACATGAGCTTTTACTTCTAATCTTCATAAACATCGATTGATCTCATAGAATGATTGTTTAGGGGTCTCCAATTATATCCAATGAGCAGTAGATGATATTCATATAGATTTCATTTGATTGTGATGAGTGATATGGGAGAGCTTGCATCCACAAATTCATTAGTAAAATCCAATGGTTGTCATTAATGACCGAAACCATACCTCATCAGCCCTAGATGCTTTCATCCTGCCCGGATGATGTCCATTTCTTGCTGCATGCCCTTAGGAGCTGGACACGGGTGCACGTTCTTTTGAACTCGAGATGTGGAGCTAACTATCGAAGGCGGACGAAGCAATCAAACAGAGCGAATTTTCATCAGACGTCGGCCAGGACGGGTCGCACGCGTGAAGCTATGTGACCCTGGCGCATAAAATTTATTTCCGCGAGGGGGTAAAGCTGGAACAAAGAGAATACAACTAAAATTTTTAATTGTTAATCTGTTTTCTTGTAAGGGTTATGCTAATTGTAAATAATTAAATAAAATTTTGTGTTTGATTAACCTATAAAATAAGGATGAATGATTCATTACAATGATAAGTAGTTAATGATAGTAATTAGTTGCTAATTATCCAGTGTTTGAAATTTCCTCGAATTTGAGGCACCTGAAATCTAGACGGTCTCTTAAAAAATGATGTACTAAAGCTTAGCTTAATCTAGTAAATCCTTCCAGAAATCTTCCGTCCTCCACATTTCAAATACTTTTGTCGTTTGAGAACTCTCCACGAGACAAACTTGTTTCGAAAACTGTAAAGTTAAATTTGTATGGTTCTACCTTACCCAAGTGATAAACTTGTACAAATCATGACGATAATAATAATGTTGTTTGCTGTAATGCTTCGAAGAATGCATGCATAAGGGGCTGTCTAGATTTTAGATGCCTGAAATTTGACACCGAGCAATTAGCAACTAATTACTATCATTAACCACTAATCCTATAATTAATTATTAATGTCGGAGTGTTGATGCGGCAATTCTCCCGGTACTACTGTTGGTAGCCCGCGGAGTTTGTAGTTCGATATTGAGCGCGTAGACATGCAGAACACGATGGAAAGTAGACACAGGGATTTACGTGGTTCGGGCCGCCTGAGCGTAATACCCTACTCCACGAGGTGTGTAGTTGTTGTATTGAGTGTCTAGGAGTCAAGAGTTCCTAGAGAGTGAGAGTGTCAGAGGAGCTGAGAGAGAGCCCCTAGTGTATCGTCGACCAGTCCTTTTATAGTACAAGGACTGGTCGTTACACCAGTAGCCTGACCTGACATGTGGCCCTGGCGGTTACTGATGCTTAATACACAATTAATAAGGTTAATTACCTTTAATAGCGTGGTAACGGGTCTTGACAGTGCCATTACTGATATTAAGAGCCTTCTGATCGTGTGTCATTAATTTGGTATTAATGACACTTAATCGGGTCTTGAAGTCTTTGATTGTCCCTTGAAGGTTCGAGCCGTTGGGGGCCCACCAGTCTGATTGTTGAGGCTGAAGGTCCGGCGGTTGGACACGTGGTAGCATTGGAGCTTTTTGTCTGGGACGGGTAGGTCCGGTGTAGATGCACACGTGTTGGTACTGGAGCTTCCCTCTGTCAGGGGTTATGTCCGGGGGTGCCGCACATGTGTTTAGCCCGGAGCTATCCCATGTGTGGGATGTAGGTCCGGCTGCAGTACACACGTGGCAGCACCGGGACTAACCATAGGTGGGAGGCAGGTCTGGTCCCGCATGCCACATGGGGCCTTCGCAAGTCTCCAACTCAGACAGGTGAAGTTCCTTTGGTCTTTTTGTAGTCCCAAGGGGTATACGGTACACAGGGTACCGACAGTGGCCCCCTGGGCCCACCTCTGGGAGAGCTATTTTTGGCTGAAGTCATTATGCCAAAGGTGGGTCCATCCTTCGATTTTAGAGCTGTGTCTTCAAGGGTCTTTGGATGTTCCATTGGCGGTAGTCTGCAACTAAACCCACGCCACATGGCATATCCAGGATGCAGCAGGTGAGATCTGAGCGTGCGGATCTCACGCAATTGAAGGTCGCCGGTTCCTGATACGAGATACTTATCGGTTCCGCGCGCCCTGTCAGGCCGCCTCCCTCGGGCTTCCCGCCTTTCATGATGACAACCGTTCGCCTGGGGTAAGGACCTCGACTTGATCATCAGGGTGGCCCCAGGCCCCCTTGTCATTGGCAGGGTGAAGTTTTTGAATTGTATCATCGGCTTGTCTGCGGTTTCCATCCAAGCGTTGCGGGGTGAAAGCATCTAGGCCCCCCATGAAGTACGGTTTCGGTGATTAATGACAACCATTAAACTTTACTAATGAATTTGTGAATGCAAGGTCCCCATAATCACTCATAAAATGAAATGAATATGTCATTGGAGACCCATATACAATCAACTTTTGAGATCAAATCAATGAGATAAAGACAAGAAGTGAAATCTCTTATATCTAAGTCACTCAACCATAAGTTGACAATATACAATGCTTGAAGATCATCAGAGAGCCTTGTGTAACAAATGTCTAAGAGGTCATCTGAGCAAGACACAAAAGATTCACTCAAAACAACTCGAAGCAAACAAAATCAACTCACCGGATCAACCGATGATTTCAGAAATGTACACATCGGTCGAGTTGGTTCAACTGAAGAAGAAGACCTCAGACAAATGTACTCACCAGATCATCCGATGTGAATGGCTCAGTGACATCGGTCCATCAGTATAGTTTGCAATACCATTGGACCAAGTGAAGCACCGGATCATCCGATGTGCAGACTTACACACATCGGTCGATCACTCCAGTAAGCATCAAGATTAAGCAAATTCTAGAGGAAGAGCCACCAGATCATCCGATGAGAAGACAGGGGCAACATCAGTCTAACAACGGTCATATCTGACACGATGACGTCAGCCAAAGTAATTAGACCGATGATAACTTAAGGGGAGACATCGGATCATCCGATGTTCACAGTAAAGTTCTGTCAGCCTACTTTTCCAATGGCTATTTCGGGGAGGCTGGCTATAAATACCCCCTAACTCTGTCATTTCGTTAAGTCTTGATCACCAGAAGCTACCAACACATCCACAAGTGTTCAAGGCCAAGAGCAATCACTTCCACACCATTTCGATCATCTCTACACCAAGGTTTAGGCTAGAACTAGCTAGAGAGAGAGCTTGTGTGCCACCATTCTGTGTGAGTGGACTCTCTAGGATAGTGTGAGAGCCTCAAGGGAGTGCCCTTGGTGTTGTAATCGCGAAGAGACTTCCGGAGCTTGCCAAGGCGTGTGTGGAAGCCTGGAAGGTCGAAGTTGTACAAGGCTTGAGCTCCACCTTGCCAAGGAGGCAAACGGAGAGGAATAGTGAAGACCCCTCGTCTTGGTGACGTGGGTGTGGCAAAACCCTTTGGTGGGTGCCACAACGTGGATGTAGGAAGATCTTCACGATCTTGCCGAACCACGGGATAAATCCTTGTCTCCTCGGGAGTTTGCATCCTTCTCCTTCCCTTTCTTTTATGCATTTATTTTCCGCAAAGTTTCTATCTACTAGAATGCATAGTTAGTTGCGTAGGGAATTGGGCTTTAGAAATTAAGTTTCAATTGCTTAGAATTTTTCGAAGAAAGCCCAATTCACCCCCCTCTTGGGCATTCGTTCCTTACAATTGGTAACAGAGCAAGGTTGCTCATAGGATCATTCTAGCTTCACCGCTAGAGAGCTAAATTGGCCAAGGTTGGGGGTTCGGTTCCTATCTTCGAGGGCAAGAACTTTGCCTATTGGAAAGCACGCATGCGCGCTTACCTTGAGGCTATTGCCCCCGAAGTATGGGAAGCAACCCACGCGGGGTTTGGAGAACATAATTATGTTGGTGATCAAATTAAATGGGATGCTAAAGCTAGGAATGCAATCTATGAATGTATTAGTCAAGATGTGTTTTCTAGGATTGCTAGCAAGGAAAAGGCTTGTGAAATTTGGGCTTGCTTAATTGAGATTCATGAGGGCTCTTCTCGTGTCAAAGAACTAAAATATCATATGCTTAAAGCCAAGTATGATGAATTTAAAATGCTTCCTCATGAAAATGTCAATGAGATGTTCTCTCGCTTAAATGTGCTTATTGAAGAAATAAATGCTCTTGACATTGCTTCTCTTGGCAAGGGACTCATCAACCGCAAGATCCTCATGCTCCTTCCCAAGCCAAAGTACAACATCATCAACTCCATGCTCCAAAAAGAGTCACTTGACCACATTGAAGTTTCAGAGCTCATTGGAGAAATACACGCTCATGAGATGAGTGTACTTGGGATGATGGAGCAATCATCATCAAAGACAATTGCTCTAAAGGCCTCCACCAAGAAAACAAGCCTCAAGAAGAAGAAGGTGGTTGAGCCTAGCTCAAGTGAAGAAGAAAAAGCATCAAGTGAAGATGATGATGATGAGCTTGCATTAATGATGAGAAAGTTCTCACGCTTGAACTCCAAGATTACCAAGAAGGGGTACACCTTTGATCCCAAGAAGAAAGCGTTTCTACCAAGGAGAGATGATCGCAAGACTTGCTACAATTGTGGTGTTCAAGGCCACATGTCCAATGATTGTCCAAAACCGGACAAAAGAAGAGAGAACTACAAAGGCAAGCATCGCAAGCTTGAAGGAAGCGATGATGATGAAGAAGAAGCCAAACCAAAGCCAAGATCCTTTGGGAAGAAGAAACATGACAAGGGCAAGAAGGCAAGGCTCTTCCCAAACAAGAGAAATGGCCCACAAAAGGTGTTCATGTGTGAGGCAAATGAATGGGTCACCGATGAAGAAACAAGTGATGAAGAGAGTGAAGAGGAAGAAGAAAGCTTGGCCGGCCTCGCCATCGCCAACAATGATGATGCACCTCTTCATCCACCGCCCATGTACCTCATGGCGAAAGGTAACACCAAGGTATGTGATGACTCTAGCGATGATGAGCTTTCCCCCGATGATTTAACTTCTTTGATAAATGAATATCATGCTATCATTAAGAGGGAAAAGAGTAAGGTTAAAGTGCTTGAAGAAACTCGTGCTAAACTTGAGAGTACTAACCTTGATTTGCTTGACAAGTATGAAAGCATACTCAAAGAGCATGACACGCTCAAATCCCATGTCAAGCAAATTGAGGAACAAAAGGCTAAAATAAAGATAGATAATCATGAACTTGACTTAGCACACCAAACACTCCTGGAAGAGCACAACAAGTTAATACAAGAACATCAAACACTTAACCTTGCTCATGACATGCTTGATCAAGAGTTGAAAAATATGAAGAAGCAAACCCTTAATGATAAGATATCCATTACTTCTCATGCCACTAATGCTTTGCACAAGTCTTTGCCTTTGAAAGCTAATGCTAGGGAGAAGGACTTGTTGGAAGAAATTGAGAGTCTCCGCACTAGTGTGGCTAGACTTTCAAAAGGAGAAGTCAAGCACAAGGAAATTATCTTCCAACAAGCAAAGGACTTCAACAAGAGAGGACTTGGATCCTTCCCGGTGCCTAACAAAGCAAAGGTGCCCTCACCCGAGCTAATAACAAGCTTCATCAAGGAAGTTGGTTCTTTTTGCCAACATTGTGAGGTCACCGGTCACCACACAAGGGAGTGTCCTCTTCCTAACCGACCTTCTCCTAAATTGCCTACTAACTATAAATCTACTTTCAATGAACATTATTATCTCTTGAGTAAAGTACATGGCAAGGTGAAGGCAAGGTTCATTGGCAAAGACATGAAGGGCATGAAGGGAAAGATCCCCAAGCAACTTTGGGTCCCAAAAACACTTGTATCACACATACAAGGACCTAAGTTAGCTTGGGTGCCTAAAGCCAAAAATTGAATTCATGTGTGTAGGTGAACTACAAAGCCGGAGGAAAGCATTGGGTACTCGGTAGCGGGTGCACTCAACATATGACCGGCAATGATGGTATGTTCACCACCATAGAAAACCCCGACAATCATGAACAAGTCACCTTTAGTGATAACTCTAAGGGAAAGGTAATTGGGTTAGGTAAAATTGCTATTTCAAATGACTTGTCTATCTCTAATGTTTTGTATGTTAAGTCACTCAGTTTCAATTTACTTTCTATTGCACAACTATGTGATCTTGGACTAACGTGCACATTTAGTAAAAATGATGTTGTTGTGAGTAGTGAAACTAGCCAAGACATAGTCTTCAAAGGATTCCGGCATGGACATCTCTACCTAGTGGACTTCGCCAACAAGAATGCTAGCTTGACCACTTGTCTTTTCACTAAGACAAGCTTGGGTTGGCTATGGCACCAACGCATAGCGCACATTGGAATGAGCAAACTCAAGAAGTCATTCAAGCTTGGGATGGTGACCGGCGTGAAGGATGTCACATTTGAGAAGAACAAGCTTTGTAGCACTTGTCAAGCCGGGAAGCAAGTTGCTTCACACCACCCAATGAAGACAATGGTGTCAACCTCCAAGCCACTTGAACTACTCCACATGGACCTCTTCGGACCGTCCACATATCAAAGCCTTGGCGGTAACCTCTATTGTCTCGTTATTGTTGATGACTGTTCTCGCTATGCTTGGACTTTGTTTCTAGGTGACAAGAGTGAAACTCCGGAAGTGTTCAAGACCTTTGCCAACCGCGCTCAAAGGGAATTTCAACTTCCCATAATCAAGGTCCGAAGTGACAACGGCACCGAATTCAAGAACTACAACATTGGGGAGTGGTGTGACCGTGAAGGAGTAAAACATGAGTTTTCGGACACATACACCCCTCAACAAAATGGTGTCGTTGAAAGGAAGAACAAGACACTCATCACTCTTGCAAGAGCAATGCTTGATGACTACGGCACGTCGGAGAAGTTTTGGGCCGAAGCGATCAACACGGCGTGCCATGCCGCAAATAGGGTCTATCTCCATCGACTACTTCAAAAGACCCCATACGAGCTTCTCATTGGGAGAAAGCCCAACATCTCCTACTTTCGAGTCTTTGGATGCAAGTGCTACATCTACCGCAAGAAAAGGCTCGGTAAGTTTGAAAGACGATGTGATGTTGGAATATTCCTTGGTTATGCATCAAACTCAAAAGCATATCGAGTATTCAACCAAACCTTCGGTTTAGTTGAAGAAAGTTGTGATGTTGAGTTTGATGAATCTAATGGCTCCCAAGAGGAGAGTTTTGGTCATGATGAAATAGATGATGAGCCTCTATGAGAAGCCATGAAGAACATGACCATTGGAGACATCAAGCCCGAAGTTGAGGAGAGCCATGATCAAGGGGGAGCTTCAAGTTCCAACAACAACACCTCTATGGCGCCTCAAGTTGACGAAGAAGAAAAGGATGATACATTGCCAACTCAAGACTCACAAGCACAACAACATCAAGAAGAAGAAGAAGTCCATGATCAAGTCCAACCACAAGAGGAGCAACACGCATCACCTTCGCCAAGTGCTTCACAACCGCTTATGAGGCATGGACGCATCTCCAAGGCGCATCCAATGGATCAAATCATTGGAAGTCTGTCAAGGGGTGTAAGTACACGTTCTCGCCACGTTGCTTCGTTTTGTGAGCACTACTCTTTTGTTTCGTGTGTAGAACCCACTCACATTGAGGAAGCGCTCCAAGACCCAAATTGGGTGATGGCCATGCAAGAAGAACTCAGCAACTTCATCCGTAATGAAGTTTGGGTGTTGGAGGAGCGACCCAAGGACAAGAACGTCATCGGAACTAAGTGGGTGTACCGCAGCAAACAAGACGAGAATGGCGTTGTGGTCCGCAACAAGGCAAGACTTGTGGCCAAAGGGTTCTCGCAAGTTGAAGGATTAGATTTTGGGGAGACATTTGCCCCGGTCGCCCGGCTAGAAGCCATCCGTATACTTCTTGCCTTTGCATCACATCATAGTATTAGACTTTATTAAATGGATGTGAAAAGTGCCTTTCTTAATGATTACAATAACGAGCTTGTTTATGTTGAACAACCTCCCGGGTTTGAAGATCCGAGGAATCCTAATCATGTGTATAGGTTGCACAAGGCGCTCTACGGGCTCAAGCAAGCACCTAGGGCGTGGTACGAACGACTACGGGATTTCCTCATCATTGAAGGATTCAAGATCGGGAGGGTGGACACTACACTCTTCACCAAGGACATCAAAGGAGATTTGTTCATTTGTCAAATTTATGTTGATGATATTATTTTTGGTTCAACTAACGAAGCTTTTAGCCATGAGATTGGCAAAATGATGTCTAGGGAATTCGAGATGTCAATGATTGGAGAGCTCAACTTCTTCCTTGGATTTCAAATCAAGCAACTTCAAGAGGGGACCTTCGTCTATCAAGAGAAGTACACCAAGGACCTCTTGAAGAAATTTGAGATGGGAGATTGTAGCTCAAGAAGCACTCCAATGGCAACCAATTGTCATCTCGACGCGGATAAGGACGGTAAACCTATTGATCAATCTAACTACCGTTCTATGATTGGTTCATTGCTTTACCTTACCGCATCTAGGCCCGATATCATGTTTAGTGTATGCTTATGTGCTCGCTTTCAAGCGGCACCTAAAGAATCGCATAGGAAGGCGGTCTTTAGGATACTTAGGTATCTTAAGCATACTCCTAGTGTGGGCTTGTGGTACCCTAAAGGTGCCAAATTCCATCTTGTGGGATACTCGGATTCGGACTTTGCCAGATGTCGCGTGGTTCGCAAGAGTACCTCCGGTGGGTGCCACTTGCTTGGGCGTTCCCTAGTTTCTTGGTCAAGCAAGAAGCAAAATTCCGTCGCCTTGTCCACGGCGGAAGCGGAATACATTGCGGCCGGTGCATGTTGTGCCCAAATTATTTATATGAAACAAACCCTTTTGGACTTTGGTATTAAACTTGGTTGTGTGCCTCTCCTTTGTGACAATGAAAGTGCGGTTAAGATAGCTAAAAACCCCGTTCAACACTCCCGCACTAAGCACATTGATATTCGCCATCACTTCTTAAGGGACCATGAAGCTAAGGGAGACATCTCATTGCGAGGTGTTAGGTCCGAAGGACAATTGGCGGATATCTTCACTAAACCTCTTGATGAGAAAACTTTTACTAGGCTAAGGAGTGAATTAAATGTGCTAGGTGCAACGAACGTCATGTAAGAATGCACTTCATATAGGTCTTTCCTAACTCTCAAAGGATATGGGTGAAGGGTTAGCTTGGGATGGTGGTTCTTTTGGGTTTTCCCAAGGCTTGGAGAGTAGCTCTCCCTGAAGAATCCTTTGAAAGGTTCAAACTTGGCAAGATAGATTTACTTTATGTCTTGCATGATGCCTGCCATATAGACTTACAATTTCTTGCATTATAAAATGTTTGGCATTGCATACGGTAGATTGTCACAAAGGGGAACCGACCTCATGAGAAAGAGACTTGTTTGAAATGCAATATCTCAACTCATATAAGGTGGAAAGAACAAAATGTTAGGTGCGTTAATGCCTAGAGGAACATGCTTCAAAGAGATAGAAGTATTCGTACTCTACCTCACAAAGCATGGGCCTTACATTTTATTTGGAATTTTCCTCCTATTTTCTCGGTGTTCCATTTTTAAGGCCTAGCCAAGCTATTGGCATATTAGTATCTTTGAGGGGTAAGGGGTTGCCCAAAAAGTCCGAAGACATGTGTTTCTCTTTGCTTGTTTGTTTGGTCAAAGGACATATATGGGATGCTATTGTTCTGTAGTCATCAGATTATCCGATGTCTAGGTCAATCCCTCATCGGACCAATAGGTGTTCAATCTCCAAGGGCCAGTTCATTCAGAATCTCAAATGATCCGACGCGTTCATCCTGAAAAACATTGGTCCATCCGGTGTTCTCTATTCTGGAGCTGTGGTCAATTCCACCGATGTTACTTCCTCCCACGTCGGACCATCCGGTGTCAACATCCCTCTTTTGAACACCCTTACTGTGCCATTCAACCGATGATACAAACCCTAAAGGTCGGTCCATCTGGTGTCAACAGCAACTTTTTGAATATCCTTACTGTGACATTCGACCGATGTATATCCCATCTAACATCGGTCCATCCGGTGTTAAAAATTCGGCTAGAGTTTGGGACTCAATAGTTAAACGCATCCTCGTCTCCGCCCTTTCCTCTCTCCCGATCCCGCCGCCGCCGCCGCCCACAGGCCGCCGCCGCCGTCTCCGACCGCCGCCATCTCCACAGCGCCGCCGCCGCTCGCCGCGCCGCCGCCTCACCTCCAAGCGCCGCCGCCTCACCAGTCGCCGCCTCCACAAGCCGCCGCCTCACCGCCGCCGCTTCACCTAGCCACCGCCGCGCCTCCACCCAAGCGACGGCGCCATCTCCGGTCACCACCCCGTCGCTAGGGTTTCCCAGCCCGTTGATCTCCACGTCCCGTCGTCGACTCCGTGCAATTGCATGATCGCAATGGCTCGCGACAAGAAGAACAAGGGGAAGGCTATCGCAGAGCCGGCCGCGAAGAAGCAAAAGTTGTCAAAGGAGGAGAAGAAGGCCTTGATGGCCGCTCGCGCAACCGAGGAGCGTGAGCGTGGCCGAGGAGGGTCTCTAAGGATCCGTGAGGCTTGTCCGAGGCAGCCTCCCGTGATTGACGACTCCGAGGCCGAAGAGGAGCTGGTTGAGCCTCTCATCCGCCGACGCTCAGCCCAGATCCGTGGGGGTCACACCGAGGTAGCACCACGTCCGAGACCGATGACCGCCGACCGTTGTGATGACAGGGAGGCCCAGCGAGCGATCTACGAGATGGACACCACTGTCAATGTCGCTGAAGGAGTCCGGTTGACCGACTACCGGAAGATGAAGGCCAAGCAACTTCGCAAGCTCAGGTGGAATGTGCTACTTGAGGAGTGGTACCCGCAGCCTAGAGAGGCTCTGGTGGATAGTCGCTTCTGGACTGTCACCCAGGCGTCTCTCTACGAGACCTACAGGCGTCGAGGGCACAAGCTGTTTCAACACAACTATCTGGATTGGGGACAGCTAGCGTTGGCAGCAGAGATGGAGATCCGTCCTTACTTTGAGAGATACCGAGGCTTGGTGCAGCTAATGGCATATGAGCGGAGTGCCTATGTGGAAGATTGGGTCCGCGTCTTCTACGCCACCCTCTATGTCTCTGAGGGCAGAAGATCAATTGAATTCATGTTTATGGGTCAGCACTACCACTTGACGAGGCAGACGCTGGGACAGTTGCTTGGAGTGGACTTGCACGACACCTGCGTGCATGAGGGGGTCTACGGTCAGGCAGATCCACCGAGGAGGCCGCTCACTGGAGGAGTGGCACCACCGCTGGAGGAGATCTGTTATTTGTTCGGTCCCACTTTCTCTCCTGACCAGCCGAGAGTACCAGCCTTGTTGACTCCTGCTGCGCGCACAGTGCACCTCACCTTGCGCCGCACGCTCCTGCCGAGGTCTGGCTATTTGGAGGGGTTCACCAACTTGCAGCAGACTCTCCTGTTCTACATCATGAACGGGATGGAGTTCGACATCGTGGACGTCCTCATATGCGAGATGGAGGATGTGATCACAGACGGTGTGGGCATGATGAGGAAGCTAGTATATGGGCACTGGATCAGCTACCTGCTTACTATGATGGTTCCCGAGGGGTCCGCCGTGCACGACTGTCTCTCTGACGAGAGTGTGACACGGTTCAGAAACTACCGTGCCCCAGCTCCTGGAGACGGCCGCCTTGGCCGTCCAGTTGAGCGTCAGGTCAGGGCCCGACTGTCTGAGGAGGACTGGTCTGATCTAGAGAAGGAGGATGAGAGGCTTGCCGAGGCTGAGGCTCAGGGGGAGGACTTGCAACATATCTGGTCACAGAGCGACACCGACGACAGTGTCGAGGAGTACTTCCCTCCTCCGCCCTCTCCCAGGCAGCACGACGCAGAGGATGGAGGCTCTACAGTGCCACCACCTACTCCACCTCCCGTCACTGAGGCGCAGGTCACGCAGCCGTCAGAGCTGACGTCGCTCCTCCAGCAGATGGTTGAGCAGCAGCGTCTGGACAGGCTGGCAGCCGAGCAGGCCCGAGCGGAGCAGGCTGCCCGTCTTCTTGAGCTCCAGCAGCAGCAGTAGGAGATGTAGCGTCAGATCGCCCGTGAGAGGCGTGAAGACACTGACAGGCTGACGGGGCTTATCGACCAGATGCACCAGCGCACTCTTGACCAGCAGCAGCAGACGCAGCAGACGATGATGGGCATCCTGGGGTTGATCACCAACCTCTACACCCAGACCGGGGTTGCCCTCCCGTCGCAGCTGCCAGGAGTCGCCCCACCACCTCTAGTCTTGGCTCCAGCTGCCGCTCCAGTGGCCCCAGTACCTTCTACACCGATTCCCTCCTTCAGCATGTCTCCTCTTCTGGCTCCTAGTGCTCCGCTTCACTCCCCGCTGCCAGCTACGACCTTGTTCCAGCAGTCGCCGGCCTCCATCGTCAGTGCCCCTGCTCCAGCAGCTCCTCCTCAGCAGGCACCGACGGTGGCTCCATCGGCTCCGGCAGCTCCCTCCACCACTACTCTAGCAAGCAGCTCCAACGACAGCGACGGTGACCAGTTCGTCATCGCGCCCAACACTCAGGGTCCTTAGGCGCTCAGATCCCTTTTTGGTGTCTTGATGCCAAAGGGGGAGAAGAGTTAGAGGAGTCAGGGGGAGTCAGTGTCAGGGGGAGTCTCATTTATCGTTTATCGTTTATCATTCTTGTAATTCAGTGTGTTTGCTACATTTGGTGTGTCTCTACTCTTGAGCTTTAATGAACTTATTTCCATGAGTTGTTAATCGATTGGGCAAATTTGGTGTTCATCTATGTTTTTGATCACTTATTCACACTTGAGTTATTAATTGATGTTTAAGCTTCAAGTGTGACATCCTGTATTCATTGCATATTCTTTTAAGTTTCATTCTATCAAATTCATTACTATTGCGCTTTGATTATTGTGTTGTCATCAATCACCAAAAAAGGGGAGATTGAAAGCATCTAGGCCCCCATGAAGTACGGTTTCGGTGATTAATGACAACCATTGAACTTTACTAATGAATTTGTGAATGCAAGGTCCCCATAATCACTCATAAAATGAAATGAATATGTCATTGGAGACCCATATACAATCAACTTTTGAGATCAGATCAATGAGATAAAGACAAGAAGTGAAAGCTCTTATATCTAAGTCACTCAACCATAAGTTGACAACATACAATGCTTGAAGATCATCAGAGAGCCTTGTGGAACAAATGTCTAAGAGGTCATCTGAGCAAGACACAAAAGATTCACTCAAAACAACTCGAAACAAACAAAATCAACTCACCGGATCAACCGATGATTTCAGAAATGTACACATCGGTCAAGTTGGTTCAACTGAAGAAGAAGACCTCAGACAAATGTACTCACCAGATCATCCGATGTGAATGGCTCAGTGACATCGGTCCATCAGTACAATTTGCAATACCATTGGACCAAGTGAAGCACCGGATCATCCGATGTGCAGACTTACACACATCGGTCGATCACTCCAGTAAGCATCAAGATTAAGCAAATTCTAGAGGAAGAGCCACCAGATCATCCGATGAGAAGACAGGGGCAACATCGGTCTAACAATGGTCATATCTGACACGATGACGTCAGCCAAAGTAATTAGACCGTTGATAACTAAAGGGGAGACATCGGATCATCCGGTGTTCACAGTAAAGTTCTGTCAGCCTACTTTTCCAACGGCTATTTCGGGGAGGCTGGCTATAAATACCCCCTAATCCTGTCATTTCGTAAGTCTTGATCACCAGAAGCTACCAACACATCCACAAGTGTTCAAGGCCAAGAGCAATCACTTCCACACCATTTCGATCATCTCTACACCAAGGTTTAGGCTAGAACTAGCTAGAGAGAGAGCTTGTGTGCCACCATTCTGTGTGAGTGGACTCTCTAGGATAGTGTGAGAGCCTCAAGGGAGTGCCCTTGGTGTTGTAATCGCGAAGAAACTTCCGGAGCTTGCCAAGGCGTGTGTGGAAGCCCGGAAGGTCGAAGTTGTACAAGGCTTGAGCTCCACCTTGCCAAGGAGGCGAACGGAGAGGAATAGTGAAGACCCCTCGTCTTGGTGACGTGGGTGTGGAAAAACCCTTTGGTGGGTGCCACAACGTGGATGTAGGAAGATCTTCACGATCTTGCCGAACCACGGGATAAATCCTTGTCTCCTCAGGAGTTTGCATCCTTCTCCTTCCCTTTCTTTTATGCATTTATTTTCCGCAAATTTTCTATCTACTAGAATGCATAGTTAGTCGCGTAGGGAATTGGGCTTTAGAAATTAAGTTTCAATTGCTTAGAATTTTTCGAAGAAAGCCCAATTCACCCCCCCTCTTGGGCATTCGGTCCTTACACGGGGGCTTACTTAAGAAGGAAAGCGCGCACCATTTGGGGGTTCTTTACGCCTTCATCCGAACTTGCGCTCAAATCCTCCAAACTTTAGCCTGCTTTTCATCTCTCGTCGCGCTGTGCTGCGATGGAATTGGGACTCCGCAAGAGCCGACTGAAGACCGATGGTGATTTGAAGAAGGTTTGTGCCCTCATGTGGTGGTCCAGTGACTTCTTCAACCACCAGGTCCGCACCGGCAAGCTTTCGTTCGAGAAAGAGCATGCCGGTGACATGGTGTACTTCTCCGCGTACGCCATGGTGGGACTGATCCCACCTTTCTCCTCTTTTTTCTTGATGCTACTAGACTTCTATGGTTTGCGGTTGTACCACCTTGGCTTCCACTCCATTCTTCTGGTGTCGATCTTTGTCCACTTCTACGAGATGTGGGTGGCCATTCCCCCCTGCGTCGAGCTCTTCCGCACCTTTTTCACCATCCACACCATCGGAAAGAGTGATGAGTACTTTGGCTTCTATATTTTGTGAACCACAAGAAGTGCCCGTACAAGTACTTGCGGTCGTTCCCTTCGGGGAAGTGGGACAACTGGAAGAAGGATTGGATTGTCAACAGGGTGGAGGAGCATGAGAAGCTGGAGCTGCCCGAAGGTCTCCCCAACGTTGACACTGAAGCTTGGAGCGAAGTTCTGGTGTTATCGGTCGCCTTCAACCCTGCTCTGACCAGGATCCGCCAATGTGTGGAAGGAGGGGTGACTCCTTAGGCAGTGTTCTGCAACTTCCTGGTCAACAGGTGGGCTCCGCTAAAGAAGAGGGAGAAGCTTACCTGGGCCCTCAACAGCGTGATGGACGATGACCGGATCGAGATCGATTTGAAGTCCAACATGGAAGGTGCAACTTTGGAGTTTCACCTCAAGAAGTTCCAACACAGCATCAACATCGAGGGTGATGACTTGACCCCGTCGGCGGCTTTCCTCCCTCTGAACATGGAGGTGGAGTTCAGTAGGGAGCTCCGGCGGAAGATGCCAGTGCTTGACGACCTCGGTGTAGTTGAGAGGCGTTCAACCACAGGGTTGGCGATCCCTGGAGCTTCTGAGGGTGGTCCCCCTTCTGCCCCAAGACAGAGAGTTGAAGTCGTGGGCAAGGGCAAAGAATTGGCCGAGCTCTCGAGCCGTAAAAGGAAGTTGAAGCACTCTGACGAGAGGTCCATCAGACCTGCTCCTTCCGCAGCAGCTCCTTCTCCCCGAAGGGGAAGGTCTTCAACAGCGGCAACTACTCCAGCATCGGAATCTCCCCAGGGTGCTAGCTCCGGCCATGCGGCTCCAGTACCAGGGCCAGCTGAAGGCTCTGGGTCAGGAGGTCCCTCCCAGTCGAGGGGGGCCTCAACCAAAGTGATGCCGATGGCGGCAGCAAGCTCCGAGGGAACTTCCAAAGCTGACACGCCAGTGGCGATAGGGTCCGGCTCCGAACGTCCGGGGAAGAAGTTCCGCGCTAGCTGGAGCGGAAGCCTTTCGAGGTAAGTTTGATTTTTTACCTCAGTTGATTGTTTTTTGTTGCAATTGTGTTTTGAGTTTCTCCGTCCTTCATCCATAGAGTGCCCAAGAAAGGAGTTGAAGCTCTGGTTCCTGTAGCAGCAGCTGAGGCTGTGCAGGCGGAGGCTCCGGCTCCAATCCCAGTGCCGCCTCAAGAGGTGGCTGAGGATGCAACAGCTCCGACGCCGGCTGTCATGGTCCTGGACCTTGAGTCATCCCCAGAAGCTCCCGTGGTAGCGCCGGACCACGGAAATGAAGATGTACCAGCGGCACCTGCCCCGAAGGTTGAAGCTCTGGGTTTGGATGCTGAGATGTCGGACGCTCTGGCCTTAGAGCCGGAGGTAGATGCAATCCCGACCCTAGAGTCGGATGTTTTTGAAGCCCCGGTGGTGGAGCCGATGGTTGATGAGGCCCCGGTGGTAGAGCCGGAGGTTGTTGAGGCCCCGGCGGTAGAGCCGGAGGTCGAAGAAGCTCCGGCACCAGAGCCGGTTGCTGCAGAAGTGCTGGCGCCTGAGCCCATGATGGTCGAAGCGCTGGTGCTTGAGTTGGTGGTGGAGGAGGCGCCAGCGTCGGAGCCGGAAGTAGCTCCAGCTCCAACTGAACCTTCAATGCCTGCCCTGAAGGTGGTGATCTCGGAGGTGCCCGCGCCTAAGCCAGGGTGCCTAGGTGAAGCTGCCGGCCCCCAGCCTGAGGGACCAGTTGTTGATGACCTGGCGGCGGGACCTTCGTAACCAACTCTGGAGGTCGAAACTTCAGTTGCAGGACCTTCTTCGGCGGCGACCAAGACTATCCCGGAAGACGGCCCTAGTACCGTGGAAACTCAAGGGACCGCTCTTGTAGAATGGGACCCGATTTTTGTCACAGAGAACCCGCTGGAGCTAGCGGAGAGGACCCCGGCAGGTCCGGACTCGATCCCTCTGTCGTTGTCTATTGATAACGCCTACTCCAGTCTTCGTCTGGTCCAGCTGGCTTTCTACCACGATAGCAAGGCTCTCGAGGAGGAGCGCCAAACTCTTAGGAGGTGGCACAACCGGCTCCAATTCGAGACCAAGCTGGCGCAGTCGCGACTGGTTGATGATAAGGAGTGGATGAAGAAGGAGAAATTCGGTTGGAATACTAGGGTAAGATGCTGGATGAAAGGGAAAGCATGGTGCGATCCCTCGACAACCAGTCCCAGGCCATCCACGAGCAGGCCGTAACTGCTAATAATGCGGCGAATGATCGTGGGGAGTAGCTCAGCGCCATCCACGACAGCCTCGTCAAGCGCCGGGAGGCCCTTGAGAAGCGGGAGAAAAAGCTCGAGGATGAAGAGCAAAAACTCCTGGAGCTGCGGGATGACCTCGTGAAGAGGGAGGAAGAGCTTACTCAGAGATTGACTCTGGGTGATAAGAGTCTCGCGGAGCACACCAAGAAGTTGGATGAGCGCTGCGAAAAAGAGGAGAAGAAGGCCTGGTAGCGAGGACAGGACCTCCACAAGAGGGAGAATGACGTTGCTGCCAGTGAGAAGAAGGTGTGGGGCCGGGAGAAGGACCTGGTTAACCGCCGGAACGAGATCCACCTCCGAGAGGAAGAGATCAACAAACTCGAAAGGTAGGTTGGCGAAAAGATTCAGTAGAACGGCAAAGAGGTAGAGCGTCTTGCCAGGGACAGTTCGGAGCTTGCGGCAACTAGAAGATCCTTGGAGGAGATGCGAGGCTCAAGGGCTGTAGAGTCCCAACAAGTTTGGGACTTCCTGGGCAAATCCAATGACGCGCTGAAGCCAATGGGTTTTAGCCCCGTGCATATGGATGACCCCGAGCCGGAGCTGGACCAGGCGCTGCAGGTGTTGAGTTTGGCAGGCAACAAGCTTACCAAGATGGGCGATGTCAGCCAGCTGGAAACCGAGGGACAATCCCTGGCGAAGAACGTCGCAGAATACGTGCTGACGTGCTACACAAGCTGGGACCCTCAATTCTCACTGGACCCAGTGCTAGAAGGCCACATCGACGGAGAGGGAGAAGCCGCCCAAGCCAGCGTGTTGGAGGTTTCCCAGAAGGTCGACTCGTTCTTCCATTGGGTCTAGGACTCTCTCTTTGTAGCTTCCGCTTGTATTCTCTCTTCTTTTTCTCCAATTTTGTAATCTCTTGTCTCCAAATGAATGAAATCCAAGTTTTTATGAATTTCATTTTTTTGTCTTCAACACCTTTGTCTCACTTGGCCCCCTGGTAGATGTACACAATTTGATTGTGAACATGTACCAAGAGGATGTAATAGTTGTTGAAGACTTGCGTGCTTCGAACTTGTAGAATGTAGGTCCGAAGTCTTCGATAGTAGAGGCCCCCTGAGGTTGTCGGAGCTTAGTAGCTGTGGTATTGACCATCGTCGGAGCTTAGTAGCTCCGGCGGCAGTCTCCATTAACACGTAGAGCATCGACGGTTAATCCTCTGGGGTTTCGGAGCTTGGTAGCTCCGGCATTGACCTCTGTCAACACGCGGTGTGTCGACAGCAGAACCCACTATGGAGTCTTCCCACCATCTTTTGTTCATGTTGACGGCTGGCCCCCTGGCTTTGCCAGAGCTTAGTAGCTCCAACGATGCTCGTTATTAATGTTTGGAACATTGACAACAAGCCATCTTAGGGGATGTCAGAGCTTTGGTAGCTCCGGTCATTCACCATCATCATGGGATCTTTATTTTTCCTGCACACTAAAGTCAGGGAAAATAGTAAAATCCATTTACTATCTATAACTCAATTGCGACATACTATTCCCGAGAAATTTTTAGGTCGAACACAATTCTGAATACAATCAAGCGCACTGGCTTGTTTCCTCAAGGTCCGATCGTTTCTGGACTCGCCTTACTTCGGCCTGCCGGGGTGTAGGTAGAGTGGCGTACTCATGGTGCATGACCAGGCTAAGTTGATAGCACACTCCGGCCCTAGATTGGCTTGGCGGCATTCAAACGAGTAGACCATTAACAATGTTAGACCCGGAAGAATAGACAATGCAACTCGAATTATACATGAATTGGTCGAGCTAAAGTTTCTTAAGAATTGCACAACATTGTTATAGACAAGAAAGAGAAAAATAAAAAATATTGAGCCTGTACAAAATAAATGCACGTGGAGTCTGTTTTCACACAATGATGTCTTTCATTATTGTTCCGGGGTACAGGGGAACAAGTACAGTCTTAGGGTACGGAACCAGGCTAAGCGTGTTTCGTTTCTCGTTTGACCCAAGTTAGCTAGCTACACTTTTAGTTCTGAGACTGTGACAAGTGTTGCCTGAACTTTGCGGACCTTCCGGGGAAGGTTCGGCTATTCTCCCGGAGGAGCTACCCGACTCTATACAATGACTCTATAACATACATCACATGTAATTACAGACTCACCTCCGTGATATTGCACTACAGGAATCCGTCGATAGGGCGTCAGCCATATGAGCGTCGGTTCCCTACATAAACCGACAAACATAAAATAAAGGCGTCGGTGAATCGACACACTTAGCCGACGACGAATTTTGGACGCCTTTAACCACTAAGTGTATCGGGGCTGACGCATTTACTGCCTATGTGCGTCAGTTAGGAGCGGCCGACGCACTTAAACTTAAATGCGTCGGCCAGGGCGACCGACGCACTTAAGTGAGTTATATGCGTTGGTTTTGGCCCAACCGACGCACATAAGAGGACACGTGGCTGCTCCACCGAGCGCGGGTGTGTGCGTCGGTCCAGTAGAAACTGACGCATATAATGAACTTAAGTGCGTCGGTCGAGTAAAAACCGACGCACATAACGTATTTTTTTTAAAAAATGTTTATTTTCTCTCCCTCCCCGGATGGGGAGCCTCCATTTTACACACAACAACAATATATATACAACATATCAGTTTTCAAAGATATGACCATACACAAGTTATCAAACATAGCACCGTACACAAGTTTTAAAATGTTTTGAACACAAGCACAACAGTTCGAAAATGAGTAAATGAAATTTATATGTCGCCGTGGGAGCCTCCACTCGCATGTCCTCCACTCCCATCTCCTCCACTCGCACCTCCGTCGTTGATGTTAAAGAAAGCATCGACACCTTCAGGTGTTCCGTGATGAGATCCCTGCAATAGATAGAAATGAAATAAAAACTTAATAACGTAACATGTTAACTCCTACTTACTTAATAACATAACTTTAAAAAGGAGAAGCATATTGGTTTGAACTAAAACTTATCGACACACTCTCGTATTTCCTCTCACTCTCTCTAAATCTCTCGCCCTCACTCGCTCTCCTACTCTATCTCTTATCCTCTTCCTCTATCTCTTTATCTCTAGCTCCCTCTCTATCTATCTCTTCTTTTCACTTTATCTCTTTCTCTCTCCCTCTATATATTTCTCTCCCTCTCTATCTATCACTTCTTTTCTCTATATTTATTCCTCTCCCTCTCTATCTATCTCTGCCTCTCTCGCTCTCTCACTTGTTCACTTTTTCACTTCATCTCTCCGCTAGTATTTCCCTTTTATTTTTAATATTGTGGTAATTAATATGTGATGTTATAATGAAAATATTGTAACAAGTATGCATGTCATACATACCGCTGCATCTCCTTGTGATGGGTGAGTCTGCACCGGAGGGAAAGGCATCGGTGGGAAAACTGCTTGAAGTTGTGAGATTATAATTAGAATCATTTTGGAATCAAATAAAGTGGTCAAATGCGAAAATTACAGTTTACCTGGATTATTTTGCTGCAATCCAGAAGCCAACAGTGACATAAATCTGTAAGGTTGTGGAACATACGATTGACCACTCTCGGAACCCTACAACACAAATAGTTACGATATTGCATTATATAACTAAGTCAATAAGATAAGTAGTTTTACCTGTGAGGAGCCAATCTGTGATAGTGCTGGCTGCATTGGTCGAGGACCAAACTAAGAACTGGAGCTACCTTGACCCATGAACTGCATCAAGTAAACTAGTTGTGATATCTTGAGTAGATACATTTGTAAATCGAATAATATTTTCAAATAAGAAAATTACATGTTACCTGAGACATACACAAATAATGCATCTGTTGCTGCAACATTTGTGTCTGTTGCTGTTGTTGTTGCAGCAACATCTGTGTCTCTTACTGTTGTTGTTGCAGCAACATATGTGTCTCTTGTTGTTGTTGTTGCATCTCCTCCTTTGTGCATCTCAGTTCTTCTCGTAATTCAGCCTCTGTTGATGATTGAAATCGACTACCACCAACATTGGATGGTCATCATCTAGCATAAGCCTCACACTCTACATATCTGTCGCCTAACCCAAGTCTACAAAAAAAATACAAGTGTGAAGAATCGATATTCATTAACATACAAATCAGCATTAACTTTACACATACCTCCCATGCGGTAGACCACCACCGACATCGTATGCTACAGTGACATCCAACGGCTCTCTCAAATAGTCTGAATCAGGTCCATGATTCTTCTTGAAACACTCAACATACTTTTGTTGTGATACATTTAGTTAACAGATTAATGTAATACAAGATAAATTGAGTTGCTGGATAAAAGCAACAAAGAATCGACATACGTACCAATTTGTGAGTTGATGCCTCGTCACATAACACCTCCGGGCGATTCGGGTCTGGACCTTTGTGCCCCTTAAGATAAACCTCAAAAATGTAGGAGGCGTACCAGTTTCAGCTGTCTGCAATATCAAAATCAATAATTTAATAAATGCAATTAATTGAAGCGATCTAAGTATGCATATAAGAATTCATACCATCCTTTGTTCCATCCGAAAATAACCATCCGGCCCGAAGAAATGCTTTACAAGCTTGCTCTTCCGATTTCTTCGGTGTCTATCAGAAATATTTTTGAACTCAGCTGAACCCCAATACCCGCATAACCATTCCCAAGCCTCCATATTTGCACAAATCCAATCCACATTACTTTGCAAGTACTCCTCCCTAGTGAGGTGAATTTTGGCTGCTTCTTTGTTTGTCATAGGCTGGAACATCACCGTCTTGTAGTAGACGGTCACAGCCTTGATCTGTGCCTTTGAAAAGGAGTCCTTGACACGTCTCTTTGCTGCATTATGGAAAACTAAACAAGCATATGCTTGACTCATACCCTCCTCCAAACGAAACCTACCCTGCATACAAGTAACAATTAATGTCAAATAAAAATAGGATGTAATGTAATGGAAACTAATGTAATGGAAACAATCAAAACAAACTTACCCAGAAAATCTCCCAAACTTTATCCTGACATGTACCCGAATCGCCATACTCTTGAAGCGCATAGTGATCCCAACTATGCGCTGCAATTCTTTGACCATCTACTAATACCATCCCGGGATAGCAAAACCGGATCGCTTTTCCCAACTCGGTGTTAACTACTCGTCGATGCCCCTTTCCACTCCATCCAAGCTCCACCCAGCACCTAGTACCCTTCAGCCTTATAATTGTCCGCTCGTCTATACTTTACTTACACCACATAAAAGGTGCCTCCACAGCCTGTGCATAAAAAATACATAAAATTAGTTAATTGAACAGGTATAATGAACTTGTTAGTTAATTAAAAATATTACCTAAAAGGGCATGGATCTGGGTGTCCTAACTCTTCCAGCTCGACCCTTCTTGCAATCCTGGCATCTCGCTCAGGATCCTTAGGCTCATCTTCTTACTCATCATCTCCCTCATTCCCACCATCATAAGAGGTCCACCGCCCAACAATATTTGAGCCTCCTCTTGAGACTCGTCCTGAGCCTCCTGCTGAGCCTACTCCTGAGCCTCGCCCTGAGCCTCCAACTGAGCCTCCTCCTGAGCCACCTTCCTGCTCCAACGTCTGCCTGACAGTATCTGGTTCCTCCCCGTACAACTCCTCGTACGTTGGGCAGCGATCTGTCACCTGTGGCGGACCTCGTGCAGGCTCGCTCGACGTCGGCTCTGCCACACAACTCAAAAACTGCCTCTTCCTCTGCCCACTATAAGAAGTACCCTGAAAATATAAATAAAGATGTATGTAAAGAAGCAAGAAACAATAGAAAATTAATTTAATATTTAAATGTATGTAAAAAACAAGTACCTGAAACAGGTCTGGCTGGCTCGAAGTAGAACTGGGAGTGGAGGCTGAAGCTCCACTACCCTTGTCGCTCTTCTTCTTTCCCAAACTTGGCAATAGCTTAAACATCTGCGCACATTTTTATATAAATGATTAGTATACAACATTAGATAATAAATAAAGAATGCATACAATAATATTAAAAATCTAAAAAATGCATACAATATAAATCAAAAATCATCAGCATCAGAATCTGCTTCTGTCACGCGTGTATTAAGATATTCACGTATCTCTTCTTCCATCTCTTCCTCGTCACTCTCTTCCATCTCTTCCTCTTCTTCATCATATCTATCCTCTTCTTCCAAATTCCTTTTCTTCTTTTCCATAATTCTTTGTGATTGTCGAACACGTTTTCTTGAAGGGCCAGCTTGTTCTTCAGACATCAACTCTAACGTATCACTAGCAATTTCTGCGAGTCCTATCCTAGAAGATATCATAAAATCTCCTGCTTCCTCGACTTCATCCTTATAGATAATACCGTAATCTTCTTGAATCTCTATATACTCATCATAACGATGAGGGTGCACTTCAGGGTTAACTGTATACACAACCCACCAATTTTTCAAACTTGGATGAGGATAACTTAAATAGTACACTTGTACCACTTGATTCGCAAGTACAACATTGTGGTTATGGGCTGTGTATCGTGACTTGTGGTTGACCTCCACCATTCCAAAATCATCAAGTCGTGTGCCCGATGTTGGATCAAACCATTCACAGTCGAAAATCACAAGTTGAAGTGTTTTTGGACCGCCAAATGTGTACTCTATTGTTTTTTTTAAGAACACCGTAGTATTCTGTCACTTTTCCACTACCCTCTGTGGCAGTTATCATTACTCCACTGTTTCTAGTGGCAGCAAGTGGACAACTTGCTTCTAAACTTGCCGTCCAAAAATGATATCTGTTGATATCGTACTTGCTAAATTCTGTTACTCTCAATTGACCATGCGACATCTGTCGCAAGTCATCGGAGATGTTGACATCTTTCATACACTACATAAATAAACAAAGTTAGCATCTTATGATAAACATGTGAACTAATATTGAAAGAAAAAATGGATAGAAAATTACATGTTCATGAAACCAGTCCACAAAGCTTTTTCCATCATTTATGCCATGCTGACGCATCTTATCCAATTGACTTTGAGTAGGTTTTCGTGAAGATTTCCAATACAACTCGTCAAACATTTCAAAATATGGTAACACCTCCTCCATGTTGAAAAATATGTAAAGCATGGTGTAATTCCTCTCTTGTGCTGAAATATAATGAGAATTAGCAGCCCCAACACCTTTACCCTTCCATTGAAAAATCTTAAGCTCACTCGTAGATTGCTCTTCTACATTATGATACTGTGTGACACTTGCATTCACGTTGTTGGCACGTGAAAAATATTTGCTAGAGATGTTAGTAATCTCTTTAGCTGCAAATGCTTCTAGAATACAACCCTCAACTCTTGCTTTATTGCGCACTATAGCTCTAAGTTTCTTCAATTCTCTTTCTTGGCTATACATCCACCTGAATTGTGCCGGATCTGCTACCAATGCTTCATAAGGTAAATGCACCAGCAAATGTTGCATAACATTCATAAATCCAGGCGGTAACACTTTTTCCATCTTACATACAAGCACAACAATTTCTTTCTCCCACCGTCGCATCATCTTTTTCGACACTTCCTTAGCACAAATATGTCTATAAAAGTAGCTAAGTTCAGCAAACATCTTCCACAAATCAGGTTTGAAGTAGCCATGAAACATTACCGGTATAAGTCTCTCCATCATAATGTGATAATCATGGCTCTTCAACCCATTCAGTTTACCAGAGTTGAGATTAACACATCGTTTTATGTTTGCTTCATAGTGGTCTGGAAACTTCAGTGTTTTCAACCAACTAAGTATTTGCTTTCTTTCTTCTGGTCGAACACAGTATGGAGCTCGTGGCCTACTTTCATTTCTGCTTGCATTTGTTATAACCTCAAGCCCAGGATGATCGCAAATATTAGCTAAATCTTTCCTCGCACTCAAATTATCTTTAGTTTGACCGGTAAAATCAAAACACATGCTTATGATGCTTTCAATGACATTACGCTCCTGGTGCATCAAATATATGTTGTGCGGTAAAAGCAACGCTTTGGCATATGGTAGCTCCCAAAAAAAAGAAATATGAGTCCAGTTGTGTTATGTACCATACCATTCGAAACCACCTTCAGTGGACTCTTTTAACTTTGCATGCCATGCCATTTTTTGCTCGCTTGTCAATCTACGAGGGGGTCCTTCTGTAACACTTTTGCCTTTTCGAAATGATCGTGTATCACTCTTGTAAGGGTGATTTGAAGGAAGGAATCATCGATGGCAATCAAATAAGCTGACTTTTCTTCCATACTTCAACCTGAAGGCATCGGTATCAGCCATACATATGGGGCAACACAATTTTCCATGGACACACCAACCAACCCAAATGTCGTATGCCAACAAATCATGTATAGACCATAGATATGCGGCACGTAAAGTAAATTCACATTTCATATGATTTTTGTATGCCTTTACACCTTGTCATAACTCTTTCAACTCCTCAATCAACGGTTGCATAAACACATTAATTTTCGTCCCAGGATGTTTAGGACCAGGAATGATGGCCGCGAGGAATATGTATCCTTCTTTCATGCACATGTTGGGAGGGAGATTGTAAGACATGATGAAAAGAGGCCAACAAGAGTATGGACTGTTACTTGTGCTGAAAGGAGTGAAACCATCTGTTGACAATCCAAGACGCACATTTCTTGGATCTTTACCAAACTCCGGATCAAAATGGTCCAGAGCTTGCCATGCCGCGCCATCCGAAGGATGTACCATAATATCTTTGTCATCGCTCTCACGTAACCCTTCTGAATGCCACCTCATCTGCTTCGTAGTTTCTTCAGAAAGGAACAACCGTTTAAGTTTGGACGTGATAGGCATGTACCGAAGTTGTTTAACCGGTACCTTTGTTCTTATTTCCTCCCCATCATCATTCAAAACCTTCACATGTCTAGATGCATTGCAATGCATACGTTGAGTATCGTTCTGGTGTTCCTTCCAAAACAACATGCAATTATTTTCACACGCATCAATTTTCTCATAACTCATGCTCAGACCTTCCAAAATCTTCTTTGAATGATATATGTCTTCCGGCATCTTATGTTTTGTCGGAAAGAGATCATTGATCAACTTCAGGATACCATTGTATCAATTGTTTGCAAAATTGAACTTAGACTTCAGCCCCATAAGTCGTGTGACCGCCTGCAGAATGGTCACACTAGTGCCCTCATATACTTTCTCATCCGTGGCGGCAAGAAGTCTGTAAAACTTCTTCACCTCCTCTGGCAGTGACTGCTCTTCGTACTCTCGACCAACATCCGCCATCATCTCATCCATCCAATCTTCATTCTCATTTTCGTCTTACTCACTAGCATGATCCATCTCTCTATGCTCATGCCACACTAGATAGTCTGGCATAAATTTGTGCTTACAAAGGTGCAGCATCATTTCAGACCTCTCGAAATGTCGACGATTCTGGCACCTGCTACGCGGACATTTCACAAAATGAGCACCAATAGGAAATGCTTGGTTCATGAACACATTTGCCATTTGTGCCCATTCCAAAGTGTACACACCATCTAAACTCCATTCATCATACATCACCTTACGGTCGTCATCCATTTTCCAACTTATACCTTCAAAGCAGAAAAATCATTATAATTAGTTTATTTTCATATTATGTGACGATCACTACAACTAGGCAGATAAGTCCTAAACCCACCCAAGATTGGTCGAGTGGGGCGTGCTTATGATGACACGCGTGGTCTAGATCCAGACGAAATTTCAGCAGCATAACTCCGTTGTTCTGCACTGCACGCCCAAAAATGGTGCAACAGAGAACATCAAGGTTATGCCGTCGAAATCTCGTCCAGATCCAGACTCGCGTCTTGTCACAATCCAACCCCCCCCCCCCCCCCCCCGATCCACTCCCAGGCTGTCTAAAAAGGGAAAATTCCGAACCTTCACGTCTCACATGCCAATGGCATGTGATACGTGCCGATTCGAAACGGGTAATCAAATTCTATAGGTTACGTTCCTCTTTTTCATTTTTCAATAATTTACGAGAGAGGAAAGAACAAGACAGAGGAGGAAAGTTGGTTAGAGTTGAAAGTTCTAAGTCCGGATCCACCGTTCAGGCACGGTTAATTAGTCGTCCTCATTATCGCCGTACGAATCTGTGCTCGTCTAAATGCATACTTCACAACTAGAATCATCTTTCACTACAATCCTCTAAAGCTACCATAATTATAAAAATATTTACTATATTACAAACACATAATTAGTCATCATATTGCAAATGCTAAAAAGAAGCAATCACATGCATGATATGAACTTTTAATCACATTCAAATCATATAGCATAATGAATATGAATCACATTCATGAGTTAGCAACTATATAATATGAATCACATTAACGAACTAACACTAATCACAAATATAATATGCTCACATATTTAGAAACTATTAATCAAGCTCACATATATAAGTTAAACATGTAAATTTGCATATAATTTTAGAATTAACTATTAATTAATCTTACATATCCACATTACCTATGAAATAAGCTCACACATAGAACATCACATATACAAACTAATGCACCAAACAAAGATCACACATAAAGTTCAAATATATGACTTCATGATTTTACCTTATGTCCCGAGGAGGAGTGAACGGGGCGCCGAAGGGGGGCCGGACCAGAGGGCTCCTGGGAGCGATGGAGGGGGACCAGACCAGGGGGCTCCAGGGGCCGAACCAGAGCACGCCAGAGGGGGCCGTACTAGGGGGTGCCAGGGGCAGGAGCGCTGGCGACCAAAGGGCACCGGAGGGGGCCTGGACTAGGGGACAGGAGCGCCAGCCACCGGGGACACGGGCGGGGGCAACGGGCAGGGACGGGGGCGCGGGCGCAGACGAGGGGCGGGGGCACGGGCGAGGGGCGCCGGCAAGCGGGGTCGCGGGCGGGGGGCAGCGGGTAGGGGCGCGGGCGAGGGGCGCTGACGATGGGCGGGGGCGAGGGTGCGGGCGAGGGGCGCCAGCGACGGGGCGGCGGGCGGAGGCGCGGGCGAGGGGCGCCGGCGACGGGCGAGGACGCGGGCGAGGGGCGCAGGAGACGGGGCGGTGGGCGGGGGCACCGGCGAGGCGGCGTGCTAGCGGCGGCGGCGACGGGAGGGCGGGCGCGGGCTCGGGCAAGAAGTGTTGAGGCGCATGAGAAGAGAAGAGCCGCGAAGGGTTTAGGCCCCTCTTAAGAGCTTCGGTTTGGCCCTGGCCGACGCTCTTAGAGCCTGATTTATCCGGGCCCACTTAAGGGTGTCGGTGTTGTCCCAGCCGACGCTCTTAGAGGATCAGTCAGCTGGGCCCACTTTGAGTCTCGTGTTGGGCCCGTTTAAGAGCATCGGTTAGGCCGACGCATTTAATATATGTGTCAGTTCGGCCGACGCATCTATTATGTGTGTCGGTTTCTTCAAGAACACCGACACCTCTAACTTATGGGTGTCGGTTACCGTAAACCGACACCCTTAGACGCGTTAAACGCGTCGGGGTCGATGCATCTATTAAAACTGACACCCTATTCATCGTTTCCTCTAGTGTTAAGCGTAGAACTTACAGAGGTGCTCAATGTTCCAAGGGTTAGGGAGAGGTGTCCCATCCTCGGTTGCCAAGCGAACACATTCGGGACGGGATACTTTGATCACTCGGAAGGGTCCTTCCCAGCTGGGGGAAAGTTTGTTTAACCCTTTCCTGGATTGTATTCTCCGTAGCACCTTATCGCCTTCCACGAGCTGTCGGCTGTGAACATGCCTTGGTGATAGCGCCGAAGAGCTTGGCGGTATCGAGCATTCCGAACAGCTGCTCGGCACCTTCCCTCTTTAAGGAGGTCAAGGTCTTCACGCCGGAGCTGGTCCTGCATGGCATCATCGAAGGTCTGGACTCGGAGCGACCCCAAGGTGATTTCCGGAGGAAGGACTGCTTCAGCTCCGTACACCAGGAAGGAGGGTGTCTCTCCAGTTGACTGGTTCGGCCTGTTGGCCCATAGAGTGGGCGGAAGCTCTTCGATCTAGTTGGCTCCATGTTTTTTCAGGCGCTCGTATGTGCGCGTATTGAGTCCTTTTAGGATGTCTGCATTTGCTCTGTCGGCTTGGCCATTGCTTGCCGGGTGAGCTACGGAAGCGTAGCTGACTTGGATGCTGAGGTATTTGCAATATCCTTGGAATGCAGAGCTTGTTAACTGGGTCCCATTATCAGTTATGATCTTGTTTGGGACTCCAAATCTGCATATGATGGACTGCAAGAAGCTGATAGTTGATTGCTTGTTTATTGTCACAACTAGAGTTGCTTCCGACCATTTGGTGAATTTGTCAATGGCAACGTACAAGAACTTGTAACCTCCGACGGCTCTTGGAAAAGGTCCCAAGATATCCATCCCCCACACAGCGAAAGGCCATGTAGGAGGTATCATTTGTAGAGGCTGAGCTGGTGTGTGAATTTGCTTTGCATGGAACTGGCATGCTTCGCATTTCTTCACTAGCTCAGTTGCATCCTGGAGCACTGTAGGCCAGTAGAAGCCATGTCGGAAGGTTTTATCGACCAACATGCGGGAAGATGCGTGGTTCCCACACTCGCCTCCATGGATTTCTGCGAGGAGCTCGCAGACTTCTTCCCTTGTAATGCATCGCATTAGGACGCCGTTGGCACCACACCGGTAGAGATCCCCTTCTACCAGTGTGTATCTTTTAGCCAATCTGACTATCCGGTCAGCGGATACATTATCTTCAGGAAGGAAATTGTCTTTCAAGTAGCTCCGAATCTCCGAGATCCATGCATAAGAGCTATCTTGAGGATTTGAGTCTTGTGTGCTGGGTTGCTCAGAGCTTCCTGCAGCACCTACGACCCTTGATGGACGTCATGGTAACAGGGCCATCGGGACCGCCAGCTTCGAGGTGCTGGTCTTGCCCCCTTCGCTCATTTCGGCAGGCTGAGCTGTAGGTTTAGACAACCTCCGGACGAAGGTTCCGTCGGGAGCTGGAGCCCCGGTTGAAGCTTTCATCGAGAGTTCGTCAGCTTCAGCGTTGTTGAGACGCTGGACATGGTAAAGGTCCAGGACGTCGAAGTCCTTCTGAAGCTTCTGGACTTCAAGTAGGTATGCAGCTAGTTGAGAGTTGTTGCAACAACATTCACCTTTGACTTGTTTTACAACAAGTTGTGAGTCACCCTTTACCAATAGCTGCTTGACACCATACAATAGTGCCACTTTGAGTCCATAAATTAATGCTTCATACTCCGCCATGTTGTTGGTCGCCTTGAAGTCAAGGTGCACCATGTATTTAACCTTCTCCTCGGTCAGAGCGAGGAGAAGGACTCCAGCTCCGGCCCCCAGCTTCTGCATGGAGCCGTCGAAGTAGAGAGTCCAGTGCGGCTCAGTGAGGCGCGGAACCTCAGGTTCTGACGTCTACTCACTGGGGCCCCCAGGATTCGATGGAGAGGGGGTCCATTCTGCCACGAAGTCCGCCAATGCTTGACTCTTGATCGCTTGTCTTGGAATGAATTCAAGGTCGAACTCGGCTAATTCTGCTACCCACTTTGCAATGTTCCCAGTGGAATTGGGGTTATGCATGATTGCACGTAGTGGATAAGAGGTTACCACTGAAATCTTGTGAGCTTGGAAGTAGTGTCGGAGCTTCCTAGTGGCAATAAGAACTGCATAGAGCAGCTTATGCACCTCCAGGTATCGAGTCTTGGCGTCATGGAGTACTTCATTGATGAAGTACACTGGGCGCTGGACCGTCCGGACCCTCCCGAAGGGGTCCGGAGCTTCCTCCTCATCTACCCGGACCCTCCCAGAGGGGTCCGGACCTTGTTCGGGGACTCTCGGGTTCCGGTTGGAGGAACCCGGAGCTTCTTCTGAAGTGACCCGGACCTTCCTAGAGGGGTCCGGATCTTGTTGCTCAGTAGTAGTGACTTCTTCATTTGAAGGAGATGGATCCTTCGGCGTCTCGCCTTGAGGATCTGGGTCTGGGAGCTGGGATCCATACTCGTCTTCAGGTAGCTCCGGACCCTCCCGAAGGGGTCTGGATTCCTAAACTGGAGATGGTTCTGGTCTTTTGGCAACCAGAACCATGCTGACAACTTCGTCAGTTGCCGAAATGTAAAGCAGGAGTGGCTCACTAGGGTTCGGACCTACCAAGGTTGGTAGGGTGGTGAGGAGCTGCTTCAGCTCCTGGAATGCCTTTTCTGCTTCTTCAGATCATTGGAATGGTCCGGACTTCCTCAATAGCTTGAAGAAGGGTAGCGCCCGTTCCGCCAGTCTTGAGATGAACCGGCTGAGGGCAGCTAGACATCCAGTCAGCTTCTAGACATCCTTGATGCAGGTTGGTGGCCGCATATCTTCAATAGCTTTTATCTTCGCCGGGTTTGCTTCTATTCCTTGGTGGCTCACCATGAAACCAAGAAGTTTTCCAGAGCTAACCCCGAAGACACACTTGTCCGGGTTCAGCTTTGTGCGAGTGACTCGCAGCTTGTTGAAGACAGCTTGCAAGGTGTCAAGGAATGACTCCTTGTTCTTGATCTTGACAATGATGTCATCGACATACACTTCCACTACGTCTCTAATAAGCTCTCCAAAAGTTTTGTACATAGCTCGTACAAATGTTGAAGCAGCATTTTTGAGACCGATGGCATGGCAGTGTAACAATATAATCCATCTACTATGATGAAGGAAGTATGCTCTTCATCTTCCCTAGACATTCTGATTTGATGGTACCCATAAAATATGCGTCTAGGAAACACAATAATTCACACCCGGAGGTGGAATCCACTATCTGATCTATTCTAGGTAGTGGGAATGGATCTTTTGGACATGCCTTATTTAATGTAATGTAGTCGATACACATCTGAAGCTTCCCGCCGGCCTTGGGTACAACGACTGGGTTTGCCAACCATTTTGGGTGGAAGACTTCTGGATGAATCCAGTTTCGAGCAACTTCTTCACTTCTTGACGTATGAAGTTCTGTCGCTCTACTGATTGCTTCCGAGGCTTCTGATGTACAGGCGGAGCGTCGGGATAGATCTTCAGATTATGCTCGATCACTTCCCTAGGGATCCCAGGCATTTGCGACGGTTGCCAAGCAAACACGTCGACGTTAGCCCGGAGGAAAGTGGCGAGCGCGAGTTCCTATTTGTCATTCAGACCTCCCGATATACGGGTGGTCTGAGCGGCATCGGAACCGATTTGGACGACTTTGACGGGAATGTCGGTGTCGCCGCTGGGTTGTACGCGAGGTGCGGAGGTTGAGCCTCGATGACGAATGCTTGGGGGTTTTGGAGCTTGCTCCTTTCTGTATTCTTCCTCCTGCGTTGTAGCAAGCGCATGGAGTTCTTCCAAAGCTGTCACTCCGGCGGTGCGATCTCCATGGGTCCGGAGAACACCAGCTGGTGTTGGCATCTTCAACACCAAGTAGTCATAATGAGCAGCAGCCATGAACTTGTATAAGGTTGGTCTGCCCAAAATGGCATTGAAAGGTAAGTTGATTTGTCCCACATCAAAGACCAACTTCTCAGTGCGGTAATTCTCCCAGGTCCCGAAGGTCACCGGAAGAGTGATTGCACCGAGTGGGGTTATGGCCCCTGGACCTACTCCGGAGAAAGGTCGAGAGGGGCGAAGGTCCAAAGGTCAGAGCTGAAGCTTGACGAAAGCTTCAAAGCTTATGAGGTTCAGCCCCGAACCTCTATCCACAATTACATGGTGAAGTTGGATATTGTTGATGGTTGGAGATACCATCAATGGGAGTTGGCCAGCTCCGATCATATTCCGAGGGCAGCCCGAAGCATCGAAAGTGATGGCAGTTTCCATCCACTTTCGGTGCGGCTCCGCCCTGGCAGTAGGAGCTACTGAGGCCATGTCCCGCCGCATGGTCTTGAGGACACGATGGGAAGTGATGTCCCATGAACCACCAAAGATGGTGTTCATGGTTTTCCGGTGTTCATTGTCAGAGACGTCGGAGTCATCGTCGACAGAGGTGTAAACAGCCTTCAAGACCTTTTTAGGGTCCTGAAAGCCTAACTCCTCTTCAGTTGGAGCTTCGTCGACTTTCTATTTCCCTTCTCTTTGACGGAAAGGAACTTCTTCCCGGCGCTTGTTGTAGCGCTCGGCAAGGTCCTCGACCTCCCGGCGGCCTTCCAGGTTGTGGCTGTTCGACTTGTGTATAGGACACCACATCTTGGAGCTGCCACCGACTTCAGACGATGATCGAGGTCATTTTTTGGGGCGTGGCCCCCGGCCACCCGGAGCTGCGGCAGCTGCAGCAGTAGGTGTGCCGGCCGACGGCTTTTTCTTGCCGTTGGACTTTTTATTCTTTTTTCCCCTCCCGGAGGTAGTGGCTTCACCCTTGGAAGATTTTTTGCTATCCTCCGGAGGTGGTTGGGAGTGCATTTCACGGCCCTCCGCAGCTTTGGCGCATTTGTCTGTCAAGCTGAAGAGTTCCGTGACGCTGGTGATCCCCTTGGCCGCCAGCTTCTCCAGCATCTTATTGTCTCGTACGTCCTGTCTAAATGCCACAATAACAGAGGCGTTGGAGATAGAAGGAATAGTGTTTCGTACCTGGGAGAACCTCTAGATGAAGGATCACAGGGACTCTCCCCCTTTCTGCTTGACAGCAAAAAGGTCCAGTTAGGTGCCTGGTTGTGTGTATGAACTCCCGAAATTGGTAGTGAACTGCTGGCACAGTTCCGCCCAACTGTTGATAGAGTCGGGCGGAAGGCTCATGAACCAGGACCTGGTAGTCCCAGTTAAAGCCACGAAGAAATAGTTGGCCATTACAGCCTCGTTGCCTCTGGTCGCAAGGATTGGGGTGGAGTAAATTTGGAGAAACTCAGTAGGATTGACAGTCCCGTCAAATTTCTCCGGTAGGTGAGGTTGGAACTTTTGTGGCCATCTGACCATGCGTAGATGCATGGCCAGGGCAGAACAGCCCCCTCCTACTCCTTCGGGAGAAGGACTGTCCCGAGCCTCTCGCCTTTCGCGAGCGCGCTCGATATGGACACATCCATCTTGTTGACGGTAACGGCGATCAAGCTCCGCCCGAAGGTCGTGAGTTGAAAGCCTAGTTACTGTATGGGTGCGTCATGCCCCAGGAGGCAGTGATGTCACTTGTTGAGACGCAACACACCTCCTATGTTGGGAAGCGGGCGGACCAAGTCTGTCAGACACGGTCCGATGCTGCGATGGGGCCCGCTCTGAGGGGGGAGGACCTTGGTTGCTGATGCGATCGGCTGCTGCTGTAACCAAATGTTCCACATCAGCCCTCCACTGCTCCATTGCACCCTAGGATGCACCTGGAGGCGGTGGGCGTTGGAGAAGAGCACGCGCGGCATGGAGTGCATGTTCAGGGTTGTTGTTTGCCGATGTCGTGACCGACGCAGACGCTCCATCTCACTGTCCAGCTTGATTCGTCGGTGCAGACGGTGGCGGCGATGGCATGACTCCTGCTAGAGCCACAACATCTGCTGGCGGCTGCATGTTGGAGGGGTTGCCTCCAGTAGGTTGCGCAACAGGGTTGCCATTTGACGATCCAGCAACGGAGTTCACCATGTTTGAATCTCGGGGGCCCCCTTCCTGGCGCGCCAACTGTCGGAGTGTTGATCCGGCAATTCTCCCGGTACTAATGTTGGTAGCCCGCGGAGTTTGTAGTTCGGCACGCAGAGATGCAGAACACGATGGCAAGTAGACACAGGGATTTACGTGGTTCGGGCCGCCTGAGCGTAATACCCTACTCCACGAGGTGTGTAGTTGTTGTATTGAGCGTCTAGGAGTCAAGAGTTCCCAGAGAGTGAGAGTGTTAGAGGAGCTGAGAGAGAGCCCCTAGTGTATCGTCGACCAGTCCTTTTATAGTACAAGGACTGGTCGTTACACCATTATCCTGGCTCGACATGTGGCTCTGGCGGTTACTGATGCTTAATACACAATTAATAAGGTTAATTACCCTTAATAGTGTGGTAACGGGCCTTGACAGTGCCGTTACTGATATTAAGAGCCTTCCGATCATGTGTCATTAATTTGGTATTAATGACACTTAACCGGGTCTTGAAGTCTTTGATTGTCCCTTGAAGGTTCGAGCCATTAAGGGCCCACCAGTCTGATTGTTGAGGCTGAAGGTCCGGCGGTTGGACACGTGGTAGCATCGGAGCTTTTCGTCTGGGACGAGTAGGTCCAGTGTAGATGCACACATGTCGGTACTGGAGCTTCCCTCTGTCAGGGGTTGGGTTCTAGGGTGCCGCACAGGTGTTTAGCCCGGAGCTATCCCATGTGTGGGATGTAGGTCCGGCTACAGTACACACGTGGCGGCACCGGGGACTAACCATAGATGGGAGGCAGGTCCGGTCCCGTATGACATGTGGGGCCTTCGCAGGTCTCCAACTCAGACAGGTAAAATTCCTTTGGTCTTTTTGTAGTCCCAAGGTGTATACGGTACACAGGGTACCGACAATTAATACTTAATTTTATAGGTCAAACAATCACAAAAGTATTTATTTTATTATTTTAAAATTAACATAACCCTCGCAAATTACAGAATAACAAATAATAAAATAAAAAAGTTAATCATCTTCCTGCTCTCTGTGCTGCACGCCCGCCAGTGCTGTGTGAGAGACTGAAGAAAAGGATTTCTGGCATGCATAAACATTACTCCCACCGTCTTCAAATATATGATGTTTCAGGAATTAAAATTAGTTCTCAAAAACATCATATATTTAAGGATCAAGGAAGTACAATCTTTGTAGTAAAAAGATGTAGATTCAAAAAGAAAAAATGTGAATGCAGGATATGGATGCGATTCTTGCAGTACATCATGATGTTTTCCTTGACGTCAAGTGGTACCTTCTGATGAAAGGCAATTGACTTGTGGTTTTGGGGGTCTGGCTCGGTAGGGAAGCTATAGCAATGAGATGTGAGGTAACTTTTGTCTGGTGCTGCTTCCCTTTTGCGTGGTAATGCTTGTGGAGCACATTGCATTGGTACCGGGTGGTGACCTAAGCATGCATGACGGCCTGATCGTCGGTCCATCTTCCATCAAAGGTCATCAGTCAAATGCCTAGTTTCATGCGCATATGAATTTTTCACTCACAAATGCTGCTCTTATTGAATCTAGATGTTGGAGGAACACTATCGTCAGTTCTCATAACAACTGTTCACAGAAGCTGCATATTTGTTTTGTTTCCAGTTCTCATAATTTCAAGCAGGGATGTTCAATGCTCATGATGCTGGTGTGATGGAATGGAATGGCTGCAACTGTAACCTGACTATGTGAGTGAGTGAGAAGAGAGTACTGGAAATCCACATGGGCACCCTGTACCAGTTTTCACCTACCGAAAGGAGATAGTACCAGTACTGTAGGAGTGATTGTTCTTTTCCTCACTGTTTGGTCCTTTGAACAAAAGGCCGGTTGTCGGCCGGCACATGACCGAGGCCACCAACCTGAATCCCTCCCAGGATTCGTTCACCTCAATCATTTGCTGCTGCTAGCATCTGCATGCACCTGCGTATTCAGAATTCATGCATACGCTCCGAAATTGTGATCTCATTCATGCATGGTATGATCATTGCGTCGCCAGGAGTAGACTATCGTCTGAGTCAGTGCGAGGCAGGGTGATACATGTGTCGCCTTTCTACTTCAGATGATGTGTATAGTTTTAATATGGTCTGTCAATCGTCATAGCGTGCACATTTGCTGATTTGCTCATGGCAGTGTTTCGTCATCTGGGGTCTTGCACATCTGTGCGTGTCAGCATTCTGCTATCGGCTCTGAACCCTTCAGTTCAAAGCACGGGATTGAAGGAAGTGTACACTGGTACAAAAGCAAAAGTATATGCATGCATGTACTCCCTCCGTCCCAGAAAGTTTGTCGCTTTGTAGTTCATTTTGAACTACAAAGCAACAAACTTTTCGGAATGAAGGGAGTACATTGTTAAAGACTCGTTTGGCCGGGCCACAAAGAGCTCCGGCTTCTCACTACACGAAACAATAATATTTTGTGGGCCACAAACCCACGACAATAGCTATTTTCGTAAGCGAAGTGTTTATTTTCGTGGGTGTCAGGCTGACCAAATTGAAGCGTTGAAAATATGATTATTGTTGTGGAGGGCCCACAAAAATAAAACTATTGTCGTCGGCTTTGGACGGCCTACGAAATTAAATCTTATTTTCGTTGGCTAAGTAAAAACTCACGAAACTATTATTGCCGTCCGCCAGCAAGTGGCTTTCGAAAATTGTTCTAATAATTTTCGTGGGCCGGAAAACAGGCTCACGAAAATAGTTCCAAGTAGTTCCGTGGGCCGGGCCACAGGCATGAGCTACATTTTGAGCTCACGAAAATAAGTATCATAGATGAGTGGGTCTTCATAGGCTGACAAAAATATTATAGTTATATTTTTGTGAGCCAATGCAAACGGCTTTCAGGAGCCATTGAAGCCACAAGAAATGGCTTCATAGGCTTTTAATTCATTTTAGATTGTAAAGCGGATTTGTCGCTCGCTACAGTATATCAATAGTGACGGAGCCAGATACTACGTAATAAACGCAAATAAGAGACAATGATCAGAGACGAGCGCAAAGGCGACCATCATTGATATGGATAAACGAGATGAGCCCGCCTCAGCGAGGATGCTAGTTCACGAAAGAAAGGTGCGGCTAAGCGTAAAAGGAGACCAAATACTATAAGGTGCATCTCATTTTATGAAATATCCAAGAGAAGCCCGATCCTCTGACAAACGGGAGACGAGCGGCTAACAGAGCGTGTCGCCTATTTGCGAAAGAAATAAGAAGAACTTTACAGAAAGCACATCTTATTTGGCTTCGGTTACAGACAGACATGAACACATCGTTGAACGAATGTACAACACATTCACTTGATAACTAAATAATCATTCAAATGCAGAGTATCTTCATTGTAGTATTTTAAATCAAAAAAATAATCAAATCCTTCCTTATGAATTGTCATTCCTGAGGAACACGATGGATACACCATTCATTTACAGTTGAACATACAAGATAATATTTATTCACATAGATGAACACAGATAACACATTCATCCATTAATAGTATATTACAAAACACAAGAAAAAAGTACAAGACACAAGAAAAGAAAAATAACATCAACTAAAAACAACAAAAGAAAACTTAAATCCTACTCCTCCTCTGGCGGTGGCGACTCCGGCGCCGATGCAACAGGAGTCCAGGCCGGTTGCTCTGCTGATTGGTCCGGCGGTGCAACCTCGCGACTGAGGTTCCTCGCTATCGCCGTCACCAGGTTATTGCGGCCCTTGACGCCGAGCACCTCGGTAATCGTCTCGAGCAGCCTCTCAAACCTGTCGAACAACCTGTCAAGTAGCCTCTCGAGTACCTGGGCTATCGTCTTGAGCAGCTTGTTGTTGAGCCTCTCGGGGGAGACGCAACACTGTTTCTTGTAAGGTGGCTCCCTCGGCGCGCGGGCTTGGCTGCAGAATGTTGGCCATGATGGGTTGTTTGCGTGGAGAAGACGAATGAAGAGAAGATGAGAGACTGATGGCGCACCTTATATAGTTTGTGCGGAGATGCAAAATATAGACACGCTTAACAACGAAGCGTGTCTCCTATTCTCAATGTTTCCCTCTCCTCTGCTAAAAGGGGGACGGACTTAACGGCAAAGTGCGTCTCCTATTCCCCACGTCAACTTCGTGATTTTCTCCATTTTGCCTTGATTCAGTGTTGATATCACACAAACAACACATTATTGAACTTAGAGCACATTCACCTTATAACTAAATCATTCATTTGTTCAGAAAATAATCAAATATCTCCTTATGATTCCTGGGGAACACAATGAACACACCACACATTCATTCATTCACACAGTTGAACACACAAGATAATATTCATTTACACATATAAACACAGATAAATTTCATTTATTAACACAATATATTACAAAACACAAGAAAAAAATACAAGAAGACACAAGAAAAGAAAAACATCAACTAAAAATAACAAAAAGCAAGTGTGACCGCCGCCTCTGTTCGACCAACTCCAGTGCAACCGCCGCCTCTGTCCTCCATCGCCATCATCGTCCTCGTCATCGTCACTGTTCATGGTTGGGTTAGATATTGACTTGGTGCGTAGATGATTGAAGGAGGAGCGCTTGGCGTGGCGCAAGAATCATCCCCATGTATATACATATGGTACACCAGTCGCATGGTTATATGTAGCTCTGCAATGGACTGATGAATTTAACTGTAGTTTTGTTTTTCTGTCTTGTTTGTTTTTGCTATTTGCAATTTCATGGCTCGCCGCCATTTGCATCACTTGTTTGTCCAATTTCTCTGCGTAGGGTTTCTCTGCGAAGCTTGAGTTAGGAAATTTATTGAAGTAGTAGTGCATCGTCCCTGATAAAAAAGAGGTAAGTCATGAAGAAAAAGCATAATCATATCCAGTATAACATTGTCCCCTTATTAATGAATTTACTTTGTAGACTGACTGGAAAGGTGGTTACTACCCCTGACAATCTCCTTCTCATAGGACAATCCGTTGGTGCTTCCAAGATGCGCTTTTTCACGTGGTTTCTTCCATCCGAATTTCCATCGCTCAAGAGCACTCTGCCTTGAAGTCCTTGATCAAGTGAATGTAAGATAGACTTATTTTGCTCAAGTAATTAATAATTGTTGCCGAACTTATTTGAACTGATTTCTTATGTTGCTTAAATTGATATTTCTTAGTGGTGGTGGTCTGGTTCTACAATCAAAACTATTCTACTTGAAGTTCAGCATTTGCTTCATCAGCCAAATGCGCTCAATGTTAAAAATGATTGCTATAATCTACTTATCAAGGTTAGTAACTTTGTGTTAGTGACCAACGTATGTTATATATCGTCTTTATGTTAGTGACCAACGTAGGTTATATATCATTCCTCATTTTACATTTGTTAATTTAAGGAATGTTAATATTTTCAAGATCCAGGGGAATATAAGAGACATGTTCGAGAGCAAGTTGGACGGTACAATTTAGATTGATCGATGGGAGCTTCATAGGAATAAGTTTAGAATCGAAATGTATAGTTTAGAGGGCACGCAATGTGTATGGACTATGAAATTCATTAAGTTGCAAATTATCTCTTAATTTTAATATCATTGCGTTTGTTTGTCCCTGAATTCCAATTATATCCCTGAATTGTAATGTTATCCCTGCAACAGACGCTCGCGATGTTAACTCTGCGCGCGAGTGGCAACGGATGCTCACGATGTCGTGCGAGTGGCAAAAGGGAGATAAGCACATGAGAGATGAACATTAAACATGAGCATCTTCAGTTTTTTACCTCCGGGAGTCAGGTGAATGAGAGACATGCTCTATTAAGGCCCGTCACCAATTTTGACCTCCGGCAAAAGGTAGACGGACATTATACAAGCTCGACTCTGATTTTTTACCTATTTTTAACTCTCGCGCGCTCTATGGCAAAAAATTTTGCACAAAACTTACTCGTGCTCTCTCGACCAAAGGGAAACGCTCAAATGAGAGACGGGTGTTATAGAGGCTCGTCTCTGAGTTTTGCTGTTTTTATCTCTCGCGCGCTCTCTCTCAACACTTGGCAAAAAAATTTAGTTCTCACGCGCTCTCTTGACCTAGAAATTGCAGCTCCTGAGCATGCCGCCGTGGTCCCTCTTCCTCGACTGGCTCTTTGTCATTGTCGTGCTGCCGCCGTCAATGCCGACCCCACCGTCGACCCCGACCTTCGTCATTGGAGAGTCGACAATGTTGGAGTACACCGCCTCATCCCTTGTCCCCGGATCACGCCGCCGCCTCGGCCCTGATCTCGGTAATCGGTATGAGCACGCCGCCGTCTTCAGATAAGTGGAAATGCTCTCTCTGATTAGTGTCCTGGAATACATTCATCATCCTTGTTTTTGTCCAATGCAGAAGTAATGTATGTATTTTGACTATCAATGTATATTATGAATTCTGATTTGCAAACCCTTGAAACTGCAGGAACTGTGGTTGACACTAGCATTTTCCAGTGAGTTTGATTTCTACCTCTGCAGTTATGCTGGAATCAAGGTACCTATGCGATAATTGGTATTGCTCTCACGAGTTTTTGATATCAGGCGATTAATGCATCAGTGGAATGTAAATTATTTGTTTTTTCAGGAGACAAGCACATCAGCTCACTACCATGTTCATTATGATGAGACCAATTTCTTTGTTGATGCTTTGTAGATGCTCACCAACTGTTTGTGCTACAAGTAAGGTCGGTTCTACATTCACTAACAATTCCTGTGTTTATTACAATTGTATACCAATTTATTCCTAAGTCTTCAGATATTTGCTCTCTTATGTGACTGTTTAAGCGAATGTGACTGCAATTTGATAATATTTTATATAATTTCAGTGATTTTATTGAATTTGATGATGTCTCAGTCGGATCATTAGAGGCTATGAAGGCTCGTCGTTAATGAAGCCATTAACTGGGAGAATTTTCATCACGGTATATAAAATTAGATGATGATAGTTATGATGTGTGTAATTAGTTACTTTGTAATCAGGATGAGCACGGGGCATTTGGTTCGTAATTAGTATACTTGATAACCACGATTGACAATTTGTTAACATTTGATTGGTCAATATAATTTAAGGTGAGATCTTTTTTGCTATACATATGTTCATGTATGTGTATGTTGCTGACACTGGCAATGCGGCTGCCAAATCCTGGCTAGCTCTAAGATGCAGCCAGCAACCAGGATAATCAGGGGTAGGGGGCACCTAATAGGAGACCCTACCCGTAAACAATCTGCGATGAACTGTAACAGAAATCATCTCAGATTACCTAAATAAAGGAGACGAGCTTCCTTAAAGATCATCTCAGATCAATGAACAAATCTGCAACGAGCTGCAATAAAGCTCGTCTCGGATCAGTCAATAAATCTGCGACGCACTGTATTAGAGCTTGTCTCGCATGTATGTTGATGGGTGACGAGCTAGTTGCTCGTCTTTGATGACTCCGTAAAGCACGTCTGGTATAATTCAAAGAAAGGATATGCGCTATCTTTGAGCTTGTCTCGCACTTATACTGATCAGCGGCGCGCCCGCCGCCCGTCTCTAATGATTACGTAATGCGAGACACGACGATGGAGACACAATGACTACTGGAAACACGATCATTCACGATAGCAGGATTTATTTGCGATGGCCAGCCATCGCAAATAGATTAAATTGCGACGGCCCATCTGTGGCCGTCGCAAATAACATGGTCGTCGCGAATAAGTCCTTATTTGCGACGGCCGTCGGACTGGCCGTTGCAAATAAGAGTTTATTTGTGACGGCCAACCCTAGGACCGTCACAAATAACGGATCCGTCGCAAAATAAACTCTTATTTGTTACTGCCAGTCCGACGGCCGTCGCAAATAGGCTTTAATTGCGACGACCGTAAGTTAAGGCCATCGCAATTAAGTCCGCCATCACAAATTAGGGCTAATATCGGGACCCTCCGGCCCCGACTCTTCATTCACTTCACTCCACCACCACCGCCTGCCGCGCCCCCGCTGCCTGTTGCGCCTCCGCCGCCGCCGCCCTGCCGCGCCCCCGCCACTCCGCCCCTGGCTCCACCGCCGACCCGCCGCCCCCGGCCCTGCCGCCCCTACGCCCCCACCGGCGGCCCGCCCCCGGCTCCAGGCGCGCCTCCGCACCCCAGCCGCCGCCCGCCCCCGCCGTCGGCCTGCCCCCGGCCTCGCCGCCCCTACGTCGGCCCCGCCACCGGCTCGCCCCGGCTCCGCCGCCCCTGCGGCCCTGGCCCCGCCGCCGAATACAGGTATTTCCTCGCTTCTCCCCCCGCCACCGGTTCTGTCGAGCAAGATTAGTTTAATTACACTTGGGAGTAAGTGCTTTGCTACTTTGAATCAAGAATGTGATCTTATTTGCTATGATAAACATATGAGATATATATGCGACCTACGTTATAGGAGGAGCAGATTAGGAAGAGATGAGAGGCATCATGGAACATTCACGGTGGATAGATTGGGACGGCTCGAAAATAATTTCTGTTTTAATTGTAGAGTGGAGCATTATTTGTATAGGAGATAAATATGGTCAAAATAGGTACACAAGTTGCATGACCGGCATATTCGTTTTCTATCTACCCCACAGGACATTTTAATGTTTGTTCGTCTCCGTTCTTTGTTCGGACACGTCTCGATTGAGCCTTTCTCACGTAGTGGGAGATACCAGCCAACGGGCCTATACATTCTCTCTCCGTGGTATATAACTATATACTCGCATAAAACAATATCAAAAAGTTGACAACCAAACATCGTTGTCAGCAGGTACTTCATATATATATAAGAGGTACTCAATCACAATCAGCCATGAAGTAGTGTTCTCCAAATGGGTTGGGCCCAACGGGCTGCCCGAGGCCCGGCACTAAAAAGCCCGGTCCAAGCACGGGCCTAGCTCGAAGCGATTCGTGTCGGGCCGGCACGGGCCCGAAAGCCGTGCCGTGCCTGGGCTGCGTTCCCAGCACAGCGTGCCGGCCCGAGCCCAGCACGAAATTTCGGCCGGCCCGATAGTGGCCCGGCTCCCCGGCAGCGCTCCTCCTCAACCGTCGATGGGGTCGATCGGGATCGTTCGTCCCCGCAGCTGATGCCCGCGATATAAAAGGGCACGTTTCACTGCCGGCCCCGTAACCCTAGTCATTCGCTCCCCTCACCTGTCGCCTCTCGAAGCCTCCCGAAGCCTCCGCCACCTCTTCGCTCTTGCACGCGCGTCGCCTCGCCTCCGCCGCCTCGCAGCTCTTGCACGCGCGCCGCCTCGCCGGCTCCTCATCCACTCCGTTGCCAAGCCGCCGCACTCGCACCCTCCTCGCCGTCGCCGGCTTGTCCTCGTCGGCATCACCGCCTCTAGATCTGCGCCACTCGCCCGCTCCTCGACCTCTCCGCCTCCAGATCTGCGCCGCTCGCTGACTCCTCGTCCACTCCGCCGCCAGGCCGATGCACTTGCACCCTCGTCGCCATCGCCGGTCTCACCATCTCTAGATCTGCGCCACTCACCCGCTCCTTGACCTTACCGTCTCCAGATCTGTGCCGGTCCTCGTCCTCTCCGGTCTATGGTGCTCCGGATTCGCAAGAATCCGTCGAGGAACCAGGCGTCCTCCATCCTGCAGCTCGTCGTCCTTGGTGCTGGTGCTCCGGATTTGCGAATCTATCGAGGAACCATGGACGGCAGCGACGACCTGGAGGTGCACAGCATCAACGATGACCTGCGTCTGATGGGCCAGCGCGGTGATGACGAGAGCGACATGGAGGCCGAGCATGAGGAAGTCTTCGGTGGCAGCACTGCCGATGCCGATGCTGAAGCTGAGCATGTTGAAGCTGCTGATGCTGCTGGTGATGCAAATGATCCAGAGGATAACAGCGGCACCGGCAAGAGGAGCCGTTCTAGTAGCTCTGAATGCTTGAAAGACTTCAAAAAGATCTTCAAGAACATCGATGGTAAAAAGGTAAGGGTTTCTGCTAAGTGTTTACATTGTGGTCATGTTTACGCTGCTAGATCAGCTATTGGCACTGGCCATCTCCTTAGACATGTTAAAATATGCCAAAATAGAAAAGCTAAGATTCGTAGTTCCCAATCTTTGATCAGTTTTAACCCTGACGGCTCTGTACGCCATTGGGAATACTCTCCTGAGGTTGCTCGTACTGAATTTTGTGTCGTTTGATTGCTAGACTAGACCTTCCTATCACTTTTGGTTCCACTGATGCTTTTGAAGAATATATACAACATGCTCATAACCCTAGATTCTCTACTGTTTCTGCTCAAACAACAACTAGAGATATGTTTAAGTACTTTGCTGATCGTCGTGATAAGCTAATTAATTCTTTTGATGTTGTGTCGTCTATTTCTATCACGTCTGATATATGGTTTGGAAAAGCTAAAGAAGATTACTTAAGTGTGGTAGCTCATTATATTAATGTTGACTGGCAATTAGAGAAGAGGTTGAAAGGTTTAAGACTTATTGATGAATCACACTCCGGTCAAAACATTGCTGAGCGTGTGTGTAATGTGTTGCAGGAGTATAATTTGAATTGTAAAGTATTTTCTATTACTTTGGATAATGCCTCTACTAATTCAACTGCTATGGACAAACTGTCTCCTGTATTAGCTTCATATGTTGGTTCATTGTTCTTACATCAACGTTGTTCTTGTCATATCATCAATCTTATGGTTAAATCTGCCTTGCATATTATTCAGCCATATATAGATGCATTTAGATCTGCAATATCATTCATTAATGCTTCTAATCAGCGCATTGCTTCATTTAAACGATTTTGTCTTGCTGTTAATGTTCGTCCTAGGAAGTTTAGCTTGGACATGGAGGTAAGATGGAACTCCACTTATTTGATGCTTAAACATTTGCTTCCTTACAGACAAACTTTTAATGTTTACATTGAGACTAACTATCCTAGGGGTGAAAGAGATTCTTTGCTGCTGACAGATGAACATTGGAATGTTGCAGAAAAAATGCTTTCCTTTTTTGAACTTTTTTATGATTGCACTGTTGCATTATCTGGGGTGTATTACCCTACCTCTCCACTTATGTTGCATCAACTCATTTTGATTGCTAAACATCTTAAACAGTATGAAAATGATACATTGCTTAGAACTGTTGTAGTTAGTATGCAAGATTACTATCTTAAGACTGGAGAGACATTCCTCTTCTTTATTCTGTTGCATTCATATTAGACCCTAGAGCTAAATTGAAAGGTTTTCAAAATGTCCTTAGGTTGTTATCTAACCTGACTGCAACTGATTATTCTGCTTATTTTACTGAAGTTAGAACTCAATTGTCTAGTACATTTGAATTGTATGATGACAAGTTTGGTGTTGTTAAATTGCAAAGAGCAGCACCTCCACCCAGTTCAGGTAAGAAAGCAAGTGCTTGGGATGATATATTTTCAACACCATCATCCAGTTCTGTTGTACCTTCCTTTGGACTTGATGAAGTCCCAGGTTCTAGTTTCTGCACCCCTCCCTCTATGCCTCTTTCACTATCCAGAAGATCATCAGCTAGTGCTTTGCTGCAAGCAGCAACTGCTTCTGCTACCATGTCAGGTACTGAACTCTCAATCTACTTAGACAGTGATAATGTTACTGATTTTGATGATAACTTCAGTATCTTAACTTGGTGGCATGAGCATAAAATGACTTATCCAGTTCTTTCCATCTTAGCTAGAGATATTCTTTCTGTTCCTGTTTCTACCGTATCTTCGGAGTCTGTTTTCAGTACTACAGGCAGGATTATTGAAGAACGAAGGCGTCGATTGAAACTGGAGACGGTTGAAGTGCTGGCTTGTCTCAAAGATTGGGAAGCTGCCGAGGCAAGACTGCAAGATGTGGTGGAGGATCCAGAACTTGAAGAGAGTTTTGCAAATTTGTATCTTGATGTTCCTGATTCTGATGTGTGATGGACTTGTGAAACTGAAACTGTAAACATTTGATTAATAATACTTAACTGAGCTGGGCTGTACTCTTTTTCCCTATCTAGGATTTTATCTCACGAGGTGTGAGTTTTACCTAGATAGGTTTTTAATGAGGCAGCCATTGCACCAGCTCAATTGATTTTATTTCAATCTGTTCTGTGCATCTTCTTATCTCTTTTGAATTTTAATGATTTTTGTAAAATTTATTTGATTCTGTATTAAAACAATGTATTCAAACTATATAGAGTGTCTGCTGAATGGGCGTGCCTGGCATGGCACGAGCCCGATCATGTCAGCCGTGTCGTCGTGCCGGCCCGGCATGAAAAAAGGCCAGTCGTGGCATGCCTGGGCCGCCGGTTTGGCACGGAGGCACGGCCCGGCACGGCACGGAACTGTACCCGGGCCCAACCGTGTCGGGCCAAATCGGGCTCGTGCCGTGCTCGGGCAGGGCGGCCCATTTGGAGAACTATACCATGAAGAGGTACTATATGGCCCAACCAGTAAATTTAGCAGACTACAAAAAACAAGAGAAATAAATATTTACCTTTCGTTAAAGCAGACTATATATTAGATTAAGGATGTGATCTGAGAGAAAGGTCGAGCATAGAGATGCCCTCCATGCTTGCATCAACCACAAACTAGAGGCCGTTCATGTCAAACCAAACATATATGGCATGCCATTCATAGGAGCTGAAAGCTATAAAGGAAAAAGTTACAGTAATGGTGGTGACTGGCGAGTGACCACTGGTCGCGTGCGTCTTGGAAATCGATCGATCCCCATACTTGAGACTCTACTTCTACTACGGGTAGAAGCGTTGCATGCAGGCGTGGCAGGTGATCTCCAGCGCCGCCGCGGACGACGCCGATCCGACGAGCCGCCGAGCCGCGATCTGCTTCATGCGCTCCACCCGCTCCACCTCCTCCCGGGCGCGCTCCCAGATCGCCCTGGCGCGCGCGAACTCCCGCTCGGCGAGCTCCAGGTCGCGCCGCGCGAGCTCCCGTACGCGCTCCGCGTAGGCACCCTCGGCTGACGCCATCCGGGCCTGCTCCGCCGCGTGCAGCTTCACCGCGCGCACGTCGGCTGCTGCCTGCTGCTGCTGCATCACGACGGCGACCGACGCCGCTGCCGCCGCTCTCCTGCTCTCGTTTGTAGGTGGCAATGACAACGACACTGGCGCCGCCTGCGGCGGGTGCTGACTCGGGCCGATGCTAATGGACAGGTCGAGGTCCAGTTGCGGGTGGTCCGGGGAACTGGTGACCGGGGCCGGCACGTCGTCGTGTAGGCCACGAGCCGCCGGTGTAGGGGGCAGGAGCTGCAGCTGGAGCTCTCTCTCGCCTTGCTCCTCCATGTAAGATCGACTACTGAAGCAAGAAGGGAAGCAAATGCGCGCGCACGAGGTATTCCTCTGCTGTTTACTTTCTTGCGAGGTAGGTGTGATGCTTGTGTCTTGTGTGTAGTATGAGCAGTGTTTATATGTATCCGAGAGAGCTATTACAAGTGGTTTTACCTGAATGCCCTTATTATGCTGCAGCTATTCAGTGCCATTCTGGCTTTGTGCTCTTGGCTAGACATCCATGGTTTGGGAAGCCGCTGGTTCGTGTGGACCATAAGAAAGGCTTCGAGACAACAACCCTGTGGACGATCCAGTCGCCTCCAATCAAATGCACGGCTGTTTTGTAGGTGTTAACCAAATAATTATATTTAATTGTTTATATATCAAACTTATCCACTTGTGCCGATTGTCTCGATATATTCTGCAAACTATGTTGATCCCAACTCATGTACCCTAGTGCGTGATTTATCTTACTATCAATATGTATGTGAACTATCCATATTCATCCATGGACAACCGTTTTTTAATCTTTCAGGTCATATATACCCCCTAGGATCCTTTACGCCGTTCGCACTTATGGCCCTCATTACAGGAAACTCGTAATCTTACATCAGCCAAAATAATTTACGTGGGCCGGCCGACCTAATTAACTATACTTACGTCAGCCGGCGACAGCCGACATAAGATGGGCTCGCGACTGATGTAAGTAAGGTTGTCGGTATCCAGCATACGGGGTACCCTCGCGCACACGTAAAAAGTACATAAATACCCTGCCACCCCGCTGAGGCAGGTTCCAATGGCGCCACGTGTCCAGAAGGCTCCGGACCTTGGCCTTCCTCAAGTAAGGGATCCCTCGCTGCCACGTGGACCTCAAAGACAGGACCCACCTCCCCCGGTGAGGCGGGCTTCCAAGTTGCCACGTGTTCTGCGGGACAGGTCCCCACTCCACCATAGGAGTGGGCTCCAGAGCAGCCACGTGGCTCGAAGCACCAAGTCGGACACCTCCCGCGGAGAAGGGCTCCGGGGCTGGCCTTCCCCGTAGTGTCCAGCCCCGAAGCTGCCATGTGTCCTGCAACTTGTCCTAGCCGGAGGGTTGCGGGAGTTAAGGGATGGTGCGCTCTGTCTATATCAAGCATTCAAGACATGCATCAACCCCCGACGCATGATGCAGAGCATGCCAACGGTCAGAGACCGTTGCGCCCAACCGCATCATAGTAAAGGCGTTGCAGGCCTATCCCCCTCTATCAAGTGGGGTAGCTTACGGTGACAAGACAGTCGGAATGGACAACTCCTACCAGCGTCAGCAACTACGCATGGGTCACTGACATCTGAGGCGGCCACACGGCGGGTCTTCAAGCCACTGTCAGAGGAAGCTTATGCGAGAGCCTTAGATCTTTTAGGATAATATTGCCCCGGGGCCACTTATCAGGCCCCAAACCCCACTTGTAAGGCATCCGTCGTTGTCTATGAAAGGATCGACCGCAATCATTACAAAGGATCCCGATCAAATCTCAACACATACACACGCTACACACGCATTCACACCAGAAATACAACTCACACCGTGGAGTAGGGTATTACGCTCTGGCGGCCCGAACCACATAAGCTGTCATTTCACCATCTATCATACATGCAATCTCTCTCGAGGACTAAGCTCTGCCGATCAAGAACCTCCGCGGGCTGCTCGCATAGCAGGTCCAGAGGAAGTGTCACATGAACACTTCGACAAAGGCGATCGATGGCATTTAACGCACTACTTACGTCGGTTCAGACCTAAGCCGACATAAGTTAGTGGGCCGACAGCATTTAACGCACTACATACATCGGCTCAACCCTAGATCATCATAAGTTAGGTGCTCGATGTACGTAAGTGCTTTAACCCTAACCCGTGCGGCCCGCGCACGATCCATTCCACCCACCCGACTTGTTTCTACCCGACGCTGCCGTCTTCGTCCTCCTCACGCCTCGCCGCACGAGCTCTGCCACCCCCACCTTGCCGCCGCGCTGTGCCACTCGAGCACCACTGCCCCACCTCACTCGAGCATCGCCGCTCCACCTCGCCCGAGCGCCGACGCCCACCTCCCCCGAGCGCTGCCGCGCCCGAGCACCCACCGCCCCTTATCGTCGCCACCCACCTTGCTCGAGCGTAAAGCCCATTCTAAGTTTGTTTTGTGATTGATGTGTTTGGAATAATCTGTGACTATTTGTCACTGTTGTTACTATATATCTGTATATATTGTTGTTTTGTGAGCTCACAATTGTGCGAGGTAGGCATTTTCTATTTTTTTAAAAAAATTACAAACCTAACTTATGTCGGCTATGGTAAAGACGACGTAAGCTAGCCTAGTTTAACTTATGCCAGCTCGACCATGCCGATGTAAGTTAGCCCAGAAAACTTACGTCGGCCTTGCCATAGCTGACGTAAATTAAGGAGATTACTTACGTCGGCAGCCGTGGCTGACGTTAGTTACCTGGCCCAGCCCGAGAACATACTTATGTTGGTTGCGGTACCCAGACGTAAGTTAGTTAATTTACGACCAAACCTTAATGTCAGCCAATAACCATCGTAATTAAGGGAAAACTAATGTAGTTACTTAATATGTCAGTTTAGACCTTAATTACGTCGGCCACAGCCGATGTAAGTGATCGGAATTCCTGTAGTTTCTCTATATCAGTCATCGCACTCGTTCATCTCTAAATCGATCTCTGTACCAACCATCATCTATTTTATATTATTTCAAATAACTGCCTCTTATTTTATATTTTATCAAACAACTAGTCCCTACATCCCATTCAAACTCTATTTCTAGAATTATTCAAAGTCAAGCTAATCTAACTTTGACCAATGTTGTAAAAAATTTTAACCTTCATAACATCATATTAGTACCATTAGATACACTATGAAATATATTTTTATGGCATATTTATTTTGTTTTATAGATACTTATATTATTTTATATAAACTTTGTCAAATTTAAAAGAATTTAACTTTGACCATTTCTAGAAATAGAGTTAGAATGAGACGGAGGTAGTGCTATATTATGTTTGTAATTTAGAAAAACTCAATTCACTTTTTTTGTTTCCTATTATTTTTTCAAGTTATTCCATTATATTTGATTCATTTTCTCTCTAATTTTCTTTTTTGTTTCGCCTTTTTTCTCCTGTTGTTCTTTTTTCTTTTCTTTCTCCCTCTCACCCTACCCTTATCTTCTCTTGGCCTCTCCAAAAGCTTCATCACCGCCTCCCGATTCACATTGCTGTCACCCCCTCCGCCCTACGCTTCCTCTTGCGCCGTGTAGGGTCGAGCATCGTTGCCTCCTCGAGCGTCCTCACAACCTCACTGCCCTCTTAGCCGAGCGCCCCGCGCCTCCGTTCATCGTGCCTAGACGAGCGCCACCCTCCCTGCCTCTCTGCGTCGAGCGCCGCCCTCCTCATCACAGGTTTCAGCTTCCTCCCCCCGCCTCCTGCCTTGCCAGCCTCTCCTCCTGCATCAAGGTCACCTCCGCTCATGCTCGCTCCCGCGTCATAGATCTGCCTCCTCCATGCGCCGAGCTTGACCCCGCGTTCGGATCCTTCGCGCCCGGCCCCTCCTCGCACTGTGCTCACCTCAGATCCACCTCTTCCGCCCATCTCATCACCTTCAGCGTTCGTGCAAGACCTTCTGCCCCTTCCCATGCTGCCATTCCTCGTCGTCCTCCCTGTGCCGTCTTGTCATCATCCCCGCGCCACGCTCATCGGGTAGGTTCCGCGTGGCGCGAAGCCAACCACCTCCGAGGATGCTACAATGCCCCGCTTGGTTTGGCAATGCCCTATAGCGCCCTTGAGCATAGCGGACGAAATAGAGTACCCCGGTGCGGACGTATTTGGTTCTTTCACCCTCTGTTTTTGGCGTCTGGGGCCGGATGGAGGCCCCACTACGACCGGTCTTATACTCCCTCATTTCTCAAATTATTATCGTTATGACAGGAATCCTAGTTCAGTTTTGAAGTAGAGTTGTTATGCTAACGACAACAATTTGAATCATTTATTATTTAACACATCCACATTATGTTTTCTACGGGTAGGGTTCTCACACATATAAAAAAGGAACATCCTAAGAGGAACTAGATAAAAGAATCCAAATCAGTAGTTCGAGGACAAAGAGGAATTAACGTGTCAGAGAGGACATGCGTAGGAGTATATGTACCGGAAAAAGATGGTGCACAACGAGTCTTGTGTATCACCTTGCTGATTTCTACCGTGTGTGTTGTCTTACCAATTTAAACCGTAATTCTAGTTCAATTTTGGTGCGTCGTTGTTATATATGCTAACGACACCATTTAAACCATTTGTTGTTTAACACATTCACAGTATTAGAATATTTTGCTTTTCTACTGGTCGAATTCTCTCACATACCTTTACATTGTACTTCATTGCTTTGTTCATAGTCACCTTCACAGCGTATGAAATATGCACACATGTTTATGAAGATGTGTACATAGTTGGAATTACTCCAGACATATCTTTATCCTACATGGGTGGTAGCGAATTTGCAAATCACTTATATATAGTTAGCACTCATAGGCACTATTATGCGAGCTTATCTTGTTGTGTTGCGGTGTTTTTCTTTTCTTTGGTTAAGTTTGTGGCCGTGTGCATCCTGGCAATGCAAAAGCCGGTTGTGAACTCTATTGTATCAACTTGATGGTTTTTAGTTCTATAAAGTACACTTTATTAAAAAAAAATTCTCGTACATATAGTAAAAAAAGAGAACGTCCTAAGAGGAAATAAATGTTTTTTTATTGAACAAATCCAAATTATTTAGTTCGAGTTGACAAAGAGGACTTAACGTGTGACAAGGACATACGTGGAAGTATACCACCCCCTTAGCTTTCCTCCCCCGGCCCTCCTCCTCACTTAGCTTTTCAATTGTGTGCATGCATGCATGTCCTCTGATGAGCTCATATCTCCAGTGGGGCATAGCATAGGGTGAGCTCAAGATGTTCTTTCATGGCCACTTTTGTTCCACATGGTGCATGCCTAGCTTTACGGGTTGGCAATGGAGCAATAATGTTGGGGCCACTACTATAAAAAGCATTTTCACAGGCGCCTGGATTTTTCAAATAGGCAGCCCATAAAAAATGCGATTGTGATGACGAATGATACAATAACCGCCTGTGATGACAAAACATCACAGACAGATTTTAAGAAAACAAGCGTCCGTGGAAATCATGTATTTTCTCAGGCGGTTATTAATTAAGAATTGCCTGTGATGTAGCTAACATCACAGGCGGTTCATAATTAACCAACACCTGTGAAAATACATGATTTCCACGGGCGATCATTGTTTAAGAACCACCTGTGATGCTGCTAAGCTCCTGTCAAGCTAATCCCTGCACAGCAAGCTCTTGTAGATGCAAGTAAGAGCTGTGGCTCATCATTTGTATTGTTGAAAGAATGAATTTGAAGTATGACGATCCTTGGAAGGATTTTCCCATCCATTTGAAGGATTTCTTTCCCCTCTGTCCATTTGAAAACTTAGGAAGATGCTTCTTTCTCAGTTTTAATGCCTAAATATATTGACTACAAATCAGTACCTACTTTTTAGTGCTTCACACAAGCGAGTAAGCAAACAACTTCAATCACAAATCTTGTTTTTACACTTTCATAGGGATTTAACCTTAATCCTTCAAGCATAGATTTATCAAATAAGTGAAGTTTTCTTATCACATATGTTAATGGCAGTTATAAGTGAAGGATGTGTCGAAGCTAACGAAATCTGAATCAGACTGAAGATAAAGAGATGCTGCATATGAGTGGCAATGTGACAGTATGAAGCTACGATGGCAGCCTTCAACAACATGAAAAGTGATGCCAAGGTTATGTTTGCATCAACCAAGGCATGTTGTGAGGGTATAACACTTGTTGGGGCAAGCATAACCTTGGCAAAGGTTATGCTTGCCCTAACAAGTGTTATACCCTCACAACATGCCTTGGTTGATGCAAGCATAACTTTGGCATCACTTTTCATGTTGTTGAAGGTTGTCATCATAGCTTCATGCTGTCTAACCTGGACATTGTCACTCATATGCAGCATCTCCTTGTCTTCAGCCCCGTTGAGATTTTGTTAGCTTCAACACACCCTTCACTTGTAACTGCCATTAACATGTCTGATGAGGAAGCTTCAGTTATTGATAATTCTATACTTGAAAGATTAAGGTCAGATTCAAAAATGGTAAAAACAAGATTTGTGATTGAAGTTGTACGCTTCGTCGCTTGTGTGAAGCACTAAGAGAGACGGTACTAATTTGTAGTTAATATATTCAGCCATTAGAACTGATAAAGTAGCATCTTTGTAAGTTTTTAAAATGGAGAGAAGAGAAAGAATTCTTTCAGAGCTTGTTTGGGTGTACTCAATCTAATTGGATTGAAGTGAAGAATGAACTAATTTTCTCCTCAATCCACCTCAAGCCACTTATATTGAAGTGGATCCACTCCTATCCAAACAAGCCCTCAAATGGACGGGAAGTATCGTCAGACTTCAATTGAAGCTTTTAACAATCCAAATAATGAGTCTCGGGTGTTACTTGCATCTACAAGAGCTTGCTGTAAAGGGATTAGCTTGACAGGAGCTTCAAGAGTTGTGCTTCTAGATGTTGTTTGGAACCAAGCTGTTGGAAGGCAAGCCTGATCATCATAGGTCAGAATAAATTTATATACACATACTGAATTTTATAATGTTCGAAACGGAAGCTAAATTTAATAATGTTTGAAACATGCTATCTAAAGCTGAAATAGAGCATTGTTCTAAGTTGATTATAGAAGATACAAATATATACAATATATATCATACATTTTTTCCAGCATTGACATCTTCTCGCATATAGGGTTTCAAATCCTTTTTAATGCTTCTCTCTACACGCTTGATATTTTCTGGTTCAGTGAAAAGATACATCTCTTCATACTGATTATATTCTTCTTCATTATCTCCCACATTGTCAACCCCAACAATATTTTGCTTTCCAGAAACAACTATGTGCATCTTTTCAGTTTCTAGATCTTGAACATAAAAAACTAGTGCAACACTATCGGCGAGAATCCACAGGTCATCTTTATAACCCACTTTATTCAAGTCTACCAGTGTCCGTCTGTAATTGTCCACTTTTGCACCATCGGGATGTTTGACCCATTGGCACTTAAATACGGGCATTACCATTCTTTCACCATAATCGAGTTCCCATATTTCCTCTATGAACCCGAAGTATGTGGTATTTTGCCCTTGTGAATCATAAGCCTCAATACGAACACCACTATTTTGTGCAACACTCTTAGCGTCTTTTTCTTTAGTGTAAAATGTGTAACCATTGATGTCATATGCTTGCCATGATGTCACCAAAGCAGATGGGCCAGAAGCTAACTTCTTCATTGTTGCCTCTTCTATAGTGTTTCCGTATGGTATATTTTTGTCCATTAACCATTCGGTAAAACATCTTATGTGCTCTTTCATGATCCAGTCCTCTGTGTGGTCTTGGTTTTTTCGGCGAAGCTCAATTTGGTGTTCCTCGATGTACGACTCAGCTATTGCGAGCTGTTGTAGTACACCAAAATGTGCATGGTGTACATTCCTGTAATCTTGAACGATAAAAGTTTTTTTACCCACTTTGCCTCTCCCACGTAGTCTACCCTAATGTACTGGTATAGGCACACCTATTGATTTTCCATCTTTGATGTAATCAGTGCAACCCTCAATCACTTCTTCAGTGGTGTATCCTTCCATAATTGAACCCTCTGGGTGAGCACGGTTCCGCACATAACCTTTTAATACTCCTAAATATCTCTCCAACGAAAACATATGATGTAAATATAGTGGCCCCAATGCTTTTATCTGGTCAACAAGATGTATGATCAGGTGTACTTTCATATCAAAAAAGGATGGTGGGAAACACATCTCAAGCTTGCACATAGTCTCGACGATGTATGTTTTCAGATAGTCTAAATTTTCACGTGCTATCACCTTTTGCGATACTGCATTGAAGAAGTAACAAAAACATGTGATGACAACTTTTATATGCTCAAGTTTGATGACTCTTATTGCAATGGCAAGAAACACTGTCATCATCATTTGACAGTCGTGAGAATTATAACCGAATAAAGACAAGTCTTTATCGAGACTAGTTTGCGGATATTGGATGAGAAACTCATGGGCATTTTGATCCCACGCAAGCATTCGCAAATTGCTTTTTCTCTTCTAGCGTCAAGTTGTAGCTGGCTGGGGGAAGGTAACGCTTCCCGTTCGCCTTTTCTACTGGATAAAGCTCTGGTCTCAAATCAAAATTTACTAGGTCCATACGTGAATTTAATCCGTCCTTTGTTTTTCTCGGCATGTCTAGCAAGGTACCAATGATGTTGTCAAATACATTCTTTGTAACGTGCATCAAATCAATACTCTGGCAAAATTCCAGATTCTTCCAATACGGAAGATACTTGAAAAAAATTGATTATTTCTTGAAAGCCATATCAGTTGTATCATCCGAAGATATACTTTTCTTTCTCTCAATTCCTTTACATTTTTTGCCCTTACCAAAAGCAATATGAATGTTTTTGACCATTTCGAACACAAGTTTTCCACTGTAAGGTTTTGGTGCAGTATCTTTTTCGGTTTTGTTATCAAATTGTTCTTTCATCTTCCTATACTTGTGTGTATCTGTCAAGAATCGTTGGTGTCTCATGTACACTGTCTTTCTGGATGAAGTGAGGTATAGAAATCCAGTTCTATCCACGCACCTTACACAACCTTTCTTCCCTTTTATTTGTCCCGATAATGTAAACAGTAGGGGTAATCATGCACGGTAACGAATATCATTGCTCTTAGCGTGAAATACTCCCACTTGTACTCATCCCATGTACGTACCCCTTCATTCTATAATTTTGTTATATCTTCCATTAAAGGTTCCAAGAACACATCAATTTCGATGCCGGGTTGTTTCGGACCTTGGATAAGAACAGATAACAAGATATATTTCCTTTTCTGACACAACCACGTCGGTAGGTTGTACATCATTAAGACCATGGTCCATGTGCTGTGTATGCCCTTTTTTTCACCAAACGGATTCATTTCGTCTGTACCCAAGGCAAACCTCACATTTCTAATTTACTTTGCAAATTCTGGATACTGAATATCAAAATTTTTCCACTGCGTTGCATCACCAGGGTGTCGAATATGTTTTTTCATTCTTCTTGCGTTGCTCGAAATGCCAACGCATAAGTTCAGCCTCCCTAGGGTTTGAGAACAAACGCTTTAAGTGATCAATTACCGGAAGGTACCACATCACCAAGGCAAGAATTTTTCTCTTATTCTTCCCGTCTGCATCGCCAGAAGTATCGTCATCGTCACCTTCAGGACCAATAATAAACTTCTTATTTTTCTGAGACTTTTTCATATTGATAACATACTAGTGATTGTAGTCCTTCATATATCTACTGACACCACAAATGGGGCATCTAGTTGCGAGCTCATGCTCTTTGCGATACATAATACAATGGTTCACACAAGCGTGTATTTTTGTCACACCTAGTGCCGTCGAGCAAAGAAGTTTCTTCGCTTTATAAGTGCTTCTGGGCAGTTTATTTGGATTTGGAAGAATTTCTGCCATAAGATTCAAAAGATCAGAGAAACTACAATCGGACCATCCGTGTGTAGCTTTCAACTTTAGTACTTCTAAGCTTGTACACAATGTAGTAAACTCTTTATCACAACCATTTGATTCATCATATAAAAGCTTCGTCGCCGCATTCTGCAATGTCTCCATTTTACTTAAACCTTTGCTTGCTCCCATAGAAGTCAATACATATGGTTCAATGTGACACAACATCTCCTCACAATCGAACTCATCATCATCATCACCATCTTGATTGTCACTACCATCATCGATATGAACATTATCATCATCTGAACCTCTCTCATCATCTTTATCCACATCATGTGTATCTAACTCACCATGCTCTGTCCATATTGTGTAGTTTTTTTTTGAAACCCGTTTTCACCAAATGAGATTGGATTACTATAGTATCTGTCCAAGCAATCTTATTTTCACAGTCGATACATGGACATAATATGTCATCTATATTTTGCAACTACGCATGTCTCTTGGATGCTTCAATAAAATTTTCAACATTATGAATGTACATAGGATCGGGTCTTGGCATGTTATACATCCACACTCAACGGTCCATACTTCACTAATAGAATTTTTGTAAGATTTACAAAATTTGGCCAAATATTCCCTAAAGGTCTTCTATAAAATGAATTTACAGAGCTATAACAAGACTGTATCATATGAGTGAATACTAGTATAATGTAGGTCTGTTCATTAGGGCGACTAATCGACCCTAGTGGATGGCTAATTGATGTCCGGTCGTCCCCAAGGTTTTTATGGTAATACCATGTCGATACAGAGTTGTAGAGAGAGGTGGCACGTAGGAGAGCGGCGGCAACGTCAAATAAGACTCTAAGATCGGCGTTATAAGCAAGGATCTTTGGCGGCGCTCGTACCTTGCGAGGTAATGGAGATCGACGGCGGCGGCGACAGACAGGAGGCGTCAACGGCGGTAGGCCAGAGGCGTCGGAGACAAACAGAAAGTGTGGCGGACGGGAGGCAGCGGCATCGAGCGGAGTCTGGAGGAGACGGGCGACGTCTTGAGGCGGATGGAGTCGAAGGCGTCGGGCGCAGCAAGCGGGGGTGAAGGATTGAAGTCGTGGGGCAAACAGGCCCAGTAGCATGGGCTAGGTCTGGGTGGGATCCGGTCCGTTATATCTTGACATCGGATCCCATCCAACGATGGTAACTAAATGGGCGAGTTATAAAACCATCTCCCTAGAAAGCTAACCCTAATCACTCCTTTGAAATATGTGCAAGCAGGAGGTACGCACACACAAGTAACATATTGAAAAGGAAAACACATAAAACTACAATAACAAGTTCGGGTAAACTTCATGCATCTTATATATATTACAATATCATCTGTTAAACATCATATTCATGTCACATAATAGGTACAAACTACAATAAGCTTATTATAATATAGTCCATACATCAATATCTAAAAGACCAAACTTCCAAATTATTGAGTCCAAACGCATACGTACACACATGCAAAAGGACACAATCCATATACCAGAACACATAAAACTAGCAGCTTATCAGCTAATGAAAATATAAAAATAAAAAGTAAGGAAACTACATTGAAAGTGCATCTAGGCTGGGTTTTGGGTGATTGATGATGACAATTAAGAGGCTAATGAGCTAAGTTGATCTTAAGCACTGGTACTAGGATTGAAATGAGATGAAAACCCTCAAAAAGGAAAAGGAGAAAACGGGTGTCAAAGACTCAAGCGTAGAAATTAGGGTTCCTATGGTATTGAGCTTATATAAGTTGTATCGTGTGAGAGGGTGGTTGTATCATGTGCATTGAGATCATACCAAAGGGCTCAAAGTGGTGGTTTAGAGAAAAACCTAAGTGAGAAGCCTAAAATGAGAAAAACCCTAGGAGATCGGACTAGTCCGGGCCTCAGGGCCGGACTAGTCTGGCCATGGCATACAAGTCCATTTTTGGACGGACCAAACGTCTCTGGAGTGTTTCCGAGTGTTTTTGGAGCTAAGTCCAAGAAGTCCGGACTTGTCCGTTTTTGGACGGACCAAAGCTCTCTGGAGTAGTTCGGACTTGTCCGTTTTGGCACAGACTTGTCCGTTTGGGACTTAGTGTGACCAACCGAGAGAAAACCCTAGGGGGCCGGACTAGTCCGGACCAACCCAGAAGAGTCTGTTTTGGAACGGACCAAATGGTTCTATTCCACTTCGGACTAGTCCGTTATGGGCCGGACTAGTTCGGTGTCTAGTGACCGATTGAATTTGGAAATTTGGCGGGTAGCGTGACGATCGTTGCTTAGTGTGGCAGTTGTCGAGAACTGACCAGGGGGTCAGTGGTCCCATAGGGCCGGACTAGTCTGGGGTCTAAGGCTGGACTAGTCCACTCCCTTGCTGATGTAAGCAAAAGGGGCTCGGGACCTCTATAAAAAGGGGACCCCCGGGCTCATTTGAAAAAGACTTGAACCCTAGCGCTGCCACAAGCTTTCTAGAGCCTTCCAAAACCTTATACTCATCCTACTAACCCCTTAAGAGCAAATCTTGAAGAGATTAGAGTTTGGGAAGGAGAGTAAAGGAAGATCATTGCAGATTTGGCTCTCGGTTTGATTTCTTGCACATTGTGTTGTGTTTTGTGACTTGTGTGAGTTGAGCTTCGTGTGCTCCTCATTGTATTGATTTGTGGGAGCCTCAAGTTGTGAGTAGCCCCATAACACTTTGTGATTGCCCATTGATATAGTGAAAACCAAGTCGGCCATTGTGGTGGCTTGTGAGAGAAGGGTCAAGTGAGACCCGATCCTTGTGCGGAATTCTCAACGTGGATGTAGGCTTCTTCGTGGAGCTGAACCACGGGATAAATCTCATTTCACTTATTTTGCACTTTTCATAATCTCTAGCATTGCTATTAGGGTTCACATTTGTCTTATTGCCTTACACTTGATCACTATTGTAAACTTGCAATCTAAGTGTTTAAACATCACAATCTGAGCTTCACAAGTTCGCTACATATTGCTCTTGGTGAACCTTAATTCCGCAAACAACTTGTAGAAATCAAGTTTTAGGGTTTCCACCCTGTGCTGAGCGGACTAGTCCGGCCCTGACCAGACTAGTCTGACCACAGAGAATTAATCTCGTTTAATTAAGTCATTTCAGGTATTGTTGCCTATTCACCCCCCTCTAGGCGACTTTCAATTGGTATCAGAACAAGCTTCTCCCCAAGAGTCTAACAACTCAGAGAAGTAATGGCCGGAAGGGGTGACAACGAGGTTCTGGTGGTCGTCGATGACACCAAGACGAAGAACGTCAATGTTCTTCAAGATGATCCAAATGACGATGAAGAAGTTCGGATGCTCAAAGCACGGCTTCGTGAGAAGCTCAACGTGCCAAAGAAGGAAATCAAGCCAATTGCTCCGGTCAACATCGACAACGGGAGTAGTTCACAAGACTACTCCTAGTATCCTTACAATTATGAGCAACTTACCACTAGCAACCATTACTTGTCTATTCCCATTGGCAAACCTCCTCAATTTGATGTAAATGATTATTCTATGTGGAAGCATAATATGAAGATGCACATCATTTCCTTAAACCCTAGCTTGTGGCAAATTGTGATGACAGGTGTTCACCTTCCCAAGAATGAGGAAGACATCACTCCGGAGCAAGCCGTCCTTCTACATCGTAATGCTCAAGCCGTTGGAGTGATTACCTCCTCATTGACTCGTGAGGAGTTCAACCGCATTGAAGGGTTGGAGGTTGCCAAGGAGATTTGGGACACCCTCAAGACGGCGCACGAAGGCAACCGCGTCATTAGGGAAGCAAAGATCGAGATGAACGAAGGAGAGCTTGGGATATTCACCATCATGGAGGGTGAATCTCCGCAAGATATGTATGAACGCCTCAAGACTCTCATCAACAAGAGTCGATCATATGGAAGCACCCGGTGGACTGACCACGAGGTAGTAAAGAGGATGATTCGATCATTCATACCTCAAAACGTCACTCTTTGCTTACTAATTCGTGAAAGTCCGGGCTTCCACAAGATGACTCCCAAAGAAGTGCTAGGGAGAATCATAAACCATGAGATGATGGAGCAAGAAGCAATGTTCTACAACGATCTACAAAAGCTCTCCTCCTCCAAGAAAAGGGATGTTGCATTCAAAGCAACGTCCTCAAAATCTCAAGAAAAGGAAGAGAGTGATGAGGAGAGTCTCGACACCGATGAGGAAGAAGCTCTCTTCATCAACAACTTCAAGAGAATGTTTAGAAGGAGGAGGGGGAGCTACCAAAATGAGAGGAGAAGCAAAGACAAGCCCAAGACAAGATCAAAAAGGGCTTGTTACAATTGCGGAGAATATGGTCACTTCATTGTGGATTTTCCACATGAAGAAAACAAGAAGAAAAAGGAGGACAAGTCCAAAGAAAAGAAGTACTTCAAGAAGAAGAAGCAATCTGGACATGCCCACCTTGGAAAGGAGTGGGATTCAAATGAGGAATCCTCCTACGATGAAGATGAGAAAGTAGCAACTATTGCTATGAAGAAGACAACAACAGAGAACAAGCTCTTCCCCAACTTGGAAATATTAAGGTCGACATGTCTAATGGCCAAGGAGGGAACAAATAAGGTTAAATCTAAATCCTCCTATTCAATTTCTTCTCATGATGACTTTGATAGTAGTAGTGAAAACGAACATATGCTTAAAGACATGAGCAAAAGCAACTTGAAGAGATTGAGATTGCTAACGGAGGAGATATTTGAGAAGGAAAGCTCATCAACCGTCAAGAGGACATGCTCATCCAACACAAGGAGAGATGTCAAGAGGTTGAGGAGCTCTTGGAGCTTGAAAGAGAAAGAAGCAAGGCACTTGAGTGTGAACTCGCTTTGAGCAAGGAAACTTGCTCAAACCTTGAGAACACTACAATCATGCTCAAGAATGAACTTGTTAGTTTGACACAAGCTAACAAGATCCTTGAGACGCAAGTGAAGTCTCTCAAGGTTAATGCACCTTCTTCCTCTACAAGATCACCTTCCACAAATGTTAAACCCGAGGCATCTCAATCTTGTAAATGCTCAAACTTAATCATAAAGCTTAAAGATGAGCTAAAGGTGGCACAAACCAATCAAGCACCAGGGTGGCATTTTTGACAAGGAGAAGGTGACATATGCACGTAGTGCATTTACCAACACAAGACATCTCCTTGTCAAGGATGGTCTTGGTTATTCTAGGGGGATGAGGCAAAATGCCAAAACTCCCAAGAATGGCAAAGACTTGATTGTCTTTGTCAAAGGAGGCTCATACAACACTAAGGGAAAGAACATTGCTACTACACCAAAAATGCCTAAGAGAGAACCACATCCATTATTCCATGATTTTGATGCTTCATATGTTTTATTAAGGAACAAGTTTGGAAAGGCATATTCTAGGTATGTTGGGCCACACCGCAAGAGTCCCAAATCTTGTGTGTGGGTGCCCAATTGCCTCTTGACTAACATTAAAGGACCCAACACTGTTTGGGTACCTAAAGCCAAGGCTTAAATCTTTCTTGTAGGCATATTCCTCCGATGGAACCAAGTGGTCCTTGATAGTGGATGCACAAATCATATGACCGGAGAGAGGAAGATGTTTGTAGAGTATGAGCTTAATGAAGATCCAAGTGAAGGAAACTATTTTGGGGACAATAGCCAAGGAAAAATCCTTGGCACCGGTAAAATTGTTATATCCTCTAATCATACTCTTTCAAATGTCTTACATGTTGATTCACTTGATTATAACATCTTGTCCATATCACAACTATGTTACAAAGGTTATAATTGTTTATTCACTAATGAGGGTGTGACCGTCACAAGGAGAAGCAATGACTCAATTGCCTTTGAGGGTGTACTCAAGGGAAAGCTCTATCTTGTGGATTTCTCCGCGGATAAAGCCCAACTTGATACATGCTTAATTGCGAAAACTAACATGGGATGGCTTTGGCATAGGAGGCTAGCCCATGTTGGAATGAGGAATTTGCAAAAACTCCTTAAGGGCGAGCACATTCGTGGTTTAAAGAATGTTGTGTTTGAAAGGGATAGGCCATGTAGCGCATGCCAAGCCGAAAAGCAAGTTGGAGCACCTCTTCCATAAAAGAACATTATGACAACATCAAGACCATTGGAGCTTCTACACATGGATCTCTTCGGTCCAATCGCCTATATTAGTATTGGTGGTAACAAATATGGTCTTGTTATTGTTGATGATTTTTCACGTTTCACTTGGGTGTTCTTTTTGCATGACAAGAGCGAGACTCAAGGTGTACTTAAGAGATACTTGAAGATAGCTCAAAATGAGTTCTCGAGTATCATGACCATTAGGAGTGACAATGGTACTGAATTCAAGAACACCCAAGTTGAAGAATTTTTGGATGAAGAAGGCATCAAGCATGAGTTCTCAGACCCCTACTCCCCTCAGAAAATGGGGTGGCCAAGAAGAAGAATAGGACTCTAATTGAGATGTCAAGAACCATGCTTGATGAGTACAAGACGTCGTACCGATTTTGGGCGGAAGCGGTCAACACCGCTTGCCATGCCATAAATCGGTTGTACCTTCACTGCATTCTTAAGAAGACGTCATATGAGCTCCTAACCGGTAACAAACCCAACATCTCTTACTTTCGTGTTTTTGGGAGCAAATGCTACATTCTTAACAAGAAGCCTAGGACTTCGAAGTTTGCTTCTAAGTCCGATGAGGGTTTCTTGCTTGGCTATGACTCAAACACTTACGCCTATCATGTCTTTAACAAATCCTCCGGAATTGTTGAAGTAGCACGTGACGTAGTGTTTCATGAGACTAATGGCTCCCAAGAGGAGCAAGTTGATCGTCATGTGCTATATTAAGAAGAAGCTCCAAAAGTGGTGATAGGAAGGATGGCACTTGGAGACATACGACCACAAGAGCAACCTCAAGTCACAAGTAACCATCCTATACATCAAGCAAGCTATTCCTCAAATGATCAAGATCAACCTTGAAAGTGCATCTAGGTTCCCCGTGGGTTTTGGATGATTGATGACGACGATTAAGTCGCTAATGAGCTCATGTGATCTTAGCACAGGTATGGACTCGATTGGAGACGCAAACCCTCAAAAAGGAAAAGGAAGGAAACGGAGTCGACTCGAAGCGTAGAAACTAGGTTTTCTAGCGTGTTTAGTTAGACTAGCCGTAGAAATAGGAGGGTGTGTGCGTAAAGTGCAAAGAGATCAAAGTAGGAGCTCAAGAGTGGTGGTTGAGGTAGAAATCCTATTTGAAGTTGAAGTTAGAGTAGTCTGGCAGGAGTGGCCGGACTAGTCCGCCTTAGGGCCAGACTAGTCCGCTCCTGGCCAGACTAGTCTGTTTTCACACGGACCAGAAGGTCATGTGTGACTTCGGACTAGTTCGTAGTGGACCGGACTAGTCCGGGGTACCCCTTGAAGTGGAGTTTCGGGACTAAGTCCTAGAGAGCGGACTTGTCCGTTTTGGGGCGGACCAAAAGATCCTGTGTGAGATCGGACTAGTCCGTCCTTGGGCCGGACTAGTCCGTGGTGCTGAGTGCAGAGAGGTTTTGTGACTAAGTCTGGGAAGGCCGGACTAGTCCGCCCTTGGGGCCGGACTAGTCCGTGGTCTCCAGACTAGTCCGTTTTCACACGGAACAAAAGGTTCTGTGTGAGATCGGACTAGTCCAGTAAGGACCGGACTAGTCCGTTGTGGAATTTACCGTTTGAATTTGAACTTTGGCGGGTAGCGTGACGATTGTCGCGCAGTGCGACAGTGTCAGAGGGGTCAGTGGTCCCCTAGGCCGGACTAGTCTGGGCCTGAGGCCGGACTAGTCCGCCCTTCTGCTGAGGTCAGCAGTTTGGGCTCGGGACTCCTATAAAAAGGGGACCCCCGGCCTCATTTCAAATACTCTTAAGCCCTAGCGCCGCCACAGCCAACTTGGAGCACTCTTAAGCCTCTTTCTTGCCAACTTTCCCTCTAAAACTAATTCTTGTGTGGATTAGGGTTTAGTGAGGTGGAGAAGAGGAAGAACATCGCGCTTGTGCTCCCGGTTTGATCTCTTGCACTCATTGAGTCTTTGTGAGCTGTGTGTTGAGTGTGTTTTGTGTTGTTGATCATCTTTGTGGTGTGGGAGCCTCAGATTGTGAGAAGCCCCAACGAATCTTGTATTCGCACTTTGAGATAGTGGAGAACCAAGTTAGGCCCGTGCGGTAAACTTGGTGAGGGAAGGGTTGGTGAACCCGGTCCTTTGTGGACTCCTCAACGGGGACGTAGATTCTTGTGTGGAATCGAACCTCGGGATAAAATCCTTGTGTCTCCGTGTTCTTCGTATTTTGTTTATCGCATACTTAGCTCTAGGGTTGCTAGTCTTGTCTTGGGCCTCACATTGCTTAATCTTGTTAAAACTTGACTCACTCTTGTGTTGATAGTTTCTAAACTTGTCTTAAACATATCCTCACTTGTAGCCTCAAGAAAATACCTTTAAAACTTGCTAGAAACACTTTTTAGGGTTCTTCACGCAGGCTGACCGGACTAGTCCGCCCCCAGACCGGACTAGTCCGCCCCCTGTGATTTAATCTCGTTTTATTCAGTCATTTGCAGGTCGATTAGCCTATTCACCCCCCCTCTAGGCAACTTTCAATTGGTATCAGAGCGGGACTCTCCACAAAGAGTCTAACAACTCGGAGAGATGGCCGGAGTGGTGTTTGAAGAGGTGTCGACCAACGACTCTCAACCGACACGTGAGGAGACAATGGCTTATCAAGACAAGCCAACAGATGATGAGGAGACTCGCCAGCTCAAGGCGAAGCTCCGGGAGAAGTTGAAGATTGCTATGGTTGAGCCGTCAAGCTCATCAAGTGGTGACGGCGGGGTCAACTATAACCGACAAGGGTTCAACTATGAACGCCTTGCCGCCAACAACCACTACCTCTCCATCCCATTGGGGAAACCTCCTCAATTTGATGGAACTGACTATGGGATGTGGAAACACAACATGAAGATCCACCTCGTGTCACTCAATCCGGCATTGTGGCAAATTGTCATGACCGGGGTGGAGATCCCGAAGGATGAGGACAACATCACGCAAGAACAAGCCATCCTCATCCACCGCAACGCTCAAGCTGCGGGTGTGATTATCTCATCTCTCTCAAGAGATGAGTTCAACCGCGTCGATGGCCTTGAGGTGGCCAAAGACATATGGAACACCCTCAAGACGGCACATGAAGGGAATCGGGTGGTCAAGGAGGCCAAGATTGAGCTCATCGAAGGAGAGCTTGGGAGATTCGCCATCTTGGATGGTGAATCCCCCCAAGACATGTACAACCGGTTGAAGATACTTATCAACAAGAGCCGATCATATGGCTGCACCAAGTGGACCGACCACGAGGTTGTGAAGAGGATGATCCGGGCGTTCATGCCTAGGAACATCGCTCTTTGCTCCATGATTCGAGAAAGCCCGAGGTTCACTCAAATGACCCCGGAGGAGGTCCTTGGAAGGATCATCAACCACGAGATCATGGAGAAGGAGGCGCTCTTCTACAACGACCTTCAGAAGTTCACCGCCTCCAAGATGAAGAACGTTGCACTCAAGGCAACACCCTCTTCAAAGGAGCAAGAGGAAAGTGATGAGGAGAGCCTCGACACCGATGAAGAAGAGGCCTTCTTCATCAACAAATTCAGGAGAATGATGAGGAGGAAGAAAGGTGGATACAACCATGAGGGCAAAGGGAAGGAAAGAGCAAGGCCCAAATCAAAAAGGTCTTGCTACAATTGTGGCGAGTATGGGCACTTCATCACTGATTGCCCACATGAAGAAGTGAATGTAGGCCTAGAGGGGGGGTGAATAGGCCTTCTTGAATTTTCTCGGTTCCTGTAGCACTTCAACAACAAGATCAAAACCAGATATATCGGACTAGTCCAGTAAAGTGCGGACTAGTCCGGATTTCACGGACTAGGTTGATCAAGTTAGGTCAATTTGATTGTTTCGTTGACGTTTGCAGCGGAAATATAAACTTCAATAACAGTTCAACGATTGTATGTCAAGTTTTATTGCAAGTATGATTCTTGTTCAACTATTTAACTTCAATTCAACAAGTTGAGTCAAACCCTAGATAATGTTGATCAACTAGAATGATGAACACAAACGAACAAGACACAAGATTTATCCCGTGGTTCGGTTACCACGAAGGCAACCTACGTCCACGTTGAGGAGCCCACAAAAGGACCGGGTCTTCACCAACCCTTCCCTCGTCGGATCGCCACAAAGGCCAATCCTCTTCCACTAAACACACAGGGGTAAATCACCAAGTTGAAGGGGCGATCTCACAAGTTGAGAGCTCCCTTGATTACAAGTTTCAAGACCACCAATAACACACTTCGAAATATACAAATTGAGATGCAAGAGTGTGTTAGAGATTCAAACCAAGAGCTCAATCGTGTGCCAAGTGCCTCTCCAATGATCTACAAGTGATCTTCAATGGATTGATTGATTTTGCACTTAATTTCGTGGAAAGAGATGGTTTTTGAGTCTCTTGGGAGGTGTGACGGCGCTAGGGTTCGAGAGCTGGTGAAAGTGGGCCGTGCACCTCTATTTATATGGGGTTTCTAGAAGTTACCGTTAGGGTTCAGAAAGATCGGACTAGTCCGTGGTGGTGACCGGACTAGTCCGGTGTGCTGTGTGAAGCAAACCCTAAGTGTCCAGGAATCTCGGACTAGTCCGGTTCAAAAACGGACTTGTCCGATTTCGCTACTGGAAAGCTTCGGACTAGTCCGATTGTCATCGGACTTGTCCGGACATATGAAACCCTAAGTGTTTAGGATGACAAGTCCGCACTTGGAGGACTTGTCCGATTTAGATCAGGGTGTATATTGGACTAGTCCGTGTGGACACCGGACTTGTCCGAAGTGGATCAGAATGAATATCGGACTAGTCCGGGTCACAACGGACTGGTCCGATTTTGTGTGACTTGTGCATTGATAAGGACTAGTCCGCACTGGGGAGGACTAGTCCGAAGTGGAACAGAAAGATATCGGACTAGTCCGGTGGTGATCGGACTTGTCCGATCTGGTGCAGAATGTGATATCGGACTAGTCCGGCTGATATCGGACTAGTCCGGTCCTGTATAGCTTTGTGCATTGTGTGTGTGTGATTAAGTGAGATTGAGCTCTTGGGTGTGTTTCCTTAACACACTCCATACATACTAAACTACTAATTTCTTCTCCTTGAGCTCAAATTCATTTTCCTTCTCAATTTCCCTCTTTTTGGTACTTTGCTCATTTTTCATGATTTTCCTGCATTCATCTCAACAAAAGGATTAGGATCCCAATTGCTTGTCATAAATCATCCAAAACCCACAAGGGAGTCCTAGATGCACTTTCAATCTCCCCCTTTTTGGTGATTGATGACAACCAATTGAGATTTCACAAAATGAGGTATAAAATGAGATTTTCATAAAGTATGCACATATGACTCAAAAATACATCAAGCAACAAGATAATTATTCATATGTGCATTCTTTATGGTGGGATGCATACTAAGAGCATGAGTGCATTAAGAATGATCGAATTTGCATTTATCAACTAATATCAAGTGAATATGGCACTTCAAGGGCAAAAACTCAGATTTCATCACACACTTGCAAATTAATAGAGCAATTCATAACAGGACCAAACATGATATGAAAATAGAGTTAAGCAAATGCAATCACAATTAAAAAAAACAGAGAGAGCTCTCTCCTCGCATCCTATGCAGCTAAAGCTAAGACTAGAGACTCCCCCTCAATCTCTCCCCCTTTGGCATCAAGACACCAAAAAGAGAGAGAGGAAGGTCCTAGGGCTTCACTCTTCGCTGTCAGTCCTCTCGTCGTCTTCATCGTCTTCATCGCTTTCCGCTTGACGAGGTTGAGAGGTAGGAGGAGGAGCAGAGCTGCTCGAGCCCCCAATGCCAAAATAGGCAAGCTCGAAGGGAGTCAAGGGGCTGAGCTCGGTGATGTCCGGATCAGAATCTTCAGAAAGTACTGGAGATCCAATTGGGTTGATCTCCAGCTTCTCACTCAGCTGCTTCACATTGGCTTTTATGTATCTCATGTTCTCCTTCCTCTTCTGATTTAGCTTGTAAAGCTTCACTTCAGTTTTCTTGCACGAGGAGAAAATTGCAGCCAAGTACTTGAGGATCCCACTGGCGGATCCTTTCTGAGGGGCTTCCCTGGAGGGAGGAGTAGCCCTAGCAGCTTCTTCTTGCCTTGTCGGTGCCTCGGGGCTTGAGGCCGGCGGTGGAGCAGCCTGGACACTCACTGACTGAGGATTCTGAGGCCTCAGTGGAGTGTGCTCCACATCCTTCACAAACTTGATTCCTGTGACCTTCTCAATCATGAACATCAAGTAAGGGGCATAGCCACAGGATCGGTTGGGGGTACTTGAGATATTGACCATATCATTCCAAATATAGTCTGCAACATCGAATTGCCTTTTCTTGCTAATGACCCTCATCAGGGTCCGGAGGTAGCCTTGCACACTCCCTGCATCCCCATCCTTGGGGGCAATCGTCTTCCTGAGGACTCTGTTGAGGACCACAAAGAAAGGCTTCATATTCTTTGTGGAGGGAGGGACATACTTGGAGGTGGGATCATACATGAACTTCATTCCATCCCTCTCAATGACCCCAATGTTGTGGATAATGAGGTGGTCATGTCCTTCAGAGTCAAGGTGCAGCAGGCGGGCAAACTCTTCCTGAGTAATAGAATACTTGGATCCATGAGTCATCCAAGTCACACTTTCTTCGTCTTCGCTTGAGAAGTGGCACATTACATAGAATTGTGCAATCACTTCATCATTCCAGTGGTGTCTGAAGGCAAGGAGATCCTTCAGACCATGTCTCTCTGCAGCTGCTATCACTTCATCAAAAGCTGCACATTTCCTCTTCTCAAGGTGGGCCCAGTCAATCCATTGACTGCGCACCACCGGGGTCTTCATCGGCAAATAGACCAGCTTGTAGAAATCAGCATGGAAATTTGACCAAAACCTGCCATCAGCTGCTTGCTTGGGCCTTGCATAGCAATCAACACTTCTCAACTTCATAGCCACATCGCTGCCCTTGCCATTGAATCTTTCCTCATTGGGGTCCCGAACCCCTTCTCTGGGAGTATGCAGCTTTAGGGGCCCAACAGGCCCTGTGGCAACCCCCTTGCCCTTCCCTTTAGCTTGGCAAAGGCCACTTGAAGGAGTAGCAGCCTTCGAGGCGGGCTTCTTGGCACACACCTTCCTCCGAACCTGGGGAGGTGAGGGAGCAGGCTCGGAGGGTCTCTCTTGGCGTTTCTTGCCAAGACCCGCCGAGGACCGAGGTGCCACCTCGTGGTCCAACTCGGCCTCGAAATCGGAGATTTCGTTGTCGGAGCTCGACATGATCTGAGAATGAGTGATCAAGAGAAAGGACAAGTTATACAAGGTATTGGTGAGGTAAGATGGCAATGGAAGGCATTAGGGAATTAAAGAATTAGGTTTTGGTTCAGAAACAACGGACTTGTCCGGTGCACAGGCACGGACTAGTCTGGGGGACCGGACTTGTCCGTACTTGGACCGGACTAGTCCGGTGTTCATCCGCAAAAACCTAACAGACTGGACAAAAATTGATCCCTAAGGTAAAACTAGTCTAGCATACACATAGTACATCAACTAGACATGTAACTAGTGAAGAATGCTAGGCCAAACGATAAGCAATAGAGAAATTTGTGATTTCTTAGGGTTTTGAAGAAAATTTACCAAGAAATCAAAGGAAGCTTGAGATTTTGGGGGTTGGAGGCCGGACTTGTCCGCTCACTTCAATCCCCGAGTCTTCAAGCTTGATCTCCGCCCAAGATTGAGGCTTTTCGACGGAGGAATCAAGGATTCGCCTTGGGAGCTCGAGCGCAAGAGAGAGAAAGCTTGGGGGCGGGTGTGGGGTGAAGGGATTAGGGTTTAGTGGCGGCTAGGGTTATGGACACGAAAAATCGGACAAGTCCGGACATGACCGGACTAGTCCGAAGTCATCCAGAGACCTATATCGGACTAGTCCGTGGTCTGTCGGACTAGTCCGGCCTACCCGGCACTCCGCGGACTAGTCTGCAAGGGCGGACTAGTCCGGGTAACCACGGACTTGTCCGTGGTCACCAGGAAAGAATTGCATAGCCCATTCATATATATTTTAAGGTCCAATAATTGAGAGTAGAGAGGCAAAACAATTCAAATAATCTTGATGAATTTGACCAGTAAGCAAACAACAATCATACTATAATAAAAAATTCATCAAGATCTAATAATTGACATAGTTTTTCGAGAGAAAAATGGGGAGGGTTAATTTTCACAATTCAATCAATATTTTGAAGCAATCATACAGGTATGCAACTTTTCAAGCCACACTCCGAGAATCAAGAATGTTTAGCTCATTTCGGAGTTCGCAAAAACGTTTTTCATCAAGTGGCTTGGTGAATATGTCGGCCAATTGTTTTTGGGTGTTGACATGAGATATGGATATGTCTCCTTTCATGGAATGGTCTCTCAAGAAATGGTGTCTTATGTCAATGTGTTTAGTTCTAGAGTGCTCAACTGGATTGTGGGCTATTTAAATGGCACTCTCATTATCACAAAGAAGAGGAATACGGTTCATATTGTAACCGTAATCCCTTAGAGTTTGTCGCATCCAAAGGAGTTGTGCACAACAACTCCCGGCTGCAACATACTCCGCTTCGGCTGTGGATAATGCAATGGAATTCTGTTTCTTGGATGACCAAGAAACTAAGGATCTTCCTAGGAATTGGCAGGTGCCGGAAGTGCTTTTTCTATCAACTTTGCACCCGGCATAGTCTGCATCGGAATACCCAATGAGATTTAATTTTGAGCCTTTTGGGTACCAAAGACCAAGGTTGGGTGTATGAACTAAATATCTTAGGATTCTCTTTACGGCTGTCAAATGACATTCCTTAGGGTTGGCTTGAAATCTTGCACACAAACATACACTCAACATAATACCTGGCCTAGATGCACATAAGTAAAGTAAAGATCCAATCATGGAGCGATATACCTTTTGGTCGACGCTCGGTCCATCTTCATTGAGATCCAAGTGACCATTCGTTGCCATGGGGGTCTTTATGGGCTTTGCCTTGTCCATGCCAAACTTCTTGAGGATGTCCTGTGTGTACTTGGTTTGGCTTATGAATGTTCCTTCCCTTTGTTGCCGCACTTGGAATCCCAAGAAGTACTTCAATTCTCCCATCATTGACATTTCAAATCTGTCTGTCATGATTTTACTAAACTCTTCACAGAAAGATTGATTAGTTGATCCAAAAATTATATCATCAACATAGATTTGGCAAATAAAAAGATCATTGTCCAGATTTTTTGTGAATAATGTATAGTCTACTTTGCCAATTTGAAAACCATTATCAATTAAAAAATCTCTAAGACACTCATACCAAGCTCTAGGAGCTTGTTTGAGGCCATAGAGAGCCTTACGCAGTTTATACACGTGATCGGGAAACTCTTCGTCTTCAAATCCGGGTGGTTGCTCCACGTACACCTCTTCCTTGATCGGTCCGTTGAGGAAGGCGCTTTTTACGTCCATTTGGTACAGCTTGAAATCATGGTTAGTAGCATATGCAAGTAATATTCTAATTGATTCAAGCCTAGCTACTGGAGCAAAAGTCTCATCGAAATCCAAACCTTCGACTTGTGAGTAACCTTTGGCCACTAGTCGTGCCTTGTTTCTTGTCACCACTCCGTGTTCGTCTTGCTTGTTGCGGAAGACCCACTTGGTGCCCACTATGTTTGCATTGGGTCTTTCCACAAGTTCCCAAACCTCGTTTCTCTTGAAATTGTTCAACTCTTCTTGCATTGCCACCACCCAGTCCGGATCCTTCAATGCATCCTCAGTCCTGCGGGGTTCCAAAAAGGAGACAAACGAGTAATGTTCACAAAAATTTGCTATACGAGATCTAGTGGTTACTCCCTTTTGGATGTCGCCGATGATGTTGTCGATTGGATGATCCCTTTGAATGCATTGGTGTACTCTTGGGTGTGGCACTTGGGGGGTCGTATGTTGGTGATCATCTTCTTCTCCCCCTGAGTTGTTGTCCTCGTTGATTTGTTGATCATGTTCATATTCCTGTGATTTGTCTTGTATCGAGGCTCCCCCTGAATTGTTGATCTCCTCTTGTGGTTCACTTTCCTCTTGTATTTGTGACGATGACTCTTGTGGTCGTACTTCGCCTAGAGCCATCCTCTTCAATGCTTGATAGGGAGCTTCCTCTTTACCTAATTCACATTGATCAACTTGCTCCTTTTGGGAGCCATTAGTTTCATCGAACACTACGTCACGTGCCACTTCAACAAGTCTGGAGGCCTTGTTGAAAACACGATAGGCGTAAGTGTTCGAATCATAACCAAGCAAGAAACCTTCATCGGACTTCGAAGCGAACTTTGAAGTCCTGGGCTTCTTGTTCAAAATGTAGCAAGGAGAACCGAAAACTCGAAAATATGAAACGTTCGGTTTGTTACCGGTGAGTAGCTCATAGGGGGTCTTCTTTAGTAGTCGATGAAGGTAGAGTCGATTTGTGGCATGGCAAGCGGTGTTGATTGCTTCCGCCCAAAATCGATCCGAAGTCTTGTATTCATCGAGCATTGTTCTTGCCATCTCTATGAGCGTTCGGTTCTTCCTTTCGGCAACTCCGTTTTGTTGTGGAGAGTATGGTGCTGAGAATTCGTGCTTGATTCCTTCCTCATCAAGGTACTCCTCCACTTGTATGTTCTTGAACTCCGTGCCATTGTCGCTCCGAATACTCTTGATTGATAGTGAGAACTCGTTTTGCGCTCGCTTGAAGAATTTCTTGAGTGTTCCTTGTGTTTCTGACTTGTCATGCAAAAAGAACACCCAAGTGAAGCGGGAAAAATCATCAATAATAACTAAACCGTATTTATTACCGCCGATGCTTATGTAAGCAATTGGACCAAACAAGTCCATATGAAGTAGTTCGAGCGGTCTTGTCGTGGTCATGATGTTCTTCGCGGGATGTTGTGCTCCAACTTGCTTCCCTGCTTGGCACGCGCTACAAGGCCTGTCTTTCTCAAACACAACATCTTTCAAACCTCGGATGTGATCGCCCTTGAGGAGTTTTTGAAGGTTCCTCATACCAACATGTGCCATCCGTCTATGCCACAGCCAACCCATGTTGGTTTTTGCAATCAAGCATGTGTCGAGTTCGGCTTTATTCTTGTTGAAGTCAACAAGGTAAAGCTTTCCCTTTAACATACCCTTGAATGCAACAGAACCATCACTTCTCCTTGAGACAGTCACACCCTCGTTAGTAAACAAGCAATTATAACCTTTGTCACATAATTGAGATATGGACAGCAGGTTATAATCTAAAGATTCAACGTGTAAAACATGCGAAAGAGTATGTTCGGAAGATATTGCTATTTTACCGGTACCGAGGACCCTTCCTTGACTGTTATCCCCAAAGTAGATGCCTTCGTTTGGGTCCTGGTTCACTTCATACTCCACAAACATCCTCCTTTCTCCGGTCATGTGGTTGGTGCATCCACTGTCTAGCACCCATTTGGATCCACCGGAGGAGTAGGCCTGCAAAAACAAATTACGCCTTGGTTTTAGGTACCCAAGCTTGCTTGGGTCCTTGGAGGTTAGTAACAATAGATTTGGGCACCCACACATGGGATTTTGTGTTCCCATGGCGTGGCCCAGCATAATAAGCATACACTTTACCAACATTATTTTTCATTAATACATAAGAAGCATCAAAGGTTTTAAACAAGAGTTGCTGTTGATTATGGGTCGGACTAGTCTGTGTGACCGGACTTGTCCGGATGACCGGACTTGTTCGGACCACAACCCGACTAGTCCGGTTTTCATGAGGGTTCAGATTTTTAGTTTTCGAGTTACCAGGTTGTGAGGGTCCTCCCTTCACAAAGGTAATCCTTCCCTTGTTATTTTTATGATTTCCAGCTCTTTGCTTTCCATCATGAGAGTAACCAATGCCGTACTTGACATTTGGAGGTCTTTGGACCAAATATGCACTACGTGCATAGTTGATCCTCTCCTTGTCAAATATTACACATTGGGTAGGATTTTTGTCCTTTGTGGAGGTAGAATTTTCCTTCAACCTGGTGTTAATTTTATCACATTTGCAAATATGAGCGATATTAGTTGAAGTGGGTTGAGAAGGTAGGGTTGAAGAGGAGGAAGGTTCACTAAGCTTGAGTGACTCAACCTGCACTTCAAGGATCTTGTTGACCTTGATTAGGTCATCAAGTTGATCCTTGATTGCAACGTTTGAGTTGGTTAACTCCAAGCAAGTTTTCTTGCTTGAAGCTAGCTTAATCTCTAGTGAGTGGTTTCTCTCCTTTTCAAGAGCTAGTAGATTGTCAAGTTCGACATGCTTCTCCTTTTGGGAGATAATCATGTCTTCTTGACGATCAATTAGCTCTTCCTTCTCAACAAGTTGGTTAAGCAAGAATTTCATTTTAGCAGCAGTTTTTCTATCTGAACCATTTAGCATATCTTCATTATCACTATCTAGATCATCATCACTCGAGTAAGAATGCACGGAAGGAGTTTTGATGTTTACCTTGCGTTTACCTTCCTTAGCCATGAGGCAAGTTCCATTTGCTTTCTTTGCACCGAGCGTGGGGAAGAGTGTGGGTTTCTTGGACATGCTTTCAATGGCTATGCTAGCCATTTCTTCTTCATCGGACGATGAGGACTCATCGTTTGAGTCCCACTCCTTTCCGATGTGTGCTTGTTCAGCTTGTTTCTTCTTCTTGAAGAATTTCTTCGGTTGAGGCTTGGACTCTTTACTCTTCTTCTTGTTGTCCTCATATGGGCAATCAACTATAAAGTGATTGTACTCACCACAATTATAGCATGCCCGCCTCATCTTCGGCTTTGTCTTCTCCTTGTATTTTCCTTCACTCGATTTTGTTCCTTGTCTTTTCTTCATAATTCTTTTGAACTTCTTCATGAACAAAATCATATCTTCTTCGTCCAGCTCGCTGCTTTCATCATCGTTGTCCTCCTCAAGCTGTGCTTCTTTTGCTTCTTTGTATAGAGGCTTGAGTGAGGACTTTAAGGCAACTCCCTTCTTCTTGGCCGATGTGAGGTCGGCCATTTCTTTGACGTGCTTGGCTTGCTTCTCCATCATCTCAAAGTTGATGATTTTGCCAAGCAGTTCATCCGGAGTCATTTTCTTGTACCCGGGACTTTCTCGGATCATAGAGCAAAGTGTGACGTTGCGAGGCATAAAGGCTCTAAGGATGAGCTTTACAACCTCGTGGTCATTCCACTTTTTGCTACCATATGATCGAACCTTGTTCACAAGAGTCTTCAGTCTGTTGTACATGTCCTGGGGAGACTCATCTTCCTCAATCGCGAACCTTCCCAGTTCGCCTTCAATCATCTCAATCTTTGCCTCCCGCACATGCCTGTCACCTTCATGTGCTGTCTGTAGTGTGTCCCAGATTTCTTTAGCAATCTCCAATCCGTCCACCTTTGTGAATTCATCTCTACTTAGAGATGAGGTGATAACGGCTGCGGCTTGGGCATTCCTGTGGATGGCTTGCTCTTGACTTGGTGTGAGTTCTTCATCGTCATCAGGGATGTTTATTCCTGTGCACACAATATGCCATAAACTTGGGTTAAGGGAAATCAAGTGCATCTTCATATTTTGCCTCCACATGGAGTAATCACTCCCATCGAAGTGTGGGGCTTTTCCGAGAGGAATAGATAGATAATGATTGCTGTTAGTGTTTAAACGGTCATAGTTAAAAGGATATCGGGAGTAGTCGGTGTGACTACTCCCCTTCTTCTTTTCTTCGACTTTAGATTTCCCTTTGGAAAGCGCTTTCTTTCTAAGGAGTGCTTTCAGCTCCAATGTCTCCTCATCATCATCATCGAAGTCTTGAATGGCTTCGAGATACTTTTCAAGCTTTTGGTGCTTGTCATTGTTCATTTCTTCCTGGTTGTTGATTTTCTGAACTTCCTTCATGTCCGACATGATCTCTTCGAGTGGTTGCACTCTTTCTTGAAGAACCTGCTCTGATACCAATTGAATGTAGGCCTAGAGGGGGGGGTGAATAGGCCTTCTTGAATTTTCTCGGTTCCTGTAGCACTTCAACAACAAGATCAAAACCAGATATATCGGATTAGTCCGGTAAAGTGCGGACTAGTCCGGATTTCACGGACTAGGTTGATCAAGTTAGGTCAATTTGATTGTTTCGTTGACGTTTGCAGCGGAAATGTAAACTTCAATAACAGTTCAATGATTGTATGTCAAGTTTTATTGCAAGTATGATTCTTGTTCAACTATTTAACTTCAATTCAACAAGTTGAGTCAAACCCTAGATAATGTTGATCAACTAGAATGATGAACACAAACGAACAAGACACAAGATTTATCCCGTGGTTCGGTTACCACGAAGGCAACCTACGTCCACGTTGATGAGCCCACAAAAGGACCGGGTCTTCACCAACCCTTCCCTCGTCGGATCGCCACAAAGGCCAATCCTCTTCCACTAAACACACAGGGGTAAATCACCAAGTTGAAGGGGCGATCTCACAAGTTGAGAGCTCCCTTGATTACAAGTTTCAAGACCACCAATAACACACTTCGAAATATACAAATTGAGATGCAAGAGTGTGTTAGAGATTCAAACCAAGAGCTCAATCGTGTGCCAAGTGCCTCTCCAATGATCTACAAGTGATCTTCAATGGATTGATTGATTTTGCACTTAATTTCGTGGAGAGAGATGGTTTTTGAGTCTCTTGGGAGGTGTGACGGCGCTAGGGTTCGAGAGCTGGTGAAAGTGGGCCGTGCACCTCTATTTATATGGGGTTTCTAGAAGTTACCGTTAGGGTTCAGAAAGATCGGACTAGTCCATGGTGGTGACCGGACTAGTCCGGTGTGCTGTGTGAAGCAAACCCTAAGTGTCCAGGAACTCGGACTAGTCCGGTTCAAAAACGGACTTGTCCGATTTTGCTACTGGAAAGCTTCGGACTAGTCCGATTGTCATCGGACTTGTCCGGACATATGAAACCCTAAGTGTTTAGGATGACAAGTCCGCACTTGGAGGACTTGTCTGATTTAGATCAGGGTGTATATCGGACTAGTCCGTGTGGACACCGGACTTGTCCGAAGTGGATCAGAATGAATATCGGACTAGTCCGGGTCACAACGGACTGGTCCGATTTTGTGTGACTTGTGCATTGATAAGGACTAGTCCGCACTAGGGAGGACTAGTCCGAAGTGGAACAGAAAGATATCGGACTAGTCCGGTGGTGACCGGACTTGTCCGATCTGGTGCAGAATGTGATATCGGACTAGTCCGGCTGATATCGGACTAGTCCGGTCCTGTATAGCTTTGTGCATTGTGTGTGTGTGATTAAGTGAGATTGAGCTCTTGGGTGTGTTTCCTTAACACACTCCATACATACTAAACTACTAATTTCTTCTCCTTGAGCTCAAATTCATTTTCCTTCTCAATTTCCCTCTTTTTGGTACTTTGCTCATTTTTCATGATTTTCCTGCATTCATCTCAACAAAAGGATTAGGATCCCAATTGCTTGTCATAAATCATCCAAAACCCACAAGGGAGTCCTAGATGCACTTTCAAGAAGCGAAGAAGAAGAAGGAGGGCAAGCCTCAAGATAAGAAATTCTTCAAGAAGAAGAGGCCCTCCGGACAAGCCCACTTGGGGAAGGAGTGGGACTCTAACGATGAGTCCTCCTCCGAAGAAGAAGAGGAGAAGATGGCTACCATAGCCATCGGGAGGAGCTCCAAGGGAAGCAAGCTCTTCCCCAACCTCAACGACAACTACAAACCTACTTGCCTTATGGCAAGGGAGGGAAGGAGAAAGGTAACATCTCATCCCTCCTCCACAACTTCCTCGCAAGATGAATTTGATAGCGCTAGTGAAAATGAGCATATGTTTAAGGACATAAGCAAAAGCACCCTGCGTAGGATGAAGTTGCTTATGGATGAGATCTTTGAGAAGGAGGATCTCATCAACAGACAAGAGGACATGCTTATCCTTGAGAAGGAGAGATGTCGAGAGCTTGATGAACTCCTTGAGCTCGAAAGAGAGAAGAGCAAGGCATTGGAACACGAACTTGCTCTAAGTAAGAAAACGTGTTCAAGTCTTGAGAAGAAAACAATTGAGCTCAAGGATGAACTTGGGAACTTGTCAAAAGTTAACAAAATCCTTGAGACTCAAGTTGAGTCTCTCAAGAACAATGTAGCCTCTTCCTCTAAGAGCTCAACCTTCTCAAAGGCCTCATCCAATGCAACTCCGCCTTGTAAGTGCTCCAACTTAATCCTTAAGCTTAAGGATGAACTCAACTCAGCACAAGGCAAGCAAGCACCTAAGGGTGCCATCTTTGACAAGGAGAAGGTGGCGTATGCACGAGGTGCATACACCAACACAAGACCTCTCCATGTCAAGGATGGTCTTGGCTATACTAGAGGTGGAAGGCATAACGCCAAAACCTCCAAGTATGGCAAAGACATGATTGTCTTTGTTAAGGGGAGTTCATCCCCAACTAAAATTGAAAAGAACTCACACTCTAGCAACAAATTGCCTAAATCTGAATCGCATCCTCTATTCCATGATTTTGATGCATCTTATGTGCTAAAGAGGAACAAACACGGCAAAGTGTTTGCTAGATATGTTGGGCCACTCCGCAAGAGCCCCAAGCCTTGTGTGTGGGTGCCCAAATGCCTAACTACTAATGTGAAAGGACCCAACTCCGCTTGGGTACCTAAAAGGAAGGCATAAACTTGTTTTGTAGGCTTACTCCTCCGGTGGATCGAAATGGGTGTTGGATAGCGGATGTACCAACCACATGACCGGAGAGAGGAGCATGTTCATAGAGTATGAGGAGAACGAGGACCCAAGTGAAGGAATCTTCTTTGGGGATAATAGCCAAGGGAAAATCCTTGGCTCCGGTAAAATTGCTATCTCCTCTTCGCATACTTTATCTAATGTTTTGCATGTTGATTCCCTAGACTATAATCTCCTATCCATATCACAGCTTTGTGATAAAGGATATAAGTGTGTCTTTTCTAGTGAGGGTGTGAATGTTCTGAGAGAGGGTAATGACTCAATAGCCTTTAAGGGAGTGCTCAAGGGAAAGCTATATCTTGTGGACTTTACCACGGATAAGGCTCAACTTGACACATGCTTAATGGCGAAAGCCAACATGGGATGGCTTTGGCATAGAAGGCTTGCCCATGTTGGAATGAGGAACCTTCAAAAGCTCCTTAAAGGAGAGCACGTTCGTGGCCTAAAGGATGTGGTATTTGAAAAGGATAGGCCATGTGGTGCGTGCCAAGCGGGAAAGCAAGTAGGAGCTCAACACCCCTCTAAGAATGTCATGACGACAACTAGACCTTTGGAATTACTCCATATGGATCTTTTTGGCCCCATTGCTTACATTAGCATTGGTGGCAACAAGTATGGTCTAGTCATCGTTGATGACTTCTCTAGATATACTTGGGTGTTCTTCTTGCATGATAAGAGTGAAACCCCCGGTGTCCTCAAGAAATTCCTAAGGAGAGCTCAAAATGAGTTCACCTTAAGGATAAAGGCTATAAGGAGTGACAATGGCACCGAATTCAAGAACACGCAAGTAGAAGAGTTCCTAGATGAGGAGGGCATCAAGCATGAGTTTTCCGCTCCCTATTCTCCTCAACAAAATGGAATTGCCAAAAGAAAGAATAGGACGCTCATTGAGATGTCAAGGACGATGCTAGATGAATACAAAACATCGGACAGGTTTTGGGCGGAAGCGGTTAACACCGCTTGCCATGTCGTAAACCGATTGTACCTTCATCGCCTCCTCAAGAAGACTCCTTATGAGCTTCTCGTTGGTAAGAAACCGAATGTTTCTTACTTTCGTGTTTTTGGTAGCAAGTGTTATATCCTCAACAAGAAGCCTAGGACTTCGAAGTTTGCTTCAAAGTCTGATGAGGGTTTCTTGCTTGGATATGACTCAAACACTCATGCGTACCGTGTGTTCAACAAATCCTCCGGAATTGTTGAAGTAGCACGTGACGTGGTGTTTGACGAAACCAATGGCTCTCAAGTGGAGCAAGTTGATCAACATGTCCTTGATCAAGAGGAACCTCCACTAGAAGCTCTAAGGAGAATGGCACTTGGAGATGTTCGCCCACAAGAACCATCTCAAAGCCCAAGTGACCATCATCATTATGAAGTAGGTCAAACCCCCATTGGACAAGTTGGAGATCCACTAGATACTCCCCAAAATGATAATGGGAATGAAGATCAAGGAGGAGGCTTGGATCAAGGGGGAGACCAAAGTGAATAAGATGAAGCAAGTGATTCAAGAGCTCAACCTCCGCATCCTCGTGTTCATCAAAGTGTTCAACGGGATCATCCCGTTGACAACATTCTAGGAGATATCACAAGAGGAGTAACAACACGTTCACGTGTTGCAAACTTTTGTGAGCATTTCTCCTTTGTCTCATCCTTGGAACCCCATAAGGTTGAAGATGCCTCAAGAGATCCAGATTGGGTAGTTGCCATGCAAGAGGAGCTCAACAACTTTGAAAGGAACAAGGTTTGGGAGCTTGTCAAGCGCCCACAAGCTAATGTTGTTGGAACCAAGTGGGTGTTCCGCAATAAACAAGATGAGCATGGCGTGGTAACTAGGAACAAGGCACGACTTGTGGCAAAAGGGTACTCACAAGTTGAAGGATTGGATTTTGATGAGACATTTGCTCCCGTAGCTAGGCTTGAGTCAATTCGGATATTACTAGCCTTTGCTACTCATCATGATTTCAAGCTCTACCAAATGGATGTTAAGAGTGCATTCCTTAATGGCCCAATCAAGGAAGAAGTTTATGTAGAGCAACCTCCAGGGTTTGAAGACCAAGACTATCCTAACCATGTTTACAAATTGCGAAAGGCTCTTTATGGTCTCAAGCAAGCTCCTAGAGCTTGGTATGAGTGCATAAGAGACTTTCTAGTTGAAAATGGTTTTAGGATAGGCAAAGCGGATTATACCCTTTTCACAAAGCACTTCAACGAAGATCTTTTTGTGTGCCAAATATATGTGGATGACATCATATTTGGTTCCACAAATAAGGTGTTTTGTGATGAGTTCTCCAAGATAATGACGGAGAGGTTTGAAATGTCCATGATGGGCGAGTTGAAGTTCTTTCTAGGATTTTAAGTAAAACAACTCAAAGAAGGGACGTTCATAAGTCAAACTAAGTATACACAAGATATTCTAAGGAAGTTTGACATGGATAAGGCAAAACCCATCAAAACCCCTATGGGAACAAATGGACACCTAGACCTAAATGAGGATGGTCCAAGTGTGGATCAAAAGTTATATAGGTCTATGATTGGTTCACTTCTCTATCTTTGTGCATCTAGGCCCGATATCATGCTAAGTGTATGTATGTGTGCTCGCTTTCAAGCGGCACCTAAGGCTTGTCATTTGACCGCCATTAAAAGGATCTTGAGATATCTAGTACACACACCTTCCCTAGGACTTTGGTACCCCAAAGGATCTAAGTTTAACCTCATTGGATATTCCGATGCGGACTATGTCGGGTGCAAAGTTGATAGGAAGAGCACATCGGGTACATGCCAATTCTTGGGTCGATCTCTAGTGTCTTGGTCCTCCAAGAAGCAAAACTCTATTGCTCTCTCCACCGCCGAAGCGGAATATGTTGCAGCCGGAAGTTGTTGTGCACAACTTCTCTGGATGCGACAAACCCTTAGGGATTATGGGATTAACTTGCGCAACATTCCACTCTTGTGTGACAACGAGAGTGCCATCAAGATAGCCCATAATCCGGTGGAGCACTCTAGGACCAAACACATAGACATTCGACACCATTTCTCGCGAGATAACTCAATGAAGGGAGATATTGTAATTTCTCATGTGAGGACGGAACATCAACTCGCGGATATCTTCACCAAGCCTCTTGATGAGAAGCGTTTCTGTGAGCTAAGAAGTGAGCTAAACATTTTGGATTCTAGGAATGTGGCTTAAACCACATTTCTCACCTTTTGAGCTATTTCGAAAAACTCTTCTCTATCATGATTTCTCTTCAAAATCCGTTTGAGAAAACTTTTTCTTGAACATTGATCATGTTTGTATCATATTTATCTTCAATAATCATGTTTGCATTGCTTGTTGTCCAAAAGGACAAATGATTGGAGGGCAAAGCTCTAAAATACATTTTTTCAGCCTAGTCGGTCGGACTAGTCCGCCCCTTGGACGGACAAGTTCAGGTCCAGACTAGTCCGCGGCTAGTCCGCATACCGGACTAGTCCGCTCTGAGGCCGGACTAGTCCGGAGGCAGACTAGTCCGCGTCTGGTCCGCTGACCATACTAGTCCGTCCCGGCACCGGACTAGTCCGGCCCTTGGGGGCTTAAACCCCCAGGGTCGGCCCAGACCCTCCTCTTCCTCTCACTCGCGCCTCTCCCTCCGCCACGCTCAAGCAACCGCCTCTTTTGGCGATTTTTCGCTCCAACCACCAAATCTTGATTCCAATCCGTGCATTGGAGCCCTTGGGAGTGAGGGATCGTTTCCCCGTGCCTCACCCTCGCAATCCATCGTCGATTTCGTCGATTCTCGCGGATTTAAGAAGGTACTCTAGCTTTTTCAAAAACTTTCCCCATTTTTGATTCTTGAGGTTTTTGATAGCAATACCTTCATAGATGTTGCTCCATATACCCTTGTGATCATAGCCTAGGAGTATTGCGCGCTGATCTGAAGATTTTTTGATGATTCGATTAGGGTTAGGGTTTATCCTGCGCAACCCGGACTAGTCCGGTCCCTGGCGGACAAGTCCGGTTTGCACAGAGCAAACCCTAGTCCTAGTCTTCTCTCGAGACTTCTTCCGCAATGCTTCCATCTCCTTGAACTCATATCTTCCCGTCTATGTATTTTCCGCAGCATGTCGAACTCGGAGCGCTCCCCTTCTCGTCTCAACCCCGCGGGCGATGAAGAACGCCCCGAGACCTATCGGGGCCGCACCGAGGAGAGAGGTGCGGAAGTACCCCGGGAGGGCCGCACCAAGGCTCAAATCGTCGAAGCGAGGACGAAGGCTGCCCTCATTAAGGTGCAGAAAGAAAAAGAAGAAAAGCGGCTGAAGGCACTCGAAGCCTCCAAAGTAGCTGCCACTATCTACAATGAGGAAGAAGCCTTGGCACGAGCAACTGCCGAATCTCTCAATGAGCTAAGGAAGAAGAAGAGACAAGACAGGGAGGCTCACAACTCCAGGGCCGCTGAGGCCAATGCTCCCAAAAGGAAGAGACTCGTCACTGCTGGCGAGAAGGCAAAGGGCAAGGAGCAAGCCCAGAGGGAAGAAGAGCCAAGGGTCGAGCGTGACCCTAAGAAAGGAAAGGCTCCAGCTCCAGTCGAGCCGAAGAAGAAGAAGCCCTCCGTCAAGGTGCCAGCCAAGAAGGCACCCGGAGGAGTTTTGATTCGTGAAAAAGGGAAGGCTCGGGTTGTTGGCCCTCTTGTGATGCACAGTCCAGCACGTAATCCAAACCGTCAGCCCAACCTCTCAGCTAACACATTCAAAGGAAAAGGAGCTGAGAAGGCCAGGAGGCTCAGAGACGAGAATGTCTATAGGTATGAGAGGTCCACCGTCGACCCTCGGTTCTGGTGTGACTTCCATTGCTATTACTATCGCACAGTCTACCAGGCCATGAAGAAGCCAGTGATCCAGGCTCAATGGGTGGACTGGACCTATATGGCCAAGAAGAAGCACGAGGCGTTTGACGCAGTGATCAAGGCAGCTGAGCGCCACGGAATCAAGGACATTCTCAGATTCAAGTATGACTGGAATGAGGAGGTCATAGTTCAGTTCTATACCACGGTTCACTTCCACTCTCGTGGTGACCGTGCAATCACTTGGATGACCAACGGTGAGCAGTACTATGCCACTTTTGAGGTTTTTGCTCAGGCTCTTGGTCTGGAGAGTCACCTGGACCATGAGATCATTATCTCCAATCTCAAGGCCATGGACAGGGATGACATGAGCTATATGTACCCTCCTCACGTCAAGTGTGAAGCTGGACTGGCCAGGAACATCCTCCCGTTCTACAGCATCCTCAACAGAATTCTTAGGAGGACAGTGGCTCCGAAGGAAGGGGATGCAGGGATCATCCAGGGTCACCTCAGGCACCTGTTGGCTCTCATCGATGGACATGAGATGTTCAACCTTGTAGATTACATCTTTGATGATATCTACAACATCTCACACACGCCCAACCGTGCCTGTGGTTATGCACCGTACATTATGTGTCTGATCGAGAAGGTGTCCGGGCTCGTGTTTGTGAAGGACACCACTCACCAGCCTCTCTGACCCCAGATGCCTCCTGCTGTCCAGATCCCTCCACGCCGGAAGAACGCGGATCCTCCCTCTCAGCCGGAGGAACCTCGTGGTGGAGCCTCTCGCCGTGCCACTCACTCACCCGGTGGCTCCTCCAGCAGCGGAGTCCTCAAGTTTCTTAGGTCCATCTTCACCTCGTGCCGCAAAGCCGAGGTGTGAGCTCAGCGGACTGAGAGGTACGTGAGGAAGCTCTGCGACAAGATGGAGATTCCGATGAGCCCTGAGGCCTCCGACGACGAGCTCACTCCTTACCCCCTTCTCACCCCCGAGGAGTTGGCATTCTTGGGTGAGACGGAGGGTACCTCCTCACCGGGCTCCGACGACGACGACGATGATCATGAGGAAGACGTCGAGGACCCGGAGGCCACGGAGAGTGACTCCCGCGACGGCGATAGTGACGAGGACGAGGACTAACTTTTGGGTCCTTATCCCCCTCTTCTTTTCCTTTTTGGTGCCTTGATGCCAAAGGGGGAGAGTTAGGGGGAGTCAGTCCTTTGTGTGCGTTTGGGGGAAGTAGCAGTCCTTTGTGTGGTGTGTTCTTGTCATTTGGACCTCTTTTGTAACTTATTCATGCTACTTGGATGTTTACATTTGTGCAAGACTTGCTAATGTTGTTCAATATCAATATATTGTTCCTATTGCCAATCTTTTGATTATATTGATGCTTTTTATGTCTTGTCACAATTGTTGAGCACATCACGTAGGCACCCCACCATAACGTGTGTGGGTATGAAAGAACTCCTCCACCTCTTTTACATGCTGCATACATTGAGGAGGAGTCATTCATACGCACACAAGTTATGAAAACCAATTTTTATACTCTTATTTGTGAAGGACTTGATGTGTTGTCATCAATCACCAAAAAGGGGGAGATTGAAAGTGCATCTAGGTTCCCCGTGGGTTTTGGATGATTGATGACGACGATTAAGTCGCTAATGAGCTCATGTGATCTTAGCACAGGTATGGACTCGATTGGAGACGCAAACCCTCAAAAAGGAAAAGGAAAAGGAAGGAAACGGAGTCGACTCGAAGCGTAGAAACTAGGGTTTCTAGCGTGTTGAGTTAGACTAGCCGTAGAAATAGGAGGGTGTGTGCGTAAAGTGCAAAGAGATCAAAGTAGGAGCTCAAGAGTGGTGGTTGAGGTAGAAATCCTATTTGAAGTTGAAGTTAGAGTAGTCTGGCAGGAGTGGCCGGACTAGTCTGCCTTAGGGCCGGACTAGTCCGCTCCTGGCCAGACTAGTCCGTTTTCACACGGACCAGAAGGTCCTGTGTGACTTCGGACTAGTCCGTAGTGGACCGGACTAGTCCGGGGTACCCCTTGAAGTTGAGTTTCGGGACTAAGTCCTAGAGAGCGGACTTGTCCGTTTTGGGGCGGACCAAAAAGTCCTGTGTGAGATCGGACTAGTCCGTCCTTGGGCCGGACTAGTCCGTGGTGCTGAGTGCAGAGAGGTTTTGTGACTAAGTCTGGGAAGGCCGGACTAGTCCGCCCTTGGGGCCGAACTAGTCCGTGGTCTCCAGACAAGTCCGTTTTCACACGGAACAAAAGGTTCTGTGTGAGATCGGACTAGTCCGGTAAGGACCGGACTAGTCCGTTGTGGAAGTTACCGTTTGAATTTGAACTTTGGCGGGTAGCGTGACGATTGCCGCGCAGTGCGACAGTGTCAGAGGGGTCAGTGGTCCCCTAGGCCGGACTAGTCCGAGCCTGAGGCCGGACTAGTCCGCCCTTCTGCTGAGGTCAGCAGTTTGGGCTCGGGACTCCTATAAAAAGGGGACCCCCGGCCTCATTTCAAATACTCTTAAACCCTAGCGCCGCCACAGCCAACTTGGAGCACTCTTAATCCTCTTTCTTGCCAACTTTCCCTCTAAAACTAATTCTTGTGTGGATTAGGGTTTAGTGAGGTGGAGAAGAGGAAGAACATCGCGCTTGTGCTCCCGGTTTGATCTCTTGCACTCATTGAGTCTTTGTGAGCTGTGTGTTGAGTGTGTTTTGTGTTGTTGATCATCTTTGTGGTGTGGGAGCCTCAGATTGTGAGAAGCCCCAACGAATCTTGTATTCGCACTTTGAGATAGTGGAGAACCAAGTTAGGCCCGTGCGGTAAACTTGGTGAGGGAAGGGTTGGTGAACCCGGTCCTTTGTGGACTCCTCAACGGGGACGTAGATTCTTGTGTGGAATCGAACCTCGGGATAAAATCATTGTGTCTCCGTGTTCTTCGTATTTTGTTTATCGCATACTTAGCTCTAGGGTTGCTAGTCTTGTCTTGGGCCTCACATTGCTTAATCTTGTTAAAACTTGAATCACTCTTGTGTTGATAGTTTCTAAACTTGTCTTAAACATATCCTCACTTGTAGCCTCGAGAAAATCCCTTTAAAACTTGCTAGAAACACTTTTTAGGGTTCTTCACGCAGGCTGACCGGACTAGTCCGCCCCCAGACCGGACTAGTCCGCCCCCTGTGATTTAATCTCGTTTTATTCAGTCATTTGCAGGTCGATTAGCCTATTCACCCCCCCCCCCCCCCTCTAGGCAACTTTTAAACCTCCCCAAGATGAGCTCCAAGAAGATGAAATTGAAGGCATCAATCAAGAGGGAGACAATGAGGATGAGGAAGACCAAGATGATGAATCAAGACCTCAAGCACATCACCCAAGAGTGCATCAAAGTTTCCAACGGGACCATCCCGTTGACAATATACTTGGAGACATCTCCAAGGGGGTAACTACTCGATCTTGTGTTGCAAATTTTTGTGAACATTACTCTTTTGTTTCTTCCTTGGAGCCCCACAAGGTTGAAGAAGCACTACGGGATCCGGATTGGGTGATGGTCATGCAAGAAAAGCTCAACAAACAAGATGAACATGGGGTGGTTACAAGGAACAAGGCACGACTTGTGGCCAAAGGGTACTCACAAGTCAAAGGTTTGGATTTCGAAGAAACCTTAGCTCCCATAGCTAGGCTTGAATCAATTCGTATATTACTTGCATTTGCTACTCACCATGATTTTAAGCAATATTAAATGGATGTCAATAGTGCATTCCTCAATTTTCCAATCAAGGAAGAAGTATATGTGGAGCAACCCCCCGGATTTGAAGATGAATAATTCCCAAACCATGTGTACAAATTGCGTAAGGCTCCCTATGGACTGAAACAAGCTCCTAGAGCTTGGTATGAGTGCCTTAGAGACTTTCTTACTCAAAATGGTTTTAAAATTGGGAAGGCGGACTATACTCTATTCACTAAGAACTTTAATGATGATCTATTTGTTTGCCAAATATATGTCGATGACATTATATTTGGTTCTACTAACAAAGCCTTTTGTGATGAGTTTCCAAGATAATGACGGAAAGATTTGAGATGTCTATGATGGGGGAGTTGAAGTTCTTTCTAGGTTTTCAAGTGAAGCAACTCAAGGAAGACACGTTCATTAGTTAAACCAAGTACACACAAGTTATACTCAAGAAGTTTGACATGGACAAGGCCAAACCCATCAAGACTCCTATGGCAACCAATGGGCATCTCGAGCTCAATGAAGATGGTCCAAGTGTAGACCAAAAGGTATATCGTTCTATGATAGGCTCATTATTATACTTATGTGCATCTAGGCCCGATATCATGCTTAGTGTGTGTATGTGTGCTAGATTTCAAGCTGCTCCAAAGGTGTGTCATTTGACCGCCGTTAAGAGAATTCTTAGATATTTGGTTCACACACCAAGCCTAGGACTTTGGTACCCTAAAGGCTCTAAGTTTAACCTCATTGGATATTCTGATGCGGACTATGCGGGATGCAAAGTTGATAGGAAGAGTACATCGAGAACTTGCCAATTCCTTGGTAGATCTCTAGTGTCATGGTCCTCAAAGAAACAAAACTCCACTGCACTTTCCACTGCCGAAGCGGAGTATGTCGCCGCCGGAAGTTGTTGTGCACAACTTCTTTGGATGCGACAAACTCTTAGGGACTATGGCATACACTTGCACCATATTCCTCTCCTATGTGATAATGAGAGTGCCATCAAAATAGCTCACAATCCAGTTGAACACTCAAGGACCAAGCACATCGATATACGCCACCACTTCTTGAGAGATCACTCCAACAAAGGAGACATTACAATTTCCCATGTGAGAACCGATAAACAATTGGCTGATATCTTTACCAAGCCCCTTGATGAGAAAAGGTTTTGTGAACTTAGGAGTGAGCTAAATATCTTGGATTCTCGAAATGTGGCTTAAGTCTTGCACATCTGATTGCAATGTTCAAAATTCACACATGCTTGCAAAAAACTCATCCTCCTCAATTTTTCCACAAATTATTTTGAAATTATTGAATCCTTGTGAATCATGGTTATAGTTTGATTGTTGATTGTTTACTGACCATATTCACAAACATATTTTGTGAAATATAGTCCAAAAGGATCAAATCTCCACTCAAAACTCAATATATATGAGTTTTAAGTCTTAAGACCGGACTAGTCCGCTCCTAGGACCGGACTAGTTCGCTGGTACGAGTTGTCCGGACCCAGTCCGGATGCCGGACAAGTCTGTGTCCCTGACCGGACTAATCCGACCCTTGGGAACTTAATCTCCCCAGGGTGCCCTCGACCTCCCAACTTCCATTCAAACACTCTCTCTCCAAAAACGCTCGAAAACTGCCTCCCCAACGGCGATTTTTGAGTTCATCCACCAAATATCGATTCCAATCGGTGGATTGAAGCCCCAAGGTGCTTAGGAACTTTTCCCCAAGCATCGAAGACCACTCCCTCACTCTCATTTCATCAAACCGAAGATTTGAAGAGGTATTCTTGACCTAACTCCAAAATCCTTGGAATTCAATTCTTTTTGGTCCTTTGATAGAAACTTCTTCACAAATGTTGTTGTACACATCAATGTGATCATATAGCTCCATTTTTTTGGTAGGATCCGTAGTTTTTGCAAAATTTCCCTAGATTAGGGTTCTTGCTGTGTGAACCATACTAGTCCGGCCACAGGGCGGACAAGTCTGACCTAGTGCGAACTAGTCCGTCCCCTGGGCGGACAAGCCCGGGTTACATAGTGAAAACCCTAACCTAGGTTGATTTTGTGAATTGCCCCAATTTATCTTGTCTCCCTGGACTTATCCAACTTTCCGTGCTTTTCTTGTCAGCAATCATGTCGGACAATGAGTATGTTCCTCCCTCCGACTCTGAGACCAAAGCGGAGAAGCAGTCTCTCTTTCGCCGGAAACAAAGAGAGGATCAAGAGATGGCTGCTGCGTACTTTGCCTCTCAGAGGGCAAAGAATACGCAGCGTGAGGAGCACAACTCTGCTGCTGCCGAGGCTGCCCCAAAAAGGAAGAGGCTTGTGACCTTGGGTGAGCAAGCCAAGTCCCAGGAGGCAAGATCCTCCAAAGATAAGGGCAAGGCCCCTGTTGATGTTGCACCCAAGAAGATGGTGATTGTGGCCAAGAAGGCTGCAAGCAAAGTGAAGAAAGGTGCACCACAACCCATTGGCCCCTTGAGGATGTCCTCTCCTGCACGGAACCAAACCGTGTAGCTGCTTTTGATGTCAACATCTTGAAGGGCAAGGGAGCAGAGAAAGCACGCAAGCTGAGACAGATCAATGTCTATCAGCGTGATAGGAGCACAGTGGATCCCCGATTCTGGTGTTATTTCCACTGTGATTTCTACAAGACGGTCTATATGACCAAGCAGACCCCTGTCATAGACGCTCAGTGGATTGACTGGGACTATATGGCCTAGAAGGATCATCAAGCCTTCAATGCTGTGATTGAGGCTGTCGAGAGGCATGGGCTGAACAAGTTCATGGCTTTCCAGTACGACTGGAATGTGGAGGTCATCACTCAGTTCTACTCCACCCTTTACTTCCACACCGATGGGGACAGGAGGATCACCTGGATGACCCATGGAGAGCAGTACTCTACCACCTTTTGGTAGATCGCTCAGTTGCTTGAATTAGAGGATCAACTGGATAATGAGATCATCATTTCCAATCTAAAGCCAGTTGATCGGGACACATTGGAGTATATGTATCCAAGCCATGCACAGTATGAGGTCAGGCACATCAGAAATATCAAGCTCTTCTATAGTGTGCTCAACCGGGTCCTCAGAAAGACAATTGCCCCCAAGGATGGAGATGCGGGGTTCATTCAAGGCAATTTGAGGCATTTAATGGTCCTCATTGATTGAGATGTCTGCTTCAATGTGGTGGACTATATCATTGATAACATCTTCAACATCTCTCACACCCCCAACTGATCATGTGGATACGCTCCGTACATTATGTACATGATCAAGAAGATCTCTGGGCTTACATTCAAGAAAGATATCATTCACCGGAGACTTCGACCACAACTCCCTCCTCCGGAGCTAGCTGCCCCTCGGAGGAAGAATGCAGATCCTCCCGCTTCTTCCTCTCGCTTCATGCCATCTCCTCCACCACCTCCGCCTTTGACACAATACGGAAGCGGCTTCTTCAAGTGCTTCAAAGCTCTCTTTTCTTCGTGCTAGAAGACGGGAATTTGGCAATGTCGCATGGAGCGTCACAATGAGAAGTATCTCAAAGTGATGTGCGACAAGCTGGACATCCCTATGTCCCCTGCTGAGGAGAGCAATGGTGAGCTCACTTCCTTTCCCGAGTTCACTGCCGAAGAGCTCGCTGATTTTGGAGCAGCTGGAACTTCCACCGCGGCCCCGACCGAGGATCCGGAGGCCACAGAAAGCGACATCAAGTGCCAAGGCGGCGATGACGACTCTCAGTCCGACGATGAGTAGTCCTAAGGGTCCCTTCCTCCTTTATTTTCCTTTTTGGTGTTTTGATGCCAAAGGGGGAGAGAATCTTGGGTGGGCTCTTAGACCTAGGGGAGAGAGAGAGATAAGATAGATAGATAGACTATCTTGTGAGAGTATTGATCTATGTTGGACTTATGTTTTAAACCTCATTTCAAGTTGTATTGTAAGACTTAATCTATGTATTCAAGTATTCATGTATCTTGCCTAAATTTGTGATGTGATGTCTCATTTACATGTCTATTTTGCATAATCATTGACTTATCACACTTTATGAACACATGACTTAGGAACCCCACCATAACATGTATATGTATGAGAACTCTCTCAATCTCTTTACTCATGATGCATACATTGAGGGGGAGTCACTCATACAAATATATGTTATGAAAACAATTTATTATCTTTGTTGTTGAAGTCTTAATGTGTTGTCATCAATCACCAAAAAGGGGGAGATTGAAAGTGCATCTAGGCATCCCCATGGGTTTTGGGTGATTGATGAAGACAATTAAGAGGCTAATGAGCTAAGTTAATCTTAAGCACAGGTACTAGGATTGAAATGAGATAAAAACCCTCAAAAAGGAAAAGGAGAAAATGGGCGTCAAAGACTCAAGCGTAGAAATTAGGGTTTCTATGGTATTGAGCTTATATGAGCTGTATCATGTGAGAGAGTGGTTGTATCATGTGCATTGAGATCATACCAAAGGGCTCAAAGTGGTGGTTTAGAGAAAAATCTAAGTGAGAAGCCTAAAATGAGAAAAACCCTAGGAGGCCGGACTAGTTCGACCATGGCAGACAAATCCGTTTCTGGACGGACCAAACATCTCTGAAGTGTTTCCGAGTGTTTTTGGAGCTAAGTCCGAGAAGTCCGGACTTGTCTGTTTTTGGACGGACCAAAGCTCTCTGGAGTAGTTCGGACTTGTCCATTTTGGCGCGGACTTGTCCGTTTGGGACTTAGTGTGACCAACCGAGAGAAAACCCTAGGGGATCGGACTAGTCCGCCCCTGTGGCCAGACTAGTTCGGACCAACCCAGAAGAGTCCATTTTGGAACGGACAAAATGGTTCTGTTCCACTTCGAACTAGTCCATTATAGGTCGGACTAGTCCGGTATCTAGTGACCGTTTGAATTTGGAAATTTGGCGGGTAGCGTGACAATCGTAGCTCAGTGTGGTAGTTGTCGGGAACTGACCAGGGGGTCAGTGGTCCCATTGGGTTGGACTAGTCCGGGGTCTAAGGCCGGACTAGTCTGCTCCCTTGCTGATGTAAGCAAAAGGGGCTCGAGACCTCTATAAAAAGGGGACCCCCGGGCTCATTTGAAAAAGACTTGAACCCTAGCGCCGCCACAAGCTTCCTAGAGCCTTCCAAAGCCTTCTACTCATCCTACTAACCCCTTAAGAGCAAATCTTGAAGAGATTAGGGTTTGGGAAGGAGAGTAAAGGAAGATCATCGTGCTTTGGCTCTCGGTTTGATCTCTTGCACATTGTGTTGTGTTTTGTGGCTTGTGTGAATTTAGCTTCGTGGGATCCTCATTGTATTGATTTGTGGGAGCCTCAAGTTGTGAGTAGCCCCATCAAACTTTGTGATTGCCCATTGATATAGTGAAAACCAAGCCAGCCATTGTGGTGGCTTGGTGAGAGAAGGGTCAAGTGAGACCCGGTCCTTGTGTGGACTTCTCAACATGGATGTAGGCTTCTTCGTGGAGCTGAACCACAGGATAAATCTCATTTTACTTGTTTTGCACTTTTCATAATCTCTAGCATTGCTATTAGGGTTCATATTTGTCTTATTGCCTTACACTTGATCACTATTGTAAACTTACAATCTAAGTGTTTAAACATCACAATCTGAGTTTCACAAGTTTATTACATATTGCTCTTATTCTTGGTGAACCTTAATTCCGCAAACAACTTGTAGAAATCAAGTTTTAGGATTTCCACCCTGTGCTGAGCGGACTAGTCTGGCCCTGACGAGACTAGTCCGGCCACAGAGCATTAATCTCATTTAATTAAGTCATTTCAGATATTGTTGCCTATTCACCCCCCTCTAGGCGACTTTCATACATGTGTAAGGAAAAATAAAGGTAGCATTGCATAGTAAGGAAACTATGATAATTTACTAGGTACCTTGTGGCGCAGGGCGTCAACATGGTGGGGCGGTGATGTGGGGCTGGGTAGAGGCGTGCCTCCGCGAGGCTGGGTGGAGACGTGGCGGTGCCGGGCAGGGCGGCGGCGCGGCGGTGCGAGCTGGGCGGCGGCGCGGCGGTGGAAAATTTCGGCAGCCTTGCGGCGTCGATGGAAATTCTCCAGGGTTACGTTTTAACTGTGGTGAGGGGTCTTTATGTAGGCGTCCGTTTTTCACAGGCGGTTTTTAACTTTTTCTTAGGCGGTTGGTACTTAATAACCGCTTGAGAAAAAGATTATCTCATACGGTTATTACTTACCAACCACCCTGAGATAATTGCCCGAGCCTCTTCAGTTTCCTTATGTCTTACTTATTTTTTATTTAGATTCTAATATAAATACTCAAACATGTATAGATTCTGCAAATTGAGTCCAAATTCGATGATTCTTTCTTCTATATTTTTAAAAAATTAACATCTACCACCTGAACCAAATATTTTAAAACTTGTATAGCTGACATTGTAATGTTTTGGTAAATATTAAATTAATTTCTACTAACATATTATTCACATTTGTGTATCTCCTAAAAAAATGATCATTCACTGAAATTTGTTTGTATGAACATATTTTTATTATTTATAAATGTATAAATTTTGTTAATTTTTTTAAAAGCATTCCAACATGTCAAAATTCAAATTATCCATCATTCTAACTAAATGCTCATATACATATGAGGCATTCATCAAACTATGAACACACATTGATTCAAAAAAAATTAAAAAAATTTGATAAAATTCATAGAGGTTGGTATGATGAATAAAAATGTCCATTGAAAAAATAAATAAAAAATCATTATGTTCATCAAGATAGAAAAATGAAAAATAGCAATTGTTATATGTTTTTTATGTTCTAACCAATTTAAAAGGATTTATAAAGTGAAATTTAATGATAACCTTTACTAATCAATAATATTACAAGAAAGTGGAATTTTGCCTTTTTAAAGGCCCACATTTAATCAATAATATTAATTAAGAAGAAGTAAAGATCTTCTCAGGCGGTTGGTACTTAATAGCCGCCTGAGAAAATGTTATCTCATGAGGGTATTACTTACTAACGGCTTGAGATCATGCCCGAGCCTGTTCTTCAGTTTTATTTTCTCTTGCTTCTTTTTCATTTAGATTCCAATATAAATACTCAAACATGTATATATTCTACAAATTGAGTCCAAATTCGATGATTCTTTCTTCTATAATTTTCAAAAATTAACATTTGCCACCTAAACCAAATATTTTAAAACTTGTATAGCTGACATTGTAATGTTTTGTTAAATATCAAATTAATTTCTACTGATATATTATTCACATTTGTGTATCTCCGAAAAAAATGATCCTTCACTAAAATTTGTTTGTATGAATATATTTGTATTATTTATACATTTATGAATTTTGTCAATTTTTTTAAAGCATTCCAACATATCAAAATTCAAATTATCCATCATTCTAACTAAATGCTCATATACATATGAGGCATTCATCAAATTATGAACACACATTGATTCAAAAAAATTTAAAAAAAATCTGAAAAAAATCATAGAGGTTAGTATGATGAATGAAAATGTCCATTGAAAAAATAAATGAAAAATCATTATATTCATCAAGATAGGAAAATGAAAAATAGCAATTGTTATATGTTTTTTATGTTTTGACCAATTTCAAAGGATTTATGATGCGGAATTTAATGATAACCTTTACTAATCAATAATATTACAAGAAAGTAGAATTTTTCCTTTTAAAGGCCCCACATTTAATCAAGAATATTAATTAAGAAGAAGTAAAGATCTTCTCAGGTGGTTGGTATTTAATAACCGCCTGAGAAAATGAATATTAAATATATGAAAAGAATATTAATTAAGCTTACGTAAAGATCTTCTCAGGCGGTTGTTACCGAATAACCACATGAGAAGATATTTATCTCAAGCGGGTTTTACTTTCCAACCGCTAGAGATAATTGAATCTTCGCAGGCGGTTGGTAAGTAAAACCCGCCTGAGATAACCATCTTCTCAGGCGGTCGGTATTTAAAATCCGCCAGAGAAAATAGGCGTCTATATATACCCCTCGGCTGCATTGGAAAAACCTAACCCGGGCGAAACACTTAGGCGCCGTCAGGCTGCCAAAATTTTGTTTGCCGCCAAGTGTTAGCCGTCGTCGCCGCCGAGCTTCGCCGTTGTTCGTTTGCTTCGCCCTCATCACTTCCAGGTACGCCGAGTGAATCCATTGTCGTTGCCACTGATCTTCACGGTAAACCCTAAACCCTTCAACCTTCCCTCCTCCATCCCCATGCCGCCTCCCTCCTCGCCCTCGCCCTCGCCGTCGGCCGAGTCAAATGATGCATTGCATAGATTTCCTTGGTTAGGGTTCGAGAATTCAAAAAGGGTAGGCATCCTTGGTTAGCCTTCTCTAGCGAGTCCTCTACATCTTTTCTATTGAACTCCAGGTCAGAATCCTCATGAAACTCGAGAAAAAACTCGAAGTTCCAACCTCTATCAAATTTGAACACCCAGCGGACAATTCTGTATACAGTCACGATTTCGACCATAACTCTTGGTAGAATGGTCGAATAGCTTTGTGTAATACATTTCCGGAAACATTGCGACATGTATAAAAAGTTTGTAATGTAACTTGCTGTCAAGTTGTGATGTTATCTGTTTGAAAATCAAGGATCAAACCAGCCACAAATAAAGTAAATTTTGTCAAATTCACTTCTGAAATCTGGTAGCAGTGTCCAACTTTACAAGTCCATATCTCTTCAACCTGAAGGGCTATGGAGGCAAATGAATACTTTTTGGAAAGCTCTTGAAGTATTCTGTAGGTTTTCTATTGACCTTGAAGCCAATAGACCGTTGTAATAAGGTGATGAAAATCTTCTCTAACTAAATCAATTGTTGTTCTGAAACTGTATGAACAAGTATCTGAATTTTTGCCATAGTTATCTGTAGAAAGCTCTTCTAGTCTATTGTGATACATTTTTTGAAAGGGGAAGAGCTATTCTACAACTTTTCTATTCATTGTTACCTCAAATTCGGTTTAGAACTAATTAGAAACTGGAGTTGAAGTTAGTACATGTGTACAGTGCTATCTGAAATAGCCAGAAAATTTCTGAACTTTGAACAGCCATAGTTCTTAAATTAGAAAAGCAACCTATGCATATCTATACATGTCTGGAAATCTTAAAGAGTCCTCTATCAATTTCCTATTCAACGCTAAGTCTAAAACACGCAATAACCAGGTCTAAATCGAAGTACCGTTTAAGGTGTCATAACAGTCCACAATCTGGACAGTTATGTATTTAGCTGTTGTTTAGATCGTAATTTCTAGTAGGATCATCAAAAGACTTCATATTTTACATTTATGGAATCCTGAGGATGTGTGTAATAAGTTTGCAATATAAATTTCAGTTAAAAATTTGGGAACTTGGTGGTAACATGAGTAGATAATAGCATCTATACTGAAAATAGAGTGTAGCCGCCCCGCACTTCATCTCACAGAGTTGTGCTCCTTCGAGATCAGTGTCGCTATCCTTTTGCCAAACAAAGCAATGTGCTCGTACACGGCTGTTGAACATCGCTTGTGCTCATAATACAGATACAAGTAACTGTCTATTTAGAATAAGAAGATAAAATTGCCATTTCTGGTGAGCAACTTTAACATGCTTGTCACCCTCGCAATGTATAGGAACCTTTTGGTCAGTCGCCTTAAACCCTAGAATGCCTTATCAAATCCTAGAATGCTTCCATCTTTTTCTTCATGCAACACTTCATGTAGAGTTAATATGTCATTCATTCTATTTTTTGTCTTATTAGTTCTAGCATGGAAAGCCCTAAGAAGACTAGTGCTGGTAGTAACAATAAAGAAGACAATATGGAGTTTACTGACTCTAGCAGTTCAGGCTCCTTTCACAGTCCATCAGATCCTTTTCCTAATATAAAAATTAAAAAGACTTCAGGGGATCTCGACCCGGAATATGATCCTACCAACGAGGTATGGATCACGAATCTTAACGTCAGCAGTTCAAGTTAATGTTGGTTGTCAAGTATACGAAGTCTTATAATTCTTTTCTACCTAGATTAATCGCGAAGACAACAAGGTGACTTCGGCTCCTAAAACCGTAGAAGGCTCTCCAATGGATGAATCCTCAGCTTCACTCAAGCGGAAACGAGGGCAACAAGGTCCCAATAAGGATCCATTGGACCGCATCATGTACATAACAAGGGTCGGTCCAGGTGGGCTTCCCCAAGAACCACCGGATTCAGTTACCAAGTACCGTAATGCATGCGGTTTTCTTGTTAGGGAGCTCGCGCCGATCACAACCGAGAATTGGAGGAAATTACCCGAGCAGAACAAGAATGAGTTGCGGGAAAGGATAAAGAAATAATTCAAGTTCCTGAAAGGCACAGAAGAAGCTGTAAAGAAAGCAACATTGGTCTCTTGTGGCAAGAAGTTTCGTGGCTGGAAGAGTGAAATGAATGCTTATGTTAAGGCCGATGAGGTCCCTAGCCCGAGGAAGATGGAAAAAATCACACAAGCTCAGTGGCAAGAGTTTGTTCGTCAAAAGACAACACCTGATGCTAAATCTCTAAGTGCAACTAGGTCAGAGCTTGCAAAAAAGAACAAATATCATCATCGCTTGGGGTCTGCCGGATATGCCCCCAAAGTCCAGAAATGGAATAAGATATTAGACGAAATTACCAGTAAGGGCAATCCTCACCTATTAGAAGGATGCGATGAGAGAACTCAGTGGTGGGTCTTTGCTCGGTCATGTTTGACCAGCGAGGGCAAACTTGAAAAGCTACTCTGTGAATGAAGTAGAGGATAAAATGAAAGAAGTAATTGAAAAACAACAGAAGGGTCTCTTCAAGCCGAAGAGGGAGAATGACCAACTTACCGCTATCTTAGGAAACTTTGAACACAACGGACGAGTTCGAGGAGTCTCTTCTCAAATGTCTTGGCTAGATGGTTTCTCTAAAGATAAAGACACATATAGAAGACATTCAAAGTTTAAGAAAACACTTGATGAAACGATTGCTCAAAAGGTCAAAGAAGATATGCAAGAAATAATGGAACAACTTAGACAATCGGGATAAGTAGTGGCACTGAGTACAGCGATGGTTCCGGTGCCAAAGGAGCAATTAGTATCTCTAACTGCCTACCCTAGCAGCGTTGGTTCTGTGCCAGGCTCAGGGTCGACCCATAAATTCCTTGTCGATGTATTGCTAATGACAAAACTTGTCGTCTTCTTGTCCCGATCGGCTATGGCAAAGCCTGATCGTGACTTCAACAGGAATCCACTTCCATTGTATTATGTCGTGGTGCAAGTTCTTCAGATCATTGATAATGATTATGAAGATTATGAAATAGACCACATCACACATGAGGGGATCGCGACTCTGAGGCAGACTGTCAACCAATTAATCCTTTGGCACCGACGCGATATCGTGTTGGACGATGAGCCAATTTCTAGCCCTGTCACATCTCGAAATACTGCAACCCCATCTTCTATGGCGAAAGTCCAGGAAGATCCACTCCCAGTCCAGGAAGATCCGCTCCCCCTATGTCTCAGCAAGGATGATAGTAACCTTGCTAGTAAAGATATCCAAGAGCAACAAGTTGGACAACAGCTTCAAGCAGTACTAGAACAAGCTGTTGCTACTAAAGAGCAACCAGTTGAGCAAGAGCTTGAAGTAGTACTTGAGCCAGCTGCTGGGAGTAAAGAGCAATCATTTGAACAACAGTTTCAACAACAAGTCAGTGTCCAACTTCCGACGACTACTCCTCGATCATCACTGCCTATCAAAGTTAGCTCATATGAAATTAAGAAACCTTCATCAGAAGTGTCAAAGTATTTGGAAACTATGAAGGAAAATATTATAAAATCGAGTGCATCTCGTTCTTCTCATGAGCCAGCATTAGAAGATATCGAGGAGTGGGAAGAAGACGGTGTCATGTATAATCGGCGGACGACTTTAGTTAAACCAGGAGTTCCAATATACAAGCTTGAGGATGTTCCTCCTAAATTTAAGAATGGAAAGCCATTTAGGACATCCGTACAACTTAGCAAACAACTTGCTCTGCTCAAAAGAATGCATGAGTGGTACATCCTTGCCAGCACAAAATATGATACTTCTTGCATCACATTTCGTATTCCAAAAGATGCATTCTGGAGCACTGGAACAGATAGACGAGTCATTTTATTTGAAGAGTTGCATCCCCTTTTCCATCTGGGCATGCTCGAAATCAACCTGTTACTCGTCTGGTGCTTGTAAGTGCCTCTAATATTTTGCATTTGCTTTTCTTACTACTCGCATACACATTTCATGAGATTATAACAATTCTGGACTTCTTCAATAGGATGCAATACATGGATAACGAAAAGATGAAATGCAAGACAGGTATCCTTGACCCTACACAGATTGCAAAGACGTTATTCGACGTCAAGGCGGATCGAGACTCAGCAAAGTTCAAGCACATGAAAAAAAAAGATTTTGAAAAATAATCGCAAAACTTAAGAAGCACATAAGGACAGAAGTTGCAGCTTACATAGGACATGCGATCTTTAACTTTGTCAGAGACGGCAATGATCTTGTAAAGGCTCCGTACCACTTCGAGTATGTTCAACACATGACATTGAAATAGCAATTATTGGTAATTGTTAACACATATGTTTGTATGTTTATAGTGATCACTACATAATGATCTTCATCAAGCAACCGCAGCTAATGGCAATAGTCTTGGACTCGGCCGATTACCCACCAGATCGTTACAAAGACTTCCTTTCCATTTTGAAACTGTACGTTTATTCCATAATTTTAATTTACATACATTTAGAATGTGTTGACAAGTTTTATATTACATTTCTTGTATTACAGCGCTTGGCGGTTTTAAATGGAACAGTTTGGCGATGAGATACCTTCTAATACAAATGCATTGGACATTAAAATGTATTATGTTTGTCCGAAGCAGCCCACTGGGAGTGTCTTATGCGGGTATTATGTATGCGAGCATCTTAGTACCGCCAGCGAATATAGAATGAATCGTGAGGATGCAAGTTATCCTTAATGTCGATATCTTATTTTCTTACTTTTGAGTTTCATTTTCATTGTAACTAGCATAGTTGAATACTTATATTCTCTGTTGTTCAATATTATCAGAAAAATTATTTTCATATTTTGATTCCAACTTCAAAATTCAATTTCTCATAATACAACTGCTCCAAAAATACCAAATAAATTCTTGTATACTCTCACTTTGATCTATACTTTGAGATTGTTCAAACCAACACATTTTAAACTTTGTTATGTGTTTCATTGCAACACACGAAAAATGTGAATGAAGAATGGTCGGTTTGTAGAAGTATTCCTGGTGGAGGAGCCGACAAGATTGCTGTTGAACTCTGTTAATTCATTCGTCGTGAAATTTTGCACAAAAGAGGGGAGTTCTTTGATGAGAATGGTGCAATAGCTGATGTGCCAGAACTTTGCGACTATGCCAACAGAAACAGCTTTAGTGAAAACTTGTAAACTATGAGATGAATTCTATGTGTAACTTGTACATATGTATATTGTTTTAGTGAAATTGACTTTTGTGATGATATTATTGACTTCTGTGATGATATTGTTAACTTATGTCATGTGATTATATTGAATTGACCTGGAAATTAGAAATAACAGCAGCTAGTACTGCATAGGTTATACCTTATCATAGGCGGTTATTTACCAACAGCTAGATCTGCCTGTAAAAAACAATTATCACATGCGGCTAGATATAGGTAAAGAATCATCTGTGATAACATAATTATCACAGGCGGTTACTGTTATGGTAGAAACCGGCTGCGATAAACTGTCTTCACAGGCGGCTTAATGTAGGTCAAGATCCGCCTATGATAACACAATTATCACAGACGGTTATATATGTTGCACGACCCGCTCATGATAACACAATTATCACAGGCGGTTATATATGTTGCACGACCCGCCTGTGATAACTTATCTTCACATGCGGCTAGCCTAAGTAAAAAACCGCTTGTGATAATGTGTCTTCACAGGCGGTGTCACTTCTACGCCTGTGAAATTGCGGATTATCACATGCTTTTCGTTTCAGACAGTTTTAAAACCCGCGTATGATAATAGATTTAGAGCCGCTTGCGATAAGGCTTATAGTAGTACGTTGCATGCATGCACGTGTATTCTCCCGCGCGCGAGATGGGAGAAGTTTCATGCGTGCCTGCCGGGGTTGCTGATCGAGAGCTTTATGGTAGGCCTAGGCTTGTCCGCCCCGTAAACAAGAAAGAAACCACTCAAAGTGATAAGAGAGAGAGAGAGACTGAATACTATTCGGCTACAGGCAATGGAGCTTCCCCTTTGGAGCTTGCTTCGTTGCCTTTGCTCTTTTGCAGCTTTGATCTACTGCTTTGCATGTATTGGGATCACTAATGGGTGTGTGGTTATTATTTGTCTCTCCTTAGTGCTTAGAGGAAATGGTCTAGCTGTACTCTCTTGTTGGCATTTTTTTTACTAGAAGGGGATTATCATGGGATACCGGATTAAGTAATACCGTAGAAGAAAACAACACAGAACAAAAATAGAAGATTACAGAAACTGGTTGCCGAAACAGGCAGACACTGCATTGCCCCAACCTGTTAACTCACTACTCTTGCATCAATCAAAGTAATGCATGCTAGTAGTAAAAACCCAACCCTATAGGCATGCATAGGCAAGGTCATAAAAACATGCATCATTCTATCATCCCTGGGGATCTCTGCACTCTGTCACTATAGAAATCCTGATCAATTACGTCGGTCAGAGCCGACATAATTAGGTCATTTACCGACGTAAGTTACTTACTTACGTCGATTTTCCCTTAATTCCGTCGGTTGACGGCCGACAAAGTATTTTGGATGTAATTAAGGTAACTTACGTCGCCCGCCGACGTAAGTTACTAACTTTCATCAGTATCCCGTAATCGACGTAAGTAGTTACCAGAATGGGCAGCGGGTTGGGCCGGAGCACTTACGTCGGCCGCGGCGGGGCCAACGAAAGTTATGTGTCTTACTTACATCGGTAATGCCAGACCGATGCAAGTTAACATAGGATAACTTATGTCGGCTATGACCATATCGACGAAAGTTGACAGATAACTTACGTCGGTTTAGCCACACCGACGAAAGTTAACCATGCCTAACTTTCGTCAGTATGACCATAGCCGACGTAAGTTTCATCTTCGATTTTTTTAAAAAAAGAATAGAAACTGATATACAGAAACAGATATATATATATACACAGACAGCAAAACAGTTTCAAAACATCGACAACAACACAATTTCACACCGGACTACACGCTAGCCCCTCCACTACCTCCGGAGCCGAGAAGATCTTCTTGGCACGTCCCTTCGGGTGCTGAAGGAGTTTGCGCCTCTGTTCCCGAATCCTGCAAAAGAACATTAGAGTTAAACTCTTGTATTTTAAATCATTCAAGCTTATATGATTCATGAGGTATAGTATGATTATTATATCATTCATAGCTTAGTCTACTACTAGCTAGTATGCTCTCATTTTTTTGGGTGGGGGGGGGGGGGGGGGGGGGGATCTGGTGCTTTGGTTCAATAGGTCCAAGCTTCGGTCTTAGGTGCTGGAATAAATGGACAAGTCTGGGACACACTGTTTTCTCCCAATGTAAGTAAGTTCAATACCATTTAAACAAAGTTATTTGGGGCCAGCCAGGTTTCCTCGACAGGATGAAATATAGAATGAGAACAAGAGTCATGGTGCATTATCTTTCAGTATTTTACTCTTGGGGCACTTATTGAATGGATAGTGGTGGCAATTATCACTTAATCATCAGCTTAATAATTAATTAGACTCTGCCGCTAGAGTGCTAGACTACTGTAAGGATGTGTTTCCATTGCCACACCACTCAACGCTCTCACCCCACTCGTTGCAGCAAAAGATGCCTTGAGCTTCTGGCCGGCAGAGCAGTGCAAATTCGAACCGAAGCAGCCAAAAAGAAGCAGAAAAAAAGGCAAAACAAAGTATTAACAACTGATCTACTCGTTGACCATATCCTGAATATATCGTCGCAACACTGCAAAGCTCCAACTCCATGTGCCCCAAATCCAAGAACCAGCAAGATGGAGACGTGGTCTCAATCCAGGAACCATTCAACCTCCTAGCTGCAGCCTACATCAGAAATCTTATGTTCTACCTCTATCTCACTCTCTCTCACTTTATGTTATACCTCCTTATCTCCCTATGTAAAATACTGAAACGAATACGATAATATTAAAGAAATAGTTTATTACCAGCTCCGGGGTCCCCTGCGGCGGAAGCGCAGAAATCTCGATATCCTGACCGCTGTTTCGAGCAAGAGTCTGCCATTACAAAATATTAGAAGATATATGTTATTGAAATGCTATGAAATTTAACTACGGTAGTTTACATTACTTACCGCCACCATTGCTTGCATCTGGGCCATCATTAAGGTCGTCCTCCGCTGCTCCTCCCTTGCCTCCGCCCTCGACCTCTCCCGCTCCGTCTGGGTCTGCGCCAACATCTCCTTCAAGGCAAGGAGCTCCAACTGGGTCTGCGGGAGACGACCACTTGAGGGCCTAACGGACGAGGCCTGCGTCGATGAAGTGCCTCTCAAAGGTCGCACCAACCTCGAGTCGACAACTCCATCGAAGATGACAAACCTGCAAAGAATGAAAACACTAAGTAGAAGAAGATAAATTGAAAAAGAAATAAAACAAATGACCAACTCAACATCCATGGGCCTTCTTGCCTTCGCTCGCGTACGTGGCTTGGGGGTCGATCAGCGCGTTTTCCCAACCGTGGTCCGCATCGTGTATCTTTGCGACCTCGTGCGCGTAATTTGCCTACAAAACAAAGAAATTTTGTAAGCATGTCAATAATAGTATTAGTTATAATGAAATTGATGAATTTTAAAAACTTACCAGTCGATCGGCTACGACCTAGTTACACTGCCTTGGCTGAGAAGGGTCACTTCCCTTGTGACCTCTCTTCCAAACCTGGGTCGGGGTCGGCTCCTGACCCATCTCTCGCTCATGTATAACCGCGTTAGTGAGATAAATATATTAAGAACACATAAGTAAATTAAAAAAGTACTTACCATGCGTTTAGCCAAATGCAAGTAGTCATCGCCGCCATAGTTGTGCTTGTCCTCGGACCCCATGCGGCACTGTCTAGCCTTTGTGGACTTACCGATAAGCTTCACTAGCCCGGTGCCGACAGAGAGCTAAGTACGCCTCGGGGTTACCCTGTAACCAGGAAATTCTAACCTGCACATATTTCATTTACATCGATGTAGTTAACATACATAGGTATTGTAAATATTTAACAATATTAAAAACTTACCTCCGTGTATTGCTCCCCTATCAAGTACGTGTTGGCGTCCTTTCTAAATGGACCTCTTTGCTGCTCCTGCTTGCGGGGGTGCCGCTTGTAGTACGCGTTGACGGTTTGAATCTGGACGTTCAACAACGCCGCCGTTGTGAGCTTCCAAGCGTTATAATGGAACACACGTCTCGCGTGGTCCTCCATGCTTAGTTCCTCTACTTGGTACCTCAGCTCTAATCAAACAAATATTTAAGTGATATGCATTAACAATTCAAACGAGTTGAATAAAATAAAACAGTTAAAGTTACCATAAAATCATTTCACACGGCTCCCTGAATCGTGTTGTAGACCTGGTGAGAGACACGAGCGTAGTCATCCCACGACAGGGCAGGGAAACCATCAATGACACTGGGTTAATGCAACTTCACTATAGCACCCAGGACACTGTTAACCTGCCTATGGTGTTTCTCGACCCCCGTGAACGATGTGTCGTACCAACATCTGCAAAATATATTAAATCATTAAGTAACGGAAAACAACATCTAGTATTTAATATATTATATACAGTTTTTTACCTGTCTCCGACAGGACGGATAGTGATCCATTGAGAAGAAACCAGAGGAGGAGCCACAAAGTGGGTCCTCCTCGTCCGTCGCCTCTTCTGCAGTGCTGCTGCGTCCTGTGACCCTGTAGGCTTTGCGGAACAACTGGAGTCCAAAGAAGGCTAGCGATAGACGGCTCCAGAGGGAGGCTAGCGCTAGCTGGCTCCGAAGGCAGGCTAGCGCTAGCTGGCTCCTGTAGCGGCCCCCTAGCCTCTGACTCGGGCTCTTGTAGCGACCCCCTACCCTCTGACTCGGACTCAGATGACACTGAGTCAGACTCCACAAAAAAATTGATAATAAATAATTATTAACAAGTACAATTTATAAAATAACTTGATTGTAAACTTAAGTTTACCTCCGTGTGTTGAAAGCACACCTGAGCTGAGAGTGGAGCGTGCGTCAGAAACAGGGAATGTCGACTCGAAGTTAACGAGGTCCCTGATCATGGGTCTCGTGCTGGCTCAAACCCTCTCAATGGCTTCCCCTTCCCTTCGATGACATCCTGTTGCAAGGAATAAATGATTAATATGATAATATAATATACAAAATTAATGTTAAGTTAGTGAATAAAATGTTGCTTCATAAATTTCAAAATTCATCAACATCACGGTCATGTACCCTACTCCTTAAAGCCCATTGATCTTCTTCTTCCGCATATCGTTTTTGTTTCTGCAAATTAGCAGGTTCAACTAAGTCATCAATTTCTTCAGTGTCCAATTTTGATTTCATTCCCGCTTTTGTGTCAGTCTCGATATCTTGAGCGTCTCCAACTAAGTCATTGAGTCCTACACTAGGCTCGACTGAGAAGGAGTCTGGCAACTCTTCCTCTTGGTAGACCTCATCAACCTCAGCTTCCTCATGATAATCATCATCTCCTGGAGCGTATAACCGCTCATGAGGATTCATCTTATGTACCACCCACCAAGATTTGAATTTATTGCATGGATAAGGTAGATAGTACACTTGCTCTACTTGGTGTGCAAGAACTAATGAACCGAATCCTTTCAACCGTTCCTTGTGTTTTACTTCGACCATGCCAAATTCGTTTACTCGAATTCCACGAATGGAATCAAACCATTCATAGTCAAAGAATACTGCTTGAATTGTCATGTTTCTGACAAGTGAATTCAAGGATTTTTTAATAATCCCATAGTAATGAGTTTCACGTTCTTGCAAATCGATTGCTCTTATCACAACTCTAGTATTACGTGTTGCCGCAAGAGGACGAAGATATTCAAATTTAGTTGTACGAAATCGATAGCCGTTGATGTTATATCGACCATAGCTTCTAACATTAACCACTCTATAGTATAGTTGTCACAAATCTTTATAGTCGTTGGCATCATTTTTGCACTGTCCAAGATATGAACTTATTAGAAAAGTAAGCATTCTTAAGTTATAAGAAACGTTGTTAATATTGATAAGTTAATGAGAAAACATTACATGATTTCGAAACCAAGAAAGAAAATCACATCCCCCGTTTATTCCTTCCGTCGCATCTGTTCTATTTGTTTGATCGTGGGTTGATGTCTATGTCTCCAATTTTGCTTGTCGAACTTACTGCACGAGAAGAGAACCTTTTAGAATAGATGTGTTGCAAAATATGTTGAAAAGCATAAATGTAGGAGAAACACTTACTTGAAATATTTCTCCATTTCATCCATATTAGCGTACATGTAGAAGAAAGCAGCACACCTTTCTTTTTCGCTAACGTCATAGGAAGTGTAACTACCAACAGTAGTGTCTCTTGTTGCAAAAATGGAGAGATCGCTACACAGAGGTTTCTCATCCATATTGTACCGCATTGTCGAATTATTAACATTGTGTTCCTCTGCAAAGTAAACACTTGAGAAGTATCCTACTTCCTTAAGAGTAAAAGCTTCGGCGATGCAACCTTGAACCCTTGCCCTGTTAGCAACCATTGGTTTCAGATATCTGAGTGATCTTTCAATATGATACATCCACCTATATTGCATGGGACCAACCACTTTTGCTTCAAATGGAATATGGATTAAGCGATGTTGTTTTGGATTGAAGAACCTTGGAGGAAAAAAAATTCCATCTTATACAAAAGTATCGGAATCTCCTTCTCCAACTTAGTCATCATCTTTGGTGTGATTTCTTTAGCACAGAGTTGCCAATAGAAGTGGTCAAGCTCGGCTAACACCTTCCATACCGCATCGTCAAAGTAGCCTCAAAATATAACAGGCAGAAGTCTTTTCATGATTATGTGATAATCATGACTCTTCAACCCAATGAGCTCTCTCGTCTTCACATTCACGGCTCGTCTTAGACTAGCTGCATAACCATCTTAGAATTTCAAACTTTGCAACTGTTCGAGAACTTCTTTCTTTTCTTTAGCTCGAAGACAGAAATAAGCGCGTGGTTTACCACCATTTTCGGAGAGCTCAAGAGTTTGTCGGTTACAAAGCTCAGCAAGATCCTTTCGAGCCTTTAAATTGTCTTTTCTTTTGCTCGTCATGTCCATGCATGTGCTTATGATACATTCGGCCATGTTACGCTCTTGATGCAAGACATCAATGTTGTGCCTTAGAATCAACGACTTCATATACGGTAGCTCCCAAAGTTCACATATGTGAGTCCATTGTGTTTGTCTCCGTAACTTTCAAAATATCAGGGATGACTTTCATCTGGCACCAATTTGTCTAACATATCAGATATTTCTTACCCATTAAGATGTTTCGATGGTCTTTTAGTCACAACAGTGTTCTTTCTGAAGACATTCCTCTGTTGTCTAAACACGTGATTCGGAGGCAGCCAACGTCTATGACAATCGAAGTAAGATATCTTGCCTCCATGGGTAAGTTGAAAGCAATCAATATCCGAAGCACATATCGGACACATCAACCGACCATGAGTGCTCCATACAGAAAACATGTCGTATGCCGGAAAATTATGGATGGATGACAAATAAGCAGCTTGAAAGTTGAATTTCTGCTTCTTGTAATAGTCGTACACTTCGACTCCTATTCACAACATTTTCAACTCTTCGATCAACGATTTCAACATCACGTTGAGACGTGACCCAAGATGATCTGGCCCAGGTACAATGAGGCTAAGAAACATGAACTCATACTTCATGCAAAAAGTCGGTGGAAGATAGTATGGAATGACAAAGACGGGCCAACAGGAGTATGGTGTGGTGTTTGTGATGAACGGCGTGAACCCATCTATTGCCAACCCGATGTAAACATTTCTCGCTTCACGACTGAATTTTGGATTGAACCGGTCCAACATCTTCCATGCCTCACCATCGGACGGGTGCGTCATAACTCCATTGTTCTGGCGCTCACCTTCTTTGTGCCATCTCATGTGTCTAGTTAATTTTTTTTGAAAGGGACAACGGCTTCAACCTAGGTGTCACGGGTAAGTAACGAAGTTGCTTACGTGCCACTTCCATCGTCACAGTGTCACCATCGTTATTAACAACTTTGACAAACCTCAGTTGACCACATTTTAAACATTTGATCTCATTGGCATGCTCTCTCCAGAAAAGCATGCAGTTGTCTGAACACACATCAATCTTCTTGCAGTTCATATCGAGATCGAAAAGAATTTCCTTCGACTTATACATATCTTTAGGCACTTTGTTGGGATGTGGAACGACATCATTGAACAAATTGATGAGCTAGTTGTAACAGTTATTAGAAATAAGAACTTTGACTTAATTACCATAAGTCTACTCACAAAATTAAGGATTGTCATTTTAGTGTGTCCATGCAACGGCTGTTTTGAATCTTTGAGACGTTTGAAAAACTCTTTAACCTCTGCTGTTTGAGGATCCTTCATAAGCTCTGGTCGTATAGCTTCCAACATGTCATCTATCATATCAACCTCCGTGGCATCATTATTGTCCGCTTCCACTTCTTGTACAGCTTGAGAAGTTGTCTCACCATGGAAGTTCCACAACTCATAATGTGACACATAACCATTTCGAAACAAGTGCATCGTAAGTTCCACTTTGTCCAAAAACATTCTGTTTCGGCATTTCGTACATGGGCACCGTGCCTTATCGCTATTTGACAACAAAAAAGCTTGTTCCACAAAAGCTTCTTTCTTAGCGTACCACTCATCTGAGTGACCACCAGTTCTGCTCTTCCAACCAGTATACATCCAACTACGGTCTTCGCCCATGTTTGACTCTGCAGTTTAAAGCCGAACAAATTATCGTTAGTTTTCCATTAATTTATGCATGACAAAATTTTGGCAGCATAATGCGGCTTGTTTTTACAGTACACCCCCCAAATACGGCGTAGTTCTTCAAGCCTTGGGGCAACTGACCAAAAATGATGCAGTTTTCAAACCGTCGTAAGTAGGTTACGTTAATTTTTTATTTTCGAGTCATTTCAAAAACATAGGAAAGAACGAGAGAGAAAAAGGAAAGAATGAGAGAGACACTGAATTGGGTCCGTCGGGGTCCGCCATACACACGCGCGGGTGGTTTAGACGTATACTTTAACTTCACACTAAATGGGCCACGATAGAACCTAAATGGCCCATTGAGGTGGGGCCAATCCGGCTAGACTTCCGCGTGCCTCTTCTCTGACAGCCAGCCGCCCCCGACGTCGCCCTCCTCATGGCACCCGAGCTCGGTGCCCCCACCGCACCTCCCTCACGTCGGCTGCCCCCGGCGCCGCAGCACCCCGACGGTCGGTCGCCCTGTCTTCGACCTCCCCACGGCGGTCAAGCTCGGCGCATAATGAAACCAATTAAACATAATCTACGCTAAACCAATTAAGCATAATCTACACTAAGCAAATTAAGCATAATTAAGAAAATTAACCACTTAAGCATAATTAAATAAACAATTAAGCAATTGAAGCATAATTTAAACAATTAAATTAAATTTCAATTTCAAAATTGAATTTGATTTGAATTCAAATTGAAATTTGAATTTCAAACGGGCGGGGGGGGGGGGGGGGGGGGAAGGGGAGGGTGAGGGTGGGGGGGAGGGTGAGGGTGGAGCGGCTGAAGGTGGGGGGAGGGGGAGGGGGGCTCAGGGAGGGTGCAGGCTGGCGTGGAGGGGGGAGGGAGGAGGCAGCGCCGTGGTGGTGAGGGTGAGAGTGAGGGGGGGAGGCTCAGGGAGGGTGGAGGCCGGTGTGGAGGGGGGAGGGAGAGAGGTGGAGTGCAGGGAGGAGAAAGCAGAGGCCTTACCTGGTGAGAGAGCGAGGAGGTGGCAGCGCCGCAGAGGTGGGGTGCGGTCAGGGCGGCACGGTGGGGCGCGGCCAAGGCGTCGAGCGGCGCGGGCGGTGGCATTGGGCGGTGCGGGCGGTGGCGTCGGGTGACGAAGGCAGCGGCATCTGTGCGGTGGCGGCATTGAAAAAGAGAACCGGCGGGGAAAAAAAAAAGAGGTGCGCGTGCGCGCGCGGCTCACGCGGGTAGGTTAATTTCCACACTTATGTCGGCTTCAGTAATTTACGTCAGCCAATGTTAGGGTTGTTGGAAAATTAGCAGTACGCTACTCTAGCAACTCTACCGCATCACCCAGAAAATATGTGAGTACAAAGGTCATGGATCGTTACCACTAGACGTGTAGCGCAGCGGAACGTAGACGCGTGTTGGTGTAGGGGAAGTAGACGATCACGTTCGTCTCCTCCTCGCCCTCTTCTCAGCAGCAGTAGACAAACACGTTCGTCGTAGCCGATCAGGCAGTAGTAGCAATAGCGCTTCCACGGAGTCCACACGTACGGACAGGAACGCCATGCGCCGGTGTGCTAGCACCGTGAGCGCGGTAAGGGTCTCGGCGTGAGGCCTTCGAGGGGTGGCGGCTAGGGCTGTCACGTGGTGGGGTGATTAGCCCCTAACCTTACCCCTCATATTTATAGGCGTACTAATGGGCTTTTAGGTCGCAGGCCCATTAGTACCCTAATTCCTTATGGATCAAATATCCAATAGGCCTTAACCCGAATTGTTATGATTGCCTCTTGGGCACATCACCAACAATCTCCCACTTGCACTAGAGACAATCATCTAGCCAAGATTTTGAATATTCCAACTCCTTTAGTATGTGACCCGTTAGGTTCATGTGCAGTCGGTTGTGAATAGAAACTGTTTCCAACCACAAGTCAGTAGAGGTACCTAGGAGGACATACTGACTCCCGAATGTACATAAAGATCATATCGGCCGAACCTAGATACATTCAACATGCTAATACCTTTGCCTCACGATACCAGTCAAGCTCAAGGCGAGATGCGTGACATCCTTGTGATGGCTCGACCATTCACTTGATCAAATAGTGGATTCATTCCACGACTAACTTTTAGTCACTATGATTAACCTTTAATCACCTTGGCATGGCCATGCACTTTCAAATCCAACTATCTCGAGGGGCCTAGAGATATCTCTCCTGTTATTAAGGAGGGGAAAATCCCATCTTGATCTGTGCACATCCCATTCTATGTTTCATTATATACCCGAAGACTACTTTTATGACTACCCAGTTATGGAGTAGCATTTGGTAGTCTCAAAGTACACAACTGCGTATAGTGAGAAACAATGGCGATATCAGGTCTAAGGATCTAGCAGGTGTATCACTCAAGACCAACTGATGGCACATATGGAAATAACAATCCCAACAGTGTCTCGGAGTGGGTCAATCCAACACCATGTTCACTAATATGTGTTCACATTATTAATTCGATATCTCCATATCTATAATCCGTGAAACGTGATCATCAATTAATATATGTGCTAGTATGTATGCAATCATTATCTCATATAATGATATAGACTAGGGATCATCTGGAGTAACATTAATATTAACAAAGAGTTTCACAAACAAGTCCCATACTTGATGATCAATGTAAATAATGATTACTCATATAACAATTTATTTAATAGTACATAAACATAGCTGTGACACAAGTCTCCCACTACACACTATGATCACTGATGTAAGTATTTAACACCCATAGATCTCATGTGCGCCTCATGCTTTGATTGTGGAAGAGGCTTTGTCAACGGATCTGCAACATTCAAATCCGTGTGCACCTTGCATATCTTCACCCCACCCCGGTCAATGATCTCTCGAATGAGGTGATAGCATCATAGTATGTGTTTGGATCATTTGTGTGATCTAGGCTCCTTTGCCTATGTGATGGCTCCACTATTGTCACGGTAGAGATCCACAGGACTGGACGCGCTAGGAAACACTCCCAACTCAGAAACAAATTTTCTGATCCAAACAGCTTCCTTTGCAGCTTCAGAAGCTGCAATATACTCCGCCTCTGTGGTTGAATCTGCTAATGTATCTTGCTTGGAACTTTTCTAGCTCACTGCCCCTCCATTGAGGCAGAACACAAATCCGGATTGCGATCTAGAATCATCCTTATCAGTTTGGAAGTTGGCATCGGTGTAACCTTTTACAACGAGCTCTTCTTCACCTCCAAACACTAAGAACGCATCCTTAGTTCTTCTCAAGTACTTAAGGATGTTTTTGGCAACGGTCCAATGAGCCTCACCATAATATGATTGATACCTGCTCGTGATACTTAGAGCATAAGATACATTTGGGCGTGTACATAGCATGGCATACATGATGGATCCAATAGCCGAAGCATAAGGAATCACTCTCATCCTCTTTTGCTCATCAGGTGTCGAAGGACACTGACTCTTGCTTAGAGTAGTGCCATGTGACATTGGCAAGAAACCTTTCTTGGAATCTTGCATATTGAATCGATTCAATATCTTGTCAATATATGTATCTTGGCTTAATCCAATTAGACTTTTAGATCTATCTCTATAGATTTTTATGCCCAAAATATACGCTGCCTCTCCTAAATCCTTCATTGAGAAACTTTTTCTTAATGAGGATTTGACATCATCAAGCATTAGAATGTCATTTCAAATCAATAATATGTAATCTACATATAGGACCAGAAATACATGTGCGCTCCCACTAAACTTCTTGTAAATACAAGGTTCTTCTACGTTCTTGATGAAACCAAACCCTTTGATTACTTCATCAAAACGTAGATTCCAACTTCGAGATGCTTGCTTTAGTTCATAAATGGACTTTTGAAGCTTGCATATTTTATTAGCATTTTTAGGTTCGACGAAACCCTCAGGTTGTGTCATGTACACATCATCAGTCAGACTTCCATTAAGAAAGACTGTTTTGACATCCATCTGCCATATTTCATAGTCAAAATATGCAGCAATTACTAGAAGAATCTGAACAAACTTAAGCATTGCAACGGGTGAGTAAGTTTCAACATAATCAACCCCTTGAATTTGTTTGAAACCTTTCGCCACCACTTTATAGATGTGAACATTTCCATCTATATCAGTCTTTTTCTTGAAAATCCATTTACAATCGATAGGTCTCATACCTTTGATTGGATCAACCAAGTTCAAACTTGATTTTCATATATGGATTCAATTTCGGATTCCATGGCTCCAAGCCACTTCTCAGAGTCGGGTCCCATCATTGCTTCGGTATAGGTCCTGGGCTCATTATTGTCCAACAATACCATGTCATGTTGCTCCGTGGTTAGAAGCGTTAACTTTTCAGTCGCCCGATGTACCATCGTAGACCTTCGTGGGGCTGGTGTTTCGTCAACTAGTTGCACAACATCTTGTACATCCTGAATATGATCAGTGGATGCTGAAACATTTTAAGGTATTTCTTGAATTTCTTCAAGATGCACCTTGCTCCCACTAACTCCTTACTAACTCCTTTTGAGAGAAACTCTTTCTCCAAGAAGACACCATTGCAAGCAGTAAACACTTTACCCTCTGTTTTATTATAAAAATAATATCCTTTGATTTCCCTAGGATATCCCACAAAGAAGCATTTGTCTGATTTTGGAGTAAGTTTGTCTGACGTCAAACGTTTGACATAAACATCACATCCCCAAACTTTGAGGAAAGACAATCCGGGGTGTTCCTCGGTCCACATCTCATATGGTGTCTTCTCAACAGACTTAGTTGGGACTCTGTTTAGTGTAAACGCAGCAGTTTCAAGAGCATAACCCCAAAAGGATAGTGAAAGATCTGTTTGGCTCATCATCGACCTAACCATGTCCAACAAGGTTCGGTTCCTCTGCTCGGACACCCCATTCCATTGAGGCGTTCCAGGTGGAGTCAACTGTGGAACAATTCCACATTGTTTTAAATGATCATAAAATTCATGGCTCAAATATTCACCCCCACGGTCAGATCATAGAAGTTTAATTGTCTTGCCCAATTGATTTTGTACTTCATTCATAAATTCTTTGAACTTTTCAAAGGATTCAGACTTGTGCCTCATTAGGTAGACATAACCATATCTACTAAAGTCATCGGTAAATGTGATGAAGTATTGAAAACCACCTCTGGCAATTGAACTCATTGGTCCACATAAATTTGTATGTATAAGTCCCAACAAGTCAGTTGCCCTCTCACTTTGACCAGTGAAGGGTGCTTTGGTCATCTTCCCAAGCAAACAAGATTCGCATGTGTCAAGTGATTCAAAATCAAATGAGCTTAGTAAACCATCTTTATGGAGTTTTCAATGCGTTTCTCATTTATATGACCTAAGCGACAATGCCAAATAAAAGTAGGATTTAGATCATCACGTCGAGCCCTTTTGATATTAATGTTACAGACAGTTTTATCCTCAAGATCAAGAACATATAATCCATTCACCAATGGACATTGAGCATAGAAAATATTATTGTAATAAATAGAACAACATTTGTTCTTTATTACAATCTCATAACCATCAACTTCTTCTAAACACGAAGAAGAGATAATGTTCTTGCTCAAAGTAGGAATGCAATAACAGTTATTCAATTCCAAAACTAATCCTGAGGGTAATGACAAGTGGTAAGTTCCGATAGCTATGACCGCAACCTTTGTTCCATTGCCGACACGAACATACAACTCGCCTTTTGCAAATCTTCTACTCTCACTTAGACCCTGCAACAATTTGCAAGTGTGAATCATCGATCCGGTATCAAATACCCATGATTCACTAGAAGATAATGCAATGTTAATTTCTATAACATTTATACCTGAAGCGAAAGTCTCACTTCCCTTCTTCTTCTTATCCTCCAAGTACTTCTTGTAGTTCCTAGACCAGTGCCCCTTACCATGACAGTGAAAGCATTCATCATCAGGAGAAGGGCTAGATTTGCCCTTTGGTTTAGACTTTGAGCTTGAAGGCTCATCGGGAATCTTTCCCTTGCCTTTACCTTTAGGATGCGTCACACGCTTCCTCTTTTTATTCTCCTTTTGCACCATCATCACATGAGTGGCGTTTTTCTTAATGTTTTTTTCGGCTGTTTTAAGCATCCCATGCAATTTAGCCAAAGTTTTTTCCATGCCATTCATTTGAAAATTCAATATGAATGGCTCGTAGCTCGATGGGAGAGAATGGAGAACAACATCAATAGCCAGATCATCCTTGAGTTCAGAACCAAGTTTGCCCAAAGTTTCAATGTAACCAATCATCTTGATTACATGAGGGTTGACCAGACTACCCTCCGCCAGCCTTGCATGAGAACAAAGACTTTGAGATGTTGTATCTCTCAGCCCTTGCTTGATTCTCAAACATTCTACGCAGTCTCTCAATCATAGAATAAGCATATGTATGCTCATACTGTTTTCGTAGATCAGGGGACATAGTGGTGAGCATGAGGCAGCTTACATTAAGCGCATCATCGCAGTGCTTCGTATAAGCTCTACATGCTGCATTAGTTGCATCAGCTGGAAGGTCATCAGGGTAAGGCTGCAGAAGAACGTACTCTGGTTTCTCTTGCCTAAGAACAATTCTCAGGTTGCGGTACCAATCGATAAAGTTAGCTCCATTAAGCTTTTCCTTTTCAAGCACATATCGCAAATTGAAACTATAATTATTACTAGCAGACATTATCTACAATAAAAAATAAATATGCAAGGTTTAGCATTATATTATGTACCAATCTTCTATTAACAGTTTGATAAAAGATATCACCACTATATGATCATCGTCTTCCCTCTAACGACATATAGTGGTTCAAGATCCATATTCACTAATTCCTAGTGAGCTTTGGCTTCACTGTTAGGAAATTAGTGACATAGGTAAACAACCATTGTTAATCATATCCCTATATGACTCTTGTTTGTTGGGTGACATCCAATGCCTTGGCTCCCAACTCTATGCCATAAAGCCCAAAACCGTTTTGATAGCTTTGTTGAGTAAACCAACACTATGCATGTAAATGTCCTACATTCACCCTATAAACTATGATAGATGATGGTACTTTGCTATGGCAAACCTACCACGCAACAATCAAAATATCATAGGTGCAGCTATTGGTAAATGACATCAAATGCTCAACTTTTGTGAGGGAAGCTATTCTATCATGACAAAACATCGACCATATGAAAAGCATGAAAAGAATAGTAATAAGCATCACAGGCATATGATCATATCACATTGTGAATAGTACGGCCTTTAGAATCATAATGGTCTCCATCGCCATGGTTCTATCAAGATCTGAGTTGCCATGCCTCTCTTCTTGTGGTGATCTCCATCTCCACCATGCTTGAAGTCATCTCCATGATAATAAAAGAAGCTAATACAACTAATAGCTACCAAATAAATTACATGAGAGATCAAGCATCACAGGTCGACACGCAGGTCATTATACAATTATGTGACAACCTCAACCCGGTTGTGTTAAATTTGCAACACGCAGGCTGCACGAATTTACACACATATCATCACATCATATTAAGGCCATAGCATTCACATCATTCCCTGCAAAAATGAGTTAAGCATAGAACAATTTCTAGCGCAAAACTATATTATGTAATCGTTATAGCAGACAGCAAAAAGGCGGTCCCTCCGGGTTTCAGGACAGCGCCCTGAACACCAAACAGAATTACATAGATCACATCCATGAAATCACTATAAAAATCTCATTGGATTGATCTAATCAACCCGAATCCGAGCCATTCAGAATGCCTCAATTTTCAATGTGAACTGTTATTCATGAGTAGATCGCGACTCATGATCGTGGTTTGTTGGCTCAATCTGTTAGCTATGTACGCGATTATTCCCGATGGTGATTCCAGCCGGTAGGGAAAAGTTGTGCATGTAGCAGAGAAGGACCACGAACTGACCCTTTAGTCATATACGATCACAGTCTACTCTAACCAATTCCAAACCCCAAAAATTGTGCGATAAAATTCATTATATGAATATGTCTGCAGTAGATCTCATCTACTAACAAGATCTATACCAAAAACTACGCAAGTTGGTTCTGATGCCACTGTTGGGAAATCAGCGATACGCTACTCTAGCAACTCTACCGCATCACCCAGGAAACATGCTAGTACAGAGGTCATGGATCGTTACCACTAGACGCGCCGTGCAGCGGAACGTAGACGCGCGTTGGTGTAAGGGAAGTAGAGGATCACGTTCGTCTCCTCGTCACCCTCTTCTCAGTAGCAGTAGACGAACACGTTTGTCGTAGCCGATCAGTGCAGCAGTAGCAGCAGTGCCTCCACTACAGGAAACGCGAACACTTACGTCGGCCAATTTAATTTACGTCGGCTTGTCGACGTAAATAAACTAACTTACGTCGGCTAGAAAAAACCAATGTAAGTTAGTTAACTTTTGTCAGCGACCGACGTAAGTCAGTAGACCGACGTAAATGTACACTTATGTCGGCCTGGACAAATAGTCGACGTGAATAAAACGGTCGACGTAAGTTAGGATTAACTTACGTCGGCTGGGAGGATGGCCGACGTAAGTTTACTATTTAGCCAATGTAAGTTACGTATTTTAACCTACTGAACATGGCCTTGAGGGGGGGTGAATAGGCCATTTGAATTTTCTGCACACTTAATAGAGTCGTCAAAAACTTGATTGACCGGACTAGTCCGGTTATGTGGGCGGACTAGTCTGGTGTGTTGAAATTTGTGAGTTGATTAGGTGTTGTTTGGGAAACTAGGTTCTTTTAGCAGCGGAAATGAGAACAACAGATTCTTTGATTTAAGATTAGTGTATGAATGCACGTGAAGACTTATGAGCAACTTAAATGGTTGTTTAGCAATCAAGTGATCTAGTGAACAAAAACGTAAAGTAAATGAGGCACAAGAGACAAGCGATTTTTTTACTCATGTTCAATCTCACCACGATATCTACGTCCTCGTTAAGGAAGCTCACACAGAGTCAGGTCTCCAACCCTTTCCCTCTTCAAGTCACCATGAAGGCCGACTTGATTCCACTATCACGGGTAATCCCTGAGTTTGTGGGGGAACCTCCCACGTTGAGTGCTCCCACAAGAATTACAACGAAAGAGGTGATCAAATACACTTCAAAGTATTACAATGTAGAGTATAAGTGTAGAAAGATCAAACCCCAAGAGCTCGCAACGAAGGAACGATGATCTCCCAATCCCGAATCCAAGTGTTCAAATGATTTGACTCCTTTTTTGCACCTTAGATGTGTGGGGCGATGTGTTTTAGGCTCTTGGGACAAAGTGGCAGCACTAGGGTTTGTGTTTTCAGCAGTATTCGACGTGTATGTTGTTTGGAAGGCCGTGGATTCTCTATTTATATAGTTTCCAAAAAGTTACTGTTGAAAAACCCTAACACCGGACTAGTCCGGTGCAAGTCCAGACTTGTCCGGTCATAGTGTATCTCGAAGTTCAGAAAGTCTAGCGGACTAGTCCGGCCAAGATCGGACTAGTCCAGTGCGGTGTGAAGGTGGACTCCAGAAAGTTCAACGGACTAGTCCGCGGACTAGTCCGATCTCAACAGATGGGATACTCCAGAAAGTTCAACGGACTAGTCCGGTGGACACACGGACTAGTCCGGTCTCCCAATGTGAGATACTCCAGAAAGTTCAATGGACTAGTCCGGTGGACACACGAACTAGTCCGGTCTCCCAATATGAGGGACTCCAGAAAGTTCAACGGACTAGTCTGGTTGACACACGGACTAGTCTGGTCTCCTGAGAGGGGAGACTCCAGAAAGTGTAACGGACTAGTCCGGTCCATGATCGGACTAGTCCAGTGCATTGTGAAAGTTAGGTTAATTTTAAACCCTTACCCCAGCGCAAAGTTGTGAGCTCTTGGAGTGTGTCTTTCATACACTCCATATACATTAAAAATCCAATTTGTTCTTTCAAGCTCCATCAAAGTATCCCTCTTTGGACACCAGTCCATTTTTCACCTTTTTGTGTGCACCGAGCTATTTCACTTGTTTGTCCTGCAATCATCTCAATAGTTTCATTAGGATCTCATATGATTGTCATCAATTAGCCAAAACCCACAAGGGATATCCTAGATGCACTTACACCTACCCCCTGCGCACGCCTTCTATTTCATTCCTTACGCGCCGCGCGCCGCTTTGCTTTCTTCTCCCCGCCGGCGTGCCCGACGTTGTCGCTCTCCACCGCCGCGCCCGCGACTGTCCGCCGCCGCCGCCAGGTATACTCCTCCCCTCCCCTCCTCTCCCCTCCCCGACCACCAGCCCCCCCCCCCCCCCCGCCCCCTCGCTGAGCGCCTCCCCGGCCGACGGCCGCCGTCTGGCCCTCCCTCCCCCTCCTCCCTCCCCCTCCACCTCCCCTCCCCCTCCCCTCCACGGCCGAGCACCGCCCCCCCTCCCCCTCCCCTCCCCTCCTCCCTCTCCCCCTCCACCTCCCCTCCCCGGCCCCCCTACCCTCCCCGGCCGAGCGCCACCCCACCTCCCCCTCCTCTCCCCGCCCCCCCTCCCCCTCCCCTCCCCCTGCAGAGCTCCCCCCACCCTCCCCCTCCCCTCCACTGACCCCCCCACCCCCTCCCCTCCACAGACCCCCTCCCCTCCATTGAAATTTGAATTTAATTGAATTACATTGTTTAAATTTGATTTGAATTAATTCAAATTTGAAATTGAATTGAATTGTTTAAATTATGCTTAAATTGCTTAATTGTTTATTTAATTATGCTTAATTAGTTAATTTTGCTTACTTTAGGTTATGTTTATTTAATTATGCTTAAGTGGTTAAGTTGCTTAATTGTGCTTAATTTGCTTAGTGTAGATTATGCTTAATTAGTGTAGTGTAGATTATGCTTAATTGGTTTATGTCGAGGGCGGCGTCGGGGACGGCCGGCTGTCGGGGCACTTAGGTTTCGACGTGGCTATAGATGGCCAATGGGCTGTGCTGGGCCGGCCGAGCCCGAGCTCGGCCGGTCTTGTGCATGAAAACATTAGGTCCGGTGCGGCCCGCAAATTTTTCGTGCTGGGTCGGGCCGGCACGACGGGCCATAAGCCAAGGCCAAGCACGACCGATCCCATTTTCCCCTATCGGGACGTGCGGGCCCATTCGCGGGCCGAGCGTGCCGTGACGGCCCGAAGCCTGGTCGAGCCGTGGTATATATGTAGCGTATATATGACCCATCGGGCCCAACCCTAGGGTATATAGGCAGTGTGGGTCACGATCGTGACCCGTGACTGGTGACATAAGGTGAATCATTAGGGTTAAGTGTATATGGGTCGGGCGGCCCATTACTAACCTTAAAATTCTGTAGCTAGGTATCTCTTCGCCACAAGACCCCCCCCCCCCCCCCCGTTCACATCGCGTGTGTTTGTGAGTACGCATAAGTCCATAAAAACTCTGAAAACTTATGTTGCGAGTATTTGTCCTTGACTCGCAACATCTATAAGGCAACAGGTTTCTGAGCTAACCAGTTTTGCCCCTTTGTACATTAAGAACTGCACCGGATAGGGGGGTGTAGTTTTAAATATGTGGTGTTATGCTGCCGAAATTTCGTGATTTCTGAGACGGGTGATAATCAAACATTGATGAATCATTAGGGTTAAGTGACCAACCCAGATGGGCACGACACGCAATAAGTGTGATCGTGCCGTGTAGACCATTATAGTCGTGGCCTCCTCCACAGCTTCTTCGCCAACAGTTTTGTCGTCTTGCCGGGGTCCTCGCCTCACCTCCTCTGGATGAGAGTCTAGGAGTCGTTGCTCGTTGGGCTCGCCGAGCGGGGTCTGAGGTCAAGCCCGAGCATGGCCCGTGTCGAGCTTCGAACTGGCACAGACCCAGTTCACGGTCTCTCTCATTATTTCCTCTATCATGCATAAATTAATGAAAAACTAACGGTAATTTTTCTGGCTATTAATTGCAGAGTCAAACATGGGCGAAGATCGTAGTTGGATATACACTGGTTGGAAGAGCAGAACTGGTGGTCATTCAGATGAGTGGTACGCCAAGATAGAAGCTTTTGTGGAACGAGCTTCTTCATTGTCAAATAGCGATAAGGTGTGGTGCCCATGTACGAAATGCCGAAATGGAACGTTTTTGGACAAAGTGGAACTTACGATGCACTTGTGTCGAAATGGTTACGTGTCACATTATGAGTTGTGGAACTTCCACGGCGAGACAGCTTCTCAAGCTGTACAAGAAGTGGAAGCGGACAATGATGATGCCACAGAGGTTGATATGATGGATGAGATGCTGGAAGCTATACGACCAGACTTACAGAAGATCCTCGAACAACAGATGTTAAAGAGTTCTTCAAACGTCTCAAAGATTCAAAAGAGGCGCTTCATGGACACACTAAAATGTCAATTCTCAATTTTGTGACTAGACTTATGGCAATTAAGTCTAAGTTCTCCTTTTCTAATAATTGTTACAACATGCTCATCGAGTTGTTCAAATATGCCCTTCCACATCCCAACAAAGTGCCTAAAGATATGTATAACTCGAAGAAAATTCTTTCCGGTCTCGGTGTGAAGCACGAGAAGATTGATTTGTGTCCGGACAACTGCATGCTTTTCTGGAGAGAGCATGCCAATGAGAACAAATGTTTGAAATGTGGTCAACTGAGGTTTGTCGAAGTTGTTAATAATGATGGTAATACTGTGACGACGGAAGTCGCACGTAAGCAGCTTCGTTACTTACCTGTGACACCGAGGTTGAAGCGGTTGTTCCTTTCAAAAAAACGGCCAGACACATGAGATGGCACAAAGAAGGTGAGCGTGAGAACAATGGAGTCATGACACACCCGTCCGATGGTGACGCATGGAAGGCGCTGGACCGGTTCGACCCAGAATTTGCTCGTGAAGCGAGAAATGTTCGCATCGGGTTGGCAACAGATGGGTTCACGCTGTTCAGCACAAATGTCGTACCATACTCATGTTGGCCCGTCTTTGTCATTTTGTACAATCTTCCACCGGATTTTTGCATGAAGAATGAGTTTATGTTTCTTAGCCTCATTCTACCTGGGCCAGATCATCTTGGGTCACGTCTCAACGTGATGTTGAAACAATTGATCGAAGAGTTGAAAATGTCGTGGACAGGAGTCGAAGCGTACAACTATTACAAGAAGCAGAAATTCCGCCTCCAAGCTGCTTATTTGTGGTTTGTTCATGATTTTTCGGCATACGGCATGTTTTCTGGATGGAGCACTCATGGTCGGTTGATGTGTCTGATATGTGACTCGGATACCGATTGTTTTTGACTTATCCATGGAGGCAAGATATCTTACTTCGATTGTCATACATGTTGGTTGCCTCCGAATCACATGTTTAGACAACAGAGGAATGTCTTTAGAAAGAACACCGTTGTCACTAAAGGACCACCAAAACGTCTTAACGGGTCAGAAATATCTGATATGTTGGACAAATTGGTGCCAGATGAAGGTCGTCCTGGATATTTCGAAGGTTACGGAGACAAACACAATTGGACTCACATATGTGGACTTTGGGAGCTACCGTATGTGAAGTCATTGATTCTAAGGCACAATATTGATGTTGTGCATCAAGAGTGTAACATGGCCGAATGTATCATAAGCACATGCATGGACATGACAGGCAAAACAAAAGACAATTTAAAGGCTCGAAGGGATCTTGTCGAGCTTTGTAACCGTCAAACTCTTGAGCTCTCCAAAAATGGTGGTAAACCACGCGCTCCTTTCCGTCTTCGACCTAAAGAAAAAAAGAAGTTCTCGAATGGTTGTAAAGGTTGAAATTTTCAAATGGTTATGCAGCTAGTCTGAGACGAGCCGTGAATGTTAAAATGGGAAAGCTCATTGGGTTGAAGAGTCATGATTATCACATAATCATGGAAAGACTTCTGTCTGTTATGTTTTGAGGCTATTTTAACGATGCAGTGTGGAAGGTGTTAGCCGAGCTTAGCCACTTCTATAGGAAACTCTGTTCTAAAGAAATCACGCCAGAAATGATGACTAAATTGGAGAAGGAGATTCTGGTACTTTTGTGTAAGATGGAAAAAAATTTCCTCCAGGATTTTTCAATCCAATGCAACATCTCTTAATTCATCTCCCATTTGAAGCGAAAGTGGGCAGTCCCGTGCAATATAGGTGGATGTATCATATTGAAATATCACTTAGATATCTGAAACCAATGGTTGGTAACAGGGCAAGGGTTGAAGGTTGCATCACCGAAGCTTTTACTCTTAAAGAAGTAGGATACTTCTCAAGTGTTTACTTTGCAGAGGAACACAATGTTAATACTTCGGTAATGCGGTACAATATGGATGAGCAACCTCCTTGTAGCGATCTCTCTATTTTTGCAACAAGAGGCACTACTGTTGGTAGTTACACTTCCTACGATGCTAGCAAAAAAGAAAGATGTGTTGCTTTCTTGTACATGTACGCTAATATGGAAGAAATGAATGAATATTTCAAGTAAGTGTTTCTCCTACACTTATGCTTTTCACCATCTTTTCCGACACATGTATTCTAAAAGGTTCTATTTTTCGTGTAGTATGTTCGACAAGCAAAATTGGAGACATAGACATCAACGCACGAGCAAGCAAATAGAACAAATTCGACGGGAAGGAATAAACAGGGGATCTAATTTTCTTTCCTGATTTCGAGATCATGTAACGTTTTCTCGATAACTTATCAATGTTAACAACGTTTTCTTATAACTTAAGAATGCTTATGTTTTCTAATAACTCCATATCTTGGATAGTGCCAAAAAGATGCCAACGTCCATGAAGATTTTCGACAACTATCCCATGGAGTGGTTAATGTTAGAAGCTATGATCGATATGACGTCAACGACTTTCGATTCCGTACAACGCAATTTGAATCTCTTCGTCCTCTCGCGGCAACATGTAATACCGGAGTTGTGATGAGGGCAGATTCGCAAGATCATGAAACGCAGTACTATGGGATTATTAAAAAATCCTTGAATTCACTTTTGTCGCAAACAAGACAATTCGAGCGGTATTCTTTGACTGCGAATGGTTTGATTCTATTCGTGGAATTCGAGTAAACGAATTTGGCATGGTCAAAGTAAAACACAAGGAACGGTTGAAAGGATTCGGTTCATTAGTTCTTGCACACCAAGTAGAGCAAGTGTACTATCTACCTTATCCATGCAATAAATTCAAAGCTTGGTGGGTGGTACACAAAGTGAATCCTCGTGAGCAGTTATACACTCCAGGAGATGATGATTACCACAACGAAGCTGAGGTTGATTGTGTCTACCAAGAGGAAGAGTTGTCAGACTCCTTCTCAGTCGAGCCCGGTGTAGGACTCGATGACTTAGTTGGAGACGCTCAAGATATCAAGACTGGCATGGAAGCGGAAACAAAATCAGAATCGGAAACTGAAGATATTGATGACATAGTCAAACCTGCTGATTTGCGCAAACAAAAACGATATGTGGAAGAAGAAGATCGATGGGCTGGTTTAAGGAGTAGGGTGCATGATCGTGATGTTGATGAATTTTAAGTAACGTTTTATTCACTAATTTAACATTAATTTTGTATATTATCTTTGCATATTAATCATTTATTCCTTACAATAGGATGTCGTCAAAGGGGAAGGGGAAGGGGAAGTCAGTGAGAGGGTTTGAGCCGCCACGAGACCCTTGCTCAGGGACCTCGTTACCTTCGAGCTGACGTTCCCTCTTTCTGGCGCATGCTCCACCCTCAGCTATCGTGTGCTTTCAGCGGACGGAGGTAAATTTTAGTTTACAATAAAGATATTTTAGAAATTGCAGTTGTTAATAATTATTTATTGTCAATCTTTTACTTTTGTGCAGTCTGACTTAGATACTTCTGAGTCTGAGTCAGAGTCAGAGGCTAGGGGGCTGCTACAGGAGCCGGAGTCGGAGGCTAGGGGGCCACTACAGGAGCCCTCTAGCGCTAGCCTCCCTTCGGAGCCGGCTAGCGCTAGCCTCCCTCTGCAGCCGGCTACCACTAGCCTTCCTTTGGACTCCAATGGTTCTGTAGAGCCTTCACGGTCACAGAATGCGGCAACGTCGCAGCAGAGGCGACGCACGAGGAGGATCCACTTTGCGGCTCCTCCTCCGGTTACTACTGAGCGGACGATGATCCGTCCTGTTGGAGACAGGTAAAAACTGTATATAGTATATTAAATATTAGATGTTGTTTTCCTTTACTTAATGATTTAATATATTTTGTAGATGTTGGTACGACTTTTCGTTCACAGGGACTGAGAAGCACCACAGGCATAGTGTCTTGGGTGCTATCGTGAAGTTGCACTACCCCAGTGTCATTGACGGTTTCCTTGCCCTGTCATGGGATGACTACGCTCGTGTCTCTCACCCGGTCCATGGCACGGTTCAGGGAGCCGTGTGGCACGATTTTATGGTAAGTTTAACTGTTTCATTTTTTCAACTTGTTTGAATTGTTAATGCATAACACTTAAATATTTGTTTGCTTAAAGCTGAGGTACTAAGTAGAGGAACCGGGCATGGAGGACCACGCAAGACGCGTGTTCCATTACAATGCTCGGAAGCTCACGATGGCGGCGTTGTCGTACGCCCGGATTCAGGTCGTCAACGCGTACTACAAGCGGCACCCCCGGGAGCAGGAGCAGGAGCAGCAAAGGGGTCTATTTAGGAAGGACTTCGACTCGTACTTGATAGAGGAGCAGTACGCGGAGGTAAGTTTTTAATATTGTTAAATATTTACAATATCTACGTATGTTAACTGCGTTGATGAAAAATGAAATATGTGCAGGTTAGTATTTCCTGGTTGCAGGGTAACATCGAGGCGTCATTAGCTCTCTATCGGTCCTGGGCTAGCGACGCTTTCATCAATAAGTCCACAAAGTCTAGACAGTGTCGCATGGGGTCCGAGGGCAAGAACAACTATGGCGGCGACGGCTACTTGCGTTTGGCTAAACGCATGGTAAGTACCTTTTCAATTTATTTATGTGTTCTTAATATATTTATCTTACTAACACGGTTGTACAGGAGCGAGAGATGGGTCAGGAGCTGACCTCGACCCAGGTTTGGAAGAGAGGTCACAAGGGAAGTGACCCTTCTCAGCCAGGGCAGTGTAGTCAGGTCACAGCCGACCGACTAGTAAGTTTTTAAAAATCATCAATTTCATTATAACTAATACTATTATTGACATTCTTACAAGATTTATTTGTTTTGTAGGCAAAGTACGCGCAGGAGGTCGCGAAGATACACTGTGCGGATTACGATTGGGAAAGCATGTTGATCGACCCCTAAGCCGCGTACGCAAGCGGAGGCGGGAAGGCCCACAGACGGTGAGTTGTTCATGTGTTTTATTTTTTTTTTCAATTAATCTTCTTCTACTTAGTGTTTTCATTCTTTTACAGGTTTGCCATTTTTGATGGAGTTGTCGACTCGAGGTCGACGCGACCTTTGAGAGGCACTTCATCGTCGCAGGCTTTATCTGTTGGGACCAGTGGTCGTCTCTCGCAGACCCAGCTGGAGCTCCAGGCCATGAAGGAGACGCTGACGCAAACTCAGGCAGAGCTGGAGAGGACGAGAGCGGAGGCAAGGGAGGAGCAGCAAAGAACGGCCTTAATGATGGCCCAGATGCAAGCAGCGGTGGCAGTAAGTAATTTAAAGTACCGTAGTTAAATTTCACAGCACTTCAATAACATATATCTTCTAATATTTTTCAATGGCAGGCTCTTGCTCGACACAGCGGTCAGGATACCGAGATTCCTACGCTTCCACCACAGCAGACACCGTAGCAGGTGATAAATTCTCTCTTTAATATTATTGTATCCATTTTAGCATTTTACATAGAGAGATAAGGAGGTAGAACATAGAGGTAGATCTTGATTACTTGTCAGATATTGATTCCTATAGTGGTGAGGAAGTTAAGTGTAATCAAGCTTTAGTAGTTTTTGATCATGACAGAAATGATTAGTATATAGTGGCTAGTGGTTCATAAGCTTGACCTGTTACCTAAAGTCTTCAACTCTGATACCTGCTAGTTTGCTATTTATATATGCAACATTACTTCATTTGAAACTACAGCATGCTTCCTTCTTTTGTCACTGATGTTCTTGGACTTTGATGTTATCACTGAGTTGATATTGATGCTTACTAGTGATTATGTTTCTTTTGCAGAGTTCGGGAACGCGCTGAGAAGATCCCAGAGGCAGTGGAGGGGCTAGCGTGTAGTCTGGTGGATGTTTTGTTGTTGTTGATGTTTTGGAACTTAATTTGCAACTGTTTTACGTTCTGTATATCTGTTATGTGTATCTGTGTATCTGTTCTATGTTCTCGCCATCGAGCGAGATAGTTAGTTTCTGTTCTTTTTTTAAAAAAATTGAAAACTTAACTTACGTCGGCTATGGTTGTGCCGACGTAAGTTAGTCCAGTTTAACTTACGTCAATCTGTCCTGACCGACGTAAGTTAAATCACTTAACTTGCGTCGGTTAGGTTCAACCGACGTAAGTTATACGACTTAACTTAAGTCGGCCTGTTGTGGCCGACGTAAGTACTCTGGCCCAGCCCGCGGCCCATCCCGGTACGTAACTTACATCGGTTGCCGCAGACCGACGTAATTAAGGTAACTTACGTCGGCGGTGACGTAAGTTACCTTAATTACGTCCAATCCGCTTCGTCGGTCGGCCACCGACATAATTAAGATAAAACCGACGTAATTAAGTAACTTACATCGGTTTAAGTCTTAATTACGTCGGTCCTGGCCGACGTAATTGATCGATATTCCTGTAGTGCTCCACGGAGTCCACACGTATGGAGAGGAACGCCGTGCGCCGGTGTGCTAGCACCGCGCGCGGTAAGGGTCTCAGCGTGAGGCCTTCGAGGGATGGCGGCTAAGGCTGTCACGTGGTGGGGTGATTAGCCCCTAACCCTACCTCTCATATTTATAGGCATACTAATGGGCTTTTAGGTCGCAGACCCATTAGTACCCTATTTGCTTATAGATCAAAAATTCAATAGGCCTTAACCCGAATTATTATGATTGTCTCTTGGGCACATCACCAACAAGGGCTGACGTAAGTAAGTGAGAACTTCCGTCGACCAAGTTACTTACGTCGGTTGCGGGCATTAGTCGACATTGGTAACATTTTAATGTCGTCGGTTACTTTACTTACGTCGGTAGCCGACGTAACTTGAATTTATTTACGCCGACAGCCGACGTAACTTAGGTAACTTACGTCAGTTACCTACGTCTGTTGTAAGTTCGTAACTTACTTCGACTGGCCCACGTAAGTTGCTCGGACCGACGTAATTGTTCGAGTTTCCTGTAGTGTGTAGCTCTTGTCTGCCCTCTCACTTAGGCTTAGACTATCCGCAGTGGCGTACTGTAAAGCATACTGGATACACTGTTTTGTAGTATTATTTAGAGTACGTACTGTAAAAGCTGAAGGAGAATAGTATATAGAGTATGCTTTAGAGTACGCTGGTGCGGATGGTCTTAGCTTCAGGTTGCCGGATGCCCTCTCCTGGATGACATGCCTTAGTGGCGAGAAAAAAAAGATGAGGTTGATGAGGTGGCACCAAATCAGTCACTGGCTAACGGCCGGACTGCAGGCAGAGCTAGACACTTGCATGAAAATCATCGCATCGCGCGTCTGCTTGGGGTAAAGCGGTTGCCTCTTTTGCGCACGAGATGACATCACCTTGTGTAGGCCTTGTCAGTGGTCGGATTTGCTGGGATCATATGTAGGACAGTGTTAAAGAACCGTAGAAATTCTACAGATCACATATGCTGGATCAAAATGTGTTTAACATCGACCTCCTCAGTTAACACTGAACAAAGTGATGAAGATTATGAGAACAGTATGCCAAAATGAAAAATCCCGGCTTCTGGGCGTGCGGCAGCTTTGGCTGGAGCATGGTAAAAAAGGAAGGCAGCTGCGCAGGGTAAAAGTAAAACTAAAAAAGGGTGAAATACCGCACAAGATCCAACAAGTGCCTCCGGGTGCGTGAGCTTGCTTTGTGCGGGAGAAAAGCTGGGATCAAAGGGGACATGGAGCAGGCCAGCCCTCAGATGCATGTAGCCCACCATAGATTTTTTTTGTATCAAATCCATGTAAGCAAGCTCCACCTGGATCAGCCTTTTTTGGGCCCGTGTGCTCTCCACTAACTTTATTAGAGACGGGTAGCAGACTAGCAGTAGTTCAACTGCAACGCTGCATCTCATTTCATTCTACTGACTACTGCTGCTAGCTACTCTCTTACAACATATATGTTGAGAAACATGTGTGAACAGATGATGCCGGCGGTTGCTCCTTCACCGAACAGGCGCGACGACGGCAGCAGTGCCCTCCCCCTCGTGTCCATTCAACATGTATATAAGAATGACAAAAGGTTAATGAAATTCATTCAGAAGTTACAATTGTCTCAAACATTGTCTACATTCTACTTTTAGTTATAGCACGTTATCACACACTAAGTTCTACCAGGCGAGTTCACAGGCATAACAAGAACAGAGGAAGGATTAGACAAAGGTAAATGGCAAAGAACAAACACATTACCGAGTTTCTAATCCAACATCTTCGGGAAATGCTAGACTGCTTTGGATCATCCAGCGGCAGTCGTCGCAACGTCGGCGGCGGTTCTCCACAAGGCGCAGGCACAACAGAGAAGACCATAGGCCTACTCATGAACAACAGCAACAAAGAAAGGGCCATCGCCACCGGCGCCACAGACGGAGAAACCGTCGACAACCCGGCCAGAATCACAATCAAGACCGGCTTCGCCGTGAAGAATCAGAGGCCGGGAAGAATAATTCACAGGGCCAAATCCCTAACCCTAGGGTTAGGGTTGACGAACGCCCAAGACCCTCATCCCCAAATCCATCGGCATATATGCCGATGGAACCCTCAGATCCGGCGGATTCACCATGGAATCGCCGGAGGTTGCCGTGCGCCATCCATGGCACGGGCCCTTGCTCGTACCCGGTTGCGCATCAACAACTGATCTTTTCATCACTGGGAAGGGAAGAGGGAGAAGGAGAAGAGGGACAAGAGGAAGAAATCGATCGTGTCGGTAAAGAGTATGTCACCACCGTTGAACAAGATGGCGACACACTCGTGGTGGCCGTCGCCGCCGGAGACGACCAACCGGTCGAATCCGACTCGGTGCCCGAGTCCCTACCACCGCGCCCATACAAGCAAACTGCAAGGATCCGAATCGGGCCACTAGGACGCCCTACCGGACCCCTAGCACCAAGAACAAGTGCAAAAGAAGATGAACAAAGGGTAGAGGTTACCGGATCCGGCGACGAACCGACGGAGCAACCGTCAAACCCTTCGGATTCAACCGCAACAAGCGAAGAGCCGCCGCTCCGGAGCCCCAACGGGGGCCGAATCCTCAAGCGCTTCGCCCACCTAGCAAAACCGAGCACCTCGGGCCGACGCCTGGGGGCTTGGTCTTTCTCCCGTCGGTCTTAGTGACCATGAGACGGGGGGAGGGGGTGGGGGATGCGGAGGAGGATGGAAGTGCGGTGCTGCGGGCGTCGCATGACCGAAGCGTCGAGCGACCGAGGAAGCGGAGCGACCGAGGAGGCGGAAGGTCCGAAGACCCGTGAAGCTGCGGCGCAAGGGGGTGGACTGGGGTGTCGGCAACCCTATCCACCCCTCCCCCCCCCCCACTCTATACCGGCTGGGCCGGCTGGTCGGATGGGCCGGCTGGGTCGGCTGGGCGGGCCAGGCCATGTGGCCGGCTGGGCCGGAGGCTGAAAACAGCCAAGCGGGCCAGGCCAAAAGGCCAAATGGGCCAAAAGAGAAAAAAACAGCCCAACTGGACTGTTGTGGTATATATGTACAGTTTTTATTTGCTTTTAGTGTGTATTTAGCATTTAAATTCTGTAAATTTCTGTTTAGTATTGTAAAATGTATAATTATGGTATTGTAATTGTACTTAGTCATTTTCCATTATGTGGAAATTGAATATATGGTTATTCAATGATGTATTAACCATAATTTTATGTGAGACATGAAATTATGATTATTTCTTGCAAAATTCATCAAACTCATGGAGTTTAAAGAGATGAATTACACATAAAATGATAAACTCATGGAGTTTATTTTACAACAACCATAATTATAAAACTAAACATGAAATTATAGATTTCATTTGATGTGAAATCAGAAATAACAACACATGATGTTGTATAAGTGTTAGTCACTCAAATATCATAAAATCACCTATATACTTGTGTATGTCACAATATAACCTTGATTCTAATAAATCTTGGTTGAATATTGTAGGATAAATGGCTCGTGAATTTGAAGAGCTTGCTCTAGATGGGCATAACTATCCTACATGGGCGATGGTCATCAAGATAAGCTTGAATCTTAGAGGGATTTCTGATGCATTACTTCCACCAGAAGAAAGACAACAACAGTTGCCTAACACCTATATATACAATGCTTTGTATATATTAAGGAATCACATACACCCTGACTTGAAGGCAGAGTATGTGCTGGAGGAAGAACCAAGTGTTCTTTGGAGTGCTTTACAAAATAGATATGAACAACAAAAGGCAGTAATCCTACCTGAGGCTAACCATGATTGGATACAATTACGCCTACAGGATTTCAAATCTGTTGGGGATTACAATTATGCTGTTCATAAAATTTGTGCTAAACTACGGTTTTGTGAGAAGGAACCAACTGATGAGGAGAAGATTGAGAAAACTCTCACCACTATGCTCCCATCAGACAGGGTCTTAAAGCACCAATACCGTGCTAGAAATTACCAACGTTACTCAGAACTCATACAAGACCTTCTACAAGCAGAGAAGCATGATGAACTCACTATGAGAAATCATCACCAACGTCCTGTTGGTGCTGCTCCACTCCCTGAGGTCAACTATGGTTCAAAGGGTAAAGGAAAGAAATATGATTTTAAATCATCTAAAAATGTTGGTAAATTTAAGAAAAGTAAGAAAAATAAGCACAAGAAAAACAAACCCAAAGGACAGAAAAAGGGGAAAGGAAAGAAACCATACAAGTGCTACAGGTGTGGTGGTCCTAATCATATTGCAAAGAAATGCAAGACTCCCCAACACTTGGTTGATTTATATCAGAAATCCATCAAAGAAGAAGAAAAAGCTAAAGGATCATATGAAGCACACTTTAATGATACATCTGATGAGGCTACTACTTCGCGAAAGGACCCCGATGAAGAAATTAAGCCAAGTTCATCAAAGGATGATGACATTGACGACGAAGAAATGCTCGTTGAATATAACAACGATGTTTATGGAGATCAAGAGTAGCTCCATTTGTCTTACTAGATTTTCGTTAATCTAGCGTCTATGTAAATATTAGTGATAATATGGATTGTGATATGTATTGTATATATAGTATGTAATATACTATGTAAATAGATATACCTATATATATATATATGTGTTCTATACTAAATAAAGTTGTTATTTTGTATAGATCCTTGAAGTCAATCCAATGGAACAAGAAATGTGCCTTGTGGATACTGGCACAACAAACACTATACTTAGAGAGACAAAGTATTTTCAAACTCTTACAAAGAGGACTGGGAATATTTTGACCATTGCAGGACATGATACAAATATAGTAGGCTCTGGACGTGCTACTATAGTCCTTCCAATGGGTACGCAAGTAACAATCGAGAATGCATTGTTGTATCCCGATTCTACTCGTACATTGCTAAGTTATAGAGATGTAGGGATCGAATGCCCAAGGGGGGGGGGGGGGTGAATTGGGCTACTTCAAATTTTAAGTCAATTTAAAGCTTAAGTGAAATCTAATTCTCTAAGCAAGCCAACAGTGCAATTAAGAGAATTAAGTGCGGAATTGAGAATTGCGTAATCGTAAAGGAGTAGGGAGGAGGAATGCAAACGCTCGAAGACACGGGGACACGTCGATTTTTCCCGTGGTTCGGTGAGATCACTAGGATCCACCTACGTCCACGTTGTGGCACCCACCTAAGGGTTCGCCACTCCCAGGTCACCGAGACGAGGGAATCCACTAACTTCCTCCGTTCGCCATCCTTGGCAAGGTGGAGCTCAAGCCTTGTACAACTTCGATCCTCCGGGCTTCCACAATGGTCTCGGCAAGCTCCGGAGCGATCTCTTCACTCTCCTCTTGATACAAGGTGAGTGCAATCACCAAGAATGCACTTCCTCACGGCTCTCCCTACTCTAGAGTCTCCACTCACCCAGAGAGGACGCACACAAGCTTAACTCTAAGAGGAACTAGCCTATATCTTGAGGTGTGAAAGGGTTACAAGAGTGTGAAAATGAGTATTCTAAGTCTTGGACACTTGGGGAATGTGTAGTGGTGCTCTTGTTGTCCAGCCACCCCGAAATGACTGGTGGGAGGGGGTTAAATACTCAGCCCAACCGAATTAGCCGTTGGAAAAGTGGGCTGATTACTTTTTCTGTGTACATCGGATGATCCGATGACCCCCTTTTATGAGCATCGGTCTAATTAGATTAGCTGACGTCATTCTGTCAGAAATGACCGTTATTAGACCGATGCTTCACCTCCTTCATCATCGGAGGATCCGATGAATAGATCTTCAGTCTGGTTGAGTTGATAATTTGCTTCTGTTGTGATCGACCGATGTGTATCTGCCTTCAACATCGGATGATCCGGTGTTCAGTCCTTCAGAACACTTCAGAAAATTTGCTTACTGTTGTATTCATCCGATGTTCACTTGATACACATCGGATGATCCGGTGTGTACTTCATTCTGAGGTCTTCTTCTTCTGTTGAGTCCAAATCGACCGATGCAGTCATTCTTCAGATCACCGGATGATCCGGTGTGTATAATTTGTTTCCTTCGAGTTGAGTTGGACTGATCTTTTGGATTTTGGACTTGTGACCTCTTGAACACTTGTTTGTATGGCTCTTCTGATGGATATGAAGCTTCTTGTGTTGCCAATTTTGATAAGGTTGCGTCGTTGTACGAGTTCCTCATTTGTTTCCGATTAACCCCTTAGGTTAGTTCGTTGAGGGGTCTCCTTTTGCATCCAATGAGCAGTAGATGACATTTATGAGTGATTGATCGACGTTTGATTCATTGTACATGAAACCTCGCATCCACAAACTCATTAGTGGTAATTAACGGTTGTCATTAATCACCGAAACCGTACCTCGTGGGGGCCTAGATGCTTTCAATCTCCCCCTTTTTGGTGATTGATGACAACACAACGAGTAGAGCATAAAAGTAATGGAATTTGAAACGCAAACGCAATGCTCATAAAGAAATGTAATCGGAACAACATGCAACACAAGGAGCTCGAAGGCTCAAACAGTGATCAAAAATAAATCATAAGAGTGAAGTAGCATACTGAATTACAAATAGTAGCAAATGATAACAATCAAGTCTCAAATAGAAGCAAATAACAAGTCTGAAAGCAAATAGATAACTAGCACTCCCCCTAAGCCCAAGACACTCCCCCTAACTCTAACTCTTCTCCCCCTTTGGCATCAAGACACCAAAAAGGGAAGAGGAGTACCTAGGACTCCGGAGCTCTCGGGGCGACGGTGAAGCGGTCGACGTCGGCGGTGTCGGAGCTGCTCGAGGTAGACGTCGCCGGAGCTGGTGCTGGAGCGGGAGGAGCCGGAGGTGCTGACGTGGCTGGAGCTGGAGCTGCTGGAGGGTCCGCTGGAGCTGGAGCTGCTGGTGGAGAAGGCACGGCCGGGAGAGGCGAGAACTGGAACGGCACCGTCGAAGCCAGCAGTGGAGACATGCTGTAGCTCGGGATCGGCGACGCCGGTGCTGGAACTGAAGCTGGAGCCAGAGGAGGTGCTGCTGGAGGCTGACTGAGACCGGTGTGCTGTGGCGGAAGGGCTATCCCGGTCTGCTGGTAGAGGTTGGTGATCAACCCCAGGATACCCATCATCGCCTGCTGGGTCTGCTGCTGCTGGTCCAGTGTCCTCCGGTGCATCTGGTCCACCAGACTCGTGAACCGGTCCGTGTCCTCGCGCCTCTGGCGGGCCATCTCTAGCCGCATCTCTGTCTGCTGCCTCTGAAGCTCTGCGAGCCGCGCAGCCTGCTCTGCCCTGGCCTGCTCGGCTGCAAGCCGGTCCTGCCGCTGCTGCTCGACCATTTGCTGGAGCAGTGTGGTGAGCTCGGACGGCTGGGACACCTGAGCCTCTGACACTGGTGGAGGCGTCGGTGGTGCAGCAGTGGAAGCTCCCGCCTCCGCGTCGTGCTGCCTCGGAGAAGGAGGCGGAGGAGGGAAGTACTCCTCAACACTGTCGCTGGTGTCACTGTCTGACCACACGTGCTCAAGTCCACCTCCCTGAGCCTCAGCCTGAGCGAGCGCCTCATCCTCCTGAGCTAACTCGGTCCAGTCCTCCTCGGAGAGGCGAGCTCTGACCTGTCGCTCGACTGGACGACCAAGACGGCGGTCTCCAGGAGCCGGCACCCGGTAGTGGCCGAACCTCGTGGCGTGCATCTCTGTCATGGGTGCGGTGACTGGCGAGTCCTCTGGCGCTAGCAGGAACAACAGACGGCTGATCCAGTGACCGTAGACCAACTGTCTCAGCATGCCGACTCCGTCAGTGATCACGTCCTCCATCTCGCAGATCAGCACATCTACGATGTCGAACTCCATCCCGTTCATGACGTAGAACAGGATGGTCTGCTGGAGGCTGGTGAACCCCTCTAAGTAGCCGGACCTCGGTAGAAGTGTACGCCTGAGAATGTGGTGAACGGTCCTGGCTGCAGGTGTGAGGAGAGCTGGCACCCTCGGCTGATCTGGCGTGAAAGGGTGGGTGAACAAGCCTCTGATCTCCTCAAACGGGGGTGACACTCCCCCTGTCAGCGGCCTCCTCGGCGGGTCTGCTCCTCCGTACACAACCTCGTGCAGGCACGTGAGGTGTGTGTCCACTCCCAGCAGCTGAGCCAGTCTCTCTCTGGATACGTCGTGCTGCTGCCCCATGAACATGAAGTGAATGGACCGACGTCCCTCAGCGACGTAGAGTGTCGCGTAGAACACACGGACCCACTCCTCCACGTAGACACTCCTCTGGTGCGACAGCAGATCCACCAGTCCTCTGTACCTCTCAAAGAACGGCCTGATGCCGTGACCCACTGCCGCTGCAAGCTGATCCCAATCGATGTACGTGTGCTGGAACAGCTTGTGCCCCCGACGTCTGTACGTCTCGTACAAAGACGCCTGCGTCACCGTCCAGAACCGGGGGTCCACACGAGTGTCCCTGGGCTGCGGGAACCACTCCTCAGGCAGTGCAGTCCATCTGAGCTTCTTCAACTGCTTGGCCTTGTACTTGCGGTAATCTGTCAGTCTGACGTCTTCGGCGACCCTGGCAGCAGTATCCATCTCGTAGATGGCCCTCTGGGCCTCTCTGTCCTCAGCGAGGTCGGCCGCAGTGGGGCGGCGACTCGCGGTGGGGGTCTGACCTCCCCCTCGAGTCCTGACGGTGCGCCGGCGAACCAGTGGCGTCACCGCAGTCTCGTCCTCGTCCTCAGAGTCGTCCGGCGGCACTGGCTGCACCGGCGGCTGCTGCTGCGACTGCCTCTCATGTGCCTCGCGAATCCGGAGGGATCCGCGATGGCCGCGCTTGCGCTCCTCGGCGGCGCGAGCGGCCAACTCTGCGCGTCGTGCATCCTTCGACAGCTTTGGCTTCTTTGCGGCGGGCTCCTCGATAGCCTTGCCTTTGCCTTTGCGATCACGGGCCATCTTCAAGAAATTCGAGAGCAAGGGTTAGCGAAAAGATGACGGGAAACAATGAAGGACGTCGCGCTGCACGGAACAAACCTCGTCGACGAAAAGACACGAGATCGATGAAAGGCGACGAACGGCGACGATCGATGGCTCGGGCGAGAAACCCTAGCAGGGAGAACTGCCGGCGGTGGAGGTTGGTGAAGGAGGTGATGTCTGGTGGTGGCGGCGGCGACCAGAGGAGAAGCGGCGGCGGCGCCCTGGAGGGGCGGCGGCGGCGCCCTGGAGAGGCGGCGGCGGCAGCCGACAGAGGCGACGGCGGCGGCGCGGCCTGGGGAGGCGCGGCGGCGGCGGTCGGGAGAGAGGCGGCGGCGCCCTTGGGGACGGCGGCGGCGGCTGACCGACGGCGAGGGCGCGAAGGGGGCGATGGAGGCGGCGGTGATCGGGAAGAGACGAAGAAAACCGGCCGTACGATCTTAAATAGGGTCCCGTGACCTAACCGTTACAAACACACCGGATCGACCGATGTGCATTGGTGGCAAGCATCGGTCGAACTCAACAGAGAGTTAGTCCAAAAACCCTCGTTGAACACCGGATGATCCGACGTGCACTTCGTCGATCATCGGTCGAATTCTGCAGGGCACCAGTAGATTGAACATCGGATGCTCCGATGTTTCCTGAAATGAACTCATCGGTCGATTTCTGGATGCTGGCTGAACTGAACTCTGAACTGAAGCACCAACTGATCCGATGACTGTTCTGGCCTTAGCATCGGATAATCCGATGACTACAGAAAACCTAAGACTGCCCATATATGTCCTTGGACTTTAAACACACAAAGATAAAACGAGTCTTAGGACTTTTTGGGCACCTCCTAACCCTAATAAGGCTTTTCGATATAGTGCCACATATCGGCTAAGCCCTTAAGCAAAAAGAGCACACAAAGAGAATTAGGAGGGAAAACCACGAAAATGTAGGCCCATGCTTTGTGAGCTAGAGTATGGAAACTTCTATCTCATTAAAGCATGTTCCTTTAGAATTTTGCTCTTTCCACATCATATGAGTTGAGATATTGCATTTCAAACAAGTCTCCTTCTCATGATGTGGGTTCCCCTTTGTGACAATCTACCGTATGCAATGTCAAACAAGATAATGCAAAATATTAGATGAATGCAAGTCTATATGACAGGAATCATGCAAGGCATAAAATAAATCTATCTTGCCAAGTTTAAACCTGCCAAAGGCTTACTCAGGGAAAACTATTTCTAGCTCGCCCCTATCCTTTGGGAGTTAGGCAAGACCTATATGACATGCAACCTTACATGAACATGGCAATTTACATGACGTTAGATGCATCTAGCACATTTAACTCACTTCTAAGCCTAGAAAAAGTTTTCTCATCAAGTGGTTTGGTGAAGATATCCGCCAATTGTTCTTCGGACCTAACACCTTGCAAAGAGATTTCTCCCTTAGCCTCATGGTCCCGCAAGAAGTGATGGCGAATATCAATGTGCTTAGTGCGGGAGTGTTGAACGGGGTTTCTAGCTATCTTAACCGCACTTTCATTGTCACAAAGGAGAGGCACACAACCAAACTTAATTCCAAAGTCCAAGAGGGTTTGCTTCATATATAGGATTTGGGCACAACATGCACCGGCCGCTATATACTCCGCCTCCGCGGTGGACAAAGCCACGGAATTTTGCTTCTTGCTCGACCAAGAAACTAGGGAACGCCCAAGTAAGTGGCAACCCCCGGAGGTACTCTTGCGGTCTACACGGCATCCGGCAAAGTCCGAATCTGAGTAACCTAAGAGATGAAAACTAGCGTTCTTGGGGTACCACAAACCTACACTTGGGGTATGCTTGAGATACCGAAGTATCCTAAAGACCGCCTTCTTGTGCGATTCTTTAGGTGCCGCTTGAAAGCGAGCACACAAGCACACACTAAACATAATATCGGGCCTAGATGCGGTAAGATATAGCAATGAACCAATCATGGAACGGTAATGAGATTGATCAATAGATTTACCGTCCATGTCCGCGTCGAGATGACAATTTGTCGCCATTGGAGTGCTTCTTGAGCTACAATCTCCCATCTCAAATTTCTTCAAGAGGTCCTTAGTGTACTTCTCTTGATGGATGAAGGTCCCCTCTTGAAGTTGCTTGATTTGAAATCCTAGGAAGAAGTTGAGCTCTCCAATCATTGACATCTCGAATTCCCTAGACATCATTTTGCCAAACTCATGGCTAAGAGCTTTGTTAGTTGAGCCAAAAATAATATCATCGACATAAATTTGACAAAGAAATAAGTCTCCGTCGATGTCCTTGGTGAAGAGTGTAGTGTCCACCCTCCCAATCTTGAAACCTTGCATGACGAGGAAGTCCCTTAAGCGCTCGTACCATGCCCTTGGAGCTTGCTTGAGTCCATAGAGTGCTTTGTTTAGCCTATAGACATGGTTAGGGTTTCTTGGGTCCTCAAACCCGGGAGGTTGCTCAACAAACACAAGTTCATTAATATAGCCATTGAGAAATGCACTCTTAACATCCATTTGATAAAGCATGATATTATGATGAGAAGCAAAAGCAAGGAGTATGCGGATAGCTTCTAACCGTGCTACCGGGGCGAATGTCTCCCCAAAATCCAAACCTTCAACTTGAGCAAATCCCTTCGCCACAAGCCTAGCTTTGTTGCGGACCACCACGCCATTCTCATCTTGCTTGTTGCGGTAGACCCACTTCGTTCCAATCACATTCTTGTCCTTGGGTCGCTCCTCCAACACCCAAACTTCATTGCGGGTGAAGTTGTTGAGTTCCTCTTGCATAGCCATCACCCAATTGGAGTCTTGGAGAGCTTCCTCAATGCTTTTGGGTTCTACACACGACACAAAAGAGTAGTGCTCACAAAAAGATGCAACATGACGTGAACGAGTACTTACTCCCCGTGAAGGACTTCCAATGATTTGATCCATTGGATGTGCCTTGGAGATGCGCCCATGTCTCATCAACGGTTGTGAGTCACTTGGTGGTGGTGAAGCATCTTGCTCGTCTTGTGGTTGGACTTCATCTTGGACTTCATCTTCTTCTTGGTGTTGTGTGGCTTGTTGGTCTTGCATAGGCAATGGATCATCTTTGTCTTCTTCTTCATCCACTTGAGGCGCCATGGAGGTGTTTATGTTCGGACTTGAAGCTCCCCCTTGATCATGGCTCTCCTCAACTTCGGGCTTGATGTCTCCTATGGTCATGTTCTTCATAGCTTCTCGTAGAGGCTCATCATCTATATCATCATGACCAAAACTCTCCTCTTGGGAGCCATTAGTCTCATCAAACTCAACGTCACAACTTTCTTCAACTAACCCGGAGGTTTGGTTGAATACTCGATATGCCTTTGAGTTTGACGCATAACCAAGGAAAATACCAACATCGCACCTTCTTTCAAACTTACCAAGTCTTTTCTTGCGGTAGATGTAGCACTTGCATCCGAAGACCCGGAAGTAGGAGATGTTGGGCTTTCTCCCAATGAGGAGCTCGTAGGGAGTCTTTTGGAGAAGTCGATGAAGGTAGACTCTATTTGCGGCATGGCATGCCGTGTTGATCGCTTCCGCCCAAAACTTCTCCGACGTCCCATAATCATCAAGCATGGCTCTCGCGAGGGTGATTAGTGTCTTGTTCTTTCTCTCAACAACACCGTTTTGTTGAGGGGTGTATGTAGCCGAAAATTCGTGCTTGACTCCTTCACGGTCACACCACTCCCCAATATTGTAGTTCTTGAACTCGGTGCCGTTGTCACTCCGGACCTTGATGATGGGAAGTTGGAATTCCCGTTGAGCTCGTTTTGCAAAGGTCTTGAAGACTTCCGGGGTTTCACCCTTGTCACCTAAAAACAAAGTCCAAGCATAGCGAGAGTAATCATCAACAATAACGAGACAATAGAGATTACCGCCAAGGCTTTGGTAGGTGGACGGTCCGAAAAGGTCCATGTGAAGTAGTTCGAGCGGCTTGGAGGTAGACACCATTGTCTTCATCGGATGGTGCGAAGCCACTTGCTTCCCGGCTTGACATGCGCTACATAGCTTGTTCTTTTCAAACGTCACGTCCTTTACGCCGGTCACCATCCCTAGCTTGAAGGACTTCTTGAGCTTGCTCATTCCTATGTGAGCAATCCTCCGATGCCATAGCCACCCCAAACTTGTCTTGGTGAAAAGACAAGTGGTTAGGCTTGCGCTCTTGTTGGAGAAGTCCACCAAATATAGATGACCATGCCTAAAGCCCTTGAATATTAGCTCTTTGCTAGCTACACTAGACACCACAACACCATCTTTGTCAAATGTGCACGTTAGTCCAAGATCACAAAGTTGAGCTATAGAGAGCAAATTAAAGCTAAGAGACTTAACGTAAAGCACATTCGAAATGGACAAGTCATTAGAAATTGCAATTTTACCTAAACCAATTACCTTCCCCTTTGATTTATCACCAAAGGTGACTTGTTCATGATTGCCGGGGTCTTCTATGGAGGTGAACATACCATCATTGCCGGTCATGTGTTGAGTGCACCCACTATCGAGTACCCAATGTTTTCCTCCGGCTTTGTAGTTCACCTACACACATGAAGTTAGTTTTTGAGTTTAGGAACCCAAGCCAACTTAGGTCCTTGTATGTGTGATACAAGTGATTTTGGGACCCAAAGTTGCTTGGGGAGCTTCCCCTTCATGCCCTTGATGTTTTTGCCAATGAACTTCGCCTTCACCTTTCCACCTACTTTGCTCAATAGATAGTGACAATCATTGAAAGTAGATGAATAGTTAGGAGGTAATTTTGGAGAAGGACGAGTGGGAAGAGGGCACTCCCTAGTGTGATGTCTGGTGACCTCACAATGTTGGCAATAGGATCCCACTTCCTTGATGAAGCTTGTCCTAAGCTCCGGTGAGGGCACCTTCCATTTGTTGGGCGTAGGGAAGGTCCCAAGTCCCCTCTTGTTGAAGCCTTTAGCTTGTTGGAAGAGGATCTCCTTGTGCTTGTCCTCTCCCTTGGAAAGTCTAGCCACACTAGTGCGGAGACTTTCGATCTCGTCCATTAGCTCCTTCTCCCTATTAGCTTTCAATGGCAAAGACTCATGCAAATTGTTAGTGGCATGTGAACTAGCGGGTGTTTTGCCATCAAGAGTTTCTTTCTTCAAGTTATTCAATTTTAGTTCCATTGCTTCATAGGAAAGACTAAGTGTCTCATGCTCTTGAACTAACTCGTTATGCTTAGCCAATAGTGCCGAGTTAGCTAAGTCAAGCTCATGGAACTCAAGCTTGATTTGAGCCTTCTCCTCCTCGATTTGCTTGACATGTGACTTGAGCGTTTCATGCTCATTAAGTATGGTGACATACTTGTCTTGCAAATCGAGGTTGGCACCCTCTAGCTTAGCGCGAGTTAGCTCAAGTGCCTTAACCTTAGCCTTTTCCCTTTTGATAATGGCATGATATTCATTAATCATAGATGCTAGTTCATCGGGAGAAAGTTCATCATCACTTGAGTCATCACATACCTTTGTGTTACCTTTCGCCATGAGGCACATAGGCGGTGGAGGAAGGGGTGAGTCATCCTTGTTGACGATAGCGAGGCTTGCCAAGTTTTCTTCCTCATCTTCACTATCATCACTTGTTTCTTCATCGGTGACCCACTCATTTGCTTCGCACATGAAGACCTTTTGAGGTCCTCTTCTCTTCTTTGGAAAGAGCTTGGTCTTCTTGCCTTTGTCAAGTTTCTTCTTTCCAAAGGTGCGCTTGGGCTTTGCATCTTCATCATCATCACTCTCTTCTAGCTTGCGATGCTTGCCCTTGTCCTTCCTCTTGTCCGGTCTTGGACAATCATATGATATGTGGCCTTGATCGCCACAATTGTAGCACGTCTTGTTTTCATCTCTCCTTGGCAAGAAGGCTTTCTTCTTGGGATCAAACGAGTATCCCTTCTTGGCAATCTTTGAGTTGAGACGTGAAAACTTCCTCATCATCAATGCAAGCTCATCATCATCATCATCTTCACTTGTAGCTTGTTCTTCCTCACTTGAGCTAGGCTCAACCACTTTCTTCTTCTTGGTATGTGTCTTCTTGGTTGAGGCCTTGAGAGCAATGGTCTTTGATGATGATGACTCCTCCATCATTCCAAGCACACTCATCTCATGAGCATGTATCTCTCCAATGAGCTCCGAAACCTCAATGTTGTCAAGTGACTCCTTTTGGAGCATTGAGTTGATGATGTTGTACTTGGGCTTGGGAAGTAGCATGAGGATCTTGCGGTTGATGAGTCCCTTGCCAAGAGAAGCAATGTCAAGAGCATTAATTTCCTCAATGAGTACATTTAAGCGAGAAAACATTTGATTAACATTCTCATGAGGAAGCATTTTAAAATCATCATACTTGGATTTAAGCAAGTGATATTTGAGCTCTTTGACACGAGAGGAACCCTCATGGATCTCAATCAAGCAAGCCCAAATTTCACAAGCTTTCTCCTTACTAGCAATTCTAGCAAATACATCTTGACTAATGCACTCATAAATAGCATTCCTAGCCTTAGCATCCCATTTTAGTTGATCACCAATATATTCATGGTTGCCAAACCCCGCATGGGTCGCTTCCCACACTTCGGGAGAAATTGCCTCAAGGTAAGCGCGCATGCGTGCTTTCCAATAAGCAAAATTCTTGCCCTCGAAGGTAGGAACCGAACCCCCATTCTTGGCCATTTTTGCTCTCTAGCGGTGAAGCTAGAATGATCCAATGAGCAACCTTGCTCTGATACCAATTGTAGGGATCGAATGCCCAAGGGGGGGGGGGTGAATTGGGCTACTTCAAATTTTAAGTCAATTTAAAGCTTAAGTGAAATCTAATTCTCTAAGCAAGCCAACAGTGCAATTAAGAGAATTAAGTGCGGAATTGAGAATTGCGTAATCGTAAAGGAGTAGGGAGGAGGAATGCAAACGCTCGAAGACACGGGGACACGTCGATTTTTCCCGTGGTTCGGTGAGATCACTAGGATCCACCTACGTCCACGTTGTGGCACCCACCTAAGGGTATCGCCACTCCCAAGTCACCGAGACGAGGGAATCCACTAACTTCCTCCGTTCGCCATCCTTGGCAAGGTGGAGCTCAAGCCTTGTACAACTTCGATCCTCCGGGCTTCCACAATGGTCTCGGCAAGCTCCGGAGCGATCTCTTCACTCTCCTCTTGATACAAGGTGAGTGCAATCACCAAGAATGCACTTCCTCACGGCTCTCCCTACTCTAGAGTCTCCACTCACCCAGAGAGGACGCACACAAGCTTAACTCTAAGAGGAACTAGCCTATATCTTGAGGTGTGAAAGGGTTACAAGAGTGTGAAAATGAGTATTCTAAGTCTTGGACACTTGGGGAATGTGTAGTGGTGCTCTTGTTGTCCAGCCACCCCGAAATGACTGGTGGGAGGGGGTTTAATACTCAGCCCAACCGAATTAGCCGTTGGAAAAGTGGGCTGATTACTTTTTCTGTGTACATCGGATGATCCGATGACCCCCTTTTATGAGCATCGGTCTAATTAGATTAGCTGACGTCATTCTGTCAGAAATGACCGTTATTAGACCGATGCTTCACCTCCTTCATCATCGGAGGATCCGATGAATAGATCTTCAGTCTGGTTGAGTTGATAATTTGCTTCTGTTGTAATCGACCGATGTGTATCTGCCTTCAACATCGGATGATCCGGTGTTCAGTCCTTCAGAACACTTCAGAAAATTTGCTTACTGTTGTATTCATCCGATGTTCACTTGATACACATCGGATGATCCGGTGTGTACTTCATTCTGAGGTCTTCTTCTTCTGTTGAGTCCAAATCGACCGATGCAGTCATTCTTCAGATCACCGGATGATCCGGTGTGTACAATTTGTTTCCTTCGAGTTGAGTTGGACTGATCTTTTGGATTTTGGACTTGTGACCTCTTGAACACTTGTTTGTATGGCTCTTCTGATGGATATGAAGCTTCTTGTGTTGCCAATTTTGATAAGGTTGCGTCGTTGTACGAGTTCCTCATTTGTTTCCGATTAACCCCTTAGGTTAGTTCGTTGAGGGGTCTCCTTTTGCATCCAATGAGCAGTAGATGACATTTATGAGTGATTGATCGACGTTTGATTCATTGTACATGAAACCTCGCATCCACAAACTCATTAGTGGTAATTAACGGTTGTCATTAATCACCGAAACCGTACCTCGTGGGGGCCTAGATGCTTTCAAGAGATATAAGAATGAATGGGTTACATGTGAATACCCATGAAGAAAATGAGGAGTTTCTCCACATTATTAAGAAAAATGGTGATAACTATGATATTCTAGAAAGAATGCCATGCTTACCATCTGGATTGTATTATACATACATACGACCTGTACCACATGTTTCATACAAGGTAATCTTCCAAGATGTAGATGCATTCAAAACCTGGCATGAAAGACTTGGACATCCGGGTGTTGGAATGATGAGGAAGATTATTGGTAATAGTTATGGTCATAATTTAAAGACAGCCAAAATGCCTAAATCTTCAGATTTTGTATGCACAGCATGTGCAACTGGAAAATTAATCTTAAAACCATCACCTCTTAAGATTAAAGTTGAACCACTTAAATTCCTTGAAAGAATTCAAGGAGATATTTGTGGACCTATAAGACCCTTATCGGGACCATTCAGGTACTTTATGGTTTTAATAGACGCATCTACTAGATGGTCACATGTGTGTCTTTTGTCCACACGAAACCATGCATTTGCTAAATTTATGACTCAAGTCATAAGATTAAAGGCAAATTATCCTGAACATAGATTGAAATCTGTAAGATTAGATAATGCTGCAGAATTTACTTCAAAAGCCTTCAATGATTATTGTATGGCTCAAGGAATTGAAGTGCAGCATTTAGTACCATATGTACATACTCAAAATGGTTTGGCTGAATCACTTATTAAGAGAATTAAGTTGATTGCAAGACCATTATTACATAACTGTAATTTACCTATTACATGTTGGGGTCATGCAGTTTTACATGCTGCAGACTTGATACAATTGCGACCAACTGCATATCATAGTGTTTCCCCACTATAGTTAGTACGTGGTAATGCTCCGAGTATTTCCCATCTGCGGAAATTTGGGTGCGCAATATATGCACCAATTTCACCACCGCAGCGTACACAAATGGGTCCTCATAGAAAGATGGGTATTTATGTGGGATATCATTCCCCCTCAATTATAAAATACCTAGAACCCATGACTGGTGATTTATTCACAGCAAGATACGCTGACTGTATATTTAATGAGGATCATTTCCCGGCATTAGGGAGAGAATTTCAGAATAGTTCAGAATGACAGGAAATAAATTGGGATGATAAATCCATAATATCCTCAGATCCACGTACACAAGAGACTGAACTACAGGTTCAGAGAATAATAAATTTGCAGAATGCTGCAAATAATTTGCCAGATGCATTCACAGATTATAGTGGAGTTATGAAATCTTGGAATCCCGCGGTAAATGCACCCGAACGAGTGGAGGTACCAAAGAAAACCACTCTGACTCCTTCTACACGGAAGAGGGGGAGGGTATAACCTAAAAAGAAAATTGCTAAAGAAAAGCAACCAAGAAAAGAGAAACCAAAAGCTCCAAGAAAACCTAGGAATGTGAGAAAACCAAGAGGTAAACAACCTCAAGTGAATGTGAATGATCCACAGTCTAGTTCTCAAGCGCGCAATATAAATGAGACTAGAGGATCGGAAAATCCCGACAATCTCGTATTGGGAAATCATGAGATGTCAAAAGGGATGGAAGAGATTTTCATTAATTATACTAGTTCAGGGGAAGTTTATAATCGTAGTACTACAATTGCAGACCTATGCTTCTCAACAATCATTGCTGAAAATTTCCAAGATGATCCAGAACCTAAGTCCATGGCAGAGTGTAAGACACGCTCAGACTGGAACAAATGGAAAGAGGCAATTGAAGTTGAGCTTAACTCGCTTAAGAAGAGAAGGGTATTTACTGAAGTAATACCTACACCTCCAAGAACCTTTCCTATAGGATTCAAGTGGGTTTTCGTTCGAAAAAGAAACGAAAATAATGAGGTGGTAAGATATAAAGCGAGGCTGGTTGCATAGGGTTTTACGCAGAGACCTGGAATTGATTTTAATGAAACTTACTCCCCAGTAATGAATGGAATAACATTTAGATATTTAATATCTCTGGCAATGCAAAAGCATCTATCAATGCAGTTGATGGATGTCGTGGCCGCGTATTTATACGGGTCATTAGATTCGGATATATACATGAAAGTTCCAGATGGAATTTCTGTGCCGAATAGAAATATAAATCGCAATATGTATTGTGTTAAACTTGTTAAATCCTTGTATGGATTAAAACAATCAGGAAGAATGTGGTATAACAGACTAAAGGAATTCCTTATAAAAAGAGGATATTCAAATAATGATGATTGTCCATGCATGTTCATAAGAAAATCCAATACTGGTTTTTGTATAATATCAGTATATGTGGATGACCTAAATATCATTGGTCATGAAAAGGATATAAATGAAGCACGTAATCATCTTAAGAAAGAGTTCGAAATGAAAGATTTGGGTAAAACCAAATTCTGTTTAGGACTACAGATAGAACATCTGCAGAAGGGTATCCTTCTGCATCAGTCTGCTTATGTCAAGAAAGTATTGGAAAGATTCAATATGGACAAAGCATACCCCTAAAGAACTCCAATGATAGTCCGTGCCTTAGAAAAGGACAAAGATCCATTTAGGCCGAAACAAGAAGATGAAGCAGTATTGGGAGCAGAATACCCATACCTTAGTGCTATTAGTGCATTAATGTATCTAGCAAACAATACGAGACCCGACATTGCGTTTGCAGTAAATTGTCTTGCTAGACACAGTTCAGCACCAACTATGCGTCATTGTAAAGGAGTTAAAAATATCATGAGATATTTAAATGGCACAATAGATCTTGGTTTATTCTACCAAAGAAGACAAGAATCTGATTTAGTCGGATATACCGATGCAGGATATTTATCTGATCCACATAATGGTAGATCACAAACGGGTTTTGTGTTTTTACACAATGGGACTGCTATATCATGGAAGTCATCAAAACAGATTTTAATAGCTACGTCCACAAATCACTCAGAAATAATAGCACTATACGAAGCATCAAGAGAATGTGCATGGTTACGAAGAGTGATTAACGACATAAAAACTTCATGTGGTATAGGTGAAATGAAGTCACCTACGATTATCTATGAAGATAATGCAGCTTGTGTTGCTCAGATGCAAACAGGATACATAAAAACTAATTACACGTAACATATCTCTCCAAAATTGTTTTATCCATATGAGTTACAACAACATGGAGAAATATGTGTAACCCAAACGAAGTCTTGCGATAATCTTGCAGATTTATTCACAAAGTTATTACCACTAGCCATATTTGACAAATGTGTCAAAGGCATTGGAATGAGAAGACATAGAGATTTGCAGGGTTCAGGGGGAGAACCTCCGTAAAGTATCCTAATTAAAGGCATCACATTGTACTCTTTTTCTCTTTATGAGTTTTTATAGAATTTCTCATTGAAAGGTTTTTAACGAGGCAATATGCACACAAGATTATGCCTGTCTCTCGATTTTTTCCCACTGGGTTTTTGAAGGAGACATATAGACATGTAAATATAAGATAACTAAATAATAGATGAGCATCAACTGTTCAAGTGGGAGTGTTGAGAAACATGTGTGAACAGATGATGCCGGCGGTTGCTCCTTCACCGAACAGGCGCGACGACGGCAACAGTGCCCTCTCCCTCGTGTCCATTCAACATGTATATAAGAATGACAAAAGGTTAATGAAATTCATTCAGAAGTTACAATTGTCTCAAACATTGTCTACATTCTACTTTTAGTTATAACAATATATATGATCTCGCAGTGTTACTCGTAGTGACGATTGATACGTCTGTTTCGAGCATGGGGCAAAGAGCATCTCCTTTTTTGAACCATGATTCATGCATCATGCATGGTCTCCAACGGAACGGAAGAGAATGATTCGACCCTCTTCAAGACGAAGAATTTGGTCCTCGCCCATCTTGGACTGTTTCCTGTCCCTTTTATGCTCCTCTTTGAGCTCTCTCGCGCTCCTTGGCTTTTGCACTTTCATGGGAACCCAGCAACCACTGCTCCAAAGCCACTAACTTTGGGCACGTCACTACCGCACTACAGGGCAGTGTGTCCTGTGTTGTGCTAGTTCATGTATGGTATGGGTGACGTGCTGTAACCACTGGCGGGCTTCCTGCACAGTTTGCTTAGGTCACTGGAATAACGACAGGTCGAGACGCTGACCTTACACTGTCGTTTCTCAAGATAGCTTTGCTCCTACTACATTTTTTATATTGAACCTGATCACGGGAAATGTACAATCTGTCAGATGATCTCGCGTGCGCAGTATCTCCGGCATGCATTAGGCAGTCAGCGTTTTTTTTTTAAAAAAAAATATACGGGACAGCTCACCCGGATGAAACACCTTCATCTGCAAGGAATTGAAATTCATGTAGGCCGCTCTCACATCTCGAGGTTCTGGCTATCTGGTCAGAGGCCCAGAGCCGAGTTCTCCGGTCAGTGCTTATCTTAAAGCCTCGTATTCACGGAACAAAGCTTAAGAGGTCTGGTCGGGTCATGTCATAACGCGCCGTTACACATATCCGTGTCCATATTGTTAGTCAATATGGGTATTAATGGATGTTACAATTGAAAAATCATAAGATTGAAGAGTCTAATCAAAGTTTTTTTTATGTAACAAAAAAATAGAATAGAAGGGATGATACCAGTACGATGGAAGAACAACATACAACAATCCTATACCTGGAAATAACGAAAGTTTCAAGCGACCTTTGAATCTGCTATTAAATTCGTGCAGCTACCTTTATCGCCTTCCTCTTCGCCTCTTCCAATTCTCCGAACCCTGCTGGCGAGCCGCGCTTGGCGGCGGTGGCACGAGCTCGCTCTTTGAGGCGGCGCCCAGCGGCGTCGACAGCTATGAGGAGACGCAGCAGAGGCAACTGCAAGATAGTGCGGCGGCGGAGAACCGGTCAGAGGCCGGGTGGTTGGAGGTCCAGGTGTGGTCCTGACCGTGCGGGTTCGATCTCTGGGATTCCCGTAGCTCATCCTCCTCTCTTAAAGTATCCTGGAGCTACCTCATGTCTTAAAAAAAAGATAGTGCGGTAAGGTTATGTTAATTGTAAATAATAAAAAATAATTTTGTAATATTTAACTCATAGAATTAATAGTTAATGATTAAATACAAGATTAGTTGCCAATGATCACAAGTAGCTGATAATTACCTAGTGCACATCAGTGTTGTTCAGGCGTCGCCTAGGCGCCGCCTAGGTGTCCAGTCGCTCTGGGCCGGACGCCATGGCCGGTCGCCTCGCCTGGAAGGAGCGCCGCCGAAGCGCCGCCGTCGTCCGCCGCTGCCCCCATCCTCCGCCCATGCCGCTGCGCGCGCCGCCGTTCGCCGCGGCCGCTGATGCCTCCTCCTCCGCCGTTCTCGTCCTCCGCCGTCGCCGCCGCCGTCGGCTCCGTCTTCCGCTGCCACTGGGAGTCTGGGACTTGAAGACGGCGCCTGGGGAAGACGAAGGCTTCCGCTCGAGGGAGACGAAGCGGTAAGACTCAGAAGCGGACGGCTGAGATTTTATTGAGGAAAACCCTAGATTAGAAATATATGGGCCTGTTGGGCCTAAAACCCCCCACGCGGCCACCCTTCTTAGACCCAGCGCGGCGCCCTGCCTCTGCTTCCGCCCTGCCTCCGCCGCCGCCTGCCTCCGCCGCCGCCCGACTCCTGCTTCCCTCGACTTGGCCGCGCCCCCCTCCCCCCGCCCCTCTGGCGGTGCAGCGCCTTGCTTGTACGCTGCACCACCCCTTCCCCCTGCTGCGCCTCTGGTCTTTGTCGCCGTCGCCTGGTGGTCGCCTAGGCGTCCAGGCGTTGATTTACAACACTGGTGCACATAAACCTTATTTTGTATGGCAAGGGTATATACTTATGTTTTAAGGGCATAAAAATTCTCTATAATAATATAACAAAGGCCCATATCAACTTTACACTCCAGGCCAGAAATCCATGATGGGTTGGCTGGGCTTTCCATGACCCATCTACAAAGCCCATCGAAACGACGCAGCGTTACCGTTTCTGCAAAAATAGCGCGCAAAGAAGCAAAAAAAAAAAAAAAATAGTCGGTTTCTATCCACCAAAACGAGACCTAGCAGGCAGAAGCGAACCTCGATAAAATATCGCCATAAAATCTCTCACTGCTCGCGGCCGCGGCGACTGGGAGGAGAAGACGACGACGACGACGACGGCCGAGGCGGCGGCGATGGCGTGCCGCGCACTAGCGCTCCGCTCCCTGCTCGTCCCCGATCCGCTCCACCGCCTCCCGGCCGCCGCCGCCGCGGCGCCTTCGGCGGCGCGGGCGCCGCGTGGCGGCCGACGCCCCCACCTGCGCTGCTGCTCCGGCGGCGGCGGCGACACCGGCCAGCCGCCTCAGGAGGCCGTGCTCGAGGCCATCTCCAGTGAGTCCCCTCTCTCCCACTCCACGTACCACTGGTTACTGCTCTCTTCCTGTGCTTGCATAATTACTCGCTGGTCGTTTCGGCTGGTGCTTTGCCGTCTTGATTGGTACTGGTAAATAACGATAGAAGTAAGGATACTGATTACATTAGTCGACCGCTGGATTCGTGAGGCTACCTTCATAACCAACGGCTGGCCGCTGCTTCTCTTTAGGGCTCCTTTGTAAAGGGGAGGGAAACCCAGGGAAGTAAAACCTTTCTTTCATCTTCCTTGCCCCCTTGCTCCCAGGGGCTACCCTCTCCTTAGTTGAAGAGTTTATTTGGCAGGTTGGAGGAGAAATCCCCAGGGATTTTTTTTAAAAAAAATCAGAAAATTCTCAAAATTCTTAGAAAATCCGAAAATACACTTTTACATTTTTTTAAGAAAAACACCTAAACTAAAAAAATCCAAAATGCTCAAAATATTCAGAAAACTCGAAAATACACACTGAAATTCAAAGAGGCTATAAAAAACAAAAAAATCAGAAAAAAACATGCAACATGATAGACTTGTACATCCATATTTGTAGCGATAATAAGAACTACAATCTCATAAAACATTCTAGATCCAACATTACATGTATCATCTTGACAAGTACATGAACAATGTTCAATGTAGACATGCAAGGTTAATGACAACACTTTCACAAGTTATAAAAGGTACATACATCATTGAATGGATACAGTTGTTTAAATGACAAACAGCTGAAAAGTATGAAAACGCAATAGTGAGCTTGCAAGACATCATCATTACTGAGCTGTGTTCCAGAATGATTATTAATCTCAAAGACTTCAAGAACTGTAGCAAGTCAACCAACTATGCAAAAAGAGTCCCTTTTCATGATTATACAATTACTGCAGATCACAAACAACACAAATGTTAATAAATATAACATCAGACAGATACAGTCTAACCTTACTTACACCCCCACAAAGAAGTTGATGCAGGATATACAGTTTCAGTTAGTTTTGGTACCTCTTTTTTATTCAATATACATGCAAATAACCTTGGAAGTACAAGTTTATGTCAGAGTTTGGAATGCATAATGGAAATAGTATCACGTCCTGACCTATCCGTGTTTCCCAACTTTCGTGAAAGCACCAGACTAGATCCACTACATTCAGTACACATCCATCCTCCTATGCAACAATTCAGACTCCACAAAAGGAACTAGATAGCAGAGCATAATGACATAATTAACTAGATATCACAGATATAAATCAAAACATAATGTACAACATAATGATGGTGAGTATCAATGAGAACGGACTGGATGAATAGTAATAATAACAGAAATCAACCATGCAAACTGCATCTAACTGGACAAAGTATAATGTACAAGATGTTTGCTAATGAAGGAGATAATGTGTTTGATCCGAAGCAAAAGGCAGCAACCATGCAACTAGCTTTGGAGGAGATAATGGGCTTGATCTCCATGGTATACGTACATATGATTAAAGAGGGAGGGTAATGGATCCAAGCACCAAGATAATCTTTCCTGTACCAAAAAAGAGGAGGAAAAAATGCTTGTTACTGTACAAGAACTATTCATAGAACTGCTAGACAACGGCCAAAATTTTCTAAGTTATGAAAATGAGTTGCATTCTAAAGAATAACTTGGATCCTACATTCCTACTGCTGACTTCACATTCTAAATCAGGAACTTTTGGAGTTGGCTAGGACCTGAGTGCAAAACGAAGGCAACTAAATGACTTGGATCCTACATTCCTACTGCTGACTTCACATTCAAGGGAACAGAAAACCTTGGAGATTTAACCTATCGCTGTCTACAACTCTACATACATGATAATCATCCACCTCAACTGAAGAGCTTATACCATGAACAGTACCATCTAGCAGAGTAAAAAAGTCAGGACAATGCATTCAATAATCAAATTATAAGACAATCTGGTAGTGTTACAAAAATGCCAGACAAAGGCGTCCTAAACAGAAAGCAAAATGTCCTATCCCACAATCTGAAATAAGAATTTTCGAAGCTGCAAATGGTTGCTAATGACCAGCATTCACCAGGCGTCGCCTAGTCACCGCCTAGGCGTCCAGGCATTCCGGCTCGGACGCCATGAGTGGTCGCCTCGCCTGGCCGCCGTTGCCGAGGCCACCATCGCCCGCGTTGTCGCCCAGGATGTTGCTGCCCGCCGCCCATGCCTCCTACACCGTCGCGAGCATCATCGAGGGAGGGGGGGGGGGGAGGAGGGGATGTGGAGAAGAGGAGGGTAGCCGTGATCGACGTCGTGCCGCGCTAGGGCTGGGAGGCGGAGGAACCGTCGGGGGGGATTGGGAGAGAAAACAAGACTGGCGGCTGGAAGATATTTAGGGTTAGAACATATTGGGTCGGCGCGGATCGGTTCGGCCCAGCCCAGTATCAACCCTACTTCCGTAGCCTCCCTACTCCGAACTGGCATCTCCCCCGCCGCCTCACTCTCTTCAAATTGGCCTCTCCCTGTCACCTCCCTCCCTCCCTCCGCCCGGGCTTCTTCCTCGACGCCTCTCTCCCTCCGCCCAGACTTCTTCCTCGCCGCCTCCCTCCCACCCTCCGCCCGTGCTTCTGCCCCGTCGGCGGACTCCAACTCCCCCTTCCTCCTTGGTTGCCTACACATCGTCTAGGCGTCCAGTCGCCGATTTGCAACACTGCTAATGACAGTAGTACCATCAAATTTGAGGTTCAAAACACAAGCAGTATAATGAAACGAGCGTTCAGTAAGGCGCTCGCCTCCGCGCGCCCCAGCGCGAGGTGCGGTCCCTATGCCTCGCCTAGGGGGGTAGGCAGCCATTCCGCGCTCAAGGGGAGGGGGGGGGGGGGGGGGGGGGAGAGGGCAGAGGAGTGGCGGCGTTGGGCAGATCGAGCGGCGGCGGGCATCAATCCCTAGTAGATCTATCCGACCGAAGGAGGAGACGGGGGGATCGATCCTCTGGCGGAGGCCGATCTGCCACGGGGAGAGGGGGGGGGGGGGGGAGGCGGAACAATCCTCCGACGGCGTGCAATCGATCGATCTGTCGGGTTGGGTGAGGGGTTGATCGATCGGGGGAGGCCGTGAGGTGAAGGTATGTCGTATGGCCGTACCGGAGGTGTGGTGGGTTGGGCTGGAAGTGAACTTAAAGCTGAGAGTAAGGCAGTAGTGGGCTAGCTAAATCAGTTCAGAACAATATAAGCATATATTTTTGTATTCTTATAATCCATAATTGCTACAATGTGTAACGCCTAGGCAGCCCCTTGGAACGCCTATGCATGCTATTGCTTAGGCACTAGGCGGAGGGTCACTGCCCGCCTAGCGCCTAGCTCCTTTTGGAACCTTGAATAAATCAGATGAAACATAGTATTGTCTTATACAATATGTTCATCTAATAGCAGTAAAAGTGCAAAGGAAGTATTGTCTTATACAATTATTCCACGTTCACCATGATATTTGTTTTAAGGAACATTTCCTAGTCAAGGAAAGACCAATGCAGTAATACAAGCATAACTGTTAGAGGCAAGAGGGACACAAGAAAATCCCGGTTCTAGTTACAGACTATGAAAAAAAGTGTGTTCAGAACATTCACTCAAATCAAACAAAGGGAAAGCCTTAGTCAACAGACAACAGCCACAAAAAGAAAGGAGATAAATAATCTCAGAACAGAAGGCCAACACAGTGGCAAATCATATTCAGCAAACCAGAGTATTTACTTCTAATGCCTAAATAATAAGAATGTCATTGCCAATATTTGGTAGGCATACATAAAAGATGGAGCCACTATTGATAGATTGGGTATGTCTATGTACTCTGTGAACTGCACCAAACACAGCCCATTAATCATATGATTATCTCTCTTACAGATTCTAGGCAGGCCCAGTATGCCATACCCAACTTTGCCCCCTTTCATTTCTCTCGAGTGTGGAAGAGCTATATTGCGTGGATTCCATGTTGAAATTAATCACATTCTCTAGAATAGTTTAGAAATTAAAAGGTGTCCAAATCCAGACACAAGAATATTAGAGATAGAGTCCAAGGTAGAGATATAGTCCAAGGCAAATTAGAGTCGTTTTGAGATTGTAAGGGAGCTCCTATATATAGCTATCGTTTCCCCCGACAATAAATCAATAAGAAAATAGTGTGGAATCCCAACAATTGGTATATAGAGCGGGTTGAGGTTCGAGGGAGGAAGTGGGTTCAAGCGTACCATGTCCGGACGCGCTTGACGGTGCGGATAGAGGCGGATCCGGAGGCGCCATCGAAGCGGCGGGCCCGACGAGGAAAGTGCGCCTCGGTCGAAATCCGGCGAATCGGAGGGGTCCTTGGTGGATCTCGGCAGAAGATCCGGCTGATTCCGGCGCGTTCGGAGGTGGAGCTTGGTGCGGGTAGCTCCTACGAGATCCAGCAACGAGGGCTTCGGGTTCGGGAGCTTCGAGCAGGGGCGGCTTCACACGAAGACGGGAACGGAACCCTACCAGCGCTGCAACCTGTGGGGATCGATTGAGGGCTCGAAACGCGGCTTGCGATCTGGGCCTAGACGGACCGTAAGACCAATCCTTGGTTCGCGTAAGGTGTGTGCCGTTGGGCTGGGCTGAGGCGCGCTCTGTTGGTATTAGATGGCTAGAATGATTGATTCATTAACCAAGGGACAGAGTACATATTTATAGATACATAGATGGGCCGGTACACTAGTACCCGAAGTACTAGTGTGTTGTCGGCAACTGGCTCGCCAAGGTCGCGCAAGGAGTCAGCCATGCCCTTCATCTCTCCACAGTAGGCAGAGATGGAGCAGTCACCCTGCACTGTAGTCTGGAACCATGCGTTAATGTGAAGAGCCCGAGTCGCACGGTTCCCTAAGAAGTGGTGCTCCAGTATCTGCCAGGCCCGGCGCGCGGTGCCTCTGCTGCGCTGTCCGACCAGCTGGTGCAGATCGTCGTCGAGAGTGCCAAGGATCCAGGCAAGGACCAGACTGTCTATGCTGATCCAAGAGTCATCCCACGGGGCGTCATCCCGCTGGACGTGGTCCTCAAGCTGGTACCCGCCTCAACGTGAGGAGGAACTCGTTACGCCAGCGGGCGTAGGTGGTGGAGTTACAGCTCAGGACAGTCGGCACTAGTGTCCGAATGTTCTGAACTCCAACCGCCTGGGCGTGTAGAGCGGCGACAAGAGACGCCGAGTATGCGGAGTGCACACTGGTGTCCGAGGTGGGCTCGTACGTCGCGCTTAGCGGTCGGTGAGCGCTCTCCTGGATCTGGTGCGAGAGAGCAGCCGCTGAAGCGCGCTCTTGCTCCAAGGCAAGAGCGAGTGCCCGCTCGCGCTCGCGAGAGGTAGCCAGAGCCGCGAAGACACCGGAGGTGTCCGCGGCCGTCGTGGTGGTGCTGGCGATACCGTAGAGAGGATCAGTGGTCGCACGAGGAGCAGTAGCAGTGCCAACAGCAGATCCGAAGCCCGTCATGAAGGCGACGACAGTAGGGCCGCCGAGTGATCCGCTAACTGTCGGATTAGTCGCTGCGTCGGGAGCGTGCTGAGCCATAGAGACGAGTGGTACGCCGGATGCCGGACCAGTAGCAGGTACACCGGCGGGATGGGGCGCACCAGCCAGTGGCGGGGCGCCGATGGCGCTGTCCAGGAAAGGGCTGCCGATCAGGCCGCCGGCCAGGGGGGCGCCGGCCAGAGGGGCACCGGCCCGGCCGCCGGTCAGGGGGCCGCTGGCCAGGGAGGGGGGCGCCGGTGGCGGCCAGGGAGGGGGCGGCGGCAGCGGCCAGAGGGGGTCGCCGGCGGCGGCCAGGGAGGGGGTGCCGGCGGCGGCCAGGAAGGGGGCGTCGGCGGCGGCCAGGGAGGGGGCGCCGACGACGGCCAAGGGGGGAGCGCCGACGGCGGCCAGGGGGGGAGCGCCGGCGGGGGCCAGGGAGGTGGCGCCGGCGGCTGCCAGGGGATCAGAGGCGCCGGCCATGGGGGGGTCGGCGGCTAGGGTGGTGGGGATTAGGGTTAGGGTTTGGCTCTGATACCATATTAGAGGGCTAGAATGATCGATTCATTAACCAAGGGACAGGGTACATATTTATAGATACATAGATGGGCCGGTACACAGGTCAGGCCCAAACACATAACTCAACACAGTCCAACAGTTGGGCTGGGCCGACTGGACGGATCAGACAACGCCTGGGCTGAACAGAGGCTGGTTGTTGAATACTAAATAATATGGAGGGAAAATCAATGGCGCTGCAATATCCTTTGCTAAAAAAGACAAACTATACAGCATGGGCCATCAAGATGAAGGTATTTTTGAAGGCGCAGGGGGTATGGGAAGTCGTGGAGGCGACAAAGGACAAAGTTGATCCAAAGCAAGATCAATTGGCTCTCGCGGCCATCTACCATGCAATTGATGAAGAAACTCATGCAAATTTCTGAACAAGAGACGACAAAAGATGCTTGGGAGATGATCAAGACTAAGTTCTTGGGAGAAGAACATGTGATGGAAGCAAGAATTCAAACTCTTCAGAACGAGCTTGATATGATGCGTATGAACGGAGGTGACTCCATTGACGACTTTGCCACAAGGGTGATGACCGTTGTCACAAAGATTCGTGGTCTTGGAGGTGATGTTAAAGAAAATTATATTGTGAAAAAATTGCTATGGGTTCTACCTTTGAAATTCCTCCACATTGCATCTACCATTGAGCAATTTGTTGCTTTGAAGACGATGACTGTGGAGGAGCTCGTTGATAGACTCAAACGAGTGCACGGCTTCAACAACCAAGAACACGAAGAGAGACTATACTTAACAAGGGGGGAGTGGAAAGCAAGAGAGACAAAAGATGGTGAGAAACTTCTGACAAGAGAAAAGTGAAAAGTTGAAGAAGCAAAAGAAGTTGGTCAAAAGAAGAAGAAAGTTGACAAGACAAAAATTCAATGCTACACTTGTTGGAAGCGTGGACACTTTGCCAGTGAGTGTCCTAAGAACAAGGAAGAAGAGAAGGCGCTTTTCGCGTCGGAAGGAGAATTGTTTTGATCTTGCGTGGAAGAGTGCTCGGGATAATGTGTTCATCTTGAGAGGGGTGATGTGTTCGTTCCAGTGGATGATGTGTTCATCCAGAGATGATGTGTTCATCTCATAGGTGTCAGTGTACGAGATGATGAGTTCGTCTCGCGGGGGGTGATGTGTTCGCTCCATGGTCATCCAAGATGATGTGTTCGTCTTGGGGGGTGTAGTGTGTCTACATCCTAAATTAGTGAGTCCTAGAAAACGTGATTAAGGGGGTGTGTTGAAATTAATCACATTCTCTAGAATAGGTTAGAAATTAAAAGGTGTCCAAATCCAGACAGAAGAATATTAGAGATAGAGTCCAAGGTAGAGATAGAATCCAAGGCAAATTAGAGTCGTTTTGAGATTGTAAGGGGGCTCCTATATATAGCTGCCGTTCCCCACCCCCCCGGCAATAAATCAACACCAACATTCCACTGCTTCCATACAACATTGTAACAATGAAACAGTAAACTGAATGTATAATTTTGTTTTACCTGTCAACACATAGCTCAACCCAGCTGGGGTGGATGTATCCGCTTTCTCGGCTATTTGATCAAGCTCCTTCTGAAACGATCGGGCCAAACCCAGCAAGCCAACCTACAAACAAAAGTTATAGATTAGAAAGTCAAATGGTTTACTGTGTTAGTGTTCGCTGCATCAGTGATGAAATACTATGACTGAAACATTTTTGTAACTACTGTACATGATATGTTCATCTACAATATTCCACGTATGTCAGGGTAGGCGAGCAGCACTGGCTAGGAGCGCTGGCCATTCTGAGCGAGGCAGGGCGCTTACCAGCGAGAGGAGCGGAAGCAATCCAAGAACGGATCTCCGCCCGCTCGAGCCCGACGACGGCGGAAGAGATATGGACAGACGGATCGGGGAGCGTGAGACAAACTTGGCTTGCCGGCGCGTCGCCTTGCCAGATTGAGGATGGGATCAGGAGGAGCCAGGGCGCTTACCAGCGAGAGGAGCGGAAGCAATCCAAGAACGGATCTCCGCCCGCTCGAGCCCGACGACGGCGGAAGAGATATGGACAGACGGATCGGGGAGCGTGAGACAAACTTGGCTTGCCGGCGCGTCGCCTTGCCAGATTGAGGATGGGATCAGGAGGAGCCAGGGAACGAAGGGGGAGAGGGGGAGGGGACGGATGAATGTAACCCTAATCAGCGGAGCCGATGAAACCGGGACACGGAGCCGGTGGCGGCAGCTGGTCCGCCGGGACATCGACCAGCGTGGCGACGGAACCCAAAACCTTCCTCCCTGGTCCGGCGAGTCGCGCACTGTCCAGCGAGGCGAGTGGCACAGAGTCCCGGGGAAGGTGAGCGGCGCGGGTGTCCGGTGTAGACTACCCGCGAGGAGGTGGCTAGCAGCGTCGGGTGGTGGGGGAGGACCGACGCCAGGCGGTGGGAGAGGAGCGGCGTGTGGGAGGCGATTTGGGGTCCGGTGGGAATCGGGAGAGGAGCGGCGCCGGGTGGTGGGGTTTTCCTCCCCGACCCCTCGAGGCTGGGCTGGAAAGGCCCGTGGTTTCCCGGGGATTGGACCGGGAAAACAAGTTACCAAATGGGCTACGGGGAGAATTTGGCCCGGGTTTTTTGGGCTAGGGAATGGGACGGGATCCCGGAGGGATTCCGGGCTCCCAAACAAGCCCTTATAGAAAAACATGGAGTCCAAGGAAATGGGATTTGCTAGTACGGTAGTACCTTGGTGTGATGATGGTTCAACTGTTGAGTTGAGGCAATTTTTGGCGCAAGTTTCTTTAGTTCAATATGTGTGCTAGCTTTCAAGAAATTTATTTCCCTCGATTCGTAAACATAAATTTCCCATCTTAGTATTTGCTTCGGTTTATGGAATGAGTCTGCACTGATAAAATCTTTTCGTTGATTCTTTTTTACTGGAACCAGAGGTAGCAAGGTCTAAAGGAAGGGTTGCACTCACGACAAATATGGTCATGGGTGGCACTGTGACTGATGATGCAAGTGATGAGTGGCTTGTTCTGGATCAGAAGGTATGTCTTAGTGCCCAACTAGTCACTATTTGATGTTGCGACTTGCATCCAGGTTTAGCACTGTAAGGGACTGTTGACACCAGAATTTTGAGAAATTTAATAAAGAACCGTTATATATACTTGCATATTACTTCCCTGTGAACATCTCATTAATAAGCTTCCGTTTGGAAATAATAGATTTAGCTTGCCAATGTTGGACCTGTAGTAGTTTCAAAAATGTGTTGGACTTGTAGTGCCTGTTCATGCTAATGTAGGAATTATGGCTTGTCCTGATTTCATGAAATGGTGAATTATTGGTGCTAGATTACAACAGCATGTAATTTCATATCAATCAATAATGCTGGGCAGTCTCTTCGGAGACATCCGATAAAATTGGAAAGATACAGAGAAGATTAGCATGGCCCCTGCGCAAGGATGACACGCACAAATAATGCTGGGCATTTTTTCTTTGGAATACAATAGCGACAGCGAAGAGAACATCTCAGGGAACAGACTTGAGGACTGTCATGCTAAGATTTCATTTTCAATTCTACCTTGATTTTGCTGCTGCATGTTATTTATTCATTCTGTGTGTGCAATGAAATGTGTTGCTTCATATGATATGCTGTTTCGGTTCACAGGTTAATTCTTACCCAACAGATAGAGGATTTACAGCAATTGGTACTGGAGGTGATGATTTTGTTCAGTCAATGGTTGTTGCCGTTGAATCCGTTCTTCAAGAGTCCATTCCTAAGGTTAGCATTTACGGTTGTTGAGAAGAAAAAAATGTTCTGACTTGGAGTCTAGACTACTAGTGCATTGCATTGAGTTAATGTTCCAATGTAGTGCCCACTAATTATATCTTATGTTATAGTATTGTTATTCAAGTGCGCATCTGTTAATTATTATATTGTTACAGTATTGTAACTCAAGTGGTGCATCTGTTGTATTTAATGTCATTATTTGTTCTTTACTTTCTAGACGGCAGTAGACTATACTTCCATGCAAACTTTTTTTTTTTTCATTTGAACTACAAAGCGACAAGCTTTTTGAGACAAAATGAGTACTTAGAAGAAAGAGTTGTACTAGTAAATTGATTGTTTCCCAATGAGGCTATTTTAAGCATTTTACAACATTTCTCTTAATTGTTTCTTGTATTCTCATGCCATACGTCTGGAAACGGTTTGCACAGGGCCGGGTATCTCAGAAATTATCTTCCAGGGGGAAATATGTTTCTGTGAAGATCGGGCCAATTCGTGTGGTCTCTAGTGAACAGGTAATCTAGTGCCCCTTTGATTTCGAATACAGCTTTACTAGGAGAATAACATTTATTTACTCGGTTCCCACAGCTATCCCTTTCATTTTGCATTAGAAGTGACTCGTTGAGATTTTGGCTGCTGCTTTTCAGGTCCAAGCTGTGTATCGTGCCATGAGAAGAGACACCAGGATGAAATACTTCTTATGAACTGCAACTTTACACCCTCATTCTTCATTCATTCTGTAACATAGTAGTCATGTTGTGCATCCTGCCATACCTGCAAGGACTGAATCAGATGGGAACTTTGTGTTCATTGCATGGTGGCTAGTTGTTATGTGATGTGAAGTCCAATGTCCCTCGTTGCAAGTTGGGGCTCTGGTGCATCAAGGTAGAAGTGGGAAAGGCGTCTCACGTACCATTCAAGCCCAAATGGATCAAGATTCGTTGATGGTCTGCAACTTGTTGGTTTAGGTTACGTTCTATAGCGCAGTGGTCATATTTAGCTATATACATATGTTTGAAGATGTATTCTAATGTTTTGTAGTAGAGGTATTTTATTGTTTCATAGTCCCCGTGTAGTAATTGTGTATGCATGTGTTGTGGATGCGTTCGTGGGCTGCTAATATGGCCGGCAGGGGGCTCACGACGCCCACAACCAGGCTGCAACAATCTAGCTGCATCAGGAAGGGTTAAGCCTTCTAAAGATCAATTAGATTAAGGGAAATTTAAAGAATATAGAAGTTAGAGGTTGGGTTGAGTTAAATTAGGAAGTATTAGATTGAGTTGAGTTTAAATAGAAGGAGATAGAGATTAAAAAGGAGTCTTGATCGGTTGGGGGAAGTCTCCAACCGATCGGTGGTGTGTGTCCATCAAGGGGAGGGAGGGGGGGGGCAGGGGGGTCCTTCCCCTATATAAGCAGTCCTCCCTTGTGTAAGTTTCGTTCTTCTCTTTGGGTCATCGTGGCTATGAATTCTAACTCTAGCCGTCGTGACATCTCCCCTCTTCCACTGTGATACCCGCTGCGTTTCAACATACCCGCTGCGTTTCAACAGTCAAGCCTCCCTCCTCCTCTTCTCCCCGTTGTGCAGCCCTAGATGCATCAGGAGGTGTGCCCTTGGTCCAGATTCACAACAACTGGTATCCAGAGACACAGGGGTAGCGATCATGTCCGACTCTACAGACAATTCTGGGACCTTTCTCTCTAAGATCTCTGCCAGATGATGGGACAGACCGACTCCATCAACAAGCGCTTGGATCGTCATGACATGCACCTTGCACGCATTGAGAAAATGCTGGAGACGGAGAACTCCGAGAGGAGGACCTGAAGCACACATTGCGAGACAGTAACGATCCCCACGACGTTGGTGGTGACAACGACCAGCACGTCTTCCAGCACCACCAAGGGCGCGCTGCTTCCAATAACAGCGACCCGCGTCATCACAAGATCAGCTTTCCCAAGTGCGACGGGGAAACTGATCCTCTGACCTGGCTCAACAAGTGTGAAGCATACTTTCGCGGGACACGAACGATGCCTGAAGAAAAGGTGTGGCTCACGTCTCTCCACCTGGAGGGTTCTGCTGACAACTGGTCATTGCGATGGAACGCGAATGCGGCATCATGTCCTAGGAGTGGTTCGCGGACTTTGTCAACATGCGCTTCGAACCCTCGCTCCGCTCCAACGACCTGACTGAGATTAAAGATCTCCGTCGTACTGGTACGGTTGAGGAGTACCAGCGTTAGTTCCTGGTCCTTCTCAGTCGTTGCGAGGATCTCAGCCAACGCCAGCAGATCAATCTGTTCACGGCTGGCCTGGACAACCCACTTCGTACTAGTGTGGAGCTGCAGTGCCCTACAAATCTGCAGACGGCCATGAGTCTGGCCAGGTCCTTCGAACAACATTTTGCGGCATCAACACACAATTGGGCACTGAAGGGCGCCGCCTCTCAACGCTCTACGCGCCCTTCCCTTGTGTCGCGCGCTGCCACCACAGCTTCTAGTGGTGGTTCTGTTGCACCTCCTCCGACATCTTCAGTGACAGCATCCTCACGTCCGTGCCTCAAGCGTCTCACGTCGGATGAGATGGTTGCTAAACGGGCAAGCGGAGAATGCTATCACAGCGCGGAGCGGTACACGTCAGATTATAAGTGTTCCGACAAGGGCATCTTCCTCCTGGAGCTTGATGATGACAACGACGATGTTGACGTGGCCATTGCTGACCTGGGCATCTCACTACACGCGTTGACCCGCATCGAGCACGACAACACGATGAAGCTCCATGTCGACGTCCGCGGCAAGTTGTTGACCGCACTGGTCGATGCGGGCTCCACTCACACTTTCATCAGGGAGCCCCTCATCTAGGAGCTCGGCCTGGTGATGTTGTCGCGGTCAGGCGTCGGCATTCGGGTTGTCAATGGTGACTCTATCTCCTGCACAGGAAGTTGTCCACGTGTACCCTTGAAAATTGCAGGAGATCACTTCGACATCACATGCTACGCGCTACCACTTGATGGCTTCGACTTTTTTCTGGGAGTTCAGTGGTTGTGGTCCTTGGGACCCATCCTCTGGAACCTCGAGAACCTCACGATGAAGCTGTAGCGCTAAGAACGTGAGGTGTTCTAGACGGGGCTGCGCAGGTCATCCCCTGTGTGTGCTTTCCTTGCGCCACCTACCGACATGATAGGCGCCATCCTGGTAAGCTTCCAAGACCTCTTAGACGAGCCACACGACCTTCCTCCTCCACAACGCCACGATCACCGCATCAGGCTCCTGCCGTGCACAACTCCAGTAGTTATCCGGTCGTACCGCTACCCTACCTTCTCAAAGACCAGATTGAGAAGCAGTGCGCCGAGATGGTTCGTTAGGGCATCATCTGAGAGTGCACCTCCACATTCTCCTCGCCGGTGTTGTTGGTCTGAAAGGCCGACGGCACGTGGCGCTTCTGCATCGACTACCGCGAGCTCAACGCCCAAACTTTGAAAGACAAGTTCCCTATTTCGGTGGTCGATGAGCTGCTAGACGAGCTCCGCAGCGCGAGGTTCTTCACCAAGCTCGACCTTCGCAGCGGCTACTTCCAGGTGCGCATGCACCCGGACGACATCGACAAAACAGTATTTCGAACTCATCGAGGCCACTATGAGTTCTTGGTGATGTCGTTCAACCTCACCAATGCGTCGTCCACGTTCCAGTCATTGATGAACAATGTCCTTGACCCCTACATCAGGAAGTTTGTGCTTGTCTTCTTTGATGATATTCTGGTGTATAGCAGGACCTGGGTCGAACACCTCTAGCACGTCAAGCAGGTGTTCCAAACACTACGGGCGCACAAGCTGTTCCTCAAGAAGTCCAAAAGCTTCTTCGGCCAGGAGTCTGTGACCTACTTGGGACACATCATCTCCTCCCAAGGCGTGGCGATGGATCTGACCAAGGTGGAGGTTGTGGAGCGTTGGCCTACACCTCGATCCCTATGAGCCTTGCGATGCTTTCTCGGACACACTGGCTACTATCGCAAGTTCATTGCAGGGTATGGTGCGGTGGTCGCGCCCCTCACCGTCCTCCTCAAGCGGGAGGCGTTCCGCTGGACCAACAACGCACACGACGTCTTTCTCAGCTCAAGCAGGTGCTGATGACAGCACCTCTACTTCAGATGTCGGACTTCGACAAGCGCTTCGTCATCGACTGCATCGGGCGCCGACTTCAGGGCGGTCCTGCACTAGGGCGAAGGTGCCATCGCCTTCTTCAGCCGTGCTGTAACTCCTCACCACCAGAAGCTACCGACGTATGAGCGCGAGCTAATCGGCCTTGTGAAGGGCATACGCCACTGACGGCCTTATTTGTGGGGCCGTCCCTTCACTATTCGGACTGATCACTTCAGCCTGAAGTACATCCTAGATCAGAGCCTAACGACGATTCCCCAGCATGCTTGGGGCTTTTGGCTATGACCTGCACGTTGAGTATAGGTCGGGACATCTAAATGGGGAAGTTGATGCTCTGTCCCGCCGCGACGAGCAAGACGTGGCGATCCACGCCATCTCAGCGCCAGTCTTCCACCTCTTCGACTCACTTCGCAGAGATCGCCGCGGACCAGCAGGCGCAGCAGTTGCGCATCTAGCTCTAGAAGGGAGCCGCACCAGATGGCTGGTCCGAGTGCGACGGCCTTCTCTTGTACAAGGGGAAGCTCTTCGTTCTCTAGATGTCCTCCTTTTGGCCCTCCCTCTTGGCTTATGCGCACGATGGGGGTCATGAGGGCATCCAGAAGACGGCACACCAGTTGTGCCTCTCGTTCCACAACCCTTCACTCTTGCGTCAAGTTCGGGAGTACGTCCGTGGTTGTGCCACCTGCCAGCGCAACAAAACGAACCATCTACATTCAGTCGAGCTGCTACAACCTCTTCCTGTACCTACAGGATATTTGGAGTGATGCCTCTATGGATTTCGTCGAATGCTTCTCGAAGGATGGAGGGAAATCGGTGATCCCCATGGTGGTGGACCGCTTCTCCAAGTATGCCCACTTCATCCCCCTGAGCCACCCATACAGTGCTGCATCAGTGGCATGGGCGTTCTTCGACGACATTGTACATCTTCGCGGCTTCCCCTGCTCATCGTCAGTGACCGCGGCACCGTCTTCACCAGCTTGTTCTGGTCGGACTTGTTCTGACAGGCTGGTGTACACCTGCAGCTCAGCTCCGCCTTCCACTCGCAGTCTGACGGCTAGTCTGAGGTCATCAACAAAGTTATCACCATGTACCTGCGCTGCTTGGCGAGTGACCGACCCAACACATGGCTACAGTGGCTTCCATGGGCTTAGTATTGTTACAATACCTCTTACCAGACGGCCCTCAAGTGTTCGCCTTTCAGAGTGGTCTATGGCAGCGACCCTCCAGCCATTATCTCATATCAGCAGGGTGTGTCCAGGGTGTCTACCGTTGACAAGCAGCTCAAAGATAGAGATGAATTCTTGGTTGAAATAAAAAACAGACTTGTGCAGGCACAAGTTACCATGAAAAGCTATGAAGACAAGTCCCATCGAGAGGTAGAATTTCAAATAAGTGATTGGGTCTGGCTGCGGCTTCATAGGAGGACAGCTGTGGGAGTGATAGTTGCGTCTCCCTCGAAGATTGGGCCAAAATATTTTGGGCCTTATCAGATTATCCAACGCGTTGGGACTGTGTCTTATAAACTTCAGCTGCCTCCTCAAGCTAGGATACATGATGTCTTGTAGGATCGAAGAGCACGTGAAAAGCTACTAGAGGGAGGGGGGGGGGGGGGTGAATGGTAGATTTAAAAATTTTACGCAGCGGAAACAATTAAACCCCAACCCCTTCAGCAGAAAAATGATCTGTTAAAGAAATCGTGTGTGAGACTAATCTAAACGTGTTTCATCATGACAAAAGTGATAGATATCAGAGAGAATCAAGTCACGAAGAAAACACAACAAGAATCACTCAAATCCGTCGAGAAAAACTCAAGTTATGATCGAAAGATCAAACAAAGGTCAATCTGCCCTACTCGAGAAAAAAAACGGTTCAGGAACGTTGCAAAGAAACTCGTGTAGATCATAGACCACAAATCCAATGACCGTGAAATTTTGAAAGATAATAGATAATCAAGTTGTGAAGACAACCCAAAAAGAATCACGTCAATTTGATCTGTAAAACTAGAGTTATGATAAAACCACCAACGAAAGGTAGTGCTGACCAGAAACTCGACGAGTAAAACTTGTCTGGAACAAGTCTGACGAACAAGGCACAAAAGTTCCTTCAAACTACAAATTTCATTCAATAGAACACAAGAGGAACATCCCCAAAGTCGTGCACCACGAGCTCTGGGCTCCCTTGCTTATATAACCAGCTCGAAAGCCAACTCAACTCAAATCAGGAACCTAATCCTACTCTGTTCACGAATCGTAACTTTCCATAACTGCTTAGGATTCTCCTATACGCAGATAGAAGCAATCTTAAGACTTCCAAATATCTTAGGAACGTATCCCACATTCCTAAACAACTCAAATTTGTGACCCACACGAAATCCTATCATAACCAACTCAAATCTTTCCATATTTGAGTCAAACCCGACTCAGTCGCAGCCTAAGTCCATAACCTAGTCGGTTGGACTTTTCCGACCAACTCTTTACGTCCACATCTCTTCATCACGTCTCAGAACCATGTAGCCACATCCATGCACCCCTTGCACACGTGCAAACATCTTCCAATGACGTCCACGATACCTTCACATGCATTGTTCTTGATTCAATCATGCTGCGCAACCTCCTGATCAGCTCAACCACAATTCCTCCTGAATTGGTTGTTGAAACCTCATCTCCTCCCTGAGACTAGTCCAATGGATCCCATCACCAGCCATGTCTTGAACTCAAGCAACATCTGCACATGAATAAACAACTAATCCATACGAGCCCAAATCCTCGACTTGACTCTTAGTTCCGAACACAACACCTTACATGAGAACCTCACATAAGCATGTTGCAAAACTACAGTAACACGATATCATCCATGTCAACCAAAAATGCACCAAAGACTTAGCAAATGAATACTAAGCAATCTTTCTAGAGATTTAAAGCAAGTACGAAACATTGCAAATGAAAAACAGAAGCATTGCGGTCAAGTTCCGGACCTTGCGAGAGCAACCCGAACCTTGAGCCGGAGCTAAAAAAAGCTAGTAGAACCTAGCGTCGGAGCTTACCAAAACTAGTACAACCAAGCTCCCGTCGGAGCTTACAAAACTAGTCAGACCTTGATAAAAAGGTGTTTTGGTGATATTCAAAACTTTTATCGTCAAAGCAAGTGTATTCACTACAAGCCAATGTATTCATCACACATAGGTCTTACAATATCCACCTTGATGAATGCATTGGCAACACCATTTAAAATCCGAACATTGGCTTATTCACATAAAAGTTTTGAAGGCAATTTCTCCTCCTTTGTAAATCAAAAGTAAAATGAGAAGAAAATCCAAAAATAAAATTATCTCATATTATTATCTCTCCTTATGCACATATTCTCTTTCTCTTCATGCTTATCTCTCCCCCTTTGACAATGTATTCAGCAAGTCATGAGCATATAAACAAATTATCTCTCCCCCTTTAGTTGTTACGAGCATATTATAACATATACATATAAACAAAGCTCATCCAAGTCATACTATCAAGTACCTTACATTATCACATCAATGAAATACATAAAGTAGTGTAAGCTATGCTAGAGATCAAATGTAATTTTCAATTTAAGTAAGTCATGATCTCACAAACTTAACTATCTCAAAACCTGAAAGTATGACACTAGTTGTTGCATTTTATTATTTTTCAAAGCATAACTTTAGATCATATGATATTTGCAAGAGATTATATGCGCATCTGCCTTATTCTAACCAACCAAGCCAAGCCTATATCATTTGATAATCAGAAGCTTAAGGACATGGTTTTAGTCATACACAACTTCTTCCAAGTTCATATCTAAGTGCAATGATAAGCCATCTCAAAAGAAGAAGTGCGATGCATGCATATTCTCTTGATCTTTTCTCAATTTATATTTGTTCATAAAAACTCAACATGTGAGTTGATTACTTGATTAATTCTTAATGATTAAAAGCACTTGTGAACATGTAACAAGTTCAAAACAGCAAAAAAGTTCGACCATGACCAGTTTTAGTGTAAGTAATTATTCCAATTACTAGACATGGCAAAAACTACAAAATGTATAACACGAGTAATGTAGTAAGAACTTTCAGCATGTAAAAGGAATCACAAAGTCATATATGTATGAAATACTATGCTCATATTATTTTAATTTCAGATTCACACATAGACTTCCCAAGTTTTAAAACTCCCCCTCAATTTAAGCCATGAGGATGCATAACCCCTATTTCACTACGAATGTAACAAAAACGAGTAAAATCCAAAGGTTTTGTAAAACTGTCAGCCAATTGTTGTTCGGTATCTACATGGTGAAGCACAATGTTTCCTTTTTCAACATTATCTCGGAGAAAGTGATACCTAATGTCAATGTGCTTAGTTCTAGAATGTTGCACGGGGTTTTTAGCAATGCAAATGGCACTAGTGTTATCACAGAACAGTGGAACACTATCTAGATCAACCCCATAGTCCTTAAGTGTTTGAACAATCCAAAGAATTTGTGAGCAAGCACTAGCAGCAGCTACATATTCAGATTCGGCTGTGGATTGTGCAACTAAATTTTGTTTTCTAGAGGATCAAGCAACAAGAGAATTATCAAGAAAATGACAAGCACCAGAAGTAATTTTCCTATCAATCCTACAACCCCCAAAATCAGCATCCGAAAAAGCTTTCAAAGTGTTGAGAATAAGGAAGAAAAATTCCAAATTCTTGAGTTCCATGTAAGTACATGAGAATCCTTTTGATGGCTTGACGATGTGAAGCATGTGGGGAGGCTTGAAACCATGCACAAAGACATACGCTGAATTGTATGTCTGGTCTTGATGCCATGAGGTACAAAAGTGATCCGATCATGCTTCTATATTCTTTTTGATCCACAGGTTCACCATCTTCATCAAGTCCAAGTGTTGTTGCTGTTCCCATTGGTGTGTGAAGAGGATTGCTTTTGTCCATGTTGAAGCGCCTTAGGAGATCTTTTGTGTACTTCGTTTGATGCACAAAGGTTCCCTCCTTTGTTTGCTTGATTTGCAGCCCCAAAAAGTAAGTGAGTTCACCCATCATACTCATTTCAAATTCAGAACTCATCATTACTGAAAACTTGGACACAAGATCATGAGAAGCACAACCAAAGATAATATCATACACATACACTTGAACGAATAATGAGTCATTGCTATGCTTAAGCACAAAAAGAGTTTTATCAACCTTGACCATGGTAAACCCTTTTTCAAGTAAGAATGTTTTTAACCTATCATACCATGCTCTAGGGGCTTGTTTGAGACCGTACAAGGCTTTGGACAGTTTGTAAACATGATTAGGAAAATCTGGATTTTCAAAACCCGGTGGTTGTTTCACAGAAACCTCCTCATCTATGTAGCCATTAAGAAAAGCACTTTTAACATCCATTTGATATAGCTTAAAACCTTTAGATGCAACAAAAGCTAACAAAATTCTTATGTCTTCTAATCTAGCAACAGGAGCAAAAGTTTCATCAAAATCTAGACCTTCAACTTGAGTGAAACCTTGAGCAACCAACCTAGCCTTATTCCTAACCACAACCCCATCCTCACTTTATTTATTTTTGAACACCCATTTAGTTCGAATTAAAGTGTGACCTTGAGGTGGAGGTACAAATTTCCAAACATTATTTCTTTCAAAATTTTCTAACTCTTCTTGCATGGCAATAATCCAAGATTCATTAGTGAGTGCGTGTGATATATCTTTGGGTTCAAAAGAAGCAACAAAAGCAGAATGAGCATGAGAGTTTAGATCGCAAAACCTGGACCGTGTGAATCGTTCGTGCAAGCTTTCAATCATCTGTTGTGGGGGATGATCTTTGTAAAACCGTAGGGGAACAGATGTCTCACAAGCTTCTTCTTGTTCATGTTCATCACAAATTGATGATCTTGTGACTTGAGGACGATTTGAATCAGCATTGATGGTAGTCGGTGCTGGTTGAGAATTAACATCCGGAGCTGAACCAAAGTCTTTAGCTGCTGAATTTTCGGGCAGCAGCTTCAATTCTTCCTCATCTTCAATGAAAATGCTCCCCCCTGCGGATATGGATCTGGATCTGCAATGTTTGAGCTAGTACCTGGGCTAGCTTCATCAAAAGACACTTCACAAGTCTCCACAATTTTGTTAGTGTCAAGTAAAAGCACACGGTAGCCTCTAGTATGAGATGGATAACCAAGAAACATGCCATCAATGGATCTAGGTTCAAATTTATCAAGATTACCATGTTCTTAACAAAGCATTTGCAACTAAAGACCTGAAAGTGTGTAATACTAGGCCTATGTCCAAACCGGAGCTCATATGGTATTTTACCTAGCTTAGCACGCAAGAGAACACGATTTGAGACATAACAAGCGGTTGCTAACGCATCAGCCCAAAATTTCCTAGGAGTTTGATATTCATCAAGCATAGTCCTAGCCATCTCAACTAAGGTTCTGTTCTTTCTTTCTACAACACCGTTTTATTGAGGTACATATGGTGAAGAAAATTGATGATTTATTCTATTTTCAGCACAAAAGTGATCAAAAGATTGATTTTTAAATTCAGTTCCATTATCACTTCTAATTGCTTTTAAAGATCCTGGGTAATCAATTGATAATCTAAGAAATAAAGTTCTAAAGTGACTAAAAACTTCATTCTTAGACGCCATAAAGTAAACCTAAGAGTATCTAGAATAATCATCAACAATCACAAGTACATATCATTTACCTCCGAAGGATTGAACACGTGAAGGTCCTACGGTGTCAAGATGCAAAAGTTGACATGGTTCAGTTGTCATGATCATTATGAGAGGAGTATGTGAACCTGCAACCATCTTAGCATGTCTGCAAGAAGAGCACACAATTTCTTTGTCCCCTTTAAGCTTAGGCAACCCACGTATGCGATCAAGAGCACTAACACGCGTTAGGTGATCAAAGCCTATGTGACCAAGTCTACGATGCAAAAAATATAGGTCCTTTGAATCATTAGCAACTAGACACCTATACTTAGAGGAAGACATATCAAAATCAGCCTTAAAAACTCTTCCAAACCGGGACATGTTAAAAATAAGCTCACTATTTGAACTTACAACTTTGCAGCAGTTTTTATTGAAAATAATATCCAGATTTTCATCTAGCAATTGTGAAACAGAAAGCAAGTTGTATTTCAAATTTTTGACAAGTGCCACATCCTTCAAAGTGTAGTGATCATTTACTCTAACCGAACCCTTAGCAATTATAGGAGTTGAGGAATTATCGGCAAAAGTAACATTCTCTACACGTGACACAAAAGAGAGAGAGGAGAACCAATCTTTGTTATCGGTCATGTGGCGTGAGCAACCTGAATCCACAATCCAAATGTTCTCCTTCCTCAAACGTGTAACCTACATAGAAGCACAATACGTCGATGACTCAATACTGGGGTTAGTCAAAAGGCATTTAGTAATCCAGTACTGAGTCACGCAACGTGCAGCAGGAAAAACACGCGAAAGCTGAGACAAAACAGCAAGTTTATGAGTCAAAGTTTGAGATTTTTCATTCTTAACTACTGACCTATAAGGTGTTACTTGTGTAACACAAAAATCAGTAGCTCTGGAGGCAAAAAACAGAAGGTCCGGAGGTAAACTTTGAATGTTTTTGACTCAAAACAGCAGGTTGTACATTCGGTTCAATATGTGCAGCAAATTTTGCATGAAAGTTATGAGATCTAGCAACCATTCTTTCCCTTTTCTGTTGTTTAGCTAGTCTATAAAAAAATCTATGACATGACCATCTCTACCACATTAGATACAATGAAATTTAATTTTGTGTTCATGTCTAGATGAGCAAACAATATTTTTATTTGAAACCGAATGAGACAACACTCCTGTAGATTTGAAAACCACTTCTTTTTGTTTAGGAACTGTTTGAATGAAACCACTTCCTAATGACTTTACAATTTTAGGTGGGTGTGCCTTAGTATGAGCATGAGAATCAAAACCTAAACCAGTTTTATCATTGCAAGACTTGGATGAATTCAACAGCAAGTTAAGGTTCTTATTCCCATTACAAAACCGATCAAATGTCTTATGCATGTTATCAAGTTTATTGGACAGATCAAGGAAATTTTCACATGAAGTTTTTCCTTTTAATTTACAATTGGAACAATATTTAACTTCATGACAACGTAAAGCATTGTTCAATATAGAGGTTTCATTCATAGCATCTTGCAGATTCTTATTAAGATCATCACAACTAGAACAATGCAAATCAATTGTAGAACAAGAAGCATCTTTTAAGTTTCCAATATTAAGTGCAGCAAGCTTTTTGTTCTTTTCAATTTCAAGTTCAAGTTTATCAAGTGTGGATGTATGTGCACTTCTTAGGGAGGACAATTGTTCATATATTAAGTCACATGAGGAACAAGAATCATCACTAGGAATCAAAGATTTCAAACGATTAATTTCAGATTCTAGTGACTCAATTTTAATAGCATTGTTCCTAAGCTTTTTGTCCTTTTTCTTAACAATAACTGTGGCACGAGAAATAGCATCACACATTTCTTTGCAAGTAGGACATACCTCTTCATTGTCGCTGTTGTGTTCTACCTCCTCCATACTTGATCTTGACTTGCCCGCCATGAAGCACAAGTTTGCCAAATCATCTTCATCTTCATCACTTCCAATGTCCACGTCGCTTGAGCCAAGTTCCTGGAGTGCTGAGATAAACTGTTCACCAATTGACGTCCTTTAAAACCCTTTTTTTTCTTCGTATCTTTTGCAGAGGAGTGCTTCGTTCTTGTTTTCTTTTCATTCCGGGAAGTAGGACCTGAAAGGTTAGGGCAATCTGAACGAAAATGTCCTATCTTACCACATTCAAAGCATCGTTGAGGTCCGGAGCTTCCTCTCCTTCTAGTTCTCACATTTTGCAATGCTTTTGAGAACCGGGTAGAGATGAGCGCTAGCTCCTCCTCTGGAAACTCCTCAATCTGTTCAAGGGTTAGAGAGGATAGCAAAGCAAATGTACCACAAGATGATGTTTGACCGGAACTAGGCATGTCACGTTGAGAAACAAAAGCAATAGACTTGTTGGGGTTCTTACGTGAGATTATGTCAATTTCATGAGTTTTTAACTTGGAATATAGCACATCTAAAGTAAGTGAACTCATGACAGTAGATTCATGAATAGATGTGACTTTCATCTCCCAAATTGGCATATCTAATGCACTTAGCAATCGCCTAGCATTTTCAACATCTGAAAAATTAACATTGACACTACGCAAGTTGCTAAGAATCTTATTAAAGCGAGCAAAAAGGTTATCAATAGACTCACCGGATTGCATCTCGAAGCGCATGTATTCTTTCTTGAACATGTCTTGCCTTACCTCTTTGATCGTGTTGGATCCTTCGTGGTAGTCACAAAGTGCTTTCCACATATCGTATGCAGATCGGAGGTGTGCAACACGATCGTAGTCGCTTTGTGTTATTCCTTGTATGATCAAGTTTCGAGCCTTGTTGTTGTTGTCGACATCTCTCAAATTTGTAGCTGTAACTTGATCGTTTGATGGCACTTCGTAAGGATTGTATACCTTCTCCCATATTGCAAAGCCTTGTGCCTGGATGAAAGCCTCCATGTGTGCCTTCCAAACCTGAAAATCAATACCAGCGAACACACAAGGTTTGGCAGAGTACTTCTCCATGATGATTAGCCAAAAACACGTGCAAATCACAAAGATTAGAGCACCGTGGCTCTGATACCAATTGTAGGGTTGAATAGCACGTGAAAAGCTACCAGAGAGGGGTGAATGGTAGATTTAAAAATTTTACGCAGTGGAAACAATTAAACCCCAACCCCTTCGGCAGAAAAACGATTTGTTAAAGAAATCGTGTGTGAGACAAATATAAACGTCTTCACCATGAAAAAAGTAATAGATATCAGAGATAATCAAGTCACGAAGACAACACAACAAGAATCACTCAAATCCGTCGTGAAATACTCAAGTTATGATCGAAAGATCAAACAAAGGTCAATCTGCCCTACCCGAGAAAAAAAACAGTTCTGGAATGCTGCAAAGAAACTCGTGTAGATCATATACCATAAATCCAATGACCGTGAAATTTTGACAGATAATAGATAATCAAGTTTTGAAGACAACCCAAAAAGAATCACGTCAATTGGATCTGTAAAACTCGAGTTATGATAAAACTACCAACAAAAGGTAGTGGTGTCCAGAAACTCGACGAGTAAAACTTGTCTGGAACAAGTCTGATGAACAAGGCACAAAAGTTCCTTCAAAATACGAATTTTATTCAATAGAACACAAGAGTAACAGCCCCAAAGTCGTGCACCTCGAGCTCTAGGCTCCCTTGCTTATATAACCAGCTCGAAAGCCAACTCAACTCAAATCAGGAACCTAATCCTACTCTGTTCACGAATTGTACAACTCAACTCAAATCAGGAACCTAATCCTACTCTGTTCACAAATTGTAACATTCCATAACTGCTTAGGATTCTTCAATACGCAGATAGAAGCAATCTTAAGACTTCCAAACACCTTAGGAACGTATCCCACATTCCTAAACAACTCAAATTCGTGACCCACACGAAATCCTATCATAACCAACTCAAATCTTTCCATATTTGAGTCAAACCCGACTTAGCCACAGCCTAAGTCCATAACCTAGTCGGTTGGACCTTTCCGACCAACTCTTTACGTCCACATCTCTTCATCACGTCTCGGAACCATGTAGCCACATCCATGCACTCCTTGCACATGTTCAAACATCTTCCAATGACGTCCACGATACCTTCACATGCATTGTTCTTGATTCAATCATGCTGCGCAACCTCCTGATCAGCTCAACCACAATTCCTCCTGAATTTGGTTGTTGGAACCTCATCTCCTCCCTGAGACTAGTCCAATGGATCTCATCACCAGCCATGTCTTGAACTCAAGCAACACCTGCACATAAATAAACAACTAATTCATACGAGCCCAAGTCCTCGACTTGACTCAAGTTAGTTCCGAACACAACACCTTACGTGAGAACCTCACATAAGCATGTTGCAAAATCACAGTAACACGATATCATCCATGTCAACCAAAAACGCACCAAAGACTTAGCAAATGAATACTAAGCAATCCTTCCAGAGATTTAAAGCAAGTACGAAACATTGCAAATGAAAAACAGAAGCATTGCGGTCAAGTTCCGGACCTTGCCAGAGCAACCCGAACCTTGAGCCGGAGCTAACAAAAGCTAGTAGAACCTAGCGCTGGAGCTTACCAAAACTAGTACAACCAAGCTCCCGCCGAAGCTTACAAAACTAGTCGGACCTTGATAAAAAGGTGTTTTGGTGATATTCAAAACTTTTATAGTCAAAGCAAGTGTATTCACTACAAGCCAATGTATTCAACACACATAGGTCTTACATGTCTTCCATATGTCCCTATTGAAGAAAGTTGAGGGCCCTGCTCCAGCACAAGTAGTACCCCTGCCACCTCTTTTCCATGGGGGTGTTGTGCCTACGCCTGAAAAAATACAAAGGGCGCACTTGATTAGAGATGTTTGGGAACTACTCATCAAGTGGGCAGGACATTCTGAAGTTGATGCATCATGAGAACAACTAGAAAATTTCAAGATGAAGCATCTCACCTTCAAGCTTGAGGACGAGCTCTTTGTTGGGAAGGGGGGAAATGTTGTGGATGTGTTTGTGGACCGCCAATATGGCTGGCATCGGGCCCACGACGCCCACAACCAGGCTGCAGCAACTCAGCCGCACCAGGAAGGGTGAAGTCTTCTAGAAAATCAATTAGATTAAGGGAAGTTTAAAGAATAAAGAAGTTAGATATTGGGTTGAGTTAAATTAGGAAGTATTAGATTGAATTGAGTTTAAATAGAAGGAAATAGAATAAATCAGGAGATAGAGATTAGAGAGGAGTTCTGATCAGTTGGGGGATGTCCCCAACCGATCTGGTGGTGTGCGTCCAGCACGGGGGGGGGGGGGTCGGGTCCTCCCCCTATATAAGCAGCCCCCTTCTATTCAGGAAACTTCATTCAGGAAAATAAGAATTACCTCATTCGTTTGTTCTTCTCCTTTGATCACCGTGGCTACGAACCCTAACCCTAGCCGCCGTGACATCTCCCCTCCTCCACCGCGATACCCACTGCGTTCCAACAGTCAAGCCTCCTTCCTCCTTTTCTTCCCGCTGCGTAATCCCAAACGCACCAGGAGATGTGCCTTCGGTCCAGATTCACAGCAGCATGACAGTTATGATGTTCATAAAATTGTTGTGCGATTTCCAGCCTGATCCTAAGCAAATTATCAAATTGTCATTCTAAAATTCGACCCATTTACTGTTCAAACTAGCAAAAATACACGCATATTGTTTTCCCTTGCCGATCTAAACTAATGTTCTTTATAAATTTAACAAAAGCAGGATAGAAAGTTAGCAAGAGTTAGCACCTCCGGGTATGTCATGACTGTTAGATATCTTATCACTTATCACAGTCCTTGCAGAAGTAATACGAGTGTACCCCACTAGCGAAAATTGGGTAAAATGAAGTTCACTGCTTAGGCATGCGAATTGTATTTTAAGCATGTGGACAATGTTCCCAGACTGCCGCAGCCCCTGTCTGGATAAGGGTGTTTGGAACTTTGGACGTTCTTTGGATCTGGGTTTAAAAAATCCAGGAAAATCCTCCTCATCCAGAGAGTAAGGTAAAAGTATTCTCGGAGAAAGAAAAATATCACACATTGGCTTCTTCTATTGGAACTAAAATCACACTCAGTGATGTTGAAACGACAACAGGGTAGCCAACGCAAACACAACAGAACAAACCCCAGTCTCCTAGATACATGTTCAGAATGTGAAGCTACTTAACATAGGCGTGATTGCTCTGCATCAATGTCTGGCAGGAGCACAACATACCTGGCGATTTGATTTGCAGCTCTAGAGTTCACACCTCCTTAGCTGATTCCTTGTATTTGAAAATGTAACACGTGATTAAAAAACAGCATGCTAAACATATACTTCCTCCTTTTCAAAATAATTGTCGTTTTGAACAAAATTTTACTTTATTTTGAACTAAAAATTTTGTTCAAAATGACAATTATTTTGAAAAAGATGGAGTATGTATTAATAATACGAGAAGAAACAATCATAGCTCACAGTCGTAGGTACTCCAGTGTTGTGCAGGACGTCTTTTTTTTTTTAACGGAAAACAGTATGAGAAACCCGGACTGTATATATATGATTTAAAGAGAAATTCCACATGGGAACAGACTCATAGGTAGACTCAGTTGGCTGGGGCAGGATAAACCTGATGCTCTTGAGTTAAGAGAGGACAAGGTTTAGTCCGGTAGCCCAATCCAACAATCGTGCTCTTATTATAGGCTTAAATCTAATGCTTTTGAACGTGTGAGTACGGACGCTTCTTCCAGAAGGAAATGGTGGGATGCGTTTCTTGGAAGATATGGGTGTTTTCTTGCTTCTATATTTCTCATGTCACAAGAGCCACACAGAAGTTGGAATATATTACACCATGGCTAATGGTCGGCACTGGAGCGGAGTAGGCGAAGCGAAGGCGACTCCATGTTCGATCCTCCGCCGGCCTGATCCTTCCCAACAATCCATTCAAAAATCCAAACAAAAACCCTCCCAAACCCCAAATCAACCAATTCCTAAGCAATCACTCGAGATCCATCAAGTTCCGCATCGTTCTCCCCCTCATGAGAACTCCAAGGAAGGAGATCACAAGACTCAGCCAACTGAGCGAAGCGAAAGATCTGAAGATGGAAAGAAGGCGGAGAAGAAGACGAGCTGGTGGCAGCTAATGACCTCTTCGACGACAAGGGATCTCTCAAGACCATCTCCCTTCTATGGCGAGGGACCGCACTGTCGGCCAGTGCTACTGCTGCACGATCTAACAAAATCAACTCAGGTACGTGTGCAAAATCATATGCTGACATCCTGCTCGCTAGCCCACAGAGACCGAAAGCTCAAGATCCCGACAATGTCTCGCCGCCGGCGAACGCTCGTCGGAAGGTCAAAGTTCAAACAGTTCTGCCGACGGGAGGGAAGCCCATTCAGCTGCTTGAAGCGAAAGCCACCAAAAAAGACCAGACCTCACCGGAAGATCGCCGGGCAGTACGCTTCGCACCAAAATCAGATATCGTCCTTTTCCTCTCATCGACTCCACCAGCGGAACTATTGGGCCGGCAGGTGAACAGGTCGGTCCGAATAGCACAGAATCCAACAAGCCCAAGACAACAATCAAATTTCAAAGAAGAGAGAGGGTGCATAGTAGGGACGGCATGGAAGCCAGGTGCAACATTTATCGCGGAGCAGTGGCTTTCGGTGCCACTACCAGAGTTAGAAGGGTCCAGTCAAGACAAATCAAAAGGTCAGTGGCATGATGTCAGGCCAAAGTATTGGTGGCGAAAGCTACGGGAGAGCAAAGCCAGAAGAATAAACGCAGATGGACACATAAACAACTGGTGAGGGAAGGAATGGCTGGTAGGTAGATGCTTTAATTGGCTGACAAGGTACCACATCAGGAGGCAATGCAGGGATCCGGCGAGATGCTAGTCTTGTAGACACAGTGGGAACATATCCTTGCGCTGCCCGAATAAACCTCAATTTACCAGGAGAGTCCCGCCCTGGAGAGCAAACCGAGACACTAGCCTCGCAAAGCAAATGGAGCGCCGCCTTTCGCTTGGAAGCTCATCGGCGAACTGAAAACATCACCGGAGAGAGGAGCAACAACACCACGTGACCAGCCCGGAGCTGGTGTGTGGGCCTCACCGCACGCCAAGAAGAGAAGAGCCACTCAGCCTGCGTGGGGGAGAAGAGCAAAATCCGGTGCATCATCCGACACCATGCCGAGCGGAACCAAGATGGGAGAGATCCTGGAAGGTACACTCCCCCATGGGGAGGGCGTTGACAACTGTTGAGGAGGTGGGACATGTGAAGGCCCCTCTACGGGGGAGCCAGCCCTGCCTCTTATAGGGAGCGAGGCCGAAGCTGATTCGGGAGCAAGAGGAGTGCAAATGAACAATCCTGTTCCCAGGAAACCCCAGGCTGCCCCCAAAGATGGTGGAGAAGACAGCATGGGTAACGGAAGACATGAGGAGGAAGAGAGAGATGCTCTCCAAACATGTAGTACTTGTCACAGAGCAAGGCCCACTGGAGGTGGCATCACGGGAGAAGCTAGTTGAAGCTATCTGCCAACACTTCAAATTCAGAAGGTACGAGTTCCACATATACCGCTCACAGTCGGAGCCATTCATTCTCCTTTTCAGTGAACGAGCTTTGAGGGACATGGTAGTCAAGAGAGGAATGATCACTGATGGACCCTTTGATTTCCACTTCCACGAGTGGGATGTTAGTAAGCTGGAACAAACGACCCATATCTCATTCCACGTCAAGCTCAGTATAGAAGGACTCCCTCAATTTGCATGGTCACCGGAGGTGGTGGACAAAGTCCTCAGTGATCAATGTTTTGTGCACCATGTGGATGTAGCAACAAGACGCAGAGAAGACCATAGAGCCTATGTTTGTTGGCCTTTTTGTCAAGACCCGAGCAGGATCCCACAGATGGCCTATCTCACCTTGGTGGATCACTCGTAGGCCATGGGAGCAGGTGAAGAATTGCACTTTGCGAGGCCAAGAGGTATGCCGAGAGGTTGCATATTCAAGGTAATCATCCACCTTGACTTGGTAGAAGACCTCAACTTCTATCATTACTCGGCCGCAAAATTAAAAGCAAGGGGCAAATTCCCATACCGCCCGCTGATATGGCAATTTGGCAAACCTGATGGAGGAGTTGATGAAGTGATGCTAAATCGTCAGGAAAGGTACTGCAGGCAACTCAAAATGGCACGTTGTCGACCCTATGATGATGTCACGCCCGGTCATCGTAAAGATGAACAGACGCTAATCACATGTACGCCAGGATCAGTTGAATCGTACATGCGTTGACGAAAGTGAAATATCATTACATAGCCATGTTTGAGTACATAAATAGTCTTACAATACGACCCGAAGGTCTACAAATACACACCACAAACCTATATACAACATCTAAACAGTTCACAAAGATTAAACTACAGCGGAAGGCTAAATAGATAAGAACGGCTCCATCCCCACAAGCAGTCGCGCGAAGGATCGCCAGCCTAGCCCAAGTCCTTCGGGTTGACGAAGAAGTCTTCTGGTGTTGCTTCTTCTTCATATTCTAATGTAAAATTAAACGCTTGAGTAAATAGAGTACTCAGCAAGTGCGGAAAGAGAATGACATGATTGGCTAAAGCAAGGAAAGGCCAAATATGGCTTAGGCACTATGCTTAGAACCTAACCTTAGCTTTCAATTATTAATATCATAATTCAAGAAGTAATTCAACACATAATTAAAGATGATGAATGTAACTTGAATCATAAGCAACCACCATTTCCCAACCATAAGCTAATTATGAACTGGCCCCAAGCCGCTCTTGTCCGTGAGCACGGCTGTCATGACAGTTTTTCCAAATCTCTGCAGAGAGTGTACCCTTTCCCCACAAGCAGTGATTTCATCCCCTGTTGCCAGGTGGACTAAGTGAACCTCCCTGTTTTCCCGTGGTGGCTAACCACATTACACACTTCCTTTGGTGTGAGGCCAGAAGATCACAACATGGTCTTTACAAAGGTACTCCCGACTAGTGTTAGTCCTCTAAGGTTTCCACCACTGAGGTATTCCCAGAGTAACCCTCCACCTCAGAGCCCCCTCTTGAGCCTTGCGGTTCCCAGAGCAGTACCCCTGCATCATTCCCCGCACCACCCAACTACTAGCATTTCATCGGGAGAAACCTAATTAATTGACCAAGCTGCCCCATCTCAGTCTCGTGGTGGTACTATAAAGCTTAGTGGCTTCCTCCATAAACCGATCCTTAGAATCCGGTGGTACCAAACCCAATCCCGGGTCTCGTGCAAACTGCACCATACCAAATATATCCAACCACCAGATTCCTATCCACTACTATTGTGTATCCACCACAATTAAAGTAATCATAAAGTTTAACATGTCACAATTGTATAAAATCCCATTCCCAATGTCTAAGCATGGCTAAGCATAATTAATTACCTATCTACTTCCCAACCCACATCAGGTGACAAGGAATTATATGGAACAAGGCATGAAACATGAAATAGGACATCAATTTAATTAGCATGCATCTAACTAAAATCCTAAAATTGGTACAAGATGGTCAAGGGCACTTGCCTTCTTCGAAGACTTGATTGTTGGTGAAGTCTTGGTCTTGGAGATTGATGTTGGGGTCGTAGTACGACTCTAAATATGCTGCCCAAACATGGCAAAGAGAAATAAAGGCTAAAATAAGTAAAGAGCACACATTACATGGCATCACAACATACACATAGGCATAAAATTCTATTCTAATGCGTCCCTACAAAGTATTTATTATTTTACATAGCCAAAATATGCATTTTATATTTATCTTACATTTTTAGGATTTATTTATGGCCCAAAATCATTTTTATTGAATTTTCTATGGCCAAAATGTATTTTAAACATTTTTAATAAATTTTCCATGATCAAAATATATTTTATTTGCACTCTAAAATTTTATCACAGCAATAAAATATTTTATTCCAATTTTTCCTACTGTTTTTACACTTAATGTGACACCCGGTTCCGAATATGAACCAAGCGTAACGCATATGTGTGCCCAGGAAGTTCATCACACATATACGATTTCATCACAAACGATATACATAATTTAACCACGTTTTAACTAATAAATAAGTACTTTATTACAATAATCCAATAGTTCACGAATGATAACACTCTAAATAATGCAGCGGAAAATAAAATAAGCAGCACAACTCCAATCCACAGGCAATTGACGACGGTACGCAACCTAGTACTCCATGTGATTCTCAGGATACTCCCAATTATCTCCAGTAGCTGTTGGGGGGGGGATTGCAAGGGTGAGTACATGTCGTACTCAGCAAGTGTGGAAAGTATGACATGTGGCTAATTCAAATGTCGAATGTAATAATGGCTAAGTGCTGAAAAGTACAGTAAAACATTTGAAAAGCATTATACTATGTCTATGTGGAACAATCCCATCATAACCATCATATTAACAAACATAAACCATATCCAATTATTGCCAACATCACCATTATCCATGTCCAATTACCATAACTCAAATTCATATCCATGACCATAATCCATAAACCATAACCATTATCAACCCATAACCATAAACCAATCATAACCATTACCAGACCATAACCATAAACCAACCATAACCATCCCAAATCCCAATTTCACTCTAATCATGTAGGTCATCCAGGCGCTCATAACCGGGAGCACGGCTATCATGATAGTTTTAAACACTCTGCAGAGGTTGTACCACTTTACCCACATGTTTGTGATTTCATCACCTTTCGATGACTAAGAAACCTCCATTACGCCATCTCACACTTCCGTAGGTGTGTGGCCAAGAGATCACAAAATAGCCTTTCAAAAGGGACTACTAGTATGTACGGGTCCACTAAGGTTTCACCGGCAGACTTGAATCTTCATTCTCCCACCCACGGGCCCCCTCGTGTGCCATGCGGATACCAAAGCAGTCCTCCTCGACTCCCATTCCCCGCACCATCCAATGGTCCATACGATACTAGCAGCGCTCCTAATTATTCAGCTACGCCGCACCCATACTTGACCTTGTGGTGGCACTGTTGACCTGGCATATTCTCGCATGAACCGGTCCTTAGATCTAAAGCAAGCAAACCACCATAACTTCCAACCCATCCACAAAACCATGCATGCTTAGATCACCCATCATATTGACCAGTTCACATTAACCAGAATATCATTGATGCATAATTAAATGTGTAGTGTTGTTTGCCATCCCAATTAATTAAGCAAAGCAAAAAGGTAAAAACCCTTCCCGACTCTCTACCATAAATTCCAGGTGACAAGGGTGGTCAAACAAAACTAGTAAACTTCCTACCATAGGATTCCCATCAATTTGACACAAGCATGCAAGTTTGCAAACAAAACATTTATTTTAGAAACAGGATCAATATACTTCAAGGACACTTGCCTTGCTCCGGCGGATGGGGTTGCTCAAGCGCTTCAAAGTCTTGATTTTGGAAATCCTCATATGTGGCCTCTTGAGCACGTTCCTCTACGCGTGATCATACATACAAGAAAATACATACACTTCAATATAATGCACACAGAATAATAAACATGCAATGACATGTATGCATGCACAATTCATAAATTAATTAACTACGGTTGTTTATTAATTAGATGCGACTAGTTCATACGTGTTCATAAGAGTTTACGGGGGTTTTAGGGTGGATTAATGCTGCTGAAATTAAAAAGATGACACAACTACGATCAAGTTACACCTATTAGGTTCAATATGATCGCTAAAATTCGCATAGGGAACATGGCCTACCGTAGATGCGATGGCTTCGATGATCGCGGGATGGGGACAATGCGTAGACGAAGTAGATGCGTCCTCCGGCGGCACGACGACGGCGACGCGATGGCAACGACGATCTCCGGCGGACGGTGGCGCCCTCCTCTTTTTCTTCCTCTTCTTCCCCTTCTTTTTCTCCTTTTTTCTTCCCTGGGCGCCTCTGTTCTCTGGTACTTTTTTTTCCGGCGGCTAGGTTTTTTTCTGGCGGCTCTGGCGTCGGAAACGTGAGGCCTTCGGGGCCTTTTTATAGGCGCGGGCGGGAGCGGGAGGCCGGCTCGGTACCGACTCGGTACGGGAGCGCGGGGCTGCGGGGTGGGGTCGGACGCGGGGGCGGGCGGCCGAGCCGGGGCGGGGTCGTGGTGCGTCGGTCGGCCTCGCGCGGGAGCGCGCTGCGTCGGTCGGCTGCGGTACGGCAAGGTCAGCGGGTGGGGCCCGGCGGCGCAGGCGCGAGCGGTGGATCGGCGCGGGGCGCGCTCGCGCGGTGTGGCGTGGCAGCTGCGCGCGGGAATCAGCGGGGCCGGGGCGCTGCGGCTGGGCCGGTCTGGCCTGGCCGGCAGTGGCCCTTTTTTTTCTTTTTCTTTTTTTATATTATTATTATTATAATATATTTTATTATTTTATTTTTTATATACAGTTATTATATATATTATTTATATATATATATTTATATATATTTTTATTATTATTCCTTATTACAAGTTTTAGGCTATAACTATTATTTTCTTTTTCTTCTTTTGCTACACATATTTGTATATGTATGTTTTATTATTTTTCTTTTATTCTACTAGTGTTTAATGCATGATCATGTATGCAATGCATGAGGCGAAAATTTAGGGTGTTACACTTAATTACCATTTTTTTTCTATTTTCTACACATCAAATACTCCTAAAAACAATATTCAGCAATTAAATAAAAGTCCAGGGGCTGGTTAATAAGTTTCCTACACTGTACAGGGGCTAAATCCATAATTCTACAATTTTCGAGGGGCCAGATTGAATAATTAAGTGATTAAATCCAATTCCAGAGAATCCAGGGGTTAGTTTGCATATTCTGGGGGTTAGATTTGCATTCCAGAGAAGTACAGGGGGTAGCTGGTAAGATTCCAGGGGCCTGGGAGAAATTGCGGCGGCAGGAAAACGAGATTCAATGTGGGCTGTTGATTTTGAAATGGATGCACGGGATTTAATTATACTGAACCGGTACGCTCAATCTAATCTTGGCCGTTGGCTTTAAACCAATGGCCGAGATGTGGCCACGTCGCCTCTGGCGATGCCGGCCACACGCGCGGGGCGGCGCACAGTGCCCGCGGCGGCGGACCTCACCGGCGTTGGCCAAATCGGCCAAAACCTTGCCGATTCTATGCGCAAACTACATCAAACTGAAGAGGGGAAGAAGGGGAGCATACCTCGGGGGTTTTCGGGGTGTGAAATCGGTCGGAGAAGGGTCGGCGACGAGCAACGGCGGCGATCGATGTCAGCAACCGTCGAACTTGGCGAAACCCCGGCGATATCCCGTGCAAACTTGTCCGGCGTGCTCCTGGGTTCACGGTGAAGAGGTCAGAGGGGTGAGAGGGATGGGGTGGTCGCCGGCTAGTCAGGAACGCGCGCAACTTACCGAGAGCGACATTGGGCTAGGGTTTGAGCGCGGGGAAGAAGAAACAGAGGGAGAGGACTGAATTTATAGGGGTGAGGGGCGGCGGCGGTTGCTGGCGCGTGCGATGGGTAGTTTCCAGGGGGAATTGGCGTGGGGTGAAGCGGTTGGAGGGGGGAAGTTGGCGTGGCGCGGGCGCGGGAAGAGTGAGGCGACGGTTGCGCCGCGAGGAAGAAGGAGGGAGGAAGCAGCGCCGATAGGTGGGCCCTGGCGGCCAGAGAGAGAAGAGAGGGAGTGGGGTTTGTTGGGCTGCGGGTGAGGGAAAGGGATTTGGGCCAGGGGGGAATTTGGCCCAATAGGGGGGGTTTCTTTTGTTTTTCTTTTTATTTTTCATTTCTTTTCTTTTGATTTGATTTCAAATTCAAATTTCAACAGATTCTACTCGTTTGAACTTCAAAAATTCACACAAAAATGCAACACACAAATGCACCTTGTTTTATACATTTTATGCACATGAAATATGGGTGTTACAACTCTACCCCCCTTAAAAGGAATCTCGCCCTCGAGATTCGGACGTCCTAAGAGAAAAGATGAGGGAATTCAGCCTTGAGATCTTCTTCTCTTTCCCATGTTGCTTCTGCCTCCGAATGATGTTTCCATTGCACCTTACACATGCGAATGACTTTGTTTCTGGTGACCTTTTCTAATGTATCAAGTATCTTGACAGGCTGTTCCACATAAGACAAAGCTTCTTGTACATCGACTGCTTCCATAGGCAATTGTTCCTCAGGCACTCTCAGACACTTCTTAAGTTGTGACACATGAAATACATTATGTACATCTGACAAGTGCGGCGGAAGCTCAAGCTGATAAGCCACTTCTCCTCGTCGTTCTAATATCTTGAACAGACCAATATAGCGGGGTGACAACTTGCCTCTTACTTTAAATCTTCTTAACCCTCTCATAGGTGACACCTTCAAGTACACATAATCACCGACCGCAAAGGTTAGATCACGTCTTTGAGTATCTACATAACTCTTCTGTCTTGTTTGGGCTGCCTTTAGGTTCTTCCGAATTTCTGGCACTTGTCTTTTAGCCTCTTTCAATACATTAGGACCAAAGACTTGGCTTTCCCCAGTTTGATTCCAAAACAACGGTGTCCTACATTTTCGCCCATACAATGCTTCAAAAGGAGACATCTTCAAACTAGCTTGATAACTATTGTTGTAAGAGAATTCGGCATATGGCAGATTTTTATCCCAACTTTGGCTATTCTTTAGAGCACACACTCTCAACATGTCTTCTAATATCTGGTTGGTACGTTCTGTCTGACCATCAGTCTGAGGGTGATACGCTGAACTAAAATTCAAACGGGTATCCATTGATTCATGCAACTTCTGCCAGAATCTTGAGGTAAATTGAGTGCCTCGATCTGAAATAATCTTCTTAGGAACTCCATGTAAGCATACAATCCTGGAGATATACAGTTCTGCCAACTTGGGACCATTGTAAGTTTCTTTCACGGGAATAAAGTGAGCAACTTTAGTCAAACGATCCACTATGACCCATATAGAATCATATCCAGACTGTGTCCTTGGTAGTCCCACAATGAAATCCATACTAATTTCTTCTCATTTCCATTCCGGCACTTTGATTGGTTGCAACAACCCTGCTGGTCTTTGGTGTTCCGCCTTAATCAATTGACATGTATCACATATGGCCACATATTCTGCTACATCCCGTTTCATTCTATGCCACCAATATCGATCTTTAAGGTCTTGATACATCTTTGTGCTTCCGGGATGAATGGAGTATGATGAGTTATGAGCTTCCCTTAGTATCAACTCTCTAATCTCCTTGATATCTGGAACACAAATCCTCCTTCCAAGCCATAGGGTTCCTTGTTCATCCTCCCTAAAGTTCGGAGCTTTTCCTTTCTTCATTAATTGCTTGATCTCCTTGACCTTATCATCATTCTTTTGTCCTTCTCGTATATCACGTTCAAGGGTTGAGTCTACTTCCATAGCAACTTCTTCAGTACTAGACACTAAACATAAGTTTAACCTTGCAAATTCTTCACATAACTGGGGTTGAAGAGCTTGCACTGACAAATTATTACATTGTCCTTTTCTGCTTAGAGCATCAGCGACCACATTAGCTTTTCCTGGATGGTAGTTGATTCCCACATCGAAGTCATTTATTAACTCCAACCAATGACGTTGTCTGAGATTAAGATCTGGTTGTGTGAATATGTACTTCAAGCTCTTGTGATCCGTGTATATCTCGGTTCTTTTTCCCATCAAGTAGTGTCTCCATATCTTCAATGCATGGACAACAGCTGCCAATTCTAGATCATGGGTTGGATAATTCCTCTCATGTTTCCGAAGCTGTCTTGAAGCATAGGCTACAACATGTCCTCCTTGCATTAAGACGCATCCTAAACCATGACCAGATGCATCACAATAAACTACAAACTCCTTCTGCATATCAGGCATCACCAATACCGGTGCACTGGTTAACCTCTTCTTCAACTCGACAAACCTCACTTCACATTCGGGGGTCCACTTGAAAGCAACTCCTTTCTCAAGCAACTTGGTTAGTGGTCGAGAGATCTTTGAAAATCCCTCGATGAATCAACGGTAATAACTAGCCATGCCTAAGAATCTCCGTATATCATGTACACTCTTAGGTGTTTCCCATTTAAGGACATCGACCACTTTGCCTGGATCCACTGCTATACCTCCTTCAGATATGACATGACCCAAAAATGACACTTCCTTTAGCCAAAACTCACACTTACTAAGTTTGGCATATAATTGGTGTTGGCGAAGCTTCTGTAGAGCCATCCTGATGTGCTCCTCATGCTCTTCTTCAGTCTTGGAGTAGATAAGTATGTCGTCAATGAACACCACTACAAACTTGTCCAAGTACTCCATGAATACCTTGTTCATTAGATACATAAAATATGCCGGAGCATTGGTCAATCCAAACGACATAACTGTATACTCATATAGTCCATATCGAGAGACAAATGCAGTCTTGGGAATACCTGAGGGCCTAATCTTCAATTGGTGATAACCCGAGCGAAGATCAATCTTAGAGAACACACATGCTCCTCTCAACTGATCAAATAAATCTTCAATTCTTGGCAGTGGGTACTTATTCTTGATTGTTACCGCATTTAAGGCACGGTAATCAACACACAACCTTTGAGTACCATCCTTCTTAGGTACAAATATGAATGGTGCTCCCCAAGGCGATGAGCTAGGACGAATATATCCTTTCCCCAATAACTCCTCAATATGATCCTTTAGTTTAGCAAGTTGTTTAGCATCCATTCTATATGGCCTCTTATATATTGGGGCCGTTCCAGGTAATAATTCAATGATAAACTCAATCTCTCGATCAGGGGGCATACCTGGTAAGTCATCTGGAAATACATCCGAAAACTCACTCACAACCCTGATGCCTTCTGTACTCTCAAGATGGTTGAGTTGTACAACTGCCTCTTGTGTCTGATCTGGCTTGAACTCCATTGTAGTGCCATCTGGGTGTGTTAAGCAAACTGTCCTAGTTGCACAATGAATTACTCCTTGATTCTTTGTCAGTCAGTCCATTCCCAGAATGATGTCTAATCCTTGTGAGTCCAACACTATTAGGTTGGCCCAAAAGACTACCCCCCTTATATTTATACTCACTTTACGGCATAGATGCCTTGCCACCACCTCTCCTCTAGGAGAGTTTATCAACAATGGCCGATTCAAGAATGTAACTACCATGTCTTGCTTCTTTATGAAATATTTGGATATAAATGAATGTGTAGCACCCAAATCAAACAGTATTGTGGCAGGGTGGGAATTAGCAGAAAACATACCGATCACCACATCAGGTGCTTCCTGCGCTTGCTCCAAAATCACATGGTTGACACGTCCAGGTGCGTTCTGCTGCTTCTTTGGACAATTGTTGGAGTAATGTCCCCATTCTCCACACTTATAGCACTGAACTCCTGCAGCATTGTTCTGACTCTTATTGCCTCCTGGTTGATACATCGGCGGTTGTCCATTGGGATGGTTAGCTGGTGTCAAAGGGCGAGGGGGTTGCATTTGCTAGCGAGGGGGTTTCATTGGTGGTCGTGGAGGCTGCTGTTGCTGGCGCATATGCGGATTGTAGGGTGTGGGTGGCCTATAGTTGGGGTTTGGGAATCCTTGCCCTGAGTAGTTCATAGGGCGAGTCATGGGTGTTGCAGGCTGAGAGGCGAAACGAGGGCGTACATTGCTGCTGGAAGCATGTCCCAGAGCCAATTTCCTTTTCCTATCATCATCATCCAGTTCCTTCTTAGTCCTCTCCACCTCAAAAGCTTTGTCAACGAACTTCTGAAAGTCGCTGTAGTCGCTGGAAGACATGGCAAACTTCAGCTCCTTGTCCAGCCCATTCTTGAAACGGAACTGCTTCTTGGAATCCGTATCTACATCTGTCGGTGCATATCAAGATAACTGAGTGAATGCATTTAAGTAGGCTCGCACTGTCATTCGTCCCAGCTTTAACATGAGGAACTCCTCACGTCTTGCTTGGACTTCTCCCTCAGGCACAAAGTGATTGCGGAAATTCTTCCTGAATTCTTCCAAAGTGATGTTCTCCGGACTTTGGTGGGCTTCAGTAAAGGCGGTCCACCAGTCGGCTGCAGGTCCCTGGAGTTGATGAGAGGCTAGTAACACCTTCTCTCTTCCTTCACAATGTATGAGCTTCAACTTGCTTTCAATCGTTCGAAGCCAATCATCGGCATCCATTGGTTCACTGACTGTGGCAAAGGTGGGTGGATGAGTGTTAAGGAAGTCCCTTAGAAAGGATCTGGGCGGAAAAGGTGGTGGTGGTGGAAGGTTGTATTGCGGTGGTGGTGGGGGTGGGGCTTGCTGCATATTGGTAACAATTTGGGTGAGGTTGGTGAGTAATTGGGTTTGTATGGCCATCATTTGCTGCATCTGCTGCACTGCTGGGGCTCCTCGAGCACCCCTACCATTCCATCCTGGCACACCTCCAAGTCCTTCCTCTTGGGGCACAACACCCCTTCCATGACCTCTACCTCTTCCAGCCATCTGTATAGGGAATAATTGAAACTTTAGGATAATAGATAAGATATAGAAGGGTACACTATGGTAAACGGTCCCAGCTACATGCATCAAGGGAAACATATATATATATATATATATATATATATATATATATATATATATATATATATATATATATATATATATATATATATATATATATATCAAGCAAATTCATGAATCCACTAGTGCGGATGTGGACAGGATGCTAATGCATTCCACAACTCGCACGACACACTAACAAGCCTATATACAAATGACGTGGATGTGGACAGGATGCCGAAGCATTCCACAACTCACGTCGCACACACACACACAACATGAAGCAAACTAATACAATACCATAGATAATACAACTCAAGAGTAGAGAGGGCGCAGCTACACGCTCCTACATACTAAGGGTAGGTGTCTTGAGTCGTCCAACAGGGTAACAAGTCTACCCCTACTCGTCGGAGTCCTCCTCAGTCTCCTCCTCTTTGTCCTCCTCCTCCGTGTCCTCCCCCGATCTGACGGGTGAGTTCTCACGACGATCCGGGGAGTTTGGGTCCCAAGGCTCAACGTCTGAAGTGTACTGGGGAGAGTTTGGGTCAGCTGTAGTGATCCTCGCGTATCGTCGGCGAAGTCGCTCGTAGCTGTCAACAAGGTCCCTGCTGTCCTGAAGCTCCTACTGACAATGCTAGAGTCATGAAGACAACTCCACAACGTCGTCCACAAGCCTCTCGCTCTGAGCGAGGTACAGAGGCCCCTCGACGTCACGTCCACTGATGTCGGATGTGCCACTAGGGCGTTGAGGGGTGTACGCGTGCTCCATGCACCCGAGGCGGAACCTTTGGGCGTGACTCCAGTAGGTAGTCGCCTCCCACGTAGCATCCTCCTCAGCCGAACGCTGGGAGCTCCTCCAAGCCGGAGAGAAGTGTGAGTGCAGCAGCTCCGAGTCGTAGTAGACGGACAGCTGGGAAGTCCACTCTAGTCCACCAGTAGAGGGTACAGAGACCCTGGTGGTGTGGTAGACGAAGCGAACACAGTACTCACGGTACCCCGCAGCACGAAGAAGAGAGCGAAGACGGGCACACATCCTCGGGACAACACGTCCAGAAGAGATCAGCACTGTCTCCCTCCTAGGTGTGTGAGGTGCGGAGCCGCTGGCTAGGGCGTGGTGAGAAACACGACCCCCAGTCGACTTACGCGCCGTCTGCTTGGTGCGCGCCATCTACAAACATTTGAAAAGAAGAGAGAGTAAGATCAATAATAAATTAAGTTAGAATTAAAACAATAAGTACAACAAGATAAGAAGCACAAGGGTTGAGATGGAAAGCACAAAGTTTTGGAAATACTATTTTATAAGAAAATAGTATAGTCCTTATTTTCGACCATTTCTAACTAGGATTGCATCCTACGGGCAACCTGGCTCTGATACCACTTTGTCACGCCCGGTTATCGTAAAGATGAACAGACGCTAATCACATGTAAGCCAGGATCAGTTGAATTGTACATGCGTTGACGAAAGTGAAATATCATTACATAACCATGTTTGAGTACATAAGTAGTCTTACAATACGACCCGAAGGTCTACAAATACACACCACAAACCTATATACAACATCTAAACAGTTCACAAAGATTAAACTACAGCGGAAGGCTAAATAGATAAGAACGGCTCCATCTCCACAAGCAGTCGCTCGAAGGATCGCCAGCCTAGCCCAAGTCCTCCGGGTTGACGAAGAAGTCTTCTGGTGCTGCTTCTTCTTCATATTCTAATGGAAAAGTAAACGCTTGAGTACATAGAGTACTCAGCAAGTGCGGGAAGAGAATGACATGATTGGCTAAAGCAAGGGAAGGCCAAATATGGCTTAGGCACTATGCTTAGAACCTAACCTTAGCTTTCAATTATTAATATCATAATTCAAGAAGTAATTCAACACATAATTAAAGATGATGAATGTAACTTAAATCATAAGCAACCATGTAAGGACCGAATGCCCAAGAGGGTGGGTGAATTGGGCTTTCTTCGAAAAATTCTAAGCAATGAAACTTAATTTCTAAAGCCCAATTCCCTATGCACACTATCTATGCATTCTAGTAGATAGAAACTTCGCGGAATATAAAATTCATAAAAGTAAAGGAAAGGAGAAGGATGCAAACTCCCGAGGATACAAGGATTTATCCCGTGGTTCAGCAAGATCGTTAAGATCTTCCTACATCCACGTTGTGGTACCCACCAAAGGGTTTTGCCACACCCAAGTCACTGAGACGAGGGGTCTTCACTATTCCTCCCCGTTTGCCTCCCTTGGCAAGGTGGAGCTCAAGCCTTGTACAACTTCGACCTTCTGGGCTTCCACACACACCTTGGCAAGCTCCGGAAGTCTTCTCACAGTTACAAACACCAAGGGCACTCCCTTGAGGCTCTCACACTATCCTAGAGAGTCCACTCACCCAGAATGGAGGCACACAAGCTCTCTCTCTAGCTAGTTCTAGCCTAAATCTTGGTGTAAAGGTGATCGAAATGGTGTGGAAGTGATTGCTCTTGGTCTTGAATGCTTGTGGATGTGTTGATAGCTTCTGGTGATCAAGACTTGACGAAATGACAGGATTAGGGGGTATTTATAGCCAGCCTCCCCGAAATAGCCGTTGGAAAAGTAGGCTGACAGAACTTTACTGTGAACACCGGATGATCCGATGTCTCCCCTTTAGTTATCATCGGTCTAATTACTTTGGCTGACGTCATTATGTCATATATGACCGTTGTTAGACCGATGTTGCTCCTGTCTTCTCATCAGATGATCCGGTGGCTCTTCCTCCAGAATTTGCTTAATCTTGGTGCTGTAGATCCTCCGCGGCACTTTCTAGCGCAAATCCGTCTAATCCACACAATAAACATACAAGACAAGAAACACAATCAAAGAGTGCACAAATATTACTCAATATGACATGACATGCATGATTAATGCAAATGCAAGGTAGAACTTGTTACTAGATTGCTTTTAATATCACTAACTAGTTCTAATAGCTTTTAACAAGTTTATACAGGTTTGGAGTTGATTAGATCAAAATTTAGAATTAATTCAACACAATTTAACCAGGAAGATCGGACTAGTCCGCTAGGGACCGGACAAGTCCGCACTTGACAAGATCAGCGGATTAGGGTTTTCTAGATCGACATAAATTCGGATATTAGGGGTTGAATTCTCGTAAGGAAAAGAGAATAGAAGGTATACCAGGTGTTTAGAACTCCAATGAACCAAGAAACTTGGAGGTAACACTTGGATCTTGATGATCTAGGGTTGGTGATGAACTTGGAGATGAATTGGTGGTGAAGGACGAAACTTGATGGAGATCTTGATCCTCTTTCGTTTCCTCCTCTTCTTCTTCTTGTTTGGGATCTTCTCCTCCCTCCTTGATGGTGGCTCCCCACGAACTAGGGTTTGGGTGGGTGGAAAAGTGGCAAATAGATGTCAAACCAAGGGGTGGAGCTGTTTATATAGAGGTGGAGGCTAGGGTTAGATGGATTTCGAGTTTTGGGATGAGTAGAGGCCGGTTTAGAGTCCCACATGGGCTCCAAAAGAGTTAGGCACGACGTACCTAGGCCCACTTAACGTGAAACCCAAGTAACAAGTCGTAAAACAAAAGATCAACTCGGAGTCGCGAAATATCGGACAAGTCTGGGAAGGACCGGACTAGTCCGAAGTCGTCCAGAGAGAAAATCGGACAAGTCTGGCCAAAAATCGGACAAGTCCGATCTTAGTCAGAAAGGAAATCGGACAAGTTATGGTTAATGTTAATCATGTATATGAGTGCATGTAGGGCATGATGCATGAAAATGAGGGTGTTACACGGGCAGCCTGCTCCGCTCGGGCCTGCTCGGCTGCCAGCCTGTCCAGACGCTGCTGCTCAACCATCTGCTGGAGGAGCGACGTCAGCTCTGACGGCTGCGTGACCTGCGCCTCAGTGACGGGAGGTGGAGTAGGAGGTGGCACTGTAGAGCCTCCAGCCTCCGCGTCGTGCTGCTTGGGTGAGGGCAGAGGAGGGAAGTACTCCTCAACACTGTCGTCGGTGTCGCTCTCTGACCAGATATGCTGCAAGTCCTCCCCCTGTGCCTCAGCCTCGGCAAGCCTCTCATCCTCCTTATCTAAGTCAGACCAGTCCTCCTCAGACAGCCGGGCCCTGACCTGACGCTCAACTGGACGGCCAAGGCGGCGGTCTCCAGGAGCTGGGGCACGGTAGTGACTGAATTGTGGGACACTCTCGTCAGTGAGACGGTCGTGCACGGCGGACTCCTCAGGGACCATCATGGTGAGCAGGTAGCTGATCCAGTGTCCATACACGAGATGCCTCATCATCCCCACTCCATCTGTGATCACATCCTCCATCTCGCATATGAGGACGTCCACGATGTCGAACTCCATCCCGTTTATGATGTAGAATAGGAGAGTCTGCTGTAAGCTGGTGAACCCCTCCAAGTAACCAGACCTCAGCAGGAGCATGCGGCGCAAGGTGTGGTGCACTGTGTGCGCAGCTGGAGTCAACAAAGCTGGTACTCTCGGCTGGTCAGGAGAGAAGGTAGGACTGAACAAAGAACGAATCTCCTCCAGAGCTGGTGCCACTCCTCCAGTGAGCGGCCTCCTCGGCGGGTCTGCCTGACCATAGACCCTCTCATGCACGCAGGAGTCGTGCAAGTCCACTCCCAGCAGCTGTGCCAGTGTCTGTCTCGTCAAGCGGTAGTGCTGACCCATGAACATGAAGTCAATTGATCTTCTGCCCTCAGAGACATAGAGGGTGGCGTAGAAGACGAGGACCCAATCTTCCACATAGGCACTCCGCTCATATGCCATTAGCTGCACCAAACCTCGGTACCTCTCAAAATAAGTATGGATCTCCGTCTCTGCTGCCAAAGCTAGCTGACCCCAATCCAGATAGTTGTGTTGAAACAGCTTGTGACCTCGACGCCTGTAGGTCTCATAGAGTAATGCCTGGGTGACAGTCCAGAAGCGACTATCCACCAGAGCCTCTCTGGGCTACGGGTACCACTCCTCAAGCAGCACATTCCACCTGAGTTTGCGAAGCTGCTTGGCCTTCATCTTCCGGTAGTCGGTCAACCGGACTCCTTCAGCGACATGGACAGTGGTGTCCATCTCGTAGATAGCTCGCTCGGCCTCCCTGTCCTCACGACGGTCGGCAGCCGTCGGTCTCGGACGTGGTGCTACCGCGGTGTGACCCCCACGGGTCCGAGCTGAGCGACGGCGGACGAGAGGCTCTTCCGGCTCTTCTTCGGCCTCAGAGTCGTCAATCACCGGAGGCTGCCTCGGACGAGCCTCACGGATCCTTAGGGATCCCCCTCGGCCACGCTCACGCTCTTCAGCGGCGCGAGCGGCCATCAAGGCCTTCTTCTCCTCCTTCGACAATTTTTGCTTCTTCGCGGCCGGCTCCGCGATAGCCTTCCCCTTGTTCTTCTTGTCGCGAGCCATTGCGATCACGCGATTGAATGGAGTCGACGACGGTGATGTGGAGATTGATGGTGCCGGGAAGCTCTAGAGTCGGCGAAGAGATGCAATTTGGATGTACCACGACGGCAACTTGGTGGTGAGGGAGAGGAGCGGCGGCGGCGTTCTTGGGTGGAGACGGCGGCGCTTGGAGGCGGCGGCGCTTGGCGGCGATGGAGGTTGTGGCGCGGTGATGGTGGCGGCGGCGCTAGGAGATGATGGCGGCGCGGTGGAGTGGGCAGCGCGTGGATGGAGGTGGCGGCGCGGCGGGCGGCGGTGGCCGGTGGGCGGCGGTGGAGGTGGCGCAAGGTGAGCAAGGTGGCGGCGGAGGCAAATGAGATCGGGGAGAGAGAAGAGGTACACGAACGGTCAGTTTAAATAGTGGGTCCCAAACCCTAGCCATATTTTTAACACCGGATGGACCGATGTTAGATGGGATATACATCGGTCGAACGCCACAGTAAGGATATTCAAAATGTTGCTGTTGACATCGGATGGACCGACATTGAGAGATGAGATCATCGGTCGAATGGCACAGTAAGGGTATTCAAAAATGTACTGTTGACACCGGATGGTCCGACGCGGGAGAAGGTAGCATCGGTGGAGTTTGGCACAGCTCCAGAATTGTGAACACCGGATGGACCGATGTTTTTAAGAATGAACGCGTCGGTTGATTTGCAGCACTGACTAAACTGACTCTTGGTTTTTGAACACCAATTGATCCGATGATGGATTGACCTAGGAATCGGATAATCCGATGAGAGCAGAACAAAAACATCCCATATATGTCCTTTGACCAAACAAACAAGCAAAGAGGAACACATGTCTTAGGACCTTTTGGGCAACCCCTTACCCCTCAAAAAAGCTAATATGCCAATAGCTTGGCTAGGCCTTAAAGCAAATGGAACACCGAGAAAAATAGGAGGAAATTATCCAAATAAAATGTAAGGCCCATGCTTTGTGAGGTAGGGTATGAAGACTTCTATCTCTTTAAAGCATGTTCCTCTAGGCATTAATGCACCTAACATTTTGTTCTTTCCACCACATATGAGTTGAGATGTTGCATTTCAAACAAGTCTCTTTCTCATGAGGTGGGTTCCCCTTTGTGACAATCTACCGTATGCAATGCCAAACAAATTATAGTGCAAGAAATTTAAGTATGAGTGCAAGTCTATATGGCAGGCATCATGCAAGACATAAAGTAAATCTATCTTGCCAAGTTTGAACCTTTCAAAGGCTTCTTCAGGGAGAGCTACTCTCCAAGCCTTGGGAAAACCCAAAAGAACCACCATCCCAAACTAACCCTTGCTCACCCCTATCCTTTGAGAGTTAGGCAAGACCTATATGACATGCATTCTTACATGATCATGCCAACTTACATTACATTTGATGCATCTAGCACATTTAATTCACTCCTTAGCCTAGAAAAAGTTTTCTAATCAAGTGGTTTAGTGAAGATATCCGCCAATTGTTCTTCGGACCTAACACCTCGCAATGAGATGTCTCCCTTAGCTTCATGATCCCTTAAGAAATGATGGCGAATATCAATGTGCTTAGTGCGGGAGTGTTGAACAGGGTTTTTAGCTATCTTAACCGCACTTTCATTGTCACAAAGGAGAGGCACACAACCAAGTTTAACACCAAAGTCCAAAAGGGTTTGCTTCATATAAAGAATTTGGGCACAACATGCACCGGCCGCAATGTATTCTGCTTCCGCCGTGGACAAGGCGACGAAATTTTGCTTCTTGCTTGACCAAGAAACTAGGGAACGCCCAAGCAAGTGGCACCCACTGGAGGTACTCTTGCGATCCACGCGGCATCCGGCAAAGTCCGAATCCGAGTATCCCACAAGATGGAATTTTGCACCTTTAGGGTACCACAAGCCCACACTAGGGGTATGCTTAAGATACCTAAGTATCCTAAAGACCGCCTTCCTATGCGATTCTTTAGGTGCCGCTTGAAAGCGAGCACACAAGCATACACTAAACATGATATCGGGCCTAGATGCGATAAGGTAAAGCAATGAACCAATCATAGAACGGTAGTTAGATTGATCAATAGGTTTACCGTCCTTATCCACGTCGAGATGACAATTGGTTGCCATTGGAGTGCTTCTTGAGCTACAATCTCCCATCTCAAATTTCTTCAAGAGGTCCTTGGTGTACTTCTCTTGATAGACGAAGGTCCCCTCTTGAAGTTGCTTGATTTGAAATCCAAGGAAGAAGTTGAGCTCTCCAATCATTGACATCTCGAATTCCCTAGACATCATTTTGCCAAACTCATGGCTAAGAGCTTCGTTAGTTGAACCAAAAATAATATCATCAACATAAATTTGACAAATGAACAAATCTCCGTTGATGTCCTTGGTGAAGAGTGTAGTGTCCACCCTCCCGATCTTGGATCCTTGCATGATGATGAAATCCCGTAGTCGTTCGTACCACGCCCTAGGTGCTTGCTTGAGCCCGTAGAGCGCCTTGTGCAACCTTTACACATGATTAGGATTCCTCGGATCTTCAAACCCGGGAGGTTGTTCAACATAAACAAGCTCGTTAATGTAACCATTAAGAAAGGAACTTTTCACATCCATTTGATAAAGTCTAATACTATGATGTGATGCAAAGGCAAGGAGTATACGAATGGCTTCTAGCCGGGCGACCGGGGCAAATGTCTCCCCAAAATCTAGTCCTTCAACTTGCGAGAACCCTTTGGCCACAAGTCTTGCCTTGTTGCGGACCACAACGCCATTCTCATATTGTTTGTTGCGGTACACCCACTTTGTTCCGATGACGTTCTTGTCCTTGGGTCGCTCCTCCAACACCCAAACTTCATTGCGGATGAAGTTGTTGAGTTCTTCTTGCATGGACATTACCCAATTTGGGTCTTGGAGTGCTTCCTCAATATGAGTGGGTTCTACACACGAAACAAACGAGTAGTGCTCACAAAATGAAGCGAAATGGCGAGAACGTGTACTGACACCCCTTGACGGACTTCCAATGATTTGGTCCATTGGATGCGCCTTGGAGATGCGTCCATGCCTCATAAGTGGTTGTGAAGCACTTGGCAATGGTTATGCGTGTTGCTCCTCTTGTGGTTGGACTTGATCATGGACTTCTTCTTCTTCTTGATGTTGTTGTGCTTGTGAGTCTTGAGTCGGCAATGGATCATCCTTCTCTTCTTCGTCAACTTGAGGTGCCACGGAGGTGTTGTTGTTGGAACTTGAAGCTCCCCCTTGATCATGGCTCTCCTCAACTTCCGGCTTGATGTCTCCAATGGTCATGTTCTTCATGGCTTCTCGTAGAGGCTCATCATCTATTTCATCATGACCAAAACTCTCCTCTTGGGAGACATTAGTCTCATCAAACTCAACATCACAACTTTCTTCAACTAAACCGGTGGTTTGGTTGAATACTCGATATGCTTTTGAGTTTGATGCATAGCCAAGAAATGTACCAACATCACATCTTCTTTCAAACTTACCGAGCCTTTTCTTGCGGTAGATGTAGCACTTGCATCCAAAAACTCGAAAGTAGGAGATGTTGGGATTTCTCCCAATGAGAAGCTCGTATGGGGTCTTTTGAAGTAGTCGATGGAGATAGACCCTATTTGCGGCATGGCACGCCGTGTTGATTGCTTCGGCCCAAAACTTCTCAGACGTGCCGTAGTCATCAAGCATTGCTCTTGCAAGAGTGATGAGTGTCTTGTTCTTCCTTTCAACGACACCATTTTGTTGAGGGGTGTATGTGGCCGAAAACTCATGTTTTACTCCTTCACGGTCACACCACTCCCCAATGTTGTAGTTCTTGAATTCGGTGCCGTTGTCACTCTGGACCTTGATGATGGGAAGTTGAAATTCCCTTTGAGCGCGGTTGGCGAAGGTCTTGAACACTTTCGGAGTTTCACTCTTGTCACCTAGAAATAGAGTCCAAGCATAGCGAGAATAGTCATCAACAATAACGAGACAATAGAGGTTACCGCCAAGGCTTTGATATGTGGACGGTCCGAAGAGGTCCATGTGGAGTAGTTCAAGTGGCTTGGAGGTTGACACCATTGTCTTCATTGGGTGGTGTGAAGCAACTTGCTTCCCGGCTTGACAAGCGCTACAAAGCTTGTTCTTCTCAAATGTGACATCCTTCACACCGGTCACCATCCCAAGCTTGAATGACTTCTTGAGTTTGCTCATCCCTATGTGTGCTATGCGTCGGTGCCATAGCCAACCCAAGCTTGTCTTGGTGAAAAGGCAAGTGGTCAAGCTAGCATTCTTGTTGGAGAAGTCCACTAAGTAGAGGTGTCCATGCCGAAATCCTTTGAAGACTATGTCTTTGCTTGTTTCACTACTCACAACAACATCATTTTTGCTAAATGTGCATGTTAGTCCAAGATCACATAGTTGTGCAATGGAAAGTAAATTAAAGCTAAGTGACTTAACGTACAAAACATTAGAAATGGATAAATCATTTGAAATAGCAATTTTACCTAACCCAATTACCTTTCCCTTAGAGTTATCACCAAAGGTGACTTGTTCATGATTGCTGGGGTTTTCTATGGTGGTGAACATACCATCATTGCTGGTCATATGTTGAGTGCACCCGCTATCGAGTACCCAATGCTTTCCTCCGGCTTTGTAGTTCACCTACACACATGAATTCAATTTTTGACTTTAGGCACCCAAGCCAACTTAGGTCCTTGTATGTGTGATACAAGTGTTTTTGGGACCCAAAGTTGCTTGGGGAGCTTCCCCTTCATGCCCTTCATGTCTTTGCCAATGAACCTTGCCTTCACCTTGCCATGTACTTTACTCAAGAGATAATAATGATCATTGAAAGTAGATTTATAGTTAGTAGGCAATTTAGAAGAAGGTCAATTAGGAAGAGGACACTCCCTTGTGTGGTGACCGGTGACATCACAATGTTGGCAATAAGAACCAACTTCCTTGATGAAGCTTGTTCTTAGCTTCGGTGAGGGCACCTTTCCTTTGTTAGGCACCGGGAAGGATCCAAGTCCTCTCTTGTTGAAGGCCTTTACTTGTTGGAAGAGGATTTCCTTGTGCTTGACTTCTCCTTTTGAAAGTCTAGCCACACAAGTGCGGAGACTCTCAATTTCTTCCAACAAGTCCTTCTCCCTAGCATTAGCTTTCAAAGGAAAAGACTTGTGCAAAGCATTAGTGGCATGAGAAGTAATGGATATGTTATCATTAAGAGTTTGCTTCTTCATATTTTTCAACTCTTGATCAAGCATGTCATGAGCAAGGTTAAGTGTTTGATGTTCTTGTATTAACTTGTTGTGCTCTACCAAGAGTGTTTGGTGTGCTAAGTTAAGTTCATGATTATCTATCTTGATTTTAGTCTTTTCTTCCTCAATTTGCTTGACATGGGATTTGAGCGTGTCATGCTCTTTGAGTATGCTTTCATACTTGTCAAGCAAATCAAGGTTAGCACTCTCAAGTTTAGCACGAGTTTCTTCAAGCACTTTAACCTTACTCTTTTCCCTCTTAATGATAGCATGATATTCATTTATCAAAGATATTAAATCATCGGGGGAAAGCTCATCATCACTAGAGTCATCACATACCTTGGTGTTACCTTTTGCCATGAGGCACATGGGCGGTGGATGAAGAGGTGCATCATCATTGTTGGCGATGGCGAGGCCGGCCAAGCTTTCTTCTTCCTCTTCACTCCCTTCATCACTTGTTTCTTCGTCGGTGGCCCATTCATTTGCCTCACACATGAACACCTTTTGTGGGCCATTTCTCTTCTTTGGTAAGAGCTTTGCCTTCTTGCCCTTGTCATGTTTCTTCTTCCCAAAGGCTCTTGGTTTGGATTTGGCCTCTTCTTCATCATCATCACTCGCTTCAAGCTTGCGATGCTTGCCTTTGTAGTTCTCTCTTCTTTTGTCCGGTTTTGGACAATCATAGGAGATGTGGCCTTGATCACCACAATTGTAGCAAGTCTTGCGATCATCTCTCCTTGGTAGAAACGCTTTCTTCTTGGGATCAAAGGTGTACCCCTTCTTGGTAATCTTGGAGTTCAAGCGTGAGAACTTTCTCATCATTAATGCAAGCTCATCATCATCATCTTCACTTGATGCTTGTTGTTCTTCACTTGAGCTAGGCTCAACCACCTTCTTCTTCTTGAGGCTTGTTTTCTTGGTGGAGGCCTTTAGAGCAATTGTCTTTGAAGATGATTGCTCCATCATCCCAAGTACACTCATCTCATGAGCGTGTATTTCTCCAATGAGCTCCGAAACTTCAATGTGGTCAAGTGACTCTTTTTGGAGCATGGAGTTGATGATGTTGTACTTTGGCTTGGGAAGGAGCATGAGGATCTTGCGGTTGATGAGTCCCTTGCCAAGAGAAGCAATGTCAAGAGCATTGATTTCTTCAATAAGCACATTCAAGCAAGAGAACATTTCATTAACATTTTCATGAGGAAGCATTTTAAATTCATCATATTTGGCTTTAAGCATGTGATATTTTAATTCCTTGACACGAGAAGAGCCCTCATGAATTTCTATTAAGCAAGCCCAAATTTCACAAGCTTTTTCTTTACTAGCAATTCTCGCAAATACATCTTGACTAATACATTCATAGATTGCATTCCTAGCTTTAGCATCCCATTTAATTTGATCACCAACATAATTGTGTTCTCCAAATCTCGCGTGGGTCGCTTCCCAAACTTCGGGAGCAATAGCCTCTAGATAAGCGCGCATGCGTGCTTTCCAATAGGCAAAGTTCTTGCCCTCGAAGATAGGAACCGAACCCCCAACCTTGGCCATTTTAGCTCTCTAGCGGTGAAGCTAGGATGATCCTATGAGCAACCTTGCTCTGATACCAATTGTAAGGACCGAATGCCCAAGAGGGGGGGGTGAATTGGGCTTTATTCGAAAAATTCTAAGCAATTAAACTTAATTTCTAAAGCCCAATTCCCTACGCACACTATCTATGCATTCTAGTAGATAGAAACTTCGAGGAATATAAAATGCATAAAAGCAAAGGAAAGGAGAAGGATGCAAACTCCCGAGGAGACAATGATTTATCCCGTGGTTCGGCAAGATTGTTAAGATCTTCCTACATCCACGTTGTGGCACCCACCAAAGGGTTTTGCCACACCCAAGTTACCGAGACGAGGGGTCTTCACTATTCCTCTCCGTTTGCCTCCTTTGGCAAGGTGGAGCTCAAGCCTTGTACAACTTCGACCTTCTGGGCTTCCACACACACCTTGGCAAGCTCCGCAAGTCTTCTCACAGTTACAAACACCAAGGACACTCCCTTGAGGCTCTCACACTATCCTAGAGAGTCCACTCATCCAGAATGGAGGCACACAAGCTCTCTCTCTAGCTAGTTCTAGCCTAAATCTTGGTGTAAAGGTGATCGAAATGGTGTGGAAGTGATTGCTCTTGGTCTTGAATGCTTGTGGATGTGTTGATAGCTTCTGGTGATCAAGACTTGACGAAATGACAGGATTAGGGGGTATTTCTAGTCAGCCTCCCCGAAATAGCCGTTGGAAAAGTAGGCTGACAGAACTTTACTGTGAACACCGGATGATCCGATGTCTCCCCTTTAGTTATCATCGATCTAATTACTTTGGCTAACGTCATTGTGTTAGATATGACCGTTGTTAGACCAATATTGCTCCCGTCTTCTCATCGGATGATCCGGTGGCTCTTCCTCCAGAATTTGCTTAATCTTGATGCTTACTGGAGTGATTGACCGATGTGTGTAAGTCTGTACATCGGATGATCCGGTGCTACACTTGGTCCAATGGTATTGCAAACTGTACCGATGGACCGATGTCACTGAGCCATTCACATCGGATGATCCGGTGAGTACATTGTTCTGAGGTCTTCTTCTTCAGTTGAACCAACTCGACCGATGTGTACATTTATGAAATCATCGGTTGATCCGGTGAGTTGATTTTGTTTGCTTCGAGTTGTTTTGAGTGAATCTTTTGTGTCTTGCTCAGATGACCTCTTAGACATTTGTTTCATAAGCCTCTCTGATGATCTTCAAGCATTGTATGTTGTCAACTTATGGTTGAGTGACTTAGACATAAGAGCTTTCACTTCTTGTCTTTATCTCATTGATTTGATCTCAAAAGTTGATTGTATATGGGTCTCCAATGACATATTCATTTCATTTTATTGAGTGATTATGGGGACCTTGCATTCACAAATTCATTAGTAAAGTTCAATGGTTGTCATTAATCACCGAAACCGTACTTCATGGGGGGCCTAGATGCTTTCAAACCACCATTTCCCAACCATAAGCTAATTATGAACTGGCCCCAAGCCGCTCTTGTCTGTGAGCACGGCTGTCATGAAAGTTTTCCCAAACCTCTGCAGATAGTGTACCCTTTCCCCACAAGCAGTGATTTCATCCCCTGTTGCCAGGTGGACTAAGTGAACCTCCCTGTTTGCCCGTGGTAGCTAACCACATTACACACTTCCTTTGGTGTGAGGCCAGGAGTCACAACATGGTCTTTACAAAGGTACTCCCGACTAGTGCTAGCCCTCTAAGGTTTCCACCACTGAGGCATTCCCGGAGTAGCCCTCTGCCTCAGAGCCCCCTCTTGAGCCTTGCGGTTCCCAGAGCAGTACCCCTGCATCATTCCCCGCACCATCCAACTACTAGCATTTGATCGGGAGAAACCTAATTAATTGACCAAGCTGCCCCATCTCAGTCTCGTGGTGGTACTATAAAGCTTAGTGGCTTCCTCCATAAACCGGTCCTTAGAATCTGGTGGTACCAAACCTGTCGGTACCCTAGAAACTGTACACCCCTTGTGGTTACAAAGATCTCAAAGGAAAGTCATCTACTTGATTTGAAGACCTTCGGAGGCCCACATGTCAGATATAACCAGACCGGCTTCTCCAACATGGTTAATCCCAGGGTCGCCACGTGTACTATCAAACCGGAGCTACCGCCCACAAGGTGGAAGCTCCAGGCCATGTACCAAAATGGCACCTCCGGACTTAACCCTAGACCGAGAGAAGCTCCGGACCTGACATGTGTCAGGTAGCTCCGGAGCTACCTGTTTCCCACAGTATGCTCCGGAGCTGCCACGTGTCCAATCGTCGGATCTTCAGCCTCTAACCTCCGGAAGACTCCATAACGGCTCCAGATCTTCAAGTGGAATCAAGGACTTCAAGACCCGATTAAGTGTCATTAATACCATATTAATGACACACGGTCGGATGACCTTAATTACCAGTAACGGTGTTGTCAAAGCCCATTACCAGGTCATTAAGGGCAATTAAACTTGTTGAATGAATATCAATACTAGTAACCGCCGGGGCCACATGTCGGGCCAGGCTAACTTGTAACGGCCTGCCCTTATACTATAAAAGGACAGGCCGACGATACGTTCAAGGAGGCTAGACACATGCGCCATAGATGCTCAACACAAGCTCATACAGCTAATACAACACCAACACACCCGTGGAGTAGGGTATTACGCTCAGGCGGCCCGAACCACGTAAACTCTTGTGTCTCCTGCGTCATTTACTATTCACCTTCTTGAATCTTCGCGCGCCCATACCGAACATCAAACTCCTCTAACACTTTAGTAGTGTTGGGAGATCTGCCGGTTCCAAACCACCGACAGTTGGCGCGCCGGGTAGGGGGCGCCTGAGATTTTGAGAATGGTAAACTCAGCTGCTAGATCATCCAACGGTCAACCTGCTGCTCAAGATGTTGGGGGCAATCCCTCCAATATGCAGCCACCAGCTAGAGCCTCAGCACCAGCAGGAGTCACACTCCCACCACCACCGCCTCCACCAGCAAATCATGATGGGCAACGTGATGGTGCGCCGGCGTCAATCACTGCATCGGCAAATCATGACAACCCAGAACACGCGCTCCATGCAGCGCGTGCTCTTCTCCAACGCCCACCACCTCCGGATGCATCCCGGGATGCACTGGAACAGTGGAGGGCCGATGTGGAACATTTGGTTGTAGCAGCAGCCGAACGCCTCAGCAACTAGGGTCCTCCTCCTTCAGGACGAGCCCCGTTGCAGCAGCGGACTTTGTCTGGTAGACTTGGTCTGCACGTTTCCAATAGCAGGAGACGTGCTGCATCACAACAAGTGACGTCATTGCCCTCCGGGGCACGACGCACTCACACCGTATCTAGGCTCTCAACTCATGACCTCCGGGCGGAGCTTGATCGTCGATACCGCCAACAAGATGGCCGAGTCCATATTGAGCGTGCTCGTGAAAGACGGGAAGCTCAGGACCTTTTTGCTCCTGAAGGAGTAGGAGGAGGCTGTTCAGCTCTGGCCATACATCTGCGTATGGTCAGGTGGCCACAGAAGTTCCGGCCTCACCTGCCGGAAAAATTCGACAGGACTGTCAATCCCGTCGAATTTCTTCAGATCTACTCCACTGCAATCTTGGCAGCTGGAGGAAACGAGGCCGTGATGGCCAATTATTTTCCAGTGGCCTTAACTGGGACCGCCAGGTCCTGGTTTATGAGCCTTCCACCCAACTCTATCAACAGTTGGGAGGAGCTGTGCCGACAGTTCACCGCCAACTTCAGGAGTTCATACACCCAACCAGGCACTGAACTGGACCTTTTTGCAGTCGTGCAAAAAGGGGGCAAATCCCTGCGATCATTCATCCAGAGTTTCTCTCAGGTACGAAACACTATCGCTTCTATCTCTAGCGCCTCTGTCATTGTGGCATTCAGACAGGGTGTACGGGACAAGAAGATGCTGGAGAAACTGGCGATCAAGGAGATCACCAGCGTCACGGAACTCTTCAGCTTGGCTGACAAATGAGCCAGAGCTGCGGAGGGCCGTGAGATGCACTCCAAACCAACCCCGGAGGGTCACAAGAAATCCTCCAAAGAAGAAGCCGCAACCTCCGGGAACGACAAGAAGAAGAAAAAGACCAACGGCAAGAAGAAGTCGTCGGCCGGTACATCCAATGTTGCAGCTGCTGCAGCTCCGGGTGGCCGAGGGCCACGCCCCGAAAAGCGACCTCGACCGTCTTCTGAAGACGGTAGCAAGCCCAAGGTGTGGTTCCCAATTCACAAAACGGGCAGCCACAGTTTGGAAGATTGCCGGGAGGTCCAAAACCTTGCCGAGCGCTACAACAAGCGTCGGGAAGAATCTCCTTTCCGACAGAGGGAAGGAAAGCAAAAAGTCGACGAAGCTCCGGCTGAAGAGGAGTTAGGATTTTAGGATCCCAAAAAGGTACTGAAGGCCGTTTACACCTCTGTCGACGATGATTCTGACGTCTCTGACAACGAGCGTCGGAAGACCATGAACACCATTTTTAGTGGATCATGGGACATCACCTCCCGCCGCGTCATCAAGACTATGCGTCGGGATATGGCTGCTGTAGCTCCTACAGTCAGGCCGGAACCTCATCGGAAGTGGATGGACACAGCCATCACTTTTGATGCTTCAGACTGCCCTCGGAGCATGGTTGGAGCAGGTCAGCTACCTTTGATGGTATCTCCTACCATCAACAACATCCAGCTCCACCACGTCATGGTAGACGGAGGTTCGGGGCTTAACCTCATAAGCTTCGAAGCTTTTACTAAGCTTCAACTCTGACCTTCGGATCTCCACCCCTCTCGACCTTTCTCCGGAGTAGGTCCGGGTGCCATTACCCCACTCGGAGCTATTACTCTCCCCGTTACCTTCGGGACACGGGAGAAGTACCGCACCGAGAAGTTGGTCTTCGACGTCGCTCAGATCAACTTACCCTTCAATGCCATCTTGGGTAGGCATGCCCTGTACAAATTCATGGCAGCTGCTCATTATGGTTATCTGGTGTTGAAGATGCCAACGCCAGTAGGCGTTCTCCGGATCCGCGGAGATCGTACTGCCAGAGTAACTGCTCTGGAAGAACTCCATGCACTCACCATGGCGCAAGAGGAGGACTCCAGGCAGGAGCAAGCTCCAAAAACCCCGAGCATTCGTCAACGAGGCTCGACTTCTGCACCTCGTGTGCAGCCAAGCGGCGACACCGACATTCCCGTCAAAGTCGTCCAAATTGGTTCTGATGCCGCTCAGACCACCCGTATATCGGGGGGATTGAACGACAAATAGGAACTCGCGCTCATCACTTTCCTCCGGGCTAACGTCGACGTGTTTGCCTGGCAACCGTCACAAATGCTTGGGATCCCCAGGGAAGTGATTGAGCACAATCTAAAGATCTACCCTGATGCCCGGCCTGTGCATCAGAAGCCTCGGAAGCAATCCGTAGAGCGACAGAACTTCATCCGACAAGAAGTGAAGAAGTTACTCGAAGCTGGATTCATCCGAGAAGTCTTCCATTTAAAATGGCTGGCAAACCCAATCGTTGTGCCCAAGACCGGCGGGAAGCTTCGGATGTGCATCGACTACACCACACTAAATAAGGCATGTCCAAAAGATCCATTCCCACTACCTAGAATAGATCAGATAGTGGATTCCACCTCCGGGTGTGAATTACTGTTTTCCTAGACGCATATTCCGGGTATCATCAAATCAGGATGTCTAGGGAAGATGAAGAGCATACCTCATTCATCACAGTAGATGGATTGTACTGTTATACAGCCATGCCCTTTGGTCTCAAGAATGCAGCTTCAACTTTTGTACGAGCTATGTACAAAACTTTTGAAGAACTCATTAGAGACATAGTGGAAGTGTACGTCGATGACATCGTGGTCAAGGTCAGGGACAAGGAGTCACTCCTTGACACCTTGCAGGCTGTCTTCGACAAGCTGCGGGTCACCCGCACAAAGCTAAACCCATACAAGTGTGTCTTTGGGGTTAGCTCCGAAAAACTTCTCGGTTTCCTAGTAAGTCACCGGGGCATAGGAGCTAATCCGGTAAAGATTAAGGCCATTGAAGACATGCGGCCACCAACTCGCATCAAAGACGTCCAAAAGTTGACTGGATGTCTAGCAGCCCTGAGCCGGTTCATTTCAAGACTTGCGGAACGGGCACTCCCCTTCTTCAAGTTATTGAGGAAGTACGGACCATTCCAATGGTCCGAAGAAGCAGAGAAGGCATTCCAGGAGCTGAAACACTTCCTCACCACCCTACCAATTCTGGTAGCTCCGAACCCTGGTGAGTCTTTGTTGCTTTACATTTCAGCAACTGATGAAGTTGTCAGTATGGTTCTGGTTGCGGAGAGACCAGAGCTACCTCATACTCAGGAATCCAGACCCCTTCGGGAGGGTCCGGTGGTACCTGAAAGCGAGTCTGGGTCCCAGCTCCCAGACTCGAATCCACAAGAAGTCACTTCAGGAGACCCAGACCCCTCCGGGAGGGTCCAGGTCGCTTCTGAAGAAGCCCCGGGTTCCTCCAGCCAGGACCCGGAGGTCCCCGAAGAAAATCCGGATTCCTTCGAGAGGATCCGGGTCAGTGAAGAGGAAGCTCCGGACCCCTCCGGGAGGGTCCGGACCATTCAGCGCCCAATGTACTTCATTAGTGAAGTACTACATGATGCCAAGACTCGATACCTAGAGGTGCATAAGCTGCTCTATGCAGTTCTTATTGCCTCCAGGAAGCTTCGCCATTACTTCCAAGCTCACAAAGTCTCAGTGGTGACCTCTTACCCACTTCGAGCAATCTTGCATAATCCTAATTCAACTGGGAATATTGCAAAGTGGGCAGCGGAATTGGCTGAATTTAATCTTGAATTTATTTCAAGGCAAGCAGTCAAGAGTCAAGCATTGGCAGATTTTGTGGCAGAATGGACTCCCTCTCCATCAAACCCTAGGGGCCCTAGTGAGCAGAAGACGGAGCATCAAGCTCCAGCCTTCACCGAGCCTCACTGGACCCTCTACTTCGACGGCTCCATGCAGAAGCAGGGGGCCGGAGCTGGAATCCTTCTCCTTGCACCGACCGAGGAGAAGGTGAAATACATGGTACACCTTGACTTCAAGGCGACCAACAACATGGCAGAGTACGAAGCGCTCATCTACGGACTAAAGGTGGCACTGTCATATGGTGTCAAGCAACTGCTGGTCAAGGGAGATTCGCAACTCATCATTAAGCAGGTGAAGGGTGAATGTTCCTGCAATGATCTCCAGCTAGCTGCTTACCTCCTTGAAGTCCAGAGGCTTCAGAAGGACTTCGAAGTCCTAGATCTCCATCATGTTCAGCGTGCCCATAATGCTGAAGCTGACGAACTCTCGACGAAAGCATCAACCAGAGCTCCAGCTCCTGACGGAATTTTTGTCCGGAGGTTGTCAAAGCCAACAGCTCAGCCTGCCGAACTGAGCGAAGGGGGCGAGATCAGCATCCCAAAGCTGACGGTCCTGATGGCCCTGTTACCATGGCAGCCATCAAGGGTCGTAGGTGCTGCCGGGAGCTCCGAGCAACCCAGCACGCAAGACTCAAAAGCTCAAGCTAGTTCCGATGCATGGATCTCGCAGATCCGGAGCTACTTGAAAGACAACATCCTTCCTGACGATGATGTATCCGCTGACCGGGTAGTCAGATTGGCTAAAAGATACACGCTGGTAGAAGGGGATCTCTACCGGCGTGGTGCCAATGGCATCCTAATGCGGTGCATCACAAGGGAAGAAGGCTGCGAACTCCTTGCAGAAATCCATGGAGGCGAGTGTGGGAACCACGCGTCTTCCCACACGCTGGTTGGTAAAGCCTTTCGGCATGGTTTCTACTGTCCTACAGCACTCCAGGATGCAACTGAGCTGGTGAAGAAATGTGAAGCATGTCAATTCCATGCAAAGCAAATTCACACACCAACTCAGCCCCTACAGATGATACCTCCTACATGGCCCTTCGCTGTGTGGGGGATGGACATCTTGGGACCTTTCCCAAGAGCCGTCGGAGGTTACAAGTTCCTGTACGTTGCCATTGATAAGTTCACCAAGTGGCCGGAAGCAACTCCAGTTGTGACAATCAACAAGCAATCTGCTATCAACTTTTTGCAGTCCATTGTCTGCAGATATGGAGTCCCAAACAAAATCATCACTGATAATGGGACCCAATTCACAAGCTCTGCATTCCAAGGATATTGCGAAGACCTCGGCATACAAGTTTGCTACGCCTCCGTAGCTCACCCAGCAAGCAATGGCCAAGCCGAGAGAGCAAATGCTGAAATCCTTAAAGGACCCAAGACGCGCACATATGAGCTCTTAAAAAAACATGGAGCTAACTGGATTGAAGAGCTTCCGCCCACTTTATGGGCCAACAGGACATCTCCAAACCGGTCAGCTGGAGAGACACCCTTCTTTCTGGTGTACGGAGCTGAAGCAATCCTTCCTCCGGAAATCACCTTGGGTTCACTCCGGGTCCGGACCTTCGACGAAGCCGCGCAGGACCAGCTCCGGCGTGAAGACCTAGACCTCCTTGAGGAGGGAAGGTGCCAAGCAGCTGTTCGGAATGCCCAATATCGCCAAGCCCTACGGCGTTATCATCAGCGGCATGTACACAACCGACAGCTTGAGGAAGGCGATCTGGTGCTACGGAGAATACAATCCAGAGAAGGGTTAAACAAACTCTCCCTCGGCTGGGAGGGACCCTTCCGAGTGATTAAAGTATCCCGACCCGGAAGCGTTCGCTTGGCTACCGAGGATGGGACACCTCTCCCAAATCCTTGGAACATCGAGCACCTCCGTAAGTTCTACACTTAATACCACGGAGGTGAGTCTTGAGTAACTTGAAGTGTATGTTATAGAGTCATTGTACAAAGTCGGGTAGTTCCTCCGGGAGAACAGCCAGACCTTTCCCGAAAGGTCCGCAAAGTTCATACAACACTTGTCACAGTCTCAAGACTAAAAGTGTGGCTAGCTACCCTGGGTCAAACGAGAAATGAAACACGCTTAGCCTGGTTCCGTACCCTAAGATTGTACTTGTTTCCCCTGTACCCCGGACCTATAATGAAAGACATCTTCATGTGAAACAGACTCCACGTGCATTTATTTTGTGCAGGCTCAACATTTTTTATTTTTCTCTTTCTTGTTTATAACAAAGACGTGCAATTCTTAAGAAATTTTAGTTCGACCGGTTCATACACGATACGAGTTATATTGTCGATTCTTTTGGATTCAAATATTGTTCATGGCCAACTCGCCTGAAAGCCGCCAAGCCAATCTAGGACTGGAGTGTGCTATCGACTTAGCCTGGTCAAGCACCCTAAGTACGCCACTCTACCTACACCCCGACAGGCCGAAGTAAGGCGGTTCCATGTACAGTTCGATCTGGAAGAAACGAAAACGCATTCGGTTGTATTTAGAATCGCGTTTGACTTAAAATCTTCTTGAGAATCGTAAGCCGCGACGAAGTTGTAAACAAGAAATGAATTTTACTATTTTTCTTGGCTTAAGTGTGCAGGAAAAATAAAATCTACGTTGATGGAGAAAAGTCGGAGCTAACAAAGCTCCGACTCCCCTAGGTGGCTTGTAATCGATGTTACGCATTGAAAACGAGCATCACCAGAGTAATCAAGCTCCGGTAAAGCTAGGGGGGCCAGCCGTCGATGCTAAATAAAAGATGGTGAGAAGACCCCGCAAACGAAGTCTGCTGCCAACAAACTAAGTGTTGGAAAAGGTCAGTGCCGGAGCTACTAAGCTCCGACACCCCGCAGGACTAACTATTGATGCCCTATGCGTTGATAGGGACTATTACCGGAGCTACTAAGCTCCGACGGTAGTCGGTTTGACCTCAGGGGGCCTTCACCATCAAAGACTTCGGATCTACGCTCTACAAGTTCAGAGCAAATGAGTCTTCAACAAAACGCAATATCCTCTTGGTACATGTTCACAATCAAATTGTGTACATCTACCAGGGGGCCAAGTGAAGACAAAAAGTGTTGAAGACAAAAAGTGAAATTCACAAAAATTTGGGGATTTCATTCATCTGGAGACAAGGGATTACAAAATTGAGGAAGAAGAAGAGAGGATACAAGTGGGAACTCCGGAGATGGTCCTAGACCCTATGGAAGAATTGAGCGACTTTCTAGGAAACCTCCGACATGTTGGCTCGAGCAGCTTCCCCTTCTCCTTCGACGGGACCTTCAAGCACCAGGTCCAGAGGAAATTGGGAGTTCCGGCTGGTGTAGCACGTCAGCACGTACTCTGCGACGTTCTTCGCCAGGGATTGCCCCTCAACCTCCAATTGGTCTGCGATGACATCTACCACCTTGGAGAGCTTGCTACGTGCCAGGCTCAATGCCTGCAGCGCTAGGTCCGGCTCCGGCTTTGGATCATCCGGGCGCACGGGACTGAAGCCCATTGGTGTCAGCGCGTCGTTGGCCTTGCCCAGGAACTCCCAAATATGTAGGGAGTCTGCAGTCCTCAAGCCTTTCAATTCTTCCAGAGATCTTCTGGCCGCCACCAGTTCGGAATTCTCACGGGGGAGGCGCTCAACTTCTTTGGCGTTTTGCTGAATCTTCTCAGCAACCCGCTTCTCGAGTTTTCCGAGCTCCTCCTCCCGGAGGTGGATCTTGTTCCGGCGGTCGACCAGGTCCTTCTCCCCGCCCCTCACTTTCTTTTCCCTGGCAACGAGGGCACACTCCCGTTCATGGAGCTCCTGCCCTCGCACCCAGGCCTTCTTCTCCTCCTCTACGCAGCGCTCTTCCAATTTCTTGGCGCGCTCCTCAAGGCCCTTGTCAGCCAAAGCCACCTTCTCGGAGAGCTCCTCCTCCTCCTCAGGACGTCATCCCGCAGCTCTAGGAGTTTCTGCTCTTCATCTTCGAGCCGTTTCTCCCTCTCTTCAAGTGCCTCTCGGCGCTTGATGAGTGTAGTGTTAATGGCCTCAAGCCTTTCGTGGCGTTCATCGGCCGCACTATTGGCTGCTTTGGCCTGATCGTAGATCTCCCGGGATTGAGCGTCGAGGGCGCGAGTCATACTCTCCCTGTCATCCAGTAACTTGCCCCAATACTCCAAGCGGACTTTCTCTCGTTTGATCCACTCTTTGTCATCCGCTAGCCTTGACTGCGCCAGCTTGGTCTCGAAGTAGAGCCGGTTACGCCACCTCCTAAGGGTTTGGCGCTCCTCTTCAAGAGCCTTGTTGTCGTGGAAGAAGGCCAGTTGAACTTGACGCAGACTGGAACATGCATTGTCAATGGACAGTGACAACGGGATAGGTTCCGGACCTGCTGGGGTCTCCTCCACTGGTTCCAGCGGGTTTTCAAATACAAAAATTGGGTCCCACTCCACAAGAGTGGTCCCCTGTGTCTCCATGGTGCTAGGGCTGTCCTCCGGTATGGCCTCAGTCGCCATCGAGGAGGGCCCTGCCGCCAGGTCTTCGTTCACCCCCTCAGGCAGGGGGCCAGCGACTTCGCTTGGGCACTCCGGCTCAGCCGCAGGTACCTCCGACGTCGTCACTTCCGGAGCAGGAGCCGCTGCTGGCTCCGGTCTGGGCACCTCCTCTGATGGGGGCTCGGGCTCCGACACCTCTCCAACAACCGGCTCGGGAGCCAGAAGATCTTCAACATCGACCGACTCAGCGGTCGGTGCTTCGGAGGTAGCCGGCCCAACTGCTGGAACTTCCTCAGCTTCCGGTGCGCACGCCGGGGCTTCAATCACCTCCGGCTCAACCGCCGGGGCTTCGACAATTTCCGGCTCAGAGGCCGGAATTACTGCTTCCTCCGGCTCAACAGCCGGAGCTTCCATCATCTTAGCACCAGGACCCGGAGCTTCAACCTCCGGGACAGGTGCCTCTGGCGCATCTTCACTCCCGCGGTCCGGCGCTACCACGGGAGCCTCTGGGGATGAGTCGAGGTCCATCACCACGACAGCCGGCGCTGGAGCTGTCGTAGCTTCAGCCACCACTTGGGGCGGCACCGGGATAGGAGCAGAAGCTTCCACCCTCACGGCTTCAGCCGCTGTGGCTGAGGGTGGAGCCTCACTCCCCTTCTTGGGGACGCTGCCGATGATGAACGAAGAAACTTGAAAAATAGTTACTACAATTAAAACAACTATCCAAGGTAAAGATTAAAAATTACCTTGGGACGCTTCTGCACCAGCTTGCGCGAAATCTTTTTCTTGGGCGTTCTGGGCTGGTCATAGCCGGTGTGAAAGCTCCGGAAGGCCCCCCGGAACTCGTCGCGGCCACGGGTGTTTCACGAGTCGAGGCCCCCCTCGATCGGGAAGAACCCCCGGACCTAGAGGCCTCCACCAGCCCAGGTGCTGGAGTCGCATGCCTGGAGCCAACATGCCGGGAGGACCCCACTGCGGGAACAGTCGCACCCCGGGAGGACCCCACTACGGGAATAGTCGCTGCAGTTGTAGAAGACCTTCCCCTCTGGGGAGAAGGAGCCGACGTAGAAGTAGCGGGCCTGACGGACCTTCCGTCGGCGTACTGCAGCTTCCTCTTCCGGCTCACGGGTTCATCCGCCAGCTCCTTGCCCTTGCCGACGACCTCTTCCCTCGGTTTCGGAGCAGGGTCGGAGCCATCCTCGGGCATTCCGGGGATCGCTACCCTGGTGGTTGATCTTCTCTCGACGACACCAAGGTCGTCAAGCACGGGCATCTTCTGCCGGAGCTCCCTGCTGAACTCCACTTCCACGTTCAGAGGAATAAAAGCTGATGGCAGAGTCAAGTCGTCACCATCGACGTCGATACCATGCTGGAACTTCTTGAGGTGGAACTCCAAGGTTTTCCCCACCATGTTGGACTTTAGCCCGGTTTCGACCCGGTCGTCGTCCATCACGCTGTTGAGGGCCCATGCGAGTTTCTCTCTCTTCTTCAGCGGTGCCCACCTGTTGACCAGGAAGTTACAAAACACCGCTTGAGGGGTTAATCCCCCCTCCACGCACTGGCGGATCCTGGTCAGAACAGGGTCGAAGGCGTCCGCCAGCACCGGAGCTTCACTCCAGATCGTCGTGTCAATGTTGGGGAGGCCTTCGGGCAGATCCATCCTCTCGTGCTCCTCCACCCGGATGACTATCCAGTCCTTCTTCCAGTCATCCCACTTCCCAGAGGGAAACGACTGGAGGTACTTGAATAGGCACTTCTTGCGCTTCACGAAGTAGTAGAAGCCAAGGTACTCATTGCTCCTGCCGGTGGTATGGATGGTGAAGAAGGTCCGGAAGAGTTCAATGCAGGGGGGGATGCCCACCCACATCTCACAGAAGTGGACAAAAATGGACACAAGAAGAATGGAGCGGGGACCGAGATGATACAACTGCAGACCATAGATGTCTAGCAGCATCAAGAAAAAAGAAGAAAAAGGTGGGATCAACCCCACCATGGCGTACGAGGAGAAGTACACCATTTCGCCGGAGTGCTCCTTCTTAAACGGGATCTCTCCCCCGGCGCGGACCGAGCGGTTGTAGAAGTCCGAGGACCATCCCATGAGGGTCCGGACCTTCTTCAGATCGCCGTCGGTCTTCAAACGGCTTTCGCGGAGACCCAACTTCATTGCGGCACAGAAAGGCAAGAGAGGAAAAGCGAAGCACAAGTTGGGAGTTTGAGCGCAAGAACAAATGAGAGGCGTAAAGAACTCCCGGCGGTGCGCGCTTTCCTTCTTAAGTAAGCCCTCGCAACGCTTGGATGGAAACCGCAAGGAAGTCGAAGATACCATTCAAAAATTCCACCCAGCCAATGACAAGGGGCCCAGGACCACCCCAACGATCAAGTCGAGGTTCTTACCCAGGCGAACGGTTGTCATCATGAGGCGGGAAACCCAAAGGCGGCGGCCTGACAAGGCGCGCGGAACCGATACGGTTTTCGTATCGGGAACCGGCGACCTTCAATTGCGTGAGATCCGCATGCCAAAGATCTCATCTGCCGCACGCGGGATACGCCACGCGGCGAGGATTTAACTCCAAATCCTCGCCAACGGCACCTTCGAAGACCTTTGAAGACTCAGTTCAAAAGTCGTGAGGATGGACCCACCTCCGACGGAATGACTTCACCCCAGTGGTCTTCCCCGGAGGTAGGTCCAGGGGGCCACTGTCGGTACCCTAGAAACCGTACACCCCTTGAGGTTACAAAGATCTCAAAGGAAAGTCATCTACTTGATTTGAAGACCTTCGGAGGCCCACATGTCAGATATAACCGGACCCGCTTCTCCAACATGGTTAATCCCAGAGTCGCCATGTGTACTATCAAACCGGAGCTACTGCCCACAAGGGGGAAGCTCCGGGCCATGTACTGAAATGGCACCTCTGGACTTAACCCTAGATCGAGAGAAGCTCCGGACCTGACACGTGTCAGGTAGCTCCGGAGCTACCTGTTTCCCACAGTATGCTCCGGAGCTGCCACGTGTCCAATCGTCGGATCTTCAGCCTCTAACCTCCGGAAGACTCCACAACGGCTCCAGATCTTCAAAGGGGAATCAAGGGCTTCAAGACCCGATTAAGTGTCATTAATACCATATTAATGACACACGGTCGGATGACCTTAATTACCAGTAACGGTGCTGTCAAAGCCCATTACCCGATCATTAAGGGCAATTAAACTTGTTGAATGAATATCAATACTAGTAACCGCCGGGGCCACATGTCGGGTCAGGCTAACTTGTAACGGTCTGCCCTTGTACTATAAAAGGACAGGCTGACAATACATTCAAGGAGGCTATACACACGCGCCATAGACGCTCAACACAAGCTCATACAGCTAATACAACACCAACACACCCGTGGAGTAGGGTATTACGCTCAGGCGGCCTGAACCACGTAAACTCTTGTGTCTCCTGCGTCATTTACTATTCACCTTCTTGAATCTCCGCGCGCCCATACCGAACATCAAACTCCTCTAACACTTTAGTAGTGTCGGGAGATCTGCTGGTTCCAAACCACCGACAAAACCCAATCTCAGGTCTCGTGCAAACTCCACCATACCAAATCTATCCAACCACTAGATTCCTATCCACTACTATTGTGTATCCACCACAATTAAAGTAATCATAAAGTTTAACATGTCACAATTGTATAAAATCCCATTCCCAATGTCTAAGCATGGCTAAGCATAATTAATTACCTATCTACTTCCCAACCCACATCAGGTGACAAGGAATTATATAGAACAAGGCATGAAATATGAAATAGGACATTAATTTAATTAGCATGCATCTAACTAAAATCCTAAAATTGGTACAAGATGGTCAAGGGCACTTGCCTTCTTCGAAGACTTGATTGTTGGTGAAGTCTTGGTCTTGGAGATTGAAGTTGGGGTCGTAGTACGACTCCAAATATGTTGCCCAAACATGGCAAACAGAAATAAAGGCTAAAATAAGTAAAGAGCACACATTACATGGCATCACAACATACACATAGGCATAAAATTCTATTCGAATGCGTCCCTATGAAGTATTTATTATTTTACATAGCCAAAATATGCATTTTATATTTATCTTACATTTTTAGGATTTATGTATGGGCCAAAATCATTTTTATTGAATTTTCTATGGCCAAAATGTATTTTAAACATTTGTAATAAATTTTCCATGATCAAAATATATTTTATTTGCACTCTAAAATTTCATCACAACAATAAAATATTTTATTCCAATTTTTCCTACTGTTGTTAAACTTAATTACCATTTTATCTATTTTCTACACATCAAATACTCCTAAAAAAATATTCAGCAATTAAATAAAAGTCCAGTGGCTGGTTAATAAGTTTCCTACACTGTATAGGGGCTAAATCCATAATTCTACAATTTTCCAGGGGCCAGATTGATTAATTAAGTGATTAAATCCAATTCAAGAGAATCCAGGGGTTAGTTTGCATATTCTGGGGGTTAGATTTGCATTCTAGAGAAGTACAGGGGGTAGCTGGTAAGATTCCAGGGGCCTGGGCGAAATTGCGGCCGCGGGAAAACGAGATTCGATGTGGGCCGTTGATTTTGATATGGATGCACGGGATTTAATTATACCGAACCGGTACGCTCAATCTAATCTTGGCCGTTGGCTTTAAACCAATGGCCGAGATGTGGCCATGTTGCCTCTGGCGACGCCGACCACACGCGCGCGGCGGCGCACAGCGCCCGCGGCGGCGGACCTCGCCGGCGTTGGCCAAATCGGCCAAAACCTTGCCGATTCTATGCGCAAACTACATCAAACTGAAGAAGGGAAGAAGGGGAGCATACCTCGGGGGTTTCTAGGGTGTGAAATCGGTCGGTGATGGGTCAGCGGCGAGCAACGGTGGCGATCAACGTTGGCAACTGTCGAACTTGGCGAAACCCTGGCGATCTCCCGTGCAAACTTGTCTGGCGTGCTCCTGGGTTCACGGCGAAGAGGTCAGAGGGGTGAGAGGGATGGGGTGGTCGCCGGCTAGTCAAGAACGCGCGCAACTTACCGAGAGCGATGTTGGGCTAGGGTTTGAGCGCGGGGAAGAAGAAACAGAGGGAGAGGGCTGAATTTATAGGGGTGAGGGGCGGAGGCGGTTGCGGGCGCGTGCGATGGGTAGTTTCCAGGGGGAATTGGTATGGGGTGAAGCGGTTGGAGGGGGGGAAGTTGGCGTGGCGCGGGCGCGGGAAGAGTGAGGCGACGGTTGCACCGCGAAGAAGAAGGAGGGGGGAGCAGCGCTGACAGGTGGGCCCTGGCGGCCAGAGAGAGAAGAGAGGGAGTGGGGTTTGTTGGGCTGCGGGTGAGGGAAAGGGATTTGGGCCAGGGGGGAATTTGTCCCAATAGGGGGGTTTCTTTTGTTTTTATTTTTCTTTTTCATTTCTTTTATTTTGATTTGATTTCAAATTCAAATTTCAACAGATTCTACTCGTTTGAACATCAAAAATTCACACAAAAATGCAACACACAAATGCATCTTGTTTTATACATTTTATGCACATGAAATATGGGTGTTACAGATGACGACGATGACGAGGAAGACAGGCAAGGAAGAGGTAGAAGGCATCACCATTTCATCAGTAAGGTGTCGCGCTGGCTGGACGGTCGGGCAAAAGGAAGGAGTACCGTAAGTGAACGAGGCGGCCTGAGTGGTTGGTACAAAGGAGATTCTTCCTACAAGCATCACACCAGAGGGCGGAACAACTCCCCACCACCGTCAAGGGACCGAGTCAACCCAGAAGAAAGGAGGGCGATGAGAAGACTTTGGAGAGACAAAGGTGAGACTCAAAAGATCAATTCAGAGGGGACACAACTAGTACAACTTGAGATGCAACGTCTCGAAGAGTCAGGGCTAGAAAAAATTAATTCGGATGCGATATACATCACTCCCATTGAAGAAGAAGCAGAAACCTCCAAAGGCCTACTAATGGACTGGAATGGCAAGGATATCTCATGGGAAGGGTTGTGGGCAGGATCTGAAGCAATATTACTCCCATTGATTGATAACATTGAAGAAATAATAAAAGACTTGGTGTTGGCTGATAAAGGAAGTAGGGTTGCACAACCGATGATAGATAAGGAAGCAAGTCTGCACAGTGGGACAAAAATAGAGCTGAGCCAACCTTATGACAATTACCAAGCAGGTCAGCAGCATGGGCGAGGAGATCTGGCTGCAGAGGAGCAGCACTCAGAGTTGGTGATCGACCTCACAGACAGATAAGAAGACAATCCTGGCTTGCAAGAAATCCAGACAGAGGTAACCCAGGCAAAAGCGCCGATGGAGGCAGTGGCACAACCCATAGCCCAAGGGCTCCTACCAGAACCTCAGAAGTTGGAAACTCCAAAGGCAAAGGGCAAGGTGAAGGGGGTGCTCCCTGCTAGGTGCAGTCCAAGACTGCAGAAGGAGAAGACAAAAAGCAAGACTTGTGTTACAAAAGCCTAGGAAGTCCTCGCCAAAAAACTGGGCATTCTGGAAATGGGCAAAGAGTGGGACAAGCTGGCTCTGAAGAAGTACCTGGACATGTACAAAAAGCTCCTACCTGAATCTGCAGTAGAGGCAATTGACAAGCTCGCGCAAGTTGCTATGAAGAAGAAGAATGTCAAGAAGCTTAAGAATAAGTCCCATCAAGCTAAGGGAAAGGTCAACAAGAAGCGCAAGAAAGAGGACGACATGATGCCGGTGCAGGCTGCATGAGCTGAGAACTAGCATCGTCTAGTAGTCTTATTTTGTGTCAATGTATGCAGCTATTCTGATGCTTTGTCCCGAACCCTCATTAGGAGGGTGCATCCCTGGCGGTTGTGGGTACTGGAATCACTCTAGTACTCTTTTGTGGTTGGTCTGGTGTATTTTGTGGATCCCCCAGGTAATGGGTTGGCTGACGATGGTCTGACAGTGGCCACCGATCGCTCACCTTATGTTGTGTACCAGGAGAAAGAATGGATGAACCTATTACTAGTTTCAATTTCTTGTCCTGGAATGTAAGGGGCCTCAACAATGTGGACAGGCAGGAAGAGGTGAGGCAGGTCATTCAACAAAACAAACCTCTACTTATATGTTTGCAGGAAACGAAATTAGCTAACATTCCACAACAAATGTTAAGGAACATATTTGGTCAAGGATATGAGACCCAAGGCTTTTTCCTTCCTACACAAGGGGCGAGAGGGGGAATTGTGCTAGCGGCAAAGGAGGGCCACATGTAACTGAGTGACATCCACACTACTGAATACACAATTTCTGCAACGGTCTCAGATATCAGAATGGAAGTCAAATGGACAATAACTGGAGTCTATGTCCCTCAACATAAAATAGACAAAAGACTTTTCTTGAAGGAACTTCGAGAGCTTAAACAACACGCTAAACCACATTGGATGGTAATTGGAGATTTTAACTTGATTTACCAAGAACAAGATAAAATCAATAACCATCTGGACATGAGAATGATGAGGAGATTCCGAAGGACACTCAATCATATGGAAGTAAAAGAAATCCACCTAGTAGGAAGACAATTCACATGGTCAAATTAAAGAATCTCTCCTACATTCACGAGAATTGACAGAGCATTCTCAACTGTGGAATGGGAAGACATCTATGCTAATCCTATACTACACGCATTATCAGCGTCAATATCATATCACTCGCCCTTAGTCCTACAACCCTTGATGCGCCATGAGGCCAAAGCTATGTTTAGATTTGAGACACACTGAGTCAAGATGGTAGGCTTCACAGAATGTGTAATGAAGGCTTGGGAAGCTCCAATACACATTGGAACAAATTCGATGAAGAAACTACATGTAAAGCTTGGACGAACAGCGAAAGCCTTAACTACTTGGGCGAAAACCCTTATTCCGCAAGGCAAATTGGCTGCTGAAATATGTCAGGAAGTGATAAAGCAATTGGATGTGGCACAAGATAGCAGGGTGTTGGAAATGAGAGAACAAGAGCTAAGGAAAACACTAAAATCAAGGCTACTAGGACTGGCTGCCATTGAGAAATCACGAGCAAGACAGTGCTCCCGACTCACCTGGCTCAAGAAAGGTGATATGAACACCAAGTATTTTCAGACCATAGCAAATGCAAGGACGAAGACAAATTATATCCACATGATCCAATCTGAGGAAGGCTTGGTCACAGAACATGAGGAGAAAGCTCAAATTATACTAGAACACTTCCAGAAACATCCTGGCACACCGACACCCAGAAAGAGATCCCTTAATTTCTCAATGTTAGGATGGCAACCGAGACAGGTTGAACATTTGGAGGCACCGTTTTTGATCCAGAAAATTAAATGAGTAATTGATGAATGGCCAAAAGAAAAATCACTGGGACCGGATGGCTTTACGGGGAAATTTTTCAGGCCTGTTGGGAGATAGTACAGCAAGACATCATTGAGGCTATAAACTCCTTTTACAACATGAACCAGCAGGATCTACAGTGGACGAACCAAGCATATATTGTCCTGATTCCAAAAACAGAGCAAGCTAGAAGGGCGGGAGACTTTAGACCTATTAGTTGATTCATAGCTTTGTGAAATTAACTTCCAAGCTGTTAGCCAACAGATTAAGCCCCGAGCTGCCAAACCTGATTTCACTTAACCAAAATGCTTTCATCAAACAAAGATGTATACATGATAACTTTGTTTTTGTGCAAGAACTCGTCAAGGAACTCCACCGGAAACACACCCCCGCCCTCTTCATCAAACTGGACATTTCAAAAGCCTTTGGTACGGTGAATTGGGTCTACCTATTGGACATAATGAAACATCTAGGCTTCGGGCGACGCTGGACGAGTTGGGTGTCAAATATTTGGGGTACGACCTCATCGTCCTTCCTGCTAAATGGGAGACCAGGACGGCCATTGAAGCATGCAAGGGGAGTCTGGCAAGGTGACCAATTATCTTCAATGCTATTTCTATTGGTGATGGAACTGTTACACCGACTATTCAACTTTGTGCAAGACAACGATCTTCTAACACCAATCCACAAGCAATGCCTACAGTTCAGAGTCTCTTTATATGCGGATGATGCGGCAGTGTTCATTCGACAGTCCAACCACCAATTCTTGATTACAAAAATGGTGTTAGACACATTTACAGAGGCATCAGTTCTGCGTATCAACATGAGAAAGACAAAAATATATCTGATCAGATGTCAGTAAGAATTATTAGAGGAATTCGCGGGAATCCAAGATAACCTCGACAGCTTTCCAACAACTTACCTCGGATTACCCCTTCACACCAGGAGACCACCCAAAACAGCCATTCAGCCGTTAGTAGTGAACAAGATTGGCAACAAGCTTTCAGGATGGAAGCAAAGGATACTTTCTTACTCAGGCAGAGAAGTGCTAATCGTTGGTTCTAACATCGATACCCACCTATTTCTTAACGGTGTTCAGGTTGCCAAAATGGGCAGTGGATCAGATTGACAAATATAGAAGAAGTTTTCTATGGAGAGGGAAGGGACTGAATCACACAATAGGAGGCCACTACCTAGTGAAATGGGCTAAATGCACGAGACCAAAGAAATGGGGAGGGTTAGGCATTCAGGACTTAGAAAGATTTGGAAGAGCGCTGCATATGAAATGGTTCTGGCTCAGATGGAGTTCTATGACCAGACCTGGAAGCTATTCCTCAAAAACAGAGACACTACCGAATGGAACCTCTTCTTCAGCTCCACGAATATACAAATAGGCAATGGTAGAGATACGCCTTTGTGGGAAGCACGATGGTTGAATGGAACTTCTCCCAAGTGTCTGGCGCCCAATTTATATCTTCAAGCGAGAAATAAATTTAGAATGGTGAGGGAAGAACTCACCAGGGACAACTGGATAAGAAACATCACGGCTTGGGAATCAGAAGATTTGATACGTGAGTATCTGAGCTTATTTGAGGCACTGGCGACTGTTGACCTCAATGATGAAAAAGACATAATCACCTGGAGATGGACACCTACGGGAACATTGAAAGTTTCCTAGAGGGGGGGTGAATAAGCTAATCGACCTGAAATGACTCAATAAAATGAAATCAGTACGTAGGGGGCGGACTAGTCCGGTCCACCTGTAGGGAAAACCTAAAAGGGGTTTCTAACAAGTTTTAGTTTGATTCTTGTGATGAAAAAAATATTAGAATGATTCAGTGAACCTTAACAAGTTATATATCAAGTATGAAGCTAAGGATCATAGCGAAATGAAGACGATGAGTGAAAGACAATAAAGCTAACCCTAGAAGTGATATGTGATAAATGAAAGTGAAGTACACAAGGGACACAAGGATTTTATCCCGAGGTTCGATCCCACACAAGGATCTACGTCCTCGTTGAGGAGTCCACGAAGGACCAGGTTCAACAACCCTTCCCTCACCAAGTTTACCACTAGGGCCTAACTTGGTTCTCGACTATCACAAGGGTGAATACAAGCTTCGTTGGGGCTTATCACAATCTGAGGCTCCCATCACAAATATGATCACAAATCACAAAGAATGACTCAAACCACAGATCATAAAGATTTAACAAGTGCAAGAGATCAAACCAAGAGCCTAGAACGGTGTTCTTCCTCTTCTTCACCTCACTAAACCCTAATCCACACAAGAATTAGTTTTAGAGGTAAGGTAGGCAAGAAGGAGACTTTTGGAGGCTCAAAGTTTGTTGTGGCGGCGCTAGGGTTTTGAAGTTATTCAAATGAATCCGGGGATCCTCTATTTATAGAGGTTCCCAACCCATACTGCTGACCTCAACAGATGGGCAGACTAGTCCGGCCTGAGGCCCGGACTAGTCCGGCCTTTGGGACCACTGACGTCCCTGACAACTGTCACACTGCGCGGCAACCATCACGCTACCCGCCAAAACTCAAATTCAAATGGTCACTTCATAACGGACTAGTCCGGTCCAAACCGGACTAGTCCGATCTCACACAGAAACTTTTGTTCCATGTGAAAACGGACTAGTCTGGAGACCACGGACTAGTCCGGCCCCCAGGGCGGACTAGTCCGGCCTCCCTGACATAGTCGCTGAAGCACCTAACTCTCACCAATCCGGACTAGTCCGGCCCCCAGGTCGGACTAGTCCGATCTCAGTCAGGAACACCTGATCCGGACTAAAACGGACAAGTCCGGGGTTTTGGGACTTAGTCCCGAAAACCCACTCCATGACTACCCCGGACTAGTCCGTCCCACTACGGACTAGTCCAAAGTCAGTCAGACCCTTCTGGTCCGCCTGAAAATGGACTAGTCTGGACAGGAGCGGACTAGTCCGGCCACCAGCATGGACTAGTCTGGCCACTCCTGCCAGACTACTCTAACACTCTTCTCTCAATAGGTTTTGATCTCTAAACCGCTTTGAACTCCCAACTTGATCTCAATGCACTTTACACACACATCCTCATACTTATATGGCTAGTCTAAACTCGACACGCTAGCACTATAGGAATCCCGACGATTTGCGACGGCCATGGCCGTCGCAAATAAGCGATTTGCGACAGCTTTCTTTATTTGCGACGGTTTTTGGCCGTCGCAAATAAATCATCGTAATTAAGCTTATTTGCGACGGCCACCGTCGCAAATAACCTTAATTGCGACGGCTAAGAAGGGCCGTCGCAAGTTATTGCCACGGGCCAGTGGGCCCCGCAACCTTATTTGCGACGGCCTTGCTGTCGCAATTAAAGCTTATTTGCGATGGCCGGGCTGTCGCAATTAAGGGCCTCTATTTGCGACGGTCGGGCCATCGCAAATAAGTTCAGTGGACAGGGCCCACGTGTCCTCTTCCGGGACCCACACCGCTATTTGCGACGGTCAGGCCGTCGCAATTAAACCTTATTTGCGACGGCCAGGCCGTCGCAAATAGCAGTGGATTAATTGCGACGGCCTGGAACCTTATTTGTGACGGTACTGTATAAAAAGCCGTCACAAATAAGGTTTTTTATTTATTTAAAAAACAGAAAATACTACCCGGCTTGATGGCCAGAATCATAGAACAGATACAATACACACAGTATATACACAAAGCAAAGATCATCATCACAGAGCAAACATCATCACAATCACAAACTAATAAGTTCCAATACATCTCACATCATCATCAACAAAGCAAACAAAAGGGCTCACTCGCCCATCTGACCTTCGTAGCCACCTCCGAAGTCGAAGTCGTCGTCGCGCCTCATTCCAGGCGGCGGTAGCGACGGCGACGGCGTTTGTGCAGCCGTCGCGGATCCCTGCAATTAATGAAACTTAGAGTTAGAATATAAATGCATCAACATCTCTCTCCCTCCCTTCCTCTTCCTCTATCTTCATTTAGATCCCCTCTCTTCCTCTCTCTTTTCATTTCTCTCTTTGTCTCTCACTCTATCTTTCTCTCTCACTCTATCTCTCTATTGCTATCCTTTTCCCTCTATCTCTATCTACATCTCCCTCCCTCTATTTTCCCCTCTCTCTATCTCCATCTACATCTTACTCTCTCTCTTCATTCCCATCCTACTCTATCTATCTTTCACTCTTTCTTCTGTCTCTCTTTCTTCTATCTCTATCATTCTTCTATCTCAATCATTTTCTTCTATCTAACTATCTCTCTCTTTCATCTATCTCAATCTTATTACGCTGGAGAAGATAGAAACTTACCTGACCCGCTGAAGAAGGATCGCCTGGAAGGACCGGTGGTAGTACCAGTAGCTGGATTCCCAGACCTTGTGCCCGAGCCATAGCCTGTCATTGCAAACATTAAATGCTACCTATTAGTAAGTCATTTACGCTGAATTAATAAGAATTTTAGTTTTTATTTTGTTACCTCCATTGCTTCCCGCATCTGCGCCAATGTTGCTGCCTGGGTTTGGATCGTGGCCTCCATCGCGATCCTTTGGCGTTCCGCCTCCCTCGTTTCGTCCTCATGTCGCCTTTCGTTTTCTTCTACAGTTTCTCGGAGGGACTGCATCTCAATGTCCCTCTGCGATACGCGGCGACCTGCCGTGCCCACCGACGAAGCCTGCGAGGAGCTGCCTCTCGCAGGTCTCCCCGCCCTCGAGTCGACAACTCCGTCGAATATGGCGAGCCTATAAAAAAGAGAGTCAGTAATATGAAATTGAAATATCTTGAATACTTTGAATTGAAAACGATAAAATGACTTGTAAACTCACCTTTCGTGTGCTTTTCCACCACCGGTTGCATACGCGGCTTGAGGATCGATCGGTTGACGTTTCCAATCAAAATCCTTGCCGTGTATCTTCCTAGCCTCCTCCCCGTACTTAGCCTGAGAAAACAAGAAAACCGTTTAAGTTCAACAATCTATATAGTTATATTTAATATGAATGATTTCTAAACTTACCAACCGCTCGGCTGCAGCCTGACTGCACCCCGTCGGCTGAGAAGGGTCCCTGTGACCTCTCTTCCAGACCTCAGCAGGGGTGGGCGGCACCCCCGTCTCGCGCTCCTGTAATGCGTGTTAGTACGAACAATATATTATTAATATATAAACATAAGTTACACACACTTACCATGCGTTTAGCTAAACGCAAGTGGTTATCTTGCCCGTGCCTGCTCTTCCCCTCGACCCCTCTGCAGTCTCGAGCCTTCTCAGACTTAGCTTTAAACTCATCGCTAGCCCAGTAGCGACAAAGGGCCCGAAATGCATCGGTCCGACCCTGCAACCAGCTCACGTGGCCCTGCACATAGTTGGAAGTCGTTAAAAATATCATCGAGGAAATTATTAGAAAAAAATACTTACTACACTCCACGTACCTGCGCGTACTCCTCCTCCGCCAGGTGCCTCTCGCTCTCTTGCCGGAAGTGTAGCACGTGCTGCTGGTTCACATTCAAGTGCTCATTAATAATTTGAACACGGGCGTTCGACAAAGCTTGTCGAAGCGCCTTGGCAGCGTTGAAGTGAAACACTCGCCTCGCATCCTCAAATAGGCGACGGTCGTTCGGGTCATCTAAAGTATATCTTTCATGCGATAAAGAATATATTGAAGAGATGTTCATTAAAAGAGTTTAAGAGTTGAAACTTAGAAACTTTTTTAACATACTTACCATAAAATCGGCCCATACGGCCTCCTGAAGGTTGTTGTGCTCCTGGTGATGGACGCGTGCGTAGTCCTCCCACGAAAGAGCAGGCACCCCGTCGATGACCCTGGGATAGTGCAAACGCACTATGGACCCGAGGACACCGTTCACCGGTATGTGGTGTCTCTCACCGGTGAAGACGTGTCATTCCAAGCCCTGTAAGATATTTATTCATTCATTACTTAAGTAATCAAAAGAAACTAAAATTGAACACTATAATTTTTATTACCTGTCTCCGACTGGACGAATCACGATCCTTTGTGAAGGGACCGCGGGAAGACTGACAAAGTGAGTCCTCCTCGTCCTCCGCGTCTGCTGGGACGCCACGTCAGGTGACCCAGACGGCTCCTCACCAGCCGAGTCAAAGACCTCAGGAACAAACTCATCGCCAGTCGGGGGCTGGCTGGCCGAGGGCTGGCTCGCCGAGGGCTGACTCGCCGAGGGCTGCCTCGCCGAGGGCTGGCTCACCAAAGGCGCCGCAGCCTCTGAGTCAGCCGGTGAGGACTACAACATTCAAATGATTCATAAGTAAGTTTAATGTGAATTTGAATTTAAAGAATTTGTCAAAAACGAGTGACACTTACCTGTGATGAAGCTCTAGAGCTGGTCTGAACGTGCCCCAGCAGCTGAGAGCGTCTGCTGCCAGTCGACGAGGCACCAACGAAAGCGTCCTCAGGTCTAGAGGGGTAGAACCCCCTCGTCGGCGGCACCTTCTTACCCTTCTTTGACGCCATCCTGTTGTAATTAGATAATTAGTAAAGATGCAAATAAAATATACAAAATTCATGTTACTATCTTCAAGAAAATATTACTTGTAGTCACTTTCAAAATTCATCAACATCATTGTCATGTGCCTGTGCCCTACTCCTTAAACCAGCCCAACGATCTTCCATCGTGGCCTGTTCTAATTTTCGTTTTCGCGTATCATCTGCCTCTACATCTTCAACGTCTTCAACATCTCCAACTAATTAATCGAGTCCTGCACCAAGCTCGACGATAAAAGTGTCTGCAACTCTTCATCTTGGTACACTTCTTCAACGTATTCGCTATCATGGTAACCATCATCCCCAGGAGTATATAGCCGCTCACGAGGATTCAACTTATATACCACCCACCAAGCACTGAGCTTCGTGCATGGATAAGGTAGATAATACACTTGTTCAACTTGATGCGCAAGAACAAATGTATCGTAACCTCGTAGTCGGTCCTTATGTTTCACTTCCACCATTCCAAATTGGTTTTCTCGAGTTCCATGAGTATGATCAAACCAGTCACAGTCAAAGAAGACAACTCGAAGGGTCTTATTTACGATAAAAGTAAATTCAAGGATTGTGTTAATGATACCATAATAATCGGTTAAATTCCCTTGAGTGTCCATTACTCTCATCACAACACCAGAATTTGATGTTGCCGCGAGAGGACGATGAGCTTCAAAATGAGTTGTACGGAATCGGAAGCCATTTACGTCATATCGACCATAGCTTCTAACATTCACCAATCCATAAGATAGCTGCCGCAAATCTTCATGGACATTGTGAGTCTGACACTGTTATAAAAGACAAGAGAATATTACATAAAACTTCTTTAATAATAGTAATTTATAATACATAGAAGACGAGATAATATTACATATTCTCGAAACCAAGATAGAAAACTCTGCCCCCCATTTATTCCTTCCTTTCGCATCGCTTCTACTTGTTTGGTCGTAGGTTGATGCCTATGTGGCCAATATTGTCTGTGGAACTCGCTGAACATGAAAAAACATCTTTTAGAGTACATGTGTAGCAAAATATGTCGATTAGCATAAACGTAAGAGAAACACTTACTCGAAGTATTCTTGCATGCCTTCTATATTTGCGTACATGTAGAGTAAAGCAACATTCCTTTCCTCGTAGGTCGTGTAGCTACCAACGGTGGCGCGTCTCGTTTGAAAATGGAAAGGTCGCTTAGAGGGGGTGTTTCGTCCACATTGTACCGCATTGCCGAAGTATTGATATTGTTTTATTCCGCAAAGTAGACACTTGAAAAGTATCCTACTTCCTTAAGAGTATATGCTTCAGCGATGCACCCTTCCACCGTTGCCCTATTGCCAACCATTGGTTTCAGATATCGTAGCGCTCTTTCAATGTGATACATCCACCTATATTGCACAGGATCGCCAACTTTAGCTTTGAATGGAAGATGGATAAGCAGATGTTGCATTGGATTGAAGAAACCCGATGGAAAAAAAATTTCCATCTTACATAAAAGTATGAGTATCTCCTTCTCTAACTTATCCATCATCCCGATCTATAGAAATGGCTGAGCTCGGCTAAAACCTTCCACACCGCATCATCTAGATAGCCTCGGAACATAACAGGTAGGAGTCTTTCCATTATAATGTGATAATCATGACTCTTCAACCCAGTGAGGTTTCCTGTGTTAACATTTACGGCTCGTTTCAGGCTAGCTGCGTAACCATCTGGGAATTTCAAAGTTTTCATCCATTTCATAACTTCTTTCTTTTCTTTCGATCGAAGACAGAAAGAAGCACGTGGCTTTCCACCACTTTCAGAGATTTCAAGAGTTGGACGGTGACAAATGTCTACCAAATCTAGTCTAGCTTTATAATTGTCTTTCGTTTTGCCAGGCATATCCATGCAAGTGCTTATGATACTTTCGCTCATATTACGCTCCTGATGCATGAAGTCAATGTTGTGCATTAGAATCAACGACTTCACATATGGTAGCTCCCAAAGTCTACATATGTGAGTCCAATTGTGTTCCTCTCCATAACCTACAAAATATCCAGGACGACCTTCATTAGGCACCAGTTTGTCCAACATATCAGAAATTTCTGACCCGTTGAGACGCTTCGGTGGTCCTTTAGTGACAACAGTGCTCTTTCAAAAGACATGCCTCTGCTGCCTAAATATATGATTCGAGGGCAGCCAACGTCTGTGACAATCGAAGTAAGATATTTTGCCTCCATGAGTTAGTCGAAAGCAATCCGTGTCTGAAGCCCATATCGGACACGTCAGACGACCGTGAGTGCTCTATCCGGAAAACATGTCGTATGCCGGCAAATCATGGACGGACCATAAATAAGCAGCTCAAAGGTTGAATTTCTGCTTCTTGTAACTGTTGTACGCTTCGACTTCTGTCCACAAGACTTTCAATTCTTCGATCAGCGGTTTTAACATCACGTTGAGACGTGACCCAGGATGATCAGGTTTAGGTACAATGAGGCTGAGAAACATGAACTCGTTCTTCGTACAAAAAGCAGGTGGCAGGTTGTACGGAATGACAAAGACATGCCAACATGAGTATGGCGTGGCGTTCGTACTGAACGGTGAGAATCCGTTTGTCGCTAATCCGATGCGAACATTCCTCGCATCACGAGAAAAGTCTGGATCGAAACGATCTAGCGCCTTCCATGCATCACCGTCGGACGAATGCGTCAAGAATTCTTTGTTCTCACGTTTACCTTCTTTGTGCCATCTCATGTGTCTTGTGGTTCTTTTTGAAAGAAACATCCACTTCAACCGAGGTGTCACAGGCAAGTAACGAAGCTGCTTATGTGCGACATCTGTCATCACATTATCGCCATCGTCATTAACAACTTCAACATACCTCCATTTACCACATTTCAGGCACATCTTCTCATTGGCGTGCTCTTTCCAGAATAGCATGCAGTTGTCTGGGCACACATCGATTTTCTCATACTTCATACCGAGACCAGATATCTTGATCTTTGACTCATACATATCTGGTGGCGCTTTGTGAGGTTGTGGAAGGATATCGCAGATCAATTTCATGAGATTATTGTAGCAGTTGATGGAAAAAAGTACTTGGACTTAATTGCCATAAATCTGGTCAAGAAAGCAAGTACGGTCACAACCGTGTGTTCATGCAATGGCTCTTGTGATTTCTTCAGCTCCTCGAAGAACTTATTTGCCTCATTTGTAAGAGGATCCTCTGCTTCAAGAGCTTCTAGCATCTCATCCATCCTATCAACCTCTATTATATCATCATCCTCATCCACTTCGGCTATGACTCGAGAATTAGTCTCACCGTGAAAGGTCCACACTTCATAATGTGGAGTGAAACCGTTTCGACATAAGTGAAACGAAAGCTCCAATCTTCTCAAAAACTTGGTGTTCCGGCATTTTGTACATGGGCACCGCACCATATCTTCCGTTGACAATGAAAATACTCGATCCAAAAATTGATCTAACTTGATAAACCACTCATCGGAGTGACCACCAGTTCTGCTCTTCCAGCCAGTATACATCCAACTGCGGTCTTCACCCATGTTTGACTCTGCAGTTTAACGCGAAAGAAATTGTTGTTAATGTATTGTTGTGTTATGTCACGGCCCTACAACCTAGGCAGATGGATCCTAAACCCACCCAAGAGTGACCGAGCGGAGCGTGCTCATGACGAGATGCGTGATCCGGATTCGAACGAAATTTCGGCAGCATAACCCCGATGTTCTCCACTGCACGCCCAAAAATAGTGCAGCAGAGAACAACAGGGTTACGCCACCGAAATCTCGTCCAAATCCGGACCCGCGTCTCGTTACAAGCCACGCTCCCTCAGTCACTCCGAGGCTGTTCAAAAAGGGACAATTCCGAACCTGCACATCTCACATGCCAATGGCATGTGAGACGTGTCGATCCGAAACGGGTAATACATTGCTATAGGTTACGTTGCTCATTTTCATTTTCAGGTTATTTAAGAGAGAGGAAAGAACTAGAGAAAGAGTGAGAAGAAAGTTGGTCTTAGATGACAATTCCACATCCATTTCCACCGTCCACGCAATCGCGGGTCATTGACGTCCTTACCAACCCGTTCGCTTCCATGTCGCCTTGACTACTATGGTCTACACGGCACGATCACACTTATTGCGTGTCGTGCCCTTCCGGGTTGGTCCGAGCCGGCCCAAAACCCCTTTATTTATATATATTAAGTAGTCACTCAAAAACATTATCTGAATGCACTAAAGTCCAAACATACACTAAACAGAATAGAAAAAACTATTAATTCTAAACACTCACGCAATCAAAAGAATAAGAGAAAAAAAATATTAATTCTAGTAACCTGCATAATAAACATATTTAGCAAAGCATGACAAAAAGTTATCTAAACCTAAAAAAACATAATCATCTAGCAACATCTAGATCACACACTTGACATAGGCTGAACTAGTAACATGGTGATGCAAATCTAAAGAAAATGTGTTACATCACTAAAAGTTTGAAAAAAAAAACAGTTGAAACATTATACATATCAGGGCAGCTACTATAAGAGCAACAAGTCATCATATACAGCTAAAAGCACTGTACTCTGTCATATACAATATGAGAAGAATGATGGTGCCATACCTGAGCAGTGAAGTGGATTTGAGTGTGCACGGTGGGGAGGGGACCTGAGCAATGTAAAAAAATGCATTATGTCAAGACCGATTTGATAAAAACAGCTAGAACACTCAAAGAACTGAATATAATTGGACCAGCTAGATCACCATATTATGATGCTTTTGGTTGATCCAGAAGCAAGTCCCTCACTCGCTGAAACACAATGGATAATAACCTATTTTTCAGCTTTAAGAGGTTACTCTAGTCTCCGCGCGTCTGCACCACAAGCATTGTAGCTCCTAGCTGTGCTCAGTCTCCGCGCGTCTGCACCACAACAAGCGCAGCAGGCCGTGTCTTCACTGGCTGCCGGCCGGCGATGACATACTGGGCAACGGTTGCTGTTGCGTGGCGGCAGAGTCCTTTTTTCGTGCAAGATCATAGCTAAGATCATAGCTCTTATAGGCCTCAACAGCATAGACTACATTTGGCTAACTTGGGCTGGCAACGTAAGAACCTTGACCATCTGGATGTCCCATTCAGTGAGGAAGAAGTTCAACAAAGTGATCAAGGCAATGCCAAAGAGAAAGCTCCTGGGCCAGATGGGTTTACAGGACTTTTCATTGCGCACTGCTGGCCCATCATCAAAGCAGACTTTCACAGGGCACTTGAGCAATTTTATGATATGAATCAACAAGCATAATTCTAAGCTTCGTCACCAAGGCCACGAAGCCGCCTTCTTCCATGAACGACATCATCCTTGGCCTGAAGGCGATGGCGACGGCCGGCATGGTGAGCTACGACGTGGAGGAGATGGGTTCGGAGACGTGCGAGCGGCTCAAGTTCCCGGCGGTGGTGCGAGTGCAGAACCACGGGCCCATGGACGGGAAGCACCCGGTGCTGCTGTTCCTGCGCTGGCCCAACAACGGCACGGACGGCAGCGGCAGGCCGGCCAGCCAGCTGATCGCGTTCGAGAACCTGCACCTCAAGGTGATGCAGACGGCCCACGTGGAGTTCGAGGTGAGCCCGTGCAAGCACTTCAGCCGGGCCACGGCGGAGGGCAAGAAGGTTATCGATCAGGGGTCGCACTTCATGATGGTTGGCGACGACGAGTTCGAGATGAGCTTCATGGCTTGAGTTGTTGTTTATGGCCCAACCTGAGGCCTGCTGTACTGCTGTGCCCCTGCTTCGTCTCTCCCAGGAGGAATTACTTGCAACTTATTTCAACGAGAAAAGTTTAATTTAAGCAAGACTGCAATTGCTGATTGAACATACTTTAACAGGAGAAACGAGCTGATCTAATCATGCATAGCTAACTCGAAAAAACTCGAACCCAAGACTCGCGTTCTACTTTCGGTTCTGATCTTGATTAAAGTACCCTGCTTCATCCAGATTTATAATACACTCATGTTCACAACATGATCCACCCGCTATGATCCTGCCGGATCCCAAAAAAATATTCCACACCAATTACATGTTCTCATCCCAACACAAAACGAACCCACCACCAACCTTATATAAGGACATGATCCCAACAAGCATAATTCTAAGCTTTATATTCTATTTCCCCAGCAAAACAACACTAACTAATGAACAAAAATGCACAAAACAAAGAAGAGTGAAGCCACTTAGAGCGGGCCGGCGGTGGGGCGGCGCCGCGGGCGGGGCACCGACGCGGCTCAGGGACGGGGGCGCGGCGGGCCGGGGCGGCGGGGGCGCGGCGAGCCGACGCCGGGTGCGCGACGGACCGGGGGAGCCGAGGCCGGGGGCGCGACGCCGGCGGGGCGGCGACGGCGGGGCGGCGGGTCGGTGGCGGCGAGGCGACGGCGGGGCGGCGACGGCGCGCGGCAGGGCGGCGGGCAGGCAGCGGGGCAGGTCGAGTGGTCGAGAATGAAGACGAGAATGAAGTGTCGGGTCGGAATAAAGGCCCCTATTTGCGACGGCCCACTAAATTGCGACGGCCCGGCCATATGGCCGTCGCAATTAATATTACTTGTGACGGCCCTTTTAGCAGCCGTCGCAAATAATTACTTATTTGTGACGGCTGCCTTAGTTGCGACGGCATTAGGGTTGGCCGTCGCAAATAAGTTGTTATTTGCGACGGCTACGGGGTGGGCCGTCGCAAATAGGATGTTATTTGCGACGGCCGGAGGCGGGCCGTCGCAATTTACTCTATTTGGCCGGCGCAAATAAATGTAGCCGTCGCAAATGATCGCTTTTCCTGTAGTGTAGAAATCCTAGTTTCTTCTTTTTGAGTCGACACCGCCGTTTTCATCCTTTTCCTTTTTGAGGGTTTGTGTTTCCACTTGAGTCTACACCCGTGCTTAAGATCACTGAGCTCATTAGTTACTTAATTTTCGTCATCAATCATCCAAAACCCACGGGGATCCTAGATGCACTTTCAAACATTCACCATGAAGTCGGCATATGAAATGCAATTCAAGGGATCAATAGTGAGCTTTAACACATCGGTAATATGGAGAGCGCAAACAGAACCAAAATGCAAATTCTTTGATTGGTTAGCGATGTAAGACAAAGCACCAATAACCAACAATCTGATCAAAAAGAACTAGACTGCCAGCGTGACTTGTGTCTTATGCTCACAACAGCCGGAGGACAGTGCCCATTTGCTAGCGGGCTGCTCTTTTACCAAGGGAGTATGGAGACAAGTACGACAAAGACTACGATGGCGGCCTGCTCTCCTAAGCCCTCCCTCCTAAAAAGCTTGTCGCCTTGTAGTTCATTTTCGAACTACAAAGCGACAAACATTTTGGACGGAAGGAGTACTCTGGAAGAAAATGCACAAGAATCATTAGCAAAAATCACGACCACGGGCTCAAAGAAACAAAGAAGGCAGAAGGCAGAGATACTTCTATTTTTCTGGTGGTATATTTGGAAAGAAAGGAATCAGCGTATCTTCCAACATCAGACGTCGACGGTAGACCAAGTGACACTTTTGATCTCGGAGAAGGTTAAAACCTTCCTCTCGATGTAGATTTTAGCTGTGAACGGTCTCTGTTTGTTTTGTTGAATAAATGGGCTGGATAAATGGGCTTGGCCCATATAATATTCAGAATTAACTCCCAATAAATCTCAAAGGCCCATTAGGGCAAGAGGGAGTGGTGCTAAGTGTTTAGTCCCACATGGGAAGTGGAAGTGGAGCAACCCCTACATATAAGGGAGGTTGCTCTTCCACTCCTTGAGTGAGAGAGAAGAGAGGAAGAGAGGGGTGGCCCACGCGCGCTCCTCCTCCTCCTCCTCCTCGCTCGCTCGCCTCGCCTCGCCTCGCCTCGCCTCGCACACGCGCGCGCGTGTTCGTGTGAATTCGAGCCTCGAGCCGAGCCCAGATTTTATATTTTTGCAGAAAATTAAATTGGACTTTAGACTTTTGGGCTTCCGAATTTTTGGGGCTACCGAGTCAGAGTCCAAGTCGTTGGAGACGGACGCGTCTACGACTGCGGAGTCAGTTCAGATCTGGACTCTCCGGATCGAATACGAACGGCCTCTGGGACTCTATAAATACGGGCGTCCGCGGTACGGTAGGGCAACCCACGATCAAATCGTTCCCAAGTTCGCGTTCCTTGCGCCGCCTTCTAGTCTACTCCATCCCGAGCGCCGGCGTGCACCGACGACCGGGAGAGCAGGTCTCCGGAGACCGCTCGCCCTTGCGATCTTGCACCGGGAGAGGGCTAATAAGGTTTTTGGGAAGCGCACTGCGCGACTGCTCGCGTTCTTCACCACGGCTCGTCTACCGACCAGATCGGGCGCTGCAGCTCAACGTCGTCATCAACGCCTGCAGCGGCGATCTATAGCGGTGCGCTCGACTTCAAATCGGTACGTGTTATTTCTCGTCCCGTCTGTCTGCCGATCGCTGTTGTTTTTCTCGTGTTTTTTCGGAATTATTCAGTAAATTGCCTCTTACTTTCCAACAATCCAAAAACCTTATTAGGCAATTTCCAGAGTTGAACATGATGACTTTGGCCGATGCACTGAGGCCGGAGAAATTCTCTGGCGTGCACTTCAAGAGGTGGCAAGTTAAGGCCACGCTCTGGCTCCAATCGTTGAAGATCTTCTGGGTAACTGAGGGCAGGCCTCAAGGTCCTTTGTCTGTTGAAGAACAGACAAAGTTCGAGGAAGCCAATTCTGCCCTGAGAGGATGCATTCTAAGTGTTCTTGATAATAAACTCTGTGATGTCTATCTCACAGTCACAGATGGGAAGGAGCTCTGGGATGCACTTAACGCTAAGTATGGTGCAGCCGATGCAGGTGGTGAACTGTATATCATGGAGAATTTTCATGACTACAAGATGGTTAACAACCGTCCTGTAGTTGAACAAGCTCATGAAATACAGTGCCTTGCGAGAGAGCTCAATCTCCTTAAGTGTCCTTTACCCGACAAGTTTGTGGCTGGGTGCATTATTGCAAAGTTACCTCCATCATGGAGGAACTTCGCCACAGCCCTCAAACACAAGAGACAGGAAATATCAGTTGAAAACCTGATAGCATCTCTTGATGTTGAGGAGAAGGCTCGGGCTAAGGACGCTACTGAGAAAGGAGGTGAGGGTCAATCTAGCGCCAATGCTAATATGGTGCAGAAACCTTATGTCAAGAACAAAGGGAACAAGTCTTTATTCAAGCCAAACAAAACTACTGTTTTTAAGAAGAAGAAGTCAAACAAAGCCAATGATGGCTGCTGCTACACCTGTGGTGAGCAGGGACATATTTCCAAGAACTGTCCTGAGAGGGCAGATCGTAAAGGGAAAAAGAATGTCAACATCGTGACATCCAGCAATGCAGATGGGTACGGTAATTCCTTTACTGTTCTTTCTGTTTCTCAAACATCATCTTGGTGGTTTGATACGGGTGCTAATGTTCATGTATGTTCTGACATGTCCATGTTTACTTCTTACCAGTTCGTCCGGGATTCCGCCGTCCTAATGGGGAATGGGTCACATGCTTCTGTTCGTGGTGTTGGCACGGTCGATCTGAAGTTCACTTCGGGAAAGATTGTCCAGCTGAAGAACGTGCAACATGTCCCTACTATGAACAAGAATCTTGTTAGCGATACCCTTCTATGCAGAGATGGGTTTAAAGTAGTTTTAGAGTCCAATAAAATAGTTGTGTCTAAGCATGGACAATTTATTGGTAAAGGCTATGAATGCGGAGGCCTGTTCCGCTTTTCTCTTTCGGAGTTTAATTATAAGTCAGTAAACCATATTTGTGGCGGTATTAATGATAATGCAAGTGTTTGGCATTCTCGTTTATGTCACGTTAATTTTGGTTTAATGAATCGGCTATCTAGTCTCAAATTAATTCCGGAATTCACTATTGTCAAAGGTTTTAAGTGCCATAGTTGTGTGCAGTCAAAGCAACCTCGAAAGCCTCACAAGGCAGCCGAGGAGAGAAACTTGGCACCATTAGAACTCATACATTCTGATCTATGCGAGATGAATGGTGTGTTGACAAAAGGTGGAAAGAAATATTTTATGACATTAATAGACGATTCTACTAGATTCTGCTATGTTTACTTGTTGCAAACTAAAGATGAAGCTTTAGACTACTTTAAAATCTATAAATCTGAAGTAGAAACTCAATTAGAGAGAAAGATCAAACGTCTTAGGTCAGATCGTGGTGGTGAGTATTTTCCCAAAATATTTGATGATTTTTGTGCGGAACACGGTATTATAGATGAAAGGACGCCTCCCTATTCACCCCAATCAAACGGGGTAGCCGAGAGGAAAAACCGCACATTGTGTGACTTGGTGAATGCCATGTTAGACACGTCCGGTTTATCTAAGGCATGGTGGGGGGAGGCTCTATTGACTTCATGTCATGTCCTAAACCGCGTTCCAAACAAGAATAAAGAGAAAACCCCTTATGAGGAGTGGGTTGGGAGAAAACCATCACTCTCATACTTGCGTACTTGGGGATGTTTGGCAAAAGTCAATGTGCCAATTACCAAGAAACGCAAGCTAGGACCAAAGACAGTGGATTGTATCTTTCTAGGCTATGTTCATCGGAGCATCGCATATAGATTTTTAGTAGTTAAATCTGAGGTACCTGATATGCATGTTGATACTATTATGGAATCTCGTGATGCAACATTTTTTGAGAATATTTTTCCTATGAAAGATATGCATAGTATTGTTAGGATCTCTTCTGAAATTTGTCCTGAATCCACCACAACTAGCGAGTTTCTTGATACACCATTTGAGAATGTCCCAGAGGAAGAACACAATGAAATAACTCAATTGAGTAAGAGATCACGGATTGCAAAATCCTTTGGTGATGATTTCATTGTGTACCTTGTGGACGATACTCCTAGATCCATAGCAGAGGCATATGCATCACTTGATGCAGATGACTGGAAAGAAGCAGTTCATAGTGAGATGGACTCAATTCTTTCCAATGGAACCTGGGAGTTAACTGAACGGCCATACGGGTGCAAACCAGTAGGCTGCAAGTGGGTGTTCAAGAAGAAGCTCAGACCTGACGGTACTATTGAAAAGTACAAGGCAAGACTAGTTGCAAAGGGCTATACTCAAAAGGAAGGTGAAGACTATTTTGACACCTATTCACCTGTCGCCAGAATGACGACAATTCGTGTACTACTTTCTTTGGCTGCCTCTTATGGTCTAATCATCCAATGGATGTAAAGACAGCTTTCCTGAACGGAGAGTTGGAAGAGGAGATTTATATGGAACAGCCTGATGGATTCGTAGTAAAAGGTGAAGAGACAAAGGTGTGCAAATTGTTGAAATCCTTGTATGGCCTGAAACAAGCACCTAAGCAATGGCATGAGAAGTTCGATAGTACTTTGACGTCTGCGGACTTTGTCATTAATGAGGCTGATCGGTGCGTGTACTATCGCCATGGTGGGGGCGATAGCGTTATGTTATGCTTGTATGTAGATGATATACTCATTTTTGGTACGAGCATTAATATAATTTCTGAGGTCAAGTCTTTTCTATCAAAGTGTTTTGATATGAAAGATCTGGGAGAAGCTAATGTTATTTTGAACATTAAGCTGAATAAGGATGAGAGTGGAATTACTTTAAGTCAATCCCACTATGTTGAGAAAATCTTGAGCCGGTTCGGCTTTATGGATAGCAAGATTTCTCCAACGCCTTATGATCCCAGCGTGGTACTTAGAAAGAACAAGAAAGAGTCAAGAGATCAACTCAGATATTCTCAGATGATCGGTTCACTCATGTACTTAGCTAGCGCAACCCGTCCTGATATCTCGTTTGTTGTAAGCAAACTGAGCAGGTTCATGTCAAACCCGGGTACAGATCATTGGCATGCACTTGAAAGAGTTATGCGCTATCTGAGAGGTACAATGAGTTATGGAATTCACTATACTGGGCATCCGGCCGTGCCTGAGGGTTATAGTGATTCGAACTGGATCTCTGATGTTGATGAACTCTATACCACGAGTGGATATGTGTTCACTCTAGCTGGTGGTGCTATATCATGGAGGTCTTGCAAACAAACCATTTTGACGAGGTCAACCATGGAAGCAGAACTCACTGCTTTAGAGACAGCCACTGCGGAGGCAGAATGGCTGCGAGAGCTCTTGATGGATTTGCCTATAGTTGAGAAACCATTGCCGACAATCCTTATGAACTGTGACAATCAGACGGTGATTGCCAAAGTGACCAATTCTAAGGATAATGCAAAATCATCAAGACACGTCAAGAGACGTTTAAAATCTGTCAGGAAAATGAGAAACTCCAGAGTTATTACTGTTTCGTACATACAAACAGACAAAAACCTGACAGATCCCTTTACGAAGGGTCTATCACGTAATGTGATAGAAAGTGCATCGAGAGAGATGGGTCTGAGACCCATTGATGTGACACCATAGTAGTAACCCAACCTATGTGATCGGAGATCCCGTGAATTAGGACATGGGAAAACAAGCTAGTGGTTCACCGAGGAGAGTACTTCCTTTATACCCTCTCTATGTGAAGATGCACACTTGTACTCTCAAACTGTAAGGCAGGTTGGCGATTTGCCTTAATGTGTTTCTGTTGGCTATGTGTAGCAAAGATGCCGTCCTACAGGGCAGTCTTGAAGGAAACACACCTATATGAGCTCCGATTGTCTAACGTCGCAATCTGTGAGATTTGGGTAATCTCTGGAAAGCTCATGAAGAGACCAGGGAGTATGACGCATATGCTCCACCCGCGGGGTAGACTACTGGTAGCCAAGTACTGGTAATGGTCTTTGGGTGAAGTCAGTTCACACAAAACTTGCAATTCAAGGCGTAGTCCATTGTTCAAGTTGTGACCTGATGAAACTTGAGGATCTAGGCAGAAGTTCAACTTTACAGTCTCTGCCGAAAATACTAGTATATTAAACAAGGAACGAGAATGACCTCTCTCCTAATGGCTTTGAGATCTGGTGGGGGATTGTTGAATAAATGGGCTGGATAAATGGGCTTGGCCCATATAATATTCAGAATTAACTCCCAATAAATCTCAAAGGCCCATTAAGGCAAGAGGGAGTGGTGCTAAGTGTTTAATCCCACATGGGAAGTGGAAGTGGAGCAACCCCTACATATAAGGGGGGTTGCTCTTCCACTCCTTGAGTGAGAGAGAAGAGAGGAAGAGAGGGGTGGCCCACGCGCGCTCCTCCTCCTCCTCCTCCTCGCTCGCTCGCCTCGCCACGCCTCGCACACGCGCGCGCGTGTGTTCGTGTGAATTCGAGCCTCGAGCCGAGCCCAGATTTTATATTTTTGCAGAAAATTAAATTGGGCTTTAGACTTTTGGGCTTCCGAATTTTTAGGGCTACCGAGTCAGAGTCCAAGTCGTTGGAGACGGACGCGTCTACGACTGCGGAGTCAGTTCAGATCTGGACTCTCCGGATCGAATATGAACCGCCTCTGGGACTCTATAAATACGGGCGTCCGCGGTACGGTAGGGCAACCCACGATCAAATCATTCCCAAGTTCGCGTTCCTTGCGTCGCCTTCTAGTCTACTCCATCCCGAGCGCCGGCGTGCACCGACGACCGGGAGAGTAGGTCTCCGGAACCGCTCGCCCTTGCGATCTTGCACCGGGAGAGGGCGAATAAGGTTTTTGGGAAGCGCACTGCGCGACTGCTCGCGTTCTTCACCACGGCTCGTCTACCGACCAGATCGGGCGCTACAGCTCAACGTCGTCATCAACGCTGCAGCGACAATCTACAGCGGTGCGTTCGACTTCAAATCGGTACGTGTTATTTCTCGTCTCGTCTGTCTGCCGATCGCTATTGTTTTTCTCGTGTTTTTCCAGAATTATTCAGTAAATTGCCTCTTACTTTCCAACATGTTTTTCTTGTCACTCGGAGGAATGCCTCCAATCGGGCCCGAGGGCCACTATTCTATTTCGACTTTTGGACTCGGGTTACCAGTTGTATTTTAGGCTGTAACAGTTGATATTACTTCCATGAAGTCAGGAAGGGTTCAGATCCGCTTCGCCAGTTCAATCATGTCGAGGAAAGAGCGACTGTGGTCCCAGTACATGTGGACATTTGACCAACACGCTGAGCGTAAGTCTTCCAAATTGGCACTGCAGAGAACACATCAGAAATCGTCGTCTTGTATTTTGAAGTTCTACCGTCTGAGCAGATTTCTAGTATTTAGCCAGTCGAGGAACAGTAATAACAGAAATTTAATTCTTTTGAACATTTTAACCTTCCAGATCTATTGTATCGGATTAGAGGACGGAGGGAGTATTATTTTTAGGAGCTATCTATCTCAAATTTCAGAAATAATTAGCAGCTAATTAATATCATTAATCACTAATCAATGTAATTAATCATTAACCCTTTAGTTTATAGATTAATCAATTATAAAATTACCTATTTTACAATTTTACAATTAACATAATCCTTACCAGCATTCCCGTTATTTATATATCATGAAGAAAAACTCTTATCTGATAATCACTACTTTTCGCTGAAGGTTCCTATGTTCGAGCTCCCTGGCACTGTTACTAAATTCGTCTGAAGCATAGCTTTGTTTTCCCTTCCCGGCAACAGAACTGTCCAGGCGTCGTCGACGTGTCAAACCCCTGCAATACGTGCTCCGCCGCATGCGCGGCCACGTACGTACCTGCCCACGCCGCCCAATGCCGAGAGGCCAAACACCATATCGTCTTCCAGGATCGACGCAAGTAGATAATCGGAGGCCGGCCGTGCTGCACCCCTCCAAATCCTTCCTTCCCGAGTTCCTGCCCTGTTCTCGCCTTCTTGTGCCGAATATTATCACGTAGCCACTGCAGCTGCATCGATCGAATCATTCCTGCAATCCCGCGGCGACAAAGACTGGTGCTGCGAGTAAGAAGATGTCGGGGATCTCGCTTGCGGTGGCGCCGCGTTCGGACCCGGACAACGTGGCGGAGCGGCAGCCGGCGGCGGCGATGCTGGGCGGCGTCATGGGTTCGCTCCGCGTGATCGAGCTCCAGCTGGTGGCCTTCATCATGGTGTTCTCCGCCTCGGGCCTCGTCCCCATCGTCGACCTCGTCTTCCCCGTCGCCACCACGCTGTACCTCGTCGTCGTCTCCCGCCTCGCCTTCCCGCCGCTCCACGGCAAGCTCGACGCCGCCAGCTCCACCTCCGGCTCCCCGGAGATCTTCCGCGGCAGCAAGTAAAATAAGTGGTTTCGATTCTCTTCTTTGAACTAGCTTGCTTACTCTGTTTATTCTTCGCTCGCTAACTCGCATCGATCGACGGACCGGTCAGGCTGTTCCAGGCGTACGTGGTGGTGGGCACGACGGTGGGCCTGTTCCTGCCGCTGGCGCACGTGCTGGGCGGGTTCGCGCGCGGTGACGACGGCGCGGTGCGGTCAGCGACGCCGCACCTGTTCCTGCTGTCCTGCCAGATCCTGACGGAGAACGTGGTGGGCTCGCTGGGCGCCTTCTCGCCGCCGGTCAGGGCGCTGGTGCCGCTGCTCTACACCGTGCGCCGCGTCTTCGTCATCGTGGACTGGGTCTACGACGCGTGGGCCAACAGGACGCTCGCCCGCGCCGCCACTGCGCAGGAGGCCGCGTGGGTGTGGTTCGGGAGGTACCTCGCCGTGGCCAACCTGCTCTACTTCTCCGCCAACCTCTTCGTCTTCCTCATACCCAAGTTCCTGCCACGCGCCTTCGAGAAGTACTTCCGCATGCGGGACGAGGTGTACGCCAAGACGGCCGAGGACAAGAACGCACGCGGGCACCTGTCTTCCTCGTCCGCGGAGGAGCATCAGCATCAGCATGACGGGGCGGGCGGCGCAGACGACGTCAGCGCCACCGCGGCGGGGACGGCGAAGTCGGTGGAGTCAAAGAAGGCGGACTGAATGGATTAAATAGCGTTGCATGTGCTTGGCAATCACTGTGGCTTGCAATGTCCGAGTTTCTTTTAGCACGTTGTCAATTTGTCGTAATGCTGCACGTTTTCTCTGCCGGTCGATGACGGCGACGAAGCATCGTTCTGCATTGAAGAAATGCGGTGCGTTGCCACGTCGAAGGACCTAGCAAGGAACATCAGAATCGTTCACGTAATCACGTCCATGTGTGATGTGTCCCGTGCCGTGTGAAATGTGGCACGAACTACGCAGTTTCGAAATTCGAAGGTGCCGCGCGTTCCGATCGAACGTGGCGGCGAGCGCGCGTGCGGTTGCCGCAACAGCAACCGCCTTCCTCTATTTCAGCGGCCTCCCTCCGCCGCCATCGTTCAGATCCGCTGCGCGTTCGCTCACGCGCCTCCAGCCTGCCAGCCATGAGCACCTGCAGCACCGCCACGAGCGCTCGCCGCAACCACGACATCCGGCGCCGCCTCTTCTGCGGCGTCGACGACGATGCAACAGCAGGCCACCAGCTGGAGACGCGGCTGAGGGACCTGAAGCGGGACTGGCACGCCTACAAGGCCAGCCGCTCCGGCGCCCCGCGCCACCGGCGCAGCCGCTCGGCCACCAGCACGCCTTCCTCCGCCGTCACCGCAGCCGCTCCCGACGACAATCTGTCAGATTTCCTCCGCTGCTCGCCTAGACGGCTCGTCTACCCACTACAGCACGACGGCGGCGGGGACACTGACAGCACCGGCGCCGTCTCGGTCGAAGAAGGCAAACCCTGTGACAACGAAGCAGACGCGTTCAACGTCGTCTCGGCCGGGTCAATGACTCCATGACCTCGACCTCCTCGTGCTCGTGCCCCCGCCACTACGCCGCCCTCCGCCGTTGCTACTCGACGAGCTCGTCGTGCAACGTCGCCTCTGAGCCCTCGTTCTTTTCGGCAGGGGGAGGCGTCGGCGTTACAGAGGACGTGATGAAAACGGAGGAAGGGAAGCGTGTGGCGGACAATAATAAGGTCATGGTCAACCGGTTCATCGCCATTGCATTCGTGGTGGTCATGGGCGTCATCTTGACCATGGCCGTCATGGAGCTTGACATGGACGATGAGTTTCTAGTTCCCACATGAAAAAGTGAATCTTACCATGAACTTTCAATGAAAGCGGTTTCAAATCGCAACGATTCCATACCCGAAATTGCGCAACAATTTTACAATGTTCCTATCGAACTCCCCCCCCCCCCCCCCCTCTCAATTTCTTCCCTTCTTTTGCGTTATTTTTAGGAAAAAGTCTATTTACCCCCCAAAGTATAACCTTGGATTAATTTACCCCCCAAACTACAAAACCAGTTATTTAACACCCTAAAAAATGCAAAACCATCTATTTTACCCCTTAAGATGGTTTTCCAGAGCTGTTTTGCCACGTCAGCCTCCTATGTGGCACTGGTTGCAAGCCTTTGGTGCGGGACCCACCCGTCATTGATGGAGAAAATAAAAGCGAAGCATCCTGATAAGTGATAAGGTCGCTGTCCACCACAGAAAAATCACTCGCTCCCGTCTCCGTCGGAACCAAGCATCGGGTTGTCCGCCACTCTCCTCTCGACCACCAAATCGGCGGCCGGCGAACAACGACTCCCCACTATCAAATCGGCGAGCGGCAAGGTAGGAGGTTGACGGCAGCGAGCGGCGAGCTAGGAGGTTGACGGCAGCGAGCGGCGACCTAGGAGGTTGACGGCGGCGAGCTAGAGGTTGACTGCAGCGAGCGGCGAGCTAGGAGGTGGACGGCGGCGAGCTAGAAGGTTGAGTCCCCACCGTTTTCTCTGCTCGTTGGAATTCGTCTATTGCGCCTTAGCTTGCTGATGAGGTATGCACACGTATCTGCATGAAGCTGAGTGTTAGATCCATGCGCCAGGGAGCAGAGAAGGAGGAGCCGGTGCTCAGAGAGAAAAGAAGGTTGGAAGGAGGAGGATCTGAAGAAACTGGATCTGGGTCTCCTCTCTAGATTTATGATTCGATCAGTTTACATGTTGTCTGAATGTCCAGAATAATCAAATAACTATCTCCCTCCTATTGAGATGAAAAGTCATAGATGTTGTGATTTTTGTATTCTGATTTTTAGAGATGTATTACTAATACAGTGAACTTTTGCAGGCTGCAAAAAGTGCAGTTGTGCCTCTTATCATGGACGCTGGTGGAATAGATACTCATGTACCTGGAGAAACTGGAATAGATGCCTACCGAGACATTTGAACAGATCAGTCAGGCTGCAGGAAAATGTCATAAAATGGTGAGCTGCCTGCATTGGATTCATTTTTATCAAATAGCATATGTTTCTCTGGTCTTCCATGTTGTACTGTAGGTTCTAATTTAGTTGACTTACATAATCTGGGTTGTTTGCTGTGATAAAATTCCTCATGTTTGCTGTGTAGGTAATCTGGGTTGAATGTCAAAGTTGTATGTTATGTATAAGTTGAATGAAATGCATATTGTACTTGCAATACACTTACTGCAAACTAAAAACATGTTCTGAATAAGTTCAATGACATGGATATTCTACTTCCAAAACACTTACTGGAAACTAAAAACAATAGAGTAGTAACAAAACAAAGTGCATGAACAGATTACATAATCAGTGTGTAGTGCTTATGTTGCATGATCAGATTTCTTTCTCTTTCTAGTACCATCCCTTTTAATGTACGCATTGTTCGTCTGTCCCGCTGTGTTGTTGTAAGGACACTTTCTTATGTTATGGGTGCTGCTACGACATACGCTGCACTTCATTTTGATGCCAGCCCTGCTGAGTTGTTTCCCAGGTTGTTATTCTGGTTGTGCTACCTAATTTTCAAGGCTATGAGGTTATGAAGGACAATATATCACCAGATCACAAGATCTGCTGTTGTAATTACAGAGACATCAGGAGCAGGTGCTGCTTTCAACCTTGTAATTTTACATGCTAGCCAGCCATGTAAGTTATGTATATTCATTACGAAAAATAAACATGACAGTTTCAATCCAACATTTATGCCATGATTTATCACTATTTTCTCTTGATGTTGCAATGCTACAGATAATGCAAGGTGCAATGACTCGTGGACTCATGGATCGCGACTTGGATTACCTGATCAACTGTTGCCAGGGGACGTCCAGGCCAAAGGAGGGCGAGCAGGGATGCTCCGGTCAGAGCAGGGCGAGCAGGGGACGATCAGGGTGATGCTAGGAGTAAAGCCCGCCGCCAGGGAGGAACGCCCTCCTGATCGTGGCCTTCTGGTGGAGATTGATAACAGATCTATATTCTTTGTACTCTTTATTGACAGATGGGCCCCACACTTAAAGACATGCAAACATTGCCACGTAAGCGTCTGAGGTGGCAAAACCACCCTGAAAAACCATCTTAGGGGGAGGGATAACTGGTTTTGCATACTTCATGGTGTTAAGTAAGTGGTTTTGTAGTTGGGGGGGTAATTTACTCCCTGAACAATAGTTTAGGGGGTTATTTAGACTTTTTCCTTATTTTTACAACAGCGCACTCTGAGCTGTGCTCACTGTAAAAGCTACCTGTATACAACAACAGAGCATGCTGGCGTTGACAGCTGCAATTTTCTGCAAACTCTCCAAACCAAGTGATGCTGATTATTTATCTCTCAATCTACTGGTTAATCCGAACTGTTGAAGTTTCAACGATGGGTTGTTTCCCTGAATTTCGTTGGGAACAAAATGTTGGAATTTCAACCATGTGGGGTTAATTGAGCTCATGTCTAAAATATAAGGAGTCAAAACCGTGGGCATGCCTACGATCGGGTCGGTATGGATACAACCGGATGACCGATTTATATAGAACCGGTACATATGATGATGTAATGTTCGCATTGAACTTGTGTTCACACTGGATGTTGTTCATATTGGATATTGTGTTCACATTGGATTCACGTTCACATTATATCGAAGTGTGCTATCGACACTTTACTCGGTACTATTAACAAGTAGTCCGCGGATGTTCCTTTTTAGGAGGGGTGAATTTTCTAGATTATACGAGCACGATGAACACGGGTTGTGTGTTGTATGCTTGAGTGTGTCGCGTATGTATAGGATCAAATGAGCCTTAGTTTGAATGACTTAGTTCTCTTCTATCGTGCAGCGCAAACCTTTTATATGCCAAGATCTGGCTGTTACAGTGAGACCGAGGCTGGACAGGTGGTTCTGGACCATTAAGCACCCTGTACACGATCTAAGACATTTAGTATTGGTTTATTTGTATTTTAACGTGCCCTGATGGCAACGTTATCACGTTCCTGATTGTGCGTCATTAATGCAGAATTAATGACGCGTTAACTAGGTCTAGAAACGGTTGATTTATAGCCTTGAATGTCCGCGCTTTTGGAGATTCGGGAGTCCTTCCCATTAGGGAGGTAGGTCCGACATGTGGCAGCTCCGAAGCCACCCTTAGTATGGAGGAAGGTCCGGAGCTGTGGGACACGTGGCAGCATCGGAGTCACCCTTAGCAGATAGACACGTCCGGCGCCGCGAGATACATGGTAGCACCGGAGACACCCTTAGCAGGAAGGCAGATCCGGCGCCGCGGAACACGGGACAGCACTAGAGCCACCCTTAGCAGGGAGGCACGTCCAGCGCCGTGGGACACGTGACAGCACCGGAGCCACCCTTAGCAGGGAGGTAGATCCGACGTCGCAGGACACACAACCTCCGACGGTCTTCTCTCTTGGAAAGTGAGACTCAACGCTTATTCTTCTGGTACGTGAGGGTACCTGGTCTGCAGGGTATCGACAGAACCGTGAGGTACGTGGCAGCACCGGAGCCCTCCAGCGGGGAGGTCGGGTTCGGAGCTGCGGAGCACGTGGCAGCACCGGAGCCACTCTTGGCAGGAAGGCAGGTCCAGAGCTGCGGGACAAGCGACCCTCGAAGGTTCGGAGCTGCGGAGCACGTGGCAGTGTCGGAGCCCTCCTCAGCGGGGAGGTTGAGTCTAGAACCGCGGGACACGTGGCAGCACTAGAGCCACCCTTAGCAGGGAGGCAGATCTTGAGCTGCGGGACACGTGGCAGCGCTGGAGCCACCCTTAGAAGAGAAGCAGGTCCGGAGCTGCGGGACATGTGGTAACCTCTTGGTACCTCCCTTCTTAGGAGGCGGGACCTAGCGTCTTATCTTCCTTATATGCGGGGGTACCCGGTCTGCATGGTACTGACAGTGGCCCCGGATCCTGAGAGAGGCGACGATCCCATAGGTGAGGCCACCATCATGAACACTAAGAGGGTCGATGGCGGGCCCCTGGGAGGTGTCGGTGTCGGAGATTGAGGTCCGATGGCGGAGCCCGAAGAAGGGTGAACTAGGACCTGCACAAGAGTGACAACAGAAAGAGTAATATTGCTCATTGGTTACAATCTTTCTGCCCTCGGTTTTGTTGTGGCTTACGGTCCTTAGCCGAGCTACGGGGCCTGAGTAATTTAGTGTGATAGTATCTGGGTATTGGTTGCTGCCTGACCCACACACGTGTGATGTCTGGACCCGTCTTACTTTGTCGCAACGCCAGAACAGTAGAGTGTGCATACTTAGGGTGCAGGACCAGGCTAAGCAGGCTGCACAATTTGGACCTCCCACTGACGGCGTCATTTTTGCAGTGACGGTAGAAAGCTGTTGCGTGGTGACAACAGTAGCCATCAGAACCATGATCGTGTGTCCGTCGGGTCAGCCCGCTATGGAGTGGGAAGTGGCGCCATCTTCCCTTCTCTCTTCATGGCGGGAGGGTCGAGAGGAGCTGGCGATAGACTAAGGATTCACCCCTCCTAAAAAAGAACCTCCGCGAATTACTACTTAGTATTATTGAGGGAAGTGTCAATCGCACACTTCGACATATTAGACGTATTCACATTTGACTCTTCTCTCTCTCTCTCTCTCTCTATATATATATATATATATATATATATATATCAGGCATGAGCACAGGGCTAAACACCTGCGATTAAAATCTAGTTCTGGCTCCTTTGCACAACTATTATGGTCTACTCCACCTCGAGTGTCGGAAAAAAATTCTCTACAGCTGCAAACACACACATATGCAACACCTTGTGAATTTGTGACATCTATCCTCGGCACGGATGGTAAAACGGCGTTCCTCTCGGCTCCACATCCCCCGTCCCGCTCGGCACAATCGCACCACGCAGCCAGTACGTATCTGTTGGCTCAGCTTCATCGTCCTCGTCCGCTTGCATGCCTGGTCGCTTCATCGGTTAGTATTCGCGCGACGATCGCTCAATGTCCTCCCGCGTCGTGCCGCCACCCTGCTGCTCGCGTCCGATTCCACATCCCCGTAAAGCCTACCCAGCTGGTATAGGCCGACCGATAATGCATATGGTTCCTCTCGATTCATCAGGTCAGACGTCGCCATACCGAAACCATCAGTCGATCAAATCGATCTTCATCCTTTCCAGTTATCTCTTCTCTGAAATTAATAGCACCCCCCTCCCAGTTGTGATCTACTAGCGTTCTTCATAATATGACTGGTGTTTGTGGCCTCCAAACTGAACTTGTCTAATTCTTTGTCATGAAACTAACACTGTAGAAAGGAAAAACTCCCTGAACTTAAAGTAGATATAATTATCAGCTAGTTCCTCCCTGAACAGTTCCTCAACAATTTTCGGTGGAAAAAGAAGAAACTCCTTGCTGGAACCCCTCTCGGCTGATAGAATCTCACAGCTTATGGAAGCACCCAAGGTAAGTATCAGTGTGGAGCAAGTCTCGATCTTCTTGCCTTTGCTTAGTGTGCAACAGTTTCCTTTAGACAGAAATGCAAACAATTATAATTTAGAACTACTGTGAGATGCAAATAGCCCACTCCATTTCAGATACGCAGTACTTTCCAACAAAGGCCAATGCATCAAGTAGCAAAATAAATGCTTGAGCTGTTTATATGGTGACTTACATGCCAACACAAGCCCTCCTGCTTGCGCCCTGCGGCCTCTCGCGTCCGGCCACGAGCTGCCATGCCCTGCCCCCCTGGTGCCTGTCCCAGCAGGTATAGGCCGGCCGCAGGATCTTAAACCGAACGCGAGCGGCAGAACGGCGGCACGGCGCGTGAGGACGTTGGGCGATCATGCATGCAAGCCAACGAGGACGATGTAGCTGAGTCCACCGATACTGGCTGCGTGATGCGAGCGAGCCGAGCTGAACGCGAGACAAGAAGCCGAGTGGGACGCGAAGCCAAGGGGAACGCTGCTTCAGGATTCGTGCCAAGGACAGGTGTCACAAATCCACAAGGTGCTGCACTGGGTGGGTTTACAGCAGTGCTGCATATAATTTTTTTTCGTGTCAGTTTGCACCAACAATTAGAACAGTAGGTTTTTCGGAAGAGGGTGAATACATTTTTTGGTAAGCACTCTGCGTGGCTGCTCGCTTCTTCATCATAGATCATTTGCCGTCCAAATTGGGCAGTGATGTCCACCGACGTCTTCAATGCGAATTGCAGACATGGTTCATCAACACTGGAGTAACACCTACAATAAATCGATAAGCACAAACTGGTTATGTTCCAGTTTGTTCGTGGGATTTGACGATTATGTTTCTACTCGTGTTGACTCGTGTTGATTATTTCGATCGTACATTACTTTCCGGATTCGATCGTGCACTATTTTTCAAAATAGAACGTGCATTACTTTTCCATATGATTGTGCATTACTTTCTGAAATAGATTGTGCATTACTTTTCAAAATCGACTGTGCATTATTTTTTGGAACCGGTTGTGCACTACTAGTCATGTTGATTAATTAATCGTGTGTTTTCTGTCCGGAATTAATCGGTAAATTGTATATTCATATGAAAATGTCATACCTGACCAAATCCGCGGATGTCCATCCTCGGGGCGAGGCGAGCGAGGAGGAGGAGGAGCGTGCGTGGGCCACCCCTCTCTTCCTCTCTTCTCTCACTCAAGGAGTGGAAGAGTAACCTCCCTTATATGTAGGGGTTGCTCCACTTCCACTTCCCATATGAGACTAAATATTTAGCACTATCCTCTCTTGCACTAATAGGCCTTTGAGATTTATTGGAAATTAATTCTGAATATAGATGGGCCTAGCCCATTTATTCCAACAGCATCAACTGTCCAATATGCAGTGCTAATTGAATTGAGCCGTCTCTGCTCGTATGCAATTTCAGTGGCTTTGTGATCCCTGCTTTTATTTCAAAGAACCAGCGCATCTTCTCAGATAGCTAGGCAGTTTGTCATAGCTTTGGCGATCAGGAACGACACAAGGCCGGTGATCTGAACCAAAGTATGGAGGAGCAAATCTGTTTCGTTTAGCAGAAGATTCATCCATACAAATGTAACCGTGCACTAAACAACATAACTCGCGGAGGAGCAATGACTATTGTGCAATCTGGACTCCTGTGCAAGCGAGCAATCCGCGAATCTCAGCCATTGGACGGACATCCAAGGGTGGCTGACATTTTACACGTAAATCCTTCCACCTGCATGTATACACTACATGGAAACGTAATATTTTCGTCGGCTGGTCCTATTTTCGTGGGCCCATACAAAAGTAAACTTATTTTCGTGAGCATGAAAAAGCTGACGAAAATAGAATTTATTTTCGTCGATAAAATGTCAGCCGCACGAAGATAATACTTTCTTCGTCGGCCAAATCGAAAACGCACGAAAAAAATTATTTTCGTCGGCTTTTGAGTCACCCACGAAATTAAATTTTTGTTCGTCGGCTGTTTTGAGCTGACGAAACTATTGTCGTCGGCCCGGGAAGCGCACGAATCGGCTTTTAACTCCCGTCCCGTCCCGGCCAAGCCCGACTCCTATCACCAGCAAAACCTAATCGTGGAGCCCCTCACGCCGCCGCCGCATCGCCCGACGGCCAGAGGCTGCCTCCCGTCGCCTCGCCCTCCACCGTCGACAGCAGTGACGTTCTCCCCCCCCCCCCCCCCCCCCCGCTTCGTGCGGTGGCCGATCTAGGTGCTCGTCTCTCACTCTCCCTCCTACTTAGGGTTACTCACATCCACCTTGAATAGAAATCGAGGATAAAGCAGCTTGTTGCTGTTAGTGATTCCCCTAGCAGGTGTCAGAAATGTTGGGTACTATTTTGGTATTGCGGTGTGTGCAATGGATCAATGTTTACTGTCTTATGTGCTCTTTTGTATGGAATTTATCATGGTTGTTTTATGCCCTCTGGCTGCACTAAGTTGCAGATTACACTAATGGTCAGTTGAGAATTGAGATCAATGCCTCTTTCTCAGTGATTGAAGTAAGCTCAAGATGTGCCCTCTGCAGATAACACCTGCACATGCATGAATTTCTTAATAAACTGTAGAATTTAAATCACACCTTCAGTTTCTTGCCTTGCTTGTAATCATGTAATGCAATATTTGGTAGGGCTGCAGAACTAACTACTGTGATATGTGTGAGGCTGAATTTACTGCTTCCAGGTCCTGATCACAAGAAACAAGCTGTATAATGTTTACCATACGTTTGGTTTTGTTGGATCGGATGACAAACATTCATCTATTAGCATAGATTACAATTTTAACATGTTAGTTTTGTGGAACTAATAGAATGGATAAGCATTGACCGTGGTCATGGGGTTTCAGTTATTTAAATTTTACATCTTGTTTAAGCCCCTCTAACAAGAAACCTGTAAAATTATTTTTTGATATTACGATTCTTTATTATGCTATTCTACTTCCGATTAGCTTTATCTTCACTATGAAAGGATAGTGATAATGCAAAACAAACTGAAGAAGCCAATAATGAACCGCATAATTTATAGATTCAATCTCTTGTTCATCAGTTCATCACGGTCTGCAAATGTTTCTATGGGTTGTCAGCTATCTTTTTGTTTGGTTAACATTTTCTATGAATTTGCTGCAGAGGGCCATCAATGAAGCTTCTACTGATTGGGGTCTCAAGTGCATTCGTTATGAGATCAGTATGTTGTTTTCCTGCTCTTAATCTTTCTGAGTTATACAAGTACTGTTTCTCATGTTTTTAAACTAACAATGCAGGGGACATAACTCCTCCAAATGGCATTAAGGTGGCCATGGAAATGCAGGCAGAAGCTGAAAGGAGAAAGCGTGCTCAAGTTCTTGAATCTGAAGGTGATGATCTTATAATATTTTTCTTTTCTTAGGTTAACATTTTTTATTCTTACTGTAGAATAAGGAATAAGTTGTTGATAACTATCGCTTTCTGTTCTATTTTAATCTGCTTTAATTTATTTCAAATGCTTTTTAATTTCACAGCTGTATTGAAGAGATGTTACTGACCTTTCTGATATATGGTAGATAGAACTATGTCTGATGTTTTTTGTTCGTTGTTTTGCTTTACCAGGAGCTATGCTGGACCAAGCAAACCTCGCTAAGAGCACTGATTGTTCATTCAATGGGTCTGGATGAAATTAGCCCACTTGGTATGCACATGACACTATTTTGCTAGAAATTTCTGTTACTAAAAAACCTTTTGTTTTTCATCAACTGTTATATTGTGTATTTAATTTTGATGTATTTATTTTTTCTTCAAATACTATCCTTGCATGATCTTGTATTGGCCTTGTCAAATACTATTAAGGAGAGCAGAAAATACATACACTCCACCATCCTTAAATTACAGGTGATGGCTAGCTTCTTCTCTGATATATAATATCTGACATAATATACATATGTGTATCTTTTTCCTTCAGATTTTATTATGTCAACTACATTCTTTTTTGAACAGGTTATGAAATCTGTGCAGATTCTTCAGGATAAGCAAGAGTTTGCTACACGAGGACTCTGCACAAGAGTGAAGGTACTGCTCCATCAGTTCTTATGGCGACAGAAAATGAGGTTGCCCTTTGCACCAAGTAAATGCTGGCCAGTCTCCAGCTATGCAATGTTGCTTTTGTGCAATGTAATGGAGCGTGTTTGTTTGATGTACCCGTAACTTTTGTAACATGCAAGAGATAAAATCGATTTTTTTTCTTGTAAATTCAAGTAGTTTCGTGAGCCAAGGCAAAACCGACGAAAGTAAGGCGCTATTTTCGTGGGCTCCTAAGCAGGCCCACGAAAATTATTTTGGTGGGCATCAGCAAGGCTCACGGCAATAAACAATTTTTTCGTGGGTTTCAATGTGGCTCTCGAAAATGAGCTGAAGATTTTTCGTAGGTTATTCTAGAACTCAAGAAAATAACCGAATTTAATGTTGTGGGTTTAGTCGAAGCTCACGGAACAATTGTATTTTCGACAAGTCGATCTGAAACCGACGAAAATAGCGCCCATACCGACGAAAATATTTATTTTCATGGGTTTTTTTATATATTTTCGTGGGTTTTTGATCGACAAAAATAAACCTCTTTCCTGTAGTGATAAAACAGAAGGATCTATGTGTAAAATAATAGTCACCCTTAGATATTCATTCAATGGCTGAGATTTGCGGATTGCACGCTTGCACAGGAGTTCAGATTGCATAGAAGTCGTTGCTCTCGCGGAGGCGACAAACATCAAATGCACAAGAGCAACTGCATCGACTTGTCAATTGCAACACATCCAGCACACGTCAGCGAGCCAGGATCGCGCCGGCAAATGTGCCACACGAAAGAAGAGCATGAGCAGCTGCTTGTTGCTAGGAGACGGCGTGCTCTGCCGGCGGCGCCCCCCGTCGACGGCAGGGGCGTGCCCGCCACAACCGTATGTAGCATATGCACACATGCCTCATTTTTAAAAAAGAGCAATTTATTAAAAAATTTAAGTCAGTTACATCAAAATGATATCGTTTACATAAAAACTCACACTCGGTTTCTGCATCTAGATTCATAAAGCCTAATTCAAAATAAAAAGAAAAAGAAAGTAAACATCCATATTAGCAATAATCAATCCGAAGACTAGATCGCCACCCATGTTCTTGGGAGGAGATATCCTTGACCACTTGCTCCAACTGTCTGCAAAAAGCCAAGACCGTAGCATGGGAAGTATGTGTCAGGACCTGCCTTCCGAGGGTCCACTTGTGCATCCCGTACCAATCACTGGATCAGCAGTTGGTATGCACAACAGAATAGATCGAGATCCATACAATGATTATTTATTTATAATCAATAAAAGTCTTACAACCATGTTCTAAGTTACATTGGATGTGGTCGGAGATTGTCGGCGGTTTGGAACCGACAGATCTCCCGACACTACTAAAGTGTTAGAGGAGTTTGATGTTCGGTGTGGGCGCGCGGAGATTCGAGAAGGTGAATAGTAAATGACGCAGGAGACACAGGAGTTTACGTGGTTCGGGCCACCTGAGCGTAATACCCTACTCCACGGGTGTGTTGGTGTTGTATTAGCTGTATGAGCTTGTGTTGAGCGTCTATGGCGCGTATGTTGCGTCACTCCACCTCCGGAGTCCGCCGTCGGCCTGTCCTTTTATAGTAGAAGGGCAAGCCGTTACAAGTTAGCCTGGCCCGACATGTGGCCCCGGCGGTTACTAGTATTGATATTCATTCAACAAGTTTAATTGTCCTTAATGACCGGGTAATGGGCTTTGACAGCACCGTTACTGGTAATTAAGGTCATCCGACCGTGTGTCATTAATATGGTATTAATGACACTTAATTGGGTCTTGAAGTCCTTGATTCCCCTTTGAAGATCCGGAGCCGTTATGAAGTCTTCCGGAGGTCAGAGGCTGAAGCTCCGACGGGTGGACACGTGGCAACTCCGGAGCATACTGTGGGAAAGAGGAAGCTCCGGAGCTACCTGACACGTGTCAGGTCCGGAGCTTCTCTCGGTCTGGGGTTAAGTCCGGAGGTGCCATTTCGGTACATGGCCCGGAGCTTCCCCCTTGTGGGCGGTAGCTCCGGTTTGATAGTACACGTGGAGACCCTGGGATTAACCATGTTGGAGAAGCGGGTCCGGTTACATCTGACATGTGGGCCTCCGAAGGTCTTCAAATCAAGTGGGTGACTTTTCCTTGATATCTTTGTAACCTCGAGGGGTGTACGATTTCCAGGGTACCGACAGTGGCCCCCTGGACCTACCTCCGGAGAAGACCACTGGGGTGAAGTCATTCCACCGGAGGTGGGTCCATCCTCGCGACTTTTGAACTGAGTCTTCAAAGGTCTTCAGAGGTGCCGTTGGCGAGGGTTTGGAGTTAAATCCTCGCCACGTGGCGTGTCTCGCGTGCGGCAGATGAGATCTTTGGCGTGCGGATCTCACGCAATTGAAGGTCGTGGGTTCCCAATACGAACACCATATCGGTTCCGCGCGCCTTGTCAGGCCGCCGCCTTCGGGTTTCCCGCCTCTTGATGACAACCGTTCGCCTGGGTAAGAACCTTGACTTGATCGTCGGGGTGGTCCCGGGCCCCCTTGTCATCGGTTGGGTGGAGTTTTTGAATGGTATCTTCGACTTCCTTGCGGTTTCCATCCAAGCGTTGCGAGGGCTTACTTAAGAAGGAAATCACGCACCGTCGGGAGTTCTTCACGCCTCCCATCTGATCTTGCGCTCAAACTTCCAACTTGTGCTTCGCTTTTCTTCTCTTGCCTAGCCGTGCCACGATGGAGTTGGGTCTCCGCGAGAGTCGCTTGAAGACCGACGACGACCTGAAGAAGGTTCGGGCCCTCATGGGGTGGTCCTCGGACTTCTTCAACCGCTCGGTCCGCGCCGGTGGAGAGCTCCCGTTCGAGAAGGAGCACTCCGGCGAAATGGTGTACTTCTCCTCGTACGCCATGGTGGGGTTGATCCCACCTTTTTCTTCCTTTTTCTTGATGCTGCTGGACTTTTATGGTCTGCAGCTATACCACCTTGGCCCTCACTCCATTCTCCTCGTGTCTATCTTCGTCCACTTCTGTGAGATGTGGGTGGGCATCCCCCCTGCATCGAACTCTTCCGGACCTTCTTCACTGTTCACACCACCGGTAGGAGCAATGAGTACCTTGGCTTCTACTACTTCGTGAAGCGCAAGAATTGCCCATTCAAGTACCTCCGGTCGTTCCCCTCTGGGAAGTGGGATGACTGGAAGAAGGACTGGATAGTCATCCGCGTGGAGGAGCACGAGAGGCTGGAGCTGCCTGAAGGCCTCCCCAACATTGACACGACGATCTGGAGTGAAGCTCCGGTGCTGGCGGACGCCTTCGACCCTGTTCTGACCAGGATTCGCCGGTGCGTGGAGGGGGGATTAACCCCTCAAGCAGTGTTTTGTAACTTCCCGGTCAACAGGTGGGCACCGCTGAAGAAGAGGGAGAAACTCGCTTGGGCCCTCAACAGCGTGATGGACAACGACCGGGTCGAGACCGGGTTGAAGTCCAACATGGTGGGGAAAACCTTGGAGTTCCACCTCAAGAAGTTCCAGCACGGCATCGACGTCGAGGGTGATGACTTGACTCCGCCATCGGCTTTTCTTCCTCTGAACGTGGAAGTTGAGTTCAGTAGGGAGCTCCGGCAGAAGATGCCCATCCTTGACGACCTTGGTGTCGTCGAGAGAAGATCAACTACCAGGGTGGCGATCCCTGGAGTGTCCGAAGGTGGCTCCGATCCAGCTCTGAAGCCGAGGGAAGAGGTCGTCGGCAAGGGCAAGGAGCTGGCGGATGAACCCGTGAGCCGGAAGAGGAAGCTGCAGTACGCTGACGGAAGGTCCGTCAGGCCCGCTACTTCTGCGTCGGCTCCTTCTCCCCGGAGGGGAAGGTCTTCCACAACCGCGGCGACTGTTCCCGTAGTGGGGTCCTCCCGGGGAGAGACCGTTCCCGCAGTGGGGTCCTCCCGGGGTGTTAGCTCCGGGCACGCGACTCCAGCACCTGGGCCGGTGGAGGCCTCTAGGTCTGGGGGTTCTTCCCGATCGAGGGGGCCTCGACCCGGGAAACACCCGTGGCCGCGACGAGTTCCGGGGGGCCTTCCGGAGCTTCCACGCCAGCTATGACCAGCCTGGAACGCCCGGGAAAAAGATTCCGCGCAAGCTGGTGCGGAAGCCTCCCAAGGTAATTTTTAATCTTTACCTTGGACAATTGTTTTGCTGTAGTGATTGCTTTTTTTTTAAGTTTCTTCGTCCATCATTTGCAGCGTTCCCAAGAAGAGGAGTGAGGCTCCACCCTCAGCCACAGCAACTAAAGCTGTGAGGGCGGAAGCTTCTGCTCCTGTCCCAGTGCCGCCCCAAGTGGTGGCTGAAGTTGCGACAGCTCCGGCGCCGGCTGTCGTGGTCATGGACCTCGACTCATCCCCAGAAGTTCCCGTGGTAGCGCCGGACCACAGGAGAGAAGATGCACCAGCGGCACCTGTCCCGGAGGTTGAAGCTCCGGGTCCTGGTGCTGAAATGACGGAAGTTCCGGCTATTGAGCCGGAGGAAGCAGTAATTCCGGCCTATGAGCCGGAAATTGTCGAAGCCCCGACGGTTGAGCCGGAGGTGATTGAAGCCCCGGCGTGTGTGCCGGAAGCTGAGGAAGTTCTGGCAGTTGGGTCGGCTACCTCCGAAGCATCGGCCGCAGAGCCGGTCATTGTTGAAGCTACGGCCGCAGGGCCGGTCAATGTTGAAGATCTTCTGGCTCCCGAGCCGGTTGTTGAAGAGGTGACGGAGATCGACCCCCCATCGGAGGAGGTGCCAAGGCCGATGCCAGAAGCGGCCCCTGCTCGGGAAGTGATGACGTCGGAGGTACTTAGCTGAGCCGGAGTGCCCAAGCGAAGTCGCTGGCCCCCTGCCCGAGGGGGTGAACGAAGACCTGGAGGCGAGGCCTTCCTCGATGGCGACTGAGGCCATCCCGAAGGACGGCCCTAGTGCCATGGAGACTCAGGGGACCACTCTTATGGAGTGGGACCCAATTTTTGTATCTGAAAACCCGCTGGAACCAGCGGAGGAGGCCCCAGCAGGTCCGGAACCTATCCCGTTGTCACTGTCTATTGACAACGCATGTTCCAGTCTGCGTCAAGTCCAACTGGCCTTCTTCCACGACAGTAAGGCTCTTGAAGAGGAGCGCCAAACCCTTAGGCGGTGGCGTAACCGGCTCTACTTCGAGACCAAGCTGGCGCAGTCGAGGCTAGCGGATGACAAAGAGTGGATCAAGCGGGAGAAGATCCGCCTGGAGTACTGGGGCAAGTTACTGGATGACAGGGAGAGTTTTACTCGTGCTCTCAACGCTCAATCCCGGGAGATCTACGATCAGGCCAAAGCAGCCAATAGTGCGGCCGATGAACGCCATGAAAGGCTTGAGGCCATTAATACTACACTCATCAAGCGCCGGGAGGCACTTGAGGAGAGGGAGAAACAGCTCGAGGATGAAGAGCAGAAACTCCTAGAGCTGCGGGATGACGTCCTGAGGAGGGAGGAGGAGCTCGCCGAGAAGGTGGCTCTGGCTGACAAGGGCCTCGAGGAGCGCGCCAAAAAATTGGAAGAGCGCTGCCATGAGGAAGAGGAGAAGGCCTGGGTGCGAGGGCAGGAACTCTACGAACAAGAGTGTGCCCTTAATGCCAGGGAGAAGAAAGTGAGGGGTAGAGAGAAAGACCTGGTCGACCGCTGGAACAAGATCCACCTCCGGGAGGAGGAGCTCGGAAAACTCGAAAAGCGGGTTGCTGAGAAGATTCAGCAGAACGCCAAAGAAGTTGAGCGCCTCGCCCGTGAGAATTCCGAACTGGTGGCGGCCAGAAGATCCCTGGGGGAAATGAAGGGCTTGAGGACTGCGGACTCCCTACAGATTTGGGAGTTCCTGGGCAAGGCCAACGACGCACTGACACCGGTGGGTTTCAGCCCCGTGCGCCTGGATGATCCGGAGCCAGAGCCGGACCTAGCGCTGCAGGCATTGAGCTCGGCAGGCAGCAAGCTCTCCAAAGTGGGCGATGTCATCGCGGACCAATTGGAGGTTGAGGGGCAATCCCTGGCGAAGAACGTCGCAGAGTACGTGCTGATGTGCTACACCAGCCGGAACTCCCAATTTCCTCTGGACCCGGTGCTTGAAGGTCCCGTCGAAGGAGAAGGCGAAGCTACCCGAGCCAACGTATCGGAGGTTGCCCAGAAGGTCGCCCAATTCTTCCATAGGGTCTAGGATCATCTCTGTAGTTCTCACTTGTACTTTCTCTTATTCTTCCTCAATTTTGTAATCCCTTGTTTCCAGATGTAATTCCTTGTCTCCAGATGAATGAAATCCCCAAATTTTTGTGAATTTCACTTTTTGTCTTCACTTGGCCCCCTGGTAGATGTACACAATTTGATTGTGAACATGTACCAAGAGGATATTACGTTTTGTTGAAGACTCATTTGCTCCGAACTTGTAGAATTTAGGTTCGAAGTCTTCGATAGTGAAGGCCCCCTGAGGTTGTCGGAGCTTAGAAGCTCCGGCATTGTCTATTGTCGGAGCTTAGTAGCTCCGTCAATAGTCTCTATCAACGCATTAGAGCATCGATAGTTAGTCCTCTGGGGTGTCGGAGCTTAGTAGCTCCGGCAGTGACCTTTGCCAACACTTAGTTTGTTGGCAGCAGACTCCGCTTGCGGGGTCTTCTCACCATCTTTTATTCAGCGTCTACAGCTGGCTCCCCTAGCTTTACCAGAGCTTGATTACTCCGGTGATGCTTGTTTTCAATGCGTAACACCGATTACAAACCACCTAGGGGAGTCGGAGCTTTGTTAGCTCCGGCTTTTCTCTATCAACGTGTATTTTATTTTTCTTGCACACTGAAGTCAAGAAAAAATAGTAAAATTTGTTTCTCGTCTATAACTTCGTTGCGGCTTACGATTCTCAAGAAAGTTTTAGGTCAAACACGATTCTAGACACAATCGAATGCATTGCCTTTTCTTCCGGATTCAATTGTATTTGGACTCGCCTTACTTCGGCCTGCCGGGGTGTAGGTAGAGTGGCGTACTTAGGGTGCTTGACCAGGCTAAGTCGATAGCACACTCCAGCCCTAGATTGGCTTGGCGGCTTTCAGGCGAGTTGGCCAGGAACAATATTTGAATCCAAAAGAATTGACAATACAACTCGTATTGTATATAAACCGGTCGAACTAAAATTTCTTAAGAACTGCACGTCTTCGTTATAGACAAGAAAGAGAAAAATAAAAAATGTTGAGCCTGTACAAAATAAATGCATGTGGAGTCTGTTTCACATGAAGATGCCTTTCATTATAGGTCCGGGGTACAGGGGAAACAAGTACACTCTTAGGGTATGGAACCAGGCTAAGCGTGTTTCATTTCTCGTTGGACCCAGGGTAGTTAGCCACACTTTTAGTCCGGAGACTGTGACAAGTGTTGCATGAACTTTGCGGACCTTTCGGGAAAGGTCCGGCTGCTCTCCCGGAGGAACTACCCGACTCTGTACAATGACTCTATAACATACATCTCAAGTTACTCAAGACTCACCTCCATGGTATTAAGTGTAGAACTTACGGAGGTGCTCGATATTCCAAGGATTTGGGAGAGGTGTCCCATCCTCGGTAGCCAAGCGAACGCTTCCGAGATGGGATACTTTAATCACTCGGAAGGGTCCCTCCCAGCCGGGGGAGAGTTTGTTTAACCCTTCTCTGGATTGTATTCTCCGTAGCACCAGGTCGCCTTCCTCGAGCTGTCGGTTGTGTACATGCCGCTGATGATAGCGCCGAAGGGCTTGGCGATATCGGGCATTCCGAACAGCTGCTTGGCACCTTCCCTCCGCAAGGAGGTCTAGGTCTTCGCGCCGGAGCTGGTCCTGCGCGGCTTCGTCGAAGGTCCGGACCCGGAGTGAACCCAAGGTGATTTCCGGATGAAGGATTGCTTCAGCTCCGTACACCAGAAAGAAGAGTGTCTCTCCAGTTGACCGGTTTGGAGATGTCCTGTTGGCCCATAAAGTGGGCGGAAGCTCTTCGATCCAGTTTGCACCATGTTTTTTTAAGCGCTCATAGGTGCGCGTTTTGAGTCCTTTAAGGATTTCAGCATTTGCTCTCTCGGCTTGGCCATTGCTTACTGGGTGAGCTATGGAAGCGTAGCAAACTTGTATGTCGAGGTCTTCGCAATATCCTTGGAATGTAGAGCTTGTGAATTGGGTCCCATTATCAGTGATGACTTTGTTTGGGACTCCAAATCTGCATACAATGGACTGCAAAATGTTGATAGCAGATTGCTTGTTGATTGTCACAACTGGAGTTGCTTCCGGCCACTTAGTGAACTTATCAATGGCGACGTACAAGAACTTGTAACCTCCGACGGCTCTTGGGAAAGGTCCCAAGATGTCCATCCCCCCACACAGCGAAAGGCCATGTAGGAGGTATCATTTGTAGGGGCTGAGCCGGTGTGTGAATTTGCTTTGCATGAAATTGACATGCTTCACATTTCTTCACCAGCTCAATTGCATCCTGGAGTGCTGTAGGCCAGTAGAAGCCATGCCGAAAGGCTTTACCGACCAGCGTGCGGGAAGACGCGTGGTTCCCACACTCGCCTCTATGGATTTCTGCGAGGAGCTTGCAGCCTTCTTCCCTTGTGATGCACCGCATTAGGATGTCGTTGGCACCGCGCCAGTAGAGATCCCCTTCTACCAACGTGTATCTTTTAGCCAATCTGACTACCTGGTCAGCGGATACATCATCGTCACGAAGGATGTTGTCTTTCAAGTAATTCCGGATCTCCGAGATCCATGCATTGGAACTAACTTGAGCATTTGAGTCTTGCGTGCTGGGTTGATCGGAGCTTCCGGCAGCACCTATGACCCTTGATGGCTGCCATGGTAATAGGGCCATCGGGACCGTCAGCTTCGGGATGCTGATCTCGCCCCCTTCGCTCAGTTCGGCAGGCTGAGTTGTGGGTTTCGACAACCTCCGGACAAAAGTTCCGTTAGGAGCCGGAGCTCCGGTTGACGCTTTCGTCGAGAGTTCGTCGGCTTCAGTGTTGTGGGCACGCTGAACATGGTGGAGATCTAGGACTTCAAAGTCCTTCTGAAGCCTCTGGACTTCAAGGAGGTAAGCAGCTAGCTGGAGATTATTACAGGAACTTTCACCCTTCACTTGCTTAATGATGAGCTGCGAATCTCCCTTGACCAGCAGTTGCTTGACACCATATGACAGTGCCACCTTTAGTCCATAGATGAGCGCTTCGTACTCTGCCATGTTGTTGGTCGCCTTGAAGTCAAGGTGTACCATGTATTTCACCTTCTCCCCGGTCGGTGCAAGGAGAAGGATTCCAGCTCCGGCCCCCTGCTTCTGCATGGAGCCGTCGAAGTAGAGGGTACAGTGAGGCTCGGTGAAGGCTGGAGCTTGATGCTCCGTCTTCTGCTCACTGGGGCCCCCAGGGTTTGATGGAGAAGGAGTCCATTCTGCCACAAAATCTGCCAATGCTTGACTCTTGACTGCTTGCCTTGAAATAAATTCAAGATCAAATTCAGCCAATTCCGCTGCCCACTTTGGAATATTCCCAGTTGAATTGGGATTATGCAAAATTGCTCGAAGTGGGTAAGAGGTCACCACTGAGACTTTGTGAGCTTGGAAGTAATGGCGAAGCTTCCTGGAGGCAATAAGAACTGCATAGAGCAGCTTATGCACCTCTAGGTATCGAGTCTTGGCATCATGTAGTACTTCGCTAATGAAGTATACCGGGCGTTGAATGGTCCGGACCCTCCCGGAGGGGTCCGGAGCTTCCTCTTCACTGGCCCGGATCCTACCGGAGGAATCCGTATTTTCTTCGGGACCTCCGGGTTCTGGCTGGAGGAACCCGAGGCTTCTTCAGAAGTGACCTGGACCCTCTCGGAGGGGTCTGGATCTTCTGAAGTAGTTTCTTGTGGATTCGAATCTGGGAGCTGGGACCCAGACTCTCTTTCAGGAACCTCTGGACCCTCCCGAAGGGGTCTGGATTCCTGAGTATGGGGTAGTTCTGGTCTCTCCGCAACTAGAACCATACTGAAGACTTCGTCAGTAGCTGAAACATAAAGCAACAAAGGCTCACCAGGGTTCAGAGCTACCAGAATTGGTAGGGTGGTGAGGAACTGTTTCAGTTCCTGGAATGCCTTCTCTGCTTCTTCTAACCATTGAAATGGTCCGGACTTCCTCAATAACTTGAAGAAGGGGAGTGCCCGTTCCGCCAGTCTTGAAATGAACCGGCTGAGGGCTGCTAGACATCCAGTCAACTTTTGGACATCTTTGATGCGGGTTGGTGGCCGCATGTCTTCAATGGCCTTAATCTTCGCCGGATTAGCTTCTATGCCCCGGTGACTTACCAGGAAACCAAGAAGTTTTCCGGAGCTAACCCCGAAGACACACTTGTCTGGGTTTAGTTTTGTACGGGTGGCCCGTAGCTTGTTGAAGACAGCCTGCAAGGTGTCAAGGAGTGACTCCTTGTCCCTGACTTTGACCATGATGTCATCGACGTACACTTCCACTATGTCTCTAATGAGTTCTTGAAAAGTTTTGTACATAGCTCGTACAAAAGTTGAAGCTGCATTCTTGAGACCAAAGGGCATGGCTGTATAACAGTACAATCCATCTACTGTGATGAATGAGGTATGCTCTTCATCTTCCTTAGACATCCTGATTTGATGATACCCGGAATATGCATCTAGGAAACACAGTAATTCACACCCGGAGGTGGAATCCACTATCTGATCTATTCTAGGTAGTGGGAATGGATCTTGGACATGCCTTATTTAGTGTGGTGTAGTCGATGCACATCCGAAGCTTCCCGCCGGCCTTGGGCACAACAACTGGATTTGCCAGCCATTTTGGATGGAAGACTTCTCGGATGAATCCAGCTTCGAGTAACTTCTTCACTTCTTGTCGGATGAAGTTCTGTCGCTCTACGGATTGCTTCCGAGGCTTCTGATGCACAGGCCGGGCATCGGGGTAGATCTTCAGATTGTGCTCAATCACTTCCCTGGGGATCCCAGGCATTTGTGACGGTTGCCAAGCAAACACGTCGACGTTAGCCCGGAGGAAAGTGATGAGCGCGAGTTCCTATTTGTCGTTCAATCCCCCCGATATACGGGTGGTCTGAGCGGCATCGGAACCAATTTGGACGACTTTGACGGGGATGTCGGTGTTGCCGCTTGGCTGCACACGAGGTGCAGAAGTCGAGCCTTATTGACGAATGCTCGGGGGTTTTGGAGCTTGCTCCTGTCTGGAGTCCTCCTCTTGCGTCGTGGTGAGTGCATGGAGTTCTTCCAGAGCAGTTACTCCGGCAGTACGATCTCCGCGGATCTGAAGAACGCCTACTGGCGTTGGCATATTCAACATCAGATAACCATAATGGGCAGCTGCCATGAATTTGTACAAGGCAGGCCTACCCAAGATGGCATTGAAGGGTAAGTTGATCTGAGCGACGTCGAAGACCAACTTCTCGGTGCGGTACTTCTCCCGTGTCCAGAAGGTAATGGGGAGAGTAATAGCTCCGAGTGGGGTAATGGCCCTCAGACCTACTCCGAAGAAAGGTCGAGAGGGGTGGAGATCCGAAGGTCGGAGTTGAAGCTTAGTAAAAGCTTCAAATCTTATGAGGTTAAGCCCCGAACCTCCGTCTACCATGACGTGGTGGAGCTGGATGTTGTTGATGGTAGGAGATACCATCAAAGGTAGCTGTCCTGCTCCAACCATGCTCTGAGGGCAGTCCGAAGCATCAAAAGTGATGGTTGTGTCCATCCACTTCCGATGAGGTTCCGGCCTGACCGTAGGAGCTACAGTGGCCATATCCCGACGCATAGTCTTGATGACGCGACGGGAGATAATGTCCCATGATCCACCAAAAATGGTGTTCATGGTCTTCCGACGCTCATTATCAGAGACGCCAGAATCATCGTCGACGGAGGTGTAAACGGCCTTCAGGACCTTTTTGGGATCCTGAAATCCTAACTCCTCTTCAGCCGGAGCTTCATCGACTTTTTGCTTTCCTTCCCTCTGTCGGAAAGGAGATTCTTCCCTGCGCTTGTTGTAGCGCTCGACAAGGTTTTGGACCTCCCGGCAGTCTTCCAAACTGTGGCTGCCCGTTTTGTGAATGGACACCACACTTTGGGTTTGTCACCGTCTTCATAAGACGGTCGAGGTCGCTTCTCGGGGCGTGGCCCCCGGCCACCCGGAGTTGCAGCAGCTGCAACATTGGATGTGCCGGCCGACGGCTTCTTCTTGTTGTTGGTCTTCTTTTTCTTCTTGCCACCCCCGGAGGTAGCGGCTTCTTCTTTGGAGGATTTCTTGTGGCCCTCCGGGGTTGGTTTGGAGTGCATCTCACGGCCCTCCGCAGCTTTGGCACATTTGTCAGCCAAGCTGAAGAGTTCCGTGACACTGGTGATCTCTTTGATCGCCAGTTTCTCCAACATCTTCTTGTCCCGTACACCCTGTCTGAATGCCACAATGACAGAGGCGCTAGAGATAGAAGGGATAGTATTTTGTATCTGAGAGAACCTCTGGATGAATGATCGCAGGGATTCTCCCCCTTTTTGCACGACTGCAAAAAGGTCCAGTTCAGTGCCTGGTCGGGTGTATGAACTCCCGAAGTTGGCGGTGAACTGCCGGCACAGCTCCTCCCAACTGTTGATAGAGTTGGGTGGAAGGCTCGTAAACCAGAACCTGGCGGTCCCAGTTAAGGCCACTGGAAAATAATTGGCCATCACAGCCTCGTTTCCTCCAGCTGCCAAGATTGCAGTGGAGTAGATCTGAAGAAATTCGGCGGGATTGACAGTCCTGTCGAATTTTTCCGGCAGGTGAGGCCGGAACTTCTGTGGCCACCTGACCATACACAGATGCATGGCCAGGGCTGAACAGCCTCCTCCCACTCCTTCAGGAGCAGAAAGGTCCTGAGCTTCCCGTCTTTCACGAGCACGCTCAATATGGACTCGGCCGTCCTGCTGGCGGTATCGACGATCAAGCTCCGCCCGGAGGTCATGAGTCGAAAGCCTGGATACCGTGTGAGTGCGTCGTGCCCCGGAGGGCAATGATGTCACTTGTTGTGACGCAGCACGTCTCATGCTATTGGAAACGTGCGGACCAAGTCTACCAGACAAAGTCCGCCGCTGCGACGGGGCTCGTCCTGAAGGAGGAGGACCCTGGTTGCTGAGGTGTTCGGCTGCTGCTGCAACCAAATGCTCCACATCGGCCCTCCACTGCTCCAGTGCATCCCGGGATGCATCCGGAGGTGGTGGGCGTTGGAGAAGAGCACGCGCTGCATGGAGCGCGTGTTCCGGGTTGTCATGATTTGCCGACGCAGTGATTGACGCCGGCGCACCATCGCGTTACCCAGCTTGATTTGCTGGTGAAGGCGGTGGTGGTGGGAGTGTGACTCCTGCTGGTGTTGAGGCTCCTGCTGGTGGCTGCATATTGGAGGGATTGCCCCCAACAGTCTGGGCATCAGGTTGACCGTTGGATGATCCAGCAGCTGAGTTCACCATTCTCAAAACCTCAGGCGCCCCTACCTGGCGCGCCAACTGTCGACGGTTTGGAACCGGCAGATCTCCCGACACTACTAAAGTGTTAGAGGAGTTTGATGTTCGGTGTGGGCGCGCGGAGATTCGAGAAGGTGAATAGTAAATGACGCAGGAGACACAGGAGTTTACGTGGTTCGGGCCGCCTGAGCGTAATACCCTACTCCACGGGTGTGTTGGTGTTGTATTAGCTGTATGAGCTTGTGTTGAGCGTCTATGGCGCGTATGTTGCGTCACTCCACCTACGGAGTCCGTCGTCGGCCTGTCCTTTTATAGTAGAAGGGCAGGCCATTACAAGTTAGTCTGGCCCGACATGTGGTCCCGGCGGTTACTAGTATTGATATTCATTCAACAAGTTTAATTGTCCTTAATGACCGGGTAATGGGCTTTGACAGCACCGTTACTGGTAATTAAAATCATCCGACCGTGTGTCATTAATATGGTATTAATGACACTTAATTGGGTCTTGAAGTCCTTGATTCCCCTTTGAAGATCCGGAGCCGTTATGAAGTCTTCCGGAGGTCAGAGGCTGAAGCTCCGACAGGTGGACACATGGCAGCTCCGGAGCATACTGTGGGAAACAGGAAGCTACGAAGCTACCTGACACGTGTCAGGTCTGGAGCTTCTCTCGGTATGGGGTTAAGTCCGGAGGTGCCATTTCGGTACATGGCCTGGAGCTTCCCCCTTGTGGGTGGTAGCTCCAGTTTGATAGTACACGTGGCGACCCTGGGATTAACCATGTTGGAGAAGCGGGTCCGGTTACATCTGACATGTGGGCCTCCGAAGGTCTTCAAATCAAGTGGGTGACTTTTCCTTGATATCTTTGTAACCTCAAGGGGTGTACGGTTTCCAGGGTACCGACAGAGATGACCACCAAAATAGAAAAATTTTCAAAACAGCGGAGTAGAACGGCGCCATGCCCAACAGGCACACTTGGGAAGTAGGACTAGACCTAATCATCATCCTCTTACGCTTCAGCTTCTTTGTCTTCTGATAAAACCACATATAAAGCAAGAGTGAGTACATAAGGTACTCCACAAGCCCTAACACTACTCAAGGGGAGGTGTTTAATGCATTGAGGCTTGTAGCAAGGAGAGACCATACAGCTTAGTTTTGCCGAAAAGCATTTTATGCAAGGTTCTCTTTGAAAAGAGTTTTGCAATACGAGGGAGAGGTAGTTGAATCAGTATTATTATAGTTGGCGGGCCCTAGGGGAGTTTCAGACTATCCCATCAGTTCCCTCACTTTTATATGAGTCTTCAGACCCAAGGCCCTGACGACTCTGGCACGCATGCAAACTCTTTCCCAAAACACGGCGGCCTCGGCCACCCACACACACACTTCAAGGAGATGTGCTAATACTAATCAATAGGAGCCCAAAGCATAGTGTGCTAAGACTGTGACAACAGCTATCCGGATAGATTAAGACTCTACAGAGTTTGTACACTTTACCCACAAACTACGTACTCTGGATCTGAGAGTGACACAACGCTCATCCCATCTTCCCTGAGTAACCCCACATTCACACCTCGACCCGACATAGGGGTTATTCGGGCATTAACTACCCAGCCAGACACTGGACGACCCTCGATCTCCGTGCCATTTCCTGGTCCACCGTGCCCTCCATGGCTCTACAGGTTTTCTCATGTGGCAGTTACCAGAAAGGTAGGGCGAGTCCTGCCCATACAGGTTCTGTGGTTGTACAAAATCACTATATTGAGTTCAAATGAATCGGTCCTTATATTGGTGAGGCGGCTCCATCCGTCCTTGGCAAGAGGACTAGTTCGGAACACACAACATCGAACTAAACTGAAGTACTCAGTACAATACTATTCCGAAAAACATGGTCATCGGACTACTACTGAAGTACTCAGCACCAATCGGTGGATTACACCGAATACACAGCCGCAACTGGTATACATCATGGGGAGCCCTCGACATCCCATCACCATAGCCGCCTCGACCACCCTTCCCCTTCACACACGCAGTTCATTAATATCCCACCCATATCCTAACTCACATCACCAAAACACCTTTTAACACATTTCACAATCATGTATACAGTGTGTAGTGTTTCGCGATACAAACATTGCAGGGGTTCCTAAGCATAATACTAACAAGGAGGTGCTCACATTGCTGCTATAACGCAGTGATGAAGATGTTAGGTTGTCAAGGGGTTGTGTTGTCAAGGTCAAGGAGAGGATTGTGATAGTCACTACTATTATCGTAACTGATACAGTGTCTTGTTTTAAGCCATTGATAGTGAGTAACTACGGTGTTACTGTTTATCGTTGGCTAGTAGCTAACACCGATATTCAGTCATCAACATAGCTCATGCTACCACATCAAGTGGTTCATAACATAACAACATTTTAAAATAGACATTCAGTCATGCAATGAAAACAGGCCATAGGTGCGATTGCAAAACATTGGTAAAATATGATCAAGGAGTTAGAGCTTGCCTTTATAGTGGTTTATCAAAGTCCTTGTCTTGTTCTTCGTGATCCTGGTCTTGAATGTCTCCTCCGCGAACTCTCCGATCACTAAATATGTAGCTTCGCGGAGAAAATACGATTCATCAATAAAGATCCAAGAAATCCAAATAGAACTCCAATAAATACAAACCATCATTCAATAACACGGTTATTACGATTCTTATAAGGTTTATTGGAGAATACGTAATTCTATTGATGGCTTATCTGGAAATGCTACTGTTTCGTTGGTCAACCAAATGGTCACTGAAAGATTATAACAATTTTATCGATCTTCTGGTTTAACTGCTTAATTCTCAGTTTTATCACGCTATATGTTTCTAGTGATATCTTTATGTTGGCATGACTTCCAAGTTTGAGGTTTAACACAGTTTTCTCTCGGCTTATAATCATTTACATGTGTTATAACAAATTGATGTTAACTCACCAGTTTATACTATAAATTATTTATACTGTGGTGGATGAATCAACCATACTTTCTTTATAGTTATTCTATATTCATCTTAGTATACTCAGTAATGTCCTATTTAATGCCGGTCTCAAATATTTTAGAGACTAAGGATAGGTTCTAGTATGTTTGAGCTAAATGAATGTCTGGTGTCCGCCTCATCACTTTATTCATTTTATTAATATATTATTTTGTTGATATGTTCCAAAAGCTATGGACATGTTTATGTACTCCTCTAGTACAGGACCGTTGAGACTCTCTAGAATTACTAGTGAGGATATCATTTTATTCAATTTCTGTATGTGAATTTCTATTATATAATAGCTATCTAATTGCTTTTCTATAATTATCCTAGTTGGTTCAATATATCATGTTTTATTTTAATCCGCTACTATTGTTAAGTCCTAGTTATATCTCCTTTGGACTATTTAGAAGGTCATTTGTGGAGGGGTCATTCAATTGGCATCTTCTATGCGTATTTTAATAATTATGATTATTCACTTGATTTTACTATGGGAATGATAATCAATTCTCTACCCCATAATTTATTAGACAATTTATACTTTAATTATATTATATATGCCTTGCAATATCTTTCTAGGGATTTTAATTAGCCCATCTAGAGTTTATATGTATCTTTCTTCAAACTATAGGTAATTTAATTAATTTTCCTATGTGAATGATAGCTGATTCTTATTCCATCAATTATATAAGTCCAATATCACTTACATTATATTATATAAGTTAAACAACATTTTCTAGGGATTGATTCATAATTATTTGTGAAGCGAATATCAAATTTGAATACTGAACATAGGTATTACCACTTTTCTAATTATTTATTGTTATTACTTAGCTAATAATATTTCACATAGTAACTACCATTTGTTTTTGTTACTAATCACCGTTTTCGTGCTCTAAAAGTCATGTACTAATTATATATGATTTTCTAGATTTTTCCTGAATAAGGAAATGCTTTTTCTGAGTTTTTGGGTACACTAACGGGTGGACCTAGTGTTTAGTGGTAGAGGCTGTACAGTGAGGACATCACAACCCGTGTGTACCCTGCGTGTGCCTAGCTTCTGCATTTTCTAACTGGTGGGACCAGCGGTCAGGGACTATGGGCCTTCGGTCCTTGTGGACCGAGTCTGCGCAAATGGAGCCGAATGCTAAATGTGCGCATCCTAGCATGGGCTTGCCCGCTGATGTGGCCTGCCAGCGTGGCCTAACCGATGTGAGGTGGCTCCTGGGTGGCGCTGACTCAGCCGCCACGTGTGCACGTGGAGGCGGCGTGGCTGCCAGGGTGGCAACCGAGCGGGACGGCCAACCCGACAGGGAGGCGGCGGTAGGCGGCCACGGGAACTCGCTGGCGGCAGCTCTGCGCGGTCTCCCCTCCAACAGAGACGTCGGGCATGCGTCCGTGAGGATGGCTAAGCTCCTAGTGAGCTCGGTTGTGCCGGAGCGGCGCTTATGGTGGCTGGCGACGGTGTGCGACGGTGAGCTCACCAATGCGTCGACGAAGCTTGGTGCACGCGCAAGGAATCGAGAAATCAGTCGTGCCTAGGCGGAGCTAGGTTCTAGTGGAGCGTGGAGGTGCACCAGGTCGAACCGGGGCGACACTCATGGCGGCTGGCGGCATACAGTGGCGGCCACCTGCGGCGGCACGTCGTCGATCTACCCGGGTGTGCGTGTTCTCAGTGAACAGGTGTGTCATGGATGTGTTCCAGAGTGTAGGGAGCTGATTAGGGCGCTCGGCCAGTCCAGCTGTGTCCCCGCAGCAGCCGGCGACGGCGAGCGGTGGTTTGCGGTGGTGTCGCTCAGAGAGTCAGTGCATGCGCCCACTCTCTCTTTGGTGGTAATGCTCCTACACGCTCTACGTGTCACATTTGATGCAACTAGAAGGGTGTCGTGGGCTAATAGGGATTCTAGGTTGCCGGCGGCAATGGCGGGCAATGATGGGTGGCGGTGCGGCTAGGGTTGACCCTACATCCATGCTAGGGAGCACTAGCCCACGAATGAAGACGTGTTCTAGCTTGCATGAATGATGAAGAAGCTAACAGAGAAAGTAATTGGGAGATGGACGCTCATCGGAGTGGGAACGGCTTCGGTGGTCGGAGTTGGGGAAGAACAGGGGGCCGTGGATGTCATTCCAAATTGGAGGCGAGGAAGCCCCGGTGAAGTGTGTTCGTATGCCACGGAGGAAGAGGGAGGTGTGGCGAACGTTTTGCGCGCGATATAAGGGACGGATGTCCGCTTTATAGCCTCGGGAGGCGGTTTGTCGAGTAGCTCGTGAACTGGCCAATGGTGGCGTGAGTTGACAAGGGCGGTGGGTGCGGGTTCTGTGGCACATGCTCCACACTTTCTATCTGGGGACTATCATACACGGAGCTACGTGATGTAGGAGCTAGGCGACGCTATGGGGTGGAGTCCTTTCGCCGGAATTTCGTGGTCGATGTGGTGGCGCGGCTTTTGGCGCGGATGGCAGGCTAGCAGAGGCACGCTGTCGTCGATTAGGGCTCACCTTGGTCGCCTGGCTAATGATGGGATCAGAAAGGCGAGAGGAGGTGTGCTGCAGAGCGTCTGGTGCAGCGTGGCGCAGGGGGGCGACGGGAGATGTCCTGTCGCCGGCTTTCCCGGGCCATTGCCTGGCTTGAAAGGGAACGGGAGGAGGAAGAAGGTGGGCACGCGGTTGGGCCAAGTCGGGCCGAAGTGAAGAGGAAGTGGGTCGTGCGCGTGAAGGGGAAGTGGAGGGGAGAAAAGAGAGGCCGGACGGGCCAAGCCGGGAAGAGAAAAAAAAAGGGAAGAAGGAGAGGGCTGGGCCGGCTAGGGGGGAGGGGCTGCGCAGGAAGAGGTTGGATTCTTCCCCCTTTTGTTTTCCTTTTCCACTTTTTTCCATTCCTTTTGAGTTTGAATCTGATTTCATAGTTTGTTTTGATTTAAATGATCTCCTCCCAATTCATTCTTGTTAAATATTTTTATTTCGTAATTTCCAAGGTGGTTGAATTATTTGGATTTGAATTTGAGTCTAGTTTGAGTAATTTTTGAGTTGTACTTTTGAACTTGGAATTGAAGTTTAAACTATACTCATTGGGCTGCTAGCTGCTTGATTTAAATATACCCACACTAGATTTATATATTTTTATTTAATGTATTATTTGGTGCATCCATGTGTAAAATGTATGTGCCTGTGTCTATAGGTTACCTTGTATATATTTACTGCCAACCAAGTTTTCTTTAATATCGATATGGTTTTGGAGTTTGATTCGGCTTAGATTCTTATAATGTTCAGTCAATAGCTTGCTCTCCTTTATTTACTTTTATTATTCAGTGGTCAGCTCACATGTATGTGTAAATGCTTATGTTTTAAGTCTCATCTATAGTTTTTATCTCAAATCTATTTTATGGTTTGAATTGTTTTTAAAATGTGTACGCGTTTGTATTTACACACTCCTACGCCTCGATTTTTATTGAAGATTAGTGTTTGTTCGAGATTTATTCAAAAAAATTAATTTGAAGTAATTTTTATCTTTGGTTAAAAATTCGGGCTGTGACAGTATGCTTCTGAAGAACAGCCTAGGTGCGGAGCCAATGCGTAATCATATAAATAACCTGCATAAAAACCACCATATGCCTTCTCTCAAACACAATATCATTTCTGAATCGCCAAATAGCCCAACAAATAGCAGCCGCCCCTAAGAGAACAAGATGCTTTAGTCGTGATGTACTCCCCTGTAACCAAATACCAAATATTTGACACAGCCATCATGATGCTCCAGTATACAAACATACTATAATCCAGAGCTTATGCCTCACTGTCAATAAGTGTCAGTAAGACCATAGCTTCAACACCTCTCAGCACACATTCAAATTAGGATGAGGAACAATATAACCAAAAACTTATTGGAGTGCACACCTGAAGTAACCCATAAACTTCACAAGCAAAGTCAGAAAACAAATCATTCTCAAAGTCACAAAAGCAAGTCTGACCATCACAAGGGATATTAAGTCTATTCCCTCTTGCTTACAAGCAAGATAAATAAAGTCTAGCAAGACCCAAAACAATAGATGGAACATACTTCAAGAGGCCAGTAGTTCGGCCAGTCCAACTCTGACAACTATTCATCATCTCCACCACTGCCAAAAGAAAGAATTTAATAATTTTTAGTGTATCACTAGAGTATGCATGGTATGGTACACATAAGAAGACAGTCAAGGTGTGGCGTTACTGCATACCAGGCAGCGGTGTTCTCTTTGCCTTCCTTAGTGTCTTCTGAAACAAAAGGAAAGTAAATGGATGTTAGATTCCAATTCCTATCCAGAGAAATACAGAACAAGAAATGTTTCATTGTAACATCTTCTGATATGATGCAATGCGAGAGATCTAGCTAGGCTCAAGAACTCTCTTAGAGGGGATCAATGTTAGTTTGTGTGAACACGGATTAAAACACAATTACTATGTGTCTTAATTGAATAGACACAACCCAACGAATAGTCGTATCCGTGATTGGGGGACACGACCATTCCCAAAGGTTGGGAGGCCCCCTCTCGCGTCCTATGGGTAAGTATAAATATGAGGGGATGCACTCTATTGCGGATGACATGATATTGCATTCAAAACACTCACGACACTAAGTATCTGATCAAATCAATTGGAAAAGCGAGGGGAAGGTTCTCCCACGATCTTCATCGTCTACAAGATTGCAAGTCTCCATACGCTGTCGTCGCCACAGGGCTCGATGGCCGCATAAAGGAATGAGAAGATAAGTTCTAAATCATGATTATGAGCAATCACAGGTAACCCGAATTGGATTAAGTGGCTAATTAAGATCTTTATGATGTCATGGTAAGATTATTTTAATTAACCCAAACAAAAGACAATAAGACTATTTGATAAGATAGCATTGTTTTCAATGTCTTAATCGACACTAAGTCTAAGGGATAGAATATATGTTATAATTAGGGGGAGTATGGTAAGACGAGAAAAACATTCTTGGGGAGAAGTGGATGTTTATCCATTTCTATTATTCAAGAATTGTTCTTTTTAATACATGCTGAAGTTGGGTCACGTTGGTCATTAGTTTTTAATTTTGGCTTAACACCTTTTGTTAGTTCTTCATTGGCGATATTTATGATATATAAGACTTCTATTCTACAGGAGCATTCTCAATTTTGTAAGTTCACTAAGTTGTCGCTTCTTATGATGAAGAGCAATAATTGCCTAAATAAGTGATGTGCTGGTAAGAGATCTCATTATGAGATCTACATTCAAATGATGGATTATTTCGTTCATTTGAAGTAAGAGGCAAATAACCCCCATTTATCCAAATGGCGTAAAACCATGAAGGATTTAATGAGGATGAAGCGTATCACTAAAGTCTTGAATTAAGTCATATTCCTAATAGAGTCAAAACAGTAGACTATAATGAGTCTACAAAATTAATGGTGACTCTAAAGGGAAATTTTCAGATATTATTAAGAAAACTTATGGTAAAAAGTTTTACTAAGAGATAAGGTGTTGATTACGATGAATTGTTCTCATCTTTAAAACTAATGATTCGTTTAGGATCATTATATCATCAGTAAGTGTATCACCACTTAGAATTACATCATATGGATGTAATAATGGTGTTTCTCAATTGGAATCAATACGAGAACGTTTACATGACACAACCAAAAGGTTTGTCATGAAGAATAAGGAACATTTGAGATACTAGTTAAGAATGTCCATTTATAGACTCAATAAGGCTTTGTGCAATAGTATCTCAAATTCAATAAGTCTATAAGAAAGTTTGGGTTATGTTAATAATAAGAAGGACAATTGTAAGAGCGAGAAATTAATTTTTCTCGTATTTTGTTGATGACATATTACTTGTGTGTAGTAATGTCAATCCACTATTAGAAATTTATAAGTTCTCGTCCTCTATTTTGGTATTAAGAATCTTAGTGAAATATCCTACGTGTTAAGAATTAAGATTCACTAAGAGAAATATAAGAGGGTATTAAGATAATTCATATGACATACTTGAGAGCGTATGCATGAAATAAATTTTCGTCCGCTCTAATGAGTCAAGGTTGGTAAGTATGGAACCAATAAGAGGTCGACCTAATAAGAATCAGTTCCAAAGATTCTTGCTATCAGAAGTTTTAATTTCTGCTCAATTCATAAGTTACCTTGACAAAGTTTAAGTATCGGGTTAATTTTGGCATAAGTAAGTCCAAACCAGATTATTACTTGCACTATTGTAAGTATCAAGATCTCATGATAAGTTAAGTATAAGGCTAAGTCATTGGGATAATGACTTACTAATACTTAGTATCTGCAAGATATGTAGTAAATTCACATCAGTAATCTACACCCACATATTGGAGTTTTATTGTGGAAAAACTCCTAACTTAAGGTCACTGCATCATGTGTGATGCATACCAAATATAAGTTATAAATGAGACCATCGAGCAAACACAATAAGTTAACCCGAATTATGAGTGGTTGGCAGCATTAAACCACTTTATTTTTTATACTCAAAAGGCAACAAGTCATATGTGATGCCAAACACATTGACATAAGTTATATGTTACAAAAGAGTAAATACAGGATCATATTAACTAATATTGAGCGAATAAGTATCAAGCGAATGCTTGCGGATCCGCTTATAAAAGGACTTCCACCCAATGTGTTCAGTGAACACATAGCGCGCTTGGATTTTAAGTAAGATCCTATGATTACCTGGATACTAAGGGGCCAAAACTGAGTATAAGGTCATTTCTAAGTGTAAGACGTATTGTGGTCTTCGAGTCAAGCAGTACGTAAATGGTTGTTTTGATGTTTCGTGCCCTATATGTCGAACATGAGGAAATAGACATTAAGTTTAGTATTAAGTAAGTAAGTTTTAATACGAGTTCAAAGGGGAGAATGTCAGTTTGTGTGAACACGGATTAAAACACAATTAACATGTGTCTTAATTGAATAGACACAACTCAACGAATAGTCGTGTTCGTGATTGGGGGATACGACCATTCCCAAAGGTTGGGAGGCCCTCTCTCACATCCCATGGGTAAGTTTAAATATGTGGGAAATGCACTCTATTGCGGATGACATGATGTTACATTCAAAACACCCACGACACTAAGTATCCGATCAAATCGATTGGAAAAGCGAGAGGAAGGTTCCTCCCACGATCTTTATCGTCTACAAGATTGCAAGTCTCCATGCGTTGTCGTCGCCACATGGCTCGATGGTCGCATAAAGGAATGAGAAGATAAGTTCTAAATCATGATTATGAGCAATCACAGGTAACCCGAATTGGATTAAATGGCTAATTAAGATCTTTATTATTTCAGTAAATCTAACAATCATCCCTAGCACAGATATCCTGGGCAAATTGAGGAACTTGGCTTGAGTTATCTTGTTCTTATTGGACATAAAGTAAGGGGGGTCTAAATTTCAGGTGCCTAAAATTTTAAAACATTTTAGGCACCGAGTAATTAGTAGTTAATTATTATCATTAATCACTAATCATTATAATTGATCATTAATATTCATTTTATAGGTTAATCAATAATAAAATTATTTTTTTGATTATTTTACAATTAACATAACTTTACAAATTATGAATTGACAATTTAGAAACACAATTAATCATATTCCTCACTGTAGGCGCCCAACGCCTGTCCCCGCGGCGCCTGAAATCTTACCCCGATTCAGGCACCTGATCATTAATCTTTTGGTAATGTAAATGCTTAATAATCCATCTTATTTTTCTTACATACTCTATACCCAATGTGTATCGCGGAGCTAGAGCCCTATCAAAAAGAGTCTATAAAGACTTATGATGCCAGAGCTCACTATAACATTAATTACTACTACTTTGTTGTTACTCTAGATATTTCACACAAGACAACTAAAATTTAAGAAAATATAAAAAAAGGTACACAAAAGAAGTGTCAGGAGCCATAGAACTTGTTACTACATTAGTGACATTGCAACTCATGTACTAGACTGCCAGTATCATCCCAAGGACACAAGAAAAGTTTAATAAACAAAGCTATTCACAACCATAGTTCAAGGAACCGAGTAATACCATGAATTTATCTTGCTTCTAAATATAGATACAATTTGAGGAAATATTGGGACGAACATGATGCCAACTCGTATCAGATAGTAAACAAAACTGCCTCACGGAAAACAACAAAATAAGCGGTATTGTTACCTGCATCAACATCCATATTCGAGTGATCTGGAGTGCCACTCCTGGTGGAATCTTGAACGTGTTCTACATGAGGGGGAAAGTAGATGAATGTCACATTCTAGTTCCTTAACTGAAATAAAAAAGAACGATAAATATTTGATTTGAACATTATCATACAATATAAATGAATATAATATGCATGCTTTGAAATGATAGTCACATTAATTTGTTACAACATTGCTACTACTTCGTCATTCCTCTGCATTTTTTCACATGATGTAGTTTTAGACAAATACTATGAGAAATGCGATGTCCTGTGGCTCTGATTGCTAAATTACAAAATGTGAATATCATATATCATACTTTGAATAAGGTTTCTCATCTCAATGGCAATAAGCAAGATACAGCCAGAAAAAACCTATTAGCTATGAAATATTAGTTCAAAGAAGCATGAACTTTTCTTCCTTGCTTTTCAAAAAATGTCGATACAATGATATGGAACATGGGGATGAACATGACACAATCAAATCATATGATAGTTAACCATCATATCACTCGAAATACAACAATATAATTGGTACTACCTGCATCAACATCCATATTTGAATTCAAGTTCCAAAGTGAAAGATTATTCATCAAAATGTGTAGGATCCTTGTACTATCGTTGTAGAGTTTCACCTCAAGAATTACAAGATAAGGAACAACATCATCAACAAGGGCGGACCTACAGGGTATGCCGGGTGGGCCCCGGCATACCCTGGATCCAGGAGCATGTTAGTGTTCGTATGTTGGCTGCCGGTTATCGGGTGTATAGGTTTAACCATCGGAAAGAAGATTAGGAATATATCGTGAGTTTCCGAAACCGATTAATAATTTGTTCCCGTAGGTCCAAATACCAGATGAGAAGGATATGAAGACTAAAGAGCAACCTTGCTGGCTTGCTCCAGTAGGCCCACGGCAGCACCAGACGGCACACAGAGTCTCCTGTAGGACCTCAAGCCCTCGATCTCGGCGGTGTCACGAGTGTTGCCGTGCTGCTGCGGTGGCGCTGGCGCCGGAGGCACGCAGCCATGTACTGACGCCGTCACACATGTCAACGTGCATACTGGATCGACGGTAACTCAGCCAGCGTCGGCCAGACGGTTCTCTACTTCGTCCGATCCTCAGATTTGACGTACACTTTTATACGATTAGATAATTTTTTCGTATTTTTTCATTCCGCACAATCTTATCAAATTTTATATGATTTTTGTATTTATATAAAATTGTTTTTTATAACAGATCAGTTACGAAAAAATAGAGATATTGCATCTCTTTTGAAAAACATGTGGTCAAGAAGGCGGTTGTTGCTTCAAATATTGTCCCATGTATGGACGAATCAATTGTGAAAGAACAGACTCGACGACTAAACCAATCGGACAAGTAGTATTGTAAGTTTATCTCATAAATAAATTTATATTGTGATTTATTCACTATAGTATTCGCTATATCATTTATTTTTTATATTGAATTATGTTACAAAATTTATAGTTATTTACTGAATTAAATAGTTCTATGAAATCACTTATTAATTTTTTTGGCATACCCTATACTGAAATCCTGGATCCGCCACTGATCATTAAAAGCTCGCTTTGCATGTTCAATGCCCCTGAGATTTAAGTATAGCAAGAATTATGCCAATTACACATACCTAGATGACAGTATAAGAAATTGAACACTAACATACCTATCAGGTGAATCCAAGACAGAATAATAAAAAACAGAGAAAGGCTGAGCCTGGTAGGATGCGCTGGAGACAGATTCTCCTCTGCTATATTAGAGGCATTCTGTTCATGCACATCAAAATATTAGCAAGTACAAAGCAATAATAATACATCAAACTTCATCTAAACGCTCGAGTGGAATTTTTTCTCTTTGGCATGCTATATATGACACATTAAAGGTTTTTAGAATGACAATAACTGAGATGAAAACATGAACATATCATTTGATGGTTATGCTCTTATTGGATATATATATATATATATATATATATATATATATATATATATATATATATAGTCTATTACAGGTATATTCATAACTTAAATAATATAAACATTGTAAATTTACCTTTTTCCAATTCAATATAATTATTAAAGTATATTACAATTATGCATACACATGAGCTAGAAAAACAATGTGGCCTTTCTAATACAGACTCAACCACTTTGATCACTCTAATGGCATACACCAATCAAACAAAATTAATAAGAAATTGGACTAACTCTATTATAAGATATTTATAATTGTAGTATCCCAGTGTGGATGCAGCTAGAATTAGTATACTACAATGGGAAGAAGTTCATGCACATAGTAACATATCCACATATTTAGTTGAAAATTAACCCAACAAATAAAAAATATTGTGAAGCATATGAACTTGCATCGTAGGCCTTCAGTGACTCATCGATTACTATAAAATTCTCTGTCTCTATCTTGAACTCTTGTGAGGTAGCGATAAAAGTCTCCCTTCCTGAAACCAAAAGGAAGACCATTGATTAGGTTTTGAAGTCAAATTATTAACACATTTAGCATTCTTAAACAAGGGGCAATGGGACATCACATTTGGTAGTAGAATACTTTGCTCTCAACATCAAAAGAGTATGGTAGAAGATGATTGTCAACGACGCCAATCACACTGTAGCAGAGTTTATCTAACCCAGCTTCCACCTTGTTACGAAACTCTACTCATCTTCACATGGCTCTTGTTACCTTCCTCTTCTGCCTTAATTATAGTATATGTGAGGGCATGCAATGATTTACGCTTTGTATTTGCCACTCTTTTGTAGCCCATTGAAAGAAGTGTCCTCTCGTTTGCTTTTAGCACTAAGTCTAACATTGCTATACTGGTGATTGCATCAATCATATCTGTTCGAAACAATTAGCAAAATTATCAAAGTATGGTAAAAATACAGTGATTGATTAGAAAGATTAAATCCAAACATTGTAGTCAAGGCATCATATATGTGTAGTTTGAATTACACATGATGCTTACATGTAGCTACACACCACGGATAGACATCATCAAGTTTAAAACTAATATGGTAAATCATCATAACATTGTTTATGAAGCAAACAAGCACAAAATTATTTAATATGATGGCAAGGCATACAAAATCTAAACAAACATTGAAGTGTATCCAATATTTTAGGATACATCTAGTAAAAAAACTCAAAACATAAGTTGGTACTCAACAAAGTGTGTAGAATCACACTACCCAATGAAAGTTCATAAAGTCTACAACAATATTACAAGATGAAAGATTCTATATAACTCAATAACAATCTCATATACTCATTATAAACCGATACCACGCTCATAGTGAGCTAGATAATAGGTCATTAAAATTAAAATAAAAATAAATGATGCAGAATAAATGTAGCACTTTATTACTTGTACTTATATAGGGAAACATGGAGAATTGCGATGATCTATAAAAAGGAAGACGGGCTACCCTATGTATGATGCATACCCGCGTGCATGCGTGGCTGATTTAGCAGGCTTCCATTTTCACCAGATCTGAATTTACATAGTCAGCAACAAAAATATATAGCAGAACAATCAGAAAGTTCACTGCCACACCATATTTAATATCTAGTCCAGTAAAATCTGAGTATCTATTGTGAATCAAGGTAATCACATCAAAATCAAAAGGTATCAAAAACCTAAATCAAATCATCCACATGAAAAGGTAAAGAGGACAGAAAACAATGAAGAAGGGAAGAGATCTAATACCGTGATAGCGCTCGGCTTCCTCAGCAAGCATAGCACGAAACATCAGATCTCTGCGTGGATCCATTGCCGCAGATCTGAGTTCCTCTCTTGATTGTAGTTAGGGATCGAGAGATGAGGAAACGAGTAATTAAGGGGTAGATGGAGCAAAAATGGTACTTATATGACGCACAATGCAATCCTAACCATCAATTACGTGGCATGGTTTTCATCTAGCCGTACATTTACCGCCAATGAGACAAGCTAGCAATAAAGTACAGCTTAAAAATCAACCGAACTATTCATTTATTTTCACCTCAGCTCTTCCCCCTCTTAACAATCAATTACATCTAGCATTGAAACTACAACATACTAACCTATATGAGTCCCTATACTTCATCGAGTAGTGTTCCTCATGTGTGTTCTATTCTTTCTCCCTCCGTAAATGTGCCTCGTTGTTCAAGTATGGAGAGGTAAGTCTCCAAATGTAGTAACATCTTGTCAGCTCCATTCCTAATTTTCCCTTTTAGATAATCACACTCCAATATAGATTTGTCTTAGAACTAAATACAAATACAATTATTTTACTAAATTATATTCTTCATAATCAGCTTTCTTTTGAGTTAGACATGTACGTATTTCACATATTACACCTGTCGGTACCCTGCGTACCGGGTACCCCACAATACGCAATAAAAGTCATGGAGTTCATCCGTCCAAGTTGAAGACCTCCGAAGGCTCCACGTGTTACACCGCACTAGACCCGCCTCCCTCGTTTGGATAGCTCCGACACTACCACGTGTAACACGAGACCAGGCCCAACTCCTTTCATAGAGAAGCTCCGGTCTTGCCACGTGTCCAAAGGCCCCGGACCTAACCCCTAGTAGAGGGAAGCTCCAGTGCTGCCACGTGTATAGTGGCTCCGGACGTGCCTCCTCACAATGAGAAGCTCAGGAGCCACCACGTGTTAGACCTTCAGACCTAAATCTACAACGTGAAGACTGGCGAATCACCAACGGCACGGACATTCAAGCGGCAGTAAAGCAGCGTTACAAGACCTAATTGCGTATCATTAATGCCATGTTAATGACACACAATCAGAGGACTGTTAATACTGGTAACGCCACCATTAAGGCACGTTATCACACTGTTAACTACACTTAATACATACAAGTCATGTATTAGATAATTGAATACCACCGGGGCCATATGTCAGGCCAGGCTGACAATGTAACGGCCAAAGCTTGGACTATAAAAGGGTTGCGCTGCATAGTACAGAGACAACTAAGCTCATATGCACACAAGCCACTGCATACTCATACATCAAGAAACACCCTGTGGAGTAGGGTATTACGCTCAGACGGCCCGAACCACGTAAAACTCCCTGTGTCTCCATCTCGTCCTTAATCTCCGCGCGCTCAAACCGAATACGAACCTCCACAGACTATGTTTTAGTAGTACCGGGGGAAGTGTCTTAGTCTACACTTCGACATTTGGCGCGCCAGGTAGGAGCGCCTGAGATTTCAAGATGGTGAACTCTACGGCAGCATCGTCCAACGGCAACGCCGTGCAGCCTGATGAAGGAAATCCCTCCAATGCCCAACAGCCATCTGGCGCTGTTGTCCCGACAGGTGTTGCTGCACCACCACCACCACCAGCCCTGGATGCCAACGCCAGACAACAGGATGGTGCCCTCGTGTCGGTGACTGCGTCGACAAACAACCCGGAGAACGCGTTAATCGCTGCGCGTACTCTGCTCCAATGTCCTCCAGCGGCTGGAGCTCCTCCAGCAGCCATGGAACAATGGCGTACTAATGTTGAGCATCTGGTTGCAGCCGTAGCCGATGCCATCAGTAACGAAGGCACGCCCTCTGCTGGGCAGACAACCTCTCAGTGGAGGACCTTGTCAGGTAGACTTGGCCCTCAAGTTTCATAGCACAGGAGACATGTTGTGTCCCAACAAGTGACGTGACTGCCCTCTGGGGCACGTCGTACTCACACTGCATCGATACTCTCCACACATGATCTGCGGTCGAAGCTTGACCGCCATTACAGACAGCAGGACGACCGCGTCCATATTGAGCGCGCGCGAGAGGCGAGAGGCTCAAAAAAACCCTTCTTCTTTGGGAGTAGGGGGCAACTGCTCAACCTTGGTCATGCACCTACACATGGTCCGATGGCCGCAGAAGTTTCGACCTCATTTTGCCGGAGAAATATGACGGGACCGTCAATCCCGTTGAATTTCTCCAGATATACTCCACCGCCATACTTGCAGCGGGAGGCAATGAAGCCGTGATGGCCAATTATTTCCCTGTGGCTCTAACTAGGACACCCAAATCCTGGTTTATGAGTCTTCCGCTTGAATCCATCAACAGTTAGGCAGAGCTCTACCACCAGTTCACCGCCAACTTCAGGTGCTCCTACACCCGGCCTGGCACATAACTGTATCTATTCGTCGTACAGTAGAAGTCGGTGGAGTTGTTGCGATTGTTCATCCAGCGGTTTTCCCAGGTACGAAATATAATTCCATCTATCTCCAACGCATCTGTCGTTGTGACATTTCGACGGGGCGTCAGGGACAAGAAGATGCTAGAGAAGTTGGCGATGAAAGAAGTCACCAGTGTCACGAAACTCTTCAGCCTGGTCGACAAGTGCACCCGGGCTGTGGAGGGCCGTGAAATGCACACCAAGCCAGCTCCAGAGGCTAGAAAAAAGCCCTCCAAAGCTGAAGCCACTACCACCGGTAGTGGAAAGAAGAAGAAAAATTCTAATGGCAACAAGAAGCTGTCGGCTGGCATGCCTACTGCTACAGCAGCTGCACCTCCGGGTGGCTGGGGGCCATGTCCCAAAAAGCGACCTCGACCTTCGTCTGAAGACGGCGATGGTTCAGAGATGTGGTGTCCGATCCAAAAAAACGAACACTCACAATCTTGAAAATTTCCGCGAGGTCCAGAACCTTGTCGAGCGCTTCAACAAGCGCCAGGAAGATGCTCATTTCCACCAGCGGGAAGGAAAGCAGAAAGTCGATGAAGGCTTTTAGGACCGCAAGAAGGTCCTGAAGGTTGTGTACAACACCATCGACGACGACTCTGACATCTCCGACAACGAGCATCGGAAGACCCTCTATACCGTATATGGAGGGTCCTAGGATATCACCTCCCGCCAGGTCCTCAAAATAATGCATCGGGAGATGGCTGCCACAGCTCCGACCACCAAGGCAGAACCCCATCGGAAGTGGATGAACACTCCCATCACTATTGATGCTAGATACTGCCCTAGGAACATGATTGGAGCCAGTCGACTACCATTGATGGTGTCTCCTACCATCAATAACGTCCAACTCTACCATGTCTTGGTGGATGGAGATGTGGGGCTCAACCTCCTCAGCTACGAAGCGTTAGCGCATATCAACTTACCCTTCAACGCCATCCTAGACAAGACAACCCTGTATAGGTTCTTGGCCGCAGCTCACTACAACTACTTGGTGTTGAAGATGACAACACCTTCGAGCGTTCTCCAGATCCGCGGAGATTGCACTGCGGGAGTCACTGCGCTAGAAGAACTCCACGCGCTTGCAACAGCGCAGGAGGAAGCATCCAGCAAGGAGCTAGCTGCTCAACCTCTGCACGACGCGTGCACCCAAACAGTGACACCGACATTCTCGTCAAAGTCATCCAGATCGGTTCCGATCCAGCCCAGACCACCTGTATATCGGGAGATCTAGACAACAAATAGAAACTCGTGCTCATCACTTTCCTCTGGGTGAATGTTGATGTGTTTGCCTGGCAACCGTCACAAATGCCTGGGATCCCTAGGGAGGTGATTGAGCACAACCTCAAGATATATCCCGACGTAGGGCCAGTACACCAGAAGCCCCAGAAGCAATTAGTCGAGCGGCAAAACTTCATCAGACAAGAAATCAAGAAGCTTCTCAAAGATGGTTTCATCCGGGAGGTTCATCATCCACGATGGCTGGCAAACCCAGTTGTTGTACCCAAGGCCGGCGGGAAACTTCAATTGTGTATCGACTACACCACCTTGAATAAGGCTTGTCCAAAAGATCCATTTATACTACCTAGAATAGATTAGATAGTGGACTCCACGTTCGGGTGTGAGCTATTGTGTTTCCTAGATGCATATTCTGGTTACCATCAGATATGAAAAGCATACAACCTTCATAACAGTAGATGGATTGTATTGTTATACTGCCATTTCATTCGATGTCAAAAACGTTGCTTCAACTTTTGTGCAAGCTATGCACAAAACATTTGGAGAGCTCATCAAAGACTTGGTGGAGGTCTACGTCGATGACATCATCGTGAAGGTGAAGAACAAGGAGTCACTCCTTGACAACCTACAAGACGTCTTCGACAAGCTACGAATCACGCACACCAAGCTGAACCTCGACAAATGTGTCTTCGGGGTTAGCTCCGGGAAGCTCCTCATATTCTTGGTGACTCACTGAGGAATTGAGGAAAACCCGACGAAGATCAAGGCTATTGAAGATATGTGGCCCCCAGCCCGCATCAAGGACGTCCATAAGCTAACTGGATGTCTAGCCGCGCTCAGCTGATTCATCTCAAGACTGGCAGAACGGGCGCTTCCTTTCTTCAAGCTTTTGAGGAAGTCCGGGCCATTTCATTGATCTGAAGAAGTAGAAAAAGCGTTCCAAGAGCTCAAGCAGCTCCTCACCACCCTACCATTCCTGGTAGCTCCAAACCCTGGTGAGCCTCATTTGCTTTACATTTCGGCAACTACGGAGGTTGTCAATATGGTCCTATTTGCAGAAAGACCGGAGCCACCTCCAATTCTGGAGTCCAGACCCCCCGGGAGGGTCCGAAGCTACCTGAAGGCAAGTCCGGGTCCCAACCCCGAGGCGCGGATCTTCAAGGCAAGCTGCTCAAGGATCAACCTCTCTCATCCGAGGGAGTTTTCACGGCTGAACAAGAAGATCCGTACCCCTCCGGGAGGGTCTGAACAGCTCAAAAAGAAGCTGCGGGCCCTTCTGGGAGGACCCGAGTTGATGAAGAAGAAGCTTCGTGTCCCTCCGGGATGGTCCAGACTGTCCAACGGGCAGTGTACTTCATCAGTGAAGTACTCCACGATACCAAAACTCGATACATTGAGGTGCATAACCTACTTTACGAAGTCCTTATTGCTTCAAGGAAGCTACATCACTATTTCCAAGCCCACAAGATATCAGTGGTAACCTCATATCCGATGTGTGCTATATTGCACAACCCAAACTCTACTTGGAACATTGCCAAGTGGGCAGCGGAATTGGCAGAGTTTGATCTTGAATTAATTCCACGACAAGCTATCAAGAGTCAAGCATTGACTGATTTTGTGGCGAAGTGGACACCTTCTCCATCAAATCATGGGGGCCCCAGTGAGCAGAAGCTGGAACCCAAGGTCCCGGTCTTCATCGAACCTCACTGGACTCTCTACTTCGACGGCTTCGTGCAGAAGCAAGGGGCGGAGCTGGAATCCTTCTCCTTGCTTCGACTGGGAGAAGGTCAAATACATGGTGCACCTTGACTTCAAGGCAATCAACAACATGACGGAGTATGAAGCTCTCATTTGTGGGCTCAAGGTGGTGATATCATATGGCGTCAAGCAGTTGTTGGTGAAGGGTGACTCACAACTCATCATCAAGCAAGTCAAAGGTGAATGCAATTGCAACAACCCTCAACTTGCTGCTTACCTCCTTGAAGTCTAGAAGCTCCCAAAGGACTTCCACGTTCTGGACCTCTATCATGTCTAGCGTCTCAACAACGCTGAAGCTGATGAACTCTCAGCGAAGGCTTCAATCGAAGCTCAAGCTCCTAACGGAGTCTTTGTCCGGAGATTGTCAGGACCTACCACTCAGCCTGCCGAACTGAGTGAAGGGGGCGAGACCAGCACCTAGAAGATGGCGGTCCCGGTGGCCCTATTACCATGGCGTCCACCAAGGGTCGTAGGTGCTGCAGGAAGCTCTGAGCAACCTAGCACGCAAGACTCAAAAGCTCAAGTTAGCTCTGATGCATGGATCTCGGAGATCCGGAGCTACTTGAAAGACAACATCCTTCCTGAAGACGGTGCATCCGCTGACTGGATCGTCAGATTGGCTAAAAGATACACACTGGTAGAAGGGGATCTCTACCAGCGTGGTTCCAATGGCGTCCTAATGCGGTGCATTGAAAGGGAATAAGGACGCGAGCTCCTCGCGAAAATCCATGGAGTCGAGTGCGGGAACCACACATCTTCCCACACGCTGGTTGGTAAAGCCTTTTGGCATGGCTTCTACTGGCCTACAACACTCCAGGATGCAGTCGAGTTGGTAAAAAGGTGTGAAGTGTGCCAGTTCCACGCGAAACAAATTCACACACCGGCTCAGTCAATGCAAATGCTACCTCCTAGCCATTCGCTGTGTGGGGGTGGACATTTTGGGACCTTTCCCAAAAGCCGTCGGAGGTTACAGGTTCCTGTATGTCGCCATCGACATGTTCACAAAGTGGCCGGAAGCTCCTCTAGGCGTGACAATCAACAAGAAATCAGATATCAAGTTATTGAAGTCCATAGCCTGCAGATTTGGAGTTCCGAATGGAGTTATAACTGACAACGAAACCCAATTCACAAGTGCAGCATTCCAAGAATATTGCGAAGACTGTGGCATACAAGTTAGATACGCGTTAGTAGCTCACCCGACAAGTAATGGCCAAGCTGAGAAAGCAAATGCAGAAATACTAAAAGGACTCAAGACGCGCACATATGAGCGCTTGAAGAAACACGAAGCCAACTGGATAGAGGAACTTCTGTCCGCACTGTGGGCAAGCAGGACAACACCTAATCGGTCAACTGGAGAGACACCCTTCTTCCTGGTGTATGGAGCTGAAGCGGTCCTTCCTCCAGAGATCACCATGGGGTCACTTCAGGTCCAAACCTTTGACGAAGCCGCGCAGGAGCAGCTCCAGCGTGAAGACCTTGACCTCGTTGACGAGGGAAGGTGCCAAGCAGCTGTTCAAGATGCACGATATCACCATGCACTCTGGCGCTATCATGAAATGCGTGTGCGTAACTGACAGCTCGAGGAAGGCGATATGGTGCTGCGGAGAATACTAACTCGAGAAGGGATGAACAAACTCTCCCCCAGCTGGGAAGGTCCCTTCCGAGTAATCAAAGTATCCCATTCAGGATGCATTCGCTTGGCAATAGAGGATGGGACTCCGCTTCCCAACCCCTGGAACATTGAGCACCTCCGTAAGTTTTATGCTTAGTTTCACGAAGGTGAGTTTGTATTTACACAAGATGTAAGTTATATAGTCTATGAACAAAGTTGGATAGGTCCTCCGGGAGAATATCCAAACCCCTCCAGGAGGGTTTGGGCAGTTCAAGCCCACCTAACTTGGTCCCTGTACTGAAAGTAAGGCTTACCTACCCTGGGTTAGAACAAGATGAATAGCACACTTGGTCTGGTCCTGTAACCTAAGTGTGTCCCTGTCTCCCTTGTAATTCGAATCTATAATGAAAGATATTGTTGTGTGAAAGCAGACTTCACGTGCATCAATTTTGTACAGGCTCATATTCTTTTTGTTATTTTTTCCTTCTTGTCTATAACAAAGTTGTGCAATTCTTTTTAGAATTTAGTCCAAGTTATTCATAAGATAAACAAGTTATATTGGTGATCTTTTTTGGATCTTAGCATTGCTAGATGGTCTACTCGCCTGAACACCAAAGCCAATGACAGGTCCGGAGTGCGCTATCGACTTAGACTGGTCCAGCATCCTAAGTACGCCACTCTACCTATATTCCGGCAGGCCTCAGTAGGGCGGGTCTGGAAGGCATTTGGATTTGAAGAGATTACATCAATTTACTTGTTATCATGTTGAATTCCTTCGGATCTAAAGTTCAAATATGAAAAGTAAGCCGCAAACAAGTTATAGACAAGAGGACGAATTTTACTGTTTTTCATGTCCTTCATGCGCAGGAAAAATGGAAAACTCATGACGATGGTGGATGATCTGAACGAAGATGGTAGAGAAATCACCCCAAGGGGGTCCACCGTCGACGTATTATACATTGACAAGTAGACACCGTCGAAGCTAAAAAGCTCTAACGATCCTAGGGGGCCCGCCGTCGATGCTCTAAGTGTTGACAGTGGGCGCCGTCGGAGCTTCAAAGCTCCGACAACTCCCACGGGGGTCGTCATCGACGTTCTACACGTTGACAGTGGGCACCGTCAAATCTACAAAGCTCCGACAACCCCAGGGGGCCTGCCGTCAACGTTCTACACGTTGAAAGTGGGTGCTGTCAAAGCTACAAAGCCCCGACAACCCCCAGGGGGCCCGCCGTCGACATTCTACATGATAACAGTGGGCGCTGTCATAACTACAAAGCTTTGACAACTCCCAGAGGTCCTTGGAGAAGTCGGAGTAAACTTTGGATCTTAGAGCTAACGTTCTGGCTACGAGTGAGAAGTGAAGTCGTCAAGACATTGTCAAATCCTTTTGGTACATGTTCGAAATCAAATTATGTACATCTACCAGGGGGCCAATAAAGTAAAGGACAATGCATTGAAGACAAACACAAAATGGAATTCATTCATTCATTCATTCAAGAAGATTGGATTTCATTCATTCGAAGGATTGGATTACAAAATAAGGATCACAAGAGAAAGGCAAAGAAAAAGGTCCGAGGTTCTATGGAAAAATGAGGCAACTTTCTTGGCAGCTTCACGGACGTTGGCCCTAGCGGCATCTTCTTCTTCAAGGATGGGTCCTTCGGCCACCGGATCTAGAGATGGTTGGCGGTCCCGACTTTGGAAGCACATCAACACATATTCGGTGACGTTCTTTGCCAGAGATTTTCCCTCCGCCTCCAGTTGGTCGACGATGACGTTACCCATCACATCCAGCTTGTTGCTGGTAGAGTTCAAAGCCACCAGTGCCTTGTCTAGCTCCGGTTCTGGGTTAGCCAAATGTACTGGACTGAAGCCAAGCGGCACCAAAGCTTTGTCAGTGTGCCCCAGGAACTCCCAGACTCGCTGGGATTTAGTTGCCCTCATATTCCTCAATTCCTCCAGCGACCTTCTGGCGGTCACGAGCTCCAAACCCTCTCGGGCGATGCGTTCGACCTCCTTGGCATGTTGCTGAATACTTTCAACCACCTGCTTTTCGCGGTCAGCAAGCTCCGACTCCCAGAGGTGGATCCGATTCCAGCGGTTTGCCAGATCTTTTTCTCTGCCTCTTACTCTCTTCTCCCTGGTGGTGACATCAGCTTCTCTCTTGGAGAGCTCCTGTCCCATCTTCTAGTTCTTCCCCTCCTCCCGCTTGCACCGCTGCTCAAACTTTTTTGTGCGATCTGCCAAGCTTTGCTCTCCTAGAGACAGTATCTGGGCGAGCTCCTCCTCCCTCTTCATAATATCCTTCTGCTTCTCCAGCAGTTTCTCTTCCCTCTCATTGAGGTCCTCTCGACGCTTAAGGAGAATCTCATTCAGCTTGTTGAGGTTGTCCTGATGATTGTCAGCAGCCTCATTGCTCTTCGTAGCATGCTCGAGAATCTCCCGAGACTTCGCGTCGAGGACCCTGATGCAAACCTCCTGCTCATCCAGCAACTGACCCGAGTATATCATTCGGGCCTTTTCCTTCTCGACCCATTCCCACTGGTCAGCATGCCTTGTTTGCGCCAGCTTGGTCTCGAAGTGAAGCATGTTGCGCCAACGCCTGAAGGTGTGGCGCTCTTCTTCGAGGGCCTTACTATCGTGGTCGAAGGCGAGCTGAACTTAACGGAGACTAGAGCAAGCATTGTCGATAGACAAAGCCAAAGGAATTGGCTCCAAACCTACCGGGATCTCCTCCGTCGGCTCCAAGGGGTCTTCTAACACAAAAATCGGGTGCCACAACACAAGCATGTCCCCCTGCGGCTCTCGGCGCTAGGGTTGCCCTCCGGGAGCCCTTCAGCCTCTACCAACGCCGAGGAGGGTCCCATTGAGGGAACTCCAACCTCTGGATCTGACGACGAAGGCCCCCTTGCCGGATCTTCCACCGTCGGCTCTACGGGTGGAGGGCCTGCCATCGACTCCTCTGGGTGCTCCAGTTCCGACATGAGCACCTCCGGAATAACCACATCTGGGGCTTGCGTTAGAGCTTCGCTCGGAGCCCCCCCCCCCCACCACGGCTCAAGCGCCAGTACTTCAGCTGCATCCGGCTCAGGTGCTGGAGTTTCAGCAACATCCGACACAGAAGTCGGGACTTCAAGCACCCCCGGCTCAGTCGCAGGATCTTCAATAACTTCCAGCACAGGTGACGGAGCTTCGGTTACCTCCGGCTCAAACGATGAAGCTTCCGCCATCTCCGTCTCCTGCGTTGGAGCTTTAGCTGCCAGCTCTACAGCTGCCGGCACATCTTTATAAGTGTTTTCCCTGTGGCCCGACGCTACCACGGGAGCTTTCGGCGTCACTTCTGGATCTAGATCTACGACAGCCGGCGCCAGAGCTATCGTGACCTCAGCCACCACTTGGGGAAGCTATCAGAGCTGGAGCCTCTGCCTGCACAGTCTCAACCGCTGCAGCAGGTGTTGGAGCCTCAATATTCTTTTTCGACGCCCTGCAAACAAAGGATCAAAAGATTCAAGACATGATAAAAACAAAAATAGCAACTCAAGGTGAGGTCATAATGCTTACCTTGGTATGCTACCGCTCCAATTGGCGCGAAACTTCTTCATCGGGCGACTGGAGTCAAAGCCCACCGTAGTTGGTGTGGCAGAAGCTCCGAATTGTTGCCCGGGACCTGACGTCGTCGGCGGCGTCACCTCAGGCGGGACCTCCCTTGGCTGGGAAGGACCTCCTGACCTAGAGACCGTAGTCAGTGCTGGGACCGGGGTTGACTTGCCAGAGCTAGTTCCCCTCGAAGACGCCGACTCTAAAGGAGTCACAACTGAGGATCTACTTCGTTGGGGAGAGGGGGTTGTTGAAGTTGAGCTGACCTGACGGAGCTCCATCACCATGCCTCAACTTCCTCTTCCGGTTGGAAGATTCAGCCGGCTCCTTGCCCTTGCCTTTGCCCTTGCTGGAGTCATCAACCCTCCGTCTTGGAGCGGCGAGAGTGACCCTCTCCGAAGCTCCAGGAATGGCAAGCCCGGAGGTCTTGCACCTCTCCACGAGGTCGAGGTCGTCCAGCTTAGGCATCCCTCTTCGGAGCTCCCTACAAATCTTCGGAACCATGTTCAGAGGAAGGAATTCCACTGGCGGAGTCAAAGCATCCTGGGATATGACACTGTGTTGAAGTTTCTGGAGGTGAAGCTTCATAACTTCTTCATCCAGATTGGTCCGAAGACCAACTTCGATCCGGTTATGGTCCATCTCACTATTGAAAGCCCAGGCAGGCCACTCCCTTGTCTTTAGTGGAGCCCACCTGTTGGTCAGGAAGTTGCCAAAAACCATTTCAGGGGTTATTCCACCCTCCACGCACTGGCAAATTCTGGTCAGCACGGGCTTGTACGCTTCGGACAGCTCCAGAACTACATTCCAGGCGTCGATGTCAACATTGGGAGGCATGTCGGTAACTCAGACCTGTCGTGATGATCCACCGCGATGATCACTCAGTCCTTCTTTCAGTTGTCCCACTTGCTAGAGGAGAAGGTCCTCAAGTACTTGAACGGGCAGTTTTTGCGCTTCACAAAGTAATATAAGCCAATCAACTCAGTTCCTTTCCCCGTGGTGGTGGACTGTGAAGAAGGTCCAGAACATCTCAATGCATGGCGGCACACCCACCCACATCTCGCAGAAGTGGACGAAGGTCGCCACTAGCAAGAAGGAGTGGGGGGTGAGGTGATGAAGCTGGAGGCCGTAGAAATCCAGCAGCATCAAGAGAAAGCTTGAGAAAGGAGGGATCAGACCCCGCCATGGAATACACCGAGAAGTACACCATCTCTCCGGTGCGCTCCTTCTTGAAAGGGAGTTTGCCAAAGCGGATGTCGTTGTTGCTGGAGTCGCTGGACCACCCCATGTACGTCCGGACCCTCGACAGATCTTCGTTGCTCTTGATCTTACTACGGGGAAGACCCAACTCGACTGCGGCAAAGTGGAGTGAAAGTTGGAAGGGCTATGCGGAAGTTTGGAGACTCCGAGCGCAAGTTTGAATGAAAGCGTAAAGAGTACCCAAACCGTGCGAGCTTTCCTTCTTAAATAAGCCTCCGCAATGCTTGGATGGAAACCGCAGCGGGATCAAAATCATGTTTCAAAAATCTACCTCGTCAATGATGAATGGGTCCGGGTCCACTCCGTGGAAAGGCCGAAGTTATTACCCTAGGTGAACCGTTGTCATGATGGGAAGTTGGAAGCCCGATGGCGGCAACCTGATAGGGCGCGTGGAACCGATACGGTTTTCGTATTGGGAACTGGCAACCTTCAATTGCGTGAGATCTGCACGCCGAGATCTCACTCGCCGCATCAAGGAGCGCCATGCGGCGATGGTTTAACTACAGACCGTCGTCCCAACATCCCAAGACAAGACCTTTGATGCCACAACGCGGGAATCGAAGATGGCCCCACCTCTGGTAGAATAATTTCACCCAAAACGTTTCTTCTAGAGGTGGGCCCGAGGGCCACTGTTGATACCATACATACCGGTTATTCCACGATACCGCAAGAAAAGTCACAGAGTTCACTCATCCAAGTTGAAGACCTCCGAAGGCTCCATGTGTTACACCGCACTGGACCCGCCTCCCTCATTTGGGTAGCTCCGACACTACCACGTGTAACATGAGACCGGACCCAACTCCTTTCATAGGGAAGCTCTGGTCTTGCCACGTGTCCAGAGACCCTGGACCTAACCCCTGTAGAGGGAAGCTCCAGTGCTGCCACGTGTATAGTGGCTCCGGACGTGCCTCCCCACAATGGGAAGCTCAGGAGCCACCACGTGTCAGGCCTTCAGACCTAAATCTACAACGGGAAGACTGACAATCTCCAATGGCACAAACAATCAATGGGCAGTTAAAGCAGCCGTTACAAGACCCGATTGCGCGCCATTAATGCCATATTAATGACACACAATTAGGGGACTGTTAATAATGGTAACGCCACCATTAAAGCGCGTTATCACAATGTTAACTACACTTAATACATACAAATCGTATATTAGGTAATTGAATACCGCCATGGCCACATGTCAGGCCAGGTTGACAATGTAACGACCAATCCTTGGACTATAAAAGGGTTGCACCGCACGTTACAGAGACAACTAAGCTCATACGCACACAAGCCACCACATACTCATACATCAAGAAACACCCTGTGGAGTAGGGTATTACGCTCAGACGTCCCGAACCACGTAAAACTCTTTGTGTCTCCATCTCGTCCTTAATCTTTGCGTGCCCAAACCGAATACGAACCTCCGCAGACTACATTTTAGTAGTATCGAGAGAAGTGTCTTAGTCTACACTTCGACAACACCTGTCGAACAGTTGAGAAGCAATGAGTTAGAAGAGTAACCAAAACAGGGAATCCACACTTATGTGAGCAAAAGTTGATGACTGGAGTTCTTGTTTAGTGAAAAGGAGTGTAACCAAGGGAGCTTTAGCTTTAGAATCCCATGGCACCATAGATTGTACCAAAATGGGTCTATGTCGCCTTTTTGTATACGAGATCCTGCCAATAATTGAGTCTGGACAGTTTCACAAGAATATCCCTTTAGACTTCTTGATTCATCTTAACAAATTTATCATTTTTAGATGTGCAATTGCAGCTGTCAAGTTTCTTTTCAATATCATCTCAATGCAACATTTGTTTTTCGAAAATGTCAATTAATTGAGATTACAGCTTCCACCAAATACTGCAGATTTCAAGTTGCTTTGGGTTCTTCAAAATCACTTCTATTATTTTGTAAACTCGAGTTTATGACATCAAAGAGGTTGGATCTTACTATATATTACTTTTAATCCCTCTCGTAAGATTCACCCACTCACTTATATTTATTGATCAAAACTTGGAAGCAATAGACAAATTTAAGCCATATGAGCTTAGTATCATCAGTTTTACATCTCGAGCAAGTAATTGGAGAGATTGTGCAGAAGCATGTGCCATTACCCCCCCCCCCCCCCCCCCCCCCCCCTATTGAAGTTCGTTGACATACTTTGACTCAACAACTTGTTAATGTCGCATTGTAATTATCTGATAACTCTACTTTTTGGCATTTTTGAAGAACTATATTTTACATTATTACCCATCTTTCTATTTCTTCTACGTCAATGCACAAAGTTTTCACCTAGTTCCTTATGTCAAAGCCACTTGTCTAAATTTCAGTTCAACAGTTCAACCGAATATTGGCGAAGACATGAGGAACGATATATAACTAGTCCATTTAGATGAGGCTTGATGAGGTGTACCTCCCACCTTCTCATAGATCACCGAGGGGGTGTTTACGCGAAGGACCAACACACTAAACTTGGTTGTTCCTGTTAGATTTTCCAAATATTTGCAATAATATAAATAACAATCTTATATTAGAAATATATCATTGTAACAAATATAAATAGAGAATAATTACACCTAATTGTAGATAAATAATATTGTGTGTTTTATTGTATTAAGGTAACCAGTATAGAAATTTCATTTATATATTCAACTTTGTACTCTCGCCAGAATTGAGACCAATAATCAACATGTAACAACTATATCAATGACATTCCTCCACAAAGCTCCTGTTCTTTGATATATTACATGTTATTAGAGCCATCTAGATCAAGATTGATCTTTGACATGGCCTGTTGTTCTGCTACCGTCATCTCTAGTTCCTTGCTTGGCTTTCAGATATCTGAAAGGCTGGGCAAACAAAACTATACGCTTATGAGTGTGCAGATGTTGGCTGCTATATGCAACTCAAGATCGATGGTTATATCAAATGCATGACCATGGCTCCCTCGACAAAGATCGAGCGAAAAGAAGACAATAGGACAATGATGATTCTCAATCTGGTGTACCAGGAGTGGTTTGCCTTGTACCAATATGTCCTCAATTCCTCTTCTCATCGTTGATGCGAGAAGTATTCCACAAGTCACCACCTCCAAAATGATGCATGAAGCCTGATACACTATTGACGGTATGATCACTTCTAAGATGTGAGCATGCTCCCTCAGCACCATGTCTCTCCCTCACAACATTGAGCAAAGTGTAGGATCGAAGAACACGTGAAAAACTACCAGAGGAGGGATGAATGGTAGATTAAAATTTTTTCAGCGCCTCCTGAGCGATCGCCTAATAACAGTACCAAGGAAATCAGCTATACCAAGGAGAAAAAATATGAGGGTAATTTGGTCATTATCAGAGCTAAAAGAATAGAAAAACAGAAAAGGGAATATAAAACAAATTAAAATGTATGTAAATCCTATTATAATGGTGTGTCCGTGTTAAGAAGACTATTTTATCGAAGTTCACGGTATAAGTGTCATTTCGTGGAAGCCACTCGATTGGAAAGTCCATAATAACAATTAGCTCCTCGCAAGAAACCAAAGCCTTTGTTGTGCAGTGGGTGCTGCTACCATCTATCGTGGCCACGCTTATGAGCAGTGAATACGAGATCACAAGGATCCCGTGTGGGGAAAAGAAGCATCGGATTGACACAGTTGCTACGATGGGAGTAGAGAAGCCATGTTCTCGTTTCAATTTCGCAGGGTGACAACAGCTAAACAATTATTTATTTTTAACATCATTTTTTAATAATTTTATATTAATAACCATCATTTTTTTGCAGATCTAGCTGTGTCAAGTCGACCATCTGGTGGGTGACTGGAGGACATGAAGCGTCACATCAACTCTTGTTGTCCATCTGGTGGATGACGTGGTGTCTCTAAGGTTAAAATAGACCTAAATTAGACCCAATCGTGCACATGAGGGGCTAATCGTCCACCTGGATGACTTGTCCACCAGGTGGACGGTTGGATCCAGTTGTCCAGGGTTTGGGTCCATTTTAAACTTAAACGTGTTCAATTTTCCACGCTACTTTAAAATTATCTAGAGGCACATTCTGGACATAATTATGTAACTAACCAGATATTAGGACGTGTTGAGTTCAAAAAGTACTTTGGTAAATTGTTTGTACAAAAAATAAAGAGATATCCGTTTTCGAATTATGTAATATGATCACATATTTCTATTCAATTTGTATCTTATTTCTATTCAATTTTTGACATTAGTTTAAAATTATTTGAAAGCATATTTTGGAAAATTGGTCATGAAAGTAATTGTATATTAGGATGTGATGGGTTCATAGAAGTAATCAGCTAAACTTGTCGTGCACAAAATCAAGAGATATCCATTTCCAAAGTATGTAATATGATAACATATTTCTGTGATCATATTACATAATTAAGAAATAGATCTCTCTATTTTATGTACAAAAATTTTACCACATTACTTCTATGAACCTTTCTCATCCTATTCTCCAATTATTTTCATAACAGTATCTCCAAAATATATCACCAAATAATTTTTAACCAATGTCGGAAATTGAATATATAGAAATAAGGTACAAACTGAATAAACAATCTGTGATCATAATACATACTTTAAAAATGAATATCTCTTTATTTTGTTTAAAAAAATTTACGGATGTACAAATATCAACTCAACACCTCTTATTCTCCAATCAGTTACATAACGTGGTCTCCAGAATGTGCTTCTAAATAATTTTAAACTACAACCAAAAATTGAATACAGTTAAGGTTAAAATGGATCCAAGCTTGGACAATTGGATCCATTCGGGTGTCCCAGGTGCATGGTTGGGTAGAATTTAGATCTATTTCAATTTTAGTGGCGCCACGTCGTCCATCAGATGGTCGACTGTTGTGCCACGTCACATAGTCATCTACTTGTGGACGACTAGATAGCTAGATCTGCAAAAAATAAAAGTGGTGGATAGAATGATGTTAAAAATAAAAAATTCACAGCCGAACAACGTCTTGGGGTCGAGTGGTCTAGGCCCAACGTTTTTTGAACAAGATCTGGGCCCAACTTGGCCCGGACACAAGGTACCAGGTCCTCCTTAGCGGGAAAAGCATGCCCGTTTCCCGCCAAAACTCAAGGAAAACCATTCCCCAACCCACCCCTCTCCCGCTGCCCCGCCCGGTTCCCGCACGCAAACGATTCGAACCAAACCCTAGCCGCCATCCGCATGGAGATTGTGCGGTCCCACCGGCAGCTCGCGGCGGCCGCCGGAGGAGGCGGAGGCGGCTCCGGCGGCCTGCCGACCTACCGGACGGCGCCGCAGCTGGAGGTGCGGCTGGAGGAGTTTGAGCTCTTCGCCATCGACCGCCTCCGAGGTTCGGTTTCCAGTCATTTTTCCCTGGCTGGCATCCCCCTTCATTTTCTTCCTCAGATCCGGTTTAACGGTGGAATGCGGTGTCACTTTTTGTCGTGCAGTTCTCAAGGGGATCTCGGATGGGCTCTCGCGAGGGAAGAGGCCGGAGGAGATGGAGAAACTGGTGAGCGATTCATCCCTTGTGCTCTCTGATTTCTGGGGCTAATGTTGAGGATGAAACTATGTTTTCAGCATTTTCGTATGAAGATTTCTATTTGTATAAAGAAGTAGACGTACACGTCAGGTGTTGGACTTTGGTGTTCGCTCAATGACATTTGACTACAGAAATGGGAACCAGCCAACTCAGACTCTATTGCTATATGCGGTCACAGGGGTGATTTAATTTGCAGCCTTAGTTGTTGCCTTCTAGGCCCATTGAAGTCAGATAATATGAAATTTCAGGAGGCCTGGCTATGGTCTTGGACTCTTGGCACTGCACCTTGACAATAATTGGGATTTTTTAAAGCAAAAATGTTTACTTCTTTGCTTTACATTTCAGGTCAGCGAGTTGTGGAAGGCACACATGAGGCACCAGGATCCAGCTGAGACATTGAACAAGGATATAATATCTCACTTCGTGCTCCGTCTTGTCTACTGCAGAACGTAAGCTTGGCATTCCCACATGCACATTCCATGGACTGTGTTAACCCTGGATGATCCTCCTGTGGTTATTAAGTTACTGAGCAACAGCATTTTGTACACACCACTCAGGGAAGAATTGAGAAAGTGGTTTCTTTCTATGGAGACTACACTTTTTCGGTATCGCTTTCGGCTTGAGACTCCTGAATCACAGGTGACGTTCTGTCTATTTACCATGTAATCAACAAGGGAAATAATTACCTTCAACTGCTATTATTTCATATATTTTGCAGAGGATGCTTATGAGCGAGTTTCAACTTCCATATAAAGCATTGCCACACTCAGATTTTGAGGTATTCCCAATGAAAACATATAGACCTGATGAGGGCTTGTACATTGATTCTTAACATTTTGTTGAACCTTTTCCTATTTGTGTTATACAGTAATGAAATGTTCCTGTTTTAATGTTTTAGGCTGTAAAGGACAAGTTGAGCCAAGTTGCACGTTCCATTGGTCAATCTGCAAATGGTATGGAACAATGAATCTGTAATGGATATTTTTACAGAATTGATTGTGGGTGATATGGATGCAGAAATGTTTAGCCCAGTTGTTCACCACTTCTATTCATTTGATTTATTTCTAATTGTTGTTTCACCTATCTTTTTTTTTAAACAAAATTGCTGGGTTTCATATCTAGCCCAGCCCAACGAGCTGGGGGTAAAGGCTTGGTTGTTATTGTTGTTGCTGTTCCAACTATATGGTAGGGTGGCTTGTGCATGATAGGATGGTTTAAACTTTTTTTTGTACATTACATTTTGTTCATTCTTTTAGAAACAAAGGTATTCTGATGTATCTGATATTGGAATAAAACTGTTACCACTTTAAACTTTTCATCAATTTTCCCTTGCTCTTTGTGCTCATTGAGTGGAATATTGCACTAGCCGCTAGTACCTGGATTTGTGTTCTTTCACTAGGAGCTAAATTCATTTTATGCTTTCCTCTTTGCAGTTGAATCTTTGTTCTTCAAGGTATTTACGCCTATCTATTTTACCTTTAAGCTCCACTCATTTACAGTTTTTTAATTATAAATCCAAATAAATCATATCTGAAACCTGTGAAGGTACCCTTTGAAGAAGTTTCTGATCTTGTTGCCAACCGGCGGGTATTCGTTTCGAAAGGTTATGCTTTTGTCGCGATGAGTCAGGTTCGCTACGAACATGAGAATGACATTCTGTTGATATATTAATTGATTCCTATTATGAACATGTCTGTATTGTTTATATTTAGGTGGTTTCACTTGTAGTTACCCAATTCCGCTGCAATATCTCGAAGGCACTGGTTTTAACAAATAGGTACATCGTTCATGTGTTTTACTTGGCCCAGTACGCTACCATACACAAGATATTTGGGATTTGTGGTTGTTTCTGGACAGGTTTCCTGTACTTTAGATAAAATTTGGTGACAATAGTTTCATTCACCATAGAAGAAAACATAGAGGTTGTTATCTGCACTGCAGAATTGTTTCACCAAACACTCCTTTTCAGAAGTTTAAGTTTTTACTCTTTTTACATTGTTTCAAGTTTCCAGGCATTCCATTGTGTGAAATTTTCCTCCGCAGCTAGCACTAACTTTATGAAGTACTCATTAGTACTGCTAAGCTCTGATATATGAAATAATTTAATGTACAGAAAATGGACGGCAACTATTAAGGAACAAGAAAAGGACAGGTTGACTCCTGTGAGTATCAGTGTGTCAGTTCCCTACCTTTCTTTCATATTAATCTTTGAAGAACTATCATTATGCCTAATTTTATTATTACAGATTGTTGAAGCATTAAGCAATGCATATTTTGGACCTGATTACTCTCAGGTTGTGTTCCATACATACATAACATAAGCATTTTTTTGTAACTCTTGTTTCCTTATCGCTTGAATTGTTTGGCTTCATAAATGCAATGCACCATGCAGCCAAAGGATGCTGTTGAAATTTCTTTGAAGGATATTGACAAACTGGCTGCAAGTTCGTTCCCACTTTGTATGCGCCACATGCTAGATAAGGTGACATGCACCTCAAAAAACCATGTAAATATACTTGCCTTGTGACCCCTTCATTGAATGTTTGCTTTTATATTGCAGTTGAGAGAGAACCATCATTTGAAGCATGGTGGTAGAATGCAGTTTGGTCTTTTCCTCAAGGTAATACTTGAATGAATAGACTGAAACTTTTGTTACTACCTAAAATTATGACACATTAACTGTTATGGGTAGTAGCTGGGACTTTATGGGCTGGGGCACTGTAGAGGCGGCTAGTGTTAGGGTCATCGGTTAGCCTCCTATAGATAAAGAGGGTTATTGTGTGCTATTGAAGGCAAGCAAGAAAATATATCCTTAGTACTACTCAGAGCTCTAAGTGAGGGTGAGTTAGTGGATCTATCTTGCTAATTACCTTCTCATAATCCCAGTTAACATACTTCTAATACTTTAACTCAGGGTGCTGGGCTAAAGTTGGAGGATGCTCTTGCATTTTGGAGAGCGGAATTTTCTCAGAAGGTATCTGTCTTTTATGCAACTGTACTTTTTGTGAAAGCTCGTTGAATAAATTTTTATCAGAATATGTAACTACTTCGTTCTGTAGTTCTGCACAATGAGTTAATATGATATAAACAATTAATTTAAGAAGTTAATGTCACTGTGTTGAATAGTCATCAGAATTTCTATTGCTTCATTGATGGTATCTTTGTATAAGGTTGGTTCGGAGAGGTTTGACAAGGAGTACGCATATAGCATCAGACATAACTATGGAAAAGAAGGAAAACGGACGGTAACTAACTTGTCCTATATGTTTAACTAGAAAGGCATCTGAAATTGTTATTTACTCTTACAACTGATGCAACAGGATTACACTCCATATTCATGCCAAAAAATCATTTTTGCAACACCTGGTGTCGGCGATCACCATGGCTGTCCATATCGACAGTTTGGGTATGATTTCATCATTATAAAGAACTTCCTGTTAGCAGAAGCACTTTATATCTTTTATGTTTCTTGCCTAAGTTTGTAATAAAATAGTGCTTCCAGGTTTTACATGTTGATAACAGTCTTGGGATTTTTGTATGAAGGAGGGGTAAGCCCCTACTGGTTATATATTTAAAATATTAGCAAAGAGAAGGTTCAAATCGAATAGTCCTCCAATTTGCAAATTTCCTGGTGTGAAAAATGGACATTTTATTTTGTCCATTTAAGTCCTTGCAGTTGGGTTTCGTAGGAAACTCTGAAAGGACTTCTCATTTTCTTTTGGAAGAACAGCAAGAGAGGTGCTCTTAATTCATCTATGGGGTAATTAAGTTGATATGTATAGTTATGGTGAAGTAGGAGTACCATAGTGAAAAATAATGAAGAAAAGAGACTATTTGGCCAATTGAAACCAAATAGTATATTACTATACTGCTAAGCAGAACAATGTGCTATAGTTGTAATTGTTGCCCCTAAGCAGAGCGATGTCTTAGTCATAATTACTGCCACTATGATATCATCTTGTTTTATCAGTCCTGCTTGCGTCCATCTTAGAGTTCCTTTGATGGTCATGCCTACTTCACCGTTAGGTTGTGAAATAATTTAGCATGCCGGTTTGTGCCTTTGCAGAGGCTGCTACAGATTTACCCTACATGGATATAATGTTTGCCTTTGGCTTTCTGCATTTGTAGGGAAGAAAACTTACGAGCAGCTCTCAACAAAATGGGTGTTAGTGGACATGCGTTGGAAGATATAATGGATAAAGTGAAGAACAGGCATTATCAGGTGATTTACGTCATGATCACTAGCTTAAATAAACAATACGGCATCACTGACTGAACTGACTGGTTAGTCTGGCATAATATACAGCTAGCTTGCACAATGACATTCGAGGCAACACATGGTGTCTCGTGTGATACCGGAATCAACCATCCAAATCAGTATTTCAGTGAAAGCCAGAAAGTCTTACGAACCAACGTGAGTGTTACAGTCTATTATACATGTGGAAATATTTCTTCTGCTTAATCGCTTTGATCAACTTGAGTTCGTCTTTCCAATCTAACAAGCGTGACTTAATCCACAGAACCAAACAACACAGGGCCAAGCACCAGCATAAATTTCGCTTGCAGAGGGTGTCCATCTCAAACAAGGTACCGTTTTTTTTTCATTCTGCTTGTTTTGTTGCATCCTTGTTGGACATTCTATTCTCTAGTATTAAAGCTTCAAACAAATCATGACTTGATGCATTTAGTCTGCAACGATAAATAATGAAGAGCATACTGTTTACTGTTTATGGCCCTAAAATTCATTTCTTCAAGCACTATTGTTTTCTAAAGCTAACAATTCTCAATTGCTTATGTCACTAGATCATTCAGAATCCTTGATTTATGCTTATTACCGTTAATAATTCTAATTATTAAGTCCTTTTATTGAAATTTGGAAACATGATTACAATTATAGGTTTGAAGAGGACTAGAGGAGCACTGGTGCAGCAGTATAGCTGTTGCCTTGTGACATTGAGGTCATAGGTTTGAGTCCTAAAAATAGTCCTTTGCAGAAATGCAGTGAAAGACTACAAAAGAACCAAAATGGGTCGCACCCTTCCTCAGACCGTTTGCAAGTGCACCAAGCTGCCTTTTAATAACACATATAGGTTTGGACAAATTCTTAACTAAGCATGACTAAACTTCCCAAGAACATGGTGCCTACTGTATTGTGTTGCGTGAAATTCTAGCAGTTATCCTTGGGATGGGATGGGATCTACAACTATGAATAGTAAATTCTAGCACTCGTACCAACTTGTTTGTAGAATCAGAATCATGAGTTTCCCGCACATGGTATCGTAATATCTGCAAACAAGATTTTTCATCGAATCTAAACTTGTGATTTGGTTCAGGTCAGTGTGGAATCAAGATATGCGCCTGCTGTCCATAGCACGGTGGTGGCTATCACATGTCCATTGGTCGTCTTGACGCCTAGCGTGAATGCAGCTTCTCACGGACTATTGCTGTGGTCTGGCGTAATCTTACAACTTTACAGACCATGGCGTCACTGTATACTAGTAGAAGCCTAATTTATTACGAGGGAAAAGAGGAAGTGTATTTCGTTGCATATGTATGCAAATCTCTAGGTGAATCAACTCTTAAATATTACTCCCTTTGGATTTTTTTATTTGTCACTGGTTATTCTATTTTTAAACTAATCGTTGACAAATGACAAGTAAAAGATCCGGAAAGAGTCTATATTTACTGTTCGTTTTAAGTTGTAACAGGTGTGTTGTATTCGTGTAGCCGCTGATGTAGTATAATTTGTAGCCACTGTTTGTGATGGGCTTTTGCTTTGCTGCCGTGAATAACTGAACTGGATCCTGCGACTGATTTGCTGATACCGTTAGCTTCCTGACCGGCTGGCATGGCAGAGTGCTACAAGTGAGGAAGTACGTGTTACTGTTGCTGACACAAGCTGACAATCAACGATGAACTGAGACTGGTAGAACGGAAGAATCGCCGTTGCTCTGGATATCGGCAACGCAGACGCTATACAAGCCCGCCAAACGCCCGAGCTCGCCGTCGCAGCCTCGCAGGCACGTTTACCACCACATCACCGGACGGCATGACTCCATCCTCGTGAACTTGGTGACGAACCTGTCCTGACCCTGATGCTCAACACATTCGGTGTATTGCCCCTCGGCATGGACATCGGGATGGCATATTGCCCGCACCCGTTAGCTGTGGTGCAGGCAATACCATGTGGTGGGACAGTGGGATAAATTCTGAATCAAGTAGGAAGGATTGTAGATTGGTGTAGCAACAAGGTAATTTCTCTGTTTTTGAAAGTTTGTTGTTTCGTAGTTTAAAAATAAACCACAAATCGAAAATTTTCAAAGATGGAGGGACTTGAAGGGAAATTGTGTTCGAAGGGCTGAGTTTCGCAGATGGCTTGTGCTGTTGTCTGCTCCTACTGTTGACTCCATCACTAGCAAGCTAGATTGGATTTCACAATAGCCCATGGCTCGCGACCCAGCCCATATGCTGGTCCAGGTGCACATGTCTTAACACATAGAAATAAACGTAGCCTTGGATTAAAATTTTCATTTTACTTTTGGCAATTGGTTACCAATGTGACAGCCCCTTAACATTCGCACAAGAGGTTAATTGCAGGAGAATGTGTAATTACAAATGTGAAGTTTTACAGTTACACATGTGAAGTTTTACAGTTACAAATGTGACCGATGCAAGGAAAAACTCTTCCCTGACACTATTTATTGCACAAGTTTCAAAAAAAAGACACTATTAACTGCAGGAGTAGATGTAAGACCGTCCGCAGAGGCATACTGTAAAGCTTACTGAATAAGTGTAATTTTAGAAGATTTAGAGTAAGATACTGGAAAAATAGAGGAAGATAGGTCTTTAGAAGATGCTGGTGCAGATAGCATAAAGCACTATGTTTTCTTTTGACACGGAAAAGTCTTCCACTTCCATTTCGGGCTGAAACGGAGATCATAGTTTGTTTACAAAATCCATACAGACCATCAACTCACCTTCTAGGCTACTCGAGATTTCCCACGGCATATCCAAACCTCTCATACTCAAACTGTAACTCCAGCTAAATCAGCTCATCATCTACTCAAGAGCTAAACGTCCGTAGAACTACGATTACGATTCAACATAAGGCATAATAGACTACAAAGCAAATACTAGATTAGTTATACTAGATAGAAAGTCTTGCATTTCTTCCACGCATTTTTCTTTTTTTCCGCCACACACTTGACCTGTATGGTTTTTCCACATTCAGAAGACTCACTTCAGCAGAGATCCCCCTTATCCTCCTTCAGTTCCCTCTTCTCCGATTCATCATCCCCCTTGGCGCATTTCCTGCATCAGAAGAAGATATAACCTGTTCTGCTTTTTCATCACATTGACAGCTGCTTTTAGCAGAGAATCTGCATCATCTTTGATCATCTGGACCATACCCATAGGATATAAACCTGTCCAGTAACTCATTAGTGATACAACATTAAAAATTATATCACAAGGATGATGCAGACGCTTATTTTCAAATGTCTCTTTATTTCTAATTTTCCAAGTTGCCCAACATATAGCTGCTAGACCAAAAGTATATATATATCATTCCCACCTGGTAAGACATGATTGATCCAAACCCAATATTGTTCAACATTTGTTGGCCTAGTCCTAGATCCAAAGCACATAGCTAAAATATCCTAGACTACTTTCATCACCTCACAGTCAAACAACAAATGATTAGCTGTTTCCAGTTGATCACAAAAGTTACAAGAAGTATCTCCAGACCAGTTCCTTTTCATCATGTTATCACGAGTAACAATTGCATTATGTTCGACTAACCACAAAAAACTTTTATCTTTGGGGGAATTTTAGCTTTCCAGATTCTATCATAAGTATACCCCACATCAGTAATGGTTAATCTACTATATGCAGAATTAACAGAAAAGATTCCTGACTTATTCCATTTCCATATAGGTTTATCTTTCTCTGGCAACAACACAATCCTCTGTAGGAAACCAGCTAATTCTTGCCACTGATCATATAAAATACTAGGTAAAGCTGGTCTGAACTCTATGCACCAATTGCTATCCGCATATTGAGCTACCGACCACTCTTTTTCAGAGCAAAAGTAATACAACAAGTTATACTTGGACACAAGAGGTTCAGGGGTCATCCAAGGGTCTAACCAAAAACTGATTAGTTTTCCATCCCCCACAACTTAGTGTCTCCCCTTGATATAAAAGCCTCTCACTTTTAGTAAGTCGGCCCATATCGGGGAATCATTCAATCTATGCTTAATCAAACAAATAGGTTTTCCCTTAACGTACTTCTTATGGATGATTTCCTGCCAGAGTCCTCCCCGTTCTAATTTCCACCACCAATTCATGAGCAAGCTTATATTCATCTTATGCATGTCTTTGATCCCCAGACCTATGTTTTTAGCACTATGTTTTTAAAGTGATACTTTGGTTATCACACATATTGAACTTCTTCGTACACCAGAAATTAAAGAGTACTTGTGACCACTGTATCGTAACTGTACTACACGCAATATTTTAGCATGTAACTCTGGGGGCGACAAGTAAAGCGACACTTGTTATTGTGACTGATCCACTGGAGTAAGCTTCGGAGTACTATACATCATATAAGCGCACACTGCACACGGCAGCAGAGGATCAGTAGTATTTCCTCCAGTCCTCGTTCATGCGCTCGCGCCGGAGCCGCTCCTGCACCCTCGATATGTACAAGGCCGCACGGCGGTCCACGTCGTCGTCGCCGGTGGTGTGGGCGGCCCGCCGTTCACGATGACTACCTCAACTGAGACAGGCGACGAGGGTGGCGCCGCGGGCGCTGGCCATGGTGCGGCGGCATGTTTCGCCTTGCGGCCGACCTGTGCCGGCGTGACGACGGGTGCCGCCGCTGGCGGCCGGGGGTAGAAGGGCACGGCAGCCTTGTGCTTGATGCCCCTGGCGCGCTTGTAGCTGTACCGACCGATATCCATATCGCGATTTGCACGAGAAAGGCAGTTGGGGTATACCGTATGCGTGGTGTGGTGTAGGCTCGAGGAACACTATGTTCGTCACTATTTATAGTGGTTTCCCCCCGTTGCAAAGGGTCCGTATGCCTGGTAGCTGCCACGTATGTAATGCACTTGTCGAGTATAGAACTGAGGTAGGCCGGGCTTTAAGCGTACGTAGTGTGCTGTGTGCAGGATCAATTTTGAATTTCTAACGTGTCCTCCTTATATATGTTGGTTATGACTTCATATGGTGGACCTGCAGAAGCTGCTAGGATCCCACACCTTTGCCTGAAATATCTGTCATTTGTGTCCTTTCAATAGATGTGCAGGTTCCTTCCACTGCCACACGGATCCTGAAGTCGCATCAAGGCTTCTTTTGCTGGCAACACTACAAGGTTCAGAATGATTGTTAGGTTTAATCCCACATCGGGTATTGAATGATTGGGGAGCCCAACATATAAGGTGGAGGGAATCTCACCTTTTAGGCTAGTCTTTTGGGTTGAGGTGGCCCAGGACCTTGGTTGGGGCTCCAGTTGGGTCTGTTTGCGTAATAGACCCGTTGCAACCTGGGACGGCGGGCCACACACGGATATCGGACTGTCGGAGAGATCTCCCGAGCCACATGAAATCGGGCTGTCGGAGTAGTGTCCACCCGAGTGTGAAGGGGAGTAGGACCACCCGATGTGTGATGAAGGGGGAGATTGTTAGGTTTAATCCCACATCGGGTATTGATGATTGGGGAGCCCAACATATAAGGTGAAGGGAACCTCACCTATAAGGCTAGTCTTTTGGGTTGAGGTGGCCTAGGACCTTGGTTGGGGCTCCGGTTGGGCCTGTTTGCGTAGCAGACCCATTGCGACCTGGGCTTGCGGCAGGGGCCCATCTGCGTGACGGGCCGGGCCGCGTTCTAACAAGTGGTATCCGAGCTAGGTCGGAAACCTGTAACGTCTCCCGGGCCACACACGGATATCGGGCCGTCGGAGAGACCTCCCGGGCTACATGAAATCGGGCTGTCGGAGTGGTGTCCACCCGAGTGTGAAGGGGAGTAGGACCACCCGATGTGTGATGAAGGGGGAGATTGTTAGGTTTAATCCCACATCGGATATTGATGATGGGGAAGCCCAACATATAAGGTGGGGGGAACCTCACCTATCAGGCTAGTCTTTTGGGTTGAGGTGGCCCATAACCTTGGTTGGGGCTCTGGTTGGGCCTGCTCGCGTAGCAGGCCTGTTGCGACCTGGGCTTGCGGCAGGGGTCCGTCTGCGTGACGGGCCGGGCCGCGTTCTAACAAGAAAGACTAGCCTAATAGGTGAGGTTCCCTCCACCTTATATGTTGGGCTCCCCAATCATCAATACCGATGTGGGATTAAACCTAACAATCTCCCCCTTCATCACACATCGGGTGATCCTACTCCCCTTCACACTCGGGTGGACACCACTCCGACAGCCCGATTTCATGTGGCCCGGGAGGTCTCTCCGACGGCCCGATATCCGTGTGTGGCCCGGGAGACGTTATAGGTTTCCGACCTGGCTCTGATACCACTTGTTAGAACGCAGCCCGACCCGTCACGCAGACGGGCCCCTGTCGCAAGCCCAGGTTGCAACAGGTCTACTACGCAAACATGCCCAACCGGAGCCCCAACAAAGGTCCTAGGCCACCTCAACCCAAAAGTCTAGCCTGATAGGTGAGGTTGCCCCCACCTTATACGTTGGGCTTCCCCATCATCAATATGCGATGTGGGATTAAACCTAACAATCTCCCCCTTCATCACACATCGGGTGGTCCTACTCCCCTTCACACTCGGGTGGACACCACTCCGACAGCCCGATTTCATGTGGCCCGAGAGGTCTCTCCGACGGCCCGATATCCGTGTGTGGCCCGGGAGACGTTACAGGTTTCCGACCTAGCTCTGATACCACTTGTTAGAACGCGGCCCGACCCGTCACGCAGACGGACCCCTGCCGCAAGCCCAGGTCGCAACGGGCCTGCTACGCAAGCAGGCCCAACCAGAGCCCCAACCAAGGTTATGGGCCACCTCAACCCAAAAGACTAGCCTGATAGGTGAGGTTCCCCCCACCTTATATGTTGGGCTTCCCCATCATCAATATCCGATCCCACATCGGATATTGATGATGGGGAAGCCCAACATATAAGGTGGGGGGAACCTCACCTATCAGGCTAGTCTTTTGGGTTGAGGTGGCCCATAACCTTGGTTGGGGCTCTGGTTGGGCCTGCTTGCGTAGCAGGCCCGTTGCGACCCGGGCTTGCGGCAGGGGTCCGTCTGCGTGACGGGTCGGGCCGCGTTCTAACAATGATCTTGGGTACCTTCACCTTTTACGATATGTCCTGAGTTCTGATCTCACTACAAGAATCTCAACAATTAAATAAGCAAAAAAACCGTCGCAAATAAGCTATTTGCGACGATTTTTGTTATTTACGATTTCGGTCGTCATTCGAATTTTATCGCAATTTAACTTATTTGCGACGGCCGCCGTCGTAATTTATCTTAATTGCGACGGCAAGCGACAAATGTCGCAAATAAGGGCCCGGACCCGACAGATGGGCTGGGCCCGACCCATGCGAAGGCTAACCACAACCGTCGCAATTAAGGCCCTATTTGCGACGGTTGTTTCTGGCCGTCGTAAATTATTAAGGTTAATTTGTGAAGGCCACAACAGCCATCGCAAATAATAGAGTTCTTATTCGCGACCGTACACTGTATAATAGCCGTCGCAAATAAGGTTTTTATAAAAATATTGAAAATGCTGCTCGGCTCGATGGCTAGAAACACATAACAGAACATATACATCACATATCACAAAACAGCATAACAACATCGTCCATACAACACATATATCACAAAGTGCTCGCATCACATCACGAGAACATTGTCGATACCCTGCAGACCGAGTACCCCCACATAAAAGGAAGAAAAGATACTGGGTACCACCTCCCAAGAGGAGAGGTACCCAGTCTACCACGTGCTTCGCGAGACCGTACCCGGCCTCCCCGCCGAGGAGGGCTCTGACACAGCCATATGACCTGCAGCTCCAGACCTGGCCTTCCCGCTAAGGAGGGCTTCGATACTGCCACGTGTCACACAGCTCCAAACCCAACCTTCCTGCTAAGGAGGGCTCCGATGCTGCCACGTGTCCAGCGCCCGCCTCCCTGCTGAGGAGGGCTTTGGTGCTGTCATGTGTCCAACAGCTCCAGACCCTGCCTCTCCGTTGAGGAGGGCTCCGATGCTGCCACGTGTTCAACATTGAGGCAAGGTGGCGTGGGTATTAAAGACCACGGAACTGCTCCTTCAAGACCGCGCTAGTTGGTCATTAAGACCGCATTAGCACAGCAAGATCAGTGTGCTTTCGAGACATATTAACGTGTCATGAAGGCCATGTTAATACACATTCAATATAAAATTAAGTGCCTTAGATTTTGTATATGATACTTAATTTACTCGGGACCACATGTCGGGCCCGGTCACACTGTGAGTAGTTGGACCTTAGCATATGAAAGGCCCAAGCTGCTACCGTAGATACAACGAAGCTCAACGAGCTGAACTTAGCGCTCAGACAAGCAATACAACACACTCTCTCCCGTGGACGTAGGGTGTTACGCTCAGACGGCCCGAACCACGTAAATCTCCGGTGTTCACCCGTGTTTATTTAGCTCGTAGTTCTAGAAAATTTGCCCCTTCTAGAAAAGAACCTCCGCGGGCTGCTTCATAGTGGTATCGAGGGAAGTGTCGTTGCTACACTTCAACATTTGACGCACCAGGAAGGGGGCAATTTTTTGGATTTATGACCCCGACCATCATGATGAACCCTCAGTCCATCGCCGACTCCTCTCGACCCTCCCGCCATGAAGGGAGGTGGAAGGATGGCGACACTTCCCGCTCCATAGCGGGCTGACCCAGCCAACAAACGATCACAGTTCCGGTGGCTACTGCTGTCACCACGCGACGACTTTCTACCATCACCGCATCAATGACGTCGCCAGTGGGAGGTCCAAAGTATACAGTCTGCTTAGCCTGGTCCTGCACCCTAAGCATGTACACTTTGCCTCATGGCTACTTCCGCCACCACACGATGACTACCTGCCGCCACGACAACAATGACGCCACCAGGTACCTGTGATGTATCTGGTGTCCTTGGCTATTTTCTTGCTCGGAGTCTCATGACGTTGAACGGTCACTCCCATGAAAAGCTAATGCCAATAGAGGGTCCGAAGTGTGCTGACTGCTTAGCCTGGTCCTGCACCCTAAGTATGCACACTCTACCTTTCCAATGTCGCGACTGAGTAGTGGGGGCCGAACGTCCTACAAAAGACTAATGTCCGTGGTAGGTCAAGAGTGTGCAGCCTGCTTAGCCTGGTCTTGCACCTTAAGCCTGTGCCCTATGATCCTAAGCTAGCGCACTCTTTCTCCCCGGCACTGCAATTCAGTACCGGAGACTAAAAGACACATGCTCCTGAATGAAGCAATAACTATAATTCGGATACTGTCACCATGATTATGCTTCAATACTATGCATATTGTTCCCTTTTCACTCTATTACATCTCTCTATTTGCCCATAGTGGGTGTTGTGCTATCCTGCTGCAAACGGATAGCCTATAGTACTTGTAATGTGTCTTGGTATTCTTGCTAGTTTTTTCATTTGGGATCCCGTGCTTGCTGAATGCGTACTCACGTGAAAAAAACATGCAAATGGAAGGTCCAGATTGTGCTATCTGCTTAGCCTGATCCTGCATCCTAAGTATGCACACTCTACCTTTCCCGCGATGCAGCAAAGTACGACGGATTCGGACAGGACATGCTCCTGAGCGAGGCAACAACTAGTACCCAGATACTGTTGCATTGAATTACTCATGCCCCATAGCCCGACTAAGGACTTTAAGCCACAACAAAACTAAGAGCACACAGCTTGTAATCGGTGAGCAGTATTACTCTTTCTACCGCCACTCTTGTGCAGGTCCTAGTTCACCCTTCTTCGGGCTCCACCGTCGGACCTCAAGCTCCAACACCGGTACCTTCCAAGGAGCCCGCCGTCGACATTCTTAGCGCCGATGGTTAGCGCTCCCGCGCCTTCACTAAGTTCTGGCATCTCCCAGGGGGCCGCCATCGATGTTCTTAGTGTTGATGGTGGGCGCTCCCACGCCTTCACCAAGTTCTGGCACCTCCCAAGGGGCCTGCCATCAATGTTCTTAGCATTGATGATGGTGGCCCCACCTACGGGATCGTCACCTTTCCCGAGGTGGTCTCGGGGGCACTGCCAGTACCCTGCAGACCGGGTACCCTTGCCTGAAGAAAAGATGTTGGGTTCCACCTGCAAGATGGGAGGTACCCAAAGTCTACCACGTGATTCACGAGGCTGTACCCCGCCTCCCCGCCGAGGAGGGCTCCGGCACAACCACATGACCTACAGCTCCGGATTCGGCCTCCACACTGAGGAGGGCTCCAGTGCTGCCACATGTCCCATGGCTCCGATCTGACCTTCCCGCTAAGGAGGGCTCCAGTGATGTCACGTGTCGAGCGGCTCCGAAGCCCACCTCCCCGCTGAGGAGGGCTCTGGTGCTGCCACGTGTTTAACACTGAGACAAGGTGACGTGGGTATTCAAGACCAGGAAACTGCTCCCTCAAGACTGCGTTAGTACGTCATTAAGACCGCATTAGCGCAACACGATCAGTGTGCTTTTGAGATGTATAACATGTCTTGAAGGCCATTTTAATACACATTCAAGACAAAATTAAGTGTCTTAGATCGTCTATAGGGTACTTAATTTACCCAGGACCACATTACGGACCCCGATCACACCGTGAGTAACTGAGCATTAACATATAAAAGGCCCGAGCTGCTACCGTAGAGACAACGAAGCTCAACAAGCTGAACCTAGCGTTCAAACAAGCAATACAACAGACACTCCCACGTAGACATAGGGTGTTACGCTCCAGCGGCCTGAACCACATAAATCTCCGATGTTCACCCGTGTTTATCTAGCTCGTAGTTCCAAGAAATTCGCTCCTCCTAAAAAAGAACCTCCACGGGCTGCTTCATAGTGGTACCGGGGGAAGTGTCATTGCTACACTTCAACAAACACAAAACAAACAAGAGGGGCTATCCGCTAGCCCCTATACTACCTCCCGATCCGTGAACGTCCTTGCCTCACGTCAGTCTAGGCGTCGGTATAGATGGTGATGGAGTTTGACCCTCCGTCATCGATCCTTGCAATACATAGAAGTTGTTTGAAATGTTGATTAGTCGGGAACTTTGTTTTTGACTAGAATTTATTAAACAAGCTAGAATTGATCATATTGAACTTACTTTAGCTAATTTGAGTTAGCCGTCACATGTTATCCTCAATTTGCGATGGTTTTAGTGTCGGCCATCGCAAGTTATCCTCAATTTGCGATGACTTCTTTATTTGCAACAACCATTGGGCCCACCATCGTAAATTAACCATCTATTTGCGATGGCTCTTGTCTATTGCGATGACCCACTATGGACCGTCGCAAGTTACTCTATTTGCAACGGCCGATCGTCGCAAGTTTTTTTGGCCGTCCTCTACAGGAATTGGGCAAAAGGCCGTCAGACATATAGGCATCGGTAACCTAAAGAAACCGACATAAATAATGTATATACATTGGTAAACCGACGTTCATAGCCGATGACTTAGATTCGACATTTTTAACTAGTATGTACGACGCCGACGCCTTTATTGCTTAAATCTGTCGGTTTACCTTACCGACATATTTAAAAGCTGAGGACGTCGGTGGTAGACCCGACACCTTTATAACGCGTAAGAGCGTCGGCCGTTGGCCAAAGCCGACACCGTTAATTCAACTAAGATCGTCCGCTAGGCTATCGACCAACACCTTTAAGGCAAATAAGAACGTCGGCCTTGGGCCCTAGCCGAAGCCTTTAAGGAACTTAAGATCATCGTCCCGACACCAAACCGACGCCTATAATGGGCCTTTTTTTAAATAACCGCCTGTTTTCGTCCCCGCCGGGTGGGCAGCCTCCGAGAGCTGTAGTTCCACTTACAATCAAAAACAGCACATATATAAATGAGCACAACACTATACAATTCATCAAAGTTCACTCACACACACACACACACACACACACACACACACACACACACACACACACACACACACACACACACACACACACACACACACACACACACACACACACACACACACACACACACACACACACACACACACACACACACACACACACATATATATATATATATATATATATATATATATATATATATCAAACGATCATTTTCAAAACAAAATAAATGGGAATGAAAACAAAGGTCACATGTTCACATAAAGTTCAAAAAGTGGCAATGAAAACAACATTCACACATTCATGTTGTTGTTGGAACTTCCACCACTCGCACCTCCCTCGTTCAAATTTAGAAAATCATCACAACCTTGCAGATGATCGGAACCCTGCAAGAAACAAATACAAGTTACACTTTGCATTTATACTTATAATTCGAGTGTCTTAATCTCTCTAAAATGTGCTAATTGGCTTTTTATAAAACTCACAAATATGCTAATTTGACTCAAAGTCGCTAAGTATTATTCAAATTAACCTATGTTTTTATGAGAAATAACGATTTATAAGTCATACCACTGCGGCCGGAGTTGTTGATGGTTGAGTCTGTCTCTGATTAAAGGGTATCAATGGTAGAACACCTGGATATGACTGCAATCCAGGAGCCAACAACGACATAAATCCCTGAGGTTGTGGAACAAATGGTTGACTACTCTCAGAACCCTGTTACACATATGGTTAGAATTTTGTATTATAACTCAATGTAATAAGACATGCGGTGATACCTATGACGAGGAGCCAATATGTTGTTCTGACTGCATTGGACAAGGCATACCACTTTGAACAAATAACTACATCAAGTAAAGATATTCAATTAAGTTAATTTAACATATATAGTAAAGAGTATTGTAACTTGACTAAAACAGACAAGTATACATGCGACATCATGTCAAACTGCGGTGATTGTGGTGTGCCGAATGGAGAACCGGTGCTACCGTGACCCAAAAACTGCATCAAGTAAATTATTTGTGAGATCTTAAGTGAAATATTTTAAAATATAATAAATAGCTCAATTGTTAAGGTTACATGTTACCTCTGCCATATACAGATATTGCATCTGTTGCTGCACCTGTTGTTGTATCTGTTGCTGCATCTGCATCTTTGTCTGGTGCTGTTGCTGTTGCTGTTGCAACTGCGTCTGCATCTCTTCCTGAGTGCGTCTCAATTTTTCTCTTAATGCATCCGCCTCCGCAGTAGACTGGGACCTACTAGAACTAGCACTGAAGTGTCGTCGCCTAATATAGGCCTCATGCTCCACATACCCATCGTCCAACCCAAGTCTAATAAGATACAAGTGCGATGAATTGACATTCATTAACTTAGAAACCTTATTATCTTTACACATACCTTCCATGCGGTACACCTCCACTGGCTTCGTATGCCGCACCCACATCCAACGGTGCTCTTACATAATCCGCCTCATCTCCATGATTTTTCCTAAAGCACTCAACAAATTTCGCCTGCGAGGATACAATGAGTTCATGAGTAGATGTAATAAAAGATAAAATGACTTGGATAGATCATACTTACCACTTTTTGCGTTGATGCCTCGTCACATAATTGCTCCGGGCGATTTAGGTCTGGACCTCTATGCCCCTTAAGGTAAACCTCAAAAAATCTAGGAGTGATACCAGTTTCAGCATGCTGCAATAACAAAATTTAAAGTTTAATCAATACAATTATTTGAAGCAATCTAAGTATGATTTTAAGAATTCATACCATTCTTTGTTCCATTCGCGCGTGTCCATCTGACCCATAGTAATGCTTTCCAGGCTTGCTCGTCCGGTTTTTTCGGTTTCTATCCAAAACTAACTTGAACTCTTCCGATGCCCAATACTCACTTAACAATTCCCAAGCTTCCGGATTCACACATATGAAATCCACGTTGATATTCAAGTACTCCTCCCTAGTTAGATGTAATTTGGCTGCTTCATTTTTTGATATACGTGTCAACAACTTAGTCTTGTAGTACACAATCACATCTTTGATTCAGGCATTAGAGAAGGAGTACTTTGTGTGCCTTTTTCTGACTCATGGAAAACCGCTCTTGCATATGCTTCACTCTCACCTTCCTGCAAACAAAACACACCCTGCATACAAACAACAATTTATGTCAATCAGAACAAGATGTAATATAATTGAAGGACTATGAATACACTTACCCAAAACATATCCCAAACTCTATTCTGACAAGTACCTGTAGGGGCATACTCTTTCAGTGCATAGTGATCCCAAATATGCACGACAATTCTTCGACCGTCCAACACAACCATCCTAGGGAAGCAAAACCGGATGGTGTTTCCCAACTCCGTGTTAATTACTCGTCGATGCCCCTGCCATTTCAATTAACCTCGATCCAACACTTAGTACCCTTCGGCTTTATAACTATCCGCTCGTCCAATCTCTTGCTTGGAGTACATAAAAGGTGTCTTCGTAGCCTGTTCAAACAATATTAGTTAATTAGTTAACAATAAGACAAAGATAAAAGATAGCTTATCAATTAATCCAAAATAGTACCTAAAAGGGTATCGAGCGGGCGACTGACCTGCCTCAGCTAGCTCTGCAAGTCTTGCTGAAAGTGCATCTAGGCATCCCCGTGGGTTTAGGATGATTGATGATGACAATTAAGAGGCTAATGAGCTAAGTTGATCTTAAGCACAGGTACAAGGAAATGAGATGAAAACCCTCAAAAAGGAAAAGGAGAAAACGGGCATCAAAGACTCAAGCGTAGAAATTAGGGTTTCTATGGTATTGAGCTTATATGAGCCGTATCATATGAGAGGATGGTTGTATCATGTGCATTGAGATCATACCAAGGGGCTCAAAGTGGTGGTTTAGAGAAAAACCTAAGTGAGAAGCCTAAAATGAGAAAAACCCTAGGAGGCCGGACTAGTCCGGGCCTCCGGGCCGGACTAGTCCGGCCATGGCAGACAAGTCTGTTTTTGGACGGACCAAATGTCTCTGGAGTGTTCCCGAGTGATTTTGGAGCTAAGTTCGAGAAGTCCGAACTTGTCCATTTTTGGACGGACCAAAGCTCTCTGGAGTAGTTCGAACTTGTCCGTTTGGGACTTAGTGTGACGAACCGAGAGAAAACCCTAGGGGGCCGGACTAGTCTGCCCCTGTGGCCGAACTAGTCCGGACCAACCCAGAAGAGTCTGTTTTGGGACAGACCAAGTGGTTATGTTTCACTTCAGACTAGTCCGGTGTCTAGTGACCGTTTGAATTTGGAAATTTGGCGGGTAGCGTGACGATCGTTGCTTAGTGTGGCAGTTGTCGGGAATTGACCAAGGGGTCAGTGGTCCCATAGGGCCGGACTAGTCCGTGGTCTAAGGCCGGACTAGTCCGTCCCTTTGCTGATGTAAGCAAAAGGGGCTCGGGACCTCTATAAAAAGGGGACCCTCAGGCTCATTTGAAAATGACTTGAACCCTAGCGCCGCCACAAGCATCCTAGAGCCTTCCAAAACCTTCTACTCGTCCTACTAACCCCCTAAGAGCAAATCTTGAAGAGATTAGGGTTTGGGGAGGAGAGTAAAGGAAGATCATTGCGCTTTGGCTCTCGGTTTTATCTCTTACACATTGTGTTGTGTTTTGTGGCTTTTGTGAGTTGAGCTTCGTGTGCTCCTCATTGTATTGATTTGTGGGAGCCTCAAGTTGTGAGTAGCCCCATCAAACTTTGTGATTGCCCATTGATATAGTGAAAACCAAGCCGGCCATTTTGGTGGCTTGGTGAGAGAAGGGTCAAGTGAGACCTGGTCCTTGTGTGGACTTCTCAACGTGGATGTATGCTTCTTCGTGGAGCTGAACCACGGGATAAATATCATTTCACTTGTTTTGCACTTTTCATAATCTCTAGCATTGCTATTAGGATTCACATTTGACTTATTGTCTTACACTTGATCACTATTGTGAACTTGCAATCTAAGTGTTTAAACATCACAATCTGAGCTTCACAAGTTTGTTACATATTGCTTTTATTCTCTATGAACTTTAATTCCGAAAACAACTTGTAGAAATCAAGTTTTAGGGTTTCCATCAGGTGCTGAGCGGACTAGTCCGACCCTGACCAGACTAGTCCGGCCACAAAGAATTAATCTCGTTTAATTAAGTCATTTCAGATAGTATTGCCTATTCACCCCCCTCTAGGCGACTTTCAATTGGTATCAGAGCAGGCTTCTCCCCAAGAGTCTAACAACTCGGAGAAGTAATGGCCGGAAGGGGTGACAACGAGGTTCTGGTGGTCGTCGATGACACCAAGACAAAGAACATCGATGTTCTTCAAGACAATCCAAATGACGACGAAGATGTTCGAATGCTCAAAGCACGGCTTCGTGAGAAGCTCAACGTGCCGAAGAAAGAAATCAAGCCAATTGCTCTGGTCAACATCGACAACGGGAGTAGTTCACAAGACTACTCTCGGTATCCTTACAACTATGAGCAACTTACCGCTAGCAACCATTACTTGTCTATTCCCATTGGCAAACCTCCTCAATTTGATGGAAATGATTATTCTATGTGGAAGCATAATATGAAGATGCACCTCATTTCCTTAAACCCTAGCTTGTGGCAAATTGTGATGACAGGTGTTCACCTTCCCAAGAATGAGGAAGATATCACTCCGGAGCAAGCCGTCCTTCTACATCGCTATGCTCAAGCCGTTGGAGTGATTACCTCCTCATTGACTCGTGAGGAGTTCAACCACATTGAAGGGTTGGAGGTTGCCAAGGAGATTTGGGATACCCTCAAGACGGCGCACGAAGGCAATCGCGTCATAAGGGAAGCAAAGATCAAGATGATTGAAGGAGAGATTAGGAGATTTACCATCATGGAGGGTGAATCTCCGCAAGACATGTATGACCACCTCAAGACTCTCATCAACAAGAGTCGGTCATATGGAAGCACCCGGTAGATCGCCCACGAGGTAGTAAAGAGGATGATTCAAGCATTTATGCCTCAAAACGTCATTCTTTGCTCACTAATTCGTGAAAGTCCGGGCTTCCACAAGATGACTCCCGAAGAAGTGCTAGGGAGAATCATAAACCATGAGATGATGGAGCAAGAAGCAATGTTCTACAATGATCTACAAAAGCTCTCCTCCTCCAAGAAAAGGGATGTTGCATTCAAAGCAACATCCTCAAAATCTCAAGAAAAGGAAGAGAGTGATGAGGAGAGTCCCGACACCGATGAGGAAGAAGCTCTCTTCATCAACAACTTCAAGAGGATGTTTAGAAGGAGGAGGGGGAGCTACCAAAATGAGAGGAGAAGCAAAGACAAGCCCAAAAAAAAAGATCAAAAAGGGATTGTTACAATTGCGGAGAATATGGTCACTTCATTGTGGATTGTCCACATGAAGAAAACAAGAAGAAGAAGGAGGGCAAGTCAAAAGAAAAGAAGTACTTCAAGAAGAAGAAGCAATCCGGACATGCCCACCTTGGAAAGAAGTGGGATTCAAATGAGGAATCCTCCTCCGATGAAGATGAGAAAGTAGCAACTATTGCTATGAAGAAGACAACAACGGAGAAAAAGCTCTTCCTCAACTTGGAAATCTCAAGACCGACATGTCTAATGGCCAAGGAGGGAAGAAAGAAGGTTAAATCTAAATCCCCCTCTTCAATTTATTCTCATGATGACTTTGATAGTAGTAGTAAAAATGAACACATGCTTAAAGACATGAGCAAAAGCACCTTTAAGAGATTGAGATTATTAACGGAAGAGATATTTGAGAAGGAAGAACTCATCAACCATCAAGAGGACATGCTCATCCAATAAAAGGAGAGATGTCAAGAGGTTGAGGAGCTCTTGGAGCTTGAAAGAGAAAGAAGCAAGGCACTTGACCGTGAAATCGCTTTGAGCAAGGAAACTTGCTCAAACCTTGAGAACACTACAATTGTACTCAAGGATGAACTTGTTAGTTTGACACAAGCTAACAAGATCCTTGAGACGCAAGTGAAGTCTCTGAAGGTCAATGCACCTTCTTCCTCTACAAGCTCACCTTCCACAAATATTAAATCCGGAGCATCTCAACCTTGTTAATGCTCAAACTTAATCATAAAACTTAAAGATGATCTAAAGTTGGCACAAACCAATCAAGCACCCAAGGGTTTTTGACAAGGAGAAGGTGGCATATGCACGTAGTGCATTTACCAACACAAGACATCCTCTTGTCATCTAGGGAGATGAGGCAAAATGCCAAAACTCCCAAGAATGGCAAAGACTTGATTGTCTTTGTCAAAGGAGGCTCATACAACACTAAGGGAAAGAACATTGCTACTACACCTAAAATTCCTAAGAAAGAACTGCATCCATTGTTCCATGATTTTGATGCTTCATATGTTTTATTAAGGAACAAGTTCAGAAAGGCATATGCTAGGTATGTTGGGCCACACCGCAAGAGTCCAAAACCTTGTGTGTGGGTGCCCAAGTGCCTCTTGACTAACATCAAAACACCCAACATCGTTTGGGTACCTAAAGCCAAGGCTTAAATCTTTCTTGTAGGCATACTCCTCCGGTGGAACCAAGTGGATCCTTGATAGTGGATGCACAAATCATATGACCGGAGAGAGGAAGATGTTTGTGGAGTATGAGCTTAATGAAGATCCAAGTGAAGGAATCTATTTTGGGGACAATAGCCAAGGAAAAATCCTTGGCGCCGGTAAAATTGATATATCCTCTAATCATACTCTTTCAAATGTCTTACATGTTGATTCACTTGATTATAACCTCTTGTCCATATCACAACTATGTGAAAAAGGTTATAATTGTTTATTTACTAATGAGGGTGTGACCATCACAAGGAGAAGCAATGACTCAATTGCCTTTAAGGGTGTACTCAAGGGAAAGCTCTATTTGTGGATTTCTCCACGGATAAAGCCCAACTTGATACATGCTTAATTGCGAAAACTAACATGGGATGGATTTGACATAGGAGTAAAGCCCATGTTGGAATGAGGAATTTGCAAAAACTCCTTAAGGGCGAGCACATCTGTGGTTTAAAGAATGTTGTGTTTGAAAAGGATAGGCCATGTAGCACATGCCAAGACAAAAAACAAGTTGGATCACCTCATCCATCCAAGAACATTATGACAACATCAAGACCATTGGAGCTTCTACACATGGATCTCTTCCGTCCAATCGCCTACATTAGTATTGGTGGTAACAAATATGGTCTTGTTATTGTTGATGATTTTTCACATTTCACTTGGGTGTTCTTTTTGCATGACAAGAGCGAGACTCAAGGTGTCCTCACAAGATACCCGAAGAGAGCTCAAAATGAGTTCTCCTTGAGTATCAAGACCATTAGGAGTGACAATGGCACCGAATTCAAGAACACCCAAGTTGAAGAATTTTTGGATGAAGAAGGCATCAAGCATGAGTTCTCGGCCCCATACTCCCCTCAACAAAATGGGGTGGCCGAGAGGAAGAATATGACTCTAATTGAGATGTCAAGAACCATGCTTTATGAGTACAAGACGTCGAACCGGTTTTGAGCAGAAGCGGTCAACACCGCTTGCCATGCCATAAACCGGTTGTACCTTCACCGCATACTTAAGAAGATGTCATATGAGCTCCTGACCGGTAACAAACCCAACATATCTTACTTTGGTGTTTTTGGGAGCAAATGCTACATTCTTAACAAGAAGCCTAGGACTTCGAAGTTTGCTTCTAAGTTCGATCAGGGTTTCTTGCTTGGCTATGACTCAAACACTTATGCCTATCGCGTCTTTAACAAATCCTCCGGAATTGTTGAAGTAACACGTGACATAGCGTTTGATGAGACTAATGGCTCCCAAGTGGAGCAAGTTGATCGTCATGTGCTAGATCAAGAAGAAGCTACACAAGTAGTGATAGGAAGGATGACACTTGGAGACATACGACCACAAGAGCAACCTCAAGTCACAAGTAACCATCCTATACATCAAGCAAGCTCTTCCTCAAATGATCAAGATCAACCTCCCCAAGATGCGCTTCAAGAAGATGAAAATGAAGGCATCAATCAAGGGGGAGACAATGAGAATTAGGAAGACCGAGATGATGAATCGACCTCAAGCACCTCACCCAAGAGTGCATCAAAGCGTCCAACGGGACCATCCCGTCGACAATATACTTGGAGATATCTCCAAGGGGGTAACTACTCGATCTCGTGTTGCAAATTTTTGTAAACATTACTCTTTTGTTTCTTCCTTGGAGCCCCACAAGGTTGAAGAAGCACTACGAGATCCGGATTGGGTGATGGCCATGCAAGAAGAGCTCAACAACTTCGAGAGAAATAATGTATGGGAGCTTGTGAAGAGGCCAAATGCAAATGTTGTTGGGACCAAATGGGTGTTCCGCAACAAAAAAGATGAACACGGGGTGGTTACAAGGAATAAGGCACGACTTGTGGCCAAAGGGTACTCACAAGTTGAAGGTTTGGATTTCGAAGAAAACTTTGCTCCCGTAGCTAGGATTGAATCAATTCGTATATTACTTGCATTTGCTACTCACCATGATTTTAAGATATATCAAATGGACGTCAAGAGAACATTCCTAAATGGTCCAATAAAGGAAGAAGTATATGTGGAGCAACCCCACGGATTTGAAGATGAAGAATTCCCAAACCATGTGTACAAATTGCGTAAGGCTCTCTATGGGCTCAAACAAGCTCCTAGAGCTTGGTATGAGTGCCTTAGAGACTTTCTAACTCAAAATGGTTTTAAAATTGGGAAGGCGAACTATACTCTATTCACTAAGCATTTTAATGATGATTTGTTTGTTTGCCAAATATATGTCGATGACATTATATTTGGTTCTACTAACAAAGCCTTTTGTGATGAATTTCCAAGATAATGACGGAAAGATTCGAGATGCCCATGATGGGGGAGTTGAAGTTCTTTCTAGGTTTTCAAGTGAAGCAAATCAAGGAAGGCATGTTCATTAGTCAAACCAAGTACACACAAGATATACTCAAGAAGTTTGACATGGACAAGGCCAAACCCATCAAGACTTCTATGGCAACCAATGGACATCTCGATCTCAATGAAGATGGTCCAAGTGTAGACCAAAAGGTATATCGTTCTATGATAGGCTCATTGTTATACTTATGTGCATCTAGGCCCGATATCATGCTTAGTGTGTGTATGTGTGCTAGATTTCAAGCTGCTCCAAAGGTGTGTCATTTGACCGCCGTTAAGAGAATTCTTAGATATTTGGTTCACACACCAAGCCTAGGACTTTGGTACCCCAAAGGCTCTAAGTTTTAACCTCATTGGATATTCCGATGCAGACTATGCAGGGTGCAAAGTTGATAGGAAGAGTACATCGGGAACTTGCCAATTCCTTGGTAGATATCTAGTGTTATGGTCCTCAAAGAAACAAAACTCCATTGCACTTTCCACAGCCGAAGCGGAGTATGTCGCCGCTGGAAGATGTTGTGCACAACTTCTTTGGATGTGACAAACTCTTAGGGGCTATGGCATAAACTTGCACCATATTCCTCTCCTATGTGACAATGAGAGTGCCATCAAAATAGCCCACAATCCAGTTGAACACTCAAGGACCAAGAACATTGATATACGCCACCACTTCTTGAGAGATCACTCCATCAAAGGAGACATTGCAATTTCCCATGTGAGAACCGATAAACAATTGGCTGATATCTTTACCAAGCCCCTAGATGAGAAAAGGTTTTTGTACTTAGGAGTGAGCTAAATATCTTGGATTCTCGTAATGTGGCTTAAGTCTTGCACATCTGATTGCAATATTCAAAATTCACGCATGCTTGCGAAAAAACTCATCCTCCACAATTTTTCCACAAATTATTTTGAAATTATTGAATCCTTGTGAATCATGGTCATAGTTTGATTGTTGATTGTTTACTGACCATATTTACAAAGATCTTTTGTGAAATATAGTCCAAAAGGATCAAATCTCCACTCAAAACTCAATATATAGAAGTTTTAAGTCTAGGGACCGGACTAGTACGCTCCTTGTATCGGACTAGTCCGGTGGTATGAGTTGTCCGGATCCAGTCCGGATGCCAGACAAGTCCGGGTCCCTGACCGGACTAGTCTGGCCCTTGGGGACTTAACCTCCCAAGGGTGCCCTCGACCTTCCCACTTCTGTTCAAACACTCTCTCTCCAAAACGCTCGAAAACCGCCTCCCCAACAACGATTTTTGAGTCCATCCACCAAATCTCGATTCCAATCGGTGGATTGAAGCCCCAAGGTGCTTAGGAACTTTTCCCCAAGCATCGAATACCACTTCCTCTTCCACATTTCAACAAATCGAAGACTTGAAGAAGTATTCTTGACCTAACTCCAAAATCTTTGAAACTCAATTATTTTGGGTCCATTAATCAAATCTTCTTCACAAATGTTGTTGTACACATCAATGTGATCATGTAGCTCCGTTTTTGTGGTAGGATCCGTAGTTTTTGCAAAATTTCCCTCGATCAGGGTTCTTACTGTGTGAACCGGACTAGTCCGACCGCCGGGCGGACAAGTCCGACCTCGTGCGGACTAGTTTGGCCCTTGGGCGGACAAGTTCGGGTTACACAGTGAAAATCCTAACCTAGATTGATCTTATGAATTCTACCATTTTACTCTAACTTCCTTGGCTCATACACATTCCCTTGCTTCTCTTGTCAGCAACCATGTCAGACAATGAGTATGTTCCTCCCTCCGACTCCGAGACCGAAGCGGAGAAGCAGGCTCTCTTTCGTCGGAAACAAAGAGAGGATCAAGAGATGGCTGTTGCGTACTTTGCCTCCTAGAGGGCAAAGAAGACGCAGCGTGAGGAGCATAACTCTGCTGCTACCGAGGCTGCCCCAAATAGGAAGAGGCTTGTGACCTTGGGTGAGCAAGCAAAGTCCCAGGGGGCAAGATCCTCCAAATATAAGGGCAAGGCCCCTGTTGATGCTGCACCGAAGAAGAGGGTGACTATGGCCAAGAAGGCAACAAGCAAACTGAAGAAGGGTTCCCCACAACCCATTGGCCCCTTGAGGATGTCCTCTCCTACACGGAACCCAAACCGTGCAGCTGCTTTTGATGTCAACATCTTCAAGGGCAAGGGGGCTGAGAAGACACGCAAGTTGAGGAAGATAAATGTCTATCAGCGTGACAAGAGCACAGTGGATCCCTGGTTCTGGTGTGACTTCCACTGTGACTACTACATGACGATCTTTATGACCAAGAAAACTCCTGTCACAGATGCTCAATGGATCGACTGGGATTACATGGCCCAGAAAGATCATCAAGCCTTCAATGCTGTGATTGAGGCTGTCGAGAGGCATGGTCTGAAGAAGCTTATGGCTTTCTAGTATGACTGGAATGTGGAGGTCACCACTCACTTCTACTCCACCCTTTACTTCCACACCGATGGGGACAGGAGGATCACTTGGATGACCCATGGAGAGCAGTACTCTACCACCTTTTGGGAGTTTGCTCAGTTGCTTAACTTGGAGGATCAACTGGATAATGAGATCATCATTTCCAATCTGAAGCCAGCTGATCGGGACACATTGGAGTATATGTATCCAAGCCATGGACAGTATGAGGTCGGGCACATCAGAAAATATCAAGCCCTTCTATAGTGTGCTCAACCGGGTCCTCAGAAAGACAATTGCCCCCAAGGATGGAGATGCGGGGATCATCCAAGGCAATTTGAGGCATTTAATGGTCCTCATTGATGGAGATGTCCGCTTCAATGTGGTGGACTATATCTTTGATGACATCTTCAACATCTCTCACACCCCAACCGATCATGTGGATACACTCCGTACATTATGTACATGATCGAGAAGATCTCCGGGCTCACATTCAAGAAAGATATCATTCACCGAAGGCTTCAACCACAACTACCTCCTCCGGAGCCACCTGCCCCTCGGAGGAAGAATGCGGATCCTCCCGCTTCTTCCTCTCGCTTCGTGCCATCTTCTCCACCACCTCCGCCTTCGACACAATGCGGAAGTGGCTTCTTCAAGTGCTTCAAAGCTCTCTTTTCTTCGTGCCAGAAGACGTAAATTCGGCAATGTCGCATGGAGTGTCGCCATGAGAAGTATCTCAAAGCGACGTGCGACAAGCTGGACATCCCTATGTCCCCTGCCGAGGAGAGCGATGGTGAGCTCACTTCCTTTCCCGAGTTCACTGCCGAAGAGCTCGCTGAATTTGGAGAAGCTGGAACTTCCACCGCGACCCCGACTGAGGATCTGGAGGCCACGGAAAGTGACAACGAGCCCCAAGGCGACAATGATGACTCCGACGTTGAGTAGTCCTAAGGGCTCTTTCTCTCTTCTTTTCCTTTTTGGTGTCTTGATGCTAAAGGGGGAGAGATAGCGAGGAGATAGCTTGACGGGCTCTTAGATCCAGGGGGAGAGACATAGGGGGAGAGATGAAGGGTTGGTGTATGAGTGTTTTGATCTATGTTGGACCTATGTGTTAAACCTCATTTCAAGTTGTATTGTAAGACTCAATCTATGTATTCAAGTATTCATGTATCTTGCCTAAATTTGTGATGTGTTGCCTCATTTTAATGTCTATTTTGCATAATCGTTGTCTTATCACACTTTATGAACACACCACTTAGGCACCCCACCATAACATGTATATGTATTAGAACTCTCTCAATCTCTCTTACTCATGATGCATACATTGAGGGGGATTCACTCATACAAATACATGTTATGAAAACAAATTATTATCCTTGGTGTTGAAGTCTTAATGTGTTGTCATCAATTCACCAAAAAGGGGGAGATTGAAAGTGCATCTAGGCATCCCCGTGGGTTTTGGAAGATTGATGACGACCATTAAGAGGCTAATGAGCTAATTTGATCTTAAGCACGGGTACAAGGATTGAAATGAGATGAAAACCCTCAAAAAGGAAAAGGAGAAAACGGGCGTCAAAGACTCAAGCGTAGAAATTAGGGTTTGTATGGTATTGAGCTTATATGAGTCGTATCATGTGAGAGGGTGGTTGTATCATGTGCATTGAGATCATACCAAGGGGCTCAAAGTGGTGGTTTAGAGAAAAACCTAAGTGAGAAGCATAAAATGAGAAAAACCCTAGGAGGCCGGACTAGTCCGACCATGGCAGACAAGTATGTTTTTGGACGGACCAAATGTCTATGGAGTGTTCCCGAGTGATTTTGGAGCTAAGTCCGAGAAGTCCGGACTTGTCCTTTTTTGGACGGACCAAAGCTCTCTGGAGTAGTTCGGACTTGTCCGTTTGGGCTCGGATTTGTCCGTTTGGGACTTAGTGTGACGAACCGAGAGAAAACCCTAGGGGGCCAGACTAGTCCGCCCCTGTGGCTGGACTAGTCCGGACCAACCCAGAAGAGTCCGTTTTGGGACGGACCAAGTGGTTCTGTTTCACTTCGGACTAGTCCGTTGTTGACCGGACTAATTCGGTGTCTAGTGACCGTTTGAATTTGGAAATTTGGCGGGTAGCGTGATGATCGTTGCTCAGTGTGGCAGTTGTCGGGAACTAACCAGGGGGTCAGTGGTCCCATAGGGCCGGACTAGTCCACCCCTTTGCTGAAGTAAGCAAAAGGGGCTCGTGACCTCTATAAAAAGGGGACCCTCGGGCTCATTTAAAAATGACTTGACCCTAGCGCCACCACAAGTATCCTAGAGCCTTCCAAATCCTTCTACTCGTCCTACTAACCCCCTAAGAGCAAATATTGAAGAGATTAGGGTTTGGGGAGGAGAGTAAAGGAATATCATCGCGCTTTGGCTATCAGTTTGATCTCTTGCACATTGTGTTGTGTTTTGTGGCTTGTGTGAGTTGAGCTTCGTGTGCTCCTAATTGTATTGATTTGTGGGAGCCTCAAGTTGTGAGTAGCCCCATCAAACTTTTTGATTGCCCATTGATATAGTGAAAACCAAGCCGACCATTGTGGTGGCTTGGTGAAAGAAGGGTCAAGTCAGACCCGGTCCTTGTGTGGATTTCTCAACGTGGATGTAGGCTTCTTCGTGGAGCTGAACCACAGGATATATCTCGTTTCGCTTGTTTTGCACTTTTCATAATCTCTAGCATTGCTATTAGGGTTCACATTTGACTTATTGTCTTACACTTGATCACTATTGTAAACTTGCAATCTAAGTGTTTAAACATCACAATCTGAGCTTCACAAGTTTGTTACATATTGCTTTTATTCTCTATGAACTTTAATTCCGCAAACAACTTGTAGAAATCAAGTTTCAGGGTTTCCACCAGGTGCTAAGCGGACTAGTCCGGCACTGACCAGACTAGTCCGACCATAAAGAATTAATGTTGTTTAATTAAGTCATTTCAGGTATTATTGCCTATTCACCCCCCTCTAGGCGACTTTCACTTGCCAACCTCCTATCTTGCGCGAGATCATCACCTGCTTCATCATCACCGCCCTCGTCATCCCCCTCATCACCACCCTTAGAGTAGGACCGCCCAAAGACCACCGCAATCGTACAGTCTCTTGTGTCCGAACTTGAGTCTCCTCCCTGCTCTGACGACTGTTTCACAACATGTATCTCCTCCCCGTGCAAGTCCTGAGCTAGACTCGACTCTGGCTCTTGTAAGGGCTCTAGTTGTCGTGAGAGCTCTGGCTGTCGTGAGGGCTCTGACTCTGCGACACACCGCATGAGCCGCCTCTGCCTATCCACACTTACGCTTGTACTCTGCAAATGAAAATAAACATGTAAAAAATATTAGATAGTTAATTATAATACTAAAATGTATTTAAAAATAAACAAGTACCTGAAACAAATCTGTGTGCTCTGAACTACTAGTGTGGTCGGAACTACCTCTGCGCTTTTTCCTGCCAAGTTTGATATGCTTGAACATCTGTATAAATTTCAAAATAATGATTAGTTATACAAAACAAATGATAAATAATAAAATATACTCAAAATTCGTACAATAAGAATCAAAATCTAACAGAATGCGTACAATAAAAATCAAAATCTAATAGAATGCGTACAATAAGAATAAAAAATCATCAGCATCAAAATCTGCTTCTGCCACACGTGCTTGAAGATGTTCACGTATCTCTTGTTCTTCGATCTCTTCTTCAAACTCTTCTCCTTCACTGTCTTGATCAAATCTTTCTTGATCCTCAATAATCCTTTTCTGCTTTTCAATAATCCTTTGTGACTGTCGAATACATTTCATCGAAATGCCAGTATGGTCTTCAGACATTAACTCAAAGATACCACTAGCTATCTCTGCTAGTCCCGTCCCGCAAGATATCCTAAAATCTTCTACTTCCTCGACTTCATCTTGATAGACACCACCATCATCATCTTCATGATTCTCTATGTATCCATCACAACGACGATGGTCCACTTCAGGATTAACTTTGTATACAACCCACAATTTTTGAAACTTGGATGAGGATAACTTAAATAGTACACTTGTTCCACTTGATGGGAAAGTACAACATTGTTGTTGTGAGCTGTGTAGAGCGAGTTGTGGTTAACCTCCACCATTCCAAAATCATCAACTCGCGTGCCCAATGTTGGATCAAACCATTGACAGTCAAAAATCACAAGCTTTAGTTCTTTCAGACTGCCAAATGTGTACTCAATTATTTTTTGAAGAACACGGTAGTAAGCATTGACTTCTCCACTACCCTCCACTGCTGTTATCATTACTCCACTGTTTGATGTGGCTGCAAGTGGGCAACTTGCTTCTAAACTTTTCGTATGAAAACAATATCCATTGATATCGTATTGGTTAAATTCTCTTGCTTTCAGTTGACCATGCGAAATCTATCGCAAGTCATCTGAGATGTTGCGATCTTGTATACACTACATAAATAGACAAAGTTAGCATCTTATGACAAGCATGTGAACTATGATTGAAGACAAAAGACGGATAGAAACATTACATGTTCACAGAACCATGCCACAAAGCTTAGCCCACCATTTATGTCATCCTGACGCATCTTATCCAATTGACTTTGTGTAGTTCTCGAGAAGATGTCCAATACAACTTGTCAAACATTTCAAAATATGGTAACACTTCCTTCATGTTGAAAAACATGTAAAGCATGTTGTAGTTCCTCTCTTGCTCTAAAATATGATGAGAAGTGGCAGCTTCAACACCTTTACCCTTCCAAATAAAAATCTTAAGCTCAGTCATATGTTGCTCTTGTACATCATGATATCGTGTCTTAGATGCATTCACATTGTTGGCACGTGAGAAATATTTCATAGAGAAATTTGTAATCTCTTTAGCTACAAATGCCTCTGCAATACACCCCTCAACTCTTGCCTTGTTGCGCACTGTAGCTCTACGTTTTTTCAATTCTCTTTCTTGACTATACATCCACCTGAGCTGTGCAGGACCCGCTACCAATGCTTCATAAGGTAAATTCACCAGCAAATGTTGCATAACATTCATAAAACTAGGTGGAAAGACTTTTTCCATCTTACATACAAGCACAACGATTTCTTTCTCCCACTGTCGCATCATCTACTTTGACACTTCCTTAGCGCATATCTTCCTATAAAAGTAGCCAAGTTCAGCAAATATCTTCCACAAATCAGGTTTGAAGTAGTCACGGAACATTACGGGCACAAGTCCCTCCATCATAATATGATAATCATGACTCTTCAACCCATTTAGTTTACTGGCACTAAGGTTATACATCATTTTATGTTAGCTGCATAGCGGTATGGAAACTTCAATGTTTTCAACCAAGTAAGTATTTGCCTCCTTTTTTTCTGGCTTGACACAGTAAGGAGCTCGTGGCCTACTATCATTTCCACTTGTATTGGTTATAATCTCAAGCCCAGGACGATCACAAAGATCAGCTAAGTCTTTCCTCGCATTCATATTATCTTTGATTTAACCGGTGAAATCAAAACACATGCTTATGATGCTTTCAACCACATTACGCTCTTGGTGCATCAAATCTATGTTTTGTGGTAAAAGCAATGCCTTTGCATATGGTAGCTTCCAAAGAAAATAAATATGACTCCAGTTGTGCTCTGTATCATACCCTTCGAAACCACCTTCAGCGAACTCTTTTAACTTTGCATGCCGTGCCATTTTTTGCTTACTTGTCAATCGACGAGAAGGACCTTTTCTAACCATTTTGCCTTACCGGAATGATTGTGTATCACTCCTGAAAGGATGGTTTGAAGGAAGGAATCGTCGATGACAATCAAAGAAAAATAATTTTTTTCCATACTTTATCCTGATAGCATTGGTGTCAGACATACTTATGGGACATCACAATTGTCCATGAACACACAAACCAGCCCAAATGCCATATGCCAACAAATCATGGATCGACCATAGATATGCGACACGTAAGGTAAATTTACATTTCAAATGATTGTCATATGCCTTTACACCATGCCATAACTCTTTCAATTCTTTAATCAAAGGCTGCATAACCACATTGATTTTCTTCCCAGGATGTTTAGGGCCAGGAATGATAGCTGTGAGAAATATGTATCCTTCTTTCATGCACATGTGAGGAGGAAGATTGTATGGCATGATAAATACAGGTCAACAAGGGTATGGGCTGCTACTGGTGCTGAAAGGAGTGAAGCCATCTGTTGACAATCCAAGACGAATATTTTTGGGATCTCTTGCGAACTACGGATCAAAACGGTCTAGAGCTTGCCATGCTACGCCATCAGAAGGATGCATCATAATATCTTTTTCATCGCTCTCACATATCCCTTCAGAATGCCACCTCATCTGTTTCGCTGTTTCTTGGGACAAGAACAACCGTTTTAGCCTTGTTATGACACGCATGTACTGAAGCTATTTAATAGGCAATTTTGTAGTTATTTCCTCTCCATCATCGTTCAGATTCTTGACATATCTAGATGCATTGCAATGCATACAATGGGTATTGCTCATGTGTTGCTTCCAAAAAAACATGCAAGTATTATCGCACACATCAATCTTCTTATAAATCATACCCAGATCGCTCAAAAGCTTCTTAGAGTGGTATATGTCTTCCAACATCTTATGCCCAGATGGAAGGAGATCACTAATCAGCTTCAGGATACCATTATAGCAATTGTTTGCGAAATTGAACTTGGACTTCATCACCATAAGTTGTGTCACCGCCTGCAGAACAGTCACATTGGTGCTCTCATGCACTTTTTCACCTGAGGCGGCAAAATGGTTGTAAAACCTCTTCACCTCCTTCAGCGTTGACCCCTCTTCGTACTCTCTACCAATGTCCGCTAACATCTCATCCATCCGATTATCATCCTTGTTTCTGTCCGACTGATTGTCATGAACCACCTCCCCATGCTCGTGCCATACTAGGTAGTCAGGCATAAAACTGTGCTTGCAAAGGTGCAACTCAATTTCATCCTTATATAGATGTCGACGATTTCGACACTTGCTACACAGACACTTCGCAAGATGAGCAACTCTAGAAAAGGCTTGGTTGATGAAAATATCCGCGATACAAGCCCATTCCATAGTGTGCGCACCACTTGAACTCCAACCATCATACATCGCTTTACGATCGTTAGTCATTTTAGCTTATACCTTCAAAGCAAAAAATGTAAAAAATCTAATAGATAATACACACAAACCATTTAAATATATATAAGAAGTATCTTTTTTTATGGATGACAACACGGAGACTCACTCTACATTACCTAGTGAACATAACACACTAAGAATAACCGCAATTTTTTAATAAGAGTCTAGAAAGAAAAGAATCAATCAATTATGCTATCACTAATAGCTAAAAATGTATGTTAAAATACATTTCAAACATACATTTTAACTCAACTAATAGCTAGCAATGCAACTAATGGCTACAAACATACATTAGAAATTCAACTAATTAATAGATAGAAGTGCAACTAATAGCTAGAAACATACATTAGAAATTCAACTAATTAATAGCTACAAATGCAACTAATAGCTAGAAACATACATTAGAAATTCAACTAACTAACAGCTACAAATGCAACTAATAGCTAGAAACATACATTAGAAATTTAACTAATTAATAGATACAAATGCAACTTGTCATGCCCGGTCATCAAGATGACGAACATATGCTAACCACATGTACGCCAGGATCAGTTGAATCGTACATGTGTTGACGAAAGTGAAATATCATTACATAGCCATATCCGATTACACAATAAGTCTTACATAATGACCCGTAGGTCTACAATTACACACCACTAAACTATTTACATCATCTAAACTATTTACAAAGTCCATACTACAGCAGAAGAATAGAGACATAAGGCTCCAACTCCATAGGCAGTTGCGCGAAGGATCGCCAGCGAAGATCATGTCCTTCAGGTTGATGAAGAAATCTTCCGGTGCCACTTCTTCTTCATATTCTGGAAGGGGAAGAGAGGGAAATCGCTTTGAGTACATAGAGTACTCAGTAAGTGTGGGAAGAGGTTGACATGAATGGCTAGAACAAGGATAGGCCAACTTTGGCTTAAGCACTATGCTTAGAACCTAAGATTTCACTATCAATTTAATCACATAAATATCTCAAATCATAATGATAATGGTAAAGATAACTTGAACCATACATAACCACCATTTCCCAACCATAAACTAATTATAAACTAGCCCCAAGCCACTCTTGTCCGTGAGCACGGCTGTTTCCAAATCTCTGCAGAGAGTGTACCCTTTACCCACAAGCAGTGATTTCATCCCCTGTTGCCAGGTGGACTGAGTAAACCTCCCTGTTGCTTGTGGTGATCAACCACATTGCACACTTCCGTAGGTGTGCGACCAAGATATCACTACATGGTCTTTACAAAGGTATTCCCGACTAGTGCTAGTCCTCTAAGGTTTCCACCACTGAGGCATTTTCGGAGTAACCCTCTGCCTCAGAGCCCCCTCTTTAGCCATGCGGATCACAAATAAGTACCCCTACATCATTCCCCGCACCATCCATTTACTAGCATTTCATCGGGAGAAACCTAATTAATTGACCAAGCTGCCCAATCTCAGTCTCGTGGTGGTACTATAAAGCTTAGTGGCTTCCTCCATAAACGGTCCTTAGAATCCGGTGGTGCCAAACCCAATCCTAGGTCTCGTGCAAACTACACCATACCAAATCCATCCAACCACCAGAATCCTATCAACTACTATTGTGTGTTCATCATGACTAAAGTAACCATAAAATATAGTATATTGTGTAAGAAATTACATTCCTAAAGTCTAAGCATGGCTAAGCATAATCAAAACCTATCTACTTTCCAACCCAATCCAGGTGACAAGGAATAATATGGAACAGGGCATATAACATGAAATAGGACATTATTTTATGTAGCATGCAACTAGCTAAACACCCTAAAACAGGTGCAAGATGGTCAAGGGCACTTGCCTTCTTCGAAGACTTGGTTGTCGTTGAAGACTTGGTCTTGAAGGTTAAAGGTCGGGTCGTAGTACGACTCTAAATATAGTGCCAAATATGAGGTAACAAGAAATAAAGATTAAATAAGTACATAGCACACAATGCAATATATCACAACATGCACATAATCATAAAATCCTACACTAACACGTCCCTATGAAGCATTTATTATTTTTCATAGCCAAAATTATACATCTACAGTTTATTTTTTATTTTTAGTATTTAATTATGGGCTAAAAACATTTTTAATGAATTTATATGGTCAAAATATATTTTACTACACTCTACAATTTTATTACAACATAAAAAGATTTAATACTAATTTTCCTACCATTTTTATATTTTTATCATTGATAACTATTTTCAACACATTAAATACATTTCCAAATAGTATTCAACAATTAAATAAAACATCAGTGGCTTCCTGGTAATTTTACATACTGAACATAGGCTAAAATATTATTCAATAAAATTCCAGGGGTTAGATTCAATATTTCCTTAGTTTTAACCTAATTACAGAGAGTACAGGGGCTAGATTGATAAAATAAGGACTAAAACATGGTTATTCTATAGTCCAAGGTGTAGATCACAAATTTCTGAAGGTCTCGGGGCAAAATCGGTGGCGGGAAAAGGGGTTTTAATGTGGGCTGTCGGATCCGAGATGAACGTGTGAGATTTAAAATAACCAAAATGGTATGGGTGATCTAATCTCGACCGTCGGCCTCAAATCAACGGCCGAGAGGCGACCACGTCGCCTCGACGACAAAGGCAGCGCGCGCGCGGCGACGCTCGGCTCTCGCGGCGGCGGACCTCGCTGGCGTTGGCCAAAACAGCCTAAAACACGACCAAACTAAGCGTTCTTTACAGGGATCAAAAGAGGGGGAGAAGGGGAACACACCTCGGGTGTTTTCGGTGTTCGAAGATGGTCGGAAAGGGGTCGGCGACGAGGGGTGGCACCGTCGATTCCGATGAAGGGTCGATGATTCCTCCGCGAATCCTTGCCCAGCGGGTTTCTCGAGTCAAGGAAAACTGATTAGAGAAGAGAGGGGAGGGAGAAAACCATTGAACCATCGAGAACGAGCGCGGCATACCATGAACGACGGTGAGCTAGGGTTAGGCGTGGAGGGGAGCAAGAGAGGGGGTGGATAGCAATTTATAGAGGGGAAATGGGCGGCGGTTGATGGCGATCGTGTTGGGCAGTTCCATGGCTTAATTCCGCGCGTGGAGGGGCAGTTAGAGAGGGTGGGGCGCGCGGTGCGGCGCGGCAGAGAGAGGGGCGCCGGTTGCTGGAGGTGGGGGATGATAGGCAGGCCCCATGCCGCAGAGAGAGAAGGGGGAGGGAAGCGCTGCTGGGTCGCGGGTGAGAGAAGGGGGAATTGAGTCGAGGGTGTGGTTTTGTCCCAGGAGCGGTTTTTATTCTTTTTCTTTTTCATTTTCTTTCCTTTTGATTTGATTTCAAATTTAAACCAAAACGAATTCTACTCATTTGAATTAAAAAATTCTCACAAATATGTACAATCAAATCCACTATTTTATTTACAATTTAGTTTTTGGGTGTTACAACTCTACCCCCTTAAAAGGAATCTCGATCTCTGTAAGGATCGAAATGCCCAAGAGGGGGGGTGAATTGGGCTTTCTTTCAATTTTTAAAGCAATTAAGATTAACGACCTCAAGCCCAATTCCCTATGCGATTAAACTATGCAATCAATGTAAATTAAAGTTGCGGAATGAAGATTGCATAAGTGTAAAAAGGGAGAGGGATGCAAACGCTCAAGGGACACGGAGTTTATCCCGTGGTTCGGTAAGATCACAAGGATCCACCTACATCCACGTTGTGGCACCCACCGAAGGGTTTTGCCACTCCCAAGTCACCGAGACAAGGGGGTTCTTCACTATTCTTCTCCGTTCGCCAACCTCGGCAAGGTGGAGCTCAAGCCTTGTACACTTTGGAATCCTCCGGGCTTCCACAATCTTCTTGGCAAGCTCCGGAAGTCGCACACACCAAGGGACACTCCCTTAGGGCTCTCACTACACTAGAGACTCCAATCACCAAGAATGGATGCACCCAAGCACTATCTCTAGCTAGTTCTAGCCTATCTCTTGGTGTACAAATGATGAGCAAATGATGTGAAAGTGGTAGCTCTATTGCTTGAATGCTCTAGGATGTGTAGAGTATGTCTGGGCTTCAAGTCTTGTCGATTTGACAGGTTGAAGGGGTATAAATAGCCAGCCTACACGAGATAGCCGTTGGAAAAGTAGGCTGACATCACTTCTCTGCGAACACCGGATGATCCGATGTCTCCCCTTCAGTTATCATCGGTCAAAGCCAAATTAGCTGATGTCACTGTGTCAGATATGACCGTTGTTAGATCGATGTTGATCTGTCTTCTCATCGGATGATCCGGTGGCTCTTCCTCCAAAATTTTGCTTCATCTTGAAGCTCACTGGAGTGATCGACCGATGTGTGTAAGTCTGCACATCGGATGATCCGGTGCTTCACTTGGTCCAACAGTGTTGCAATCTGTAATAATGGACCGATGTCACTGAGCCACTCACATCGGATGATCCGGTGAGTGCATTTGTCTGAGGTCTTCTTCTTCAGTTGAACAAACTCGACCGATGCAGTCAACTCCAAGACCATCGGATGATCCGGTGTGTTCAACTTGTTGACTTCGAGTTGTTTTGAGTTGTTCTTTTGGAGTTTTTAACTTGTGACCTCTTTGACACTTGTTTGAAATGTTGTTTTGATTGTCTTCAAGCATTTAGTGATATCAAGTTAGAGCTTTCACTTCTTGTCTTCATATGATTTGATTTGATCTCATTCGTTGATTTTTTTATGGGTCTCCAAAGTAATTTTGATTTCATTTGATTGAGTGTTATTGAGACCTTGCATTCACAAATTCATTAGTAATATCGAATGGTTGTCATTAATCACCGAAACCGTACCTCATGGGGCCTAGATGCTTTCAATCTCCCCCTTTTTGGTGATTGATGACAACACAATAATTTAAAGCGCAATAATAATGAATTTGATGATAATACTCAAGTATATATGCAATGAATACAGCATAGGACACATTAAGCTTGTAAAACGCAAAAGAAATTTATGGTGCGAAAAGCTCAATTGATTAAACCATAAGCAAATGAGACAAGTGAAAGAGTGCTTAATTAAAATTACAAAAGAGTACTCAAGCACGAATACAAAGGATAAGACACACACTCCCCCTTCACTCCCCCTAAGACTACTACTACCACTCCCCCTGACTCTTCTACATCTTCTCCCCCTTTGGCATCAAGACACCAAAAAGGGATCAGAACGCCTACAGACCCTGAGAGCTGGGCGCGAGGACGAACTGGGCACCGTCGCAGTCGTCGGAGCTAGAGTCGCCGGTCGTAGGAGCTGCTGGAGCGGCGGGAGCTGGAGGGTCCGCTGCCGGTGCTGGAGGAGAGGAAGCAGGTACTGGAGGTGCCGGTGGAGCTGGAGGAAGTGGAGCGCTCACCACGGACGCCGGCGTCTGCTGGAACAAGATCGTCGCCGGCAGTGGTGAGTGAATCGGTGCGCTGGATGCCAGAAGTGGTGACATACTGATTGAAGGGATAGGAGTAGTAGGCACCTGAGCAACACCTGGAGCCAGTCCCAGTCCAGGCTGCTGTGGAGGAAGGGCGATCCCGGTCTGAGTGTAAAGGTTGGTGATCAACCCTAGGATCCCCATCATGGCCTGCTGGGTCTGCTGCTGCTGGTCGAGGGTACGGCGGTGCATCTGATCTACCAGGTTGGTGAAACGGTCCGTATCCTCTCGCCTCTGATGGGCGATCTCCAGCTGGAGCTCCTGCTGCTGCCACTGCAGCTGTGCCAGGTGAGCAGCCTGCTCTGCCCTGGCCTGCTCAGCAGCGAGCCTGTCCTGGCGCTGCTGCTCGATCATCTGCTGGAGGAGCGAGGTCAGCTCAGACGGCTGCGTCACCTGTGCCTCAGTGACGGGAGGTGGAGTGGGAGGTGGCACTGTAGAACCTCCAGCCTCCGCGTCGTGCTGCCGGGGAGAGGGGGGAGGAGGGAAGTACTCCTCGACACTGTCGTCGGTGTCGCTCTCAGACCAGATGTGCTGCAGGTCCTCCCCCTGAGCCTCAGCCTCAGCAAGCCTCTCGTCCTCCCGCTCTAGGTCGGACCAGTCTTCCTCTGACAGACGGGCCCGGACCTGGCGCTCAACTGGACGACCAAGGCGACGGTCTCCAGGAGCAGAGGCACGATAGTGACCAAAGCGAGTCACACTCTCGTCAGCTAGCCGGGCTTGTGCTGTATGTCCCTCAGGCACCACCATAGAGCAAATGTAACTGATCCAGTGCCCGTAGACCATCTGCCTCATCATGCCAATCCCATCCGTGATTACGTCTTCCATCTCGCATAGGAGTATGTCCACGATATCGAAATCCATCCCGTTCATTATGTAGAACAGGAGGGTCTACTGCAGACTCGTGAACCCCTCCAAGTAACCTGACCTCGGCAGGAGCGTGCGGCGCAAGGCGAGGTGCACAATGCGCGCAGCTGGGGTCAGGAGAGCTGGAACCCTCGGCTGGTCCGGAGAGAACGAGGGGCCAAACAGAGAGCGGATCTCGTCAAGCTGTGGTGCTACCCCTCCAGTAAGTGGCCTCCTCGGTGGATCTGCCTGCCCATAGACCTTCTCGTGTACGCAGGTGTCGTGCAGGTCCAACTCAAGAATATGCCCCAAAGTCTGCCTTGAGAGGTGGTAGCGCTGACCATTGAACATGAAGGCAATCGACCTCCTGCCCTCTGAGATGTACAGGGTCGCGTAGAAGACACGGACCCACTCTTCCACATAAGCACTTCTCTCATAAGACAGCAGCTGCACCAAACCTCTGTATCTCTCAAAGAAAGGACGGACCTCAGTCTGTGCTGCCACTGCAAGCTGCCCCCAGTCCAGGTAGTTGTGCTGAAAAATCTTGTGCCCCCGACGCCTGTAGGTCTCATAGAGAGACGCCTGGGTGATAGTCCAGAAACGACTATCCACAAGAGTCACTCGGGGCTGTGGGAACCACTCCTCAAGCAGCACGTTCCAACGAAGCTTGCGTAGCTGCTTGGCCTTCATCTTTCTGTAGTCCGTCAACCGGACTCCCTCACCGACACGGACGGCCGTGTCCATCTCGTAGATGGCCCTCTCGGCCTCCCTGTCCTCACGACGGTCGGCAGCCGTCGGTCTCGGACGAGGAGCAGCCTCGGTGTGACCCCCACGCGTCCGGGCTGAGCGCCGGCGGACGAGAGGCTCAACCGGCTCCTCTTCGGCGTCGGAGTCGTCGATCACGGGAGGCGGCCTTGGACGGGCCTCGCGAATCCTCAGGGAACCCCCTCGGCCACCCTCACGCTACTCGGCGGCGCGAGCAGCCATAAGGGCCTTCTTCTCATCCTTCGACAGTTTTCGTTTCTTCGCGGCGGGCTCCGCGATTGCCTTGCCCTTTCCTTTGCGATCACGACCCATCTTGATGCAATGGAGAGGTAGGGTTAGCGACGATGAAAATGAACGACGAGAGAAACAATGAGGGACGTCGCACAGCACGGAGCAAACCTTAGCGACGATGGAGCTCGGGAAAACCTAGCGACGGGAGGTGACCGGAGATGGCGGCGTCGCGGGGTGGAGGCGCTGCGATGGAGGGAAGAGTGGTGGCGGTACTTGGATGCGGTGGAGAGGTGCGTGGAGGCGGCGGTGGCGCTTGGGCACGGGTGGAGCACGGCGGCGCGGCGCTTGGAGGTGAGGCGGTGCGGGTGGAGCACGGCGAGCGGGGGCGGCGCTGTGGGCGGCGGCCGGAGACGGCGGCGGCGGCGGCGCCTAGGGCGGCGGCGGCGGCGGCTGGGTGCGAGGGAGAGGCGGTGACGCGGTGGCGAGTGAGAGGTCGGGGAGAGAGAAACACGGCGGCGGCGCGCGGGTTTAAATAGTGGGACCCAAACCCTAGCCGAAAATTTAACACCGGATGGACCGATGATAGGTGAAGTGAACATCGGTCAAACGCCACAGTAAGGATATTCAAAAATTGCTGTTGACATCGGATGGACCGACGTTTAGGGTTTTGGTCATCGGTCGAATGGCACAGTAAGGGTGTTCAAAAGAGGAATGTTGACACCGTATGATCCGACGTAGGAGGAAGTAAACATCGGTTGAATTGACCACAGCTCCAGAATAGTGAACATCGGATGGACCGATGTGTTTCGGAATGAACGCGTCGGATCATTTGAAATTCAGACAGAATTGGGCTTTGAAGATTGAACACCTATTGGACCGATGAGGGATTGACATAGGCATCGGATACTCCGATGACAACAGAAAGAAAACATCCCATATATGTCCTTTGACCAAACAAACAATCAAAGAGAAACACATGTCTTAGGACTTTTTGGGCAACCCCTTACCCCTCAAAAAAAGCTAATATGCCAATAGCTTGGCTAGGCCTTAATGCAAATGGAACACCAAGAAAAAATGGAGGAAAATATACAAATAAAATGTAAGGCCCATGCTTTGTGAGGTAGAGTATGAAGACTTCTATCTCTTTGAAGCATGATCCTCTAGGCATTAACGTACCTAACATTTTGTTCTTTCCACCTTATATGAGTTGAGATATTGCATTTCAAACAAGTCTCCTTCTCATGAGGTGGGTTCCCCTTTGTGACAATCTACCGTATGCAATGCCAAACAAATTATAGTGCAAGAGATTAAATGGGTGCAAGTTTATATGGCAGGGATCATGCAAGGCATAAAATAAATCTATCTTGCCAAGTTTGAACCTTCCAAAGGCTTCCTCAGGGAAAATTACTTCTAGCTTGCCCCTATCCTTTGGGAGTTAGACAAGACCTATATGATATGCATCCTTACATGAACATGGCAACTTACATGACGTTAGATGCATCTAGCACATTTAATTCTCTTCTAAGTCTAGAAAAAAGTTTTCTCAACAAGTGTGGGAAGGGAATGGGGTTTCAAGCAAATCTAACCGCACTTGCATTGTCACAAAGGAGAGGCACACAATCATACAAGCATCCATTTGACATGATATGGGGCCTAGATGCGGAAAGATATAGAAATGAACCAAATATGGAATGGTAATTTGATTTGACAATTCGATTACCGTCCATATCCGCGTCGGGCTCCCATTCTCAAGTTTCTTCAAGAGGTTCTTGGTAGATTTTTCTTGATGGTGGAGGTCCCCTCTTGAAGTTGCATCGTGGCCGGTCACGTGTTCTTGATTTTTGGCACCCAAGCTAACTTAGGTCCTTGTATGTGTGATACAAGTGCTTTTGGGACCCAAAGTTGCTTGGGGAGCTTCCCCTTTATGCCCTTAATGTTTTTGCCGATGAACCTTGCCTTCACCTTGCCACCTACTTTACTCAATAGATAGTAGTGATTATCAAAAGTAGATGTGTAGTTAGTAGGCAATTTTGGAGAAGGTCGGTTAGGAAGAGGACACTCCCTTGTATGATGACCGGTAACCTCGCAATGTTGGCAATAGGAACCAACTTCCTTGATGAAGCTTGTTTTGAGCTCCGGCGAGGGTACCTTTCCTTTGTTAGGCACCGGGAAGGATCCAAGTCCTCTCTTGTTGAAGGCCTTTGCTTGTTGGAAGAGGATCTCCTTGTGCTTGACTTCTCCTTTTGATAGCCTTGCCACACTAGTGCGGAGACTCTCAATCTCTTCCATCAAGTCCTTCTCCCTAGCATTTTCTTTCATGGGCAAAGACTTGTGCAAAAGGTTAGTAGCATGAGACGTAATCTCATTATTAAGGGTTTCTTTCTTCATAGTTTTTAATTCTTGATCAAGAACTTCATGAGCAAGGCTAAGTACTTGATGTTCTTGTTTTAACTTGTTGTGCTCTTCCAAGAGTGTTTGGTGTGCTAAGTTAAGCTCATGATGATCAAGCTTGGTTTGAGTCTTTTCTTCCTTAACTTGCTTGACGTGAGATTTGAGCGTGTCATGCTCCTTAAGTATGCTTTCATACTTGTCAAGCAAATTGAGGTTAGTATTCTCAAGTTTAGCATGAGCTTGTTCAAGAGCCTTGACTTTGTTCTTTTCCCTTTTAATGATGGTGTGGTATTCATTTATCAATGAAGTTAATTCATCGGGGGAAAGCTCATCATCACTAGAGTCGTCACATACCTCAATGTTACCTTTTGCCATGAGGCACATGGGAGGTGGACGAAGAGGTGAGTTATCCTTGTTGACGACGGCAAGCCCCGCCAAGTTTTCTTCATCTTCACTCTCTTCGTCGCTTGACTCTTCATCCGTGATCCACTCATTTGCCTCACACATGAAGACTTTTTGAGGCCCTCTTCTTTTCTTTGGAAAGAGCTTGGTCTTCTTGCCTTTGTCAAATTTCTTCTTTCCAAAGGAGCGCTTGGGCTTGACCTCTTCTTCATCTTCATCACTTTCTTCTTGCTTTTGATGCTTTCCCTTGTGGTTGTCCTTCCTCTTGTCCGGTCTTGGACAATCATATGATATGTGGCCTTGATCGCCACAATTATAGCATGTCTTGTTTTCATCTTTTCTTGGGAGGAAGGCTCTCTTGTTGGGATCAAAAGTATATCCCTTCTTGGCAATCTTGGAATTCAAGCGAGAGAATTTACTCATCATTGATGCAAGCTCATCATCATCATCTTCACTTGATGTTTGCTCTTCTTTGCTTGAACTAGGTTTGATCATTTTCTTGAAATTTGTTTTCTTGAAAGCCTTGAGAGCAATTGTCCTTGTAGAAGATGAATCCTCCATCATCCCAAGTACACTCATCTCATGAGCGTGAATCTCCCCAATTAGCTCCGAAACTTCAATGTGATCAAGTGATTCTTTTTGGAGCATTGAGTTGATGATGTTATACTTTGGCTTGGGAAGGAGCATGAGGATCTTTCGGTTGATAAGTCCCTTGCCAAGAGAAGCAATATCAAGAGCATTTATTTCCTCAATGAGAACATTTAAGCGAGAAAACATTTCATTTACATTTTCATGAGGAAACATTTTAAATTCATCATATTTAGATTTAAGCAAGTGATATTTAAGTTCTTTAACGCGAGAGGAACCCTCATGAATTTCAATTAAGCATGTCCAAATTTCACAAGCTTTTTCTTTACTAGCAATTCTAGCGAATACATCTTGACTAATGCATTCATAGATGGCATTTCTAGCTCTAGCATCCCATTTAATTTGATCACCAATATAATTATGATCTCCAAATCCCGCATGGGTCGCTTCCCAAACTTCGGGAGCAATAGCCTCTAGGTAGGCACACATGCGTGCTTTCCAATAGGCAAAGTTCTTGCCCTCGAAGATAGGAACCGAACCCCCATTCTTGGCCATTTAAGCTCTCTAGCGGTGAAGCTAGAATGATCCAATGAGCAACCTGGCTCTGATACCAATTGTAAGGATCGAAATGCCCAAGAGGGGGGGTGAATTGGGCTTTCTTTCAATTTTTAAAGCAATTAAGATTAACGACCTCAAGCCCAATTCCCTATGCGATTAAACTATGCAATCAATGTAAATTAAAGTTGCGGAATGAAGATTGCATAAGTGTAAAAAGGGAGAGGGATGCAAACGCTCAAGGGACACGGAGTTTATCCCGTGGTTCGGTAAGATCACAAGGATCCACCTACATCCACGTTGTGGCACCCACCGAAGGGTTTTGCCACTCCCAAGTCACCGAGACAAGGGGATTCTTCACTATTCTTCTCGGTTCGCCAACCTCGGCAAGGTGGAGCTCAAGCCTTGTACACTTTGGAATCCTCCGGGCTTCCACAATCTTCTTGGCAAGCTCCGGAAGTCGCACACACCAAGGGACACTCCCTTAGGGCTCTCACTACACTAGAGACTCCAATCACCAAGAATGGAGGCACCCAAGCACTATCTCTAGCTAGTTCTAGCCTATCTCTTGGTGTACAAATGATGAGCAAATGATGTGAAAGTGGTAGCTCTATTGCTTGAATGCTCTAGGATGTGTAGAGTATGTCTGGGCTTCAAGTCTTGTCGATTTGACAGGTTGAAGGGGTATAAATAGCCAGCCTCCACGAGATAGCCGTTGGAAAAGTAGGCTGACATCACTTCTCTGCGAACACCGGATGATCCGATGTATCCCCTTCAGTTATCATCGGTCAAAGCCAAATTAGCTGATGTCACTGTGTCAGATATGACCGTTGTTAGACCGATGTTGATCTGTCTTCTCATCGGATGATCCGGTGGCTCTTCCTCCAAAATTTTGCTTCATCTTGAAGCTCACTGGAGTGATCGACCGATGTGTGTAAGTCTGCACATCGGATGATCCGGTGCTTCACTTGGTCCAACAGTGTTGCAATCTGTAATAATGGACCGATGTCACTGAGCCACTCACATCGGATGATCCGGTGAGTGCATTTGTCTGAGGTCTTCTTCTTCAGTTGAACAAACTCGACCGATGCAGTCAACTCCAAGACCATCGGATGATCCGGTGTGTTCAACTTGTTGACTTCGAGTTGTTTTGAGTTGTTCTTTTGGAGTTTTGAACTTGTGACCTCTTTGACACTTGTTTGAAATGTTGTTTTGATTGTCTTCAAGCATTGAGTGATATCAAGTTAGAGCTTTCACTTCTTGTCTTCATATGATTTGATTTGATCTCATTCGTTGATTTTTTTATGGGTCTCCAAAGTAATTTTGATTTCATTTGATTGAGTGTTATTGAGAACTTGCATTCACAAATTCATTAGTAATATCGAATGGTTGTCATTAATCACCGAAACCGTACCTCATGGGGCCTAGATGCTTTCAATCTCGAGATTCGGATGTCCTAAGAGAAAAAATGAGGAAACTTGGCCTTGAGGTCTTCTTCTCTTTCCCAAGTTGCTTCTGCCTCCGAGTGATGCTTTCATTGCACTTTGCACATGTGGATGACCTTATTTCAGGTAACCCGTTCTGATGTCTCAAGTATCTTGACAGGTTGTTCTACATAGGATAAATCTTCTTGTACATCTATAGATTCCATAGGTAATTGTTCCTCAGGTACTCCTAAACACTTCTTCAGTTGTGATACATGAAATACATCATGTACATCTGACAGGTGCAGTGGAAGCTCAAGTCGATAAGCTACTTCTCCTCATCGTTCCAATATCTTGAACAGACCAATATAACGGGGTGACAACTTTCCCTTTACTTTGAATCTTCTCAACCCTCTCATGGGTGACACTTTTAGGTATACATAATCACCAACCTCAAATGTTAGATCTTGCCTCCTAGTATCCGCATAACTATTCTGTCTTGTTTGAGCTGCCTTTAGATTCTTCCGAATCTCTTGTACTTGTATTTCAACCTCTTTCAATACATCGGGCCCGAAAACTTTACTCTCCCCAGTCTGATTCCAAAACAACGGTGTTCTACATTTCCGCCCGTATAATGCTTCAAATGGAGACATTTTTCAAACTAGCTTGATAACTGTTGTTATAAGAAAACCCAACATACGACAAATTCTTATCCCAACTTTGTCTATTTTTCAAAGCACACGCTCTCAACATATCCTCTAGAATCTGGTTGGTATGTTCCGTCTGACCATCAGTCTGAGGATGATACGCCGAGCTGAAATTTAAACGGGTATCCATTGATTCATGCAACTTCTGCCAGAATCTTGAGGTAAATTGAGTGCCTCGATCTGAGATTATCTTCTTGGGAACTCCATATAAGCATACAATCCTGGATATGTACAATTCCGCCAACTTGGGACCATTATAGCTTTCCTTCACGGGAATAATGTGGGCAACTTTAGTCAAACGATCCACTATAACCCATATATATTCATACCCATACTGTGTCCTTGACAGTCCCACAATGAAATCCATGCTGATTTCTTCCCATTTCCATTCTAGCACTTTGATTGGTTGTAGTAACCCTGTTGGTCTTTGATGTTCCACCTTAATTAGTTGACATGTACCACAAATAGCCACATATTATGCTACATCTTGTTTCATTCCATGCCACCAATATCTGTCTTTAAGATCTTGGTACATCTTCGTGCTTTTGGGATGAATGGAGTATGACGAATCATTAGCTTCTATTAGTATCAATCCTCGAATCTCCTTCATATCTAGCACACAGATCCTCTTCCCAATCCATAAGGTTCCTTGTTCATCCTCTCTAAAGTTTTGGAGCTTTTCCTTGCTTCATCAATTGCTTGATCTCCTTGACCTTCTCATCATTCTTCTGTCCTTCTCGTATGTCACGTTCGAGGGTTGAATCCTGTAACACCCTCATCTTCATCCGTCATGCATTGCATACATTATAATACATGTTTAACATTAATACACATAAAAGGAACAAGTTTAAAATGAATTAGAAGCAAAACAACACTTAGAAGTCTATAGGAGTATGGACTTGTCCGGTTTGCACCCCGGACTAGTCCGGTTTCCCTCTCTGTTGCCCTCTGGACTTGTCTGTTTTTTTGCTGCAGACTAGTCCGATTGGGTCTCTATTCCATTCCGGACTTCTCCATAATTGAGTGCGGACTAGTCCGATCTTTGGTCCAGTTTTCGAATAAGTTGTCAAATCCCCGGACTTGTCTGATCCAAGCCGGACTTGTTCGTTTTTCTCCCTGGACAAGACCGGATTTGTTCGTACCTCCTACCAAACTTATCCGTTTTCGCCTCTATCCAACATCAGACTAGTCTGGTCCCTTCAGCGGACTTGTCCGGTATGCCCGACTCAGATTCAATATTTTCCCCCACGATTTGTTATTGGGTATTTACCTTAATTGGGCCCAATAACATCGTGCCTAACCCCAGTGGAGCCCATGTGGGACCCCTACATGGCCTCCACCCACCTTAGACTCGAATTCCATAAAACCCTAGCCTCCACCTCTATACAAACAACCCCACCCCTCCACCTTGCGTCCTTTTGCCTCAATTGAAAGTCCACCCAAACCCTAGTTTGTGGAGAGCCGCCATCAAGGAGGGAGAAGGAGATTCCGAGCAAGAAGAAGAAGATGAGGAAACAAAATAGGATCAAGTAATCAAGATCTTCATCGAGTTTGCGTTCTTCGTCTCCAATTCACCTTCAACTCTTCATCACCAATCCTAGATCATCAAGATCCAAGTTACATCTTCAATTCTTGGTCTTTGGAGTTATAAACACGTGGTATACCTTCTACTTTCTCTTTTTCCACGTCAATTCAACCCCAATTCTCCAAATTCTCATAGATCAAGAAAATCCTAATTTGCAGTCTCTCTAGGGCGGACTAGTCCGACCCCTGAAACCGGACTTGTCCAGCCTGTGAATCTGAATTGTGCTGAATAAATTCCAAATTGACTCGTATCAATTCCAAACCTGTCCAAACTTGTTAAAAATTATTAGAACCAGATAGTGAACATTAATAGCAACTCATTAACAAGTTTCACTTCATAATTGCATTAATCATGCATGTCGTGACATATTGAGTACTATATGAGCATTATTTGGTTGAATTGTGTGTTTTGCATGTTTGTTTTGTGGAATAGAAAGTTTTGCGCTAGAGAGTGTTGTGAAGGACCTCCAGTAACAGAATTTTGAAGACTTTGACCCAAAACAAGATCAAGAGCAAGGCAATTGTCCTTGCACATATTGATCTTGTTTCTAAAATAAATGTTTTGTTACCAAAACTGCATGCTTGTGTCAATTTGATGGGAATCCTATGGTAGGAAGTTTACTAGCTTTGTTAACCACCCTTGTCACCTGGAATACATGGTAGAGAGCCAAGAAGGGCTTTTTACCTTTTTTCTTCACTTAATTAATTGGGATGGGAAAACAACTATACTATTTAATTATGCATTAATGAGATTATGGTTAATATGAACTGGTCATTATGATATGGTAAAGGGTGATCTAAGCAAGCCTGGTATGTGGATGGGTTGGATGTCATGGTGGTTTCACTTGCTTTAGATCTAAGGACCGGTTCGTTGAGCGACCATCCAGGATTTACAGTGCCACCACGAGGCCAAGTATGGGTGCAGCGTAGCTGATTAATTAGGGTATTGCTAGTATTGAGCGGATCATTTGGCGCACCGGGAAAGCGGAGTTGGATCGGGCTTGGATATGGTTGGCGGGACTCCCTGGGATCCGAATGGCACACGAGGGGGCTCTTGGTTGAAGATGTTCACAGTTGGAGACATCACCACCGGTGAAACCTCAGTGGGTCTGTACATGCTAGTAGTCCCTTTGTAAAGGCTATTTTGTGATCTCTTGGCCATACACCTATGATAGTGTTTTGGCATAATGGAGGTTTTCTTTAGTCGCTGACGGGTGATGAAATCACAAACACGTGGGTAAAGTGGTACAACCGCTGCAGAGTGTTTTAAAACTATCATGATAGGCGTGCTCCCGGTTATGTGCAACCTGGACCCTCACATGATTAGAGGGATTTTGGTATTGGGATGGTTTGGTATTGGTCATGGTTGTGAATTGAATTATGATAAATGGAACATGGATGATGCTGATGGTAATAATCTGGAATATGGATGATGGGTATTGAATATGGACTGGTATTATGATAACTACATGGTTTATGATGGGCTTACTTCACATGCATTTAATATATTGCTTTTCAAATGTTTTAACGTACTTTTCAACACTTAGCCTTTATTATATTCGTCATTTGAATCAGCTACATGTCATACTTTCCATACTTGCTGAGTACGACATGTACTCACTCTTGCAATTCCCCCACCAACAGTTGCAGGTCAGGTTTGGGAGTATAACAATGATAATGCGAAGTTCTAGGCCGTGTCTGCTGTCAACTTTGCCTGTGGTGTTGATTGGAGCTGCGCTATATCCCTTTTGCTTAGTTTGCTTAGTTGCTTAATTAGTTTACTTCCGCTGCATTAGTTCAAACTTGTCATTAATATTCATTAGAGCTTGTATTTGAGGATATTATGAATTGTGGAATAAAAGTGGTTAATTAATCTTGTCTTATGGTAATTTTCTGTATATCATTTGTGATTGTACCCGTGTATGTGTGTTGAACGTCATGGGCACATATATGCGTTCACTTGGTTCATCTTCGGAACCAGGTGTCACAAATCCACTTTCATAGCAACTGCTTTAGTGCTAGATACCATGCATAGGTTTAGCCTTGCAAACTCTTCACATAACTAGGGTGAAAGAACTTGTGGTGTCAAACTGTTACATTGTGTCTTTCTACTTAGAGCATCGGCAACCACATTAGCTTTTCCCGAATGATAGTTGATTCCCACATCAAAATCATTTATTAACTCCAACCAACGACGTTGTCTTAGGTTGAGATCTGGCTGGGTGAATATATACTTCAAGCTCTTGTGATCAGTGTAGATCTCGGTTCTTTTACCCATTAGGTAGTGTCTCCATATCTTCAGTGCATGGACAACAGCTGCCAACTCTAAATCATGGGTTGGATAATTCCTCTCATGCTTCCGAAGCTTTCTTGAAGCATAGGCTACAACATGTCCTTTTTGCATTAAGACACATCCTAGACCATGACCGAATGCATCAGAATAAACCACAAACTCCTTCTGCATATCAGACATCATCAAAACTCGTGCACTGGTTAACCTCTTCTTCAATTCGGCAAAGCTCACTTCACATTCGAGTGTCCACTTGAAAGCAAATCATTTCTCAAGTAGCTTGGTTAGCGGCCAAAAGATCTTTGAAAATCCCTCGATGAAACGACGATAATAACCAGCCATACCCAAGAATCTTTGTATATAATGTACAATCTCGGGTGTTTCCCATTTGAGGACATCTGCCACTTTGCCCGGATCTACTGCTATACCTCCTTCTAATATGACATGACCCAACAATGATACCCCCTTTAGCCAAAACTTGCACTTACTAAGTTTGGTGTACAACTGATGCTGGCGAAGCTTCTGTAGAGCCATCCTGATGTGCTCCTCATGCTCTTCTTCAGTCTTTGAGTAGATAAGTATATCAACGATGAACACCACTACAAACTTATCCAAGTACTCCATGAATACCTTGTTCATCAGGTACATAAAATAGGCAGGAGCATTAGTCAACCCAAATGACATAACAGTATACTCATAAAGACCGTATCAAGAGACAAATGCAGTCTTGGGGATGTCCGAAGGTCGAATCTTCAACTGGTGGTAACCCGAGCGAAGATCAATCTTAGAGAACACACATGCTCCTCGCAACTAATCAAACAAATCTTCAATCCTTGGCAGTGGGTACTTATTCTTGATGGTCACCGCATTCAAAGCACGATAATCCACAATCAATCTTTGAGTTCCATCCTTCTTAGGTACAAATATAACTAGTGCTCCCCAAGGCGACGGGCTAGGACGAATATATCCTTTCCCCAATAACTCCTCAATATGGTTCTTTAGGTCAGCTACTTGTCTAGCATCCATTCTGTACGACCTCTTATATATCGGTGCCATCCCAGATAACTCAATGATAAACTCAATCTCTCGATCAGGGGGCATACCTGGCAAGTATCTGGAAACACATCTGGAAACTAACTCACAACCCTAATGCCTTCTGTACTCTCAAGATGGTTGAGTTGAACAACTATCTCTTGCGTCTGATCTAGCATAAACTCCACTGTAGTGCCATCTAGATGCGTTAAGCAAACTGTCCTAGTTGCACAATGAATCACTCCTTGATTCTTTGTTAGCCAGTCCATTCCCATAATTATGTCTAGTCCTTGTGAGTCCAGTACTATTAGGTTGGTCCAAAAGAGTACCCCCCTTATATTTATGCTCACTTTACGGCATAGATGCCTTGCCACCATCTCTCCTCCAAGAGAGTTTATTAGCAATGGCTGATTCAAAAATGTAACTACCATGTCATGATTCTTTATGAAATCTTTGGATATGAATGAATGTGTAGCACCCAAATCAAACAATACTGTTGCAAGGTGGGAATTAACGAAAAACATACCGATCACCACATCAGGTGCTTCCTGATTCTGCTCCAATGTCACATGATTGACACGTCCGGGTGGGTTTTGCTGCTTCTTTGGACAATTGTTGGAGTAGTGTCCCATTTCTCCACACTTGTAGCACTGAAATCCAGAAACATTGTTTTGACCTTTATTATCTCTTGGTTGGTTCCGCCGTGGCTGTCCATTAGGACGGTTAGTTGGTGCTGATGCGTGAGGTGGTTTCATCTGCTGGCGAGGGGTTTGTATTGGTTGGCGTTGAGGCTGTGGTGGCTGGCACATCTGTTGGTTGTATGGTGTTGGTGGCCTGTAGGTGGGGTTTGGAAACCTCTATCCCGTGTAAGAGTTCATAGGACGAGTCATGGGTGTTGCAGGTTGAGGGGCGAAGCGAGGGCGTACATTGCTACCAGAAGCATGTCCTTGAGCCAACTTCCTATTCCTGTCATCATCATCATCTAACTCTTTGTTTGTCCTCTCTATTCAAAAGCCTTGTCAACCAACTTCTAAAAGCGGCTGTAATAACAAGAAGACATGGCGAACTTCAACTATTTGTCAAGCCCATTCTTGAAACGGAACTGCTTCTTAGAATCAGTGTCCATATCTATTGGTGCGTAGCGAGACAATTGTGTGAACATGTTCAAGTAAGCTCGTACATTCATACGGCCCTGCTTCAACATGAGAAACTCCTCACGTTTCTCCTTCGGGCACGAAATGATTGCGGAAGTTAGTCCTGAATTCCTTCCAAGCGATATTCTCCAGATTCTGATGGGCTTCAGTGAAAGAAGTCCACCAATCGGCTGCAGGTCCTTGGAGTTGGTTAGAAGCTAGCAGTACCTTCTCCCTTCCTTCACACTGAATAATTCTCAACTTGCTATCAACTGCTCTCAACCAATCACCAGCTCCATTGGCTCACTAGCTGTGGCAAAGGTGGGTGGATGGGTGTTAAGAAAATCTCTCAGAAAAAACCTGGGCTGGAAGGGTGGTGGTGGTGGAGGGTTGTGTGGTCGTGGTGGTGGTGCTTGCTACATATTAGCCACTATCTGGGTGAGATTGTTGAGCAGCTGGGTCTGAATGACCATCATTTGTTGCATCTGCTGTGCTGCTGGGGCTCCTCCTCGAACACCTCTACCATTCCATCCTAGAAAACCTCCAAGTGCATCCTCTTGGGGTGGAATACCCCTACCACAACCTCTGCCTCTACCAGCTGTCGGTACCCTGGAAACCGTACACCCCTTGAGGTTACAAAGATCTCAAAAGAAAGTCATCTACTTGATTTGAAGACCTTCGGAGGCCCACATGTCAGATATAACCGGACCCGCTTCTCCAACATGGTTAATCCCAGGGTCGCCATGTGTACTATCAAACTGGAGCTACCGCCCACAAGGGGAAAGCTCCGGGCCATGTACCGAAATGGCACCTCCGGACTTAACCCCAGACCGAGAGAAGCTCCAGACCTGACACGTGTCGGGTAGCTCCGGAGCTGCCTGTTTCCCACAGTATGCTCCGGAGCTGCCACGTGTCCAACCGTCGGAGCTTCAGCCTCTGACCTCCGGAATACTCCATACCGGCTCCGGATCTTCAAAGGGGAATTAAGGACTTCAAGACCCGATTAAGTGTCATTAATACCATATTAATGACACACGATTGGATGACCTTAATTACCAATAAAGGTACTGTCAAAGCCCATTACCCAGTCGTTAAGGACAATTAAATGTGTTGAATAAGTGTCAATACTAGTAACCGCCGGGGCCACATGTCGGGCCAGGCTAACTTGTAATGGCCTGCCCTTGTACTATAAAAGGACAGGCCGACGACGGACTCTGGACATTCAGTGACGCTACACACGCGCCATAGACGCTCGACACAAGTTCATACAGCCAATACAACCCCAACACACCCGTGGAGTAGGGTATTGCGCTCAGGCGGCCCGAACCACGTAAACTACAGTGTCTCCTGTGCTATTCATAATTCACCTTCTTGAATCTCCGCGCGCCCACACCGAACATCAAACTCCTCTATCACTTTAGTAGTGTCGGGAGATCTGCCGGATCCTAACCACTGACAGTTGGCGCGCCAGGTAGGGGCGCCTGAGATTTCGAGAATGGTGAACTCAGCTGCTGGATCATCCAACGGTCACCCTGCTGCTCAAGCTGCTGGAGGCAATCCCTCCAATATGCAGCCACCAGCAGGGGCTTCAGCAACAGCAGGAGTCACACTGCCACCACCGCCGCCTCCACCAGCAAATCAAGTTGGACAACACGATGGTGCACCGGCGTCAGTCATTGCGTCGGGAAATCATGACAACCCGGAACACGCGCTCCATGCAGCGCGTGCTCTTCTCCAACGCCCACCACCTCCGGATGCATCCCGGGATGCACTGGAGCAGTGGAGGGCAGATGTGGAACATTTGGTTGCAGCAGCAGCCGACCGCATCAGTAACCAGGGTCCTCCTCCTTCAGGACGGGCCCCGTCGCAGCGACGGACCTTGTATGGTAGACTTGGTCCGCACGTCTCCAACAACAGGAGACGAGCTACATCACAGCAGGTGACGTCTTTACCCTCCGGGGCACGACGCACCCACACGATATCTAGGCTTTCGACTCATGACCTCCGGGCGGAGCTTGATCGCTGATACCGCCAACAGGACGGCCGAGTCCATATTGAGCGTGCTCGTGAAAGACGAGAAGCTCAGGACGTTCTTGCTCCTAAAGGAGTGGGAGGAGGCTGTTCAGCCCTGGCCATGCATCTGCGTATGGTCAGGTTGCCACAGAAGTTCCGGCCTCACCTGCCGGAGAAGTTCGATGGGACCGTCAATCCTATTGAATTTCTTCAGATCTACTCCACTGCTATTTTGGCAGCTGGAGGAAATGAGGCCGTGATGGCCAACTATTTCCCAGTGGCTTTGACTGGGACCGCCAGGTCCTGGTTTATGAGCCTTCCACCCAACTCCATCAACAGTTGGGAGGAGCTGTGCCAGCAGTTCAACGCCAACTTCGGGAGTTCACACACCCGACCAGGCACTGAATTGGACCTTTTTGCAGTCGTGCAAAAAGGGGGAGAATCCCTGCGATCATTCATCCATAGGTTCTCTCAGGTACGAAACACAATCCCTTCTATCTATAGCGCCTCTGTCATTGTGGCATTCAGACAGGGTGTACGGGATAAGAAGATGCTGGAGAAACTGGCGATCAAGGAGATCACCTGTGTCACGAAACTCTTCAGTTTGGCCGATAAATGTGCCAGAGCTGCGGAGGGCCGTGAGATGCACTCCAAACCAACTCCGGAGGATCACAGGAAATCCTCCAAAGGAGAAGCCACTACCTCCGGGAGTGGCAAAAAGAAGAAGAAGACCAACGACAAGAAGAAGCCGTTGGCCGGTACATCCAATGTTGTAGCTGCTGCAGCTCCGGGTGGCCGGGGGCAACGCCCCAAGAAGCGACCTCGACCGTCTTCTGAAGACAGTGGCAAACCCAAAGTGTGCTGTCCCATTCACAAAACGGGCAGCCACAGTTTGGAAAACTGCCGGGAGGTCCAAAACCTTGCCGAGCGCTACAACAAGCACCGGGAAGAAACTCCTTTCCGACAGAGGGAAGGAAAACAAAAAGTCGACGAAGCTCCGACTGAGGAGGAATTAGGTTTTCAGGATCCCAAAAAGGTCTTGAAGGCCATCTACACCTCTGTCGACGACGATTCCGACGTCTCTGACAACGAGCGTCGGAAGACCATGAACACCATCTTTGGTGGATCATGGGACATCACCTCCCGTCACGTCATCAAGACTATGCGTTGGGACATGGCTGCTGTAGCTCCTACAGCCAGACCGGAGCCTCATCGGAAGCGTATGGACTCAGCCATCACTTTTGATGCTTAGGACTGTCCTCGAAGCATGGTTGGAGCAGGTCAGCTACATTTGATGGTATCTCCTACCATCAATAACATCCAGCTCCAGCATGCCATGGTATATGGAGGTTCGGGGCTTAACCTCATAAGCTTCGAAGCTTTCACCAAGCTTCAGCTTCGACCTTCGAATCTTCACCCCTCCCAACCTTTCTCCAGAGTAGGTCCGGGGGCCATTACCCCACTCGGAGCTATTACTCTCCCCGTTACCTTCGGGACACGGGAGAAGTATCGCACCAAAAAGTTGGTCTTCGACGTCGCTCAGATCAACTTACCCTTCAACGCCATATTGGGTAGGCCTGCCCTGTACAAATTCATGGCAGCTGCTCGTTATGGCTATCTGGTGTTAAAGATGCCAACACTAGTAGGCGTTCTCCGGATATGCGAAGATCGTACTACCGGAGTAACTGCACTGGAAGAACTCCATGCACTTACCACAGCGCAAGAGGACTGCAGGCAGGAGCAAGCTCCAAAACCCCCGAGCATTCGTCAACGAGGCTCGACATGTGCACCTCGTGTGCAGCCAAGCGGCGACACCGACATTCCCGTCAAAGTCGTCCAAATCGGTTCTGATGTCGCTCAGACCACCTGTATATCAGGGGGATTGAACGACAAATAGGAACTCGCGCTCATCACTTTCCTCTGGGCTAATGTCGACGTGTTTGCCTGGCAACCATCACAAATGCCTGGGATCCCCAGGGAAGTGATTGAGCACAATCTGAAGATCTACCCTGATGCCCGGCCTGTGCATCAGAAGCCTCAGAAGCAATCTGTGGAGCGACAGAACTTCATTCGACAAGAAGTGAAGAAGTTGCTCGAAGCGGGATTCATCCGAGAAGTCTTCCATCCAAAATGGCTGGCAAGTCCAGTCGTTGTACCCAAGGCCGGCGGGAAGCTTCGGATGTGTATCGACTACACCACAATAAATAAGGCATGTCCAAAAGATCCATTCCCACTACCTAGAATAGATCAGATAGTGGATTCCACCTCCGGGTGTGAATTACCGTGTTTCCTAGACGCATATTCTGGGTATCATCAAATCAGAATGTCTAAGGAAGATGAAGAGCATACTTCTTTCATCACAGTAGATGGATTGTATTGTTATACAGCCATGCCTTTTGGTCTCAAGAATGCAGCTTCAACCTTTGTACGAGCTATGTACAAAACCTTTGAAGATCTCATTAGAGACATAGTGGAAGTGTACGTTGATGACATCATGGTCAAGGTCAAGAACAAGGAGTCACTTCTCGACACTTGAAGGCTGTCTTCGATAAGCTGCGGGTTACCCGTACAAAGCTAAACCAAGACAAGTGTATCTTCGAAGTTAGCTCTGGAAAACTTCTTGACTTCCTGGTAAGTCACCGGGGCATAGAAGCTAATCCGGCGAAGATCAAGGCCATTGAAGACATGCGGCCACCAACCCGCATCAAAGATGTCCAGAAGCTAACTGGATGTCTAGCAGCCCTCAGCCGATTCATTTCAAGATTGGCGGAACGGGCACTCCCCTTCTTCAAGTTATTGAGGAAGTCCGGACCATTCCAATGGTCTGAAGAAGCAGAAAAGGCGTTCCAGGAGCTAAAACAGTTCCTCACCACCCTACCAACTCTGGTAGCTCCGAACCCTGGTGAGCCTTTGTTGCTTTATATTTCAGCTACTGACGAAGTCATCAGTATGGTTCTGGTTGCAGAGAGACCAGAACTACCCCATACTCAGGAATCCAGACCCCTTCGAAAGGGTCCGGAGGTTCCTGAAAGCAATTTTGGGTCCCAACTCCCAGATTCGAATCCACTAGAAACTACTTCAGAAGATCCAGACCTCTGCGGGAGGGTCCAGGTCACTTCTGAAGAAGCTCCGGGTTCCTCCAGCCAGAACCCGGAGGTCCCCGAAGAAACTCCGGATCCCTCCGAGAGGATCCGGGTCAGTGAAGAGGAAGCTCCGGGCCCCTCTGGGAGGGTCTGAACCATTCAGCGCCCAGTATACTTCATTAGTGAAGTACTACATGATGCCAAGACTCGATACCTAGAGGTGCATAAGCTGCTCTATGCAGTTCTTATTGCCTCCAGGAAGCTTCGCCATTATTTCCAAGCTCACAAAATCTCAGTGGTGACCTCTTACCCACTTCGAGCAATTTTGCATAATCCCAATTCAACTGGGAATATTGCAAAGTGGGCAGCGGAATTGGCTGAATTCGATCTCGAATTCATTTCAAGGCAAGCAGTAAAGAGTCAAGCATTGGCAGACTTCATGGCGGAATGGACTCCCTCTCCATCAAATCCTGGGGGCCCCAGTGAGCAGAAGCCGGAAAATGAAGCTCCGGTCTTCACTGAGCCTCATTGGACCCTCTACTTCGACGGCTCCATGCAAAAGCAGGGGGGCGGAGCTGGAGTCCTTCTCCTCGCACCAACCGGAGAGAAGGTGAAATACATGGTACACCTTGACTTCAAGGCGACCAACAACATGGCGGAGTACGAAGCACTCATCTACGGACTAAAGGTGGCACTATCATACGGTGTCAAGCAACTGCTGGTCAAGAGAGATTCACAGCTCATCATTAAGCAAGTGAAGGGTGAATGCTCCTGCAACAATCTCCAACTAGCTGCTTACCTCCTTGAAGTCCAGAGGCTTCAGAAGGACTTCGAAGTCCTAGATCTCCACCATATCCAGCGTGCCCACAACGCTGAAGCCGACGAACTCTCGACAAAAGCGTCAACCCGAGCTCTGGCTCCTGATGGAACTTTTGTCCGAAGGTTGTCAAAACCCACAGCTCAGCCAGCCGAACTGAGCGAAGGGGGCGAGATCAGCATCCCGAAGCTGACGGTCCCAATGGCCCTGTTACCATGGCAGCCATCAAGGGTCGTAGGTGCTGCCGGAAGCTCCGAGCAACCCAGCACGCAAGACTCAAATGCTCAAGTTAGTTCCGATGCATGGATCTCGGAGATCCAGAACTACTGGAAGGACAACATCCTTCCTGACGATGATGTGTCTGCTGACCGGGTAGTCAGATTGGCTAAAAGATACACGTTGGTAGAAGGGGATCTCTACCGGCGCGGTTCCAATGGCATCCTAATGCGGTGCATCACAAGGGAAGAAGGCTGCGAGCTCCTCGCAGAAATCCATGGAGGCGAGTGTGGGAACCACACGTCTTCTCGCACGCTGGTTGGTAAAGCCTTTCGGCATGGCTTCTACTGGCCTACAACACTCCAGGATGCAACTGAGCTGGTGAAAAAATGCGAAGCATGTCAATTTCATGCAAAAAAAATTCACACACTGGCTCAGCCCCTACAAATGATACCTCCTACATGGCCCTTTGCTGTGTGGGGGATGGACATCTTGGGACCTTTCCCAAGAGCCGCCGGAGGTTATAAGTTCCTGTATGTCGCCATTGACAAGTTCACTAAGTGGCTGGAAGCAACTCCAGTTGTGACAATCAACAAGCAATCTGCTATCAACTTTTTGCAGTCCATTGTATGCAGATTCGGAGTCCCAAACAAAATCATCACTGATAATGGGACCCAATTCACAAGCTCTGCATTTCAAGGATATTGCGAAGACCTCGACATTCAAGTTTGCTACGCCTCCGTAGCTCACCCAGCAAGCAATGGCCAAGCCGAGAGAGCAAATGCTGAAATCCTTAAAGGACTCAAAACGCGCACCTATGAGTGCTTGAAAAAACATGGTGCCAACTAGATTGAAGAGCTTCTGCCCACTCTCTGGGCCAACAGGACATCTCCAAACCGGTCAACTGGAGAGACACCCTTCTTCCTGGTGTATGGAGCTGAAGCAATCCTTCCTCCAGAAATCACCTTGGGGTCATTCCGGGTCCGGACCTTCGACGAAGCCACGCAGGACCAGCTCCGTCGTGAAGACCTAGACCTCCTTGAGGAGGGAAGGTGCCAAGCAGCTGTTCGGAATGCCCGATACCGCCAAGCCCTTCGGCGCTATCATCAGCGGCATGTACACAACCGACAGCTCGAGGAAGGCGACCTGGTGCTACAGAGAATACAATCCAGAGAAGGGTTAAACAAACTCTCCCCCAGTTGGAGGGACCCTTCCGAGTGATTAAAGTATCCCGTCTCAGGAGCGTTCGCTTGGCTACCGAGGATGGGACACCTCTCCCAAATCCTTGGAACATTGAGCACCTCCGTAAGTTCTACACTTAATATCACGGAGGTGAGTCTGTAGTAACTTGAGGTGTATATTATAGAGTCATTGTACAGAGTCGGGTAGTTCCTCCGGGAGAACAGCCGGACCTTTCCCGGAAGGTCCGCAAAGTTCATGCAACACTTGTCACAGTCTCAGGACTAAAAGTGTGGCTAGCTACCCTGGGTCAAACGAGAAATAAAACACACTTAGCCTGGTTCCGTACCCTAAGAGTGTACTTGTTTCCCATGTACCCCGGACCTATAATGAAAGACATCTTCATGAGAAACAGACTCCACGTGCATTTATTTTGTACAGGCTCAACATTTTTTATTTTTCTCTTTCTTGTCTATAACAAAGACGTGCAATTCTTAAGAAATTTTAGTTCAACCGGTTTATATACGATACGAGTTGTATTGTCAATTCTTTTGGATTCAAATATTGTTCATGGCCAACTCGCCTGAAAGCCGCCAAGTCAATCTAGGGCTGGAGTGTGCTATTGACTTAGCCTGTTCAAGAACCCTAAGTACGCCACTCTACCTACACCCCGGCAGGCCGAAGTAAGGCGGGTCCATGTACAGTTGGATCTGGAAGAAAAGACAACGCATTCGGTTGTGTTTAGAATCGCGTTTGACTCAAAATCTTCTTGAGAATCGTAAGCCGCGACGAAGTTATAGACAAGAAACGAATTTTACTATTTTTCTTGGCTTAAGTGTGCAGGAAAAATAAAATCTACGTTGATGGAGAAAAGCTGGAGCTAACAAAGCTCCGACTCCCCTAGGTGGCTTGTAATCGATGTTACGCATTGAAAACGAGCATCACCGGAGTAATCAAGCTCCAGTAAAACTAGGGGGGCCAGCCGTCGACGCTGAATAAAAGATGGTGAGAAGACCCTGCAAACGGATTCTGCTGCCAACAAACTAAGTGTTGGCAAAGGTCACTGCCGGAGCTACTAAGCTCCGACACCTCGGGGGACTAACTATCGATGCTCTACGCGTTGATAGAGACTATTGCCGGAGCTACTAAGCTCCTACGATAGACAATGCCGGAGCTTCTAAGCTCCGACAACCTCAGGGGGCCTTCACTATCAAAGACTTCGGACCTAAATTCTACAAGTTCGGAGCAAATGAGTCTTCAAAAAAATGTAATATCCTCTTGGTACATGTTCACAATCAAATTGTGTACATCTACCAGGGGGCCAAGTGAAGACAAAAGTGTTGAAGACAAAAAGTGAAATTCACAAAAATTTTGGGATTTCATTTATCTGGAGACAAGGGATTACATCTAGAGACAAGGGATTACAAAATTGAGGAAGAAGAATAGAAAGTACAAGTGAAAACTACAGAGATGGTCCTAGACCCTATGAAAGAATTGGGCGACCTTCTGGGCAATCTCCGATACGTTGGCTCGGGCAGCTTCGCCTTCTCCTTCAACCGCACCTTCAAGCACCGGGTCCAAAGGAAATTGGGAGTTCTGGCTGGTGTAGCACGCCAGCACATATTCTGCGACGTTCTTCACCAGGGATTGCCCCTCAACCTCCAATTGGTCCGCGATGACATCGCCCACCTTGGAGAGTTTGCTGCCTGCCGAGCTCAACGCCTGCAACGCCAGGCCCGGCTCCGGCTTCGGATCATCCGGGCGCACGGGGCTGAAGCCCATCGATGTCAGCACGTCGTTGGCCTTGCCCAGGAACTCCCAAATCTATAGGGAGTCCGCAGTCCTCAAGCCCTTCATTTCTTCCAGGGATCTTCTGGCCGCCACCAGTTCAGAATTCTCGCGGGCGAGGTGCTCAACTTCTTTGGCGTTTTGCTGAATCTTCTCAGCAACCCGCTTTTCAAGTTTTCCGAGCTCCTCCTCCCGGAGGTGGATCTTGTTCCGGTGGTCGACCAGGTCCTTCTCTCTGCCCCTCACTTTCTTCTCCCTGGCAGTAAGGGCACACTCTTGCTCGTAGAGTTCCTGCCCTCGTACCCAGGCCTTCTCCTTTTCCTCATGGCAACGCTCTTCCAATTTCTTGGTGCGCTCCTCGAGGCCCTTGTCAGCCAGAGCCACCTTCTCGGTGAGCTCCTCCTCCCTCCTCAGGACGTCATCCCGCAGCTCTAGGAGTTTTTGCTCTTCATCCTCGAGCCGTTTTTCCCTCTCCTCAAGTGCCTCCCGGCGCTTGATGAGTGTAGTGTTAATAGCCTCAAGCCTTTCATGGCGTTCATTGGCCGCACTGTTAGCTGCTTTGGTCTACTCGTAGATCTCTCGGGATTGAGCATCGAGGGCACGAGTCATACTCTCCATGTCATCCAGTAACTTGCCCCAGTACTCCAGACAGATCTTCTCCCACTTGATCCACTCTTTGTCATCCGCTAGCCTCGACTGCGCCAGCTTGGTCTCGAAGTAGAGCCGGTTACGCCATCGCCTAAGGGTTTGGCGCTCCTCTTCAAGAGCCTTGCTGTCGTGGAAGAAGGCCAATTGGACTTGACGTAGACTGGAACATGCGTTGTCAATAGACAGCGACAACGGGATAGGTTCCGGACCTGCTGGAGTCTTCTTCGCTAGTTCCAACGGGGTTTCAGATACAAAAATTGGGTCCCACTCCACAAGAGTGGTCCCCTGAGTCTCCATGGCACTAGGGCCATCCTCCGGGATGGCCTCAGTCGCCATCGAGGAAGGCCCCGCTGCCAGGTCTTCGTTCACCCCCTCAGGCAGGGGGCCAGCGACTTCGCTTGGGCACTCCAGCTCGGCCGCGGGTACCTCCGACGTCGTCACTTCCGGAGCAGGGGCCGCTGCTGGCTCTGGTCTGGGCACCTCTTCTGATGGGGGCTCGGGCTCCGACACCTCTCCAACAACCGGCTCGTTAGCCGGAAGATCTTCAACATCGACCGGCCCTGCGGCCGGAGCTTCAACAATGATCGGCTCAGTGGCCGGTGCTTCGAAGGTAGCCGGCCCAACTGCCGGAACTTCCTCAGTTTCCAGCGCACACGCCAGGGTTCCAATCACCTCCGGCTCAACCGTCAGGGCTTCGACAATTTCTGGCTCTGAGGCCGGAATTACTGCTTCCTCCGGCTCAACAGCCGGAGCTTCCATCATCTCAGCACCAGGACCCGGAGCTTCAGCCTCCGGGACAGGTGCCGTTGGCGCATCTTCTCTCCCGCGGTCCAGCGCTACCACGGGAGTCTCTGGGGATGAGTCGAGGTCCATGACCACGACAGTTGGCGCCGGAGCTATCGCAGCTTCAACCACCACTTGGGGCGGCACCAGGACAGGAGCAGAAGCATTCGCCCTCACAGCTTCAGTTGCTGTGGCTGAGGGTGGAGCCTCACTCCTCTTCTTGGGAACGCTGCAGATGATGGACGAAGAAACTTAAAAATGCAATCACTACAACAAAATAACTATCCAAGGTAAAGATTAAAAAAATTACCTTGGGAGGCTTCCGCACCAGCTTGCGCAGAACCTCTTCCCCGGGCGTTCTAGGCTGGTCATAGCCGGCGTGGAAGCTCCGGAAGGCCCCCCGGAACTCGTAGCAGCCACGGGCGTTTCCCTGGTCGAGGATCCCCTCGACCGGGAAGAACTCCCAGACTTGGAGGCCTCAACCGACCCCGGTGCTGGAGTCGCATGCCCGGACCTGGAGGCCACAACCGGCCCCGGTGCTGGAGTCGCATGCCTGGAGCTAGGTCCCCGGGAGGATCCCACTGCGGGTATAGTCTCCGCGGTCGAAGAAGACCTCCCCCTCCGGAGAGAAGGAGCCGATGCAGAGGTGGCAGCCCTGACGGACCTTCCGTCGGTATGCTGCAGCTTCCTCTTCCGGCTCAAGGGTTCGTCCACCGGCTCCTTGCCCTTGCCGACGACTTCGACCCTCAGTTTCGGGGCAGGGCCACCTTCGGGCACTTCAGTGATCGCCACCCTGGTGGTTGGTCTTCTCTCGATGACGCCAAGGTCGTCAAGCACGGGCATCTTTTGCCGGAGCTCCCTACTGAACTCAACTTCCACATTCAGAGGAAGAAAAGCCGATGGCGGAGTCAAGTCGTCACCCTCGACGTCGATGCCGTGCTAGAACTTCTTGAGGTGGAACTCCAAGGTTGTCCCCACCATGTTGGACTTCAGCCCGGTCTCGACCCGGTCGTCGTCCATCACGCTGTTGAGGGCCCAAGCGAGTTTCTCTCTCTTCTTCAGCAGTGCCCACCTGTTGACCAGGAAGTTACAAAAAACCGCTTGAGGGGTTAATCCCCCCTCCACGCACTGGCGGATCCTAGTCAGAACAGGGTTGAAGGCGTCCGCCAGCACCGGAGCTTCACTCCAGATTGTCGTGTCAATGTTGGGGAGGCCTTCGGCCAGCTCCAGCCTCTCGTGCTCCTCCACCCGGATGACTATCCAGTCCTTCTTCGAGTCATCCCACTTCCCAGAGGGAAACGACCGGAGGTACTTGAATGGGCACTTCTTGCGCTTCACGAAGTAGTAGAAGCCAAGGTACTCATTGCTCCTACTGGTGGTATGGACGGTGAAGAAAGTCCGGAAGAGTTCGATGCAGGGAGGATGCCCACCCACATCTCACAGAAGTGGACGAAGATAGAAACGAGGATAATGGAGTGAGGGCCAAGGTGGTATAGCTGCAGACCATAAAAGTCCAGCGGCATCAGGAAAAAGGAAGAAAAAGGTTGGATCAACCCCACCATGGCGTACTAGGAGAAGTACACCATTTCGCCGGAGTGCTCCTTCTCAAACGGGAGCTCTCCCCTGGCGCGGATCGAGCGGTTGTAGAAGTCCGAGGACCATCCCATGAGAGTCCGGACCTTCTTCAGATCGCCGTCGGTCTTCAAACGGCTTTCGCGGAGACCCAACTCCATCGCGGCACAGCAAGGCAAGAGAGGAAAAGTGAAGCACAAGTTGGGAGTTTGAGCGCAAGAACAGATGAGAGGCGTAAAGAACTCCCGACGGTGCGCGCTTTCCTTCTTAGGTAAGCACTCACAACGCTTGGATGGAAACCGCAAGGAAGTCGAAGATACCATTCAAAAATTACACCCAACCGATGACAAGGGGGCCCGGGACCACCCCGACGATCAAGTCGAGGTTCTTACCCAGGCGAACGGTTGTCATCATGAGGCGGGAAACCCGAAGGCGGCGGCCTGACAAGGCGCGCAAAACCGATACGGTTTTCTTATCGGGAACCGGTGACCTTGAATTGCGTGAGATCCGCACGCCAAAGATCTCATCTGCCGCCCGCGGGATACGCCACGCGGCGAGGATTTAACTCCAAACCCTGGCCAACAGCACCTCCGAAGACCTTTGAAGACTCAGTTCAAAAGTCGCGAGGATGGACCCACCTCCGGCGGAATGACTTCACCCCAGTGGTCTTCCCCGGAGGTAGGTCCAGGGGGCCACTGTCGGTACCCTGGAAACCGTACACACCTTGAGGTTACAAAGATCTCAAAAGAAAGTCATCTACTTGATTTGAAGACCTTCGGAGGCCCACATGTCAAATATAACCGGACCTGCTTCTCCAACATGGTTAATCCCAGGGTTGCCACGTGTACTATCAAACTGGAGCTACCGCCCACAAGGGGGAAGCTCCGGGCCATGTACCGAAATGGCACCTCCGGACTTAACCCCAGACCGAGAGAAGCTCCGGACCTGACACGTGTTGGGTAGCTCCGGAGCTGCCTGTTTCCCACAGTATGCTCCAGAGCTGCCACGTGTCCAACCGTCGGAGCTTCAGCCTCTGACCTCCGGAAGACTCCATACCGGCTCCGGATCTTCAAAGGGGAATCAGGCACTTCAAGACCCGATTAAGTGTCATTAATACCATATTAATGACACACGATCGGATGACCTTAATTACCAGTAACAGTGCTGTCAAAGCCCATTACCTGGTCGTTAAGGATAATTAAATGTGTTGAATAAGTGTCAATACTAGTAAACGCCGGGGCCACATGTCGGGCCAGGCTAACTTGTAACGGCCTGCCCTTGTACTATAAAAGGACAGGCCGACGATGGACTCTGGACATTCAGTGACGCTACACACGCGCCATAGACGCTCGACACAAGTTCATACAGCCAATACAACCCCAACAGACCTGTGGAGTAGGGTATTACGCTCAGGCGGCCCGAACCACATAAACCTCTGTGTCTCCTGTGCTATTCATAATTCACCTTCTTGAATCTCCCCGCGCCCACACTGAACATCAAACTCCTCTATCACTTTAGTAGTGTCGGGAGATCTGCCGGATCCTAACCACCGACACCAGCCATCTGTATTGGAATTCACTGAAGCATTTGGAACAATAGACGAGATATAGGAGAGTACACTGTGGTAAAATGATCCTAACTATATGCATCAAGGAGAATATATATATATATATATATATATATATATATATATATATATATATATATATATATATAAAGCAAATCCATTAATCAACTAGTGCGGATGTGGACAGGATGCCAAGGCATTCCACAACTCTCACAACACACATGCAAGCCTATATACAAATGACGTGGATGTGGACAGGATGCCTAAGCATTCCACAACTCACGTCCCATACATACACATCATTAAACAAACAACTAATACATAACCATAGATAACACGACTCAATACTAGAGAGGGCATAGCTACACGTTCCTACATACTACGGGTAGGTGTCCTGAGTCATCCAACAGGGTAGAGAATCACTACTGCTCGTCTGGGTCCTCGTCGAAGTCCTCCTTGGTGCCCTCCTCCTGGTCCTCCTCTGAGTCCTCCAATGCTTATTGACGGTCCTTAAGTACCATATTTTGACCATCAATTCACCTCATAATGTGCATAAAAAAACACAAAACATAGTGGTAGGGCTCTACACTAACCCAATTCCACGAGTGTTGGTGTCTATTTGTATGCAGGTGAATTGTTACCCAAAATACCAAAACATGCAGGGATGAATCCATGAAAATAGATTTCAACGAATCAGGCGATGACACGTGGCAACACATGGATCAAATGGCCCACAAACAGAAGAATATGAGGAGATCCAACGGTGTTGCACCCATATACATCAAGAGGGTCCACCTGGAAGCCACCTAGAGGAAGCACTCCCCGAGGGGAGGCTTGACCAGGTCGGCCGAACCAGGGGTTCGACCGACCCCTTCCTGGCACCAAACCCCGTCAAATGACACGTGTTGGCTCCTCCCGGCTCCCTGGAGTCAATGGTGACAGATTCGCGCGTTAATTGAGGCGGGAACCGACCCTTCTCCACCTATAAATAGACACCCTCACCTCACTTCTCACACACACCAAAAGTTTAGAATAGTGCTACACTCCAAATGTTTAGAGTAGTCCTAGAGGCTACCAAAGTAGAAGGAGAGTGTGGTGAAGAGTCTAGGAGAAGGAGGCTTGGGCTTGTCAAGTCCCTCTTCTACACTTGTACCCCTACAAAGGTTTTAATCAATCAAGTAAGCCTTTGTGAATTCAATACAAGTTTAATCTTTTATTCTTAGTAGTTTGCACGAGTAGTTACTTGTGGGTTCACTGCTTTAATTCATTAGAGGTTCTAGTTGTAGCTTTGTGTTCGAAACAACTAGAGTAGTGATTTAGAACGTAAGCGTGGTGCTTAGGTTATAAATCATCACTGGATATCTCGTAGACCCACGTATTGAAGAGGTAGGCAGTAGGTGGTGACAGCCCTATCTGTCCTTCGTAATCCTCCATGTTCGGCTATGCCATAGGCTCTTGGCGGGAGTCGCCCTAGTATTACTAGGAGTAAGCCCGTGCCCGAAGCAAGCATCTACTGCAAACTACCTTGAATTAGGATCAATACTTTGAATTCCTCTCTATTCCTTGCCTACCAAACAACTTTGTGTCCTTGGGTGAGCTAGTTCGAAGGATTAGCACACACATTCTTTGGATTCAATACCCTTGGGAATACTCCTTAAGGGGAAGTGCTACAACGGTATTTCCGTGCACTTGCGGATAACTCTGTGGTGTTAAGAAATACCAACAAGCATTTCTGGCGCCGTTGCCGGTGACGGTTGCTGTTAATATTTGAACCAAGACCACCCTTGTATCATATCCCCCTTATATATCATCTTACCTTTCTTATTCTTACCTTACCACCACCATATAAATGGAGCAACCAACCATTCTTTCTTATTCTGCTCGAAAGGGCATGTTCTGTGAGCCACCGCCTTCGGCGAAACCTATTTGTTCAACCAGCTATGAACTTTGCCCTGGCTTTATAGCCATCATTCGGGAACAATCCTTCTCAGGAATGGATTGTGAAAACCCTTACCGCCATCTGCGAGAGTTCGAACAACTGTGTTCATGCCTTCTAATCAAAGGTATGACACAAGAAACTCTCAAATGGAAGTTGTTTCCTTTTTCCCTCAAGGAAAAAGCCAAACAATGGTACAACCACTACGTTGGGAAGACAAACGGTGATTGGAGTGAATTACGAGACAAAATTTGTCTTGTTTTCTTTCCCATTGCCCGAATTGTTTCCTTACAAAAGGAAGTACATAGGTGCAACTTGGGACAGATTTTCTCTCTTGAAAAATTCTGGCCCAGATTTGTTAATCCCTGATCCAATGCTTTTGCAACATTTATTCATGGTATTGAACAAAGAGTCTGCCCTATATCTTGATATTACGGCTGGAGCATCTTTCCTCCATAAGACTCCAAAAGAAGGCAAGGATCTTCTGGACAGAATTCTAGAAAATTCTTCTGTCATTATGGGTCTTAATGAGCCTCCCCAAGAGGAAGTCTTGTCAAGAATGGAGGATACACTCTTGGACAAGGATGAACCCATTTCTTGTTTACCCCAAGCCTTGCCAGAGGAATCCTCTTCCGAACCTAAGACTACGAAGGTAGAAGAAATTCAACCCTCGCAGTTTCCATTTTACTTCGAGGAAGAGATTTTTGAAGATTATGGAAATACCTCGAAGTATTGTTGCTATAGGAAACCTTCATTGCCACCAACTCCACCTGAACCACCTGACGGGGTGTTCGTCCTTTAGACGGTCAAGGATTTTACCTCTATCCTAAGCAGAGAGTGGACAACTGAAATCGAAAATTCAACCGAAATTCTTCGGATGACCTCACCTTTGGCTACCATTTTATGTTCTATTAGAGGGACACCAATGAGAATCCTATACAACCCTACTGTTGGAGCAAATCTAATTTTCGATTCTTGTGCTCTCGCCATTCTTGGCGATGTGCTATTGACACCAACACGCAAATCCTTCCGAGATTCATTTGGAACCATTCTTGAAGGATGTGGGGTTCTGCAACAAGTGTCTGTTAAACACAAAGATGTTGAGGCTCTCCTAGATTTTCACGTGTTCGAAATCCAAGATTTCGACATCATGATAGGGATTCCCATAGAGAAATTTCTCATGGAAGTTCCTTTGGAAGGAAGCCTCAATATCAATCTTGGAGGGAGAAATTTCTCCATGCCTATTCTGCGTTCAAGGAACACATTTGCAGAATCTCCCATCCAAGATGAGCCAATGGAGGAGGTTAGGACTCTTCAATTGTTAGAAACCCCTGAAATTAAAGGAGAAGAAGACTTCGTCCAAGAGGAGGATGAATTTCAGGAGGAAATTAAATTGCCAAAGGAAGAGCCCTCCCCAAAACCTCCTGTTGAGCTCAAGATTCTACCTCTAGGCCTACGTTATGCCTTTCTAAATGGCGATTTGGAAGCCCCTGTCATCATAAGTGACAAGATTTCAGATGATGAAACGCTCAAACTCATAGCCATGTCAGAAAGGCATAGAGTTGTTTTTGGATATTCACTTCAGGATCTCAAGGGAATTAGTCCAGTGTTATGCACCCATCGTATTCCTATTGACCCTGAGAGTGTCCCCTCAAGGGAACCTCAAAGGCGATTGAATAATGCGATGCGAGAAGTTTTAAAGAAAGAAGTCTTGAAAGTTCTGCATGCCGGGATTATTTACCTTGTTCCTCATAGTGAATGGGTAACTCCAGTTCAAGTAGTGCCTAAGAAGGGAGGTATGACGGTCAGTCAAAATGAGGGGAATGAATTAATTCCTCAATGGACCATCACGAGATGGAGGATGTGCATTGACTACCGAAAACTTAACAAGGCAACAAGGAAAGACCATTTTCCATTGCCCTTCATCGATGAGATGTTAGAGTGATTGGCAAAACACTCCTACTTCTGTTTCCTTGACGGGTATTCGGGATATCATCAAATTCCTATCCATGCCGATGATCAAAGTAAGACCATGTTCACATGTCCTTACCGGACCTATGCCTACCAGCGTATGTCCTTTGGACTATGTAATGCTCCTACCTCTTTCCAGAGATGCATGATGTCTATATTTTCAGACGTGACCGAGGATATCATGGAAGTTTTCATGGACGATTTCTCTGTCTATGGAAAAACTTTTGATCATTGTCTAGAAAATTTAGACAGGGTCTTACAAAGATGCCAGGAGAAGGACCTTGTGCTTCATTGGGAAAAGTGCCATTTCATGGTCCGAGAAGGCATCGTTCTTGGACACTTGGTGTACGAGAGAGGGATAGAGGTGGACAAAGCTAAAATTGAAGTTATTGAAAAACTTCCACCTCCTATCAATGTTAAGGGTATCCGCAGCTTTTTAGGTCATCCGGGGTTCTACCGACGATTTATCAAGGATTTGTCCAAAATCGCTAGACCCCTCACCAATCTATTAGCTAACGAAGCTCCCTTTGATTTTGATGATGAATGCCTTAAATCATTTGATATACTCAAAAAGGCACTCATCTCAGCTCCAATCATGCAACCTCCTGATTGGACGCTACCATTTGAAATCATGTGTGATGCCAGTGACTTTGCTATTGGTGCAGTCTTAGGCCAAACCAAAGATAAAAAGCATCACACAATAGCCTACGCTAGTAAAACTCTGACAGGAGCCCAACTCAATTATGTCACAACTGAGAAAGAACTCCTAGCAGTAGTCTTTGCTATCGATAAGTTTAGATCCTGTTTGGTTGGAGCAAAGGTCATAGTCTACACAGACCATGCTGCTTTGAAATATCTACTTACCAAAAAGGATGCTGAACCCAGACTAATTCGATGGATTCTTCTACTCCAAGAATTTGATCTGGAAATAAGAGATAAGAAAGGAGTAGAGAATTCAGTAGCAGATCATATTTCACGTATGGAAGTCACACAAACCATGGACATACCTATCAATGACTTCCTACAAGATGATATGCTCCTCAAGGTGACAGACTCTCACCCTTGGTATGCGGATATCGTGAACTTTATGGTCACGGGATACGTACCACCAAGGGAGAACAAAAAGAAACTCATTTATGAGAGTCGTAGACACCTTTGGAATGATCCTTACCTCTATCGAGTATGTGCTGATGGCCTTCTTAGAAGGTGCGTCCCATCAATCAAAGGCACCAAAATTATAGAAAAATGCCATGCTGGCCCCTATGATGGTCATTACGGTGTTTATCGTACTCAGACAAAGATCTGGCAGAGTGGATTCTATTGGCCTTCAATGTATGAAGATACCATGGAATTCATTCGCAGATGTTGGAAATGCCAGAAGCATGGATGAATCTCTGCTCGCGATGCGATGCCCCTAACATACAATCTCCAAGTGGAATTATTTGATGTATGGGGTATTGATTTCATGGGACCTTTTTCTAGGTCTTATGATTGCGAGTATATTCTAGTTGCCGTCGATTATGTGTCAAAATGGGTAGAAGCATTGCCATGCGAAAATGCTGATTCCAAACAAGCAAGGAAAATGTTCCATGAGATCATTTTCCCACGCTTTGGAACTCCCCGTCTGGTCATAAGTGGTGGAGGGTCACACTTCATAGATAAGACCTTCCGGAACTTTTTAAGGGAACTTGGAGTCCAACATAACATTGCTACCCCATACCACCCACAAACAAGTGGTCAAGCAGAAACATCTAATAAGCAAATTAAGAATATTTTGCAAAAGACTGTCTTGAAAATGGGAACGAGATGGAAGCAAAAGCTACCCGACGCAGTGTGGGCATATCGTACTGCCTACAAGACACCTATCGGCATGTCTCCTTTCCAACTTGTCTATGGGAAGACTTGCCATCTTCACGTAGAATTGTAACATAGAGCTTATTGGGCCATCAAGCAGTGGAACATGAATCTTAATGAAGCTGGAAATCATCGATTGAAGCAAATCTCTGAGTTGGAGGAATGGAGAGATAAGGCGTAGCACAATGCCAGAATTTATAAAGAGAGAACCAAAAGATGGCACGATAAGAGGATTACGTCGAAGGAGTTCAAACCTGGAGATAAAGTTTTACTCTTTAACTCTAGGGTTAAACTCTTTGGACACGGAAAGCTTAGAATTAAATGGGAAGGACCCTTGACTATAGTAGAAACTTCATCCCATGGAGCAATCACACTCCAAGGTGATGATGGTCAACTATTCAAAGTGATTAGGCACCGACTCAAATTATTTCTCGATTCCCAAAAGGATAAAGAAAAAGAATTTGACGTGGTAAATCTAATCGATTTCCATGCCATTTCTTTCAATTCTGTTTAAATTCTCCATGTCCAACTAATGGTTCCATCCAATTCTTTATCTATGAGGCCCATTTAATCGACCCAAGAAAATGTGGCCCGAACGGAGCCAGAAGGGGTCGGCCAAACCCTAGGTTCGGTCGACTCTCCCTTTGCGCCGTTCACGTTCTGTTTTCTCGTGTTGATCCTCCTCGATATCCTCCAAAAAATACTCGGTGAAACGCGTCGTTCCCCGCCTACTTAAAGGACGGAAAAAGAGAGGAAAGTTATACACCTCATTGAATCATCATCTTCCTCCCATCCTCATCACGGCCGACAAAAAGATTGTGACTCACGCCTCCTCCAGCTCAACCTTCAACCTAAGCGGGGACATTACGCCGACCAACGACAAAACTTCCCTTGCCTTGGAGTCCGTCAGGGCGATCGATGTCAAGCCCCTTGCCATGATCCCGCCTGCGACGACTCCGCGCTGGCGCAGCCCTACACCTCATAGCGCTGTCCGGTCGCTCTCCCTCAGAGAACGCCGATGAAGTCGACGATGCCATGCTGTCCGACTTTGGCTGGACTGAACCCAGTCAAGACACGTCTTTTCTACGGAAAAGACGAGTCTCTCCCATTGTTGCTGCCCGACGAGGAGTTCATGTACACACTGAAGACTAAGAAGGGTGATGTAGTGAGCTACCACTACAAGACGCCCACCTGTACCTTGCCAGAACGCATGGCATATCGCTTTCTTATCCACGGGGTGTGCAAACTCGAAGGAGGCTACGCTAAGGGCCTATTCAAGCGCGTGGATAATCTGGCGATGGAGGAGTTGACGGGCTCGTCGCCCTCCAAAATTAGGCGACACATCCCACCACCTGCCATCAACGGGCCACCCGGTCAGTTCGAGGGCAGTGATGAGGACTCTCCTCGTGCCTCTAAAGTGGCACAGCTGACCAAGGAGTTTGCTTCTCTCCGCCTGGAGAACAAGAAGCTGACTGACTTGGTGGCTGAAGGGCGCATCGAGAGGGCGGAACTGAAGGACGACATCATGGCCCTCAAGGAGGAGATTGACGGTGTTCACCGTGGCATGAGTGCCAAACTGCGGCGCTTGTGCAATGCCGTCGGGGAGCCCGACATCTACAATGCACCATAGTTTAGATGTCCCGGCAGCATACGATGATTACTACTTCAGATTTTAATTTTTTTTAAAAAATATTTGTTTTCTAAAGCTAGATTAAATAATGTAAGCATCCCCATATTTTGATTTCAATAAAGTGAACTTACCGGTTCATCTAACACCGGTAAAATTCCCCCTTTAGTTTATTTTGTTGAATAAAGAATTCAGGAAACAAGTGTGGGGGAAACATGTCCCCAAGTCACGAAATCCTGACGTGAAAAGTTAACGTTGCATATCAAAACGCATCATGACTGAATGAGCAAAACGACCCGACGAAACAGAGCCATAGAAAAGCCAACAGGAGGTCGGCCGAACCCCCTGGTCGGCCGACTTGTTTTCTGCACCGTACGACTTCGTTTCGCTCCATAAAATTGATTTGGATTTCCTATCCCCACTTTTATGCGCTACCCTACTGTTTGAGTTGATTTCATATTTTTCATTGCATATCTAAAATGAATCAACTCAACAAATTGAAATAAAATTTGGTATTCAAGAATTTGCTTAAGTTGAAAATTTGAATACTTTATATTTCAATTCATTACCTTGTTTATGATTCCCATAATTCAATAGGAAAAACACATCATCTAGGTATTTGACTAGTGTGATATGGTAAATGAGTTCTTTAGAAAGCATCCTTTTGCTTGAAATTGATTCTGACATTTGTAACTATTTGAAGTCTTGAACTTTGCCTAAATCTCTCATTGGAAATTTATATACCCACCAAGGCCATATGATACATTCATTGAAAACCACAAGCATATGCCACTTTGCTTTTCATTGAACTTTGTCAAACAAGTGACCCAATTGAGTGACATGCATGAACTTTTTGAATTGAAAACTCTTGTGCACTCCATTAATGCAAAATCTCTCACATTGAGAGTTTGCATCCATCGATTACCCATCCGCCAAAAAGAAACTCCATACAATACAAATGAAAGCCTCTCTAAAATATAAAAAGGAGTAGAAGACATGGCTACAAGAAAAAGAAAAAGCATCCACTCTTGAAAAAGAGTAAGAGTGCTAAACAAAAAGTAGCCATGTTTCATCCTTAAAAGAGAGCAAATTCATGGGAGTTATCACCTCACCCCTCCATTTCATTCATGTGCATAAGAATTTTCCCTTCACTTTGTTCATTGCATAAGTCTCTCATAGGTTCAAGTTTTTTACTTAGTAACATATGAATTGCAAATGTGTGCCACATTCATCCCTACCAAGCTCCATATATAGCCACATTTAGTATAGGGACAAGAATTGGCAAAACATGCCACGGTGAGGACTCAAACACTTTGAGAGATTCCGATCGAGAAGGCAAGGGCAAATGTTCCTATGACTTTCAAATATAGCAATTGCGAAATCATTTCAGCAGAGAATGATCCAAGGGAGCTTCATTCTAGCCGTTCCACTTTTCAAACACCCAAGATTGATGTGGTAGCCACATACAAAAAGGGGATCCATGAATTCAGGTACAAGTTGAAATATCTAGTATCCTTATTTTCTACCTTATAGCAAATTCATGACAACACTCTAGTTCTTCTTGCCTTCACTCGAGGGCGAGCAAAGGACTAAGTGTGGGGGAGTTTGTCGACGGTCCTTAAGTACCATATTTTGACCGTCAATTCACCTCATAATGTGCATAAAAGAAACACAAAACATAGTGGTAGGACAACACACTATCCAATTCCACAAGTGTTGGTGTCTATTTGTATGCAGGTGAATTATTACCCAAAATACCAAAACATGCAGGGATGAATCCATGAAAATGGATTTCAATGAATCAGGCGATGACACGTGGCAACACATGGATCAAATGGCCCACAAACAGAAGAATACAAGGAGATCCAATGGTGTTGCACCCATATACATCAAGAGGGCCCACTTGGAAGCCACCTGGAGGAAGCACTCCCCGAGAGGAGGCTTGACCAGGTCGACCGAACCAGGGGTTCAACCGACCCCTTCTTGGCGCCAAACCCGGCCAAATGACACGTGTTGGCTCCTCCCGGCTCCCTGGAGTCAATGGTGACTGATTTGCGCATTAATTGAGGTGGGAACCGACCCTTATCCACCTATAAATAGACCCCCTCACCTCACTTCTCACACACACCAAAAGTTGAGAATAGTGCTACACTCCAAAGGTTTAGAGTAGTCCTAGAGGCTACCAAAGTAGAAGGAGAGTGTGGTGAAGAGTCTAGGAGAAGGAGGATTGGGCTTGTCAAGTCCCTCTTCTACACTTGTACCCCTACAAAGGTTTTACTCAATCAAGTAAGCCTTTGTGAATTCAATACAAGTTTGATCTTTTATTCTTAGTAGTTTGCACAAGTAGTTACTTGTGGGTTCACTGCTTTATTTCATTAGAGGTTCTAGTTATAGCTTTGTGTTCGAAACAACTAGAGTAGTGATTTAGAACGTAAGCGTGGTGCTTAGGTTATAAATCATCAGTGGATATCTCGTATACCCACAGATTTAAGAGGTAGGCAGTAGGTGGTGACAGCCCTATCTGTCCTTCGTAATCCTCCACGTTCGGCTATGCCATATGCTCTTGGCGGGAGTCATCCTAGTATTGCTAGGAGTAAGCCCGTGCCCGAAGCAAGCATTTACTGCAAACTACCTTGAATTAGGATCAATACTTTGAATTCCTCTCTATTCCTTGCCTACCAAACAACTTTGTGTCCTTGGGTGAGCTAGTTCGAAGGATTAGCACACACGTTCTTTGGATTTGATACCCTTGGGAATACTCCTTAAGGGGAAGTGCTACAACGGTATTTCCGTGCGCTTGCGGATAACTCTGTGGTGTTAAGAAATACCAACAGTGCTCGCTCACGGCGACGATCGGGCGAGTCTGGGTCCCAAGTCTCACCGACCGACACGTACCGTGGGGAGTAGGGGTAAGTCGCAGTGATCCTCCGGTAGCACTGGAGAAGCTGCTCGTAATGGTCAGTGAAATCTTTGTGACACCCGGTTCCAAAAAATGAACCAAGTGCAGTATATGTGTGTCTAGGATGTTTAACACACATACACAAGTGATAAACAGATAAAAATTACAAATCAAGTTAATTAAATAAGTACTTACAATATTCAAATAATCCTTAAATTACAACTCTAATGATCATTATTGAACTATAACTGCAACGAAAATACTCTAATTAAGCAACTAAGCAATCTAAGCAAAATAAGCATAAGGGTAGCGCAGCTCCAAGCAACACCACAGGTAAGTCGACGGCAGCACACAACCAAGTACTCCGCATTATCATCATGATACTCCCAATCCTGACCTGCAACTGTTGATGGGGGAATTGCAAGGGTGAGTACATGTCGTACTCAGCAAGTGTGGGAAAGTATGACATGTAGCTTAAACAAGGCATGATAATAAACAATGGCTATTTGCTGAAAAGTACATTAGAACATGTAAAAAGCATTATACTATGTCTATGTGAAGTAATCCCATCATATCCCACATATTTAACGTAATACGAAACCATAATCAATTATCCATCCGTGTACCAGATTATTACCATCTTCATCAACCATGTTCATTTATCATAACTCAATTCATAACCATAACCATAACCAACCACAAATCCCCTCTAATCATGTAGGTCATCCAGGTGCTCTTAACCGGAAGCACGACTATCATGATAGTTTTACACTCTGCAGAGGTTGTACTACTTTACGCACAAGTTCGTGATTTCATCACCCTTCGGCGACTAAAGAAACCACCTTATGCCAATTACACTTCCTTAGGTGTATGGCCAAGAGATCACAAAATAGCCTTTACAAAGGGACTACCAGCATATTCAGAGCCACTAAGGTTTCACCGGTGGTGATGCCTCCAACTGAGCACATCTTAAACCAAGGGTCCCCTCTTGTGCCGTTCGGATCCCAGGGCAGTCCCGCCACTATTGCAAACCAACCAACTCTCATTCCCCGCTCCTCCAAATGATCCGAATTAATGTTGGTAATACTCCTAATTAGTTGGCTAGGCTGCAGCCATACTTGGCCTTGTGGTGGCACTGTAGTCCTGGCCAATTCTAGCATGAACCGATCCTTAGGTCCAAGTCAAGCAAACCACCATAACATCCAACCCAATCAACAAACCATGCTTTCTTAGATGTTTGAAGTCCCATGTTACCAATTAAATATATTCATCAATTCTTATCATCCATAATTGCATTAATTCATAGTTAAGTCATTTGGTTTTTTCCCATCCCAATTAATTAGAGAGAAGCAAAAAGGTAAAATACCCTTCCCGACTCTCTACAATATATCCCAAGCAACAAAGATGGTCCAACAAGACTAGTAAAAACCTATCATGAGTTTTCCCATCAATTTGACATAAGCATGCAGTTTCACAAAAAAAACATTTAAAAATAGGATCAAAATGGCAAGGACACTTGTCTTGCTCCTGAGCTTGGTTAGGGTCAAAAGCTTCAAAGTTCTGGTACTGGAGGTCCTCGACAGCACCCTCTAGCGCAACACCTTCTATTCCAAGTGACAAACATGCAAAAACACATAATTCAATCAAATAATGCTCATATAGTACTCAATATGACATGTCATGGCATGATTAATGCAATTATGCGGTAAAAATTGTTAATAAGTTGCTACTAGTGTTTACCAGCTAGTTACAAAGGTTTCTAACAAGTTTGAACACGTTTGCGATTGATTCGAGTCAATTTGGAATTAATTCAACACAATTTAGATTCAGAGGCCGGACTAGTCTGCTAGGGACCGGACTAGTCCACCCTTTGCAGAACTAGCGAATTAGGATTTTCCAGGGTTTTCTTTATCTGCGAGATTTGGGAGAATTGAGTTGAACTCACGTGGAAAAAGAGAAAGTAGAAGGTGTACCATGTGTCTAGAACTCCAAAGAACAAGAGTTTGGAGGCAACACTTGGATCTTGACGATGTAGGATTGGTGATGAAGAGTTGAGGCTGAATTAGTGATGAAGAACGCAATGTCGATGAAGATCTTGATTGCTTGATCCTTATTCGTGATCTCCTTCTCCTCCTTGCTGTTGGATCTCCCCTTGGTGGCAGCTCCCACGAACTAGGGTTTGTGGTGCTTTCAATTGTGGCAAAGAGATGTAAATTTGGGGTGTTGGGTTGTTTATATAGGGGTGGATGTGACACCCAGTTCCGAGAATGAACCAAGTGAACCCATATATGTGTCCAAGACGTTCAACACACATACACGAGTGCAACCACAAAAGGATATACAAAAAATTACCATAGAACAAGATTAATTAACCATTTTTATTACACAATTCATATTATTCTCGAATACAAGCTCTAATGAATATTAATGATAAGTTCAACTAATGCAGCGGAAATAAACTAATTAAAACAATTAAGCAAACTAAGCAAATAAGCAATAGGGTATAGTGCAGCTCCAAACAACACCACAGACAAAGCTGACGGCAGACACGGCCTAGAACTCCACATTATCATCGTTATACTCCCAATCCTGACTTGCAACTGTTGGTGGGGGAATTGCAAGAGTGAATACATACCGTATTCAGCAAGTGTGGGAAGTATGACATGTAGCTGATTCAAATGATGAATATAATAATGGCTAAGTGCTGAAAAGTACTTTAAAACATTTGGAAAGCAACATATTATATGTATGTGAAATAAAGCCAACATAAACCATAAGTAATATCATAGTACCAGTCCATAATTCATTACCATCATCCATATTCCAGATTTCTCATTACCAATGACCATAATCAATAACAGAATTAAATTCATAACCATATATAACCATAACCATAACCAAACCATAACTATCCCAAATCCCAAGTTTTCCTCTAATCATGTAGCTCATTCAGGTGCTCTTAACTGGGAGCACGACTATCATGATAGTTTTAATAGACTCTGCAAATTTTGCACCACTTTACCCACGTGTTTGTGATTTCATCACCCGCCGGCGACTGAAGAACCTCCTTTATGCCAATTACACTTCCTTTGGTGTATGGCCAAGAGATCACAAAATAGCCTTTACAAAGGGATTACTAGCCTATTTAGACCCCACTAAGGTTTCACCGATGGCGATGCCTCCAACTGAGCACATCTTCAACCAAGGGCCCCCTCTTGAGCCATTCAGATCCCAGGGTAGTCCCACCAATCATCAACAAACCCAATCCGACTACCCCTTCCCCGAGCATCCTTAATGGTCCAAATAGCACTGGCAAAGCCCTAATTAATCAGCTACGCCGCACCCATACTTGGCCTTGTGGTGGCACTGTAGTCCTGGCTTATTCTCGCATGAATCGGTCCTTAGATCTAAAGCAAACAAACCGATCCTTAAATTTAAAGCCCGCCCCTCAGGAAGGTAAAGCCGGCCAGACCGGTGAATATGCCACTACCCAAGGTAGTGGCAAACAGAAGAACAAGAACCAGGGCGGCGACCACAACAGGACACTACAGGGGGCACCCGTCGCTGCAGCTGCAGCGACTGGTGGTGCCAAACCACCGCGCCCCAACAAGCGCCCACGCCAGCCGCCTGCTGCTGACGATGACGTCAAACCTTGCCCGCTGCACAAGACCCGCAACCACACAACGGGCGACTGCCGGGAGATCAAGAGGTACGCCGAGCGATACTAGGAGCGGGCGCAACAACATGCTGAAGGCACGCCTTCCCGCCAGCGGGAGGGCCATCATAAGCTCGACCCCAAGGTTGACGATGATGAGTAGATGGAGTACCAGAAGTTTAAATGAGCCGTCAAGGCGGTCCACCAGGACGAGGACTTTGACGCCAGCAACAACCATGAGCGCCGCAAGACACTCCACATCATCATCGGGAGGTCTTGGGATCTCGCGTCTCAGAACACGGTCAACACCCTGCACTGAATGGTGGTGTGACACCCGGTTCCAAAAATGAACCAAGTGAACGCATATGTGAATTTCCACAGAGTAAGATTAATTAACCACTTTTATTACACAATTCAGGATATCCTCGAATACAAGCTCTAATGATTAATAATGACAAGTTCGAACTAATGCATCGGAAATAAACTAATCAGCAACTAAGCAAAAGGGATAGTGCAGCTCCAACACTCCACAGGCAAAGCTGACGGCAAACACGACCTAGTACTCCACATTATCATCATTAAACTCTCAATCCTGACCTGCAACTATTGGTGGGGGAATTGCAAGAGTGAGTGCATGTCGTACTCAGCAAGTGTTGAAAGTATGACATGTAGCTGATTCAAATGACGACAATAATAATGGCAAAGTGCTGAAAAGTACATTAAAACATTTGAAAAGCGATATATTATATGTATGTGAAATAAACCCATCATAAACCATATAGTTATCATAATACCAGTCTATGCTTCAATATCCATAATCCACATACCATGTTTCACCATTACCATTAACCATAATCAGTACCAAAATTTAATTCATAACCAACAATAACCATATTATTAACCATAACCATTACCAAACCATAACCATCCCAATACCAAGTTTCCTCTAATCATGTGAGGGTCCATGTTGCACATAACCGGAAGCATAGCTACTATGATAGTTTTTAGGCACACTCTGCAGAGGTTGTACCACTTTACCCACGTGTTTGTAATTTCATCACCTTTCGATGACTATAGAATCTCAATTATGTCGTCTCACACTTCCTTAGGTGTGTGGCCAAGAGATCACAAAATAGCCTTTACAAAGGGATTACTAGCCTATTTCGACCCCACTGAGGTTTCACTGGTGGCGATGCCTCCAACTGAACACATCTTCAACCAAGGGCTCTCTCTTGAGTCATTCGGATCCCAGGGTAGTCCCACCAATCATCAACAAACCCAATCCGACTAGCCCTTCCCCGAGCATCCTTAATGGTCCAAATAGCATTGGCAAAGCCCTAATTAATCGGCTATGTCGCACCCATACTTGGCCTCATGGTGGCACTATAGTCCTGGCTTATTCTCGCATGAACCGGTCTTGAGATCTAAAGCAAGGGAACCACCATGACATCCAACCCATCCACATACCATGCTTGCTTATATCACCCATTACCATATCATATTAACTATAACCTCGTTAATGCATAATTATATGGTATAGCTTTTTTCATATCCCAATTAATTAAGCGAAGCAAAAAGGTAAAAGCCTTCCCGACTCTCTACCATGTATACCAGGTGACAAGAGTGGTTAAACAAAGCTAGTAAACTTCCTAGCATGGGGTTTCCTATCAAATTGACACAAGCATGCAGTTTGCAAACAAAATATTTATTTTAGAAACAGGATCAATATGTTCAAGGACACTTGCCTTGCTCTTGGGATTGGTTCAGGTCAAAGCCTTCAAACTCTTGGTGCTGGAGATCCTCCGCGGCACTCTCTAGCGCAAATCCGTCTAATACGCACAATAAACATACAAGACAAGAATTACAATCAATAGATGCACACATATTACTCAATATGACATGACATGCATGATTGATGCAAATGCAAGATGGAACTTGTTAATGAGTTGCTTTTAATGATCACTAAATATTTCTAATAGCTTCTAACAAGTTTATACATGTTTGGAGTTGATTCGGTCTAATATTGGAATTAATTCAACACGATTTAACCAGGAAAATTGGACTAGTCCGCTAGGGATCGGACAAGTCCGCACTTCACAGAACTGGCGAACTAGGGTTTTCTAGATTGACATGAATTTGGGGAAACGGGGTTGAATTCACGTAAGGAAAAAGAAGTAGAAGGTATACCAGGTGTCTAAGACTCCAAAGAATCAAGAGTTTTGGAGGCAACACTTGGATCTTGATGATCTAGGGTTGATGAAGAACTTGATGGTGAATTGTTGACGAAGAACGCGAAGTTAATGGAGATCTTGATCCTCTTTCATTTCTTTCTCTTCTTCTTCTTTCTCTAGATATCCTTCTCCCTCCTTGGTGGCGCCTATTCACGAGCTAGGGTTTGGGTGAGATGAAAAAGTGGCAAATAGATGTCAAGCGAAGGGGTGGGGTTGTTTATATAGAGGTGGAGGCTAGGGTTAAATGGATTTCAAGTTTGAGATGAGTAGGGGTCGATTTAGAGTCCCACATGGGCTCTAAAAGAGTTAGGCACGATGTCCCTAGGCCCACTTAACGTAAAACCTAAGAAACAAGTCGTGAAACAAAAGATCAACTCAGAGTCGCGATTTATCAGACAAGTCCGAAAAGGGCCGGACTAGTCCGAAGTTGGACAGAGAGATATCGGACAAGTTCGGACTAGACATCGGAGAAGTTTGAACTTATCCAGAGGGGAAAAACAAACAAGTCTGGCCAAAATCAGACAAGTTCGACTTTATTCAGAGGGAAAAACGGACAAGTCCGCTGGAATACCGGACTAGTCCAGACAAGTTCGGGGACTTAGCAAAATTTCCAAGGAATTGGAACACCGGACTAGTCCGCACTGGGCCGAACAAGTTCGAAAGTGTCCAGAGAGAAAAACATACTAGTCTGCAGCAAAACGGACAAGTCCGTTTGAAGTCAGAGAGAAATCGGACTAGTCCACACCAAGACCAGACTAGTCCGCACTTCTCAGAATTCTTAAGTGCGGTTTTGTTTCTAATTCATTTTAAACTTATTCCTTTTTATGTGGATTAATGTTAGACATGTTCAATTATGGATGCAGGACAAGATGCATGAAAATGAGGGTTTTACAAACCTACCCCCCTTAAAATGAATCTCACCCTCGAGATTCGACACGGAAGAGAAGAGATAGGGAAAATGCCCTAATACCAATTTGTGACACCCAGTTCCAAGAATGAACCAAGTGAACTCATATGTGTGCCCAAGACGTTCAACACACATACACGAGTGCAATCACAAAAGGATATGCATAAAATTACCATAGAACAAGATTAATTAACCATTTTTATTACACAATTCATATTATTCTCGAATACAAGCTCTAATGAATATTAATGAGAAGTTCAACTAATGCAGTGGAAATAAACTAATTAATGCAACTAAGCAAATAAGCAATAGGGTATAGCGCAGCTCCAAACAATACCACAGGCAAAGCTAACGGCAGACACGGCCTAGAACTCCAAATAATCATCATTATACTCCGAATCCTGACCTGCAAGTTTTGGTGGGGGAATTGCAAGAGTGAGTACATGTCGTACTCAGCAAGTGTGGAAAGTATGACATGTAGCTGATTCAAATGACGAATATAATAATGGCTAAGTGCTGAAAAGTACTTTAAAACATTTGGAAAGAAAAATAATATATCTATGTGAAATGAACCCAACATAAACCATAAGTAATATCATAGTACCAGTCCATAATTCATTACCATCATCCATATTCCAAATTTCTCATTACTGTGACACCCGGTTCCGAAAATGAACCAAGTGAACGCATATGTGTGCCCAGGATTTTCAACACACATACACGAGTGCATCACAAATGATATACAGACAATTACCATAACTCAAATTATTAAATAAGTACTTTTATTACAGAATTCAAAATATCCTCGAATACAAGCTATAATGAATATAAATGACAAGTTCAACTAATGCAATGGAAATACTCTAATTAGGCAAACTAAACAGCTAGGAAGCATAAGCAATAGGGTAGCACAGCTCCAATCAACACCACAGGCAAAGCTGACGGTAGACACAGCCTAGAACTCCGCATTATCGTCATTAAACTCCCAATCCTGACCTGCAACTGTTGGGGGGGGGTTGCAAGAGTGAGTACATGTCGTACTCAGCAAGTGTGGAAAGTATGACATGTGGCTGATTCAAATGACAAATATAATAATGGTTGAGTGATGAAAAGTACATTAAAACATTCGAAAAGCAATATATTACATGTATATGAAATAAACCCATCATAAGCCATGTAGTTATCATAATACCGATTAGTATTGGGAACTTAGTATTGGGATGGTATTTGGGATGGTTATGGTTTGGTAATGGTTATGGCTGGGTATGGATTTATTTCTGGTATTGAATATGGTTATTGGTATATGGATGATGGATATGGAACATGGATTGGTACTATGTTGTTATTTATGGTTTATGATGGGATTGCTTCATATACATGTAATATATTGCTTTCCAAATGTTTTATTGTACTTTTCAGCACTTAGCCATTATTATATTCGTCATTTGAATCAGCCACATGTCATACTTTCCACACTTGCTGAGTACGACATGTACTCACTCTTGCAATCCCCCCCCAACAGTTGCAGGTCAGGATTAGGAGTTTAATGGTGATAATGCGGAGTTCTAGGCCGTGTCTACCGTCAGCTTTGCCTGTGGTGTTATTAGAGTTGCGTTATCCCTTATGCTTAGTTTGCTTAGTTGCTTAATTAGTTTATTTCCGCTGCATTAGTTGAACTTGTCGTCAATATTCATTAAAGCTTGTATTCTAGGATAATATGGTTTGTTTAATAAAATTTGGTTAATTAATTTTGTTCTGTGGTAATTTTCTGTATACTTTTTGTGATTGCACTCGTGTATGTGTGATGAACATCCTGGGCACACATATGCGTTAGCTTGGTTCATTTCCGGAACCAGGCGTCACAGATTGGTTTCAGAGCCACAGGTTGACCGTAGGACGCAGCCTAGATAGAATGGACACTTTGGAGCACATAGGAGCACTCAGGGACCGATGTGTTTTTGTTTGGTGTGCTATTGCTATATATTTTGCTTGTGTGTTGAATAGAGGATTTTGGGATGCCTTAGCATTGCCATGTCCACCTAGGCTAGTGTAGCTAGCTGTTTAGTTTCATATCCCTTGATGCATATAGTTGGGGACGTTTCCTAATTCTTACCTATTGCTTTTCTTCAGATGGTGAGGAATCGCAACCAGAGGGATGACAATGATGAGGAGGAGAACCATGGAGTACCTCAGAACAACATTGGACAAGGATCTACTCAGGGAGCTATCAACATTGAGCAACTTTTGGCTATGCAAAACCAGCTCATGCAGACCATGATACAAACTATGGGACAGCTGCAAGCTGGCAATATCAACAATCAGCCCCACATGCCCCCACCGCCACCCCCGCCTCCTCATAACCGATTGGGAGAGTTTATGAGGACTAGGCCACCGACCTTTGCTCAAGCTGCTGACCCTATGGATGCGGACGATTGGCTCAAGTCCGTAGAGAAGAAGCTAGCTATTGTCCAATGCAGTGACCGGGAGAAGGTCTTGTTTGCTTCTCATCAACTAGTTGGAGCAGCTGCAGATTGGTGGGATTCTTATTGCAATGCTCATGAGAACCAAGAGAGAATTACCTGGGCCGAATTCAAGGACAATTTTCGTTCTCATTATGTGCCGGAAGGAGTTATGATTTTAAAAAGGCAAGAATTTGAGAACTTAAGGCAAGGAAGATCAATCGTGAGCGAATATCTCAATAAGTTCACTCAACTCTCAAGGTATGCACCTAAGGATGTTAGTTGGGACAGCCGGAAACAATATATGTTCATGAGGGGCTTGAACAATGAAATCCAAGTGCAACTACTCAATTGTGACTATGCAAAGTTTCAGAAGCTTGTGGACAAATCAATTGTGGTTGAGAACAAGATTCGTGAAATGGAGCAAGACAATAAGAGAAAGGCGCCATATCAAGGACAGCAACAAGGAAGTAATGTGCGCCCTCGCTTTGCGCCGCCCAATGCGCCTTATTACAGCTCCTCTATTCCTGCTCAACGCCCTGGTTGTGCACCACGTCCAACTCAGTTTGTGCAGCAGCGCCCTGTTCTGCAAGCACCTAGGCCTCCAATGCCTTATGCGCCTCGTGCTAATTTTCCTACTGCAAGTGTTCAAAACCAAGCTCGTCCCAATAATTCTGGTGGAGTTAAGAAGTGTTATACTTGTGGAGAAACTGGACACTTTGCGCATCAATGTCCTAAGTCATGTCTTGGTCAAGGAAGCAATGCACCGAGGCAAAACCCAAGACCCAATGGAGGACAACCGCAAGGGAACCGTGGACAATAGAATTTTGCTCGTGGCAACGTGAACCATGTCTCTACGGAGGATTCTCAACAAGCGGATGACGTGGTCATTGGTATGTTTCTCGCAAACTCCAACCCCGCGACTATGTTATTTGATTCTGGAGCATCGCATTCATTCATTGCATCGAAATATGTTGCCAAGTATAGTTTGTCTATGTCTCATATGAAGTTTACTCTATTGCTTAAGTCTCCCAGAGGAGAGATGAGGACAAATATAGTATGTCCAAAGGTAAGCCTTAGAATAAGGAGGGTAGACTTCTCCGCCAACCTCATTGTTTTGGATTCTCAAGGATTGGACATTATACTTGGTATGGACTGGTTGAGGAAGCACAATAGAGTTATTGAGTGTGCCATAAAGACGGTGAAGTTGACCGATGAGGAAGGGATCACTGTAGAATTTGAAGCATCTCAAACCGCACCGAAGCAATTGGAGCTGAATCATATGGACGGTGCCGCAATTGAGGAGATTCCAGTGGTGTGTGAATTTTTGGACGTTTTTCTGGACGAGTTGCCAGGTATGCCGCCTGATCGAGACATTGAGTTTGTTATTGATTTAATACCTGGAACTGCACCTATAGCTAAGAGGCCGTATAGGATGCCTCCTATGGAATTAGCGGAGCTCAAGAAAAAAATTCAAGAGCAACTAGAGAAAGGTTTTATTCGCCCTAGTTCTTCACCTTGGGGAGCGCCCGTGCTGTTTGTGGACAAGAAGGATGGATCCAAAGGATGTGTGTGGATTATCGAGCTCTCAACGAGGTAACAATCAAGAACAAGTACACCATGCCACGCATAGAAGACTTGTTTGATCAGATCAAGGGTGCTTGTGTCTTCTCTAAGATTGATTTGAGGTCGGGATACTTTCAAATGAAGATTAGACCATCGAACATACCCAAGACAGCCTTTAGGACACGATATGGATCATATGAGTACACCGTGATGTCTTTTGGATTGACAAACGCGCCTGCCTACTTTATGTACCTCATGAATAAGGTCTTCATGGAGTCCTTGGATAGATTCGTTGTGGTGTTTATTGATGACATTATGATCTACTCGAAGGATGAGAAAGAACAAGAGGAACACTTGGGGCTTACGTTGCAGAAATTGAGGGAGCATCAATTGTATGCCAAGTTCAACAAGTGTCAGTTTTGGTTGAGAGAGGTGTCGTTTTTGGGTCATATCATCTCAAGAGGAGGAGTATCGGTTGACCCTGGAAAATGAGAGACGTGTTGAAGTGGGAACCACCGCAAAATGTAAAGGAAATAAGGAGCTTTCTTGGGATGGCTGGATATTACCGTCGGTTCGTCAAGGACTTTTCCAAGATAGCCAAGCCAATGACGGAGTTTATAATGAAAGGAAAGGCTTTCCAATGGACTCAAGCTTGTCAACATAGTTTTGAGGAGTTGAAGAAGAGTTTAACAACAGCTCCAATTTTGGTACTGTCGGATGTGAGCAAGAGTTTTGATATTTATTGTGACGCATCGAGACAAGGACTTGGATGTGTATTGATGCAAGAAGGGCAAGTGGTCGCCTATGCATCCAGACAATTGAAGAAATATGAGAAGAATTACCCCACGCACGATTTGGAACTCGCGGTCATGGTACACGCATTGAAGATTTGGAGGCACTATATTCTTGGACATAGGTGTGAAATTTATACGGATCACAAGAGTCTTAAGTATATTTTCACACAAACGGATCTGAATTTGAGGCAATGGAGATGGTTGGAGCTCATCAAAGATTATGATTTGGGGATCAACTATCATCTGGGAAAAGCTAATGTAGTGGCCGATGCCTTGAGTAGGAAAGGAGTAAGTAATCAACTCACAGTACGAGAGTTACCATTCAAGTTATGTAAGGAGTTCAAACGGTTGAATCTCGGGTTTGTAAATGAGATGGAGTTGATGGAGTTAAACCCGACCTTGTAGCAAGAAATTCGAGAGCCACAGACCAAGGATGAGGAAATTCAGGAAATCAGGGAAAGGACCCAAGAGGGAAGAGAATTCAGATTTGATGAAGATGAACATGGTACCTTATGGCTTGGAAAGAGAATCATTGTGCCTAATGTGAAGCATATTTGGGAGACGATATTAAAAGGGGCACATGACTCACCTTACTCAATTCACGCTGGTTGTACAAAGATGTACAAATACTTGAAGACTAACTATTGGTGGGATAGCATGAAGAAGGACATAGCTGAATATGTTGCATTGTGTGATGTGTGTCAATGAGTCAAGGCAGAACATCAAAGGCCAGCTGGACTATTGCAACCATTAATGATTCCGGAATGGAAGTGGGAAGAAATTGGAATGGACTTTATAGTTGGGTTACCACGTACTCAGTCCGGGTATGACTCAATTTGGGTAATTGTGGATCGTTTAACCAAGTCAGCTCATTTTTTCACTGTGAAGACCAAATATACAGCTGCACAATTGGCCGAAATATACATGGAGCATATTGTGTGTCGACACGGAGTCCCGAAGAAGATAGTCTCAGATAGAGGTTCACAGTTCACTTCCAGGTTTTGGCAAAAATTGCATGAAGCTTTGGGAATGAGGTTGAATTTTAGTTCAGCATATCATCCTCTAACGGATGGACAAACCAAGAGGACCAATCAGATTTTGGAGGACATGTTAAGAGCTTGTGCCTTGAAGCATGGGAAAAGTTGGGACAAAAGCTTGCCATATGTAGAATTTTCATACAACAATAGTTAACAAGCAAGCTTGAAAATGTCACCATATGAAGCGCTTTATGGAAGGAAGTGTAGGACACCTTTATTCTGGAATGAGGCATGAGAAACTCAAGTATTTGGTCCGGATGTGTTGCAAGAAGCCGAAAGGCAAGTCCAAATAATTCATGAAAACTTGAGGGCTGCCCAATCAAGACAAAAAGGCTATGCGGATAATAGGAGAAGGAAATTAGCCTTTGAAATAGGAGATTTTGTTTACCTCAAGGTGTCACCAATGAGAGGTCATAAGAGGTTTAACATAAGGGGCAAGCTCGCACCTCGTTATATTGGACCATTCAAGATTTTGGACAAAAGAGGAGAAGTAGCGTATAAGTTGGAGATGCCAGCTCATCTTTCGGATGTCCATGATGTCTTTCATGTTTCCCAGCTCAAGAAGTGTTTGAGAGTACCGGAAGAACAAGTGCCAATGGAAGAATTGGAGCTAGAGGAAGATTTGACTTACGCCGAGCAACCGATCGAAATCTCGGAAACTAAGGAGAGGGTCACAAGGAACAAGGATATTAGATGGTATAAAGTTCAATGGAAGCACCACACAGAAAAAGAAGCGACGTGGGAATTGGAGGATGATCTCAAGAAGGAATTTCCCTATCTCTTCTCTTCCGCGTTGAATCTCGAGGGCGAGATTCATTTTAAGGGGGGTAGGTTTGTAACACCCTCATTTTCATGCATCATGCTCTACATACACTCATATACATGTTTAACATTGATCCACATCAAGAGGAACGAGTTTAAAATTGATTTGGAGCATTTAAAATTGATTTGGAACAAAACCGCACTTAAAATGCAGGAAAGTGCGGACTAGTCCGATTTTACTGAGGACTAGTCCAATTTCTCTCTGGATAAAAAAGGACTTGTCCGTTTTTGCTGCGAACTAGTCCGATTTTGGCTCTGGAAACTTTCGCTTGTCTGATTTTGTGCGGACTAGTCCGATATTCCAAGAATCCTTGAAAAATTGCTAAGTCCTTGGACTTTTCCAGACTAGTCCGGTGTTCCAGCGGACTTGTCTGATTTCCTCTCTGTTTAAAGTCGGACTTGTCCGATTTTTGGCCAGACTTGTCTGATTTTCTCTCTGGACGACTTCGAACTAGTCTGGTCCTTTCCAGACTTGTCCAATATTTCGCGACTCCGAGTTGATCTTTAGTTCTACGACTTCTTTCTTGGGTTTTACATCAAGTGGGCCTAGGGACGTCGTGCCTAACTCTTTTAGAGCCCATGAGGGACTCTAAACCGGCCTCTACTCATCCTAAACTCGAAATCCATCTAACCCTAGCCTCCACCTCTATATAAACAACCCCACCCCTTGGTTTGACATCTATTTGCCACTTTTCCACCCCACCCAAACCCTAGTTCGTGGAGAGCCACCATCAAGGAGGGAGGAGAAGATCCCAAGCAAGAAGAACAAGAGGAGGAAACGAAAGAGGATCAAGATCTCTGAATGCAGGCCTAGAGGGGGGGGTGAATAGGCCTTTTTGAATTTTTCTCGGTTCCTGTAAGACTCAACAACACAGTCAATACCAGAGATATCGGACTAGTCCGGTAAAGTGCGGACTAGTCCGGTTTTCACGGGCTAAGTTGATCAAGTTCAGTCAATTTGATTGATTCGTTAATGTATGCAGTGGAAATATAAACTTAAATGACAGTTTAATAGTTGTATGTCAAATTCTATAACAATTAAGGCTCTTGTTTAACAAATTAACTCAAATTGAACAAAGTGAATCAAACCCTAGATTAAGTTGATCAATTAAGATGAAGAACACAAAAGGACAAGACACAAGTTTTATCCCGTGGTTCGACTACCACGAAGGCAACCTACGTCCACGTTGAGGATCCCACAAAAGGACCGGGTCTTCTCCAACCCTTCCCTCGTCGGATCGCCATGAAGGCCAATCCTCTTCCACTAATCACAAAGGGGTAAATAACCAAGTTGAAGGGGCGTTCTCACACGTTGAGAGCTCCCTTCATTACAACTTACAAAGCCACCAATAACAAACTCGAAAATTACAAATTGAAACGCAAGAGTGTGTTAGAGAATCAAACCAAGAGCTCAATGATGTGTGGCAAGTGTCTCTCCAATGATCTAGAAGTGATCTTCAATAGATTGATCGATTTTGCACTTAATTTCGTGGAGAGAGGTGGTTTTTGAGTCTCTTGGGAGGTGTGACGGCGCTAGGGTTCGAGAGAGGTTAAAAGTGGGCCGTGCACCTCTATTTATATGGGGTTTCTAAAAGTGACCGTTAGGGTTTAGAAAGATCGGACTAGTCCGTGGTGGTCACCGGACTAGTCCGGTGTGCTATGTGTAGCAAACCCTAAGTGTCCAGGAATATCGGACTAGTCCGTTTGAAAACGGACTTGTCCGATTTCGCTACTGGAAATCTTCGGACTAGTCCGATTGCCATCGGACTTGTCTGGACACATGAAACCCTAAGTCTTTAGGATGAAAAGTCTGCACTTGGAGGACTTGTCCGATTTAGATCAGTGTGTATATCGGACTAGTCCGTGTAGATACCGGACTTGTCCAAATTGGATCAGAATGAATATCGGACTAGTCCGGATTACAACGGACTTGTCCGATTTTGTGTGACTTGTGCATTGTGTTGAGGACTAGTCCGCATTGGGGAGGACTAGTCCGAAGTGTATCAGAAAGATATCGGACTAGTCCGATGGAAACCGGACTTGTCCGATCTAGTGCAGAATGTGATATCGGACTAGTCCGGCTGTTTTCGGACTAGTCCGGTCCTGTACAATTTTGTGCATTGTGTGTGTGTGCTTGAAAGTGATTGAGCTCTTGGGTGTGTTTCCTTAACACACTCCATACAAAATAATCTACTATTTTCTTCTCCTTGAGCTCAAATTCACTTTGCTTCTCATTTCCCTTCTTTTTGGCATTTTGCTCATTTTTTATCATTTGCCTGCATTCATCTCAACAAAAGGATTAGGATCCCAATTGCTTGTCATAAATCATCCAAAACCCACAAGGGAGTCCTAGATGCACTTTCAATCTCCCCCCTTTTGGTGATTGATGACAACCAATTGAGATTTCACAAAATAAGGCAAAAAATGAGATTTTCATAAAGTATGCACATATGATTCAAAAATACATCAAGCAACAAGAGAATTAACCATATGTGCATTCTTTATGGTGGGATGCATACTAAGTGCATGAATACATTGAGAATGACATAATTTACATTAACCAAGTGCATATGACATTCCAGGAGCAAAAATGCAGTTTTCATCACACACTTGCAAATAAATAGAGCAATTCATCACAAGACCAAACTTAATATGAAAACAGAGTTAAACTATTACAATCACACATAAAAGATAAAGCAGAGTTAAACTATTACAATCACACATAAAAGATAAAGTGAACTCTCTCCTCGCACCCTACCACAGCTAAAGCTAAGACTCCCCCTCAATCTCTCCCCCTTTGGCATCAAGAAACCAAAAAGAAGGAGAGGAGGGTCCTAGGGTCTTCACTCTTCACTGTTGGTCCTCTCGTCATCGTCTTCATCTTCTTCGCTTTCCGCTTGACGAGGAGGAGAGGGGGGAGGAGCGGAGCTGCTCGAACCCCCAATGCCAAAGTAGGCAAGATCGGAGGGGTTCAGAGGCCCGAGCTCGGTGATGTCAAGGTTAGAATCTTCAGAAATTACTGGAGATCCAATGGGGTTGATCTCCAGCTTTTCACTCAGTTGCTTCACATTGGCTTTGATGTATCTCATGTCCTCCTTCCTCTTCTGATTGAGTTTATGAAGCTTTACTTCAGTCTTCTTGCAGGAGGAGAATATGGCGGTCAGGTACTTTAGGATCCCACTAGCTGATCCTCTCTGAGGGGCTTCCCTAGAGGTAGGGACAGCCCTAGCACCGCTTCTTGATCTTGCCGGTGCCTCGGGACTGGAGGCCGGCGAAGGAGCAGCCTGGACACTCACTGGTTGAGGCTTCTGAGGCCTCAGAGGAGTGTGTTCCACATCCTTCACGAACTCAATACCTGAGACTTTCTCAATCATATACATGAGGTAGGGAGCATAGCCACATGACCTGTTGGGCGTGTAGGATATATTGACCATATCATTCCAAATGTATTCCGCCACATCAAATGGGCGGTCCTTGCTCATCACTCTCATTAGGGTTCGGAGGTAACCCTGCACGCTCCCAGCATCTCCATCTTTAGGAGCAATAGTCTTCCTCAGCACTCTGTTGAGGACCACAAAGAATGGTTTCATGTTCTTTGTAGAGGGAGGGACATACTTTGAGTTCGGCTCATATAGGAATTTCATCCTATCCTTCTCCATGACACCTATGTTGTGGATGATCAGCCTGTCATGTTCAGAGGTGTCCAGATGGAGCAGATTATTGAAGTCCTCTTGAGTGATACTATACTTAGATTCGTGTGTCATCCAAGTAACACTCTCTTCATCCTCACTTGAGAAGTGGCAAGTTGCAAAGAACTGTGCAATCACCTCATCGTTCCAGTTATGCCTGAAGGAAAAGAGATCCTTCAGGCCATGCCTCTCAGCTGCTGCAATGACTTCATCAAAAGCTGAGCACTTCTTCTTCTCAAGGTGTGCCCAGTCAATCCACTGACTGCGCACCACCGGTGTCTTCATTGGGAGATACACCGATTTGTAGAAGTCTGCATGGAAGTTGCACCAAAACCTGCCATCGACAGCTTGCTTTGGCCTGCCATACCAGTCAATGCTCCTGAACTTGGCCGCTGAATCACTGCCCTTGCCATTGAACTTCTCCTCAGTAGGGTCCCGGACCCCTTCCCTGGGAGCATGGAGCTTCAAGGGCCTAACTGGCCCCGTTGCTACTCCCTTGCCCTTTCCTTTTGCTTGACGAAGGCCGCTTGTAGACGCAGCAGCCTTCGAGGCAGGCTTCTTGACACAGACCTTCCTCCGAACCTGGGGAGGGGAAGTAGCAGGCTCGGAAGGTCTTTCTTGGCGTTTCTTGCCAAGACCCGCCGAGGACCGAGGTGCCACCTCGTGGTCCAACTCGGCCTCAAAGTCGGAGATCTCGTTGTCAGAGCTCGACATGATCTGAGAATGATTGACCAAGAATAATGACAAGTTATACAAGGCATAGGTAAGACAAGATAGCAATGGATGGCATTAAGGAATTAAGGAATTAGGTTTCAGGTTCAGAAACATCGGACTTGTCTGGTGCTCAGGCACGGACTAGTCCAGGTACCGGACTTGTCCGTGCATGGACCGGACTAGTCCGGTGTTCATCCTCAAAAACCTAACAGATTGGTCAAGGGATGATTCCTAATGCAAATCTAGTCTAGCATACACATAGTACATCAAATAAGCATGTATCTAGTGAAGGATGCTAGGCTATACGATCAACAATGGAGAAAAACAAGATTTCTAGGGTTTTGAAGAAATTTACAGAAGAGATCGATGGAGGCTCGAAGTGTTGGGGGTTGGAGGTCGGACTAGTCCGATAGCTTCAATCCCCAAGAGGTCAAGCTCGATCTCCGCCCAAATGTGGACTTTTTCGACGGAGGGAGGAGAAAATCGCCTTGGGAGCTCGAGCGCAAGAGAGAGGAGGCGTGAGCAAAAGTGGGGGTGAGGAGATTAGGGTTTGGTGGCGGCTAGGGTTATGGACACGAAAAATCAGACAAGTCCGAACATGACCGGACTAGTCCGAAGTCATCCAGAGACCTATATCGGACTAGTCCGTGGTCTATCGGACTAGTCCGGCCTAACCGGCACTCTGCGGACTAGTCTGCATGGGCGGACTAGTCCGGGTAACCACGGACTAGTCCGTGGTCACCAGGAAAGAATTGCATAACCCATTCATATATATTTGAAGGTTCAATAATAGAGAATAGAGAGGCAAAACAATTTAAGTAATCTTGATGAATTTGACCAGTAAGCATACAACAATCATACAATGATCAAAATTCATCAAGATCTAATAATTGACATAGTTTTTCGAGAGAAAAATGGAGAGGGATGATTTTCACAATTCAATCAACATTTTGAAGCAATCATACAGGTATGCAACTTTTCAAGCCACACTCCGAGAATCAAGAATATTTAGCTCATTTCGGAGTTCGCAAAAACGATTTTCATCAAGTGGCTTGGTGAATATGTCGGCCAATTGTTTTTGGGTGTTGACATGTGAGATGGTTATGTCTCCTTTCATGGAATGGTATCTCAAGAAATGATGTCTTATGTCTATGTGTTTAGTCCTAGAGTGCTCAACTGGATTGTGGGCTATTTTAATGGCACTCTCATTATCACAAAGGAGAGGAATACGGTTCATATTGTAACCGTAATCCCTTAGAGTTTGTCGCATCCAAAAGAGTTGTGCACAACAACTCACGGCTGCAACATACTCCGCTTCGGCTATGGATAATGCAATGGAATTTTGTTTCTTAGATGACCAAGAAACCAAAGATCTTCCTAGGAATTGGCATGTGCCAGAGGTGCTTTTTCTATCAACTTTGCACCTGGCATAATCTGCATCAGAGTAACCAATGAGATTGAATTTTGAGCCTTTTGGGTACCAAAGACCAAGGTTGGGTGTATGAACTAAATATCTCAAGATTCTTTTGACGGTTGTCAAGTGACATTCCTTAGGGTTGGCTTGAAATCTTGCACACAAACATACACTCAACATAATATCTGGCCTAGATGCACATAAGTAGAGTAGAGATCCAATCATGGAGCGATATACCTTTTGGTCGATGCTTGGTCCATCTTCATTGAGATCCAAGTGGCCATTCGTAGCCATGGGAGTCTTTATGGGCTTTGCCTTGTCCATGCCAAACTTCTTGAGTATGTCCTACGTGTACTTGGTTTGGCTTATGAATGTTCCTTCCCTTTGTTGCCGCACTTGGAATCCCAAGAAGTACTTCAATTCTCCCATCATTGACATTCAAACCCGTCTGTCATAATTCTACTAAATTCTTCACAGAAGGATTGGTTAGTTGACCCAAAAATTATATCATCAACATAGATTTGGCAGATAAAAAGATCATTATCTAGATTCTTTGTGAATAATGTATAATCTACTTTGCCAATTTGAAAACCATTATCAATTAAGAAATATCTAAGACACTCATACCAAGCTCTAGGAGCTTGTTTGAGGCCATAGAGAGCCTTACGCAGTTTATATACGTGGTCGGGGAACTCTTCGTCTTCAAACCCGGGTGGTTGCTCCACGTACACCTCTTCCTTGATCGGTCCGTTGAGGAAGGCGCTTTTTACGTCCATTTGATACAGCTTGAAATCATGGTGAGTAGCATATGCAAGTAATATTCTAATTGATTCAAGCCTAGCTACTGGAGCAAAAGTCTCATCGAAATCCAAACCTTCGACTTGTGAGTAACCTTTGGCCACAAGTCGTGCCTTGTTTCTTGTCACCACTTCGTGTTCGTCTTGCTTGTTGCGGAAGACCCACTTGGTGCCCACTATATTTGCATTGGGTCTTGCCACAAGTTCCCAAATCTCGTTTCTCTTGAAGTTGTTCAACTCTTCTTGCATTGCCACCACCCAGTCCGGATCCTTCAATGCATCCTCAGTCCTGCGTGGTTCCAAAAAGGAGACAAACGAGTAATGCTCACAAAAATTAGCTATACGAGATCTAGTGGTTACTCCCTTTTGGATGTCACCGATGATGTTGTCGATTGGGTGATCCCTTTGAATGCATTGGTGTACTCTTGGGTGTGGCACTTGGAGAGTTGTGTGTTGGTGATCATTTTCTTCTCCCCCTGAGTGGTTGCCCTCGTTGATTTGTTGATCATCTTCATATTCTTGTGATTGATCTTGTATCGAAGCTCCCCCTTGACTGTTGATCTCCTCTTGTGGCTCACTTTCCTCTTGTATTTGTGACGATGACTCTTGTGGTCGAACTTCACCTAGAGCCATTATCTTCAATGCTTGATAAGGAGCTTCTTCTTTACCTAATTCACATTGATCAACTTGCTCCTTTTGGGAGCCATTAGTTTCATCGAACACTACGTCACGTGCCACTTCAACAAGTCCGGAGGCCTTGTTGAAAACACGATAGGCGTAAGTGTTCGAATCATAACCAAGCAAGAAACCTTCATCGGACTTCGAAGCGAACTTTGAAGTCATGGGCTTCTTGTTCAAGATATAACATGGAGAGCCGAAAACTCGAAAATATGAAATGTTTGGTTTGTTACCAGTGAGTAGATCATAAGGAGTCTTCTTGAGTAGTCGATGAAGGTAGAGTCGATTTGCGGCGTGGCAAGCAGTGTTAATTGCTTCTGCCCAAAATCGATCCAAAGTCTTGTATTCATCGAGCATTGTTCTTGCCATCTCTATGAGCGTCCGGTTCTTCCTTTCGGCAACTCCGTTTTGTTGTGGAGAGTATGGTGCTGAAAATTCGTGCTTGATTCCCTCCTCATCAAGGTACTCCTCCACTTGTATGTTCTTGAACTCCGTGCCGTTGTCGCTCTGAATACTCTTGATTGATAGTGAGAACTCGTTTTGCGCTCGCTTGAAGAATTTCTTGAGTGTCCCTTGTGTTTCTGACTTGTCATGCAAAAAGAACACCCAAGTGAAGTGGGAAAAATCATCAATAATGACTAAACCGTATTTATTACCGCCGATGCTTATGTAAGCAATTGGACCAAACAAGTCCATATGAAGTAGTTCGAGCGGTCTTGTTGTAGTCATGATGTTCTTTACGGGATGATGTGCTCCAACTTGATTCCCGGCTTGGCACGCGCTACAAGGTCTGTCTTTCTCAAAAACAACATCTTTCAAACCTCGGATGCGATCGCCCTTGAGGAGTTTTTGAAGGTTCCTCATACCAACATGTGCTAGCCGTCTATGCTATAGCCAACCCATGTTGGTTTTTGCAATCAAGCATGTGTCAAGTTCGGCTTTATCCTTGTTGAAGTCAACAAGATAAAGCTTTCCCTTCAACATACCCTTGAATGCAACGGAACCATCACTTCTCCTTGAGACGGTCACACCCTCGTTAGTGAACAGGCAATTATAACCTTTGTCACATAATTGAGATATGGACAGCAGGTTATAATCTAAAGATTCAACATGTAGAACATGAGAAAGAGTGTGTTCAGAGGATATTGCTATTTTACCGGTACCGAGGACCCTTCCTTGACTATTATCTCCGAAGTAGATGCCTTCGTTTGGATCCTCGTTTTCTTCATATTCCACGAACATCCTCCTTTCTCCGGTCATGTGGTTGGTGCATCCACTGTCTAGCACCCATTTGGATACACCGGAGGAGTAGGCCTGCAGAAACAAATTATGCCTTGGTTTTAGGTACCCAAGCTTGCTTGGGTCCTTGGAGGTTAGTTACAATACATTTGGGCACCCACACATGGGATTTTGTGTTCCCATGGAGTGGCCCATCATAATAAGCATAAACTTTACCAAGATTGTTTCTCATTAATACATAGGAGGCATCAAAGGTTTTGAACAAAAGTTGCTGTTGTTTATGGATCGGACTAGTCTGGGTGACCGGACTTGTCCGTATGACCAGACTTGTCCGCACCACAACCGGACTAGTCCGGTGTTCATGAGAGTTCAGGTTCTTAATTTTCGTGTTACCAGGTTGTGAGGGTCCTCCCTTCACGAAGGTAATCCTTCCCTTGTTATTCTTATGACTTCCAGCATTTTGCTTTCCATCATAAGAGTAACCAATGCCATATTTGACATTTGGAGGTCTTTGGACCAAGTATGCACTACGTGCATAGTTGATCCTCTCCTTGTCAAATATTCCACATTGGGTTGGATTTTTATCCTTTGTGGAGGTAGACTTTTCTTTCAACCTGGTGTTGATTTTACCACATTTGCACATGTGAACAAGATTAGTTGAAGTGGGTTGAGAAGGTAGACTTGAAGAGGAGGAAGATTCACTTAGCTTGAGTGACTCAACTTGCACTTCAAGGATTTTGTTAACCTTGATCAGGTCATCAAGTTGATCCTTGATTGCAACATTTGAGTTGGTTAACTCCAAGCAAGTTTTCTTGCTTGAAGCTAGCTCAAGCTCTAGTGAGCTGTTTTTCTCCTTTTCAAGAACTAGAAGATTGTCAAGTTCGACATGCTTCTCCTTTTGGGAGATAATCATGTCCTCTTGACGATCAATTAGTCGTTCCTTCTCAACAAGTTGGTCAAGTAAAAATTTCATTTTAGCAGCAGTTTTTCTATCTAATCCTATATCTTCATCATCACTATCTAGTTCATCATTGCTTGAGTAGGAATGCATGGAAGGAGTTTTGATGTTTACCTTGCGTTTACCTTCTTTTGCCATGAGGCAAGTGCCATTTCCCTTCTTTGTACCGAGCGTGGGGAAGAGTGTGGGTTTCTTGGACGTGCTTTCAATGGCTATGCTAGCCATCTCTTCTTCATCGGATGATGAGGACTCGTCGTTTGAGTCTCACTCCTTTCCAATGTGTGCTTGTTCAGCTTGTTTCTTCTTTTTGAAGAATTTCTTCGGTTGAGGCTTGGCTTCTTTATTCTTCTTCTTGTTGTCCTCATACGGGCAATCGACTATAAAGTGGTTATACTCACCACAATTATAGCACGCCCGCCTCATCTTCGGCTTTGTCCTTTCTTTGTACTTGCCTTCACTTGATTTTGTTCCCTGTCTTTTCTTCAATATTCTTTTGAACTTTTTCATGAACAAAATCATATCCTCTTCGTCCAGCTCACTACTTTCATCATCACTGTCCTCCTCAAGCTGTGCTTCTCTTGCTTCTTTGGATAGTGGCTTGAGTGTGGACTTTAAGGCAACTCCCTTCTTCTTGGCCGATGTGAGGTCTGCTATTTCTTTGACGTGCTTGGCTTGTTTCTCCATCATCTCAAAATTGATGATTTTGCCAAGCAATTCATCTGGAGTCATCCTCTTGTACCTGGGACTTTCTCTGATCATAGAGCATAGTGTGAAATTGCGAGGCATAAAGGCTCTAAGGATGAGCTTTACAACCTCGTGGTCATTCCACTTCTTGCTCCCATATGATCGAACCTTGTTTACAAGTGTCTTCAATCGGTTGTACATGTCTTGGGGAGACTCGTCTTCCTCAATCGCGAACCTTCCTAGTTCGCCTTCGATCATTTCAATTTTCGCCTCCCGCACATGCTGGTCACCTTCATGGGCTGTTTGTAGTGTGTCCCATATTTCCTTGGCAATCTCCAGTCCGTCCACCTTTGTGAATTCATCTCGACTTAGAGAGGAGGTGATTACGGCTGCGGCTTGAGCGTTTCTGTGGATGGCTTGCTCTTGACTTGGGGTGAGCTCTTCATCGTCATCTGGGATGTCTATTCCTGTGCACACAATATGCCATAAACTTGGGTTAAGGGAAATCAAGTGCATCTTCATATTTTGCCTCCACATGGAGTAATCACTCCCATCGAAGTGTGGGGCTTTTCCAAGAGGAATAGACAGGTAATGGCTGTTGTTTGAATTTAAACGATCATAGTTAAAAGGATATCGGGAGTAGTCGGTGTGACTACTCCCCTTCTTCTTTTCATCAACTTTAGCTTTCCCTTTGGAATGTGCTTTCTTTCTGAGGAGTGCTTTCAGCTCCAGCGTCTCCTCGTCATCATCATCAAAGTCCTGAATTGCTTTGAGATACTTTTCTAGCTTTTGGTTCTTGTCGTTGTTCACTTCTTCCTGGTTGTTGATTTTTTGAACTTCCTTCATGTCCGACATGATCTCTTCGAGTGGTTGCACTCTTTCTTGAAGAACCTGCTCTGATACCAATTGAATGTAGGCCTAGAGGGGGGGTGAATAGGCCTTTTTGAATTTTTCTCGGTTCCTGTAAGACTCAACAACACAGTCAATACCAGAGATATCGGACTAGTCCGGTAAAGTGCGGACTAGTCCGGTTTTCATGGGCTAAGTTGATCAAGTTCAGTCAATTTGATTGATTCGTTAATGTATGCAGCAGAAATATAAACTTAAATGACAGTTTAATAGTTGTATGTCAAATTCTATAACAATTAAGGCTCTTGTTTAACAAATTAACTCAAATTGAACAAAGTGAATCAAACCCTAGATTAAGTTGATCAATTAAGATGAAGAACACAAAAGGACAAGACACAAGTTTTATCCCGTGGTTCGGCTACCACGAAGGCAACCTACGTCCACGTTGAGGAGCCCACAAAAGGACCGGGTCTTCTCCAACCCTTCCCTCGTCGGATCGCCACGAAGGCCAATCCTCTTCCACTAATCACAAAGGGGTAAATAACCAAGTTGAAGGGGCGTTCTCACACGTTGAGAGCTCCCTTGATTACAACTTACAAAGCCACCAATAACACACTCGAAAATTACAAATTGAAACGCAAGAGTGTGTTAGAGAATCAAACCAAGAGCTCAATGATGTGTGGCAAGTGTCTCTCCAATGATCTAGAAGTGATCTTCAATAGATTGATCGATTTTGCACTTAATTTCGTGGAGAGAGGTGGTTTTTGAGTCTCTTGGGAGGTGTGACGGCGCTAGGGTTCGAGAGAGGTTAAAAGTGGGCCGTGCACCTCTATTTATATGGGGTTTCTAAAAGTGACCGTTAGGGTTTAGAAAGATCGGACTAGTCCGTGGTGGTCACCGGACTAGTCCGGTGTGCTATGTGTAGCAAACCCTAAGTGTCCAGGAATATCGGACTAGTCCGTTTGAAAACGGACTTGTCCGATTTCGCTACTGGAAATCTTCGGACTAGTCCGATTGCCATCGGACTTGTCCGGACACATGAAACACTAAGTGTTTAGGATGACAAATCCGCACTTGGAGGACTTGTCCGATTTAGATCAGTGTGTACATCGGACGAGTCCGTGTAGATACCGGACTTGTCCGAATTGGATCAGAATGAATATCAGACTAGTCCGGATTACAACGGACTTGTCCGATTTTGTGTGACTTGTGCATTGTGTTGAGGACTAGTCCGTATTGGGGAGGACTAGTCCGAAGTGGATCAGAAAGATATCGGACTAGTCCGGTGGAAACTGGACTTGTCCGATCTAGTGCAGAATGTGATATCGGACTAGTCTGGCTGTTTTCGGACTAGTCCGGTCCTGTACAATTTTGTGCATTGTGTGTGTCTGCTTGAAAGTGATTGAGCTCTTGGGTGTGTTTCCTTAACACACTCCATACAAAATAATCTACTATTTTCTTCTCCTTGAGCTCAAATTCACTTTGCTTCTCATTTCCCTTCTTTTTGGCATTTTGCTCATTTTTCATCATTTGCCTGCATTCATCTCAAAAAAAGGATTAGGATCCCAATTTCTTATCATAAATCATCCAAAACCCACAAGGGAGTCCTAGATGCACTTTCAATCTCCACCAAGTTTCATCCTTCACCATCGATTCATCTCCAAGTTCATCACCAACCCTAGATCACCAAGATCCAAGTGCTACCTCCAAGTTTCTTGATTCATTGGAGTTCTAAACACCTGGTATACCATCTATTATCTTTTCCTTACGAGAATTCAACCCATAATCTCCAAATTTACGTTGATCTAGAAAACCCTAATCTGCTGATCTCGCAGAGTGCGGACTTGTCCGGTCCCTAGCGGACTAGTCCGATCTTTCTGGTTAAATTGTGTTGAATTAATTCTAAAATTTGACCTAATCACATCCAAACCTGTATAAACTTGTTAAAATCTATTAGAACTAGTTAGTGATCATTAAACGCAATCTATTGACAAGTTCTACCTTGCATTTGCATCAATCATGCATGTCATGCCATATTGAGTAATATATGTGCACTCTTTGATTGTGTTTCTTGTCTTGTATGTTTATTGTGTGGATTAGAAGGATTTGCGCTAGAGAGTGCTGCGGAGGATCTTCAACACCAAGAGTTTGAAGGCTTTGACCCTAATCAACCGCAAGAGCAAGGCAAGTGTCCTTGAAGCATATTGATCCTGTTTTAAAATAAATGTTTTGTTTGCAAAATTGCATGCTTGTGTCAATTTGATGGGAATCCTATGGTAGGAAGTTTACTAGATTTGGTGAACCACCCTTGTCACCTGGAATATATGGTAGAGAGTCAGGAAGGGCCTTTACCTTTTGCTTCGCTTAATCATCTGGGATGGGAAACAACTATACTACTCAATTTAATTATGCATGGATGACATTATGATTAACATGAACTGGTTAAATATGATACGGTAATGAGTGATCTAAGCAAGCCTGGTATGTGGACGTGTTGGATGTTATGGTGGTTTTCTTGCTTTAGATCTAAGGACCGGTTCATGCGAGAATAAGCCAGGACTACAGTGCCACCACGAGGCCAAGTTTGGGTGCGGCGTAGCTAATTAATTAGGACTTTGCCAGTGCTATTTGGAACATTATGGATGCTCGGGGAAGGGGTAGTCGGATTGGGTTTGCTGATGATTGGTGGGACTACCCTGGGATCCGAATGGCTCAAGAGGGGGCCCTTGGTTGAAGATGTGCTCTGTGGGAGACATCGCCACCAGTTAAACCTCAGTGGGGTCTGAATAGGCTAGTAATCCTTTTGTAAAGGCTATTTTGTGATCTCTTGGCCACACACCAACGGAAGTGTGTAATGTGACCGATGGTTCATGGGCATAAGGGAGGTTCTTAGTCACCGAAAGGTGATGAAATCACGAACATGTGGGTAAAGTGGTACAAACTCTGCAGAGTGTGGCGAAAACTATCATGATAGCCATGCTCCCGGTTATGAGCACCTGGACAACTTCCATGATTAGAGGGAACTTAGTATTGGGATGGTATTTGGGATGGTTATGGTTTGGTAATGGTTATGGCTGGGTATGGATTTATTTCTGGTATTGAATATGGTTATTGGTATATGGATGACGGATATGGAACATGGATTGGTACTATGTTGTTATTTATGGTTTATGATGGGATTACTTCATATACATGTAATATATTGCTTTCCAAATGTTTTATTGTACTTTTCAGCACTTAGCCATTATTATATTCATCATTTGAATTAGCCACATGTCATACTTTCCACACTTGTTGAGTACGACATGTACTCACTCTTGCAACCCCCCCCCCCCAACAGTTGCAGGTCAGGATTGGGAGTTTAATGGCGATAATGCGGAGTTCTAGGCCGTGTCTACCGTCAGCTTTGCCTGTGGTGTTTTTGGAGCTGCGTTATCCCTTATGCTTAGTTTGCTTAGTTGCTTAATTAGTTTATTTCCGCTGCATTAGTTGAACTTGTCGTCAATATTCATTAGAGCTTGTATTCGAGGATAATATGGCTTGTTTAATAAAATTTGGTTAATTAATTTTATTTTGTGGTAATTTTCTGTATACTTTTTGTGATTGCACTTGTGTATGTGTGATGAACATCCTGGGCACACATATGCGTTAGCTTGGTTCGTTTCCGGAACCGGGCATCACAGAAGGTCAAATATGCACGTAGTGCATACTTGGCCACAAGACTCCCTAATGTCAAATATGGCATTGGGTATTCCTATGGTGGAAAGCAAAATGCTAGAAGCCATAAGAATAAAAAGGAAAGCATTGCCTTTGTAATGGGAAAACCCTCTCAAACTGGAAAGTCCAAAGTTAACACATCCAACATATATGATCACCGGACTAGTCCGGTCAGGACACAGACAAGTTCGGCCCTCTGGACAAGTTCGATCTCCCGGACTAGTTCTGTTTATAAACAATAACAATTGCTATTTAGAACCTTTGATGCATCTTATGTTTTAATGAAAAGTAATTTTGGTAAGATTTATGCTCATTATGTTGGGCCACACCATGGGAACACCAAGTCTCATGTGTGGGTGCCCAAATCCCTTGTGACTAACCTCAAAGGACCCAAGCAAGCTTGGGTACCTAAAACCAAGGCTTGATTTATTGTTGTAGGCCTATTCCTCCGGTGGATCTAAATGGGTGCTAGACAGTGGTTGCACTAACCATATGACCGAAGAAAGAAGGATGTTTGTTGAGTATGAAGAAAACGAAGATCCAAGCGAGGGCATCTATTTTAGAGACAATAGTCAAGGAAAGGTGCTCGGTACCGGTAAAATTGCCATATCATCTCAACATACTCTCTCTCATGTGTTACATGTTGATTCCTTAGATTATAACCTGCTGTCCATATCTCAATTATGTGACAAAGGTTATAATCTCCTATTCACTAATGATGGTGTGACCGTCTCTAGAAGGAGTGATGGTTCCATTGCATTCAAGGGTATGTTAAAGGGAAAGCTTTACCTTGTTGACTTCAACAAAGATAAAGCCGAATTTTACACATGCTTGATTACAAATACCAACATGGGTTGGCTGTGGCATAGACGGCTGGCACATGTTGGTATGAGGAATCTTCAAAAACTCCTCAAGGGCGATCACATCCGAGGTTAGAAGGATGTTGTTTTTGAGAAAGAAACACCTTGTAGCGCGTGCCAAGCCGGGAAGCAAGTTGGAGCACCTCATCCCGCGAAGAAGGTCATGACTACAACAAGACCGCTCGAGCTACTTCACATGGATCTTTTTGGTCCAATTGCTTACATAAGCAATGGCGGTAACAAATACGGCTTAGTAGTAGTTGATGATTTTTCTCACTTCACTTGGGTTTTCTTTTTACATGATAAAGCAGAAACTCAAGGAACCTTGAATAAGTTTTTCAAGCATGCTCAAAATGAGTTTTCATTGACGATCAAGAACATTCGAAGAATAATGGAACGGAGTTCAAGAACACACAAGTTGAGGATTACCTAGACGAAGAAGGCATAAAGCACAAATTTTCAGCACCTTACTCCCCTCAACAAAACGGAGTTGCCAAAAGGAAGAACTGAACCCTCATAGAGATGGCGAGAACAATGCTCGATGAGTACACGACATCAGATCGATTTTTGGCGGAAGCGGTTAAAACCGCTTGACACGCCATAAATTGACTTTATCTTCATTGACTACTCAAGAAGACATCCTATGAGCTAGTTACCAGAGCAAGTTGATCCATGTGTGTTAGAAAGAGAAGAAGCTTCTTGCCAAGCACTGAGAAGAATGGCATTGGGCAAAGTTCGACCACAAGAGCCACCTCTACATGTGCATGAGGAAGATGAACCACAAATGGAGGCCAATGACCAAGGGGGAGCCTCCATACAAGATCAACCCCAAGAAGACGAAAATGATCAACAAATCAATGAGGACAACCATCTAGCGGTATAAGAAGATGACCATGAAGATTCAAGACCGCAAGTGCCACACCCAAGAGTACACCAATGCGTTCAAAGGGATCACCCAATCGACAACATCATCGGTGACATCCAAAAGGGAGTAACTACTAGATCTCGCATAGCTAATTTTTGTGAGAATTATTTGTTTGTATCCTTCTTGGAACCACGCAGGGTTGAGGATGCATTGAAGGATCCGGATTGGGTAGTGCCCATGAAAGAAGAAATCAACAACTTCAAATGGAACGAGGTGTGGTAACTAGTCGAAAGACCTAAGTCCAACGTCATCGGCACCGAATGGGTCTTCTGCAACAAACAAGATGAACACGGGTGGTGAAAAGGAACAAGGCACGACTTTTGGCTAAAGGGTATTCACAAGTCGAAGGTTTGGATTTCAATAAAACCTTTGCTCCAGTAGCTAGACTTGAGTCTATTAGAATATTACTTGCATATGCTACTCACCATGATTTCAAGCTCTATCAAATGGATGTGAAAAGCACCTTCCTCAACGGACCAATCAAGGAGGAGGTGTATGTGGAGCAACCCCCCAGATTTGAAGATGAAGAGTTCCCCGACCATGTCTTTAAATTGTGTAAGGCTCTCTACGGCCTCAAACAAGCTCCTAGAGCTTGGTATGAGTGTCTTAGAGATTTCTTAATTGAAAATGATTTTATGATCGGTAAAGTAGATTATGCATTGTTTACAAAGAACTTTGACAATGATCTCTTTATTTGTCAAATTTATGTTGATGATATAATATTTGGTTCAACTAATAAATCTTTTTGTGAGGAATTTAGTAAGATTATGACAGATAGGTTTGAGATGTCTATGATGGGAGAGCTAAAGTAATTCTTGGGATTCCAAGTGAAGCAACAAAAGGAAGGGACATTCATAAGCCAAACTAAGTACACTCAAGACATACTCAAGAAGTTTGGAATGGACAAGGCAAAACCTATAAAGACTCCCATGGCAACGAATGGCCACTTGGATCTCAATGAAGATGGACCAAACGTCGATCAAAAGGTATATCGCTCCATGATTGGATCTCTACTCTACTTATGTGCATCTAGGCCAGACATTATGTTGAGTGTATGCTTGTGTGCAAGGTTTCAAGTCAACCCAAAAAAGTGTCATTTGACAGTCGTTAAGAGAATCTTGCGATATTTAGTTCATACACCCAAGCTGGGCCTTTGGTATCCCAAAGGTTCTAAATTCAATCTCATTAGTTACTCCGATGCAGATTATGCCGGATGCAAAGTAGATAGGAAAAGTACCTCCGGTACATGCCAATTCCTAGGAAGATCCCTAGTTTCTTGTTCCTCCAAGAAACAAAACTCCATTGCCCTATCCATGGCTGAAGCAGAGTATGTTGCACCTGGGAGTTGTTGTGCACAACTTCTTTAGATGCGACAAACTCTAAGGGATTATGGTTATAATATGAGTCGTATTCCGCTCCTTTGTGATAATGAGAGTGCCATTAAAATTGCCCATAATCCCATTGAGCACTCTAGGACCAAACACATAGACATTCGACATCACATTTTGAGAGACCATTCAATAAAAGGAGATATAGCCATTTCACATGTCAACACCGAAAAACAACTAGCCGGCATATTCACCAAGCCACTTGATAAAAAACACTTTTGCGAGCTCCGAAATGAACTAATTATCCTTGATGCTCGAAATGTGGCTTGAAATCTTGTATTCCTGAATGCTATCTTCAAAATTCATTGATTGTGTTGTGAAAAACATCTCTCTCAATTTTTCAGAAAAACTATGTCAATTACTAGATCTTGGTGAATTATGATCATTGCTTGATTGTTGTATGCTTACTGATCATATTCATCAAGATTATTTGATTTGCTTTGCCCCCTATTTTCTTAATAAGTACATTCGAATATATATGAATGGGCTAAGCATTTCTTTCCTAGTGACCACAGACTAGTCTTTGGTTGCCCGGACTAGTCTGCCCATGTAGACTAGTCCGCAGAGTGGCTGTAGGTCCGGACTAGTCCGCCCGACCACGGACTAGTCCGATATAGGCTCTAGAAAAGTTCAAACTAGTCCGATCATTTTCGGACAAGTCCAATTTTTTGTTTCCATAACCCTAGCCGCCAAACCCTAATCTTCCTCACCCCCACACTTGCCTCAAGCTTTCTCTCTCCGCGCTCGAGCTCCCCAAGGCGATTTGGCGATTCCTCCATCAAAATTCCTCAAGTTTGGGTGGAAATCGATCTACTTTGCGTAGGGATTGAAGACCACAGACTTGTCCACTCCTTCAACCCCTACATCTCCGAGAATCAAGGACTTTCGGTAAAATCTTATCCCAAACCCTAGAAATTGCTATTTCCTTCAATGTTGATCAACTAGCTTAGTTCCTTTCACCATATACATGCGTCCTTGATGTATTACATTGATGCTAAGCTATTTGTGCATTGGGAATCACCTTTTGTATCATAGTTAGGGTTTTTGAGGTTTAATACCAGACTAGTCTGGTCCATGCACGGACAAGTCCGGTCACCCGGACTAGTCCGTGCCTGTACACCGGACTAGTCTGATTTTTCTGAACTCAAACCTAACTTCTTAATTCCTCAATGCAATTCCTTGTCATCTATTCTCTTCAATACCTTGTGAAAACCATTCTCAGGACAATGTCGAGCACCAACGACGAAATCTCCGATTTCGAGGCCGAGATGGACCACGAAGCTGTGCTTCGGTCCTCGATAGGCCAAAGCAAGAATCGCCAAGAGCGCCCATCCGAGCTGGCGCCTTCTCCTCCGCAGGCTTGACGGGAGGTGCTCGCAAAGAAGCCTGCCTCCAAGGCTTCAGCCGGAGGTGGCCAGAGCTTGGCAAGTGCTCGCCCAGCAAAGGGCAAGGGCAAAGGGATTGCAACGGGCCCGATTGGCCCCCTCAAGATGTCAGCTCCAAGGGAAGGGGCCCGGGATCCTACTGAGGAAAGATTCAACGGTAAGGGCAGCGACACGGCTGCAAAGTTCCGAAATGTGGATTGTTACAGCCGACCCAAGCAAGTTGCTGATGGGAGGTTCTAGAGTAACTTCCATGCAGACTTTTACAAGTCTGTCTATCTTCCGATGAAGACCCCCGTGGTGCGCAGCCAATGGATAGATTTGGCGCATTTTGAGAAGAAGGGTTGCTCACCTTTTGTGGAGGTGGTCGAGGCAATTGAAAGGCATGGCTTGAAGCATCTCTTCACCTTAAGAAACAACTGGAATGATGAAGTCATAGCCCAATTTTATGTTACCTGCCACTTTGCTAGTGATGAGGAAGAGCGGGTGACTTGGATGACTCATGGATCCAAGTGCACCATTACATATGAAGAATTTGCAAGATTGCTACATCTTGACACCACCAGCAATGACAACTTGATAATTCACAACATTGGTGTCATTGAGAAGGACAGGATGAAGTTTCTTTATGAACACCACTCAAAGTTCAATCCTCCTTCCACTAAGAACATGAAGCCTTTCTTTGTGGTGCTGAATAGGGTCCTCAGAAAGACCATTGCCCCGAAGGATGGGGATGCATGAAGTGTTCAGGGATACCTCAGGACCTTGATGAAGGCCATTAGCAAAGACAGGAAGTTTGATGTCTTTGACTACATTTGGAACAACATGGTGAACATATCCTGTACTCCAAATAGGTCATGTGGCTATGCACATTATCTGATGTTTAAGATTGAGAAGGTCACGGGGATAGAATATGTGAAAGATGTGGAGCACACCCATTGAGGCCCCAGAAGCCTCAACAAGCAAGTATTCAAGCTACTCCTTCTCCTGCTTCCAGTGCAGAGGCTCCAGTGAGAGCTGGTGGAGATGCTAGGTATGCTCCCACCACTAGGGCCCCTCCTCAAAAGGGGTCACCAAGTGGCATATTGAAGTACTTGTCATCTATCTTTGCCTCTTGCAAGAAGGCAGAAGTGAAAACTCATAAGTTGAACAAGAGAAGAAAGGTCGATATGCAGTATGTCAAGGATAATGTGAAGCACATCTGCCAAAAGCTAGAGATCGAGCCCATTGGGTCTCCAGTCATTTCTGATGATTCTGATTCTGATTTCACCGAGCTCGGGCCCTTGACTCCCTCCGAGCTTGCCTATTTTGGCATTGGGGACTCGAGTGGTACCGTTCCTCCTCCTCCTCATCAGCCCGAGAATGAAGATGAAGACGATGAGAGGACTGATAGCGAGGCTTGAAGACCTTAGGTCCCTCCTCTCCTTCTTTTTGGTGTCTTGATGCCAAAGGGGGAGATATTGAGGGGGAGTCTTAGGAGTCTTAGGCTTTAGCTGTAGGCTGCGAGAAGAGCTATCTTTTTGTGTATTTTGTCTCTCTATGGGTTGTAAGACTTATATTATGCTCTCTTGGTACTTTTGGTCATGTGATGCAATGTTATGAACTGCTTGTGAAGATAATTATGAAATCTGTGATTTTACTCTAAAAATGACATATATGCTTGTTGTTGATATATTAATGTCAATTATGTCATTCTCATCATGATTATAGTTTATACATACTTAGTTTTGCATCCCACCACAAAGAGTGCACATATGACTTGTGCTTTCATTGCTTAATGTGTTTCAAACTCATATGTGCACACTTTTATGAAAATCTCAACTTTTTATCATATTTTGTGAAATCTCAATTGGTTGTCATCAATCACCAAAAAGGGGGAGATTGAAAGTGCATCTACGAACCTTGTGGGTTTTGGTTGATTTATGACAAGCAAATGAGATCTTAACCACATAGTTGAGATGAGCACATGTTCTAATGAGAGAATGAGCAAAGTGCCAAAAAGAAAGGAGAATAAGGAGCAATGCGGAAAAGAGCTCAATAAACAAGTGTAGTAGATCATTGTGTATGGAGTGTGTTAAGGAAACACACCCCAAGAGCTCAAGCACAAATAATCTCACACATTGCCCAAATTTATACAGGACCGGACTAGTCCGATTGACCCCGGACTAGTACGATATCTTTCTACACCAGTTCGGACAAGTCCTCACAATGCGGACTTGTCCTCACAGTCCAGTTTTTCACTGACCGGACTAGTCCGATATCACCACGGACTAGTCCGATATCTCTCTGACTAGAATCGGACTAGTCCTCCCCAGTGCAGACTAGTCCCCCAAACACTTCACAAGTTGCACAAAATCAGACAAGTCTGATACCTCAACAGACTAGTCCGATATCTTTCTGATGTCAATCGGACAATTCCGATATTAGCACAGACTAGTCCGAAATGACCTAAATCGGACAAGTCCTCCAAGTGCGGACTTGTTCCCCAAATTCAATTAGGGTTTCACCTATCCGGACAAGTCCAATATTCATCGGACTAGTCCGAAGATTTCCAGAACCAAAATCGGACTAGTCCGTCTTCACTTCGGACACGTCCGATATTTCGGGATACCTAGGGTTTCCTACACGCAGCATACCTGAAAGTGCATCTAGGACTCCCTTGTGAGTTTTGGATGATTTATGACAAGCAATTGGGATCCTAACCTCTTTATTGAGATGGGATGAGGAGGAGCAAAGCGGAAATGAGCTCAAGGAAAAAGAATAGCAGATTATTGTGTATGGAGTGTGTTAAGGAAACACACCCCAAGAGCTCAATGATAATTAAACATACACATTGCACAGAGTTTCACAGGACCGGACTAGTCCATTCATCATCGGACTAGTCCGATAAACCTTTCTGCACTAGATCGGACAAGTCCGATATCTCTCGGACTAGTCTGATATCTTTCTGACTAGATTCGGACTAGTCCCCCTAGTGCGGACTAGTCCTCAAAACACTACACAAGTCACACAAAATCGGACAAGTCCGTTATCAACCGGACTAGTCCGATATCCTTTCTGATCCACTTCGGACAAGTTCGATGTTCACACGGACTAGTCCGAAAAACCCCACTGATCCAAGTCGGACAAGTCCTCCAAGTGCGGACTTGTCATCCAACACACTTAGGGTTTCACATGTCCGGACAAGTCCGACGGACATCGGACTAGTCCGAAGATTTCCAGTAGCGAAATCGGACAAGTACGCTTTCAGCCAGACTAGTCCGATATTTCGGGACACTTAGGGTTTGCAACACACAGCACACCGGACTAGTCCGAACTTTCTGAACCCTAACGGTCAATTTTAGAAACCCCATATAAATAGAGGTGCATGGCCCACTTTTACACTCTCTCGAACCCTAGCGCCATCACACCTCCCAAGAGACTCAAAAACGACCTCTTTCCACGAAATTAAGTGCAAAATCGTCCAATCCTTTGAGGATTCAATCTAGATCATTGGAGAGACACTTGCTACACCACATTGAGCTCTTGGTTTGATTCTCTAACACACTCCTACATTTCAATTGTAACTTTTGAGTGTGTTTTCGGTGGTATTGTGTTTTGTAATCTAAGGGAGCTCTCAAAGTGTGAGATCGCCCCTTGAATTTGGTTATTCACCCCTTTGTGATTAGTGGAAGAGGATTGGCCTTCGTGGCGATCCAACGAGGGTAGGGTTGGAGAATACCCAGTCCTTTTGTTGACTCCTCAACGTGGATGTAGGTGCCCTTTTGTGGTAGCCAAACCACGGGATAAACACTTGTGTCTTGTTTCATTGTTCATCATTCAAGTTAATCAACTTAATCTAGGGTTTCACACACATTGTTCATCTTACGTTAAATTGTTAAACATAAGACTTAATTGTGATATAATTCAGTATATAGCTGTTAAACTGTTGTTTGATTCTATACTTCCGCTGTACACATAAAAGAATCAAACCAATCAATTAAGTTTAATAAGCTTAGTCCATGAACACCGGACTAGTCTGCACTTTACCGGACTAGTCCGATATCTCTGGTATTAAACCGGTTGTTGAGTGCTGCAGGATCCGACAAATATTCAAAAAGGCCTATTCAGCCCCCTCTAGGCCTACATTCAATTGGTATCAGAGCAGGTTCTTCAAGAAAGAGTTTAACCACTCGAATAGATCATGTCGGACATGAAGGACGTCCACAAAATCAACAACCAAGAGGAGGTTAACAACGACAAGACCCAAAAACTGGAGAAGTACCTCGAAGCCATTCAAGACTTCGAGGACAATGATGAGGAGACGTTGGAGCTGAAGGCACTCCTCAGAAAGAAGGCACTTTCCAAAGGGGAAGCAAAGGTTGAAGAGAAGAAGAAGGGGAGTAGTCACACCGACTACTCCCGATATCCTTTTAACTATGATCATCTAAATTCCAATAACAACCATTACTTATCTATCCCACTTGGAAAAGCCCCACAAAGTGATTACTCCATGTGGAGGCAGAATATGAAAATGCATTTGATTTCCCTCAACCCAAGTTTATGGCATATTGTATGCACAGGGATAGATATTCCGTATGACGACGAAGAGCTCACCCCAAGCCAAGAGCAGGCCATTCATAGAAATGCTCAAGCCGCAGCTGTAATCACATCCTCACTCAGTTGGTACGAGTTCACCAAGGTGGATGGACTCGAAATTGCTAAGGAAATATGGGATACTCTGCAAACCGCACATGAAGGTGACCGGCGTGTGCGTGAAGCAAAGATTGAGATGATCGAAGGCGAACTAGGAAGATTCGCAATCGAGGAAGACGAGTCACCTCAGGATATGTACAATCAATTGAAGACACTCGTCAATAAAGTGCGATCATATGGGAGCAAGAAGTGGAATGACCACGAGGTGGTAAAGCTCATCCTTAGAGCCTTTATGCCTCGTAATGTCACGCTATGCTCCATGATTAGAGAAAGCCCCGGATACAAAAGGATGACTCCGGATGAATTGCTTGGTAAAATTATCAACTTTGAAATGATGGAGAAACAAGCAAAGCACGTCAAGGAAATTGCCGACCTCATCTCGGCGAAGAAGAAAGGAGTCGCTTTAAAGTCCACCCTCAAGCCTCTATCCAAAGAAGCAAGAGAAGCACAACTAGAGGAGGAAAGTGATGAAGAGAGCAGTGAGCTAGATGAAGAGGATTTGATCTTGTTCATGAAAAAGTTCAAGAGAATAATGAAGAAAAAGCAAGGGACAAAATCAAGTGAAGGCAAGTACAAGGAAAGAACAAAGCCAAAATTGAGACGGGCGTGCTATAATTGTGGTGAATATAACCACTTTATAGTGGATTGCCCATATGAGGAGAACAAGAAGAAGACTAAAGAATCCAAGCCTCAACCTAAGAAGTTCTTCAAGAAGAAGAAATAAGCCGAACAAGCGCATATTGGTAAGGAGTGGGACTCAAACGATGAGTCCCCATCATCCGATGAAGAAGAGATGGCTAGCATAGCCATCGAGAACACGTCCAAGAAATCTACACTCTTTCCTACACTCGGTGCAAGAAAGGGAAATGGCACTTGCCTTATGGCAAAGGAAGGTAAACGCAAGGTAAACATCAAAACCCCTTCCATGCATTCCTACTCTAGTGATGATGAAATAGATAGTGATGATGAGGATATGCTAAATGGACTAGATAGGAAAACTGCAACAAAAATGAAATTCTTACTTGACCAACTTGTTAAGAAGGAAAGGTTAATTGATCGTCAAGAGGACATGATTATCTCCCAAAAGGAGGAGTATGTCAAACTTGAAAAACTTCTAGAGCTTGAAAAGGAGAAAAATAGTTCACTGGAGCTTGAGTTAGCTTCAAGCAAGAAAGCTTGCTTGGAGTTAACCGACTCAAATGTTGCAATTAAGGACCAACTTGTTGACCTGATCAAGGTTAACAAGATCCTTGAAGTGCAAGTTGAGTCACTCAAGCTGAGTGAACCTCCCTCTTCTTCAAACTCACCTTCTCAACCCACTAAAACTGAATTTGCTCATATGTGCACATGTGGTAAAACTGACACCAGATTGAAAGGGAAATCAATCTCCACAAAGGATAAAAATCCTACTCAATGTAGCATATTTGACAAGGAGAAGATCAACTATGCACGTAGTGCATACTTGGTCCAAAGACCTCCAAATGTCAAGTATGGCATTGGTTACTCTTATGATGAAAAGTTACATGCTGTAAGTCATAAGAATAACAAGGGAAGGATCTCCTTTGTGAAGGGAAGATCCTCTCAAACTGGTAAGTCGAAGGATAAAAACCTGAACTCACATGAATATCGGACTAGTCCGGTCCGTGTCCGGACAAGTCCGGTCATCCGATGAAGTCCGGCCCCCCAGACTAGTTCGACTCATGAACAACAGCAGCTTCTATTTAAAACTTTTGATGTCTCCTATGTGTTAATGAGAAACAACCTTGGCAAGGTCTATGCTTATTATGTTGGGCCACGCCATGGGAACACAAAATCCCATGTGTGGGTGCCCAAATGTATTGTGACTAATCTCCAAGGACCCAAGCAAGCTTGGGTACCTAAAACCAAAGCATAATTTGTTTTTACAGGCCTATTCCTCTGGTGGATCTAAATGGGTGTTGGACAGTAGGTGCACCAATCACATGACCGGAGAAAGGAGGATGTTCGTGGAATACGAAGAGAATGAGGACCCAAACGAAGGCATCTACTTCGGAGATAATAGTCAAGGAAGGGTGCTCGGTACCGGTAAAATTGCAATATCCTCTGAACACACGCTTTCTCATGTTTTATATGTTGAATCTTTAGATTATAACCTGCTGTCCATATCTCAACTATGTGACAAAGGTTATAATTGCTTGTTCACTAACGAGGGTGTGACCGTCTCTAGGAGGAGTGATGGTTCTATTGCATTCAAGGGTATGTTGAAGGGAAAGCTTTACCTGGTTGACTTCAACAAGGATAAAGCCAAACTCGACACATGCTTGATTGCAAAAACCAACAAGGGTTGGCTGTGGCATAGACGGCTAGCGCATGTTGGTATGAGGAACCTTCAAAAACTCCTCAAGGGCGATCACATCTGAGGTTTGAAGAATGTTGTTTTTGAGAAAGACAGGCCTTGTAGCGCGTGCCAAGCCGGGAAGCAAGTTGGAGCACATCATCCCGCAAAGAACGTCATGACTACGACAAGACCGCTCGAACTACTGCACATGGACTTGTTTGGTCCAATAGCTTACATAAGCATCAGCGGTAACAAATACGGTTTAGTTATCATTGATGATTTTTCTCGCTTCACTTGGGTTTTCTTTTTGCATGATAAGTCAAAAACACAAGGAACACTCAAGAAATTCTTAAAGCAAGCCCAAAATGAATTTTCATTGACAATCAAGAGTATTCGAAGCGACAATGGCACGGAGTTCAAGAACACACAAGTGGAGGAGTACCTTGATGAAGAGGGCATCAAGCACGAATTTTCAGTGCCATACTCACCACAACAAAATGGAGTTGCCGAAAGAAAGAACCGAACACTCATTGAGATGGCAAGGACAATGCTCGATGAGTACAAGACATCGGATCGATTTTGGGCAGAAGCGATTAACACCGCTTGCCACGCCGCAAATCGACTTTATCTCCATCGACTACTCAAGAAGAATTGAACAATTTCAAGCGGAACGAAGTGTGGGAACTTGTGGCAAGACCCAATGCAAACATCATCGGCACCAAGTGGGTCTTCCGCAACAAACAAGACGAACACGGGGTGGTGACAAGGAACAAGGCACGACTTGTGGCCAAAGGGTACTCACAAGTCGAAGGTTTGGATTTCGATGAGACTTTTGCTCCAGCAGCTAGGCTTGAATCTATTAGAATATTACTTGCATATGCTACTCACCATGATTTCAAGCTGTATCAAATGGACGTGAAAAGCGCCTTCCTCAACGGACCGATCAAGGAAGAGGTGTACGTGGAGCAACCACCCGGATTTGAAGACGAAGAGTTCCCCGACCACGTATATAAATTGCCAAAATCATGACAGACAGGTTTGAAATGTCGATTATGGGAGAATTAAAATACTTTTTGGGATTCCAAGTGCGGCAACAAAAGGAAGGAACGTTCATAAGCCAAACCAAGTATACGCAGGACATACTTAAGAAGTTTGGCATGGACAAGGCAAAGCCTATAAAGACCCCCATGGCAACAAATGGCCACTTGGATCTCAATGAAGATGGACCTAATGTCGACCAAAAGGTATATCGCTCCATGATGGATCTCTACTCTATTTGTGTGCATCTAGGCCAGATATTATGTTAAGTGTGTGTTTGTGTGCAAGATTTCAAGCCAACCCTAAGGAATGTCACTTGACAGCCGTAAAAAGGATCTTGAGATATTTGGTTCATACACCCAACCTTGGTCTTTGGTACCCAAAAGGCTCAAAATTCAATCTCATTGGTTCTTCCGATGCAGATTATGCCGGGTGCAAAGTAGATAGAAAAAGCACATCCGGCACATGCCAATTCCTAGGGAGATCCTTAGTTTCTTGGTCGTCCAAGAAACAAAATTCCATTGCCCTATCCACAGCCAAAGTGGAGTATGTTGCAGCCGGGAGTTGTTGTGCACAACTACTTTGGATGCGACAAACTCTAAGGGATTACGGTTACAATATGAACCGTATTCCTCTCCTTTGTGACAATGAGAGTGCCATTAAAATTGCCCACAATCCAGTTGAGCACTCTAGAACTAAACACATAGACATAAGACATCATTTCTTGAGAGACCATTCCATGAAAGGATATATAACCATCTCACATGTCAACACCCAAAAGCAATTGGCCGACATATTCACCAAGCCACTTGATGAAAAACGTTTTTGCGAACTCCGAAATGAACTAAATATCCTTGATTCTCGGAGTGTGGCTTGAAAGGTTGCATACCTGTATGAATTCTTCAAAATGTTGATTGAATTGTGAAAATCATCTCTCTCAATTTTTCTCGAAAAACTATGTCAATTACTAGATCTTGGTGAATTATGATCATTGTTTGTTTGTTGTATGCTTACTGATCAAATTCATCAAGATTAATTGATTTGTTTTGCCCCTCCATTCTCTATTTATGAACCTTCAAATATATATGAATGGGCTATGCAAATTTCTCCTGGTGACCACGGACTAGTCCGTGGTTACCCGGACTAGTCCGCCCCTGCAGACTAGTCCGCCGAGTGCCGGTTAGGCCGGACTAGTCCGATAGACCACAGACTAGTCCGATATAGCTCTCTGGATGAGTTCGGACTAGTCCGGTCATCTCCGGACTTGTTCGATTTTTCGTTTCCATAACCCTAGCCACCACAAAACCCTAATTCCTCTCATCCCCACTCTTCCTCACGCACTCTCTCTCTTGCACTCAAGCTCCCAAGGCGGTTCCTTGATCCCACCATCAAAAAGGTGCGCATTTGGGCGCAAATCAAGCTTGACCTCGTGCGGATTGAAGCTAGTGGAATTGTCCGGGCTCCAACTCCCTATTCCTCAAGCTTCAATCAAATTCTTCGGTAATTTTCTCCCAAACCCTAGAAATCTTGTTTTTCTCCATTGTTGATCGAATAGCCTAGCATCTTCCACTAGATACATGCCCCTTTGATGTACTACGTGTATGCTAAACTTTTTATGCATTAGGAATCAGCCTTTGTCCACTATGTTAGGTTTTTGAGGATGAACACCGGACTAGTCCGGTCCATGCACGGACAAGTCCGGTCCCCCGGACTAGTCCGTGCCTGTGCACCGGACAAGTCCGATGTTTCTGAACTTAAAACCTAATTCTTCAATTCCTCAATGCACTTCCTTGCTATCTTTTCATACCTATGCCTTGTATCACTTATCATCATTATTGCAAATGATTCTCAGATCATGTCGAGCTCAAACGATAAAATCTCCGACTTTGAGGCCGAGATGGACCACGAGGTTGCACCTCGGACTTCGATGGGTCTTGGCAAGAAGCGCCAAGAAAGACCCTCCGAGCCTGCTCCTTCCCCTCCTCAGGTTCGGAGGAAAGTGCTAGCGAAGAAGCCGGCCTCCAAGGTGCCAGCCTCTAAGGGTGGTTGTGGCCCTAGCTCGGCAAGTGCCCGCCAAGCAAAGGGCAAGGGAAAAGGGATAGCGACGGGGCCAGTCGGGCCCTTGAAGCTGCATGCTCCCAGAGAAGGGGTCCGGAACCCTACTGAGGAGAAGTTCAATGGCAAGGGCAGTGACTCGGCCGCAAAATTCAGAAGCATTGATTGGTATGGCAGGCCGAAGCAAGCTGCAGATGGAAGGTTCTGGTGCAACTTCCATGCAGATTTCTACAAATCGGTGTATCTACCGATTAAGACCCCCGTGGTGCGCAGTCAGTGGATTGACTAGGCACACTTTGAGAAGAAGGGCTGCTCACCGTTCACTGATGTAGTGAGAGCCATTGAAAAAGCATGGACTGAGAGATCTTTTTGCTTTCAGACACAACTGGATTGATGAAGTGATTGCGCAGTTCTTTGCGACCTGTCACTTCTCTAGTGAGGATGAAGGGAATGTCACTTGGATGACCCATGGATCCAAGTACAACATCACTCAAGAAGATTTCACTAGCTTGCTTCACCTTGACTCCATAAGGTCTGATTGCTTAGTTATACACAACATTGGTGTCATTAACAAGGACAAGATGAAGTTTCTATATGAGCCAAACTCAAAGTTCAACCCTCCTTCCACCAAAAACATGAAGCCATTCTTTGTGGTGTTGAACAGAGTGCAAAGAAAGACCATTGCCCCTAAGGATGGGGACGCAGGGAGTGTGCAAGGATACCTCCGGACTCTGATGAGATTCATAAGCAAGGACCGCCCATTTGATGTGGCGGAATACATTTGGAATGATATGGTAAACATCTCCTGCACTCCCAACAGATCTTGCGGATATGCTCCTTACCTTATGTTTGTGATTGAAAAAGTCACCGGCATTGAGTTTGTGAAAGATGTGGAGCATCTCCCCTTAAGGCCTCAAATGCCTCAAAAGCCGAGTGTGCAGGCTACTCCTTCGATGGCCTCCAGTCCCAAGGCACCGGCAAGATCAAGTGAAGGTGTCAGGGCTGTCCCTGCTTCTAGGGAAGCCCTTCAGAGAGAATCAGCTAGTGGAATCCTCAAGTATCTGGCTGCTATATTCACCTCCTGCAAGAAGGCCGAAGTGAAGGCCCACAAGCTCAATCAGAAGAGAAGGGAGGACATGAAGTACATAAAGGCCAATGTGAAGCAAATTTGCCAAAAGTTGGAGATTGATCCCATTGGATCTCCAGTGATCTCTGAGGACTCTGATCCAGACTACACTGAGCTCGCGCCCTTGAACCCCTCCGAGCTTGCCTACTTTGGCACTGGGGGCTCGAGTGGCTCCGTCCCTCCTCCTTCTCCTCCTCGTCAAGCTGATGAAGAAGAAGACGAAGACGACGACGAGAGGACCGACGGTGAAGAGTGAAGAACCTAGGACCCTCCTCTCATCTTTTTGGTGTCTTGATGCCAAAGGGGGGGAGATTGAGGGGGAGTCTTAGCTTTAGCTGTAGGATGCGATGAGAGAGCTCTTTTTATCTATCTTTGTGATTGTAATGTTTTAACTGTGTTTCTAAGATTAACTTTGGTTCTGTGAATGCAATGCTTACTTAATTTGAGAAGTATTAGTTAAAATCTGTAATTTTTGCTCCTGGAATGACATATGTGCTTTATTTTGGTTGATTAATGCAAATTATGTCATTCTCGATGTCTTAATGTACTTAGTTATGCATCCCACCATAAAGAATGCACATATGGATAATTCTCTCACTACTCGATGTATTTTGATTCATATGTGCATACTTTATGAAAATCTCAATTTTTGTCATATTTTGTGAAATCTCAATTGGTTGTCATCAATCACCAAAAAGGGGGAGATTAAAAGTGCATCTAGGACTCCCTTGTGGGTTTTGGATGATTTATGACAAGCAATTGGGATCCTAACCTCTTTACTGAGATGAATGCAGGCCTATAATGGAAAAATGAGCAAAATATCAAAAAGAAGGGATGAGGAGGAGCAAAGCGGAAATGAGCTCAAGGAAAAAGAATAGCAGATTATTGTGTATGGAGTGTGTTAAGGAAACACACCCCAAGAGCTCAATTATAATTAAACACACACATTGCACAGAGTTTCACAGGACCGGGCTAGTCCGTTCATCACCGGACTAGTCCGATAAACCTTTCTGCACCAGATCGGACAAGTCCGATATTTGTCGGACTAGTCCAATATCTTTCTGACTAGAATCGGACTAGTCCCCCCAGTGCGGACTAGTCCTCAAAACACTACACAAGTCACACAAAATCGGACAAGTCCGTTATCAACTGGACTAGTCCGATATCCTTTCTGATCCACTTCGGACAAGTCCGATGTTCACACGGACTAGTCCGAAAAACCCCACTGATCCAAGTCGGACAAGTCCTCCAAGTGCGGACTTGTCATCCAACACACTTAGGGTTTCACATGTCCGGACAAGTCCGATGGACATCGGACTAGTCCGAAGATTTCCAGTAGCGAAATCGGACAAGTCCGCTTTCAGCCAGACTAGTCCGATATTTCGGGACACTTAGGGTTTGCAACACACAGCACACCGGACTAGTCCGGTGACCACCACGGACTAGTCCGAACTTTCTGAACCCTAACGGTCACTTTTAGAAACCCCATATAAATAGAGGTGCACGGCCCACTTTTACACTCTCTCGAACCCTAGCGCCGTCACACCTCCCAAGAGACTCAAAAACGACCTCTTTCCACGAAATTAAGTGCGAAATCGTCCAATCCTTTGAGGATTTAATCTAGATCATTGGAGAGACACTTGCTACACCACATTGAGCTCTTGGTTTGATTCTCTAACACACTCCTGCATTTCAATTGTAACTTTTGAGTGTGTTTTCGGTGGTATTGTGTTTTGTAATCTAAGGGAGCTCTCAAAGTGTGAGATCACCCCTTGAATTTGGTTATTCACCCCTTTGTGATTAGTGGAAGAGGATTGGCCTTCGTGGCGATCCAACGAGGGTAGGGTTGGAGAAGACCCGGTCCTTTTGTGGACTCCTCAACGTGGATGTAGGTGGCCTTTTGTGGTAGCCGAACCACGGGATACACACTTGTGTCTTGTTTCATTGTTCATCATTCAAGTTAATCAACTTAATCTAGGGTTTCACACACATTTTTCATCTTACGTTAAATTGTTAAACATAAGACTTAATTGTGATATAATTCAGTATATAGCTGTTAAACTGTTGTTTGATTCTATACTTCCGCTATACACATAAAAGAATCAAACCAATCAATTAAGTTTAATAAGCTTAGTCCGTGAACACCGGACTAGTCCGCACTTTACCGGACTAGTCCGATATCTCTGGTAATAAACCGGTTGTTGAGTGCTACAGGATTCGACAAATATTCAAAAAGGCCTATTCACCCCCTTCTAGGCCTACATTCAACATACCAGACTAGTCCGGTGTCCACCACGGACTAGTCCGATCTTTCTAAACCCTAACGGTAACTTTTGGAAACCCCATATAAATAGGTGTGCACGGCCCATCTTTCACATCTCTCGACCCCCTGTGCCTTCACACCTTCCAAGAGCCTAGAAATCTCATCTCTTCACACATTCCAACGCAAGAAATCTTAATCCTTCAAGGATACACTTTGGATCATTGGAGAGACACGATTCTTCACTCATTGAGCTCTTGGTTTGATTCCCTAACACACTCATGTGGTTTTCATTGTAATCTTAAGAGTGTGTTCTTGGTGGTGTTTATCTTGTGATCTTCGGGTGCCCTCAACGTGTGAGAAGGCCCCTTGAATTTGGTTATTTGCCCTTTGTGATTAGTGAAGAGAATTGGCCTCCGTGGCGATCCGACGAGGTTAGGGTTGGAGAAGACCCGGTCCATTTGTGGACTCCTCAACATGGATGTAGGTTGCCTCTGTGGGAACCGAACCACGGGGTAAAGTGCTTGCGTTCTTACTTTGCTCATATTGTTCTTACTCTTCATATCAATCTAGGGTTTCAATCAATCTTGTTCACTTTACATTGAAACATTGAATATAAAGTTAACTTGTGGTATATCCTAGTTCATAGTAGTGCGACATTTCAATTACAAGTATATTTCCACTGCATACATCCTAGAATCAAGATAATCGATCAAATTTGATCAATCTAGTCGGTATACACCGGACTAGTCCGTACTCTACCGGACTAGTTCGATATCTTGGGATTTGATCAATTTGTTAAGTGATGCAGGATCCGACTAAAAATCAAAAAGGCCTATTCACCCCCCTCTAGGACTCATTCACCTTCTCCCTCCTTGGTGGTGGATATTCACGAGCTAGGGTTTGGGTGAGATGAAAAAGTGGCAAATAGATGTCAAGCCAAGTGGTGGGGTTGTTTATATAGAGGTGGAGGCTAGGGTTAGATGGATTTCGAGTTTGAGATGAGTAGGGGTCGTTTAGAGTCCCACATGGGCTCTAAAAGAGTTAGGCACGATGTCCCTAGGCCCACTTAACGTAAAATCTAAGAAACAAGTCGTGAAACAAAAGATCAACTCGGAGTCACGATTTATCGAATAAGTCTGAAAAGGGTCGGACTAGTCCGAAGTTGGACAGAGAGATATCAGACAAGTCCTGACTGGACATCGGAGAAGTCTGAACTTATCCAGAGGGGGAAAAAAGACAAGTCTAGCCAAAATCAGACAAGTCCGACTTTAGTTAGAGGGAAAAACGGACAAGTCCGCTGGAATATCGGACTAGTCCGAACAAGTCCAGGGACTTAGCAAAATTTCGAAGGAATTGGAACACCAGACTAGTTTGCACTGGGCCGAACAAGTCCGAAAGTGTCCAGAGAGAAAAACAGACTAGTCCGCAGCAAAACGGACAAGTCCGTTTGCAGTCAGAGAGAAATCGGACTAGTCCGCACCAAGACCAGACTAGTCCGCACTTCCCAGAATTATTAAGTGCGGTTTTGTTTCTATTTCATTTTAAACTTATTCCTTTTTATGTGGATTAATTTTATACATGTTCAATGATGGATGCAGGGCATGATGCATGAAAATGAGGGTGTTACAGTGGAGATGTAGGGTTTGATGGATGTCGAGTTTGGGGTGGGAGGAGGCCAGTGTGGGGTCCCACATGGGCTCCAAAAAGGTTAGACACGATGTCCTAGGGCCCACTTATGGTAAAAACCCAAAAAATGTCCTTGAGGAAAAAAATTGAATCGGAGTCGTGAATACCAGACAAGTCTGCACAAGACCGGACTATTTCGGTAGCTAGTCAGATAGAAAACAGACAAGTCTGGTCAAAATTGGACAAGTCCGACATAGAGACTTTTCGGACTAGTTTGTAGCAAAACGGACAAGTCCGAGTCTCAATAGAGGGGTAACCAGACTAGTCCGGGGTACAAACCGGATAAGTCTGCACTACCCAAGAAAAACTACAGAGAGTTATACCGGACTAGTCTGGGGTCCATGTCCGGACAAGTCCGCTCTTACAACAGGGTTTCATTGGCGCTATGATTATAATTCATTTTAAACTTATTTATTTTTGTGTTGCTTGATGTTAAACATGTACAAGAATGTAAGCAATGCATGATGGATGAAAATGAGGGTGTTACAAACTTACCCCCCTTAAAATGAATCTCGCCCTCGAGATTCGACGTAGAAGTAAAAAGATAGGGAAAATCTTTCTTGAGATCATCCTCTAGCTCCCAAGTTGCTTCCGATTCTGTACGATGCTTACATTGCACTTTGAACCATCGAATCACCTTGTTCCTTGTAACCCTCTCCTTGATTTCCTAAATTTTGACAGGTTTCTCTACATAGGTCAAAACCTCCCCAAGCTCCAATTCTTCCGTTAGTACTTGCTCTTCCGGTACTCTCAAGCACTTCTTTAGCTAAGAGACATGAAACACATCATGTACATCAAAAAGATGTGCTGGCATCTCCAACTTATATGCCACTTCTCCACGCTTGTCCAAAATCTTGAATGGCCCAATATAGCGAGGTGCCAACTTGCCCCTGACATTAAATCGCTTATGACCTCGCATAGGTGATACCTTTAGATACACAAAGTATCCCACTTCAAAAGCTAAGTTTCTTCGCCTATTTTCCGCATACCCTTTTTGTCTCGATTGAGCAGCCCTCAAAGGCTCACGGATTGTTTGAACATGCTTTTCAGCTTCTAGCAACACATCTGAACCAAATACTTTAGTTTCTTCCGTCTCATTCCAAAACAAAGGTGTTCTACACTTCCTTCCATATAGTGCTTCATACGACGACATCTTCAGGCTGGCTTGGTAACTGTTATTCTAAGAAAACTCAACATACGACAAGCTTTTGTCCCAACTGCGTCCATGCTTCAAAGCACAAGCTCTCAAAATATCTTCCAAAATTTGATTTGTCCTCTCAGTTTGTCCATCCATTTGAGGGTGATATGAAGAGCTGAAATTTAATCTCGTACCCATAGCTTCATGCAGTTTCTGCTAGAACCTAGAGGTGAATTGAGAACCTCGGTCAGAGACTATTTTCTTGGGTACCTCATGTCAGCATACAATTTTCTCCATGTACAACTCGACTAACTGTGCAACAATATACTTAGTCTTGACAGGAATGAAATGAGCCGATTTGGTCAACCGATCCACAATAACCCATATTGAGTCATAGTCGGACTGGGTTCGCGGCAACTATGAAGTCCATACCGATCTCTTCCCACTTCCATTCCGGAATCTTTAGTGGCTGCAATAATCCAGCTGGCCTCTGATGTTCAGCTTTAACCCGTTGGCACACATCACACAAATATACATACTCAGCTATGTTCTTTTTCATGCTAGCCTACCAATATCATGTTTTCAAGTCCTTGTACATCTTTGTACAGCCAGGATGGATTGAGTAAGGCGAGTCATGTGCCTCCTTTAATATCGTCTCCCGAATATGCTTAACATGGGCACACCAATCCTCTTTCCAAGTCATAAAGTACCATGTTCGTCCTCATCAAATCTGAATTCTCTCCCTTCTTGGGTCCTTTCCTTGATTTCCTGAATTTCCTCATCCTTGATCTGACCTTCTCAAATTTCGTGCTCCAAGGTCGGATTTAACTCCATTATCCCCATCTCGTTCACAAATCCAAGATTTAACCGTTCAAACTCCTTGCATAGTTCGGATGGCAACTCCCGAACCGTAAGTTGGTGACTTACTCCTTTCCGACCCAAAGCATCAGCCACAACATTAGACTTTCTCAGGTTATAATTGATTCCCACATCATAATCCTTGATGAGCTCCAACCATCTTTGTTGCCTCAAATTCAGATCCGTTTGAATGAATATGTACTTGAGAATCTTATGATCCGTATAAACCTCACACATGTGACCAAGAATGTAATGTCTCCAAATCTTCAAGGCATGCACTACGGATGCAAGTTCGAGATCATGCGTTGGATAATTCTGCTCATGTTTCTTCATTTGCCTCGATGCATAGGCTACTACATGAACTTCTTGCATCAATACACATCCAAGTCACTGTCTCAATGCGTCATACAAATCCAAGCTTCTTGCTCACGTCTAGTAATACCAACACCAGTGCAGTTATAAATCTCCTCTTCAATTCCTCAATGTCATCTTCACAAGATAGAATCCATTTGAAAATCTTTCCCCTTGTTAGCAACTAAGTCATGCACTTCTCTATGTTGGAGTAGTCCTTGATGATTGGTTCGCTTTGACATCTATTGTGACACATCAACTCCAATGTTGACTCCCTTATCACCTGTCGATTGCACTATCCTTGTGGCATACTGGACCACTCCATTATGCTTCCGTAGCGAATCCATTCCAAGTTGTTATGTCCAATCCTTGTGAATCCAAAACAATAAGTTTAGCGAAGAATTATACCCCCCCTTATTTTAAAACTTACTCTTGGACACACTATCTTTGATATCATCTTCCATATAGCTTCGTTTGAGACAGCGAATCTTCTTGTTGTGTCCTTCTTCCATTGAAGTAGAAGTTGAGCAAGATAGAAAAGAGAGATAGAACGAATCCCCAACTATATGCATCAAGGAATATGAAACTAAGCAACTACCTAAACTAGCCTATAGAGATGTGGCAAGCGCTAAAGCATCCCACGATCCTCTACTAAGCACACAAGCAAACATTACATAGCAATCAGCACACCAACAGGTTTTCATTAGCTCTATGATTATAATTCATTTTAAACTTATTTTTTTGTGTTGCTTGATGTTAAACATGTACAAGAATGTAAGCAATGCATGATGGATGAAAATGAGGGTGTTACACTCCAGGCAGTCATGCCACTCGTGCTGACAACGTTGGAGTCGTGAGGACAACTCCACAATGCCGTCAACAAGCCTGTCGCTCTGAGCGAGGTGCAGAGGTCTCTCGATGTTGCGTCCAGCGAAGTCGGTTGTGCCACTAGGGCACTGAGAGGTGAATGCGTTCTCTGAGCGCTCCATTCGAAACGTGTGGGCGTGACTCTAATACGTGGTCGCCTCCCACATAGTGTCCTCCTCAGAAGCATGCTGAGAGATCCTCCAAGCCGGAGAGTACTGCACGTGCAGTAGCTCAGAGTCATAGTAGATTGACAGCTGGCTTGTCCACTCCATCCCACCAGAAGTCGGCACTGAGGCCCTAGTAGTGTGGTAGACGAAGCGAACTCGGTAGTCCCGGTACCCTGCTGCACGAAGGAGAGAGCGAAGGTGTCTGTGCATCCCCGCTGCACGAAGGAGAGAGCGAAGACTCCTTGCAGGGTTCGTGAGGTGCGGAGCGGCTGGCTAAAGCGTGTCGTGGAACACGTCCACCAGTCATCTTGCGTGTCGTCTGCTTGGTGCACGCCATCTACAAATATTTGAAAAGGAGAGAGTGAGATCAATAATCAATAAATAGAGTTAGAATAGAAACAATAAGTATAGTAAGTTATCACAAGGATTGAGGTAGGAAACACAAAATTTTGGAAATACTATTTTATAAGAAAATAGTACCTTATTTTGACCATTTCTCACTAGGCTTGCGTTCTACGGGCAACACGGCTCTGATACCACTTTGTCACACCCGATCATCAAGATGACGAACAGACGCTAACCACATATATGCCAGGATTAGTTGAATCGTACATGAGTTGATGAAAGTGAAATATCATTACATAGCCATGTTCGATTACACAATAAGTCTTACATAATGACCCGTAGGTGTACAAATACACACCACTAAACTATTTACATCATCTAAACTATTTACAAAGTCCATACTACAACAGAAGAATAGATAGATAAGGCTCTAACTCCACAGACAGTTGCGCGAAGGATTGCCAACCTAGATCATGTCCTCCGGGTTGATGAAGAAAATCTTCTGGTTCCACTTCTTCTTCATATTCTGGAAGGGGGAGAGAGGGAAATTGTTTTGAGTACATAGAGTACTCAGCAAGTGTGGGAAGAGAATGACATGAATGGATAGAACAAGGATAAGCCAACTTTGGCTTAAGCACTATGCTTAGAACCTAACCTTAGCTTTCATTATCAATTTAATATCACATAAATATCTAAAATCATAATGACAATGGTAAAGATAACTTGAACCATAAATAACCACCATTTACCAACCATAAACTAATTATGAACTGACCCCAAGCTGCTCTAGTCTATGAGCATGGCTGTCATGACAGTTTTCCAAATCTCTGCAAAGAGTGTACCATTTACCCACAAGCAGTGATTTCATCCACTGTTGCCAGGTGGACTGAGTAAACCTCCCTGTTTCCAGTGGTGATCAACCATATTTCACACTTCTATAGGTGTGCATCCAGGAGATCACTACATGGTCTTTACAAAGGTATTCCCTACTAGTGCTAGTGCTCTAAGGTTTCCAACATTGAGGCATTTCCGGAGTAACCCTCTGCCTCAGAGCCCCCTCTTGAGCCATGCGGATCACAAAGCAGTACTCTTGCATCATTCCCCGCACCATCCAACTACTATAATTTTGTCGGGAGAAACCTACACTATGTAAGAAAGGCTCATCTGAGATGGGACCTAATGAAGAAGGGAGATAAACAAACTGTGCATCTTCGTCGTCGCATCTATCATTACGTTGTCATCAGAGACGTGCTTACGGCGCTTCGCCATTCATCCTAAGTGCGAGAAAAACTTAAAAGAAGCACGTCTCCTTTCTTTGTGTCATAACAGGTTGTCTTTACGGGGTCATTGGAGACGCGGGTGGCGTGGTTCCCCATCAGCATACATGTGTGACAAGCTCTAACAAAGTGCGTCGCAGATTTGTTTACTGATCTGAGACAGGCTTTATGGAAGCTTGTCTCCTTTTATGTAGGTTATCCGAGATGATCTTTGCTACAACTCGTCGTGGATTTTTTACATGTAGGATCTCCTATTAGGTGCCCCCACCCTTGATTATCCTGATTGTCAGCTACATCCTGGAGCTAGCCAGGATTTGGCAGCCGTATTACCAGTGTATAGCCAAAAAGATCACACGTTAAATTATATTGACCAATCAAATATTAACAAAGTATCAATCATGGTTATCAAGTATAATAATTACACAACAAAGATTGTTCATCCTGATTACAATATACCTAATTACACACATCATAATTGTTATCATCTAATCCTGTATACTGTAATGAAAATTCTCCTAATCAATGACTTCATTAACGATGAGCATTCATAGCCTCTAACGCTCCGACTGAGACATCCTCAAATTCAATAAAATCACTGAAATTATATAATACATTATCCAATTGCAGTCACATTCACTTAACCAGTCACATAAGGTAGCAAATATTTGTTAGTGAATGGAGAACCGAGCTTACTTGTAGCACAGACAGTTGGTGAGCATCTGCAAAGCATCAGCAGAGAAATTGTTCTCATGGTAAAGGACATGGTAGTGAGCTGGTGTGCTTGTCCCCTGAAAAAATGAACAATTTACATTCCATCGATGCATTTATAGCCTGATATCAAAAACTAGTTAGGGAAACACCAATTATCGCATAGGTACCCTTGATTCCAGCATGGCTGCATAGGTAGTAGAAATCAAACTCACAGGGATGGCAAATGCTAGTGTCAACCATATTTCCTGCAGTTTCAAGGGTTTGCAAATCAGAATTAGTTATATACATTGATAGTAAAAACAAATACATTACTTCTGCATTGGACATAAACAAGGAAGATGAATGTATATCGTAATGAAAATTCTCCCTTTGGATCAATGACTTCATTAACGATGAGCCTTAATTAGACATCCTCAAATTCAATAAAATTACTGGAATGCACGCTCTGAGGGCATGGTCGAGGCGGCGGCGTGCTCCGGAGATAGATGATGAAGCGGCGGCGTGCTCCAGGAGGAGCTAGCAGAGGCGCCGAAATGGCGGTTCCTCAACTCTCTGATGATAGTAGGTCGGTGTGCTATGGGAACAGGGAGAACATTTCCACTTATGTGAAAGTGGCGGCATGCTCATACGATTAACGAGGTCAGGGTCGAGGCGGCGGTGTGCTCCGGGGACAAGGGATGAGGCGGCGTGCTCCAGTGTGCTCAACTCTCTGATGACGAAGGTCGGGGTTGACAGCGGGGTAGGGGTCGACGACGGCAGTGCGACAATGATGAAGAGCGAGTTGAGAAAGAGTGACGGTGGCGGCGTGCTACAGGGACAAGGGATGAGCTGACGTGCTCCACCGTGCTCAACTCTCTGATGACGCGAAGGTCGGGGTCGACGGCGGCAGCGCGACGCTAACGAAGATGGGACAGTGGCGGCGTGCTCAGGAGTTGCGTTTCTAGGTCACGAGAGCATGCGAGAGAGCTAAATTTTTTTGCCAAATGTTGGGAGAGAGTGCGCGATGGATAAAATGGCAAAAATCGGAGACGTGCCTGTATAACACACGTCTCTGATTTCAGCGTCCTTTGGTCGAGAGAGCGCGAGAAAAATTTCGCCAGAGAGCGCGGGAGAAAATTTTTGCCATAGAGCGCGCGAGAGTTCAAAACAAAACTCGAAGACACACATATATAACGCGCGTCTCGCATTATCAACTATCACATCAGGGCATTTTCCCGCATGCAAAAGACGAGCCATTGCATGCTGAAGACGAGAACATCTTTTGCATGCGGGATTGTACCACTCGCGACTGTGCGCAATGCCTTATAGGATCGTTGCATTGCGCTCAACTTTCCGAGGTAGGACAAAACAGAGATGAGCCCAGGTAAGATGCGTATCTACCAATGTAAGGTGCATATCGCATTATTTTGTTGCCCCGGACACGCTGGAGTGCTCTAGATGCGGCACAGTGTGCTGAAACTAGGAACAACATCCAGGACATTCCAATGTGTCCAACTGGCAACTGTGCGCATTGCCTTATACAATCGTTGCAAGGTGCTCAGCTTTCTGAGGTGGGACAAAAGATCCTCGGAACAAATCGGAGACGTGCCCGAGTAAGGCATGTATCCGTTTTGCCGGATCTCAGGTATCTGAGACACCGCTTTCTAAAGTTCATCTCTCATGCACTCTTCACCCTATTGCCACTCGCACAACATCATGAGCGTCTGTTGCAGGGATAAACAAATGTAATGACATTGCAATTAATGGAGTAATTGGAATTCAGGGATAAACAAACACAATGACATTGCAATTAAGAGATAATTTACAACTCAATGAATTTCATAGTTCATACATTGCATGCCCTCTAAACTTATTTTGAATCTAAACTTATTCCTAAAGCTCCCATCGATCAATCTAAACTGTACCGTTGGATCCTGAAAATATTGACATTCTTTCAATTAACAAATGTCGAAGGAGGAATGAAAAACCTATGTTGGTAACTAACACAAAGTGTCTAACCTTGATAAGTAGATTATAGCAATCATTTTCAACATCGAGCGCATTTGGCTGATGCAGCAAACGCTGAACTTTAAGTAGTATAGTTTTGATTGTAAAACCAGTCTACCACCCCTACAAAATATCAATTTAAGCAACATAAGAAACCAATTCAAATAAGTTAGGAAACAATTACTAATTACATTAGCAAAATGGGTCCATCTTACAGTCTCTTGATCAAGAATCCCAATGCAGAGTGCTCCTGAGCGACGGAAATTTGGGTAGAAGAAACCACTTGGAAAGGCGCATCTTGGAGGCACCAATGGATAGTTCTCTGAGAAGGATATTGTCAGGGGGTAGTAACCACCTTCCCAGTCAGTCTGCAAAGGAAATTCATTAATAGGAGGACGATTGTTAAACTCATGTTGTGCTTGTTCTTCATGACTTACCCCTTCTTTACCAGGGACGATGCACTGCCACTTCAATAAATTTCCTGATTCAAGCTTCGTAGAGAAACCCTACGCAGAGAAATTGAAATACTAAAAACAAACAAGACGGAAAAACAAAACAACAGTTAAGTTCATCAGTCCATTGCAGATCTACATATATACAACCATGCGACTGGTGTGCCATATGTACATACACGGGGATGGTTCTTGCGCCACGCCAAGCGATCCTCCTTTAGTCGGCTATGCGCCAAGCCGATACCAGACATGAACAGTGACAACGATGAGGAGGACGGCGATGACGAGGACGGCGACGATGACGACGACGAGGACGGAGACGACGATGACAATGGCGATGGCGAACAGAGGAGGCGGTCGCACTGGAGTTGGTCATTTAGTAAAGGAGCACCGGAGGCGAAGGGGAGATAAATGCGAGATGTGCTACAACAAAGAGAGACGCGTGTTACGTAAAAGAGCGTCTTCCATTGTCAAAGAGACGAAGAGACGAGAGAGATAAATATGAGATGTGCTATAACAAAGAGACACGTGCGTTACTCTAAAGTGTGTCTTCCATTGTCGAAAGAGAGATGCGCGGCACGAGGTCTGTGGAGAACTTAATTTCGGCAGTGTGGTGTAGAGATGTGTGCGATGTCCACGCACAACCTTTCGTTTCCTCGAGGCAGTATCGATGCGTCCCATCATTCCATCAATGCGCGGGAAACCAACCGCTCTATAGTCTACTACGCGCGGACCTTATTTAAGATGCGCCATCACCCGTGAGTTCTCCACAAGCGCGTCACTCACTTTGAATCCTCTTCTTTTCCTCGTCTTCTTCGCGCCGATGACCCACCACCACCATGGCCGACCTTCTGCCGCCAAGCCCTCCGAGGGAGCCACCGTGCAAGAAACTGTGCTGCAGCTCCCCCGAGAGGATCAACACCGAGCAACGCCTTCTTATGGCGCAAGAGACGTACAACAATACATCTCGCACCATGAGTTCCATTGGTCTTGGTATCCTTCCCCAGTTTACTAGAATGGGTACCATCGGCCACTACCTCTTCACCCTCACGAGGGTTGCCGATCGTCTCAACATTCTGCTCGAGACGATAGCACAGGTGCTTGGCCCCGAGGGCCACAGAAACCTAGTGGAGGCGACAAAGAGCAACCTCGTTCTCGGGGTTGCACCACCGGTGCAGCCAGCGCAGCCGGCCCAGGCTCCTGTTGCACCGGTGCCGGAGTCGCCGCCGGAGGAGGAGGAGGAGGAGGAGTAGGAGTAGGAGTAGGATTTAGTTTTATTTTGTGGTTTTTAGTTGCTTATGTTTTGTAAATATTGTTAATGAATGAAATCTATCTTTTTTCATCTATGTGATTGAATATTATCTTTTGTGTTCTTCAACTGTGTGAATGAATGAATGTGTGGTGTGTTCATCCTGTTCCTCAGGTATCATAAGGAAGGATTTGATTATTTTCTGGACAAGTGAATTATTTAGTTATCAAGTGAATGTGCTCTAAGTTCAGTGATGTGTGATATCAACAGTGATCCGAAAAAAAATCGAGAAAATCACGAAGCTAAAGGTGACGTGTGGAATTGGAGACACACTCTTTCTAAAAGGTTCCTATTTTATTTATTATCCCTGATCCGGAAGTCACCTTTTCTTTTCCTTGGGGGCGCCATCAGTCTCTTCTTTTCGTTCGTCTTCTCCGCGATAGAAAAGCTAAAGGTTTTCTTTTGTTGTTTTTTAGTTGATGTTGTTTTATTTTCATGTGTCTTGTACTTTTTTCTTGTGTTTTGTAATATATTTGTTAATGAATGTTATTTGTGTGATGAATATTTTGTGTGTTCATCTGTGTTATATGTGTTCAACTATGAATGAATGAATGAATTAAACATTCTGCGATGAGAGTCTGTAAGCAAAGACAAAGGAGACGCGCTTTGTGAAGAGCACGTCTCATTTCTTGCCCATATTGGAGACGAGCTTTGCTTGATGCGCGTCTCCCGTTTGTCAGAGAGGATGGCGTGTCTCGGAAACCTATTTAACTGAGATAGGCTTTATTTTAACGTGTCTCCTTGTACGTTCAGCCGGGCCATGTCAGATCCTCGCTGAAGCGGGCACATCTCGCTTAACCTTATCAGAGACGATCGCCTGTGAGCGGGTCACCCATCTTTGTCTCCTATTTGGGTTTCTCACGTAGTGCTAATTAGTTGACCAAGCCGCCCCATCTCAGTCTCGTGGTGGTACTATAAAGCTTAGTGGCTTCCTCCATAAATCGGTCCTTAGAATCCTATCAACTACAATTGTGTGTTCATCATAATGAAAGTAACCATAAAATATAGTATATTTCATGTGTATGAAATTCCATTCCCAAAGTCTAAGCATGGCTAAGCATAATCAAAACCTATCTACTTCCCAACCCAATCCTAGTGACAAGGAATAATATGAAACAGGGCATATAACATGAAATAGGACATCATTTTATGTAGAATGCAACTAGCTAAACATCCTAAAACAGGTTGCAAGATGGTCAAGGGCACTTGCCTTCTTTGAAGACTTGGTTGTTGTTGAAGACTTTGTCTTGAAGGTTAAAGGTCGAGTCATAGTACGACTCTAAATATAGTGTCAAATATGAGGCAACAAGAAATTAAGATTAAATACGTACATATCACACAATGCAATTCATCACAACATGCACATAAGCATAAATGCTACACTAATAGGTCCCTACGAAGCATTTATTATTTTTCATAGCCAAAAATATACATCTCCAATTTATTTTATATTTTTAGTATTTAATTATAGGCTAAAAACATTTTCAATGAATTTTCTATGGTCAAAATATATTTTATTTGCACTCTACAATTTTATTACAGCATAAAAAGATTTAATACTAATTTTCCTATATTTTTATATTTTTATCATTAATAACTATTTTCTACACATTAAATACATTTCCAAATAATATTCAGCAATTAAATAAAACATCAGGGGCTTCCTAGTAATATTTCATAATGAACAGAGGCTAAAAACATTATTCAATAAAATTCTAGGGGTTAGATTCAATATTTCCTTAGTTTTAACCTAATTACAGAGAGTACAGAGACTAGATTGATAAAATAAAGACTAAAACATGGTTATTCTATAGTCCAGGGGCTAGATCACAAATTTCTAAGGGCCTCGGAGTAAAATCGGCAGCGGGAAAAGGGGTTAGAATGTGGGTCATCGGATCTGAGATGAACGCGCGAGATTTAAAATAACCGAAATGGTAGGACGATCTAATCTCGGCTGTCGGTACCCTGGGTACCGTATACCCTTGAGATTGCAAAGATCTCAAGGAAATATCATCTACTTGATTTGAAGACCTTCGGAGGCCCACATGTCAGACATAACCGGACCCGTTTCCCCAACATGGTTAGTCCCAGGGTCGCCACGTGTACCATCAAACTGGAGCTGCCGCCCACAAGGGGGAAGCTCCGGGCTATGTACCATAACGGCACCCCCGGACCTAACCCCACACCAAGGGAAGCTCCGGAACTGACACGTGTCTGGTGGCACCGGACCTATCTGTTCCCCACAGTATGCTCCGGAGTTGCCACGTGTCTAACTGTCAAATCTTCAGCCTCAAACCTCCGGTAGAATCCACAACGGCTATGGATCTTCAAAGGGGAATCAAGGACTTCAAGACCCGATTAAGTGTCATTAATACTATGTTAATGACACACGATCGGACGACCTTTATTACCAGTAACGGCGCTGTCAAAGCCCGTAACTCGGTCATTAAGGGTAATTAAGCGCATCAAATGTGTATCAATATTAGTAGCCGCCGGGGCCACATGTCGGGCCAGGCCAACTTGTAACGGCCTGTCCTTGTACTATAAAAGGACAGGCCGACGATACATAGAGAAAAAGGCTTATCTGATTTGGTCTGATCGGCTCACATGCGCTCTCAACTCACGTCACCTGAGTTGAGTTCATACATCCAATACAACACCAACACACCCCGTAGAGTAGGGTATTACGCTCAGGTGGCCCGAACTACGTAAATCTTTGTGTCTCCTGTGTTATTTTACATTTCACCTTCTTGAATCTCCGCGCGCCCACACCGAACTTCAAACTCCGCAAAATCTTTTAGTAGTGTCGGGAGATCTGCCGGATCAAAACCACCGACAGTTGGCGCGCCAGGTAGGGGGAGCCTAAGATTTCAAGAATGGTGAACTCAGTTGCTGAATCATCCAATGGTCATCCCGCTGTTCAAGCTGCTGGGGGCAATCCCTCCAATATGCAGCCACCAGCAGGAACCTCAGTTCCAGCAAGAGTCACACTTCCACCACCGTCGCCTCCACCAGCAAATCAAGCTGGGAAGCGCGATGGTGCACCAGCGTCAATCAATGCGTCAGTGAATCATGACAACTCGGAACACGCGCTCCATGCAGCACGTGCTCTCCTTCAGTGCCCACCACCTCCGGATGCATCTCGGGATGCAATGGAGCAGTGGAGGGCCGATGTGGAACACTTGGTTGCAGCAGCAGCCGACCGCATCAGTAACCAGGGTCCTCCTCCTTCAGGAAGGGCCCCGTTGCAGCGACGGACCTTGTCTGGCAGACTTGGTCCGCACGTTTCCAACAATAGGAGACGTGCTGCGTCACAGCAAGTGACGTCGTTGCCCTCCGGGGCACGACGCACTCACACGGTATCAAGGCTTTCAACTCATGACCTCCGGGCGGAGCTTGATCGCCGATACCGTCAACAAGACGGCCGAGTCCATATCGAGCGTGCTCGTGAAAGACGAGAAGCTCAGGACATTCCTGCTCCTGAAGGAGTAGGAGGAGGCTGTTCAGCCCTGGTCATGCATCTGCGTATGGTCAGGTGGCCACAGAAATTCTGGCCTCACCTGCCAGAGAAGTTTGATGGGACCATTAATCCCGTCGAATTTCAGATTTACTCCACTGCTATCTTGGCAGCTGGAGGAAATGAGGCCGTAATGGCCAACTATTTTCCAGTGGCTTTAACTGGGACCGCCCGGTCCTGGTTTATAAGCCTTCCACCCAACTCCATCAACAGTTGGGAGGAGTTGTGCCGACAGTTCACCGCCAACTTCGAGAGTTCATACACCCGACCAGGCACCGAACTGGACCTTTTTGCAGTCGTGCAAAAAGGGGGAGAATCCCTGCGATCATTCATCCAGAGATTCTCTCAGGTACGAAACACTATCCCTTCTATCTCTAGCGTTTCTGTCATTGTGGCATTTAGACAGGGCGTACGGGATAAGAAGATGTTGGAGAAACTGGCGATCAAGGAGATCACCAGTGTCATGGAACTCTTCAGCTTGGCCAACAAATTTGCAAGAGCTGCGGAGGGCCGTGAAATGCACTCCAAACCACCTCCGGAGGATCGCAAGAAACCCTCCAAAGGCGAAGCCACTACCTCCGGGAGTGTCAAAAAGAAGAAAAGGACCAACAACAAGAAGAAGCCGTCGGCCGGCGCATCTAATGCTGCAGCTGCTACAGCTCCGGGTGACCGGGGGCCATGCCCCGAGAAGCGACCTCGACCGTCTTCTGTAGATGGTGGCAAACCCAAGGTGTGGTGTCCAATTCATAAGACGGACATCCACAGTTTGGAAGACTGCCGGGAGGTCCATAACCTTGTCGAGCGCTACAACAAGCGCCGGGAAGAAGTTCCTTTCCGACAGAGGGAAGGAAAACAAAAAGTTGACGAAGCTCCGGCTGAAGAGGAGTTAGGTTTTCAGGATCCTAAAAAGGTCTTGAAGGCCGTCTACACTTCCGTCGACGACAACTATGACGTCTCTGACAACGAGCGTTGGAAGACCATGAACACCATTTTTGGTGGATCATGGGACATCACCTCCTGCCACGTCCTCAAGACAATGCATTGGGACATGGCCGCTGTAGCTCCTACATCCAGGGCGGAGCCTCATCGGAAGTGGATGGACACAGCCATCACTTTTTATGCTTCGTACCGCCCTCGAAGCATGGTTGGAGCAGGCCAGTTACCTTTGATGGTATCTCCTACCATCAATAACATTCAGCTCCACCATGTTATGGTAGACGGGGGTTCGGGGCTGAACCTTATAAGCTTCAAAGCTTTTACCAAGCTTCAGCTCCGACCTTCGGATCTTCACCCCTCCCGACCTTTCTCCGGAGTAGGTCCGAGAGCCATTACCCCACTCGGTGCTATTACCCTCCCGTTACCTTCGGGACCCAGGAGAAGTATCGCACTGAGAAGTTGGTCTTTGACATTGCTCAGATCAACTTACCTTTCAACGCCATCTTGGGTAGGCCTGCCTTGTACAAATTCATGGCAGCTGCTCATTATGGCTACCTGGTGTTAAAGATGCCAACACCAGTAGGCGTTCTCCGGATCCGCGAAGATCGCACTACTGGAGTAACCGCTCTAGAAGAACTCCATGCGCTTACTACGGCGCAAGAGGATGACTCCAGGCAGGAGCAAGCTCCAAAACCCCCGAGCATTCGTCAATGAGGCTCGACTTCTGCACCTCGTGTGCAGCCAAGCGGCGACACCGACATTCCTGTCAAAGTCATCCAAATCAGTTCCGATGCCGCTCAGACCACCCGTATATCGGGGGGACTGAATGACAAATAGGAACTCACGCTCATCGCTTTCCTCCGGGCTAATGTCGACGTGTTTTCCTGGCAACCGTCACAAAGGCCTGGGATCCCCAGGGAAGTGATTGAGCACAATCTGAAGATCTACCCTGACGCCCGGCCCGTGCATGAGAAGCCTCGGAAGCAATCCGTTGAGCGACAGAACTTCATTCGACAAGAAGTGAAGAAGTTGCTCGAAGCTGGATTCATCCGAGAAGTATTCCATCCAAAATGGCTGGCAAACCCAGTCGTTGTGCCCAAGGCCGGCAGGAAGCTTCGGATGTGTATTGACTACACAACACTAAATAAGGCGTGTCCAAAAGATCCATTCCCACTACCTAGAATAGATCAGATAGTGGATTCCACCTCTGGGTGTGAATTATTGTGTTTCCTAGATGCATATTCTGGGTATCATCAAATTAGAATGTCTAGGGAAGATGAAGAGCATACCTCTTTCATCACAGTAGATGGATTGTATTGTTATACAGCCATGCCATTTGGTCTCAAGAATGCAGCTTCAACCTTTGTACGAGCTATGTACAAAACTTTTGAAGAACTCATTAGAGACATAGTGGAAGTGTACGTCGATGACATCGTGGTCAAGGTCAAGAACAAGGAGTCACTCCTTGACACCTTATAGGCTGTCTTCGATAAGCGGTGGGTCACCCACACAAAGTTAAACCCAGACAAGTGTGTCTTCGGGGTTAGCTCCGGAAAACTTCTTGGTTTCCTGGTAAATCACCGGGGCATAGAGGCTAATCCGGCGAAGAACAAAGCCATTGAAGACATGCGGCCACCAGCCCGTATCAAGGATGTCCAAAAGCTGACTGGATGTCTAGCAGCCCTCAGCCAGTTCATTTCAAGATTGGCGGAACGGGCACTTCCCTTCTTCAAGTTATTGAGAAAGTTCGGACCATTCCAATGGTCTGAAGAAGCAAAAAAGGCGTTCCAGGAGCTAAAACAGCTTCTCACCACCCTACCAACTCTGGTAGCTCCGAACCCTGGTGAGCCTTTGCTGCTTTACATTTCAGCAACTGACGAAGTCGTCAGTATGGTCCTGGTTGCGGAGAGACCAGAACCATCCCATGCTCAGGAATCCAGACCCCTCCGGGAGGGTTCGGAGGTTCCTGAAAGCGAGTCTGGATCCCAGTTCCCAGACTTGAGTCCCCAAGAAGTTACTTCAGAAGACCCAGACCCCTCCGGGAGGGTCCAGGTCACTTCTGAAGCAGCTCCGGGTCCCTCCAACAAGGACCCGGAGGTCCTTGAAGAAGGTCTCAATCCCTCCGAGAGGATCCGGGTCAATGAAGAGGAAGCTACGGGCCCCTCCGGGAGGGTCCGGACCATCCAGCGCCCAGTGTACTTCATCAGTGAAGTACTTCATGACGCCAAGACTCGATACCTAGAGGTGCATAAGCTGCTCTATGTAGTTCTTATCGCCTCCAGGAAGCTTCGCCATTACTTCCAAGCTCACAAGATTTCGATGGTAACTTCTTACCCACTTCAAGCAATCTTGCATAATCCCAATTCAACTGGGAATACTGCAAAGTGGGCAGCGGAATTGGCCGAATTCGATCTCGAATTCATTCCAAGACAAGCAATCAAGAGTCAAGCATTGGCATATTTTGTGGCGGAATGGACTCCCTCTCCATCAAACCCTGGGGGCCCTAGCGAGCAGAAGCCGAAACACAAGGCTCCGGACTTCACCAAGCCTCACTGGACCCTCTACTTCGACGGGTCCATGCAAAAGCAGGGGGCCGGAGCTGGAATCCTTCTCCTCACACCAACCGGGGAGAAGGTAAAATACATGGTACACCTTGACTTCAAGGCGACCAACAACATGGCGGAGTACGAAGCACTCATCTACGGACTAAAGGTGGCACTGTCATACGGTGTCAAGCAGCTACTGGTCAAGGGATATTCATAACTCATCATTAAACAAGTGAAGGGTGAATGCTCCTGCAACAATCTCCAGCTAGCTGCTTACCTCCTTGAAGTCCAGAGGCTTCAGAAGGACTTCGAAGTCCTAGACCTCCACCACGTCCAGCGTGTCCACAACGCTGAAGCCGACGAACTCTCAACGAAAGCGTCAACCGGAGCTCCAGCTCCTGACGGAACTTTTGTCCGGAGGTTGTCAAAACTCACAGCTCAGCCTGCCGAACTGAGCGAAGGGGGCGAGATCAGCATCCCGAAGCTGACGGTCCCGATGGCCCTGTTACCATGGCAGCCATCAAGGGTCGTAGGTGCTGCCGGAAGCTCCGATCAACCCAGCACGCAAGACTCAAATGCTCAAGTTAGCTCCGATGCATGGATCTCGGAGATCCGGAGCTACTTGAAAGACAACATCCTTCCTGACGATGATGTATCCGCTGACCGAATTGTCAGATTGGCTAAAAGATACACGTTGGTGGAAGGGGATCTCTACCGGCGCGGTGCCAACGGTGTCCTAATGCGGTGCATCACAAGGGAAGAAGGCTACGAGCTCCTCACAGAAATCCATGGAGGCGAGTGTGGAAACCACGCGTCTTCCCGCACGCTGGTTGGTAAAGCCTTCCGGCATGGCTTCTACTGGCCTACAGCACTCCAGGATACAATTGAGCTGGTGAAGAAATGCAAAGCATGCCAATTTCATGCAAAGCAAATTCACACACCGGCTCAGCCTCTACAAATGATACCTCCTACATGGCCCTTCACTATGTGGGGGATGGACATCTTGGGACCTTTCCCAAGAGCCGTCGGAGGTTACAAGTTCATGTACGTCGCCGTTGACAAGTTCACCAAGTGGCCGGAAGCAACTCCAGTTGTGACAATAAACAGGCAATCTGCTATCAACTTTTTGCAGTCCATTGTATGCAGATTTGGAGTCCCAAACAAAATCATTACTGATAACGGGACCCAATTCACAAGCTCTGCATTTCAAGGACATTGCGAAGACCTCTGCATTAAAGTTTGCTACGCCTCCATAGCTCACCCGGCAAGCAATGGCCAGGCCGAGAGAGCAAATGCTGAAATCCTGAAAGGACTCAAAACGCGCACCTATGAGTGCTTAAAAAAGCATGGAGCCAACTGGATTGAAGAGCTTCCGCCCACTCTATGGGCCAACAGGACAACTCCAAACCGGTCAACTGGAGAGACACCCTTCTTCCTGGTGTATGGAGCTGAAGCAATCCTTCCTCCGGAAATTACTTTGGGGTCACTCCGGGTCCGAACCTTCGACGAAGCCACGCAGGACCAGCTCCGGCGTGAAGACCTAGACCTCCTTGAGGAGGGAAGGTGCCAAGCAGCTGTTCGGAATGCCCGATACCGCCAAGCCCTTCGGCGCTATCATCAGTGGCATGTACACAACCGACAGCTCGAGGAAGGCGATCTGGTGCTACGGAGAATACAATCCAGAGAAGGGTTAAACAAACTCTCTCCCAGCTGGGAGGGACCCTTCCGAGTGATTAAAGTATCCCGTCCCGGAAGCGTTTGCTTGGCTACCGAGGATGGGACACCTCTCCCAAATCCTTGGAATATTGAGCACCTCTGTAAGTTCTACACTTAATATCACGGAGGTGAGTCTGTAGTAACTTGAGGTGTATGTTATAGAGTCATTGTACAGAGTCGGGTAGTTCCTCCGGGAGAACAGCCGGATCTTTCCCGGAAGGTCTGCAAAGTTCATGCAACACTTGTCACAGTCTCAGGACTAAAAGTGTGGCTATCTACCCTGGGTCAAACAAGAAATGAAACACGCTTAGCTTGGTTCCGTATCCTAAGAGTGTACTTGTTTCCCATGTACCCCGGACCTATAATGAAAGACATCTTCATGTGAAACAGACTCCACGTGCATTTATTTTGTACAGGCTCAACATTTTTTATTTTTCTCTTTCTTGTCTATAACAAAGTTGTGCAATTCTTAAGAAATTTTAGTTCGACCAGTTCATGTACAATTTGAGTTGTATTGTCAATTCTTTTGGATTCAAATATTGTTCATGGCCCACTCGCCTGAATGCCGCCAAGCCAATCTAGGTCCGGAGTGTGCTATCGACTTAGCCTGGTCAAGCACCCTAAGTACGCCACTCTACCTACACCCCGGCAGGCCGAAGTAAGGCGGGTCCAAGTACAATTGGATCTGGAAGAAAGAAGGCAACACATTCGGTTGTATTCGGAATTGTGTTTGACCTAAAACTTTCTTGGGAATCGTAAGCCATGACGAAGTTATAGGCAAGGAGCGAATTTTACTATTTTTCTTGGCTTCAGTGTGCAGGAAAAATAAAAGAATCCACGTTGATGGAGAAAAGCCGGAGCTAACAAAGCTCCAACTCCCCCTAGGTGGCTTGTGATCGATGTTAAACATTGAAAACGAGCATTACCGGAGCAACCAAGCTCCGGCAAAGCTAGGGGGGTCAGCCGTCAACGCAGAATAAAAGATGGTGAGAAGACCCCACAAGCGGAGTATGCTGCCGACAAGCTACGCGTTGGCAAAGGTCACTGCTGGAGCTACTAAGCTCTGACACTCCGGACGGCTAACTATTGATGCTCTATGCGTTGATAGGGACTATTGCCGGAGCTACTAAGCTCTCACGGTAGTCAATGCTGGAGCTTCTGAGCTCCGACAACCTCAGGGGGCCTTCACTATTGAAGACTTCAGACCTACACTCTACAAGTTCGAAGCAAACGAGTTTTCAACAAAATAAAATATCCTCTTGGTACATGTTCACAACCAAATTGTGTACATCTACCAGGGGGCCAAGTCAAGACAGAAGTGTTGAAGACAAAAAATGAAATTCATTAACAAATTGTGGATTTCATTCATCTAGGGACAAGGGATTACAAAATTGGGGAAGAAAAAGAGAGAATACAAGTGGGAGCTATAGAGATGGTCCTAGACCCTATGGAAGAACTGGGCGACCTTCTAAGCAACCTCCGACACGTTGGCTCGGGTGGCTTCACCTTCTCCTTCGACGGGACCTTCAAGCACCGGGTCCAGAGGAAATTGGGGATCCCGGCTGGTGTAGCACGCCAGCACATACTCTGCGACGTTCTTCGCCAGGGACTGCCCCTCAGCCTCCAACTAGTCCGCGATGGCGTCACCCACCTTGGAGAGATTGTCACCCGCCGAGCTCAACGCTTGCAACGCCAGGTCCGGCTCCGGCTCCAGATCATCCGGACGCACGGGACTGGAGCCCATTGGTGTCAGCGCATCGTTGGCTTTGCTCATGAAATCCCAAACCTGTAGGGAGTCCGCAGTCCTCAAGCCCTTCAATTCCTCCAAGGATCTTTTGGTCGCCGCCAGTTCAGAATTCTCACGAGCAAGGCGCTCAACCTCTTTGGCATTTTGCTGAATCTTTTCAGCAACCTGCTTCTCGAGTTTTTCGAGCTCCTCCTCCCGGAGGTGGATCTTGTTCTGGCGGTCGACCAGGTCCTTCTCCCGGCCCCTTACTTACTTCTCCCTGGCAGCGATGGAACACTCTTGCTTGTAGAGTTCCTGCCCTCGCACCCAGGCCTTCTCCTCCTCCTCAACGCAACGCTCCTCCAATTTCTTGGTGCGTTCCTCGAGGCCCTTGTCAGCCATAGCCACCTTTTCGGTGAGCTCCTCCTCCCTCTTCACGACATCATCCCGCAGCTCTAGGAGTTTTTGCTCTTCGTCTTCGAGCTTCTTCTCCCTCTCCTCAAGTGCCTCCCGGCGCTTGAGGCTAGTGTTAATGGCTTCAAGCCTTTCTTGGCGATCATCAGCCGCACTATTAGCTGCCTTGGCCTGCTCATAAATGGCCCGGGATTGAGTGTCGAGGGCACGAGTCAAGCTCTCCCTATCATCCAATAATTTGCCCCAGTATTCCAGGCGGACCTTCTCCTGTTTGATCCACTCCTTGTCGTCTGCCAGCCTCGACTGCGCCAGCTTGGTCTCGAAGTAGAGCCAATTACGCCATTGCCTAAGGGTTTGGCGCTCCTCTTCAAGAGCCTTGTTGTCGTGGAAGAACGCCAGTTGGACTTGACGTAGACTGGAGCAAGCGTTGTCAATGGATAACGACAGGGGAATAGGGTATGGACCTATTGTGGTCTCCTCCGCTGGTTCTAGCGGGTTCTCGCTTACAAAAATTGGGTCCCACTCCACAAGCGTGGTCCCCTGAGCCTCCACGGCACTAGGGCCATCCTATGGGATAGCCTCAATCGCCACCGAGGAGGGTCCCACAGAAGAAGTTCCGACCTCCGAAAGTGGTTCTGAAGGCCCTGCCGCCAGGTCTTCATTTGCCCCCTCAGGCAGGGGGCCAGCGACTTCATCAGGGCACCCTGGCTCAACAGCAGGCACCTCCGCCGTCATCACTCTCGGAGCAGGGGCTACTTCCGGTTCCGGCCTGGGCTCCTCCTCTGCTGGTGGCTCGGGTGTTGGCACCTCGACCATCATGGGTTCGAGTGCTGATGCCTCCGCAACAACAGGCTTGGGCGCCGGAAGGTCAACAACAACCGGCCCTGAGGCCGGAGCTTCAACCTCAACCGGCTCAGGCGCAGGAATGTCTTCAACTGCAACCGGCTCTGTAGCCGGAGCTTCAGTGGCAACCGGCTCTGAGGATGGAGCTTCGGAGGTAGCCGGCTCAACCGCCGGGACTTCCTAAACATCTGGCTCGCACGTCGGGACTTCAATAACCTCTGGCTCAACTGTCGGGGCTTCGACAATTTCGAGCTCTGGGGCCGGAATAACTGCTTCCTTCGGCTCAGTGGCTGAAGCTTCCAACATCTCAGCATCAAGACTCGGGGCTTCAACCTACGGGGCAGGTGTCGCTGGCGCATTTTCTCTCCTGTGATCCGGCGCTACCATGGGAGTCTCGGGGGATGAGTCGAGGTCCATGACCACGACAGCTGGCGCCAGAGCTGCTGCAGCTTTAGCCACCACTTGGGGCGGCACCGGGACAGGAACAGAAGCCTTCGCCCTCACAGCTTCAGCTGTTGTAGCTGAGGACGGAGCCTCACTCCTCTTCTTGGGGACGCTGCAGATGATGGATGAAGAAACTTAAAAAACAGTTACTACAACAAAACAACTATCTGAGGTAAAGATTAAAAAAACCTCAGAAGGATTCCGCACCAGCTTGCACGGAATCTCTTTCCCGGGTGTTCTGGACTGACCATGCCCGCCGCCGGCGTGGTAGCTCCGGAAGGCCCCCCGGAACTTGTTGCAGCCGCGGGCATTTTCTTAGTCGAGGCCCCCCTCGACCGGGAAGGACCTCCGGACCCAGAGACCTCAGCTGGCCCTGGTACTGGAGTCACATGCCCGGGTCTAGCACCCCGGGAAGACATTGCTGCAGGTGCAGTCACCGCAGTTGTAGAAGACCTCCCCCTCCGGGGAGAAGGAGCTGTTGCAGAGGGTGCAGGCCTGACGGACCTTCCGTCGGCATGCTTCAACTTCCTCTTTCGGCTCGAGGGTTCGGCCGCCGGCTCCTTGCCCTTGCCGACAACTTCGGTCCTTGGCTTCGGGGCAGGGGCGGAGCCACCTTCAGAAGCCCCAGGGATCACCACCCTGGAAGTTGATCGTCTCTCGACAACACCGAGGTCATCAAGCACCGGCATCGTCCGCCGGAGCTCCCTGCAGAACTGTACTTCCACGTTCAGAGGGAGGAAAGCTGGTGGCGGGGTCAAGTCATCACCCGCGACGTCGATGTCTTGCTGGAACTTCTTGAGATGAAACTCCAAGGTCGCCCCCTCCATGTTGGACTTCAGCCCGGTCTCAACCCGGTCGTCGTCCATCACACTGTTGAGGCCCCAAGCGAGTTTTTCTCTCCTCTTCAGCGGTGCCCACCTGTTGACCAGGAAATTGCAAAATACCACCTGAGGAGTTAATCCTCCCTCACACATTGGCGGATCCTGGTCAGAGCAGGGTTGAAGGCATCCGACAGCACTGGAGCTTCACTCCAGACTGCAGTGTCGATGTTGGGGAGGCCTTCGGGCAGCTCCAGCTTCTCGTGCTCCTCCACCCGGATGACTATCCAGTCTTTCTTCCAATCGTCCCACTTTCCAGAGGGAAACGACCGAAGGTACTTGAATGGGCACTTCTTGTGCTTCACAAAGTAGTAGAAGCCAAGGTACTCATCACCCCTTTCGGTGGTATGGACGGTGAAGAAGGTCCAGAAAAGCTCAATGCAGGGGGGGATGCCCACCCACATTTCACAGAAGTGGACTAAGACAGACATTAGAAGAATGGAGTGGGGGCCAAGGTGATACAGCTGCAGACCATAGAAGTCTAGCAGCATCAAGAAAAAGGAGGAAAAAGGTGGGATCAACCCCACCATGGCGTACGCAGAAAAGTACACCATCTCGTCGGCGTGCTCCTTCTCGAATGGGAGCTCTCCCCCGGCGCGGACCAGGTGGTTGAAGAAGTCTGGGGACCACCCCATGAGGGCCCGGACCTTCTTCAGGTCACTTTTGGTCTTCAAGCGGCTCTTGCGGAGACCCAACTCCATCGCAGCACAGCGAGGCAAGGGAGCAAAAGCAAGCACAAGTTTGGGAGTTCGAGCGCAAGTTCAGATGAGAGGCGTAAAGAACCCCAGACGGTGCACGCTTTCCTTCTTAAGTAAGCCCCCGCAACGCTTGGATGGAAACCGCAGGGAAGCTGAAGATACTATTCAAAAATTTCACCCTGCCGATGACAAGAGGGCCCGGGACCACCCCGACGATCAAGTCAAGGTTCTTACCCAGGCGAACGGTTGTCATCATGAAAGGCGGGAAGCCCGAAGGCGGCGGCCTGACAAGGCGCACGAAACCGAGACGATTTTCGTATCGGGAATCGGGGACCTCCAATTACGGGAGATCCGCACGCCAAAGATCTCATTTGCCGCACCCGGGATATGCCACGGGCGAGGATTTAACTCCAAAACTATCGCCAATGGCACATCTGAATACCTTTGAAGACTCGGCTCAAAAGTCGAAGGATGGACCCACCTCCGGCGGAATGACTTCACCCAAGGGGTCTTCCCCAGAGGTGGGCCCAGGGGGCCACTGTCGGTACCCTGGGTACCGTATACCCCTTGAGATTGCAAAGATCTCAAGGAAATGTCATCTACTTGATTTGAAGACCTTCGGAGGCCCACATTTCAGACATAACCGGACCCGCTTCCCCAACATGGTTAGTCCTAGGGTCGCCATGTGTACCATTAAACCGGAGTTGCCGCCCACAAGGGGGAAGCTCTGGGCTATGTACCATAACGGCACCCCCGGACCTAACCCTAGACTGAGGGAAGCTCCGGAACTGACACGTGTCTGGTGGCACCGAACCTATCTGTTCTCCACAGTATGCTCCGGAGCTGCCACGTGTCCAACCGTCGGATCTTCAGCCTCAAACCTCCGGTAGAATCCACAATGGCTCCGGATATTCAAAGGGGAATCAAGGACTTCAAGACCCGATTAAGTGTCATTAATACTATGTTAATGACACACGATCGGACGACCTTTATTACCAGTAACGGCGCTGTCAAAGCCCGTAACTCGGTCATTAAGGGTAATTAAACGCATCAAATGTGGATCAATATTAGTAGCCGCCGGGGCCACAAGTCGGGCCAGACCAACTTTTAACGGCTTGTCCTTGTACTATAAAAGGGCAGGCCGACGATACATAGAGAAAAGGCTGATCTGATCTGGTCTGATCGGCTCACACACGCTCTCAACTCACGTCACCTGAGTTGAGTTCATACATCCAATACAACACCAACACGCCCCGTGGAGTAGGGTATTACGCTCAGACGGCCCGAACCACGTAAATCTTTGTGTCTCCTGTGTCATTTTACATTTCACCTTCTTGAATCTTCGCGCGCCCACACCGAACTTTAAACTCCGCAAACACTTTTAGTAGTGTCGGGAGATCTGCCGGATCAAAACCACTGACATCGGCTGCCGGCCTCAAATCGACGGTCGAGAGGCGGCCACATTGCCTCGGCGACGCAGGCAGCACGAGCACGGCGACGCTCGCTGGCGTCGGCTAAAACGGCCTAAAACTCAACCAAACTAAGCGTTCTTTATGGGAATCGCAAGAGGGGGAGAAGGGGAACACACCTCGGGTGTTTTCGGAGTCCGAAGAGGATCGGAAAGGGGTCGGCAACGAGGGGTGGCGGGGAGAGGCGGTGGCTCCCGTCGGTTCCGGCGAAGGGTCGACGATTCCTTCGCGGGTCCTTGCCCGGCGGGTTTCTAGAGTCAAGGTAAACCGATTAGAGAAGAGATGGGAGGGAGACAACCATTGAACCGTCGGGAACGAGCGCGACATATCGTGAACGGCGGTGGGCTAGGGTTAGGCGCGGAGGGGGAGAAAGAGAGGGGGTGGGCGGCAATTTATAGAGGGAAAATGGGCGGCGGTTGATGGCGATCACGTTAGGCAGTTCCATGGCTTCATTCCGCGCGTGAAGGGGCAGTTAGAGGGGGTGGGGCGCGCGGCGCAGCGCAGCAGAGAGAGGGGCGACGATTGCTGGAGGTGGGGGATGACAGACAGGCCCCATGCCGCAGAGAATGAAGGGGGAGGGAAGGGCTGTTGGGCCGCGGGTGAGAAAAGGGGGAATTGGGCCGTGGGTGGGGTTTTGGCCTAGGAGCGATTTTTATTCTATTTCTTTTTCCTTTTCTTTCCTTTTGATTTGATTTCAAATTTAAACCAAAATGAATGAGTGTGTAACGCCGATCTCGATTGTGCAAGCGCTAGTCCCTAATGAGTTGTTCATCTTCTGTCGTGGTACATGCTAAGATATGAATCAGAGCAGAGAAAAGCTGGTCTTCCCATGTTCCTGAAATTCCTCCTGATCTTTCGTGAGCATTGCTGTCAGTACCCTCTGTTAAAGATTATTTTTCCTCAAATCTGCATGTCTTGCTTCGAAGCTGATGTTTTTATTATTATGTAACAGTTGGTGATACTATTGGTCATTGGGTTAGTGACGATGCGGGTAATGAAAAATTTAATTATAGTTAAATTATTGATAAAAGTGTTTAAACTGTTGCTGAAATTTTGCTACGATAATAAGGACAATGCTGCAATTTTGATGTACAAAGTCACACATGAAGATTACAATGTAAATTAGAGTCAATAATGCAAGGATAAATATGTCTTTTTATCATGAACTTAACACCGTTAAATAGCTTTAACGGAGTAAGGTCAATCCATTTGTTCAATTTAAAAAAAAACGGGATCATATACACAAACCTTAAAAAATAAGGTCAAATGTGCCGTTAGAGTTCAAAATTGGGTCGGTTTCGCAAATGCCCCATACAAATATTGTCATGGGTCGCCCGATAATAGCCCGGCTCAGGCCCGAGGACTGTGGCGAGTCCGGCACGTCCGCCGTTCGGTGCTTAAGCTGCCTGACCAGACACGTGCAGAAGAAAAGCCCTCGGCCCAAGACTGGACCTTTCCTGCTGGATCTACACTTTTGTTTTGTCTGCGTATTGGTGTGGGCGTGTGGCCTCGTCGTATATGTACCGACCCTCCAGCTACAGACACACAGCTGGCAGCACGATGGAGTCCGTTGCCCGTGCCCGTTCGTTCTCGGAGCGAGCGAGGCTCCAGGCTCATGCGGCAGCCCAAGAACCGTCACCACTCTCTCGCGTACTCGTCTTCTTCCTGCACTGCACGCTCACATCACCATTCACCCGTCCGTCCGTTCCCCGTCACCCCTACCTTTCCCCCTGGCGCGCGCGCTGGTCGTCGTTCCCGTGTGCGCCTATCTCCCTCCATGGACGACAGCATCAAGGTACGTGCACATGTCGTCGTTGCCGTAGATCATCTGCTGCTGGATGGTACTGCTGCATTCCCTTAAGGTTTTTGGATGATTTTTGGATGCAGGTGGTGGTGCCGGTGCACCCGCTGGTGAAGCACTGGGTCTCGGTACTGCGCCACCGCGACACCCCCATCGCCGCCTTCAGTCAGTACTATACCGTAACGACCAATAAAATCAATTCATGTGTTGTTACTTCTTTTTATTTTTAATTTGTTTTTTTCCTTTTCCTCGATCGATCTTGGAGGAGCCATGCTCGATTCTGTTTATTGACCCCAGTTATTATTATTATTTCTATGGTGAATCACCACTGTTGATGGGTACAGAGAACGCCATGGCGGAGCTCGGAAGGGCGCTCACCTACGAAGCGACCAAAGACTGGCTGGTAATAATTAAACGAGGCAGTACGCAGCAAGTTTAACCAAATGCTTGGTACAGCTTGATACGATGTGTATACATGTTCATCGTTCGTCTCGATCCATCCTGTCTCTGGCAGCCAACGGTGACCAAGGAGATCCAGACGCCTCTAGGCTCCGCGTTCATCGAATCCATCGACGAGACGCAGCCAGTCCTGGTCCGTCCATGACTCCCTCTTCTTTTTTTTTTCGAACGGAGATCCATGACTCCCTCTTCAGTCAGTCACAGAGCGTCAGCTTCTCCCAGCATGGCTATTACAGTATTCCTAACCTCCTTTACGTTTTGCATGCGTCTCCTCTTTCTGTTTATCTGTACCAGATTGTTCCTATTCTCCGAGCTGGACTTGCGTTCGCAGAGCACGCGACGTCCCTTCTCCCGTCAACAAGGACATTCCATCTAGGTGAGAGAAAGATTTTTTATGTTTGGAGCGTAATCCCAGCTTAAGAGACAACCGTTATACATTTCGATCAGCAAGGACAGTCGTTCCAAAGATGCTCGTGACTCTTGTTGCTTCTTTTGTTCATGAAGGGATGGCCAGGGACGAGGTGACGCTGCAGCCGTCTGTCTACCTGAACAAGTGCGTGCAACAACCGTCTTCTCTCTCTCTCCACTGCTCGCGTTGCACGCCACTTCTCATCTGTTCTGCACCTCTCTGGAATATTTCTTGATCTCCCTGCGATGATTTCGTCGCATTGTGGCCTCTGAACAAAGTTTGTAGATTTCGCTTAAATATCATTACATTGTTCCTCTCGTTCATGAATACAGGCTGCCTGATCGAATCCCAGACGGATGCCGCGTCCTCCTCATGGATCCTATGCTTGCGACCGGTACATTTTCTACCTTGCAGCTTTGCACAACGCAAAACACAGTTTACCCAATGCATGCAATGCAGCAGTTTATATATATGCAAAAGAAAACATGTTGCAGAGGTCAATGTACTCCCTTTATCTTTAAAAGTTTATCGTTTTATAATTTGTTTTGAACAATAAAACGATAAACTTTTTAGAACTGTAAAAAGCATATGAATCACTGCATTAGTTACTGAGACACAGACACAGACATAGGAGAGCCTTTGTAGTGCTGTGACATGCAGTATGGACATGTCAGAGACACGATTCGCGAGCTCCTCTGATTAATTAACACTCTCTGTACATCAATCAGGTGGAACGATGAGCGCGGCCATCGAGCTGATCAAGGATCGCGGTGCTGATGTTGGACAAATAACAGTCGTAAGTCGCTTGTTTAATTCTGTCATGTACTCCTTTCATCTCAAAAAACTTATCACTTTCTAGTTTATTTTTGAAATACAAAACGACAAATTTTTTAAAACGAATGGAGTATATATACTTACACTTTTTTTTCTTCTCCTGTCACTAGCTCAAACGAATTGCCATGCCATTTTTTTTTCAGGTATCTGCAATCACTTGCCCTTTCGCCATTGAGAAGCTCGCCCATAAGTTCCCTGGGTACGTACGCTTGTTTCTCCATGTACTGCTAGAAGGCCATCCATGCATGCGGCTAGTAGTACTACTTTTACATCACAAAATACTTGTCACTTTCTAGTTCATTTTTAATTAGAGAGCGGTAAGTATTTCGAGATGGGAAGAGTTACCTAACTTGTTACTGACATCGGGCTGATTGCATCCTATGCTTGCTACCTCGAACTGGAACTGCTGTGGCGTTGTGACATTGTGCTGTGACTGCAACCTTTGCGCAGGATCTGCGTGTACGTCGCTGCAATTGACCCAGTCCTGAACGACAAGGGGTGAGTGTGAGGGTGACTGACAGCCCAGCACAGATTCGATCCACTCTTTGTATTCATTCGTGCGCGAACGAAGTCACCGTGCGTTGGTAGCTCTTTTAATCTGCTTCTTCTTTTATCCTTTTGACGTGTGGTTTTGTAGGTTCATGATCCCAGGCCTGGGAGATGCTGGAGATCGCAGCTACGGGACATGATCATCATCAGGTTGTGGGTGAAGGAGGGATGCAAGGAGCTGGGGCTGGCTTTGTTCAGAACTGAAGAAGTAGTGGTGTGTTTCGATAGCCTGGAAGGCCGGTTGCTAGTCGTGTGGGTATCGTACCAGTGCCATGTGTTGGCATCCAAATAAGGTGGGGTGGGGTTTCTGTTTCTCTCATCGCCAGAAACCAAATAACCTTGGTCGAAAAGCAGAAGCCAAATAAAAAGCTGTCGTGAGATCCTTCAGTTCTCTAGCGATAATTTAAGTGGCGTCGATGCCTCGATGGATCCACGCACCGAACGCGCTCGTTCGAGCGAGCAGCGTCACAGGGCAGCGACGACAGGTAAGATAACCCATCCAATTTAATTAGGCTTCGTTTGGCAACGATGGAAAGTAAACCACGTGTGAATATATACAAGCTTTGCTTTGCTGCCACCCAATCCACTTCCACGGTGGAAACGTAATCCCTTAGGCGCAAGCATCATTTAGCTGTCATTGGATCGGTACAATATGCTTTGTATAAGTTCACATGCGCATATATTAATTGATTCATGTCAAAAATATAATAGACACCATATGTCAGATTTGTACAGTACATATTAGTAGATTGTACCATCACATTTTTACAAATTACAAATGATCATACATGTGCAGAACACAAGTATACATGAGTATCATGTCAAATTACAATGTATTTGAGTTCACATAAAAAAATATTACAAGAAAAAAATGATTCTATAAATTCTGCTGCCCACAAAGATACAGTGGATAAGTGCTCATTCATATAGTCCAAAAGCTATTGAATAACTTCCTGGTGTCATTTAACAAAAAATGCTCCTATCAAGGCTTGAAGTACCTGAAACAACGAGCCAATTAAAAAGCAAAATCATCCAGAAAGCATATGCTTTGTAAAGCACCGTCAATCTGTTGCATGCATCAGTCGTTAAATGTAGACCAAAAACAATTCATAGATGAAAGCATCCAGTGGTTTCTTCGCGGATAATTTAACTGAAGTAGCAAATTTTCTCTCTATGCTACCAATTATTTATCACGAACAGGAATACTTTGAATCTGTGTTCAAAATTGAGAGAATAGAGATTTCTAAAACAAGGACACATGTTGTAACATATTTATTTTTTGCGGTTGATGTTGTAATATAAATTAAATTGCACTATCAGTAGCACATAAAAGATTGGAAGGAAGAGAACATCCATAGCAAACAACTAGTGGAAGGTCAAGTTTATCTCGACACAGACAATGAGGCTGGTTGAATCTAAATACTTCTAACATTGAAAAGAAATACAGAGAAAAAACTATTAGTCCAAATGAACAAAACTGCAGATTATTCGTAAAAGACCAACCACACATCCAAGAAACATGTGCCTCATCACAATGTCAACAAGTAAGTGTGGGTCCACGTGCACAACAAAATGAAGAACTACATAGTTAAACATTTTACCATCGTTTTATATTTTATCTCATTACAAAATACATCATGATAGACACTTAAACAATCCACTCAAAGCCTTTTATCCTCTTCAGGTCTATAGAGTTTCAGATTCAGCACTCTGAACAAGTTCCTATGCAATCAGAAAATAAATATTAAATTTCAGGCTAAGCAATCGGTAAGGAAGTAACAAAATAAGTCACTAATAAGTAAAATGAATACTTGAACTTACTATTTTTTCTCAGCCATAACTAAACCTAAAAAGCACAAAAGGAGTATCAATCCACTAGTTGCAGAAGACATGGTGTTGGTTGAAATTTTAGAAATAAAAAAGACAAGAAAAACTAAGCAATTGTCTTTTCCAAAAATAAAATCAAAGCTTGCTAAGAAAGAAAAACTAAGCACTTAAGAAATTGTCCCAACTTAGAACACTGAACACTTGAGCCTCCCACCTTCTAAGACATAAAGAGCAATAGCCGCACTTTATTGGCTACAACATTAACTTGCAAAAAGAAAAAAAAAACTAAAGAGAAAAGAAGAATTTTAGAATCTTGCTGGGGATGAAATTTTAAGGATCAAAAAACAAAAACTAGGCAGTTGTGTCCTTTCAAAATATATTGTCCATGCACTTAATAGAAGATAATATCATTTTGTTGATGGCTTAAACAATAAGTGAAATCGTAAAAGTGCTTTCAAACAATAATTGAAATTGTTCCAAACTGAGATTGTTCAAGTGTTATTTGGTCATGGACTTAGACAATAATTGAGAGTGTTCAAGTATTATTTTGGTGGCGGACTTCAGCAATAACTGAAAGTGTACCAGTGTTCTTGCATTTGTGCTAACTGTGATCCAAGCATGAGTGCATGACAATGAATCAGAGATATATAGAGGAGAATCACTCGAGCGAAATTAACCGAAACTGATTTCATAGTGTTCTCTTACTCAACTAGTACTGCCATATTCAGATTTCAGAGTCCACAGCTCAAGCCTCATCTTTGTTTTAATAGTGTCATTGTGATTTTAGAATTTGACACAAACAAACTAGGCCATTCTGAGCTGCCAAAAACAGAAAACTAAAACAATCAGCCGCATTAAAACACATATGATTGTACTGTGAGTTTCATAACCAAATCGAATTTTAATTTCTGGACAAGTGTAAAATGCCAGCAATCAAATATAAAGTCATCAAATCGCCAACTGCTAATCACAGTTTTGCTTGACCTGCAGCCTCTGAACGCCGTTCTGTATTTCTATGCATGAAGAGAACAGAGGTAAAGAACGTATAGCACAAATATAGCGGAAGAAGAAATAGAAGCAGAACCTCGAGGGGGGTAATGACGAGGCTTCCTGCAGTTGCGTTTGGTGGGGTGAAACCCTAGACAAAGTGGGAGTGGAAGACTTACCTTGGCTGGCTCCTAAAACTCACCGGCATCATCGTTCCTTCTGTGTTCTCCGCTCTCTCGGCGGCATGGAAGCAAGCAGCGGACATGCGAGGGAGTAAGAAGTTGTGACGCTGAGGTGAGCTCGAGAACTACGAGGACGTTGAGGAGACGAACTGTGGAGAAGTCGCGTCGCTAGAGAGGTGGGCCGTGTCTTCGCCGTGGATCTGGCGAAGGACGAGCGCCGCCGGGGGTGGGGGGCGGGTCGAGCGAACAGAGAGGACAGAGGGTTGAGCCAAGAGGCGGAGGGGCGGAGGAGCAGCGCCGCTCTAGGCGCGCGAGTCGGGCGACTCGGGGGTAGGCGGAGTTCCCGGTGTTAGAAAGAGTCGGGCGATTTCCTCTCCGATGGGAGTGGATTAGGGGCGTGGGCCGCCGAATCCCCACCTATCCAAATGCATTTTTAGTCTATAACATATATTTTGCTTTCAAGTATAATTAAATCCACTTATAATAATGGATTGAGCCTGCATCCACTTCAATACCGGTCTTTCCAAACCAAGCCTTAGTGGAAATAATTCCCATCAAGAAAACGAAACTCACGGAACAAGAAAGACACACTCGCAATTCAACACCGTTTGTTTTGCTCATGAAAAGATTGCATGAACCGCAGAAGATTGCGTTCCACCGGACAAGACAATGAATTAATCTCGGATCTTACTAGATGATGATTCTGCAGTTTACATGAGGATCGTAGCCAAGCAAAGAAGCGAGTCATCCAGTCCACGCCCCTGCCTGCCAGGCATCCGAGGACCCGCGGCGCGGCTCGCTTGTATCTCTAGCCGGCGTAGATGTGGACGCCGATGGCGAGGAGGAAGACGGCGATGAGGGCGAAGTAGAGGACGGCGTGGACGAGGATGGCGAGGCCGCTGGTGTGCATGCTGCCGAACTCCGCCACGCGACCCCGCCCCGGCAGCGTGCACAACAACCCCGGCGTCAGAAGCACGAACAGCACCGTCGCCACGATCACCGGGCCCCAGTCCGCCATTCCCCTTCCTCTCTCCTCTCTCTTTCTCTCCTAGGAGCTTCTTCCTTGACAGATCAAATCTGATTTTGCCTTTTGGCTTTCTGGCGCTTCCTTCCGCTCACGTACAGGGAAGGGCAGCTTGGCAGCGGCCGCAGAGGAGGAAGGCAGCGTCGGCTTGTGGGCCTGGAGCTGCGCGAAGGAGACACGTGGAGGCCCGCGCGTCACCGTGCCCGGTGCATTGCAACGAATCTTGTGACTTTTCTGTCGCCGTCGTTCTTGCTTTGCTTCGCTTTGCGTATAGCCAGGCACCGCATCGGAGCGGACCCACAGGAGAACCAGTAATACAACCATCCGCAGTAGTACGCTATAAGGCACACTGTATATATTGTATCACAGTGCACACTGTATATATTGTATCACAGTGTACTGTAAAAGTAGAAGAAGAATAGTGTAGAGTATTTTTTAGAGTATGGTAGTGCCCATAGCCTAAGAGTATGCTACACCACGGGATCCATAGACAGCCACCAATAAATCTGATCAGTCCGGTGGAATGAACCCACTACTGTACTAAGTACTACACAACATTTTCTCCTTTTTTTACATTTTAAAAGGATCTGATCAATACCCTTAAAAATTATTGACGCGGCAATTCTAAAATTTTAGGACAGGGTATATGAACTGTAGTGTAAAACTAGCATATTTGAAATGTTGATAAAAATTTTGAACTTTTAAAAATTAGGAAATATTCTGTTGGATCTCATATTGTAACGTGAAATCTAAACAACTGGATGATTCGATCGAACGTGTTCAGAAACGGAGTTACAGATAGAGGAAAAAATGCGTTTGAAAATTTAGGAACGGACCGTTTTCTCCCACCTCTCGCACCAATGACATCACGTGGAAGCGTATCTTACATTTGTTTGTTATCTACGCTACGTTATTCCGGTTTGACTGATCGGACTAGTCCGTCGATCGGACTTGTATGGCTTCTGACCGCACTACTTCGATCAGTTCAGCAAATATCAGTTTAACTCGAAATTGACATGTGTCCTAATTGAAAGGACAAAACACACGGAATAGTTATGTCCCTGATTGGGGGACACAACCATTCCTAAGAGGTGGGTGGCCTTCTCTTGTGTCTCTTGATCAACTATAAGAAGAAAGCCAATGTGTATGATCAAATACACACTTATACACACTTGTACTCTCTAAATCCTAAGTATGCGATCAACACACCAGAGATAACAAGGGGAAGGTCTTCTATCGTGCCCGTCGCCTCTGGCTCGAAAGCCACGTTAAGCAATCGAGGCAGTGGAGGAGGTATTAGAGGTGTTTATGTACACATCAAGAGATTGCTCTTGATGTTGGTGTATTTGTATTCATAGCAATGCTACCAGGGCCAATTAAAGACTACTAATTATTTCAAATTAGTTTTTGATCTAAGTTTTCCACTACATGAAATGAAAGTCTGGACTTGTTCGGATTGTGGACAGACTAGTCTGGTACGCCATTGTCGAAGTGTAGCAACGACACTTCCCCCGGTACTACCAAATATAGCCCGCAAAGGTTCTTGTTTCGGTTGGGGCACGCAGAGATGAAGAACAAGACGGTGACACGAGAGATTTACGTGGTTCGGGTCGCCTGAGTGTAACACCCTACTGCACGAGGTTTGTGTTATTGTATTGAGTGTCGCTAGTATGCGTAGAGTATGGCTCAGCTTGGATCTTCTTTGTATCGTGCGGCTCAGTCCTTTTATAGTCTAAGGACTGACCGTTACATCATTTGCCTGGCCCGATATGTGGCCCTGGCGTATTTAATAGCCTAATACACTGTCTATGAGCATTAAGCATGATTAATAGTGTGATAACGTACCTTAATGGCTGCGTTATCTCTATTAATAATACTCTGATTGTGTGTCATTAATACAATATTAATGACACGCAATCAGGTCTTGTAACTGCCGCTTTAACTGTCTCTTGAATGTCCGTGCTGGAGGAGATCCGCCAGTGTATTCGTTGGTGATGAAAGTCTGGAGGCTCCACCCGTGGCAGCTTCGGAGCTTCCCCTTGCGGGGAGGTAGCTCCGAAACCGCTTTACACGTGTTGACACCGGAGCTCCCCTCTGCTGGGGGGTTAGGTTTGGGGTTATTGTACACATGTTAACAGCGGAACTTCCCTATGTTGGGAGTTTATTTCCGGACTTACATTGCACGTGTCAACCCCGGAGCTTCCCATATGAAGGGTGCGGGTCCGGTGTAGTGTGACATGTGGGGCTGAGGAGACCTTCAACTTTGGTAGGTAGAACTCTCTTGCACTTCTTGCAGTATCATGGGGTACCCGGTACGCAAGGTACCGAAGTGGCCCCGGGCCCACATCTGGTAGAAATCCTTTGAGTTAAGGTATTCTACCAGAGGTGGGGCCATCCTTGATTCCCGCGCTTCGACTTCAAAAGTCTTCTGATGTGCCATTGGGGCGATGGTCCGGGATTAAACCATCGCCGCCTGGCTTGTTATGAATGCGGCGGATGAGATCTTTGAGTGTGGATCTCTCACAATTGAAGGTCGCTAGTTCCCAATACAAAAACCGTATCAGTTCCGAGCGCCTTGTCAGGGTGCCTCCTTTGGGTTTCCCACCGCCCATCATGACAACGGTTCGCCTAGGGTAATAACCTCGATCTCTTCATCGGGGTGGCCCCGGGCCCATTCGTCATGGACGGGGTAGATTTTTGAAATATGACCCTACTCTTGTTGCAGTTTCCTTTCAAGCATCGCGGAGGCTTACTTAAGAAGGAAAGTATGCGTGGTTTGAGGACTCTTTACGCTTTCGATCAAACTTGCGCTCAGAGCCTCCCAAATTTTGCCTAGCTTTCCCTTCCTTCGCTCCACTTTGCTGCGACGGAGTTGGGTCTTCCCAAGAGCCGCCTCAATGTGAGACCTATGTGTGCTGAATACATTGGCTTTGACAATAAAAGTTTTGAATGATGCCATAACATCTTTTTAGCAAGGTCTGACTCTAGCTCCGAGCTTCTGCAAGGTCCAAAAATAGGTCCGACTTTCTTTGTATAGGTCCGACATGTTTTTGAGTAGCTCCGGTGAGTTTTGTCTTTAGCTCCGACATGTCTTTGATAGCTCTGGCATGTCTTTGTTAAGCTCCGACATGTTTTTCTAGCTCTGACTTTTGGGATGACTAGTTCCGACTAGTTTTGGTTAGCTCCGGCGCTAGGTCCGACTAGCTTTAGTAAGCTCCGGCGCTAAGTTGTACTAGCTTTGGGAAGCTCCAGCTCAAGCTCCGGTTAGCTTTGGCAAGGTTCAGAGCTTGATCGTTGTCGGTACCCTGGAAACCGTACACCCCTTGAGGTTACAAAGATATAAAATAAAAGTCATCTACTTGATTTGAAGACCTTCGGAGACCCACATTTCAGATATAACCGGACCCGCTTCTCCAACATGGTTAATCCCAGGGTCGCCACGTGTACTATCAAACCGGAGCTACCGCCCACAAGGGGGAAGCTCCGGGCTATGTACCGAAATGGCACCCCCGGACCTAACCCCAGACCGAGGGAAGCTCCGGATCTGACATGTGTCAGGTAGCTCCGGAGCTACCTGCTTCCCACAGTATGCTCCAGAGCTGTCACGTGTCCAACCGTCGGATCTTCAGCCTCTAACCTCCGGAAGACTCCACAACGGCTCCAGATCTTCAAAGGGGAATCAAGGACTTCAAGACCCGATTAAGTGTCATTAATACCAAATTAATGACACACGATCAGACGACCTTAATTACCAGTAACGGTGCTGTCAAAGCCCATTACTCGGTCATTAAGGGCAGTTAAACGTGTTGCATGAGTATCAATACTAGTAACCGTTGGGGCCACATGTCAGGCCAGGCTAACTTGTAACGGTCTGCCCTTGTACTATAAAAGGACAGGCCGATGACAGTTGACGGGACACGTTCAGATACGCTACACACGTCCCAGAGACGCCCGACACAAGCTCATACAGCTAATACAACACCAACACACCCGTGGAGTAGGGTATTACGCTCAGGCGGCCCGAACCACGTAAATCTTCGTGTCTCCTATGCAATTTACAATTCACCTTCTTGAATCTCCGCGCGCCCACACCGAACATCAAACTCCTCTAACACTTTAGTAGTGTCGGGAGATCTGCCGGATCCAAACCACCGACAGTTGGCGCGCCAGGTAGGGGCGCCTGAGATTTCGAGAATGGTGAACTCAGCTGCTGGATCATCCAACGGTCATCCTGCTGTTCAGGCTGTTGGAGGCAATCCCTCCAATATGCAGCCACCAGCAGGGGCCTCAGCGCCAGCAGGAGTCATACTGCCACCACCGCCGCCTCCACCAGCAAATCAAGATGGACAACGTGATGGTGCACCGGCGTCAGTCACTGCGTCGAGAATTCATGACAACCCGAAACACGCACTCCATGCAGCACGTGCTCTTCTCCAACGCCCACCACCTCCGGATGCATCCAGGGATGCACTGGAGCAGTGGAGGGCTGATGTGGAACATTTGGTTGCAGCAGCAGCCGACCGCATCAGCAACCAGGGTCCTCCTCCTTCAGGACGGGCCCCGTTGCAGCGACGGACCTTGTCTGGCAGACTTGGTCCGCACATTTCCAACAACAGGAGACATGCTGCATCACAGCAAGTGACGTCGTTGCCCTCCGGGGCACGACACACTCATACGGTATCCAGGCTTTCAACTCATGACCTCCGGGCGGAGCTTGATCGCCGATACCGCCAACAGGACGGCCGAGTCCATATTGAGCGTGCTCGTGAAAGACGAGAATCTCAAGATGTTCTTGCTTTTGAAGGAGTGGGAGGAGGCTGTTCAGCCCTGGCCATGCATCTGCGTATGGTCAGGTGGCCACAGAAGTTCCGGCCTCACCTGCCGGAGAAGTTCGACGGGGCCGTCAATCCTGTCGAATTCCTTCAGATCTACTCCACTGCTATCTTGGCAGCTGGAGGAAATGAGGCCGTAATGACCAAATATTTCCCAGTAGCTTTAACTGGGATCGCCAGATCCTGGTTTATGAGCCTTCCACCCAACTCCATCAACAGTTGGGAGGAGTTGTGCCAGCAGTTCACCGCCAATTTCGGGAGTTCATACACCCGACCAGGCACTGAACTGGACCTTTTTGCAGTCGTGCAAAAAGGGGGAGAATCCTTGCGATCATTCATCCAGAGGTTCTCTCAGGTATGAAACACTATCCCTTCTATCTCTAGCGCCTCTTTCATTGTGGCATTCAGACAGGATGTGCGGGATAAGAAGATGTTGGAGAAACTGGCGATCAAGGAGATCACCAGTGTCACGGAACTCTTTAGTTTGGCTGACAAATGTGCCAGAGCTGCGGAGGGCCGTGAGATGCACTCCAAACCAACTCCGGAGGGTCACAAGAAATCCTCCAAAGAAGAAGTCGCTACCTCCGGGTGTGGCAAGAAGAAGAAGAAGACCAACGGCAAGAAGAAGCCGTCGGCTGGTACATCCAATGTTGCAGCTGTTGCAGCTCCGGATGGCCGAGGGCCACGCCCCGAGAAGCGACCTCGACCGTCTTCTGAAGACGGTGGAAAACCCAAAGTGTGGTGTCCAATTCACAAAACGGGCAGCCACAGTTTGGAAGACTGTCGGGAGGTCCAAAACCTTGTCGAGTGCTACAACAAGCACCGGGAAGAAACTCCTTTCCGACAGAGGGAAGGAAAACAAAAAGTCGACGAAGCTCCGGCTGAAGAGGAGTTAGGTTTTCAGGATCCCAAAAAGGTCCTGAAGGCCGTCTACACCTCCGTCGACGACGATTCCGACGTCTTTGACAACGAGCGTCGAAAGACCATGAACACCATCTTTGGTGGATCATGGGACATCACCTCCCGCCGCGTCATCAAGACTATGCGTCAGGACATGGCTGCTGTAGCTCCTGCAGCTAGGGCGGAACCTCATCGGAAGTGGATGGACACAACCATCACTTTTGATGCTTCAGACTGCCCTCGAAGCATGGTGGGAGCAGGACAGCTACCTTTGATGGTATCTCCTACCATCAATAACATCCATCTCCACCATGTCATGGTAGACGGAGGTTCGGGGCTTAACCTCATAAGCTTCGAAGCTTTTACCAAGCTTCAGCTTTGACCTTCGGATCTCCACCCCTCCCGACCTTTCTCCGGAGTAGGTCCGGGGGCCGTTACCCCACTCGGAGCTATCACTCTCCCCGTTACCTTCGGGACACGGGAGAAGTATCGCACCGAGAAGTTGGTCTTTGACGTTGCTCAGATCAACTTACCCTTCAACGCCATCTTGGGTAGGCCTGCCTTGTACAAATTCATGGCAGCTGCTCATTATGGCTACCTGGTGTTAAAGATGCCAACACCAGTAAGCGTTCTCCGGATCCGCGGAGATCGTACTGCCGGAGTAACTGCTCTGGAAGAACTCCATGCACTTACCACAGCGCAAGAGGAGGACTCCAGGCAGGAGCAAGCTCCAAAACCCCCGAGCATTCGTCAACGAGGCTCGACATCTGCACCTCGTGTGCAGCCAAGTGGCGACACCGACATCCCCGTCAAAGTCATCCAAATTGGTCCTGATGCCGCTCAGACCACCCGTATATCGGGAGGATTGAACGACAAATAGGAACTCGCGCTCATCGCTTTCCTCCGGGCTAATGTCGACGTGTTTTCCTGGCAACCGTCACAAATTTCTGGGATCCCCAGGGAAGTGATTGAGCACAATCTGAAGATCTACCCTGATGCCCGGCCTGTGCACTAGAAGCCTCGGAAGCAATCTATAGAGCGACAGAACTTCATTCGACAAGAAGTGAAGAAGTTGGTCAAATCTAGATTCATTCGAGAAGTCTTCCATCCAAAATGGCTCGCAAACCCAGTCGTTGTGCCCAAGGCCGGTGGGAAGCTTCGGATGTGTATCGACTACACAACACTAAATAAGCCATGTCCAAAAGATCCATTTCCACTACCTAGAATAGATCAGATAGTGGATTCCACCTCCGGGTGTGAATTACTGTGTTTCCTAGACACATATTCTGGGTATCACCAAATCAGAATGTCTAGGGAAGATGAAGAGCATACCTCTTTCATCACAGTAGATGGATTGTACTGTTATACAGCCATGCCATTCGGTCTCAAGAATGCAGCTTCAACTTTTGTACGAGCTATGTACAAAACCTTTGAAGACCTCATTAGAGACATAGTGGAAGTGTATGTTGATGACATCGTGGTCAAGGTCAAGAATAAGGAGTCACTTCTTGACACCTTACAGGCTGTCTTCGATAAGCTGCGGGTCACCCGCACAAAGCTAAACCCAGACAAGTGTGTCTTCGGGGTTAGCTCCGGAAAACTTCTTGGTTTCCTGGTAAGTCACCGGAGCATAGAAGCTAATCTGGCAAAGATCAAGGCCATTGAAGACATGCGGCCACCAGCTCGCATCAAAGATGTCCAAAAGCTAACTGGATGTCTAGCAGCCCTCAACCAGTTCATTTCAAGACTGGCGGAACGGGCACTCCCCTTCTTCAAGCTATTGAGGAAGTTCGGACCATTCCAATGGTCTGAAGAAGCAGAAAAGGTGTTCCAGGAGCTAAAATAGTTCCTCAACACCCTACCAATTCTGGTAGCTCCGAACCCTGGTGAGCCTTTACTGCTTTACATTTCAGCTACTGACGAAGTCGTCAGTATGGTCCTGGTTGCGGAGAGACCAGAACTACCCCATACTCAGGGATCCAGACCCCTTCGGGAGGGTCCGGAGGTTCCTGAAAGCGAGTCTGGGTCCCAGCTCCCAGATTCGAATCCACAAGAAACCACTTTAGAAGACACAGACTCCTCCGGGAGGATCCAGGTCGTTTCTGAAGAAGCTCCGGGTTCCTCCAGTCAGGACCCGAAGGTCCCCGAAGAAAATCCGGATCCCTCCGGGAGGATCCGGATCAGTGAAGAGGAAGCTCCAGGCCCCTCCGGCAGGGTCCGGACCATTCAGCGCCCGGTGTACTTCATCAGTGAAGTACTGCATGATGCCAAGACTCGATATTTAGAGGTGCATAAGCTGCTATATGCAGTTCTTATCGCCTGCAGGAAGCTTCGCAATTATTTCCAAGCTCACAAGATCTTAGTGGTGACATCTTACCCACTTCGAGCAATCTTGCATAATCCCAATTCAACTGGGAATATTGCAAAGTGGGTAGCAGAATTGGCTGAATTCGATCTTGAATTCATTTCAAGGCAAGCAGTCAAGAGTCAAGCATTGGCAGGCTTCGTGGCAGAATGGACTCCCTCTACATCAAACCCTGGGGGCCCCAGTGAGCAGAAGCCGGAACACGAAGCTTCGGTCTTCACCGAGCCTCATTGGACCCTCTACTTCGACGGCTCCATGCAAAAGCAGGGGGCCAGAGCTGGAATCCTTCTCCTCGCACCAACCGGGGAGAAGGTAAAATACATGGTACACCTTGACTTCAAAGCACTCATCTACGGACTAAAGGTGGCACTGTCATACGGTGTCAAGCAATTGCTGGTCAAGGGAGATTCACAGCTCATCATTAAGCAAGTGAAGGGTGAATGCTCCTGCAACAATCTCCAGCTAGCTGCTTACCTCCTTGAAGTCCAGAGGCTTCAGAAGGACTTCAAACTCCTAGATCTCCACCATGTCCAGCGTGCCCATAACGCTGAAGCCGACGAACTCTCGACGAAAGCGTCAACTGGAGCTCCGGCTCCTGACAGAACTTTCAACATAAATGCACGTGGAGTCTCTTTCACATGAAGATGTCTTTTATTATAGGTCCGGGGTACAGGGGAAACAAGTACAATTGGATCTGGAAGAAAAGACAACGCATCCAGTTGTATTTGGAATCGCTTTTGACCTAAAATCTTCTTAAGAATCGTAAGCCGCGACGAAGTTATAGGCAAGAAACGAATTTTACTATTTTTCTTGGCTTCAGTGTGCAGGAAAAATAAAAAATCTACGTTGATGGAGAAAAGCCGGAGCTAACAAAGCTCCGACTCCCCTAGGTGGCTTGTAATGGATGTTACGCATTGAAAATGAGCATCACCGGAGCAATCAAGCTCCGGTAGAGCTACGGGGGCTAGCCGTCGAAGCTAAATAAAAGATGGTGAGAAGACCCCACAAACGGAGTCTGCTGCCAACAAACTAAGGGCGTGTTTGGCATAGCTCTACTCCTTAGTAGAGCAACTCTGCTCTGAAATGCTGAGATGGAGCAACTCTGGTATAGTGGAGGAGTTGTTACATGAGGTGTTTGGTTGAAAAAGTTATCTCAGCTCTAAAAAGTAGAGGTTTTAGGAAGCAATGTCAATTTTACCCTCTACTTTGTTGGGCTTATTCTGTCTGTTTTGGGCCGAATTCTTAAAGGTGAGGAAACTTTTTTTCCCTGAACCGTAGTTTGCTGTCACAATTTTTTTTTTCGGTTGTGTGTGCTGGTATGTGCTGGTACACACTGTTGCTCTTGACTGTTTTTTTTCACCTTTTTTTTTGTTTTGTTGCACCATCACTCCATTGAAAATTGCTGGCAGCAAGTGTCATCGAGATTTTTATTTTATTTTATTTGGTTGCTATGGTACTGAAGTGAAACAGGAGACATAGGTAGCTATGTCCAAGTCCAAGTACTTATTTGAAATAAAAAATAGACATAAATACTTTGTCTTTTTATTTGCACAAAATGTAGAAGCACAATTTTTTATAATACAATTGCATCACAGAACTTAGATCATTAGAAAATACAAAAAATAATCAACACAAAAGCTAGCATATCACACGCTGAACAATTCACATATAGATCAGTCCGGCACTGATATAAACTAAAAAGTTAGATACGGTTCTTAACAATTCAGAGCACTTGAACAATTCAGGGTACATGAACAATCTACGCCAGGCTTTCCTCACCATCGGGCTCTCCCGTGCGGGATTCGGAGCCACGCGTCCAGGCGGAGCCACGCGCCTGCGGCCGTCGGGGCCGCACGACCGTCGGAGCCGCGTGCCTGCGGATGCTCCCGTCGGAGGCCGGTCGCCTACGGTGCGGGTGCTCCCATTGCTTCCCCTCCTCTATTTGACCGATAGAGGAAAGAAAGAAAAAAACATTCGTATATTCTAACTAGTGGCATTGCGGGTAATATCTCCAGAACTCCATGTCTACTTCTTTTTTGGTCTGTTGTGGAGTAGGGAAAGAGGTACTCTGAAAAAATGAACTAGGACTCTACAAAATTCATAGAGTTGGACCCCCTCTTGGAGTTTTGGAGTTAGGGTGTTTGGCAACATTTTTTCTGCTCTTCCACGGAGTTCGATTCTGGAGCCATGCCAAACACGTCCTAAGTGTTGGCAAAGGTCACTGCCGGAGCTACTAGCTCCGACACCCCGGAGGACTAACTATCGATGCTCTACGCGTTGATAGGGACTATTGCCGGAGCTACTAAGCTCCGACGATAGACAATGCCGGAGCTTCTAAGCTCTAACAACCTCAGGGGGCCTTCACTATCGAAGACTTCAGACCTACACTCTACAAGTTCGGAGCAAATGAGTCTTCAACAAAACACAATATCCTCTTGGTACTTGTTCACAATCAAATTGTGTACATCTACCAGGGGTCCAAGTGAAGACAAAAGTGTTGAAGACAAAAAGTGAATTCACAAAAAATTGGGGATTTCATTCATCTGGAAACAAGGGGTTACATCTGGAGACAAGGGATTACAAAATTGAGGAAGAAGAAGAGAAAATACAAGTGAGAACTACAGAGATGGTCCTAGACCCTATGGAAGAATTGGGCGACCTTTTGGGCAACCTCCAACACGTTGGCTCTGGCAGCTTCGCCTTCTCCTTCAACGGGACCTTCAAGCACCGGGTCCAGAGGAAATTGGGAGTTCCGGCTGGTGTAGCATGTCAACACATATTCTGCGACGTTCTTCGCCAGGGATTGCCCCTCAACATCCAGTTGGCCCGCGATGACATCGCCCACCTTGGAGAGCTTGTTGCCTGCCGAGCTCAACGCCTGCAACGCCAAGTCCGGCTCTGGCTCCGGATCATCCGGATGCACGGGACTGAAGCCCAACGGTGTCAGCGCGTCGTTGGCCTTGCCCAGGAACTCCCAAATCTGTAGGGAGTCCGCATTCCTCAAGCCCTTTATTTCTTCCAAGGATCTCCTGGCCGCCACAAGTTTAGAATTCTCGCGAGCGAGGCGCTCAACTTCTTTGGCGTTTTGCTGAATCTTTTCAGCAACCCGCTTTTCGAGTTTTCCGAGCTCCTCCTCCCGGAGGTGGATCTTGTTCTGGCGGTCGACCATGTCCTTCTCCCTGCCCCTCACCTTCTTCTCCCTGGCAGCAAGGGCACACTCTTGCTCGTAGAGTTCCTGCCCTCGCACCCAGGCCTTCTCCTCTTCCTCATGGCAGCGCTCTTCCAATTTCTTGGCGCGCTCCTCTAGGCCCTTGTCAGCCAGAGCCACCATCTCAGTGAGCTCCTCCTCCCTCCTCAGGACGTCATCCCGCAGCTCTAGGAGTTTCTGCTCTTCATCTTCGAGCCGTTTCTCCCTCTCTTCAAGTGCCTTCCGGCGCTTGATGAGTGTAGTGTTAATGGCCTCAAGCCTTTCTTGGCGTTCATCGGCCGCACTATGAGCTGCTTTGGTCTGCTCATAAATCTCCCGGGATTGAGCGTCGAGGGCACGAGTCATACTCTCCCTGTCATCCAGTAACTTGCCCCAGTATTCCAGGCGGACCTTCTCCCGCTTGATCCACTCTTTGTCATCCGCTTGCCTCGACTGCGCCAGCTTGGTCTCGAAGTAGAGCCGGTTACGCCACCGCCTAAGGGTTTGGCGCTCCTCTTCAAGAGCCTTGCTATCGTGGAAGAAGGACAATTGGACTTGACAGAGACTGGAACATGCGTTGTCAATAGACAGTGACAACGGGATAGGTTTCGGACCTTCTGGGGTCTCCTCCGCTGGTTCCAACGGGATTTTATATACAAAAATTGGGTCCCACTCCACAAGAGTGGTCCCCTGGGTCTCCATGGCACTAGGGTCGTCCTCCGGGATGGCCTCAGTTGCCATCGAGGAAGGCCCCGCCGCCAGGTCTTCATTCTCCCCCTCAGGCAGGGGGCCAACGACTTCGCCAGGGCACTCCGGCTCAGCCGCGGGTACCTCCGACGTCGACACTTCCAGAGCAGGGGCCACTGCTGGCTCCGGCCTGAGCACCACCTCCGATGGGGGCTTGAGCTCCGACGCCTCTGCAACAACCGGCTCGGGAGCCGGAAGATCTTCAACATCGATCGGCCCTGCGGCCGGAGCTCCAACAACGACCGGCTCTGCGGCCGGTGCTTCTGAGGTAGCCGGCCCAACCGTCGGGACTTCCTCAACATCCGGCACGCACACCGGGACTTCAACCACCTCCGGCTCAACCGTCGGGGCTTCGACAATTTCTGGCTCTGGGGCCGGAATTACTGCTTCCTCCGGCTCAACAGCCGGAGCTTTCATCATCTCAGCACCAGGACCCGGAGCTTCAACCTCCGGGGCAGGTGCCGCTGGCGCATCTTCTCTCCCGCGGTCCGGCGCTACCACGGGAGTCTCTGGAGATGAGTCAAGGTCCATGACCACGACAGCTGGCACCGGAGCTGTCGCAGCTTCACCCACCACTTGGGGCGGCACCGGGACAGGAGCAGAAGCCCCCATCCTCACAGCTTCAGCTGCTGTGGCCGAAGGTGGAGCCTCACTCCTCTTCTTGGGAACGCTGCAGATGATGGACGAAGAAACTTAAAAAATAGTTACTACAACAAAACAACTGTCCAAGGTAAAGATTAAAAATTACCTTGGGAGGCTTCCACACCATCTTGCGCGGAACATCTTTCCCGGGCGTTCTGGGCTGGTCATAGCCGGCGTGGAAGCTCCGGAAGGCCCCCCGGAACTCGCTGCAGCCACGGGTATTTCCCTAGTTGAGGGCCCCCTCGATCGGGAAGAACCTCCGGACCCAGAGGCCTCAACCGGCCCTGGTGCTGGAGTCGCATGCCCGAAGCTAGCTCCCCGGGAGGACCCCACTGCGGGTACAGTTGCTGCAGTCGCAGAAGACCTCCCCCTCCGGGGAGAAGGAGCCGATGCAGAGGTGGCAGGCCTGACGGACCTTCCGTCGGCATGCTGCAGCTTCCTCTTCCGGCTCAAGGGTTCGTCCGCCGGCTCCTTGCCCTTGCCGACAACCTCGACCCTCGGCCTCGTGGCAGGGTCGGAGCCACCTTCGGACACTCCCGGGCTCGCCACCCTGGTGGTTGATCTTCTCTCGACGACACCAAGGTCGTCAAGCACGGGCATCTTCCGCCAGAGCTCCCTACTGAACTCAACTTCCACGTTCAGAGAAAGAAAAGCCGAAGGCGGAGTCAAGTCGTCACCCTCGACGTCGATGTCGTGCTGGAACTTCTTGAGGTGGAACTCCAAGGTTGTCCCCACCATGTTGGACTTCAGCCCGGTCTCGACCCGGTCGTTGTCCATCACGCTGTTGAGGGCCCAAGCGAGTTTTTCTCTCCTCTTCAGCGGTGCCCACCTGTTGACTAGGAAGTTACAAAACACCGCCTGAGTAGTTAATCCTCCCTTCACGCAATGGCGGATCCTGGTCAGAACGGGGTTGAAGGCGTCCGCCAACACCGGAGCTTCACTCCAGATCGTCGTGTCAATGTTGGGGAGGCCTTCGGGCAGCTCCAGCCTCTCGTGCTCCTCCACCCGGATGACTATCTAGTCCTTCTTCCAGTCATCCCACTTCCCAGAGGGAAACGACCAGAGGTACTTGAATGGGCACTTCTTGCGCTTCACGAAGTAGTAGAAGCCAAGGTACTCATTGCTCCTACCGGTGGTATGGATGGTGAAGAAGGTCCGGAAGAGTTCAATACAGGGGGGATGCCCACCCACATCTCACAGAAGTGGATGAAGATAGACACGAGGAGAATGGAGTGAGGGCCAAGGTGGTATAACTGCAGACCGTAAAAGTCTAGCAGCATCAAGAAAAAGGAGGAAAAAGGTGGGATCAACCCCACCGTGGCGTACGAGGAGAAGTACACCATTTCGCCGGCGTGCTCCTTCTCAAACGGGAGCTCTCCCCCGGCGCGGACCGAGCGGTTGAAGAAGTCCGAGGACCACCCCATGAGGTTCCAGACCTTCTTCAGGTCGCCGTCTGTCTTCAAACAGCTCTCGCGGAGACCCAACTCCATCGCAGCACAGCAAGGCAAGAGAGGAAAAGCGAAGCACAAGTTGGGAGTTTGAGCGCAAGATCAGATGAGAGGCGTAAAGAACTCCAGACGGTGCGCGCTTTCCTTCTTAAGTAAGCCCTCGCAACGCTTGGACGGAAACCGCAAGGAAGTCGGAGATACCGCTCAAAAATTCCACCCAGCCGATGACAAGGGGGCCTGGGACCACCCCGACGATCAAGTCGAGGTTCTTACCCAGGCAAACGGTTGTCATCATGAGGCGGGAAACCCGAAGGCGGCGGCCTAACAAGGCGCGCGGAACCGATACGGTTTTCGTATCGGGAACCGACGACCTTCAAATGAGATCCGCACGCCAAAGATCTCATCTGCCGCACGCGGGATACGCCACACGGCGAGGATTTAACTCCAAACCATCGCCAACGGCACATCTGAAGACCTTTGAAGACTCAGTTCAAAAGTCGTGAGGATGGACCCACCTCTGGCGGAATGACTTCACCCAAGGGGTCTTCCCCAGAGGTGGGCCCAAGGGGCCACTGTCGGTACCCTGGAAACCGTACACCCCTTGAGGTTACAAAGATATCAAAAGAAATTCATCTACTTGATTTGAAGACCTTCGGAGACCCACATGTCAGATATAACCGGACCCGCTTCTCCAACATGGTTAATCCCAGGGTCGCCACGTGTACTATCAAACCGGAGCTACCGCCCACAAGGGGGAAGCTCTGGGCTATGTACCGAAATGGCACCCCCGGACCTAACCCCAGACCGAGGGAAGCTCCGGATCTGACACGTGTCAGGTAGCTCCGGAGCTACCTGCTTCCCACAGTATGCTCCAGAGCTGCCACGTGTCCAACCGTCGGATCTTCAGCCTCTAACCTACGAAAGACTCTACAACGGCTCCGGATCTTCAAAGGGGAATCAAGGACTTCAAGACCCGATTAAGTGTCATTAATACCAAATTAATGACACACGATCGGACGAACTTAATTACCAGTAATGGTGCTGTCAAAGCCCATTACCCGGTCATTAAGGGCAGTTAAACGTGTTGAATGAGTATCAATACTAGTAACCACCGGGGCCACATATCGGGCCAGGCTAACTTGTAACGGCCTGCCCTTGTACTATAAAAGGACAAGCCGACAACAGTTGATAGGACACGTTCAGATACGCTACACACGTCCCAGAGACGCCTGACACAAGCTCATACAGCTAATACAACACCAACACACCCGTGGAGTAGGGTATTACGCTCAGGCGGCCCGAACCACGTAAATCTCCGTGTCTCCTGTGCAATTTACAATTCACCTTCTTGAATCTCCGCGTGCCCACACCAAACATCAAACTTCTCTAACACTTTAGTAGTGTCGGGAGATCTGCCGGATCCAAACCACCGACAATCGTAATGTTCCAAATTTTCATGTGAAATGTTTCAAACTTGCTTTATATTGTTAAAAAAATTTCTTAGTATTCATTTGCTAAGTTTTTGGTGCATTTTGGTTGATATGGCTGATATCGTTTTGATATGCTTTGCAACATGCTTATGTGAGGTGCTCACGTAAGGTGTTGTGTTCAGAACTGACTTGAGTCAAGTCGCGGACTTGGGCTCGTACTGATTGGTTGTTTGTTCATGTGCAGGTGTTGCTTGAGTTCAAGTCATGGCTGGTGACGGGATCCATTAGACTCGTCTCAGGGAGGAGATGAGGTTCCAACAACCAAATTCAGGAGGAATTGTGGTTGAGCGGGCCAGGAGGTCGCGCAGGATGATTGAATCAAGGGCAGTGCATATGAAGGTTACTGGACATCGAAGGAAGGTGTTTGCACGTATGAATGCGGTGCATGACGTGGCAACATGGTTCTGAAGATGGTTTATGGATGGGAAGATCTGGTTGGAAGGATCGGATCGTATCGGTTGATGACTTTAGCTGCGGCTGAGTCGGGTTTGACTCAAATATGGAAAGATTTGAGTTGGTTATGATAGGATTTCGTATGGGTCACGAATTTGAGTTGTTTTAGGAATGTGGGATACGTTCCTAAGGTGTTTGGAAGTCTTAAGATTGCTTATGCGTATAGAAGAGTCTTAAGCAGTTATGGAAAGTTTCGATTCGTGATCGGAGTAGGATTGGAGTCCTAGTTGAGATTGGGTTGGCCTAAGGGCTCGTTATTTAATCAAGGGAGGCCAGAGTTCGTGGTTGTCAACTTTGGGGCTGTTCCTCTTGTGTCCTATTGAATAAAATTCGTAGTTTGAAGGAACTTTTGTGCCTTGTTCATCCGACTTGTTCCAGACAAGTTTTACTCGTCGAGTTTCTGGACAGCACTACCTTTCGTTGGTGGTTTTATCATAACTCGAGTTTTACAGATCCAATTGACGTGATTCTTTTTGGTTTGTCTTCACAACTTGATTTTCTATCATATGTCAAAATTTCACGATCATTGGATTTGTGGTTTCTGATCTACACGAGTTTCTTTGCAGCATTCCAGAACTGTTTTTCTCGGGTAGGACACATTGACCTTTGTTCGATCTTTCGATCATAACTTGAGTTTCTCTCGACGGATTTGAGTGATTCTTCTTGTGTTTTCTTCGTGACTTGATTATCTATGATATATATCACTTTTGTCATGGTGAAACACGTTTATATTAGTTTCACACACAATTTCTCTAACATATCGTTTTTTTGCCGAAGGGGTTGGGATTTAATTGTCTCCGCTGTGTAAGTTTTTTAAATCTACTATTCACCCCCCTCTGGTAGCTTTTGACGTGCTCTTCGATCCTACACTCAAGATCAAGGATGATCTGATGAAGGTTCGGACCTATATGGGGTGGTCCAGCGACTCCATCAGCCACTTGATTCGCGCCGGCAAGCTCCCATTCAAGAAGGAGCATAATAGCAACATGGTGTACTTCTCTGCGTACGCCATGGTGGGGTTGATACCACCTTTTCTGAGCTTTCTCTTAATGCTGCTGGACTTCTACGGTTTCCAGCTGTATCACCTTGGCCCCCATTCTCTTCTGCTAGTGGCAACCTTCATCCACTTCTGCGAGATGTGGGTGGGTGTTCCCCCTGCATTGAGCTGTTCCATACCATCTTCACGGTCCACACCACTGGCAAGGGGACTGAGCTTCTTGGCTTCTACTATTTCGTGGAGCGCAAGAATTGCCCCTTCAAGTACTTGAAGTCATTCCCTTCCGGCAAATGGGATGTCTAGAAGAAGGATTGGGTTATCATTGCAGTGGAGGAGCACGAGAGGTTGGAGCTGCCCCAAGGACTCCCCAATGTTGATACCGATGCTTGGAGTGTAGTTCCAGAGCTATTGGATGCTTTTAACCCCGTCCTGACCAGGATATGAGAATGCGTGGAGGGTGGAGTGACCCCTCAGATTGTCTTCTGCAATATCCCGGTCGACAGATGGGCTCCACTGAGGAAGAGGGAGAAGCTCGTCTGGGCTCTCAACAGCGTGATGGATGACAACCGGATTGAAACCGGACTGAAATCCAATTTGGATGATGAAGCTTTGAAGCTTCATCTCAAGAAATTACAGCATGGGATAAACATCAAAGGCGATGACTTGGTTCCGCCGGCTGCTTTCCTTTCTCTGAACATGGAGCCAGAGTTTAGCAGAGAGCTCCGGAGGAAGATGCCGGCACTTGATGACCTTGGTGAGGTGGAGAGGCGTCGGACCTCCGAGATCGTGATCCCCGGAGCTTTTGAAGGAAGGCATGCCTCCGCCCCGAGCCAGAGGGTTGAAGACATTGGCAAGGGCAAGGGCAAAGAGCCAGCCAAACCCTTCAGCCGGAAGAGGAAGCTAAAGCATGCTGATGGGAGGTCTGTCAGGCCTGCTCCCTCTACAACGGTTCCTTCTTCCCAGCGAGGGAGGTCTTCTGTGGCTGCACCTTCTCCGACGCGGGCATCTTCAAGAGGCGCTAGCTCTGGACAGTCAACCCCGGCCTTAGTGCCGGTTAAGAGCTCCAGGCCTGGGAGTTCTTCCCAACCAAGAGAAACTTTGGCCGAGAGGACTCTGGCTGCCGCAAGTGGTCCTCAGCTCAGGTCCGAAGTCGTTGTCTCACCAGACTAGGTGGGCTCTGGCTCTGGGCCTCAGAAGAAGAGGTTCTGAGGCGACTGGGGTGGTAGCATCCCTAGGTATGCATCATGTGCTTGCCTTAAAATGGTAATCTTGTTTTTGTTATGTCTTTAATCTTCTCAACCCTTTATTTCTAGGGTGTCGAGAAAGGGGTCAGGGACTTCGGCATTTGTTGCTGCGCATGCCGAAGCTCTAGCTTCGACCATCGAGCCTCCTCCAGTGGTGGCAGAGGTCACGACAGCTTCGACGCCAGCTGTCGTGGTCTTGGATCCAGAAGAGACGCCTGGAGCTCCCGTGGTGGCGCCAGACCATGGGGGAGAAGTTGAATATGTACCTCTGGCAACGGTGTCGGAGGCTGATGCTCTAGTACTGGAGCCAGAGATATGTTAGAAGCTTCGGCCTTTGAACCAAAAGTCGTCGAAGCCCTGGCCGCTGAGATAGAGGCAATTAAATTCCTGGCCATTGAGCCGAAGATGGTTGAAGCTCCGGCCCTTGGGCCAGAAGTTGTTGAACGTCCGGCGGCTGAACCGGAAATGTTTGAAGCTCCGGTCGCTGAACCGGAAGTGACTGACGCATCAGCGTCTGAGCCAGCGGTGGTAGGGGCACCGGATGAAGCCCCAACCATTGCCCTGGAGGTAGCTGCCCCGGAGGTGTCTGGACCAGATCCGGAGCAACATGAAGAGGTGGCGACAGGTCCTTCACTTGCGGGGCCAACAACTGAAGACCCAAAAGCAGGGCCTTCGACTTCTGCTCCAGTAGTGGAAGTTCCCCCAATAGGATCTTCTTCAACAGCAGCCAAAGAGCTCCCAACGAGCGGAGTCAATACCACAGAGGCTCAAGGGACCACCCGTGGGACCCAATTTTTGTGATGGAAAATCCTCTGGAACCAGCGGAGTTGATCCCAGTGGGTCCGGAGCCTATCCCCTTGGCACTGTCCATAGACAATGCCTGCTAAAGTCTCAGGCAAGTCCAGCTCGCCTTTGATCATGAGAGCAAATCCCTGGAGAAGGAGCGCAACACCTTGAGGCATTGGCGCAACAAACTCCACTTCAGGACCAGGCTTGAACAGACAAGGCTGGCTGACCAGAAGGAGTGGATCAAGAGGGAAAAGGCCCGGTTGGAATACTAGGACAAGCTGCTGGAGGAGAAGGAAGCTGCCATCAGGGCGCTCGATGCTAACTTCTAGGGAGATCCTTGAGCAAGCCAAGGAGAGGCATGATGTTGGCGATGAGCATCACGAAAACCTCAATGAATTGAACGAGGTTCTCCTGAAGCGCCGAGCGGACCTTGATGCGAGGGAAGAAAAGCTCCTGGAGCAGTAGGAGGATATTGTGAAGAGGGAGGCAGAGGTCACCCAGAAATTTACTCTGGGTGATCAGAATTTGGCAGATCGCAGCAAAAAGCGGGATCTATGGAGTAAAGAAGAAAATGAGAAGTACTGGAAACTGGGGCAGGAGCTTTCAAAAAGAGAAGCAGATGTTGCCACCAGGGAAGGGAAAGTGAAACGCAGGGAAAAGGACTTGGCAGAAAGGCGGAACCGCATCCACCTCCGGGAGACGGAGCTGACCGATCGCGAGAAGCAAGTTGCTGAGAATATGCACCAGCATGCCAAATTGGTCGAGTGCCTCGCTCGGGAGGGTTCGGAGCTTGCGGACGTCCGGAAGTCACTAGAGGAACTACGGAGCTTGAAGGAGACTGAGTCCATCCAAGTATGGGACTTCTTGGGAGGAGCCAACGACGCGTTGACGCCACTAGGCTTCTGTCCTGTACGTTCGGACAATATAGAGCTGGACTTGGACCGAGCACTGGTGGCCCTCAATGCTGCTGGCGGCAAAATCGACACGATGGGTGACGTCATTGCGTACCAACTGGAGATAGAGGGGAAATCTATGGCTACAAATGTCGCAGAGTATGTGCTGACGTGTTATGTGAGCCGAGATCCCCAATTCTCTTTGGACCCGATGCTCCAAGGTCCTGTTGCTGAAGAGGAGGACGCCGCCAGGGACAGCGTCCAAGGAGTTGTCAAGGAAGTTGCCTCATTCTTCCACAAGACTTAGATCCTCTAGTAGTTAGGACTTTTTCCTTTTGCCTTCTGCTGTAATCCCAATTTTCCAATCCAGTGCTTTGAATTAATGAAATCCACTTTGCCATGAATTTCACTTTATTGTTGTTTTGTTTTCAATATACTGTACTCTGTCTTGTTGGCCCCCTGGTATATGTGCACAATTGTAGTTTGTACATGTACCAAAAGGTTTTGACAGCATGTTGATGACTTGAACGCTTCAAACTTGTAGATTTTAGGTCTGAAGTCTTTATTTCTGACACGTCGACGGCAGGCCCCCTGGGATTGGCGGAGCTTGGTAGCTCCGACGGTACCCACCATGAACGTATAAAACGTCGACGGTGGGCCCCCTAGGATCTATCGGAGCCTGATAGGTCCGATGGCGCCCAATGTCAACGCCCGAATCGTTGTAAGTAGGCCCCCCAAGGGTTGTCGGAGCTTCATAGCTCTGAGGTCACCCACCGTCAACATATTAAACGTTGACGGCGGGCCCCCTTGGAGGATGTCAGAACTTAGTAGCTCCAGCGTCGTCCACCATCGCTATGAGTTTCTATTTTTCCTGCACATTAATTATAAGAAAAGAGTAAAATTCGTCCTCTTATCTATAAATCGTTTGTGACTTATCATTTTTATTTGAGTTTCAAACCATAAGGAACTTGATATGGTAACAAGCATATTGATGTAATCTTTCCGGACCCATATGCTTTTTTAGTACTCACCCTACTGAGGCCTGCTGGGATGTAGGTAGAGTGGCGTACTTAGGGTGCAGGACTAGGCTAAGTCGATAGCACACTCCAGACCTATGTTGGTTTGGCGTTCAGGCAAGTAGACTATACAACATGCTAAGATCAAAATAGATCAACAATATAACTTGTAACACATATGAATAAATTGGACAAAAAATAAAAAAGAATTGCACAACTTAATTATAGACAAGGAGGATAAAAACAATAATTTGATATATCAAGCCTTGTACAAAAATAAATGCACGTGGAGTCTGTTTTCACACAACAATGTCTTTCATTATAAGTCTGGATTACAGGGGAGACAAGGACACACTTAGGATGCAGGACCAAGCTATGTGCGCTATACATCTTGTACTAACCCAGGGCAGGTAGTTACACTTTTAGTACTGTGACTGTATGCAGTGTTACTTGAACTTCACGGACCCTCCCGGAGGGGTCCGGATGTTCTCCCGGAGGACCTACCCTTCTCTGTATATTGACTCTATAACATACATTGTATGTAATTACAGACTCACCTCCATGATTCTAAGCATAAAACTTACGGAGGTGCTCGATGTTCCAAGGATTAGGAAGTGGAGTCTCATCATCAGTTGCCAAGTGAACGCATCCGCGTCGGGATACTTTGATCACTCAGAAAGAACCTTCCCAGCTGGGAGAAAGTTTGTTCATCCCTTCACGAGTTAGTATCTTTTGAAGCACCAGATCACCTTCTTCAAGCTGTCGGTTGCGCACATGACTTTGATGATAGCACTGGAGCGCTTGGCGATAACGTGCATTCTGAACAGCTGCTTGGCACCTTCCCTCGTCGACGAGGTCAAGGTCTTCACGCGGGAGCTGGTCCTGCACGGCTTCGTCGAAGGTCCGGACCTGGAGGGACCCCAAGGTGATCTCTGGAGGAAGGACTGCTTCAACTCCATACATTAGGAAGAAGGGTGTTTCTCTAGTTGACCGTTTAGGTGTTGTCCTTTTTGCCCACAATGTGGACGGAAGATCTTCAATCCATTTGGCTCTGTGCTTTTTTAGGCGCTCGTACGTGCGCGTCTTGAGTCCTTTTAATATTTCTGCATTTGCTCTCTCGGCTTGGCCATTACTTGTTGGGTGAGCTATTGAGGCGTAACTGAGTTGAATGTCGATGTCTTCGCAATATTCTTGGAATGCAGGACTTGTGAATTGGGTTCCTTGTCAGTTATGACTTTGTTTGGAACTCCAAATATGCATATAATGGACTTCAAGAACTTGATTGTTGATTGCTTATTGATTGTCACCACTGGAGTTTCTTTCGGCCACTTAGTGAACTTGTCGATGGCAACATACAGGAACCTGTAACCTCCGACGGCTTTTGGGAATGGTCTCAAGATGTCCATGCTCCATACAACGAATGGCCATGTAGAGGGTATCATTTGTAGTGATTGAGTTGGTGTGTGAATCTGTTTTGCATGGAACTGGCACGCTTCACATTTTTTCACTAGCTCAACCGCATCCTGGAGTGCTGTAGGCCAGTAAAAGCCGTGCCGGAAGGCTTTACCGACCAGCGTGTGGGAAGATGCGTGGTTCCCACACTCGCCTCCATGGATTTCTGCGAGAAGCTCACGACCTTCTTCCCTTGCAATGCACCGCATTAGGATGTCGTTGGCACCGTGCCGGTAGAGATCCCCTTCTACCAACGTGTATCTTTTAGCCAATCTGACAATCCAGTCAGCGGACACACCGTCTTCAGGAAGGATATTGTCTTTCAAGTAACTCCGGATCTTTGAGATCCATGCATCGGAGCTAACTTGAACTTCTTAGTCTTGCGTGCTGGGTTGCTCGGAACTTTCGGCAGCACCTACAGCCCTTGGTGGACGCCATGGTAACAGGGTCACCGGGACTGCCAGCTTCACGGGTGCTGGTCTTGCCCCCTTCACTCAGTTCGCCAGGATGAGCTGTTGGTGTTGACAACCTCTGGATGAAGATTCCGTCAGGAGCCGGAGCTCTAGTTGAGGCCTTCGTCGAGAGTTTGTCAGCTTCAACATTATGAAGACGCTAAACATGGTGGAGATCCAGGTCTTCAAAGTCCTTCTCGAGCCTTTGGACTTCAAGGAGATAGGCAGCTAGTTGGGGATTGTTACAGCAGCATTCACCTTTGACTTGTTTGATGATGAGTTGTGAATCACCCTTCACCAACAACTGTTTGACACCATAAGATAGTGCTACCTTGAGTCCGTAGATAAGAGCTTCATACTCCGCCATGTTATTGGTCTCCTTGAAATCAATGTGAACCATGTATTTGACCTTCTCCCCAGTTGGAGCAAGGAGAAGGATTCCAGCTCCGACCCCCTACTTTTGCACAGAGCCGTCGAAGTAGACAGTCCAGTGAGGCTCGGTGAATATCGGAACCTTGGGTTCTGGTTTCTGCCCACTGTGGCCCCCAGGGTTTGATGGAGAGGGAGTCCATTCTGCCACAAAGTCAGCCAAAGCTTGACTTTTGATTGCTTGTCGTGACACGACTTCGAGATCAAACTTGGCCAGTTCCGCTGCCCACTTTGCAAAGTTCCCTGTAGAGTTAGGGTTATGCAAAATAGCACGCAGTGGAAAAGAAGTTACCACTGATATTTTGTGGGCTTGGAAATAATGACGAAGCTTCCTTGAGGCAATAAGAACTGCATAAAGCAACTTATGCACCTCAATGTATCTTGTCTTGGCATCATGGAGTACTTCGCTGATGAAGTACACTGGGCGATGGACGGTCTGGATCCTCTCAGAGGGGATCGAAGCTTCTTCTCCATCGACCCGGACCCTCCCGGAGGGGTCCGAACCTTTTTGCTAAATTTCTTGGACCCTCCCGGAGGGGTCCAAAACTTCTTCTTGTTCGACCCAGACCTCGTTAGAAGGGTCTGGATCATCTTGGTCGGCCAAGTGAACTCCCTCGTGTGAATGAGGTTGATCTTCTAGCATTTTGCCTTGAGATTCCATGTCTGGGGGCTGGGACCCGGACACGCCTTCAGGTAACTCTGGACTCTCCCGGAGGGGTCTGAGCTCCTGGACTGGATGTGGCTCCGGTCTTTCCGTGACCAGGACCATGCTGACAACTTCGGTGGTTGCAGAAATGTAAAGCAGTAAAGGCTCACCAGGATTCGGAGCTACCAAGATTGGTAGTGTGGTGAGGAGTTGTTTCAGCTCTTGAAACGCTTTTTCTGCTTCTTCGGACCAATGAAATGGTCCTGACTTCCTCAAAAGTTTGAAGAAGGGTGCCCGCTCTGCCAGTCTTGAGATGATCTGGCTGAGCGCAGCTAGACATCCAGTTAACTTCTGGACATCCTTGATGCGGGCTGGGGGCCACATATCTTCTATAGCCTTGATCTGCGCCTAATTTGCTTCAATTCCTCAGTGAGTCACCAAGAAACCTAGAAGCTTCCCAGAGCTAACCTCGAAGACACATTTATCCGGGTTTAGCTTGGTGCGCGTGATGCGCAGCTTGTCGAAGACAACTTGTAAATTGTCAAGGAGTGAATCCTTGTTCTTGATATTCACGAAGATGTCATCAACATACACCTCCACCAAGTCTGTGATTAGCTCTCCAAATGTTTTTTACCTAGGTTGCACAAATGTTGAACTAGCATTTTTGAGACCAAAGGGCATGGCAGTATAACAGTACAATCCATCTACTGTTATGAAGGCAGTATGCTCTTCATCTTCCTTAGACATTTGGATTTGATGATATCCAGAATATGCATCTAAGAAACACAATAGCTCACACCCAGAGGTGGATTCCACTATCTGATCTATTTTAGGTAGTGGAAATGGATCCTTTGGACATGCCTTATTTAAGGTGGTGTAGTCGATACACATCCAAAGCGTCCCGCCGGCCTTGGTTACAGCAACTGTATTTGCCAGCCATTTTGGATGGAAGACTTCCCAGGTGAATCCAACTTCGAGCAACTTCTTGATTTCCTGTCGGATGAAGTTTTGTCACTCGATTGATTGCTTCAGGGGCTTCTGGTGTACAGGCCATGCGTCGGGATGAATCTTCAGGTTGTGCACAATCACCTTCCTAGGGATCCCAGGCATTTGCGATGGTTGCTAGGCAAACACGTGGACATTAGCCTCGAGGAAAGTGATGAGCGTAAGTTCCTATTTGTTGTTCAGACCTCCCGATATATGGGTAGTGTGAGTAGCATCGGAACCAATTTGGACGACTTTGACGGGAACGTCAGTGTTGCCGCTTGGTTGCACACGGGGTGCAGAGGTAGAGCCTCGATGATGAATGCTCCGAGGGTTCGGAGCTGGCTGCTTACCGGATGCTTCTTCTTGTGTTGTAGTAAGCGCATAGAGTTCTTCCAAAGCAGTGACTCCTACAGTGCGATCTCTGCGAATCCAGAGAACGCCCGCATGTGTTGGCATCTTCAACACTAAATAACCATAATGGGCGGCGGCCATGAACCTGTACAAGGCTGGCCTGCCCAAAATGGCGTTGAACGGCAGACTGATCTACGCGACATCGAAGACCAACTTCTCGGTTCTATAATTCTCCCAGGTCCCGAAGGTCACTGGGAGTGTGATGGAGCCGAGAGGAGTAATGGCCCCCGGACCTACCCCAGAGAAAGGTCGAGAGGGGCGAAGGTCCGAAGGTCGGAGCTAGAGCTTAAGGAAGGCTTTGAAGCTTATGAGGTTCAACCCTGAACCTCCGTCCACCATTACATGGTGGAGTTGGATATTGTTAATGGTGGGTGACACCATCAACGGGAGTTGGCCAGCTCCGATCATGTTGCGAGGGCAGTCCGAAGCATCAAAGATGATGGGAGTATCCATCCACTTCTGATGAGGCTCCACCCTAGCGCTGGGAGCGGCACTAGCCATGTCCCGCCACATTGTCTTGGGGATGCAACAAGAGGTGATGTCCAAAGAACCACCATAAATGGTGTGCAGGGTCTTCCGACGCTCATTATCAAAGACGTCGGAGTCGTTGTCGACGGTGTTGTAGATAGCTTTCAGGACCTTCTTGGGGTCCTAAAAACCAAGCTCCTCTTCAACCGCAACTTCGTTGACTTTTTGTTTTCCTTCCCGCCGACGGAAAGGAGCTTCTTCCTTGCGCTTATTATAGCGTTCGGCAAGGTTCTGGACCTCCCGACATTCTTCCAGACTGTGTCTGTCCATCTTGTGGATCGGACACCACACTTTAGAGTTGCCACCATCTTCTGATGATGGTCGATATCGTTTCTCGGGGCGTGGCCCCCGTCCACCCGGAGCTACAGCAGCCGCAACGACAGGTGCGTCGGCCGATAGCTTCTTCTTTCCGTTGGGCTTCTTTTTCTTTTGCCACCTCCAGATGTAGTGGCTTCAATCTTTGTGGATTTCTTTTTGGCCCCCGGAGGTGGTTTAGAATGCATTTCATGTCCCTCCGCAGCTTTGGCACATTTGTCTTCCAAGCTGAAGAGTTTCATGACACTGGTGACTTCTTTGGTCGCCAATTTATCCAACATCTTCTTATCTCGAACACCCTGTCTGAATGCAACGATAACAGAAGAGCTCAAGATTAAAGGGATAGTATTCCGTACCTGAGAAAATCGCTGGATAAAGGATCGCAGTGATTCCCCTGTTGTTTGCTTTATAGCAAACAGGTCTAGTTTAGTGCCAGGCCGAGTTTAAGAACTCCAGAAGTTGGTAGTGAATTGTTGGCATAGCTCTGCCGAACTACTAATGGAGTCGGGTGGAAGACTCATGAACCAGGACCGTGCAGTCCCAGTTAGAGCCACTAGGAAGTAGTTGGCCATCAAACCCTCATCGCCCCCCGCTGTCAGTATAGCAGTGGAGTAGATTTGAAGGAACTCGGCAGGGTTGATAGTCCCGTCGAATTTCTTTAGCAAGTGAGGCCGGAACTTCTGTGGCCATCTGACCATGCGTAAATGCATGGCCAGGGCAAAACAGCCTCCCCCTACTCCCTGAGGAGCAAGGTCGCCCCGAGCCTCTCGCCTCTCGCGAGCACGCTCGATATGGACGCGACCGTCCTGCCACCAGTAACGGCGATGAAGTTTCGACCGCAGGTCGTGAGTCGGAATCCTGGTGATGGTGTGGGTGCGTTGTGCCCCGAGAGGTAGCGAAGTCACCTGCTGGGATGCAACACGCCTCCTATGTTGTGAGACTTGTAGACCAAGTTGGCTCGACAAGGTCCGTCGTTGTGATGGTGCTCGCCCCAAAGAGGGAGTACCTTGATTGCTGATGCTAGTGGCTGCAGCTGCAACCAGATGGTCAACATCAACTCTCCACTTATCCATGGCTCCCTGGGGTGCCCCTGGAGGCGGTGGGTGTTGTAGAAGAGCTCGCGCGGCAATGAGCTGTAACACCCTCAATTTTCGCATCATGCATTGCATACATGTTCATGCATTAAATATTAATAGAATAAAAGAAAAAAGATAAAACATACATATATGGTGTAGCAAAAAGAAGAAAGAGAAAATAATAATTATAGTATAAAACATGTATTAGGGAATAAGTATAAAAATAAAAATAAAATATATATATATAAATATATATATATAATATAATAACCATATATAAAAAATAAGATAAATAAAATAAATAAATTATAAATAATAATATAAGAATATAAAAAAAAAGGAGAAAACCCACCGCCGGCCACGCCGACGGCCTAGCTCCCGCGCGCGCGCCCGCTGCCCGGTCCCACGCAGCCTCTCGTGACCGCACCGACTCGCCGCTCGCCCCGCAGCGATGCGCCTGGGCCCCGCCTGCCCCACTGGCTCCCGCGTCGCACGCTCCTGCCCGACGCACGCCCCGATGCCCCCCGACCGCGTGAATCCCGACCACCCCGACGCCACCCACCCGTACCGCGCGTGCCTCGCCCTCCCGCGCGCTCGCGCCCCGATGCCGCGCACAGCCCCGCGCGCTCGCGCCCCGGTGCGACCGCGCTCCCGCTCCCACGGCCCCGCTCGCGCCACGCGATCGACGCGCGACGCCCCTGAGTCGGTTACGCCGCGCCAGCCCTAGCTCCCACGTTACGGTGTCCTAGCCGCCGCTATAAAAGCCCCGGGACTCGTGTTTTTCTCGATCCCAGAAAAGCAGCCGCCGCCAGAGACGCCAGAAGAAAATGCACTAGAGAGCAGCGCCGCCAGGGGAAGAAAAGGAAGAAAAAAGAGGGGAAGAAGAGGAAGAAAAAGAGGAGGGTGCCGTCGTCCACCGGAGATCATCGCCGTCGTCGTGCCGCCGAGGGACTGCAGCGCCATCCACTTCGTCTACGCGTGGCATTCGTTCCGCGATCGTTAAGCTGTCACATCTACGGTAGGATTCGTTCCCGATGCGAATTTTAGCAACGCATTAGATCTAATAGATGTAAATTGATTTTTGTTGCATTGTATTTTTATTTTCAGCAGCATTAATCCACTCTAAAACCCCCGTAAACTCATATTAGCACGTATGAACTAGTTGCATCTAATTAATAAACAACCATAGTTAATTAATGATTGATCTTTGCATGCATGCATATCATCGCATGTTGATTAATGTGTGTGCATCATGTTGATTTGTATATGTTTTCTTGTATGTGTTATCACGGGTAGAGGGAAGTGCTCAAGAGGTCGTGTACGAGGATTTCGAGAACCAAGACTTCGAAGCGCTTGAGCAACCCTATCCGTCGGAGCAAGGCAAGTGTCCTTGAAGCATATTGATCCTGTTTTTAAAATAAATGTTTTGTTTGCAAACTGCATGCTTGTGTCAAATTGACGGGAATCCTATGGTAGGAAGTTTACTAGCTTTGTTTAACCACCCTTGTCACCTGGAATATATTGTAGAGAGTTGGGAAGGGTTTTTACCTTTTTTTGCTTCGCTTGATTAATTGGGATGGCAAACAACACTACACATTTAATTATGTATCAATGATATTCTGGTTAATGTGAATTGGTCAATACGATGGGTGATCTAAGCAAGCCTGGTATGTGGATGGGTTGGATGTTATGGTAGTTTGCTTGCTTTAGATCTAAGGACCGGTTCATGCGAGAATAAGCCATGACTACAGTGCCACCACGAGGCCAAGTATGGGTGCGGCGTAGCTGATTAATTAGGGCTTTGCTAGTGCTGTTTGGACCATTGTGGATGCTCGGGGAAGGGGTAGTCGAATTGGGTTTGTTGATGATTGGTGGGACTACCCTGGGATCTGAATGGCTCAAGAGGGGGCCCTTGGTTGAATATGTGCTCAGTTGGAGGCATCGCCACCGGTAAAACCTCAGTGGGGTCTAAATAGGCTAGTAATCCCTTTGTAAAGGCTATTTTGTGATCTCTTGGCCACACACCAATGGAAGTGTGTAATATGACTGACGGGTCATGGGCATAAGGGAGATTCTTAGACGCCGAAAGGTGATGAAATCACAAACACGTGGGTAAAGAGGTACAAACTCTGCAGAGTTAATTAAAACTATCATGATAGTCGTGCTCCCGGTTATGAGCACCTGGACAACTTCCATGATTAGAGGGAAATTGGGATTTGGAATGGTTATGGTTTGGTAATGGTTATGGTTGATATTATGATTATGGTTATGGTTATGGGATGGAATTATGGTTTATGACATTGATTATGGTTATTGGTAATGGTGATTTATGGATTGGTATTATTATTGTTACATGGTTTATGATGGGTTTACTTCACATAATATGATATATTGCTTTTCAAATGTTTTACTGTACTTTTCAGCACTTTGCCATTATTATTGTCGTCATTTGAATCAGCCACATGTCATACTTTCCACACTTGCTGAGTATGACATGTACTCACTCTTGCAATCCCCCCCCCAACAGTTGCAGGTCAGAATTGTGAGTTTAATGGCGATAATGCGGATATCTAGGCCGTGTCTACCATCAGCTTTGCCTGTGGTGTTGCATGGAGCTGCGCTATCCCTTTTGCTTAGTTTGCTTAGTTGCTTAATTAGTTTATTTCCGCTGCATTAGTTGAACTTGTCATTAATATTCATTAGAGCTTGTATTCGAGGATATAATGAATTATGTAATAAGAGTACTTATTTAATAATTTGAGATGTGGTAATTATCTGTTTATCATTTGTGATTCACTCGTGTATGTGTGTTGAACATCCTGGGCACACATATGCATTAGCTTGGTTCATTTTCGGAACCGGGCGTCACAGATTGGTATCAGAGCCACAGGTTGACCGTAGGACGCAGCCTAGATAGAATGGACACTTTAGAGCACATAGGAGCACTCAGGAATCGATGTGTTTTTGCTTAGTGTGTTGTTTGCTATATATATATTGTTTGCTTGTGTGCTTAATAGAGGATTTTGGGATGCTTTAGCATTGCCATGTCCATCTAGGCTAGTATAGCTAGTTGGTTAGCTTCATATTCCTTGATGCATATAGATGGGGACGTTCCTAAATTCTTACCTATTGCTCTCCTTTAGATGGTAAGGACTCGCAACCAGGGGGTGGCAATGATGAGGAGGAGAACAATGGAGTACCTCAGAACAACAACGGACAAGGACCTGCTCATGGAGCCATCAACATTGAGCAGCTACTGGCTATGCAGAACCAGCTCATGCAGACCATGATACAAACTATGGGACAGCTGCAGGCTGGCAATAACAACAATCAGCCCCACATGCCTCCACCGCCACCCCCGCCTCCTCATAACCGATTGGGAGAGTTTATGAGGACTAGGCCACCGACCTTTGCTCAAGCTGCCGACCCTATGGATGCAGACAATTGGCTCAAGTCCGTGGAGAAGAAACTTGCTATTGTCCAGTGCAATGACCGGGAGAAAGTGCTTTTTGCTTCTCATCAACTCGTTGGAGCAGCTGCGGATTGGTGGGATGATTATTGTAGTGCTCATGAGAACCAAGAAAGAATCACTTGAGCTGAATTCAAGGAGAATTTTCGTTCTCATTATGTGCCCGAAGGTGTTATGATCTTGAAGAGGCAAGAATTTGAGAACTTGAGACAAGGAAAATCAAGCGTGAGTGAATATCTCAATAAATTCACTCAACTCTCAAGATATGCGCCTGAGAATGTTAGTCGGGACAACCGGAAGCAATATTTGTTCATGAGAGGCTTGAACAATGAGATCCAAGTGCAATTGCTCAACTGTGATTATGTCAATTTCCAGAAGCTTGTGGACAAAGCAATTGTGGTGGAGAACAAGGTTCGTGAGATGGAGCAAGACAACAAGAGGAAGGCGCCATACCAAGGACAACAACAAGGAAGTAATGTGCGCCCTCGCCTTGCACCATCCAATGCACCCTGTTACAGCTCCTCTATTCCTGCTCAGCGCCCTAGTTATGCACCATGCCCAACTCAGTTCGTGCAGCAACGCCCTGTCATGCAAGCACCTAGGCCTCCGATGCCTTATGCACCTCGTGCTGATTTTCCTGGAGCCAATGCTCAAAACCAAGCTCGTCCCAATAATTCTGGTGGAGTTAAGAAGTGCTATACTTGTGGAGAAGTTGGACACTTTGCACATCAATGTCCTAAGACAGGCCTTGGTCAAGGAAGCAATGCGTCGAGGCAAAACCCAAGACCTAATGGAGGACAGCCACAAGGAAGCCGTGGACAGCAGAATTTTGCTCGTGGCAACGTGAACCATGTCTCTACGGAGGATGCTCAACAAGCGGATGACGTGGTCATTGGTATGTTTCTCGCCAACTCCAACCCCGCGACTATGTTATTTGATTCTGGAGCATCGCATTCATTCATTGCATCGAAGTATGTTGCCAAGTATAGTTTGCCTATCTCTCATATGAAGTTTACTCTATTGGTTAAGTCTCCTGGAGGAGAGATGAGGACAAATATAGTATGTCCAAAAGTAAGCCTTAGAATAAGGGGGGTAGACTTCTCCGCCAACCTCATTGTTTTGGATTCTCAAGGGTTGGATATTATACTTGGTATGGACTGGTTGAGGAAGCACAATGGAGTTATTGAGTGTGCCACAAAGACGGTGAAGTTGACTAATGAGGAAGGGATCACCGTAGAATTTGAAGCATCTCAAACCGCACCGAAGCAATTGGAGCTGAATCATATGGACGGTGCCGCAATTGAGGAGATTTCGGTTGTGTGTGAATTTTTGGATGTGTTTCCGGATGAGTTGCCAGGTATGCCACCTGATCGAGACATTGAGTTTGTTATCGATTTAATACCTGGAACTGCACCTATAGCTAAGAGGCTGTATAGGATGCCTCCTATGGAATTAGCGGAGCTCAAGAAGCAGATTCAAGAACAATTAGAGAAAGGTTTTATTCACCCTAGCTCTTCACCTTGGGGAGCGCCCGTTCTATTTGTGGACAAGAAGGACGGATCCCAAAGGATGTGCGTGGATTACCGAGCTCTCAACGAGGTAACAATCAAGAACAAGTATACCTTGCCACGTATAGAGGACTTGTTTGATCAGATGAAGGGTGCTTGTGTCTTCTCTAAGATTGATTTGAGGTCAGGATATTTTCAAATGAAGATTAGACCATCGGACATACCTAAGACAGCTTTTAGAACACGGTATGGATCTTATGAGTACACCGTGATGTCATTTGGACTGACAAATGCGCCTGCCTACTTTATGTACCTCATGAATAAAGTCTTCATGGAGTACTTGGACAAGTTCTTTGTGGTGTTTATTGATGATATTATGATCTACTCGAAGGATGAGAAGGAACATGAGGAACACTTGAGGCTTACGCTGCAGAAATTGAGGGAGCATCAATTGTATGCCAAGTTCAGCAAGTGCCAGTTTTGGTTGAAAGAGGTGCCATTTTTGGGTCATATAATCTCAGGAGGAGGAGTATCGGTTGACACCGGAAAAGTGAGAGACGTGTTGAAGTGGGAGCCGCCGCAAAATGTCAAGGAAATAAGAAGTTTTCTTGGGATGGCTAGATATTACCGTCGGTTTATCAAGGATTTTTCCAAGATATCCAAGCCTATGACGGAGTTGCTAATGAAGGGAAAGGCTTTCCAATGGAATGAAGCTTGTCAGAATAGTTTTGAGGAGTTGAAGAAGAGGTTGACAACAGCCCCAGTTTTGGTATTGCCGGATGTAAGCAAGAGTTTCGACATCTATTGTGATGCATCAAGACAAGGACTTGGGTGTGTATTGATGCAAGAAGGTCAAGTGGTCGCCTATGCATCAAGACAATTGAAGAAACATGAGCAGAATTACCCCACGCATGATCTTGAACTAGCAGTCGTGGTACACGCATTGAAGATTTGGAGACACTATATTCTTGGACATAGGTGTGAAATTTACACAGATAATAAGAGTTTGAAGTATATTTTCACACAAACAGATCTGAACTTAAGGCAACAAAGATGGTTGGAGCTCATCAAAGATTATGATTTGGGGATCAACTATCATCCAGGAAAGGCCAATGTAGTGGCCGATGCTTTGAGTAGAAAAGGAGTAAGTCATCAACTCACAGTTCGAGAGTTACCATTCGAGTTATGTAAGGAGTTTGAACGGTTGAACCTCGGATTTGTAAATGAGACAGAGATGATGGAGTTAAACCCAACCTTGGAGCAAAAAATTCGAGAAGCACAAACCACAGATGAGGAGATCAAGGAAATCAAGGAAAGGACCAAAGAAGAGAGAGAATTCAGATTTGATGAAGACGAACATGGTACCTTATGGCTTGGAAAGAGGATCGTTATGCCTAATGTGAAGTATATTCGGGAGACAATATTAAAGGAGGCACATGACTCGCCTTACTCAATTCACCCTGGTTGTACAAAGATGTACAAAGACTTGAAGACTTGCTATTGGTGGGATAGCATGAAGAAGGACATGGTTGAATACGTAGCATTGTGTGATGTGTGCCAACGAGTCAAGGCGGAACATCAAAAGTCAGCCGGATTATTGCAACCATTAAAGATTCCGAAATAGAAGTGAGAAGAAATTGGTATGGACTTCATAGTTGGGTTACCACGTACTCAGTCCGGGCATGACTCAATTTGGGTAATTGTGGATCGCTTAACCAAGTCAGCTCATTTTGTCCCTGTGAAGACCAAGTATACAGCTGCACAATTGGCCGAAATATACATGGAGCATATTGTGTGTCGACACGGAGTACCGAAGAAGATAGTCTTGGATAGAGGTTCTCAATTTACCTCCAGATTTTGGCAAAAATTTCATGAAGCTTTGGGAACGAGGTTGAATTTTAGTTCAGCATATCATCCTCAAACGGATGGACAAACCGAGAGGACCAATCAAATTTTATAGGACATGTTAAGAGCTTGTGCTTTAAAGCATGGGAAAAGTTGGGACAAAAGATTGCCATACGCGGAATTTTCATACAACAATAGTTACCAAGCAAGCTTGAATATGTCACCATGTGAAGCGCTTTATGGGAGGAAGTGTAGGACACCTTTATTTTGGAACGAAACAGGAGAGAACCAAGTATTTGGTCCTGATGTGTTACAAGATGCTGAAAGGCAAGTTCAAATAATACAGGAAAACCTAAAGGCTGCTCAGTCGCGACAGAAAGGTTATGCGAATAATAGGCGAAGGAGTCTGACTTTCGAAATTGGAGATTTTGTATACCTCAAGGTGTCACCTATCCGAGGGCAACGCCGGTTTAACGTCAAAGGAAAACTGGCACCTCGCTATATTGGGCCATTTAAAATTCTGGACAAGCGAGGAGAGGTAGCTTACCGACTTGAGCTGCCGGCGTATCTCTCCAATGTACACGACGTGTTTCACGTGTCTCAACTCAAGAAGTGTCTCAAGATGCCAGAAGAACAAGTGCTGATGGACGAATTAGAACTTCAAGAGGATTTGTCTTATGTCAAGCAACCTATCAAGATCTTGGACGTAAAGGAAAGGGTCACGAGAAGGATTCGTTGGTGCAAAGTTCAATGGAAACAACATACAAAAGCCGAAGCTACGTGGGAACGTGAAGAAGACCTGAAGGCAGAATTCCCGCATCTTTTCTCCACGCTATCGAATCTCGAGGGCGAGATTCACTTTAAGGGGTAGGTTTGTAACACCCTCAATTTTTGCATCATGCATTGCATACATGTTCATGCATTAAATATTAATAGAATAAAAGAAAAAAGATAAAACATACATATATGGTGTAGCAAAAAGAAGAAAGAGAAAATAATAATTATAGTATAAAACATGTATTAGGGAATAAGTATAAAAATAAAAATAAAAAAAATATATATATATAAATATATATAATAACCATATATAAAAAAATAAGATAAATAAAATAAATAAATTATAAATAATAATATAAGAATATAAAAAAAGAAAAAAAGGAGAAAACCCACCGCCGGCCAGGCCGACGGCCTAGCTCCCGCGCGCGCGCGCCCGCTGCCCGGTCCCACGCAGCCTCCCGCGACTGCACCGACTCGCCGCTCGCCCCGCAGCGATGCGCCTGGGCCCCGCCTGCCCCGCTGGCTCCCGCGTCGCACGCTCCCGCCCGACGCACGCCCCGATGCCCCCCGACCGCGCGAATCCCGCCCACCCCGACGCCACCCACCCGCACCGCGCGTGCCTCGCCCTCTCGCGCGCTCGCGCCCCGATGCCGCGCGCAGCCCCGCGCGCTCGCGCCCCGATGCGACCGCGCTCCCGCTCCCACGGCCCCGCTCGCGCCACGCGACCGACGCGCGACGCCCCCGAGTCGGTTACGCCGCGCCGGCCCTAGCTCCCACGTTACGGTACTCTAGCCACTGCTATAAAAGCCCCGGGACTCGTGTTTTTCTCGATCCCAGAAAAGCAGCAGCCGCCAGAGACACCAGAAGAAAACGCACCAGAGAGCAGCGCCGCCAGGGGAAGAAAAGGAAGAAAAAAGAGGGGAAGAAGAGGAAGAAAAAGAGTAGGGTGTCGTCGTCCACCAGAGATCGTCGCCGTCGTCGTGCCGCCGAGGGACTGCTGCGCCATCCACTTCGTCTACGCGTCGCATTCGTTCCGCGATCGTCAAGCCGTCACATCTATGGTAGGATTCGTTCCCGATGCGAATTTTAGCAACGCATTAGATCTAATAGACGTAAATTGATTTTTGTTGCATCGTCTTTTTATTTTCAGCAGCATTAATCCACTCTAAAACCCTCGTAGACTCATATGAGCACGTATGAACTAGTTGCATCTAATTAATAAACAACCATAGTTAATTAATGATCGATCTTTGCATGCATGCATATCATCGCATGTTGATTAATGTGTGTGCATCATGTTGATTTGTATATGTTTTCTTGTATGTGTTATCACGGGTAGAGGGAAGTGCTCAAGAGGTCGTGTACGAAGATTTCGAGAACCAAGACTTCGAAGCGCTTGAGCAACCCTATCCGCCGGAGCAAAGCAAGTGTCCTTGAAGCATATTGGTCCTGTTTTTAAAATAAATGTTTTGTTTGCAAACTGCATGCTTGTGTCAAATTGACGGGAATCCTATGGTAGGAAGTTTACTAGCTTTGTTTAACCACCCTTGTCACCTGGAATATATGGTAGAGAGTCGGGAAGGGTTTTTACCTTTTTGCTTCGCTTGATTAATTGAGATGGCAAACAACACTACACATTTAATTATGTATCAATGATATTCTGGTTAATGTGAACTGGTCAAAATGATGGGTGATCTAAGCAAGCCTGGTATGTGGATGGGTTGGATGTTATGGTGGTTTGCTTGCTTTAGATCTAAGGACCGGTTCATGCGAGAATAAGCCAGGACTACAGTGCCACCACGAGGCCAAGTATGGGTGCGGCGTAGCTGATTAATTAGGGCTTTGCTAGTGCTGTTTGGACCATTGTGGATGCTTGAGGAAGGGGTAGTCAGATTGGGTTTGTTGATGATTGGTGAGACTACCCTGGGATCCGAATGGCTCAAGAGGGGGCCCTTGGTTGAAGATGTGCTCAGTTGGAGGCATCGCCACCGGTGAAACCTCAGTGGGGTCTAAATAGGCTAGTAATCCCTTTGTAAAGGCTATTTTGTGATCTCTTGGCCACACACCAACGGAAGTGTGTAATATGACTGACGGGTCATGGGCATAAGGGAGATTCTTAGTCGCCGAAATGTTATGAAATCACGAACACGTGTTTAAAGAGGTACAAACTCTGCAGAGTTAATTAAAACTATCATGATAGCCGTGCTCCCGATTATGAGTACCTGGACAACTTCCATGATTAGAGGGAAATTGGGATTTGGAATGGTTATGGTTTGGTAATGGTTATGGTTGATATTATGATTATGGTTATGGTTATGGGATGGAATTATGGTTTATGACATTGATTATGGTTATTGGTAATGGTGATTTATGGACTGGTATTATTATGGTTACATGGTTTATGATGGGTTTACTTCACATAATATGATATATTGCTTTTCAAATGTTTTATTGTACTTTTCAGCACTTTGCCATTATTATTGTCGTCATTTGAATCAACCACATGTCATACTTTCCACACTTGCTGAGTACGACATGTACTCGCTCTTGCAATCCCCCCCCCCCAATAGTTGCAGGTCAGAATTGTGAGTTTAATGGCGATAATGCAGATATCTAAGCCGTGTCTACCGTCAGCTTTGCTTGTGGTGTTGCATTGAGCTGCGCTATCCCTTTTGCTTAGTTTGCTTAGTTGCTTAATTAGTTTATTTCCGCTGCATTAGTTGAACTTGTCATTAATATTCATTAGAGCTTGTATTCGAGGATATAATGAATTATGTAATAAGAGTACTTATTTAATAATTTGAGCTGTGGTAATTATCTGTTTATCATTTGTGAATCACTCGTGTATGTGTGTTGAACATCCTGGGCACACATATGCGTTAGCTTGGTTCATTTTCGGAACCGGGCGTCACATGAGCGCATGCTCAGGGTTGTTGTTCGTCGATGCAGTGATCGACACAGATGTCCCATCTTGTTGCCCAACATTGTTTGCTGGAACCGATGGCGGCTGTGGTGCCATAGTGCTTGCCGAAACAATGGCACCCCCTGGTTGCTGCACGTTGGAGGGATTGCCTCCAGCAGGTTGTTCAGCGTGCATGCCATTGGAAGATCCTGTGGCAGAATTCACCATCTTGAGATCTCGGGTGCCCCCTACCTGGCGCGCCAAAACGTCGAAGTGTAGCAATGACACTTCCCCTGGTACTACCAAATATAGCCCACGGAGGTTCTTGTTTTGGTTGGGGCATGCAGAGATCAAGAACAAGACGGTGACATGAGAGATTTACGTGGTTCGGGCCGCCTGAGCGTAATACCCTACTGTCGGTACCCTGCAGACCGGGTACCCCCGCGCACAGGAGAAAACCGCTAAGGACTCCGCCTCTGCCTAAGAAGCCAAATCCGAGGCTGCCACGTAGAGGAGGGAAGGACCTGATCCTACCTCCCCGTCGGTGGAGGCTCCCAAGCTGCCACGTGGCCGGCAGGGCTAAGCCCATGCCTCCCCGCTGAGGAGGGCTCCGGAGCCGCCATGTGGCCAATCGGGACCTCAGGGCCAATTCTGCGCCCGCACAGGGAAAGGCACCGGAGCTACCACGTGGCCTGCAGGGCTGAGCCCCCACCCCTCCATAGGGGTGGGCTCCGAATGCGCCACATGGCCTGTTCCATCAAGTGCTTTACTTCCCGCAGAGGCAGGCTCTGGCGTAACCACGTGGCGGACGCCCAACTCAGTGCGGTAGGAAGCCGCAGTAAAGAAATGTGTGCGCTGCTTAGACAAGCATTAAGTACGCGCGCCTTCCCCGGGCAGGCTGAGCCGCGCTTACGAAAGTCAAGGCTCCAGTGTCCTATCTTGTCTAAGTAGCCGGTACAGACCCACGCCGCAAGACAGACGAATGGGCCGCAAGGACAAGACGGACGAGACGTGCACCGCCATCATCACCAACTATGTGTAGCCCTGGCACACGACGCGGCGGGACGGCACATTGACACCCCTGACAAAGGGAAGTAGATAGCAATTAATCCTAGATCTTGTATAGGATTTGGCTCTCCCCAGGACCGCCTGTCGGGTACTAGGACCCACCTTGTGACTACAGAGTCCTTGAACTATAAAAGGGCTCTGCAGACAACCTTCACAGGGGACGGACAAAAAATTAGACCAAGGCTCATACACGTTCAAGCAAGGCAATACACAACACTCCCGTGGACGTAGGGTATTACGCTCCGGCGGCCCGAACCACGTAAATCCCCTATGTTCATCATTCTGCTGTGTTCGATCTCCTGGGACTAGCCCTCGTGAATCCCAAGAACCTCCGCGGGCTGCTCTCTAAGCAGGTCCGGGGGAAGTGTCGTTTACGACCTTCGACATTTGGCGCGCCAGGTAGGGGGCTCTTTCCCCGTCAAGATCTCCACCAGCAGCAATGGTGAACGACCAATCCAACGCCGGATCATCTAGGGCGCAGTCGCGGCGACAGACAGTGGCGGAGGATCAGGCGTCATCCCGCTCTAGAGCAGGCTACCGCTCTAGGGCAGGAAGGTCAGGACCTTCGCGTTGCCCCGCAGTCACTTCGCCGGCTGCAGCCAGACACACCACTCCGCGGCGTACTCCTGCCGTGATAGCAATCACGTCGCCACCGGCTGCAAGCCCGCAGAGCGCGCTCGCGGCAGCGCGCGCGCTACTCCACAACCCTCCGGCTGGGGATGCCCCTCAGGGAGCAGCTCAGCAGTGGATCAACGACGTCGACCACCTCGTCACCACCGCACTTAATGTGCCTCCGCCGAGGGAAACACATGCCCAGTCGATGCATGTGTCATTGTCGCAAACGCCGACAGTTGACCCGTGGACGGCAGACTCGCGCTCAACCAGGATCTCAACAACAGATCTGAGAACCGGGCTGCAGCGCCGCAGGGCTGGAGAGGACTGCCGAGTCACCATCGAGCGCCAGAGGGAACGTCGGCGCAACCTCGAGGCAGATTACAGCGTGTCGGGCCACGTGCCCCAGGCTCATGCTGCACCTCCACCACACCAGACGTACGTCGTGCCTCCGCCGCACCAGGCATACGTCGCGCCTCCTGTACAGACGTATGGAACACCACTCTAGCACCAGGTGTGCGTAGGCCCGCCTGCTCACCCAGGGTATGCGCTGCCGCCGCCGGCACCAGTCAGCCCTAGCCAAGGGTGTGCATCACTAGCGCCTCACCTCCGTTTCGTGGTATGGCCACAAAAGTTCCGGCCACACATGCCGGAGAAGTACGACGGGAGTGTCAACCCGAGCGAGTTCCTGCAGATCTACACCACTGCGATACTAGCTGCAGGAGGCGACGAGGCCATTACGGCTAACTACTTCCCCGTCATCCTGACCGGCCTAACTCGGTCATGGCTCATGAACCTGCCCCAGGGGTCCATAACCTCCTGGGTTGAGTTGTCCCGACAGTTCGTGGCTAACTTCGGCAGTTCCTACAAGTGCCCCGGCACCGATCTTGACCTCCACGCCGTTAGGCAGCGTGCTGGAGAGTCGCTGCGATCGTTCATCCAGCGGTTCTCCCAGGTACGGAACACCATCCCTCATGTTGCTAGCGCATCGGTTATCATCGCGTTCAGACAGGGTGTAAGGGACAAGAAGATTCTCGAGAAGTTAGCCATGCATGAGGTGCGTGATGTCTTCGAGCTGTTCTCCCTGGCGGACAGATGTGCTAGGGCAGTTGGGGGGCGCAACTGGCACTCCCAGCCATCCTCAGAAGCAAGGGAAACCACCCCGACTGAGGAAGGAGCCTCTGCGAGGAGCAGCGGCAAGAAGAAGAAGGGCGGTGGCAAGAACAGGCCAAAGCTCGGAGCCCAGGCAGTGGCGGCTGCGGCGCCCGGCGGAGCCCGAGCGTCGCGCTGAGACAAGCGCCCTAGGCAGTCGCCTGATCCCGAGGAGCCTGACTTCAAGTGCCCGGTGCACCGTACAAATAGCCACAGTGCTGGCGAGTGCCGGGAAGTGAAGAGATTCGCGGAACGATTCCGCGAACAGAAACAGAGGCAGCAGCGCCAGGAGGGTGCTCCCCCCCCCTGCCGCCAAAGGGAGGGCAAGCAGAAGGCTGATCCTGAGAAAGAGGATGACAGCAAGATGGGGTTCCAGGAACCCCAGCGGGCGGTCAAGGCCGTCTTCGAGGGTGGCGACTCCGACTCCAGCAGTGATAAGGAGCGCCGCAAGACCCTCCATGTCATCTACGGGGGATCCACCGACCCCACGTCCCGAAACGCGGTGAAAACCCTGCGTCGGGCAGTGGCCGCAGTGGCCCCCGCCCCAAGTCCGGCTCCCCACCACAAGTGGATGAGCACGACGATCAGCTTCGACGCTTCTGACTGCCCGAAGAACATGGCAGGGGCAGGAGTGCTCCCGCTACTGGTGTCCTCAACCATCGCCAACGTGAAGGTCTTTCACGTGTTGATAGATGGAGGGGCGGGCCTCAACCTCATCTCCACGGCGGCTTTCCGGAAGCTGCAGCTGCCGATGTCCCAGCTCACACCCTTGAGCCCGTTCTTGGGTGTCGGACCTGGGCAAATCCTCCCATATGGTAACATACACCTCCCGGTGACCTTCGGGACCCCGGAGAACTACCGTACGGAGAGCGTTTTATTCGACGTGGCAGACATCGACCTCCCCTTCAACGCAATCATCGGGAGGCCGACCCTCTACAGGTTCATGGCTGTAGCCCACTACGGCTACCTCGTCCTGAAGATGCCGACGCCTTCCGGTGTCCTCAGGATCAGAGGGGACCGCTCAGCCACAGTGTCAGCCTTGGAGCATCTCCAAGCACTGGCAGCAGGGAGGGCTCCGGTCCCAGGAGGCTCGACGGAGAGTCGGCCAGAGCAAGGCCCGGTGCAGCGAGCCTCCACTGCTGCACCTCGTGTGCAACCTGCCAACGACGACGAAGTCCCTGTGAAGGTCATCAGGATTGGCTCTGAGGCTGCCCAGACGACCCGAATCGTAGGGAACCTGGATAGCAAATAGGAATGTGCGCTCATCACCTTCCTCCGGGACAACATCGATGTGTTTGCATGGCAACCATCACAGATGCCCAGGATCCCGAGGGAGGTGATTGAGCATCATCTGAAGATCTACCCCGACGCCCGGCCGGTACAGCAGAAGCCCAGGAAACAGTCCATCGAGCGGCAGAACTTCATCCGTGAAGAAATCAAGAAGCTGCTTGATGCTGGTTTCATCCGGGAGGTTCACCACCCACGGTGGTTGGCCAACCCTGTTGTCGTTCCTAAGGCTGGCGGGAAGCTCCGGATGTGCATCGACTACACCAATCTCAATAAGGCATGTCCCAAGGATCCATTCCCTCTTCCTAGGATAGATCAAATAGTAGACTCAACATCAGGTTGTGACCTTCTGTGTTTCCTAGATGCGTATTCCGGTTTTCACCAGATACCTATGTCTAGGGAAGATGAGGAACACACTGCTTTCATAACAGTAGACGGCTTGTATTGTTATGTCTCCATGCCTTATGGTCTCAAAAATGCTCTCCCCACCTTTGTACGTGCAATGCATAAGACATTCGGGGACCTCATTAGAGATCTGGTAGAGGTGTATGTCGACGACATCGTGGTAAAAATCAGGGACAGCACATCCCTATTAGACAACCTAGCCAGAGTCTTCAGCAAGCTGCGCACGACACGCATGATGCTGAACCCCGACAAGTGTGTCTTCGGGGTCTCTGCAGGGAGGCTCCTTGGTTTCTTGGTATCGCACCGAGGGATCGAAGCTAACCCAGAGAAGATCAAGGCGATAGAGCTGATGCGGCCGCCGGCCTGCATCAAGGACGTGCAGAAGCTTGCAGGATGTTTGGCAGCCCTCAGTCGGTTCATCTCAAGACTGGTTGAGCGAGCCTTGCCCTTCTTCAAGATTCTGCGGAAGTCAGGCCCCTTTGAGCGGACTGAGGAAGCTAAAGCGTCTTTCCAGGAGCTCAAGAAACACCTGACGATGCTACCCATTATGGTGGCGCCAGAACCCGGCGAACCGCTCCTGTTGTACATCACCGCAACAACGGAAGTGGTCAGCATGGTCTTGGTTGCAGAGCGGCCGGAGCTACTACCGCAACAAGTACTAGAAGGAGCCCCAGAGGCGGAGGCCGAGCCTCAAGGCCCGAACCCAGAAGAGCCCCCCCCCCCCCCCCCCCGCTGTGAGTTCCACTGACCAAGTGCCTTACGGGTCCCAGCCCCAGAGGCCTAGCTAGACCCTGGGAGCCACATTCCCCGGGAGGCAGCCCCGGACCCCCCAGGGAGGGTTCGGACCTACCAATGGCCAGTCTACTACGTCAGTGAGGTCCTCCATGAAGCAAAAACAAGATACTTGGAGGTACAAAAACTGATGTATGCAGTGCTCATAGCATCGAGGAAGCTCCGGCATTACTTCCAGGCTCACCGGGTTTCAGTGGTCACCTCCTTCCCGCTGAAAACCATACTCCACAGCCCCAATTCGACTGGCAACATTGCCAAGTGGGCAGCGGAGCTGGCTGAGTTCGAGCTGGAGTTCTTACCTCGGCATGCAGTCAAAAGCCAAACACTGGCGGACTTCTTGGCCGAATGGAACCATCCACCAAGCAACTCGGGGGGCCCGGACAATGGCGAAACGGTGCCGAAGGCTCCAGTTTTCACCGAGACCCCCTGGACGCTCTACTTCGACAGTTCCTCGCGGAAGCAGGGGGCCGGCGCTGGGGTCCTGCTTCTCACCCCGACTGGGGAGCAGTTCAAGTAAATGGTGCGCCTCGACTTCAAGGCGAAAAACAACATGGCGGAGTATGAAGCCCTAATCTTTGGGCTGAAGACTGCCCTGACCCTCAATGTCTGACAGCTCCTAGCTAAAGGTGATTCTCAACTGATCATCAAGCAAGCCAGAGGAGAGTGGAGCTGCAATGACCCTCAATTAACTGCATACCTGCTGCACGTCCAGAAGCTGGAAAAGGACTTTGAAGTCTTGGACTTGTGCCATGTACCCCGAGCCGACAACTCAGTCGTAGACGACCTGTCAACGAAGGCCTCCACAGGGGCCCCAGTGCCCCAAGGAGTCTTTGCAAGGACGTTACCGTGACCAACCGCCCGAGCAGCCGAGCCGGGCGAAGGGGGCGAGCCCAGCACCTCGAAGCTGGCAGTCCCGGCGACCCTGCTACCATGGAGTCCGCCAAGGATCGTATGCGCCACCGAGGGCTCCGAGCTACCAGGCGCCCAAGATCCAGAAGCTCAAGCAAGTCCCGATGCATGGATCTCAGAGGTCCGGGACTACTTGAAGGACAATATCCTTCCCGAAGAACATGCCCTGGCAGAAAGGATTGTTCGCATGGCTAAAAGGTACATGCTGGTGGAAGGGGATCTCTACCGGCGTGGCGCCAATGACATCCTACTGCGATGCATTACCCGGGAGGAGGGCTGCGACCTACTCGTAGAGATCCATGGAGGCGAGTGCGGAAACCACGCATCCTCCCGCACGCTGGTCGGTAAAGCCTTTCGGCATGGCTTTTACTGGCCGACAGCACTCCAGGATGCCGCCGAGATGGTAAAGAGATGCAAGGCATGCCAGTTCCATGCCAAGCAGATCCACACACTAGCTCAGGCGCTGCAGATGATCCCTCCCTCATGGCCATTCGCTGTATGGGGGTTGGACATCCTGGGACCCTTTCCCAGAGCCGTCGGAGGATTCCAGGACCTCTACGTCGTTGTACATAAGTTCACCAAGTGGTCGTAGGCCGCCCCAGTTGTCACCATCAACAAGCAGTCAGCAGTAAAGTTCATTAAGTCGATCGTCTGCCGGTTCGGGGTCCTGAACAGAATCATCACTGATAACGGGACCCAGTTCACAAGTGCAGCGTTCCAAGAATACTGCGAGGACCTGGGGATCCAAGTCTGTTATGCATCTGTTGCTCATCCAGAGAGCAATGGGCAGGTCGAGAGAGCCAATGCAGAGATCCTCAGGGGCCTCAAGACTCGCACATTCTCACACCTTGAGAAGCATGGTGCAAATTGGGTGGATGAGCTTCCGTGTGCGCTGTGGGCTAGCCGGACATCAACCAGCTGGGCCACGGGGGAAACGCCTTTCTTCTTGGTGTACGAGGCAGAGGTCGTCCTCCCCCCAGAAATTACCATGGGCTCTCCCCGTGCCCGGAGGTATGACGAAGCCGCGTAGGACCAGCTCCGGCATTAAGACCTGGACCTCGTCGACGAGGGACGAGTGCGAGCAGCTCTCCGAAATGCACGGTACAGGCAGGCGCTCCGGCGCTACCACTAGAGGACTGTGCGGAGTAGGGAGCTAAAGGTAGACGACCTGGTGTTGCGCCGCATACTCTCCCGAGAAGGGTCTAACAAACTCTCCCCCAGCTGGGAGGGTCCCTTCCGGGTAACAGAGGTTTGCCGCCCAGGATGCGTTCGCCTAGCTATGGAGGATGGGCAGCGATTACCCAACCCATGGAACATCGAGCACCTCCGTAAGTTCTACCCCTAGACCAGGGTCGGGGCAATGCTATTTCATTGTAAAGGTTACACATTATCTCAGGACAGCACTTAGTATAGGGGGATGGGGCTCCGAGTGCACATTCCGCTTAGCCTGGTCCAGAACCCTAAGTAGGTGCACTCGGCTCCATCTAACACCCAGGCCAGGTTATTCCCCTTGTAAAGTCTGCTTCATCTTATGAGAAACTACAATGAAAGAAGGTTGTCCTGCCTGGTATAAGGTTTGTCAATTCAAAAATTATCTTTAATTTTTATGATGTTGCTGTAAGCCCGCCATAGCTCGTGATCTATCATGAGCGCTGTCGTTTTTCCCCTGCTTTAACAATAGTGGGAGCCTTGCTGTCTGGACTGGAGGTGGGGTTGCTTGAGGTACCTGCAATGTGCCTGGGGCCTCGGTTGTTCCAATACTCGGGGGCCTGTGTCTCTAGATGGTCTCCCCCGGAAAAGGCTTATGCCGAGCGGGAGGTCCAGGGCCACAACCTGCTTAGCCTGGTCCCGTACCCTAAGCCTGTGCGTTCTGCCTCCCCAGCGCTACAGCCGAGTACTGGGGGCCAGATGGACCACCCTTGGGTATTCTGGACGACGATCCTGGGTGCAGAAGCACTGAATTACCCAAGCCCCACGAGTCAGCCCAGGATCGTAAGTCAAGCGACACTACAAAAAGAGCAGGGGTAAAGTGACCAGCGGACAGAATTACTTCTTTTTTTGATCTATGTACAGGTCTTTGAGGAAGTTATTCCAGCAACCACCGTCAGAGTACCCGCGAAGACAGTGGGCACCGCCAGCCTGAAGCTCCGGCGGCACCCCCAGGGGGACCGCTGTCGACCTCTCCATAAAAATGCTGGCCACCGCAGAACTGAAGCTCCGGCGGCACCCCCAGGGGGGCCGCTGTCGACATACCTGCATACTCAGCTACGGCAATGCTACCTACGAATCCTAGGCTCCTCCTGCACCGGTCCGCCCTAAACCCTAAGTGTATGACAGGAGTGCCCATAACAACTAGCCACGCCTGTCAGGGGGCCATACTTTGGGGGACGGCAGGTCCTGGAAGCTAAGGAACAACAAGCAGCTGGAAGACATTGCTGGAAATAAAAGCAAGCTGAGTATAAAAGGGCACCACAGACATATTTTTTATCGCACCAATAAAGAGTTTGTCATCACAGCCAACCACAAGACAAAAGACAGAAACACAAAAACTTAAACAGACGCCCGGGGAGCCCTCAGCCACTCCGCTGGAACCTTGAGGCGATGAGTGCCACCGCATCTGAAACTTCAGACTTGGCGGCCTCTTCCCTCTTGGCGATGGGCCCCTCGAGGACCGGCTGCAGGGAGACGTCGAGGTACCAGCTCCGGTAGCAGGACAGGATGTGCGTCGCCACCTCCTTCACCAGCATCCATCCCTCGGCCTCTAGCTGGTTGTCAAGGATGGCCCCCAGCGAGCGCATCCTCGAGCTGGTGGAGTCGAGCACCAGGAACACCTGACTCACCTCTTGCACCGGCTCCCCCACGCGCGACGGGATGAAGCCGAGCGGCACCAGAGCCGAGTCGGCACCGCCGAGGAACTCCCAGACCTTCTGGGCCTCGGCGGAGCGTGCCGCCCGGAGCTCCGCCACCTCCTACTAGGCCGCCGCCAGTGCCCGGGGGCCGCCGTCCAGGAACCGCTTCTCCCTGGCCGCCAGGGCCCTCTCGCGCTCGCCGACCCCCGCCTCACGGCGGTTCAAGTCACCCTCCTTGAGGGCGACGTTGAACTCGCGATCCAGGAGGGCCTGGCGCTCAGCGGACTGGGCCTGCTGCGCCTCAGCTACGACGACATCCCGGCGGTCCAGCTCGGCGGCGCAGACTCTCGCCCCTTCCTGCTGGAGGATGAGCCCGCGGCAGGTCTCCTCCACTTCGGCCTGCTTCGCCGCCAACTCCTGCTCCCGTTCAGCTAGAGCGGCCTCCCGGAGGGACAGCAGGTGCTGAAGGTCCTCGCAGGCCTGGAGGCGGGAGCTGGCCTCAGCGTGGATGGCCTCGGTGTCTGCCTTCAGTTTCTAGGTGACGGCGTCCAACTGGGAATGAGGTCGCGCTCCTGCTCGAGGATCTTCATCTCCTCCCGAACGACCGCCTCCCGCTGGGCCGCTCGGCTCTTTGCCAGCCGGGACCGGGCCTCCAGGGCCCTCGCCCACTCCCAGAGTCGGTCGTCCTCATCCTCGAGCCGCCCTTTCTCCTGGGCAAGGTCCACCTGGGCCTGCCGGAAGCCAGAGTAGGCCACGGCCATAGCCTCAGACAGGGGGAGGGGCTCCACCGTAGCAGCAGGCCCCTGCCTCCCCACCTCCTCAATATTGTCCTCCATTTGGAGGACCACTGGGGAGGCGGGGACCAGGGCCCCCTACCGGATGGCAGCACCCGGGGCGGTGGCGCCAGCCGACGCAGCGGTGTCGGAGGGCGCGGCGGCGTCGGCTGGCACGGAGTAGCCGGTGGACGCGGTGTCGTTGGTAGGCGAGGCGGCGATCATCAGCGCGCGCGGCTGGGCTCCGGCAGCCGCTGCGGGGGTCTCAGACACGGGGGCCCGAGGTACCCCGACGGCAGTAGCCTGGGGCACCGGAGCAGGGCCCGAGGCAGCGGACGATCCACGCGAGTCGGCTGGAGCGGCAGACCCTCTAGTAGAAGTGCCCGCGGGTGGTGGAGTAGCTGTGGAGGCGCTGAAACCAAGCCAGATCAGACCATAAGAGATTGACAGGGTAGGCGCACAGCAAAGAACGCCCAAGGTAAAATCTGAGCAGGCTTACTGGGGGACGCTGAAGTTCCACCGCTTCCCGAAAGGGTTGGGGGGTTCGGACCCCCCGAACCCGTGATGGGGGCCCCTGAGTGTGCTGGGGGCCCTTGTGGTGATGGTGTCAGCGGCACCCCCGAGGTCTGGCGCCCCTCCGAACGGAGAGGGAATGCTGGGGTCCCGTCGGCGTTGAGGAGCCTCCCCCTCTTGCGTGTGGAGGACTCGGGCGGCAAGGTGGCACCATCGGCGCCCCCTGGCGATGAGCGCGGCAGGGCTCCGGAGTCCTGACGAGGGGCAGAAGGGGCCGGCGGCGGAGACCGGGCGCGAATCTTGGGGGACGGGTCCAGCACCGGAACCGGCACCTTCCCCTTCCCCTTGCCGCCGGGGGCGACGACGCCACCCCATGGATGGTGCCGGGGGCCGCTCGAGGAGTCGTAGCTTGAAGAAACAACGTCGCTTAAGGGAGCCTCGCCTCCCTCAGCGTCGTCAGCAATGCTAACCCCCCGGAACGGGTCCCCGATCTGGCGCCGTGCCAGCCCGGACTCGTCAAGGGTCGGCACCGTCTTCAGCAGCTGCCTCCTCAACTCGGAGTCCGAGCACAAGGGGCGGCAAGCCGACGGAAGAGCAAGTGCCTCAGCGGAGATGTCATCGGGGCATACCCGGGCCAGCATGTCGAGCAGCTGCTGCTCGCCCAGGTTGGAGTCGGGGCCGGTCTCGAGCCGGGTGCAGTCCGACAGGCCGGTGAACATCGACGCCGGGCGGGCACGGTGCTGAAGCGGAGCTATGCGGCGGGACATGAAGTCCCTCAGCACCATGGCAGACGACAGCCTGTGGTCCGCCAACATCTGGATCCTCTCCAGCACCGGGTTGAACGCCTCCTCGAGCTCTGGGCACTCCTCCCAGAATGATCGCTCGGAGTAGGGGATCCCGGTGGGGAGGCACATCCGGTCATGGGCCTCGACCTTGGCGATCATCCAATATTCGCGCCACATCTCCCACCTTGCTGAGTTGAAGGAAGCAATGTACCTCGTGGGGACCTTTGTCCGGCGTTGGAAGTAGTAGGCGCCGAGGTGCTCCTTCGAACTCCTACCGGTGACCCTCAGTACAAAAAAGTACCAGAAGAGCTTTACTGTTGGCATTACCCCCACGAACATCTCGCAGAGGTGAGCGAAGACCGCCAGCATGGCGATCGAGTTCGGCGCGAGGTGGTGGAGTTGGAGGCCGAAGGTCTCCAGGAGCATGACCAAGAAGGCGGATGCTGGCGGGACGAAGCCGGCCAGCACGTACGACGAGAAGAGTACCATCTCCCCGACGGAGAGGCTCAGCGGGAGCCTCCCGGGACGGAGCCACGACTCCCGCTCAGGAGTATGCCAGCCAAGAAGCCGGCGCATAGGGGACAGGTCGGTGGGCCTGGACAGCCTGGACTTGGGCAAGATGCTCGCCATGAGGGTTGAGGTTAGAAGCTCTGGACGGGGAGACTGGGAACTAGAGCGCAAGAACTGGGCTTGGGGCGAAAGCACGAGCGCAGGGATGCAGAGGTGGGAGAAAGAACCCTCAGGGGGGGAGTTCTCTTTTTATGCACCCCTGCAGGCCAACAGGCGCAAAAGTGTGGATCGCCGCAGCCCCAGTAGAAGAGTAATGAACCCATATGGGCAATGACATGAGGGCCCGAGTCGCTCGACAAAGAAGGCGAGCCGGGCAGCTAGCTATGCGGGAGGTAACTCGGCGGTTTCCGAAAGGGCAAAAGCAGCGGAAGTGTAGGAGGCACCTTGGGAACCACCGCAATTAAAGCACGACTGAAGGCAGGAGTCACGTCGCGCGACGCCTGTTCAGCACCTTCGCTTACCGGAAGGAGACACGTCGCCTCAACGGCAGGGGCGTGTCACCTGGGGAACTGCCTTGAAGCAGAATCGGAAGAGTTGCACGGGAAGAAAAGGGAGAAGACCCCACCTGGGGTATCGACGACTCTCCCGAGGTAGGCTCGGGGGCCACTGTCGGTACCCTGCTGACCGGGTACCCCCGCGCACAAGAGAAAACCGCTAAGGACTCCGCCTCTACCTAAGAAGCCGAATCTGAGGCTGCCACGTAGAGGAGGGAAGGACCTGATCCTACCTCCCCGTCGGTGGAGGCTCCCAAGCTGCCACGTGGCCGGCAGGGCCAAGCCCACGCCTCCCCGCTGAGGAGGGCTCCGGAGCCGCCACGTGGCCAATTGGGACCTCAGGGCCAAGTCTGCGCCCGCGCAGGGAAAGGCACCGGAGCTACCACATGGCCTGCAGGGTTGAGCCCCCACCCCTCCATAGGGGTGGGCTCCGAATGCGCCCATGGCCTGTTCCATCAAGTGCTTTACTTCCCGCAGAGGCAGGCTCTGGCGTAACCACGTGGCGGACACCCAACTCAGTGCGGTAGGAAGTCGCAGTAAAGGAATGCGTGCGCTGCTTAGACAGGCATTAAGTATGCGCGCCTTCCCCAGGCAGGCTGAGCCGCGCTTACGAAAGTCAAGGCTCTAGTGTCCTGTCTTGTCCAAGTAGCTGGTACAGACCCACGCCGCAAGACGGACGAATGGGCCGTGAGGACAAGACGAACGAGACGTGCACCACCATCAACACCAACTATGTGTAGCCCTAGCGCACGACGCGGCGGGACGGCGCATTGACACCCCTGACAAAGGGAAGTAGATAGCAATTAATCCTAGATCTTGTATAGGATTTGGCTCTCCCCAGGACCGCCTGTCGGGTACTGGGACCCACCTTGTGACTACAGAGTCCTTGAACTATAAAAGGGCTCTGCAGACGACCTTCACAGGGGATGGACAAAAAATTAGACAAAGGCTCATACACGCTCAAGCAAGGCAATACACAACACTCCCGTGGACGTAGGGTATTACGCTCCGGCGGCCCGAACCACGTAAATCCCCTATGTTCATCATTCTGCTGTGTTCGATCTCCTGGTACTAGCCCTCGTGAATCCCAAGAACCTCCGCGGACTGCTCTCTAAGTAGGTCCAGGGGAAGTGTCGTTTACGACCTTCAACACCTACGCCACAGGGTTTGTGTTGTTGTATTGAGTGTCTCTAGTATGCGTAGAGTATGGCTCAGCTTGGATCTTCTTTGTATCGTGCGGCTCAGTCTTTTTATAGTCTAAGGACTGACCGCTACATCATTTTCCTGGCCCGACATGTGGCCCTGGCGTATTTAATAGCCTAATACACTGTCTATGAGCATTAAGCATGGTTAATAGTGTGATAACGTGCCTTAATGGCCGCGTTACCTCTATTAACAGTGCTCTGATCGTGTGTCATTAATACAGTATTAATAACACGTAATCTGGTCTTGTAACTGCCGCTTTAACCGTCCCTTGAATGTCTGTGCTGGAGGAGATCTGCCAGTGTATTCGTTGGTGATGAAGGTTCGGAGGCTCCACACGTGGCAGCTTCGGAGCTTCCCCTTGCGGGGAGGTAGCTCCGAAACCACTTTACACGTGTTGGCACCGAAGCTCCCCTCTGCTTGGGGGTTAGGTCCGGGGTTATTGTACATGTGTTAACAGCAGAACTTCCCTATGTTGGGAGTTTATTTCCGGACTTACATTGCACGTGTCAACCTCGGAGCTTCCCATATGAAGGGTGCGGGTCCGGTGTAGTGTGACATGTGGGGCCTAAGGAGACCTTCAACTTTGACAGATAGAACTCTCTTGCACTTCTTGCGGTATCTTGAGGCACCCGGTACGCAGGGTACTGACAACCACAATGAGGTAGTTAGTTTTTTATTGGAGTCTTCGACACATTCATCCGATTGAAAACATATTAAGCATTTTGGATTGAAATCCAATAAGTGAAAATTAAGTAGATTTTGTAAAACTGTAAGTTAAGAATAACCTTTTGGTATTTTGGCATTTTCCGATTTCTTATATGATTCTTTCCAGGGTTGGTCAGACTAGTCCGGAACAAAATCGAAAAGTTCAATAAAGAACGAATCAAATGTCTCTGTCACAATACCGGACTTGTCCGTTTTTGGACGAACAAAAATGTTATGTTTGAGTTCGGACTTCTCAATTTTTTAACAGACTAGTCTGGATTAACTCAATTTAAGATTAAGTTCAGAAGATTGGACTTGTCCACCCTATGAACCGGACTAGTCAGGTAGACCGGATTAGTCCTCTTGACATATCAGACTAGCATGGTCATTTCAGCATAATTGAGTCCGAGAAGCTGGTTTTGTCCATTTTTCACCAAAACAAGAAGCTACTGTGTGACTTCGGACTAGTTGGCCATGAGAGGACTAGTCCGGACTTAAGAAAAGTGCCAAGTCCAGATGTCCGGACTTGTCCGTTTTTGAACGGACAAAGAGATATTGTATGAGTTTGGAGTAGTCCGGTCCTGTGCGGACTATTCTGATCTGTACATTTAAGTTTTTTTATTTAATTAAGTTTTCGCTGCGAATGAGGTTTATTGTCATAGCAATTTAGTCAAGTAACGAAAGTGAAAGCTAAAATTGTCGTGTCATTTGAAATTTTAAGTTGCATGGAATTTTATTAATTAACCAAAGCAAAAAATAAACTTGACATGTCTCTAAGTAATTTAATGTCATTATTGGTCGAGTAACCAAAGTGAACGATATTAATGACATTATTCTTCGATTGAAGAAATTAAGTTCATAGTAGTTTAGTCGAGTAACCAAAGCGAAATATAAATTATTATATTTTTTAGTTGTTCTCAAATGTTGAAGTTTTTGTCAAGTAACCAAAGTGAAAGATAAAACTCAACATTTTCTTATGATTGATATCTATGCATTCACTTATGACTTTGTCTTTTTACAATGAAGGTTCCTCTAATGCGAGTTCAGGACTAAGTTTCATCGCTTCCGTTGATCCACTCAATGGAAATAATTATGGAACATGGAGAGAAATGTTGGAGATTGGATTAGCAGTCTTCAAAGTTGATTTGGCTCTCACGACTCCATATCCCATTGAGTCGAAGGCTCCAGTAAGAAATGCTAATGAAGCTCAGGAGTCCTTTGCTGAGAGGACAAAGAACTACACTAATGATCTATTGGCTTATGACATAGCTCGTGTTAAGTAGAACAAATCAAACAAAAAATGTTTGATGGTTATTAAGGGCACTATGACTGAGGCCATTCAGGGAGCAATCCCTGAATGTGAGACTGCCACTGAGTACTTCCAAAAGATTGAGAATCAGTTTGCTGGGTCTTCTAAGGCTACAACAAGTACTCTTATCAAGAGACGGAAAAGTATTACGGAGGTGGTGTGAGAGAGCACATTTGAAAAATGATAAATATGGCAGCAAAACTTAAGCCTATGAATTCGAGGATTAAAGATGAGTTCATTAAGCATCTCTTTTTTGCCTCACTTTCAAATGAATTTGAGACATTTGTCATCAACTACAACTCTCAACCTGAACAATGGAACTTAGAAAAACTCATTGCTATGTGTGTTCAAGAGGAAGAGAGGATTAAGTCCCTTCGTCGTAATGATTCCATCAACTATGTGAAAGAAAAAGGTAAGACCAAGAAGCACTATTCTTCTAAGCAATCTTGTAAGAATCATGGTTCTTCTTACCATGATAAAAAAAGGGTAAGGCTCCACAAAAACATCCTTGCCGTAGGATGTGAAAGTGGAGAAAGATCAGTGTCGTTTCTATGAAGAGGGGAAAGGGCCATTAAAGTTGTTGATGGTTATGAAGCAGAAGTGAAAGCCATTGGAGATTATACATTAGAATTAAGAAATGAATTTGTACTCACACTTCAAAATGTATTATATGTACTCTCTTTAAGTAGAAATTTGATTTCAGTATCATGCTTAGATGATAATGGTTATGTATGCCAATTTGAAAAAGACAAATGTATAATTAAATTTGATAATAAGATTGTTGGTATTACCATAAGAAAAGACATGCTATACTTACTATCTATGCATGATGATATTAATTTTGTAAGCGACGATCAATTTTCTTCTCATCAGAGTAAGCATAAAAGAATTTATTTCGAAATGTCTTTGAAACTATGACATTGTCGCTTAGGCCATATTCGAGGGGGTGAATTGAACAATTGATTCCACAATCGATTCTTCCGCATTTGTATTTTTTGAATTTAAAAGAACGCATACATTGCATTAAGAGGAAAGTTATTAAAAAATAAACAAATGTGCCATACACAACACGAGAATTTTAGAATTAATTCATACGGACATTTGCAGTTCATTTACTGTAGTATCCGTTGATGGTTTTGATTCATTCATAATCTTTATGGATGACTATTCTCGTTGTGGATATATTTATCCAATTAAAGAAAGCTCTGAAGTGTTGGATAAATTTAAGATATTTAAGGCTGAAGTTGAAAATCAGCACAATATTAAGACAAAAGTGGTAAGATTCGATCATGGTGGTGAGTAGTACAGTCTTCATACCTTATATGGCTAAATTCCTGAACCATTTGCATAGTTCCTACAGGAAAGTGACATAGTCGCCCAGTACAGCGTAACTGTACGATAATAGATATGGTAAGATCCATGTTAAGTCAATCAGATTTGCCGATCAGCTTATGGATGAAGGCATTAAAAATCGCCATTCACGTACTAAATCGTGTTCCTATTAAGTCAGTGCTTAAAACACCGTATGACAAGTTATGGACAGGACGTAAGCCCTCATTTAGTTATATGCATATACGGGGCTTTCCCGCTGAGGAAAAAATATTTAATACAAACATTGATAAGGTTGATGCTAAGACAATAAGTTCTATTTTATTGGCTATGCAGAAAAAAGTAAGAGATATCATTTCTACTGTCTGGAACGATGTACTAAGTTTGTAGAAACAAGGCATGTCGTCTTTTTAAAGGATACCATGATCAGGGGGAGTACAGTAAGACGAGAAATTGATTTTGAAGAGAAACGGGTTTATGTACCCACTCCTACGATTCAAGAACTATATTTCTCATTACCTACTGTTGTTGAATTGTCAGCGCCTATCGCTGAAAATTTAACACCTGTTGTTAGTTCTCCATTGGCAACAAAATTCTTAAAAGAGGTTGAACATTCTTAGCCTGCTGCGATTAATAATGAAGAGCAATAAAAACCTCAAAATGAGGATAATATGCAATTTAGAAGATCTCAACAAGAAAGAAGATTGGCCATTCCGGACGATTATGAGATTTATATGAGCGAGACAATTCAAATGGAGGGTGATCCCACTATATTTGAAGAAGCTATAAGAAGTCCTCAATTATCTTAATAGCATAAAACTATGGAGGATGAAATGAGGTTTATGGATGCTAGCAAAGTTTGAGATTTAGTTGAGGTTCCTAGTGGATCCAAAATAATAGGTTGTAAATAGGTCTACAAAATTAAACATGACTCCAAATGGAATATTGATAAGTTTAAGGTCAGACTTGTTGCAAAAAGCTTCATCCAAAGAGAATGGGAGGATTCTTTTTGAATCATTATGACATTAGTTGCACATTATAATTTAGAATAATGTAATTATATCAGATGGATGTAAATACAGCGTTCCTCAATAGTGATTTATATGAGGACATTTATATGACACAACCGGAAAGTTTTGTTGTTAAGGATAAAAAAATATATGGGATGCTATTTAAGAAAGTCTATTTATGGACATAAACAAGCATCAAGTCAGTAGTATCTTAAGTTCAATGAGACAGTAAGAAAGTTTGATTTTCAAAATGATGAGGATAATTGCATTTATGCTAATTTTAAGATTAGAAATTTAATTTCCTCGTGCTTTATATATATGACATACTACTTGCAAGTAGTGATGTCAATCTACTTTCAGAAAGTAAGAAGTACTTGTCCTCTAATTTTGATATGAAAGATCTTAGTGAAACATCTTATGTGTTGGACATAGAAATTCACCAAGTATAAGAGGGTATAAGGTATTAGGCTTATCACAAAAGTATACTTAGAGAATGTACTGAGTGTACAATATGCACAACAGTAAGCTTTCGCCTGCTCCGGTTGTCAAGGGAAATAAGTTTGAGAACTTTCAGCGTCCCAAGAACCAATATAAGATCGATAAAATGAAATTGGTTTTATATGATTCTGTATTCGGAAGTCTTATGTATGCTTAAGTTTGTACTCGTCCCGACTTAGCATTTGTGACCGGAATGCTTGGCAGTACCAGACCAATCCAGGAATTGATCACTAGAAGGTAGTTAAAAAGCGTTAAGATATGTGCAAGGCACAAAAGGCATCATGTTAACGTATAGTAAGTCAGACCCACTTGAAGTACTGGGATATTCAGACGCAAATTTCGCAGTTGTGTGGATAGTAAGAGATCCATGTCTAGTTATATATTTACTCTCATGAATGGAGCCATATCGTGAAAAAGCTCCAAACGAAACATCACTGCGTCATCCACAATGTATGCCGAGTTTGTTGCATGTTATGAGGCCACCAGATCTTAGAGTGATTGATAGCATTGAAAAATCACTTAAGTTATACTGCGATAATGAGCCTGGACTATTTTACTCTCACAACAAATTAGGTGGTGTTGCATAACACGTTGACACTAAGTTTTATGTTGTGAGCATATAAGTATCAAGCGTATGCTTGCAGATCCGCTAACAAAAGATCTTCCACCCAACATGTTCAGTAAACACGTAGTAGGCATGGGTTTAAGGGAGAGCCTATGATCACTGGATATTTAGGAGTCAATTAAGAGTAAGGTTCATTTTTCAAGTATGAGATATATTGTGGTCTTCGAGTCCAATAATACGTAATGATTGTTGTGATGCATCGTGCCCTATATGTCGAACATGAGAAAATGGAAACTAAGTTTAGGATTAAGTAAGTTGGTAAGTTTTAGATTCGAACTCAAGGGGGGGAATGTTTGTCCGGTTTGACTGACCGAACTAGTCCTCCCATAAGGCCGAACTAGTTCATGGGTCGGACTTGTCTGGCTTCTGACCAGACTAGTCCGATCAGTTCAACAAATGTCAGTTTAAACCCGAAATTGACATGTCCTAATTGAAAGAACACAACTCACCGAATAGTGATGTCCCTGATCGGAGAACATAATCATTACTAAAAGGTGGGAGACCCTCTCTTGTGTCTCTTGGTTAACTATATGAAGAGAGAAATTTATATGATAAATACACACTTATGCACACTTGTACTCTTAATCCTAAGTATCCGATCAACACACTGAGAGATAACAAGGGGAAGGTCTTCTATCGTGACCGTCACCTCCTGGCTCGATGGCCACGTCAAGCAATAAAGATAGTGGAGAAGGTATTATAAGTGTTTATGTGCCTATCAAGAGATTGCATGCTCTTGATGTTGGTGTATTTGTATTCAGATTTTTCTTTTGTAATTTGAAATGATTCAGCGGTTAATTGATCCTATTTAGCTCTTTATTCTCTAACACACCGATCTCAAGTCGATCATATGCAGATGCAGCTAAATACATGAGGGAATCCGGCACGCGGTGCTGCGGCAGGCCAGGATTTTGTGGCCTGCATGCTGTGTGTGTTTATTTTAGCCTCCAAATTAAAATGAAAGCAGGCCCAATCAATCACCTGTCCAACCGCCCTCTTTCCTCATCCAAACACTGCTACTGCACTTTCCTGCGTCACAGGCAACCATTTCAATTTCATGGCTGTCCATGTCCTGCCAGCTACCCCTCAATAATTCCTTCTCTTTTTTTTTGTTTGATTCCACTATTCCTCCTTTTCGCTTTCCTTTCCTCCCCATCTCAATATATGCAAAGCACACACTCCTGCCTGCTTTCCGTTTTTCATTTCTCAAGGAGAGGAAGGGCGGGAGAAGAGAAACCGAGTAGAAGCTAGCGCGGATTGCGGTGAAAAGAGATGTTGGACTGGGCGCCGGTGGTGGTGGGCGTGACGCTGTTCGTGGTCCTCTCGCCAGGACTGCTCTTCGAGCTGCCTGGCTTGCACCGGTGGATCGACTTCGGCAGCCTCCGCGTCACCGGCAAGGCAGCCACCGTCCACACCCTTATCTTCTTCACCCTCTTCGCCATCGTCATCGTCGTCTGCGACGTTCACATCTACAGCGGCGCCTAATTGAACAGCCTTATCTTATATGTTTGTGGTCGATCGATCGGTTGCCGCTCGGCCCCCTTGTCGATCTCTTCACGTGTACGCATGCATGCATGGCTTATTTGAATAAGGTTTTTCATTATATACGTACTATATGATAGAATTGTCTAGCTTGATGTATTGAGTTGAACCGGTTCGATCAGCAGTACTGTATGTTTGACACAAAGAGGCCCTAAGCAAGTTGTGCTTGATATGCTGGCATATATGGCTACAATACTTAATCTATACGGAAATCCTTTATCCAGGTGTTTGAAATCTAGATTTTTTTATTAACCTTTTAAAAATTCATTTATAATAAATAATCCACGGAATCGAAAAATTTGAAAAGTAACCCAGTTTCGTATGTGCCTCATACGAAATGACACGTGGGCCACATATTTCGTATGAGGCACATACGAATCTGACGTGGCCCGCCACGTGTTCCCGAGGCGGGGGTTCCGTTCTCGAGGAGAACGAATCTCGTATGAGCCGCATACGACATTCGCATATCGTATGCGACTCATACGAAATTATCCCACCCGTGGGGCCGCCATAACCATCGTATGTGGCACGCACGAGTTGCCTCCCTCTATAAAATGTGCCCTTCTCTTCTTCTCGGCACTCATTCACGTCGCTGCCGCCGCTCCTCCACCGCGCCTACCGCGTCGCCGCTCCGCTCGGTCGCCGCTCCGCTGCCTCCCTCTTGGCCTCGCTCCCCTCGGTATATTTCTATTTTCTATTTCTCTCTAGTATTAAAGTATATTTATTATTAGGTTGCTTACTTATGTTAATAGATATTTCGCTCTAGTTAGTGATTTTAGTTAGTGACTTGTTAATAGTGCTATGGACTATTGATTTTTGGATAAGTTTTGGACTTGTTAGGACTCATATATAGTCCTCTTTTAGGACTTGTTAATAGTGTCATGTGGTAAAGTATGTAATGTTAATTTGGGACTTATTTATAGGTTTTTATTATTATATTATTTTTAGTTAATGTTATTTATTTTAGAAGTAGTAGTATGTGATACATTTTGAGTTTTAGAATTAATGTAAATTCTTATGTTAATTTTTTAGTATGTAAAACTTTTTAGCATGTTAGTTTTAGAAGTAAAACTAAATTCCTAGTTTTAAAAGTAATAGACTTGTAAATTCGTATGTTAGTTTTAGAATTTTTTAGTTTTGTAAATTACTAACATGTGATTACTTTTATTTTAGAAATAATAATATATGATTTATTTGTTTGTATAAATTCTAATAGGAATGTCACAGAAGTTAGTATTTCAGATATTTTATGAAGAATACACAATAGTTTATGGCCCTAATGAGATTGATTTGTCTGGTTTCACATCGTGTGATGGAGGGATAACAAGAGCAAATGAGAGGACATTTAGTGGTGTCGTAAACTGGTTGATGAAAAAATTTAACCTTGATCCACAACATCAGTTGACATTGAAAGGAATGATTAATCGGACAAGAAATGGAATTTATTGGGATTTGATTATTATTAAGGGAACACATAATTAGAAGAAATTTATAGATTTAGTTGTGGAGCGGGGTTGGCCTCTAGTGCTTCTTACGCAAGCGGAAATAAAAGAAGTAGAGATTGTAGCGGAAGCTCATGAAGCACATAGTGTGGAAAATGATATAGGAATGGAAGAAGCTGGAGAGAACTTGATACATGTAGAAGCACGTGGTGTGGCAGATGAAAGAGAGCACATTGAGAACATAGTTGAACAAATAAGGATCGAAGATATGGAACATGAAAATGTTCCAGAAGTTGACTCTTCTGATGATGAGAATGATACTATTATTCCTGCAGAGTGAAACAGTATGTAACACCTTCATTTTCATGCATCATGCCCTACATACACTCATATACGTGTTTAACATTAACCCACAACAAGAGGAACAAGTTTAAAATTGATTTGGAGCATTTAAAATTGATTTGGAACAAAACCGCACTTAAAACGCAGGAAAGTGCAGACTAGTCCGATTTTACTGAGTACTAGTCTGATCTCTCTCTGACTAAAAATGGACTTGCCCGTTTTTGCTGCGGACTAGTCCGATTTTGGCTCTGGAAACTTTCGGACTTGCCCGATTTTGTGCGGACTAGTCCGTTAGTCCATGAATCCTTGAAAAATTGCTAAGTCCTTGGACTTTTCCGGACTAGTCCGGTGTTCCAGCGGACTTGTCCGTTTTCCCTCTCTGTTTAAAGTCGAACTTGTCCGATGTTTGGCCAGACTTGTCCTATTTTCTCTCTGGATGACTTCGGACTAGTCGGTCCTTTTCGGACTTGTCCGATATTTCGCGACTCCGAGTTGATCTTTTGTTTACGACTTGTTTCTTGGGTTTCACGTTAAGTGGGCCTAGGGACATCGTGCCTAACTCTTTTAGAGCCCATGTGGGACTCTAAACCGGCCTCTACTCATCCCAAACTCGAAATTCATCTAACCCTAGCCTCCACCTCTATATAAACAGCCCCACCCCTTGGTTTGACATCTATTTACCACTTTTCCACCCACCCAAACCCTAGTTCGTGGGGAGCCACCGTCAAGGAGGGAGGAGAAGATCCCAAGCAAGAAGAAGAAGAGGATGAAACGAAAGAGGATCAAGATCTCCACCAAGTTTTTGTTCTTCACCACCAATTCATCTCCAAGTTCATCACCAACCCTAGATCACCAAGAATCCAAGTGCTACCTCCAAGTTTCTTGATTCATTGGAATCCCAAACACCTGGTATACCTTCTATTCTCTTTTCCTTACGTGAATTCAACCCCTAATCTCCAAATTCACGTCGATCTAGAAAACCCTAATTTGCTGATCTCGCAGAGTGCGAACTTGTCCGGTCCCTAGCGGACTAGTCCGATCTTGCTGGTTAAATTGCATCAAATTAATTCTAAAATTTTATTTGAATCAACCCCAAACCTGTATAAACTTGTTAAAATCTATTAGAACTAGTTAGTGATCATTAAAAACAATCTAGTAACAAGTTCTACCTTGCATTTGCATCAATCATGCATGTCATGTCATATTGAGTAATATTTGTGCACTCTTTGATTGTGTTTCTTGTCTTGTATGTTTATTGTGTGGATTAGACGGATTTGCGCTAGAAAGTGCCGCGGGGGATCTACAACACCAAGAGTCTGAAGGCTTTGACCCTAATCAATAGCAAGAGCAAGGCAAGTGTCCTTGAAGCATATTGATCCTGTTTTTAAAATAAAATGTTTTGTTTGCAAACTGCATGCTTGTGTCAATTTGATGGGAATCCTATGGTAGGAAGTTTACTAGATTTGTTAAACCACCCTTGTCACCTGGGATATCTTGTAGAGAGTCGGGATGGACTTTTTATCTTTTGCTTCGCTAAATTAACTGGGATGGGAAAACAACACTACAAATTTAATTATGCATTAATGATATTCTGGTTAATGTGAACTGGTCAATACGATATGGTAATGGGTGATCTAAGCAAGTCTGGTATGTGGATGAGTTGGATGTTATGGTGGTTTTGCTTGCTTTAGATCTAAGGACCGGTTCATGCGAGAATAAGCCAAAACTACAGTGCCACCATGAGGCCAAGTATGGGTGCGGCGTAGCTGAGTAATTAGGGCTTTGCTAGTACTGTTTGGACCATTGTGGATGCTCAGAGAAGGGGTAGTCGGATTGGGTTTGTTGATGATTGGTGAGACTACCCTGGGATCTGAATGGCTCAAGAGGGGGCCCTTGGTTGAAGATGTGCTCAGTTGGAGGCATCGCCACCGGTGAAAACTCAGTGGGGTCTAAATAGGCTAGTAATCCTTTTGTAAAGGCTACTTTGTGATCTCTTGGCCACACACCGACGGAAGTGTGTAATGTGACCGACGGGTCACGGGCATAAGGGAGGTTCTTAGTCACCGAAAGGTGATGAAATCACGAACACGTGGGTAAAGAGGTACAAACTCTGCAGAGTTAATTAAAACTATCATGATAGTCGTGCTCCCAGTTATGAGCACCTGGACAACTTCCATGATTAGAGGGAATTTGGTATTGGGATGGAATTTGGGATGGTTATGGTTTGGTAATGGTTATGGATGGTTATGGATTTATTTCTGGTATGGAATATGGTTATTGGCAATGGCGAAATCTGGAATTATTGATGATGGTAGTGAATTCAGACTGGTATTATGATATTACTTATGATTATGATGGGTTTACTTCACATACATATAATATATTGCTTTTCAAATGTTTTCATGTACTTTTCAGCACTTTGCCATTATTATTTTCGTTATTTGAATCAGCCACATGTCATACTTTCCACACTTGCTGAGTACGACATGTACTCACTCTTGCAATCCCCCCCCCCAACAGTTGCAGGTCAGGATTGGGAGTTTAATGGTGATAATGCGGAATTCTAAGTCGTGTCTACCGTCAGCTTTGCCTGTCGTGTTATTGGAGCTGCGCTATACTCTATTGCTTATGCTGCCTAGCTATTTAGTTTGCTTAATTAGTTTATTTCCGCTGCATTAGTTGAACTTGTCATAAATGTTCATTGGAGCTTCTATTCGAGGATAATATGGTTTGTGTAATAAAATTTGGTTAACTAATCTTGCTCTGTGGTAATTTTTTGTATATCGTTTTTGATTGCACTCGTGTATGTGTGGTGAACATCTTGGGCACACATATGCGTTAGCTTGGTTCAATTTTCGGGACCGGGCGTCAGATCGGTATCAGAGTCACAGGTTGACCGTAGGATGCAGCCTAGATAGAATGGATACTTTAGAGCACATAGGGGCACTCAGGAATCGATGTGTTTTTGCTTGGTGTGCTGTTGCTATATATATTGCTTGCTTGTGTGCTTAATAGAGGATTTTGGGGTGCTTTAGCATTGCCATGTCCACCTAGGCTAGTGTAGCTAGCTGTTTAGTTTATATCCCTTGATGCATATAGTTGGGGACGTTTTCTAATTTTACCTATTGATTTTCTTCAGATGGTGAGGACTCGCAACCAGAGGGATGGAAATGATGAGGAGGAGAACAATGGAGTGCCTCAGAACAACATCAGACAAGGATCTACTCAGAGAGCTATCAACATTGAGCAGTTATTGGCTATGCAAAACCAGCTCATGCAGACCATGATACAAATAATGGGACAACTGCAGGCTGGCAACATCAACAATCAACCCCTCATGCCTCCACCGCCACCCCCGCCTCCTCATAACCGATTGGGAGAGTTTATGAGGACCAGGCCGCCGACCTTTGCTCAAGCTGCCGACCCTATGGATGCGGATGATTGGCTCAAGTCCGTGGAGAAGAAGCTAGCTATTGTACAATGCAGTGACCGGGAGAAGGTCTTGTTTGCTTCTCATCAACTAGTTGGAGCAGCTGCGGATTGGTGGGATTCTTATTGCAATGCTCATGAGAACCAAGAGAGAATTATTTGGGCCGAATTCAAGGAGAATTTTCATTCTTATTATGTGCCCGAGGGTGTTATGATCTTGAAGAGGCAAGAATTTGAGAATTTAAGGCAAGGAAAATCAAGCGTGAGTGAATATCTCAATAAGTTTACTCAACTCTCAAGGTATGTGCCTGAGGATGTTAGTCGGGACAGCCGGAAGCAATACTTGTTCATGAGGGGCTTGAACAATGAGATTCAAGTGCAATTGCTCAATTGTGACTACGCAAATTTTCAGAAGCTTGTGTACAAAGCAATTGTGGTTGAGAACAAGATTCGTGAGATGGAGCAAGAAATCAAGAGGAAGGTGTCATATCAAGGACAGCAACAAGGAAGTAACGTGCGCCCTCGCCTTGCACCACCCAATGCGCCCTATTACAGCTCCTCTATTCCTGCTCAACACCCTGGTTATGCACCACGCCTAACTCAGTTTGTGCAGCAGCGCCCTATTATGCAAGCACCTAGGCCTCCAATGCCTTATGCGCCTCGTGCTAATTTTCCTGCTGCAAGTGTTCAAAACCAAGCTCGTCCCAATAATTCTGGTGGAGTTAATAAGTGCTATACTTGTGGAGAAGCTGGACACTTTGCGCATCAATGTCCTAAGTCAGGCCTTGGTCAAGGAAGCAATGCGCCGAGGCAAAACCCAAGACCTAATGGAGGACAGCCACAAGGGAACCGTGGACAGCAGAATTTCGCTCGTGGCAACGTAAACCATGTCTCCACGGAGGATGCTCAACAAGCGGATGACGTGGTCATTGGTATGTTTCTCGCCAACTCCAACCCCGCGACTATGTTATTTGATTCTGGAGCATCGCATTCATTTATTGCATCAAAGTATGTTGTCAAGTATAGTTTGCCTATCTCTCATATGAAGTTTACTCTATTGGTTAAGTCTCCTGGAGGAGAGATGAGGACAAATATAGTATGTCCAAAAATAAGCCTTAGAATAAGGGGGGTAGACTTCTCCGCCAACCTCATTGTTTTGGATTCTCAAGGGTTGGACATTATACTTGGTATGGACTGGTTAAGGAAGCACAATGGAGTTATTGAGTGTGCCACGAAGACGGTGAAGTTGACCAATGAAGAAGGGATCACCGTAGAATTTGAAGCATCTCAAACTGCACTGAAGCAATTGGAGCTGAATCATGTGGACGGTGCCGCCATTGAGGAGATTCTAGTGGTGTGTGAACTTTTGGATGTTTTTCCGGACGAGTTGTCAGGTATGCCACTTGATCGAGACATTGAGTTTGTTATTGATTTAATACCTGGAACAACACCTATAGCTAAGAGGCCATATAGGATGCCTCCTATGGAATTAGCGGAGCTCAAGAAGCAAATTCAAGAGCAACTAGAGAATGGTTTTATTCACCCTAGCTCTTCGCCTTGGAGAGCGCCCGTTCTATTTGTGGACAAGAAGGATGGATCCCAAAGGATGTGCGTGGACTACCGAGCTCTCAACGAGGTAACAATCAAGAACAAGTACACCTTGCCACGTATAGAGGACTTGTTTGATCAGATGAAGGGTGCTTGTGTCTTCTCTAAGATTGATTTGAGGTCGGGATACTTTCAAATGAAGATTAGACCATCGAACATACCCAAAACAGCTTTTAGGACACGGTATGGATCTTATGAGTACATCGTGATGTCTTTTGGATTGACAAATGTGCCTGCCTACTTTATGTACCTCATGAATAAGGTCTTCATGGAGTACTTGGACAAGTCCGTCGTGGTTTTATTGATGACATTATGATCTACTCGAAGGATGAGAAGGAACATGAGGAACACTTGAGGCTTACGTTGCAGAAATTGAGGGAACATCAATTGTATGCCAAGTTCAACAAGTGTCAGCTTTGGTTGAAAGAGGTGTCGTTTTTGGGTCATATAATCTCGGGAGGAGGAGTTTCGGTTGACCCCGGAAAAGTGAGAGATGTGTTAAAGTGGGAACCGCCGCAAAACTTCAAGGAAATAAGAAGTTTTCTTGGGATGGCTGGATATTACCGTCGGTTTATCAAGGACTTCTCCAAGATAGTCAAGCCTATGACGGAGTTGCTAATGAAGGGAAAGGCTTTCCAATGGACTCAAGCTCGTCAAAATAGTTTTGAGGAGTTGAAGAAGAGGTTGACAACAACCCCAATTTTGGTATCGCCAGACGTGAGCAAGAGTTTGATATTTATTGCGACGCATCGAGACAAGGGCTTGGATGTGTATTGATGCAAGAAGGTCAAGTGGTCGCCTATGCATCAAGACAATTGAAGAAACATGAGCAGAATTACCCCACGCACGATTTGGAACTCGCGGCCGTAGTACACGCATTGAAGATTTGAAGACACTATATTCTTGGACATAGGTGTGAAATTTAAACCGATCACAAGAGTTTTAAATATATTTTCACACAGACGGATCTGAACTTGAGGCAACGTAGATGGTTGGATCTCATCAAAGATTATGATTTGGGGATCAACTATCATCCGGGAAAGGCCAATGTAGTGGCCGATGCTTTGAGTAGAAAGGGAGTAAGTCATCAACTCACAGTCTGAGAGTTGCCATCCGAGTTACGCAAGGAGTTCGAACGGTTGAATCTTGGATTTGTGAATGAGATGAGAATAATGGAGTTAAACCCAACCTTAGAGCAAGAAATTTGAGATGCACAAACCACGGATGAGGAGATCAAGGAAATCAAGGAAAGGACCGGAGAAGGGAGAGAATTCAGATTTGATGAGGATGAATATGGTACCCTATGGCTTGGAAAGAGAATCGTTGTGCCTAATGTGAAGCATATTCGGGAGACAATATTAAAGGAGGCACATGACTCGCCATACTCAATTCATCCTGGTTGTACGAAGATGTACAAAGACTTGAAGACTTGCTATTGGTGGGATAGCATGAAGAAGGACATAGCTGAATACGTAGCATTGTGTGATGTGTGCCAACGAGTCAAGGCAGAACATCAAAGGCCAGTCGGATTATTGCAACCGTTGAAGATTCCGGAATGGAAGTGGGAAGAAATTGGAATGGACTTCATCGTTGGGTTACCACGTACTCAGTCCGGGTATGACTCAATTTGGGTAATTGTGGATCGCTTAACTAAGTCATCTCATTTTGTCCCTGTGAAGACCAAATATACAGCTGCATAATTAGCCGAAATATACATGGAGCATATTGTGTGTCAACACGGAGTACCGAAGAAGATAGTCTCGGATAGAGGTTCTCAATTTACCTCCAGATTTTGGCAAAAATTGCATGAAGCTTTGGGAACGAGGTTGAATTTTAGTTTAGCATATCATCCTCAAACGGATGGACAAACCGAGAGGACCAATCAAATTTTAGAGGACATGTTAAGAGCTTGTGCTTTAAAGCATGGGAAAAGTTGGGACAAAAGCTTGCCATACGCGGAATTTTCATACAACAATAGTTACCAAGCAAGTTTGAAGATGTCACCTTATGAAGCGCTTTATGGAAGGAAGTGTAGGACACCTTTATTCTGGAATGAAGCAGGAGAAACTCAAGTATTTGGTCCAGATGTGTTGCAAGAAGCCGAAAAGCAGGTCCAAATAATTCGTGAAAACTTGAGGGCTGTCCAATCAAGACAAAAAGGCTATGCGGGCAATAGAAGAAGAAAATTAGCCTTTGAAATAGGAGATTTTGTTTACCTCAAGGTGTCGCCAATGAGAGGTCATAAGAGGTTTAACATAAGATGCAAGCTCGCACCTCGTTATATTGGACCATTCAAGATTTTGGACAAAAGAGGAGAAGTAGCGTATAAGTTGGAGATGCCAGCTCATCTTTCGGATGTCCATGATGTCTTTCATGTTTCCCAGCTCAAGAAGTGCTTGAGAGTACCGGAAGAACAAGTGTCAATGGAAGGATTGGAACTAGAGGAAGATTTGACTTATACCGAGCAACCGATCAAAATCTTGGAAACCAAGAAGAGGGTCACAAGGAACAAGGTTATTAGATGGTGTAAAGTTCAATGGAAGCACCACACAGAAAAAGAAGCGACGTGGGAATTGGAGGATGATATCAAGAAGGACTTTCCCTATCTCTTCTCTTCCGCATCGAATCTCGAGGGCGAGATTCATTTTAAGGGGGGGTAGGTTTGTAACACCCTCATTTTCATGCATCATGCCCTACATACACTCATATACGTGTTTAACATTAATCCACAACAAGAGGAACAAGTTTAAAATTGATTTGGAGCATTTAAAATTGATTTAGAACAAAACCGCACTTAAAACGCAGGAAAGTGCGGACTAGTCCAATTTTACTGAGGACTAGTCTGATCTCTCTCTGACTAAAAACGGACTTGTCTGTTTTTGCTGCGGACTAGTCCGATTTTGGCTCTGAAAACTTTCGGACTTGTCCGATTTTGTGCGGACTAGTCCGTTAGTCCATGAATCCTTGAAAAATTGCTAAGTCCTTGGACTTTTCCAGACTAGTCCGGTGTTCTAGCGGATTTGTCCGTTTTTCCTCTCTGTTTAAAGTCGGACTTGTCCGATGTTTGGCCAGACTTGTCCGATTTTCTCTCTGGATGACTTCGGACTAGTCCGGTCCTTTTCGGACTTGTCCGATATCTCGCGACTCCGAGTTGATCTTTTGTTTACAACTTGTTTCTTGGGTTTCACGTTAAGTGGGCCTAGGGACATCGTGCCTAACTCTTTTAGAGCCCATGTGGGACTCTAAACCTGCCTCTACTCATCCCAAACTCGAAATTCATCTAACCCTAGCCTCCACCTCTATATAAACAGCCCCACCCCTTGGTTTGACATCTATTTGCCACTTTTCCACCCACCCAAACCCTAGTTCGTGGGGAGCCACCGTCAAGGAGGGAGGAGAAGATCCCAAGCAAGAAGAAGAAGAGGAGGAAACGAAAGAGGATCAAGATCTCCACCAAGTTTTCGTTCTTCACCACCAATTCATCTCCAAGTTCATCACCAACCCTAGATCACCAAGATCCAAGTGCTACCTGCAAGTTTCTTGATTCATTGGAATCCCAAACACCTGGTATACCTTCTATTCTCTTTTCCTTATGTGAATTCAACCCCTAATCTCCAAATTCACGTCGATCTAGAAAACCCTAATCTGCTGATCTCGCAGAGTGCGGACTTGTCCGGTCCCTAGCGGACTAGTCCGATCTTGCTGGTTAAATTGCATCAAATTAATTCTAAAATTTTATTTGAATCAACCCCAAACCTGTATAAACTTGTTAAAATCTATTAGAACTAGTTAGTGATCATTAAAAGCAATCTAGTAACAAGTTCTACCTTGGATTTGCATCAATCATGCATGTCATGTCATATTGAGTAATATTTGTGCACTCTTTGATTGTGTTTCTTGTCTTGTATGTTTATTGTGTGGATTAGACGGATTTGCGCTAGAAAGTGCCGCGGAGGATCTACAGCACCAAGAGTTTGAAGGCTTTGACCCTAATCAACAGCAAGAGCAAGGCAAGTGTCCTTGAAGCATATTGATCCTGTTTTTAAAATAAAATGTTTTATTTGCAAACTGCATGCTTGTGTCAATTTGATGGGAATCCTATGGTAGGAAGTTTACTAGATTTGTTAAACCACCCTTGTCACCTGGGATATCTTGTAGAGAGTCGGGATGGACTTTTACCTTTTGCTTCGCTAAATTAACTGGGATGGGAAAACAACACTACAAATTTAATTATGCATTAATGATATTCTGGTTAATGTGAACTGGTCAATACGATATGGTAATGGGTGATCTAAGCAAGCCTGGTATGTGGATGGGTTGGATGTTATGGTGGTTTTGCTTGCTTTAGATCTAAGGACCGGTTCATGCGAGAATAAGCCAGGACTACAGTGCCACCACGAGGCCAAGTATGGGTGCAGCATAGCTGAGTAATTAGGGATTTGCTAGTACTGTTTGGACCATTGTGGATGCTCGGGGAAGGGGTAGTCGGATTGGGTTTGTTGATGATTGGTGGGACTACCCTGGGATCCGAATGGCTCAAGAGGGGCCCCTTGGTTGAAGATGTGCTCAGTTGGAGGCATCGCCACCGGTGAAACCTCAGTGAGGTCTAAATAGGCTAGTAATCCCTTTGTAAAGGCTACTTTGTGATCTCTTGGCCACACACCGACGGAAGTGTGTAATGTGACCGACGGGTCACGGGCATAAGGGAGGTTCTTAGTCACCAAAAGGTGATGAAATCACGAACATGTGGGTAAAGAGGTACAAACTCTGCAGAGTTAATTAAAACTATCATGATAGCCGTGCTCCCGGTTATGAGCACCTGGATAACTTCCATGATTAGAGGGAATTTGGTATTGGGATGGAATTTGGGATGGTTATGGTTTGGTAATGGTTATGGCTGGTTATGGATTTATTTCTAGTATGGAATATGGTTATTGGCAATGGTGAAATCTGGAATTATTGATGATGGTAGTGAATTCAGACCGGTATTATGATATTACTTATGATTATGATGGGTTTACTTCACATACATATAATATATTGCTTTTCAAATGTTTTCATGTACTTTTCAGCACTTTGCCATTATTATTGTCGTTATTTGAATCAGCCACATGTCATACTTTCCACACTTGTTGAGTACGACATGTACTCACTCTTGCAATCCCCCCCCAACAGTTGCAGGTCAGGATTGGGAGTTTAATGGTGATAATGCGGAATTCTAGGTCGTGTCTACCATCAGCTTTGCCTTTGGTGTTATTGGAGCTGCGCTATACCCTATTGCTTATGTTGCCTAGCTGTTTAGTTTGCTTAATTAGTTTATTTCCACTGCATTAGTTGAACTTGTCATAAATATTCATTAGAGCTTGTATTCGAGGATAATATGGTTTGTGTAATAAAATTTGGTTAATTAATCTTGCTCTGTGGTAATTTTATGTATATCGTTTGTGATTGCACTCGTGTATGTGTCGTGAACATCCTGGACACACATATGCGTTATCTTGGTTCAATTTTCGGGACCGGGCATCACACAATCCAATCCTGAGTAATTTATTAGCTAAAGAAAAGTATTGTGGCTTATCGGGATACCATGAAAATCAGTCAACACAAGGAGATATCTTTAAAGACAAAGATAGTTTGAAGGATGCAGTAGAATATTGGTCTCTATCTGTGCAAAGATCATTTACAGTTTACAAGTCAAGTAAACAAATATTATGATGTGAAATGTGTGTTCTCAAGTTGTCCTTTTTGGGTCCATGGTTTCGAAGAGAAGTGGACGAAACTATGGAGAGTATCAAAAATTATTGATCACATATGCGAGTTGCATGAATTAGAGAAGTGCAATAGTGCTCTTACATCGCAGTTTATTGTGAATCACATGTACGCCTGAATTGTGGATAACATTCGGTTTGAACCGAAATCAATAATAAACACTATTGAGGAGGAGTTCAAGTACACTATATGTTACCCCAAAGCGCAGAAGGCAAAACAGAAGGTGATTGAGCAAAGATTTGGTTCATTTCTAACTTATGAAAATCTTCCGAAGTTATTGCAGACCATCCAAGATAGGAATGTTGGTATTTATTATGACATTATGGATGTGCCTAACAGAGATATGCCTAGGAAGTTATTTCTCCATCGTGCATTCTTTGCATTAGGTCAATGTATTGTTGCATTCACACATTGCAGGCCTATCCTCTGCATTGATGGTACTTTTTTAACTGGAAAGTACAAAGGTCAAATTCCAACAGCTACTGTAGTTGATTGGAACCAACAGGTCTTGCCTGTAGCTTTTGCTTTTGTCGAAAGCGAGAACACTGAGAGTTGGTATTGGTTTCTTAGTCGGGTAAAGATGGTTGTAGTGCAAGAACGGTCTGATGTTTGTTTGATACACGATCGTCATGTTGGCCTGCTTAAAGCAATATCTGATTTAAAACATGGTTCCTCTAAGCATGGGCAACAACCTTATTGGATAGACATTCAATTAAGATATTGCATGAGACACTTGGGCGCCAACTTTTTCAGTCACTTCAAGAACAAACAACTTATGAATTTGTCCAAGATGTTGTGTAGTCAAAATCAAGAGAGGACGTTTATTGCTCTATGGCAATGTCTAGACGAATTGACTACAACACAAGCAGAGGCGTCCACAAGCAGAGCCAATCCTAATGAAGTATCTGTTCCAACTGTAGGTTCATCTAGCCAAAACTTCTCTAGTTGGATTTGGCGCGAACTGAAATAAAAGTGGTATTTGTTATACGACACTAATGGTGCTAGGTATGGCATCATGACAACTAATTTAGCTGAGGTGAGGTCCTTCTGTTACATTACTTCTATTAAGTTTTATTTAGTCTTCTATATTTTACACATGCTAATGCAGTGGTACTCAATACAGATATACAACTGGGTGATACGTGGTTTAAGAGGATTACCTTTGGTTGCTATTATCTAGGGCATTTTATATGGGACATGCAAGTACTTTTGTGAGTGCTACACTACTGCAATTTCAGTAAGGAATGATGTCAATTTGGCTTATTCACCCTACATGTGCAAGTTCATGGAGAAGAAGATCCAAAAGGCCGCATTTCATCATGTGCGACCTATGGGCACTGCGGATCACATGTTTGAAATTCTGTGTAGGGACAAGAATCGTCGTGGTGCTAACTGTGACAGAGTTGTTCAGCAGTGCATTCTTTGTCAGAATGATTGCACGTGCACAAGTATGAAGCCACAACTCTTTCATAGGCCTTGTTCTTATGTTATTGCAGCTTGCTCATATACCAAGTTAACACCAAATATTTACGTATCCTACTACTTCCAGGAAGAGGTTCTTGTGAGTACTTGGAATGCAGAGATATATGAGTTTTCTATCAAAGACACATTTACCACAAATCAGGACCAGACACTTTGCAAGGACCTGACACCATGCAGTTGAAACAGAAAAGAGGTCATCGCAAGACTTGTCGTATCAGAAACGATATGGATGAGTCCGAAATTGGCAGATTTTATGGAACATGCAGCATGTGCAACCAAACTGGACATACTTACAAAAATTGCATTTCAAACAATGAGGCAAATGTGGCTGAAGTTGGACCTTTTGGGAATCCTAAGGATGGTCGGCGTCCTCGTGCATGCTGCACATCTGTGTTTAGGGATGGCAATGCTATATGATGTGCATCCTTATATTCAGATGTGCTACATTATGTAATATCTTATTATTATGAACTATGAATTTGTATGTGTACGTTTAGTTAAGTGTGTTGTATCGAACATTGACATATGTATTGTTATAATATGTTGTCCAGGTCTCTTATTTGAATATGTTGTCCACGTTGTTCATTTGAATATGTTTTTCATGTTTTTTGTCCTACTAATGTTATCCTTGTCATATATAGGTATGGTTGCAGAACAAGGACAGTGTCCTGAGTTACTTCAGTTTCGAATTGATATAACTCACCGAGCTTTCCGACTTTGGCGTGGTGAGGATCTGCCCGTTCTTTGTCCTCAGCTGCCTTCCAAGTTTTGGAAGATATACGATAGATGGATTCACAGGTACATTCTTCTATTAATATGAAAGTAAATTTGTTTTTATCATTCTGTAGATTTTAATTTACTACTTGGTATGAAACAGGTTGAGTGCAACTGGGCTGCTTCCAATATGTAGGCTGCTTGAGGAGAGGTCGTATGATCGGGATGATCGAAAGTACCATTTCAGCCTCGACAGAGCCCTGCTGTCAGCTTTGACAGATCGCTGGAGGCCAGAGACCCACACGTTTCACTTGCTGTGTGGAGAGATGACCGTCGCGCTGGAGGACGTGTCTTTCTTGTTGGGTCTTCCTATCGCAGGTGCCCCTGTTTGCGCTCTTGAGGACTCACCCACTTGGCGCGCAGAGATGTCTACGCGGTTTCAGGATGTGACACGACACCCTGTGGCTGAGCCTGTTTCTCCACTTCACAACGACGAGCACCACCGACAAAGAAGTGGTTAACGTACTACGAGGTATTGTTTCATATTACTTAAGTGTTATTTCGATGCACATGAACCTTGTAATGTTATTATGTAATTTAAAAGAAACTTACATTTTTTTTCAAATTGTAGGTGGATACTATGCATCCACACGCTGATGATGCCACAATTACCAGATACTTGGAGGCATACTTGTTGTGGCTGTTTGGTGCGATCATGTTCACCAACACGCACGATGATTAGAGCAGTGCCTGAAAATTACTTGATGAGAGGTCCAACTTGGTATGGACCACCATTAGATGAGTTCCCGCTTTTTAGTAAGAGTGATTTTAGCCCGTTTAATCCACTACCACCATACGATGGCATCAAACAAGAGTGGCCTAAGTGTCGTTGTGACCTGGATTGTATTGTCCAAATGATGGACGGAGGAGACGATAGCGGTCGTCGATTCTTTCGTTGTCCTGTTGGTGGAGTAAGTACTACATATCATTTGCAAAACATATTTCATATATGCAATTTTCATGACAATACTTTTGGTTTTAGGCTTACTATGATGATGAAAACTGTGGATATACACTCTGGGTTGATCCACCACCTATTAAGGCTACTCGAGAGTACATTAAACATGTACACAGTCGCGATCAAGATTTGGTAGGTGAACTAGCTGAAATGGAACTTCAACAAATGGAACTTTATCCTATTACAAGTCAGACAAATGATAACAATGAAAACGCCATTTGCAATAACATGTCTTGCAACTATCCGCATCACAAGTAGTAGCAAATTAGCGAAATATGTTTCGCATGTATCAGAAGTATGTTTTATATGTATCAGAAGTATGGTTCCCATGTATAACAACTATGTTTCGAATGAAAATTTTATCAAAATTACTTTGTCATCTTCGTATTGCGACTCGTACATACAATACGACAAAAACTAACCTGAAACTTATCCACAACATGGCAGGCGAATCTTGTACAAGAGAAATACGAAATTGCACTGCTCCATGTCAGGCTAATATTGTACTCCATGTCAGGCGAATCTCGTACAAGAGAAATACGAAATTGCACTAGTCCATGTCAGGCGAATCTCGTACTTTATGTCAGGTGAATCTCGTACAAGAGAAAAACATTTGCACTGCTCCATGTCATACCCCGTGAAATGTCAGTTCACACTTATACATCTCAGGGATGTTCTGCTTTTCTCTTTCAGAGTTTAATCAGTGAACTATATTTGTGACAGTATTAATGATAATACAAGTGTTTGACATTCTCGTTTATGTCATGTTAATTTTGATTTAATGAATCGGCTATCTAGTCTCAAATTAATTTTGGAATTCACCATTGTCAAAGGTTCTAAGTGTCATAGTTGTGTGCAATCAAAGAAACCTCAAAAGTCTTACAAGGCAGTCGAGGAGAGAAACATGGCACCAATAGAACTCATACTTTCTGATCTATGCGAGATGAATGGTGTGTTGATAAAAGATGGAAAGAAATATTGTATGACTTTAATAGATGATTCTACTAGATTCTGCTATGTTTACTTGTTGCAAACTAAAGATGGAGCTTTAGACTACTTTAAAATCTATAAATCTGAAGTAAAAACTCAATTAGAGAGAAATATCAAACATCTTACGTCAGATTGTGGTAGTGAGTATTTTTCCCAGAATATTTGATGATTTCTGTTCAAAATACGGTATTATACATGAAAGGACGTCTCCCTATTCACCCCGATCAAACGGGATAGCTGAGAGGAAAAATTGCACATTCTTTGACTTGGTGAATATCATGTTAGACACATCTAGTTTATCTAAGACATGTTGCAGAGGCTCTATTGACTTCATGTCATGTCCTAAACCGCGTTCCAAACAAGAATAAAGATAAAACCCCTTATAAGGAGTAGGTTGGTAGAAAACCATCACTTTCATACTTGTGTACTTGGGGATGCCTAGAAAAGGTCAATGTTCCAATTACCAAGAAATGCAAGTTGTGACCAAAGACAGTGGATTGTGTCTTTCTAGGCTATGCTCATCGGAGCATCACATATAGATTTTTAGTAGTTAAATTTGAGGTTCCTGATATGCATGTTAATACTATTATGGAATCTCATGATGCAACATTTTTTGAGAATATATTTCCTATGAAAGATATGCATAGCACTGTTGGGATCTCTTCTGAAATTTGGTCCTGAATCTACTACAACTAGCGAGTTTTTTGATACACCAGTTGAGAGTGTCCCAGAGGAGGAACACAATGAAATAACTCAGTCGAGTAAGAGATCATGGATTGCAAAATCCTTCGATGATGATTTCATTGTGTACCTTGTGGATGATACTCCCAAATCCATAGCAAAGGCATATGCATCACCTAATGCGGATGATTGGGAAGAAGCAGTTCATAATAAGATGGATTCAATTTTTTCTAATGGAACTTGAGAGTTAACTGAACCGCCGTACGGGTGCAAACCAGTAGGCTGCAAGTGGTGTTCAAGAAGAAGCTCAGGCTTGATGGTACTATTGAAAAGTAAAAGATGGGGCTAATTACAAAGGGTTATGCTCAAAAAGAAGGTGAAGACTATTTTGACACATATCACCCATCGCCAGAATGACAACAATTCGTGTACTTTCTTTGGTTGCCTCTTATGGTCTAATCATCCATCAAATGGATGTGAAGACAACTTTCTTTAACAGAGAGTTGGAAGAGGAGATCTATATGGAACAGCCTGACCGGTTCATAGTAAAAGTTGAAGAGACAAAGGTGTGCAAATTGTTGAAATCCTTGTATGGTCTAAAACAAGCACCTAAGCAGCGGCATGAGAAGTTCGACGGTATTTTAAGGTCTGCAGACTTTGTCATTAATGAGGCTAATTGGTGTGTGTACTATCGCCATGGTGAGGGCGATAGCGTTATATTATGCTTGTATGTGGATGATATACTCATTTTTGGTATGAGTATTAATATAATTTTTGAGGTTAAGTCCTTTCTATCAAAGTGTTTTGATATGAAATATCTAAGAGAAGCTAATGTTATTTTGAACATTAAGCTGAATAAGGATGAGAGCGGGATTACTTTAAGTCAATCTCACTATGTTAAGAAAATCTTGAGCCGGTTCGGCTTTATGGATAACAAGATTTCTCCAACGCATTATGATCCCAGTGTGATACTCAGAAAGAACAAGAAAGAGTCAAGAGATCAACTTAAATATTCCCATATGATCGGTTCACTCATGTACTTAGCGAGGGCAACCCATACTGATATCTCGTTTGGTGTGAGCAAACTGAGCAGGTTCATGTCAAACCCGGGTATAGATCATTGGCATGCACTTGAAAGAGTTATGTGCTACTTAAGAGGTAAAATGAGTTATGGAATTAACTATACTGGGCATTCAGCCGTGCCTGAGAGTTATAGTGATTCGAACTGGATCTCTGATGTTGATGAACTCTATACCACGAGTGGATATGTGTTCACTCTAGCTGTTGGCGCTATATCATGGAGGTCTTGCAAACAGATTATTTTGACGAGATCAACCATGGAAGCAGAACTCGTTGCTTTAGAGATAGCAACTACCGAGGAGGAATGGCTGTGAGAGCTCTTGATGGATTTGCCTGTAGTTGAGAAACCATTGTCGACAATCCTTATGAAATGTGACAATCCGACAGTGATTGCCAAAATGACCAGTACTAATGATAATGCAAAATCATCAAGACACGTCAAGAGACGTTTGAAAACTGTCAAGAAAATGAGAAACTCCGGAGTTATTACTGTTTTCTACATACAAACGGATAAAAACCTAGCAGATCCCTTTACGAAGGGTCTATCACGTAATGTGATAGAAAGTGCATTGAGGGAGATGGGTTTAAGACCCATTGATGTAACACCATAGTAGTAATCCAATCTATGTGATCGTAGATCCCGTGAATTAGGACACGAGAGAACAAGCTAGTGGTTTACCGAGGAGAGTACTTCCTTTAGACTCTCTCTGTATGAAGATGCACACTTGTATTCTTAAACTGTAAAGCAGGTTGGCAATTTGCCTTAATGTGTTTCTGTTGGCTATGTGTAGCAAAGATGTCATCCTATAGGGCAATCTTGAAAGAAACACACTTATATGAGTTCCAATTGTCTAACGTCGTAGTTTGTGAGATTTGGGTGATCTCTGGAAAGCTCATGAAAAGATCAAAGAGTACAACACATATGTTTCACCCGCGGGGTAGACTACTGGTAGTGAAGTACTAGTAATGGTATTTAAGTGAAGTTAATTCACACAAAACTTGCAATTTCAGGCTTAGTACATTGTCCAAGTTGTGAACTGATATAACTTATGGATCTAGGCAAAAGTTCAACTTAATAGTCTCTGTCAAAACACTAGTATATCAAACAGAGAACGAGAATGTCTTCTCTTCTAATAGCTTTAAGATATGATGGCTTTGAAACACACCTATACTAGGTGAAGTCAGCTCGCACAAAACTTGTAATTCACGGTGTAGTCCATTGTCCAAGTTGTGAACTAATGTAACTTAATGATCTAGGCAGAAGTTCAACTTAACAGTCTCTGTCAAAACACTAGTATATCAAACGAGGAACAAGAATGTCTTCTCTTCTAATGGCTTCGAGATCTGATGGGGGATTGTTGGAATAAATGGGCTAGGCCCAATATTTATTTCAGAATTAATCCCAATAAATCTCAAAGGCCCATTAGGGCAAGAGAGGGTGGTGCTAAATGTTTAGTCCCACATGGGAAGTAGAAGGGAGCAACCCCTACATATAAGAGAGATTGTTCTTCCACTCATTGAGTGAGAGAGAACAGGAGAAGAGAGGAGTGGTTCACGTGCGCTCCTCCTCCTCCTCGCTCGCTAGCCTCGCCACACCACGCCCCATCCCATACATGGGCGCGCGTGTTTGTGTGAATTCGAGCCTTGAGTCGAGGCTAAATTTTATATTTTTGCAGAAAAATAAATTGGGCTTTGGGCTTTTGGGCTTCTGGATTTTGAGCTTCCGAGACAGAGTCCAAGTCGTTGGAGACAGATGTGTCTACGACTGCAAAGTTAGATCGGATGCGGATCCTACAGATCGCAACTGAACCTCCTCCACGGGATTATAAATACGGGTGTCCGTGACACGGCAAATCATCCTACGATCAGATCGTTCTCACGTTCCTTGCACCGGCTTTTAGTCTACTCCATCCCGAGCATCAGTGTGCACTGACAATCGGGAGAGCAGGTCTTCGGAACCGCTTGCTCTTGCGATGCAGCACTGAGAGAGGGCGAATAAGGTTTTTGGGGAGCGATTTGCGCGACCGCTCGCGTTCTTCATCATGGGTCATCTTCGGAGGAGATCGAACGCTGGGCCCAACGTCGCCACCAACGTCTGCAGCGGCAGTTCATCGCCAGATCTAAAGTGATTTCTCTAGCTTCAAATCGGTACACGATATTTCTCGTCTCGTCAGTCTGCTAGTGTTGATCGTTGCTGTTTTTCGCGTGGTTTTCCGAAATTGTTCAGTAAATTATCTCATATTTTCTAACGCTCTTCGCCATCGTCGTCGTCTGTGACGTGCACATCTACAGCGGTTCCTAACACAACCTTGTTCATTTGTGGTCGATCGATCGATTGTCGCCCGCCCTTGTAGTTGTCGATCTCTTCACGTGTATGCATGCATGCATAACTTATTTGAATAAGGTTTTTTATATTATATACTCCCTCCATCTTTGAAAGTGTGTCGTTTCGTAGTTCATTTTTAAACTATAAAACGACAAATTTTTTAGAGCCGAGGGAGTACGTACTATATGATACTCTCTTGTCCTTGTTGTATTGAGTTGAACCAGTTCGATCAGCAGTACTGTATGTTTGACACAAAGAGACCCTAAGCAAGCTGTTGATATGCTGGTATGGCTACAATGCTTAATCTATAAGGCTATATAAATACCTCTTCCGTGAATTCCCTTTGTTTTGAATTTTCTATTTTTTTCTTCTTCTTCTTGCGTTTCTTGTTTCACTCTCTCCAGTTTTTCGTGACAACCTTTCGTGTAGCTGTCAACTTTGGATAGCGCGGCCAGCACGCCCCAAATTCGATGAATATATCCACGCACGCACAAAATTTAGGCTTTGGGCTCAGAGGCCAACTTCACTTGTTAACCGTTGTTATAGTCCTTCCATTCCATCTATAGCGCGCGTCGGTTGTTGTCTCGTATGGATGTGCATGCCTAGTTAAAACTGGGTTGGTTGTTTTCTTGTTGCTAGTCCAATGCAATGCATGCATGAGAGAGGGCTCCGCAAGGTCAGGACAGGGCCGAGCCGACAAAATTCGAGGCCCCGTACGAAATACTAAAGTTGTTCGTATCTCCATAGGAGAAATATTACTATAAATTTATATATGATATAATAACATTCTACATAACAATAGATTATGTCAAGAAACATATCTATTATTAAGATTTTGTCTCTTGATGCATAACATTTATCCAAAGAGACATATTCTTTTCGTATTCCTTGAAATGAAATCTTCAATCATATACTCATATTCAATCTTCTCCAATAAATCACTCTCAAATGATATTGTGGCCAAATTAGTAAGTCTTTGTTGTGTCATCATAGAGCGCATATAAGATTTCAATAGCTTCAATTTAGAAAAATTGTGTTCCGCTGATGCAACGGTCACCGGAATCGTCAATAGAACTCTATATGCAATACTTGAATTTGGAAAAGAATCATGTCGCTTTAAAAACTTGAGAATTTGAGCAGGTCCCATATTTTCTTTTGGCAGAAAATCTTGAAGAAACTTCAACTCCATATATAGTTCATTGGCATCAATATCAGATTTTCCATCCTTTGTAAGAGCAGTCTCTAGATTATCACAAGATGACTTTAAACTCATATTATCCATTGCTTGTAGTGCTTAAGAAGTAATAAGAATCCAATGACTTTCTGGAAACCTTGATATTGTTCAAATCTATTTGTAAGTGAAGAAATTGTCTGATCAACGAGAGTTATAAAATGGTTGAATCTAAATAATTCTTCTGCAGACTGTGCACTAATATTTGTATCAGCTGGATTCTCATCAAAATGTCTCTTTCTTTTAATTTCTCGCCTTTTATGAAATGATGGATCAATATTCATATCAACTGCAATGACTTTAACTTCCTCCAATTCTTGTGAAAAACCCGTTTCCGTGTACTCCTTGAAAAAAGAAATCAGACCTTGCACTTTCTCAATAGCAACATCAATAAGCATATCTTTTGCTTGTAGTTATTTGCTTACTAAATTAACAGCATACAACACTTCATACCAAATGACAATTCCCACTATGGATGCATACTCTCCAAGCTCATTTTTTGCCAATCCGCTAGCCTCACTGCTTGTTTTTGCATCCTTATCACTTTCAGATACCTAAAATTGAAATAAAGAAAACATGTGTTATAACTAAATATATCTAATAAATTACAATTATGAACAAATATGAAAATATTAGGCACCTGAAGTAGAGCCTCTCGGATATCCGAACATTGAAATCTAATAGCTTTAGCACTATCAATACGACTCTCCCATCGTGTAGCTGACACAGACTTAAGAGTAAAACCTGTTATATTATCTTTCAAGATCTGACATTTTTTTGTAGAATTAGCAAAAGTTGTATAGATGCGCTGGATGATTCCAAATAACTCAAAAGCTTTTCCAGAAGTCTTCGCCAAATCACAAAGCGTTAAATTAAGGCTATGACAACTACAAGCAGAATAGAAAGCCCTAGGATTTATATCCAAAAGTTTCTTTTGTACCCCATTTTTGCATCCTTTCATATTTGCTCCATTATCATATCTTTGTCCTCTCACATCATCTATGTCAAGATCAAGATTTTTTAATTCATTTTGTACAACATCGAATAGCCCCTGCCCTGTTGTATCATTTACATCCAAGAATCCTAGAAATGATTCTTTAATGAAAACATTACTTGAAGATAAATCCACATATCTTATAATTAAAGACATTTGTTCTTGGTGACTTGCATCAGGAGTACAATCAAGAATGATAGAGAAATATTTCGCTCTCTTTATTTTGGAAACAATTTCAGACTTAATAGAAGAAGCAAGCATGTGTATCAACTCATTCTGAATCTTATAATCAAGATAATGACTATGAATCTGGTTATTTGTGATACGACGAACATGCTCTTGTATAATTGAGTCAAATTCAGCTAACATCTCTATCAAGCCCAAAAAGTTTCCATTGCTATCTTCATACAACTTGCTATTAGTACCACGGAAGGCAAGATTATACCTGGCTAGGAATTTTACAATGCAAACAAGTCTGAACAGAACTTTTCTCCAATGATCCTTTTCTTTATCAAGTTGTCGTTGAGCAGCTTTATCAATAGTTTGATCCTTTTGTAATCTATTACGCAACTCATACCAAGTAGTCATGTTCAAAATATGATCAGCACTTGTCTCATGCTCTTTAAGTCGATTTCTGAGATGTATCCAATCATTATACCTCTCATTTGCCAATTGACCTTTTTGATACCCTTTTGTAAATAATTTACAACCAAAGCAAAAGACTCTATCAAGTTCTTTTGAATAAACAAGCCAATCTCTATCACAATATTCTCCGTTTGGTAGAACTCTATTATAGAATAATGCAGAAAACCTTCTAGAATATTTATCCTTAGGACCTTTTTGAATTGATAAATCTCTTCTAGGACCCTTTTGTGCTAAAATGTCAATTTGCCTAGAATCAAGAGAATCCCAATATCTTGGATCAAATATATCAGGTTGAAAAGATTCATCATCAATAGTAGCTTCTCTGATGTTTTCATCATTATTATTCATTTCAACATTTGTACTGTCAATTGGAACATCCTCAACCTCATTGTGAATTTGAACAGTTGACTCATCCACAGAAGATACATGTAATTCTTTAATAACAAATCTATCCATTGCTCCTTTTTGTGATTGAGTTATATTTTCTATTCTTTATTTTTTCTTACGCTTTTGAAAACCCGAATCATACTTTCTAGAATACATGACTGTGAAGTAAAAAGAAATTTACTTGCTGTTCATAAAATAATAAATATTAGATAAAATAAAATAGTGTATGGAGATGAAGTAAAGATCAAAGTATCAACAATAATCAAACTACGTACAGTTAGACCTAAACACTAGACAAAGACAGAGATTGGAAGAAGAAGAAGAAATCAGGAAAAAAAAGTTTACCTGCAGAAGATGAAATTGAGCTAGACACCTCGATACCTCCAGCGGCGCCGCAGCGATCTGTTCTCTGAGTTTGCGAGTTGGGCGGCCGGCGGCACTCCTCACGCGGCACGAGTATGCAATCGTGATGTTCTGATGGAAAGCGAATCGTCGTACGTCGATTCTTATTCAGCGTCGTTCCGTTTAGGCGTTTACCTGCTGTTCTGGACTCGTGGCCGGTGTGCCGTAGGGGCTGTGCACTGCACGCGGCCCAGCAGGCCCCACCCACCGCTTGGGCTCCCTCCCAGTCCGCATGGCCATGGTGTACATCTGCGCTCGATAGCTGGGCAGCCTGGGCTGCTGACGGTAATACAACAGAGGAAAAAAAAGGGCCCCTAGGGGCTCTGTGCGGTCGCACGGGCCGCACGCCCATAGGCCCGGGCCTCAGGAATCACCCCGCGTGGTGTGCCACTGTCGAGGGAACCAAAACCAGAAAGAGAGAGCTAGATGCCCTGAACGGCGGTGTGCCCTAGCTTGTCACATCCTCTTGGCAGGCAGCAAGGAATCATTCGGTTTTTTACTAACAACTACCGCTAGACAGTTCATCAGAAGCACATCAAAAGATGAGCAGTCACCCACGCCTAGTTGCTCCCCATCATCAGCCCAGCCGCCCCCTAGCTTGAATTTCAAACGAAACAGCACAAGAGAGAGCTTGCAAATCCAATGTATATATCCTTCAGTATCAGACCACCATCTCTGCAATAATATGTCAATCGGGAGTTACATGAACAGCACCCGATCGATCGAGGTCAGATGATGCATGATGATAACCGTACAAAGTAGTGTACACACGCACTGCCTTCTTCTTCAGAGTATCGATCGATGGACAGTCATCTCCTCCATCAGAATTCAAAAGTACGTAACGTACCTGGCCTGCCAACGCGCTATGTGTAGAGGACGACAAGGAAGCTGGTGTCACCTGGCTTCACGGGGCTCCTGTCGGTTCGTCAGGCACAAGGCCGTGAGATGGATGAGGCACGACTCACGAGCAAATTAGTAAAGCGCGACATGGCAGCAGAAACTCGCTCGGCGCCCGGGAGATAAAGCGGAACAATCCCGGAAACACATGACGTACCTACCTCTTGCAGCGTGGATTGAGTACGTACTCCGTGTGTAGGGAGGCATCACGGAAGGGGCCATGCATGCTCCAATGCCGCCGGGACCATGCACGGCGTTTTGGACGGACGCTCGCGCCGCCTCGATCAATGGGCAGCGGACGGACCGGCCGGCGAGGATACCGCTCTCTCGTCGTCCACGGTTTTCAGCAACCAGCTGGTTCGCGTGTCCCTGCAGGCACGACACCTCACGCCCGAAGCCAGGTATATCGGACAGCTGCTGGCACCGTGAGCACAGCACGTAGCAGATGGTATCTTCACGATCCTCCCCAGGCAAAGTTAATCAAGTGGCACTTGATCCGTTCAGTCAGATACGTACGGGGCACCTAGAATCAACTAAGCGCATCTTCTCTGGCCGAGTCTTTCATATACATGGCCGGCATTCATCAGTCACACCGTGCCAACGGAGGACTTGCATTCGCACCAGTGTGTACGAGATTTCTTGTTCATTGATCACCCGAGCTGCATAAGTTGGGTACGATCAGTATTACACAGAAGCTAAGAAAAGGCAGATCTATCCTAAACTATACTGGGGATAATAGAACCTCACAATTACGGGGAGGGGGCTACATCGGTCCAGGGGAAAACGGACCAATCTCACAAGCCGCTATCTAAATGGTATTCACACTGCACAAAACCGCCACCTTTTGACTGACGTCAAACAGCAATCCTTTGGTACCACCTTATTTACAGGGAAATAGCTCAGCACTCTGAGAAAACAGTATGTATTTTGAACACTGCTCCCTGAACAACTAATCATTCCAGGGTGCGCAATTGCTGCTTATCTTCATGCCACATCCTCACCGTGCCATCTAACTCAGGAAATGCAACTCGAACAAGCAGCTCCAGGAGTTCAAATGCCAGCTGCTTCAAACAAACTGAAGACTGTACGGAGAAAACAAAATACAAATCACGGATCAGAGATCTAGAGCTGTTTTTTCTGATAGTTCAGCAAATCGATGTAGTTTATTACTTCCTACAGCACTTGGTAACTAGTTTTGTAAATCAGCTTCCGCAGTAGTGTGACCCACACTGTACACAGTACACAGACGAAAAGGGTGTAGGTTGCACTGAGAATACATTCAAAACTTCAGTAGTATTATTACCTGGAGAAAGAAGAATATATCCTGAGCACACCTTTCATATTCCTTATGACCAACCAGGCTCACTAGCGAATATGGCGCTTTATCTGCACAAAACAAATAGTAGTAAAAAAGGTAAGAAGATGATGGAACTCTGATATAATTAGTACATATCATTCAGGCACAAATTATGTGCTACAAAGGAACTACAATGGGCAAACAATGGAAGCAAAATATCCTTAAAAGTTTGTCGTTTTGTATGAACTACAACACAACAAACTTTCAAGGACGGAGGGAGTAAAAAGTAAAGATAATATGATTAACCCTTCAAAAAGGATAGACCATTGCAAGGTATTGCCAAGTTCACCTATTATCAATTCACGGACAAAATTTGCACGATGAGCAGCTTCTATCCGTTGTTCATCAGTCAGATTCTTGCTGATGCTATTATTATGAGCACTAGGAGGTGATGCTGCTTGTCTCTTTGGATGTTTTGTCAAGAAAAATCCATCAGGCCAGAGAATCTGTACACAAAAAGAATAGAAAAGGTAGCAGCCTAAATCAGAGAACTATCCTAGACAAAAATCTGTTACGGCGAACAATGCCTAGCTGCATAAAGAAAATAGATCACTGTCGGCACCGTTGTAAAATTATCATCTGCCACTTACCTGTTCAACACGTTTTACTGCAAAAGCAATTATCCTCCCCTTCCTAAGTAACTGGATTTTCTCAACAAGCCAGTCATCAAATGTGTCTCCCATTCCTAACTGCAGTATTTGTTTTGCTACCCAAAACGCTTGACGCCTATAAATGACAATCAGGAATTCAGAGTTGAATCAATAACCGGAAACTATCAGTTACAAATGCAAATATTAAAAAACTATAGTGATGAATTAACTCGCCTGATCCAGCCTCCATCTTGGAGCTGAAAAACCACATCAACAAGATGAAACAAAGGGACACTAAGATTTGGGGCCATCCACTGCAATGATGTTGGTTTAAAGTTATCCGTCAAAGAGGCTACTAAACTGAACAACACAACAACACGAGAAACGGTATACTGCTAAAAGTGCAAGAAATATAGTCTCAAGAGTAATGGCTTTCTTCTGTATAGCTCAATTCTTATTTTATACTTCATCCCAAATTACTTGTCACTCTCTAGTTCAACAATGAACTAGAGAATGACGAGTAATTTGGGATGGAGGGAGTATATATTAATATAATACCACTGTACTTCCTCTAAAGCAAAAAAAAAAAAAAAAGGATAGAGTTTACAGAAACTATTACAACTTACATCATCAGGAGCAAGAGAGCAACTATCAGGCTCTAAAAATTGAGATGTGTCATCAGTTTCACTTGAAACTGGTTTCTTAGGATCTCCAGAGTTTATTGAGAGTGAGTAATCATTCTGATCTTGGTCACTTCCAGAATTATCTTGATGAAGATTGGCAGTTGTGTTGCTAACACTAGTTCCTGAATCATTTCCCACATTCCCTTTCCTAAATCTCAAACCATCATCACGAGCAAAGTCTGAATCCTTATGCATAGAACTGTCTTTATGTCCATGCAAAGAACTTCTAGAGATTAAATTTCCACTCAAAGCTTCTGCAGACCTCAATGCTTTCCTATCCTTCTCATTCAATCTTTCATCTAAATGGACTGCGAAATATCAGGAAGCAGACATTATATACTGCCAAAATGCAGGGATTTTATAAAGAAATAATTACGAACTTCAAGGAGACAGGCACCTGAGAATGTCTGGATAACTGAGAGAGAATCTGTGAAAATATATGTCTGCAATCACAAAATTTACCAAGTTACTACATGAGTTTCAAAAACATTAAGCCGATAAGAATGATGTATGGAAACTAACCTGTGAATCAACACTTAGAAAATCCCATACTTCTATACAGCTCGAGACAATGGGGATTTGAAGTAGCTTCTGTAATTTAAAGATGACATAAGGTTTTCTTAGCTAAACAGCCGAGCAGGCATCAAATCATGGAAAAGGGCAAACATTATAATACAGAAAATGTTTACTTCCAACTTTAGCTACCATAGAGAAACAGCAGAACCGAACACGGATCACACTGATGTTTAATGAAGACATAATAAACCAAAGCAGATTTCACTTAGCCCTTCATGTCATGAGATTACAACGAAAAAAGAATGATATGCACTCTTGTAACTTGAGTAATTCTAAGAAGCACAGCACCTTTATAGTCCTGAGCCAAAAGCTAAAAATTTTCTGTTTCTTGAAAGATGTTCACAATGTTAGACATGAAACTGTCCTTAGAGTACGCTTTGAACTAAGCAGGCCCAAGAAATAAGTTCTTATAAATCTCAGTGCTTAGACTCATCTTTTGGCAAAAATATGGAGAAAATCAAATAGTATTAACTACAGTATGTTTGAATAGACAAGATATACCTTCATATATATGTCAAGCAGCTTACATCTCTCTCGTACAACAGGAACCTCTAAACCTGATGAGAGAAAATGTTTTGGAGGCAAATGAAGATTGTACTGAGCATATTCTTTCAGTCGCCGATGCAACTCTTCAAAATGGCGAAACCTAATTAAAATGTACATCAACCACATGCAGGAAGTAAATTTAGAAAGAAAAAAAATCATAATTCAAAATATTTTGGGCAGATCATCAAGCAGGAAAAAAAAACTAGAGCATATTTACCTCCTTTTGATCGACCAACTATTACCATTGGCATCAGTCACTGAAATAGAATACACAGCAAACATGCCAGAGCCGCTTTTCACAATGCTAGCTCCTCCGACCTACATTAAGATAAATCTAATATAGATATGTACCACCAATAGTTATCAGGAACGATGTAGACGGAAATGAAAGTACAATACCTCACATCTTAATTTTAAATAAGAGTCTTCCAGCACATTGGCACCACAATAATTCGACGAATAAGGGTCAGTTGATGCCAATGACAAATGCGATGCATTTGCACTACTAAACATCCTAGCCAGACTTTCCACCTCGGTATCATCAAATAGTCCATTCGTCCTTGAATCATTTGCAAATGAATTTGGTATATATGAATCATCCTCAACCAAGAGAGACGGCCTCTCTTCTTGCCAGACAGGAGTCTTTAGAGCATTTGACCTTGACCTTTTCCTTCCTGAAGAAGTTCTTGAAACTTTTAATTTTCCAACATGATTTCTACTCTTCTTTGTTGTGTGGAAACCAGAAAATTCAAGCGGGTGATGTATATGTGACGAGGTGGCATTTCCTTTACTTTTGCTGTCCCAAACTCTGGTAACAGGAGAGTCCAGTCCAGTTACATTGTTGCTTTCATCATCCTCAGTGCTGCATGAACTCTCACTCTCCACTCCAAAGTCTTCTGAGCTGGCATGCCCTGTCATTTCTGCAGATAGACTTTTATGCAGATGGTTTGTGCCATTTGAATCTGTATGTATAGTCGAGTGCCTTATCAAATGTTGGTCCTCAGAATAAGTTAAATCTGTTTGCCTTTGAGAAATGCTAGGATGATGACGAATTGAAGTGCTGTTGGGAACTGACTGCTGCACTGAAGGAGTAGAGCCTAGAGACGGCACTTTTGCAGCATGTTTTATGTTTTCCGATTTATAATTCTTCCCCTTTGTCCACATATTCTCGAGGTGCTCAGGTGCCAAAGCTTGATGTTTGTGTTGGGGGCTGATACCCAAGGAAGGTGCACCTTCCCTCCCATAATTATCTCTAGCTGCTAGGTCACTATCTTTGTGATTTGATGGAATACCATTATTTGTAGCAGTGTGGGAACTAGATGGTAAACTGGTTGACTCAAGAGGATGTGAGCTACCGATCAAAGAAGTATTTGAGGATTTTAGTTTCAGACATGGATTTTTACTTTTACTGGGTTGAATATCTAATGTAGTTTTGGATTGACCCTGATGAAATCGAACAAGTTCAACACCAGGGCTTGAGTGGTCTACTAGTGCAGAAAATTCATCTACAGAGGGCATAGGCGGTTCCCTTGGCTTAACAATTTTAGCATCCTCCAATGATTCTGTAACTCCTTTCTCTGCCTTGCTGGCCCGAGAAAGAGTGAAGGATTCAATCCGTTCATTTATAAACCTGTGAATTTTATATCTCAATATGGTGACACTATACTATGAAGTACATATGAACAAGGAGTGTTGAGTTATCACCTTGGATTTGCTAAGTTCACAACAGGTCTTAAAACTGCACATGCAAGAAGTTCTCGAGCAGTATATCGGAAAAAAGAGCACTGCAGATCCTGAGGCTTCACTGTGGCTGAGATCAACCCATCAGCAAGACTTTGTAAGACCTGGAAGGAAAAAGAAACACGTATTACTATAATTCTCAACTCACCAACAACAATCTTACGTAAGCATTAATAAGGTATGTGTTGACGTAGCAGGAACAAGTAATTATATACTTAGATCAAGCATCATGCTCACATGAAATAAATTCCAGCCAGTACTATAAGTAAAAATGAAACAAGCTTATGAAACATGATAGTAATGAATGGAACATAACCAAAGAACCAAACAATAGATATAGTAGTTCATTAGTTAAACCTGAAGCTGAATGTTTTTCAATCATCTTATCTTAATACAATGAAATCTAGTTGTCTCACGTGTTTTAGAAGAAAAAAAAAACTGAATGTTTAGCAACAAAGGATTTCTGTATCCAATAAGCTTCACCTTGTATTCAGCACTGGCTGAAAATAAAGCAGGATGCAACTTATTTTCAGACATAAGAGTCATTTTCAGTTCAGCGTCACGATGCTCTGACGAAAGGTTAACGAATTTCTCTTTCCCAATCTTAGCTTGACAGAAATGATAAAGCTCCAAGTTATTGCATATAAGATCAACCAGATCCCTAGGAAAAAAAAGAGAAGGCTTTAACATACAGCATCCAATGGTTTACACTACTCATGTATTTATTATGGTGATTTAGTGAAACAATTTACCTAGTTAGCAGACTGATAAGGTTAACATTCCTTGCCCGGGCTGAAAACTCTCCAAGGGCAGTATTAACTACATTGATGAGCTCCTCTGGACCTTCCTTATCTGGCGTTACACGGGAGTACCACAGATCTGTTACCCACTCTGTAACAAGATGCCTTGTGAATTGTTCAAATGCTGCTTCAACTGGGGGTGAATTCACCTTGCTCCTCCAGTTGGACCTTCCATCGCTTACAGTCGGAGGTATTTTCTTTACCTCAGTACTTTTCGTTTGGACAAGTGGACGACTGGCATCATAATCTGTGGTAGTTGTGGCCTTTCTGCGGATGTCATAGTCAAGTGACATGTAGCGAAACAAAACAATCAGAGATGTGGCAAATGGCAGGTTAATCCATGCTGAAGAGCTTGTCACTGCAACAGGGAGAATTGATCAGTTAGAAGCAAGGGAAAATTAGGCACTATGTGCTACGCGAGCAGTGACCCTCTGCCTAGAGCTTAGGCATGCTTAAGCGTTCCTGAGCAGCGCCTCGACGTTGTGTACTGTAGCAATAATGCATTTTAAAATTATGAAAAATAGGAGTTTCAAGCCCAAAAGGCACATGTGAAAAAGGAATGTCAAAAACGCCCTACATAGAGCACTAACAGCCTAGTAGGCATGCACATAGAGCACTAACAGCCTAGGAGGCCTGCACATAGAGCAGCTAAGCAGTCATCGTGGCAGGGAAAGAAAAAGAAAAAGGGGGAAGTTGAAGAGAAGGAGGCCTAACCCACCCACCACCAGAATACCTCACGTACATGTTTAGGTCTTCCCAGCTCTCTCTCTCTCTCTCTCTCTCTCTCTCTCTCTCTCTTCCCTGGGGTCGAGCAGCAGCAGAGCTGAGCGCGGGATCGATGTGCCCGCCTAGTGACCGCCTCTCTCCTGAGGCTAGGCGGCTGCCCTCAGCCTAGCGGCTAGCGCCTAGGCGAGCGCCTAATAGTGCCTTTTGTTTCACTGGTTAGAATCCATATGAGCAAGGGGCAGTATTTTGCATGTCTAAAATACAGATTGTCTCAAAACATAGGCCTCCTGTAACTATAATGGGACTAGATATCAAACTTATGCCTATTTGAGAATGTATTATCGAACTGGCATGGTTGGGCTTATTATCCTTGGCTGTAGACTCTATCATGCCGGTTGAGCTACCATTAATAGAGTGCATTTCAGCAGCACAAATTTGTGAATATAGCTTCTACTCCCTCTATCCCAAAAAACTTGTCGCTTTGTAGTTCATTTTTGAACTACAAAACGACAAACTTTTAAGGACGGAGGGAATACTATATAAGATGCATTATGTAAAGACTACCATTGATAGTAAATAATTAACACTACAATTGAAAGTAAAAACACGAAGTCCAAACACGAATAACCGACCAAAACCCTAACCGCGGCAGGCTAAGGGAGCAATTAATCGACAAAATCGGTGGTGCGCACGTATTCCACCGGGAAACGAAACTGGCAGGTAGTAACTAATTAATAGTAAGTCAGGACTTGGGGGAACTCACGGGACATGAGGAAAGCGAGGCCGAAGGCGAAGACGAGGAACAAGACGGCCCGCTTCTTCCCCTCCTCCGCGAGGTCCCGCAACGTCTGCGCCTTCTGCACGCCACCCGTCGTTGCCATCGCCGGAAGATTCGCCGCCCGGCGGCCAACGGCGAGGTGGAGGGGGAGGCTGGAGGCGGCGGTGGTGGGCCGGTGGCCTAGTTTTGTTTCGGGGAGGGCCGGCCGGTCAGGTGATGTGGAGGTGGTATTTTCCGGGACTTTTCAGGGCACCCGAAATGTGTTTCTTTTGAGTTTCTCTAGATTTCTGAAATCCGTAAAAATTTCAGGTGACATCAATTACGGAGTAACAGCTAATTACTAGTATTATTAAAAGTTAATTCTTGCAATTAATAGTTAATCCTTACAAGTAACAATAATAATATTTTTTATGATTTAGACATTGAAAAAGTTATTTTAATTAACTATTTTACGACAACATAATCTTTACAACTTAACAAATAAAATTAATAAAAACTCACCTTCACCGTCGCCGCCCTTTGGCCGCACTGTGTTCCCCCTGTGCCGCCACCCTCTGCCCACGCGCTCGCATGCCTCCCACCGCCGCTATTTGCTCGCACTCCCTTCCGCGTCGTTGTCATTTGCCCACGCATTTGTTTGTAGGGATCGGGGACACGGCGGCGAAGGCGGAATGGGAGGGAGAACATAAGCTTGCTTGGCACAAATCTCAAAGGTAAAATAAATGGTCATCTGCAAGTTTCTTAAATTTTTAGACACTTGATGAATAATATTTTATAATTTCCTTGTTTTGACCCTATTTGGTTTCGCTTTTTTCAGTCTCGATTATCTGACGAGCATACTTTTCTAATAAGTTGTGATCTGGCTAATCTGCTTACTTGAAGAAGTGAGATGTTTGGGTAAAACTGATTATTTCAATAGATTATCTTTCTGTTGTCTGTAAAATGACCAGTATACCCTTAATTTTGTTGATAACTAATTTTTCACTTTTTTATATCCTTTCGATCGTACTAGTACTTGAACCGTTTAATCAAATATCATGACACATGAAAAAATAGAGCTGCAGTATCATGGCAAAAAAAAATAGATCTGCAGTGTTCACGGGCATACTGCACTGAAACAGTAGCATTCAAGAAAAAAACAAAACAAGAACAGTTCCTTTTCGATCAGAAAACGACAGGACGGGAGAGCTGGATCAGGAAGCCATGCGCTCTTCAGCGTGCAGGGGCGGGAGCAGGATCCACGCGGTCCGGCCGAGGAGGAGGACACGATAGGAGCTCGACGGGCGGCGTTGTGGAGGTCAGAAAGTGCAGGAGCGGGTGGGATTTGAGGAAGGGAAGAGCATAGCTTGCGCGCCGGGGAATCGACGGAGGAAGACGGATGAGGAATCGGGGGCGCGGCCGACGACGAGGGTCAGACGCCCACGCTCGCCTTTCGTCTGCGATAGGGCGGGCGGAAGTACCCAATACGCGGGAGAGTAGGGCGGCGAAGAACGAAGACGAAGGGACACGGGGGTATCGGGGGAAACGCGCTCCGCGTTACCAAGTCGTCAGGGTCGGGCAGCGATCTGAAAACGCGAGCGCCCAGTTCATTTAGGGCTTAACAGGTTAATCGGCTCAGAAACTAATCGCGATTTAATTAATGCGTTTAGGTGAGATTATTGCTTTTTTTTGTCGATAAGCTGGTTTTAAGCGGAAACAAACAGGGCCTTTGTTTTAAATTTCCTACATTGGTTTTAAAGTTACATAAATTTGGAACATGACACCACGAGGGGGAGGGGGGTGGCCTTTTTCCAAGTGAGCGAGGTGGGCCTGTACGTCCGTCCATTCGGGCCAAGACCGGAGCACGCTAAATTGACACGAATTGGAATTAGAAACTGTAATGAATTAGAATTCGGAAGTGCGTTGCGTGCTGTAAGTTTACCAGATGGAGTACAAATTCTTCCAGATTAATCCAATCTACGAAACAGAACAGATTCCTGATCCATTTGCTCGTGAAAACAATGCGGCCCAACGCCAATGGTATTCATCATCCAGTGGAAACGGTGTCCCTGCATTTGTTTCGCAACCACTCATCCAACATGTGAAGAATACTGACTTCATTCTTTCTTATTTGACGTTGGATAGTTTTTTTAATTAAAAAAAAAAGAAATAGAGGGAATATTAAGAAAAGAATGTGATATATTAAAAGAAACTTGCACAACCCCCCACATAAATTTAGCAAATCTGATTCCCGGTCCCGACGCGCCACCGCAGCACAATTCGCACTATGACAAGCTTCAATATAAGTAACTAGAGCAGTACAGTACATTTCAGTTCAAGCAATGGTTTCAATCGAATCGAGAGATCATTCAGAACAAGAACCAGCTCGAACAGAACAGAATCGTCCAAATTGAGTGCTGTAATTGTTTCCGTCAGCGCCTCCGTACGCCGTGGAGCCGCAGCTCCTCGCGCCCCCCGCCGTGCGAGTGATCAAACAAGCCCGCCTGCAACACCCAGTCCTCTATCATCTCCTGCGCGGCGCGGCCGTTGTCCGCCGGCACGAGGTGCCCGGCACCGTACACCACCGCGTAGGAGAGCGCGCCGTAGCGCTGCACGTATCCGGCGAGCTCCTCGCCGCCGGCGACCCGCCACACGGCGCGGTCGGCGTCCAGGAACGCCTGCAGCCCGTCCCAGTCCACGCCCTCGAGCCAGGCCTCCGTGGACGCGACGCCGTCCTGGAGGTCGCGTATGCCCTGGTACAGCAGCACGCGCGTCCGTGGCCGCCGCAGCAGCGCCTCCACCTGCGGCCTGACGCTCTTCATCACGTCCGCGTGCATCGCCGCGGCCACCGCGTCGCTGCACTCCTCCCACGCCACGTCCCCGCGCGCGCCGAGCGCCGCCTTGGCCTCGCCGCGGTTGAGGAACGCGCCGAGCGGCGCCGTGCCGTACGTCCGCTGCTTCGTCTGGTCGAACAGCGTGGCCAGGCCGGTCATGTTCTGCAGCCGCGACAGCACGCGGCCCCGCGCGTCCGCCGCCTCGCGCCACCGCTCCGCGCGCGTCAGCTCCACCGCCTCCGCCTGCATCGCCTCGAGCTCCCGCTTCTGGCGCGCGTTGATGAGCCCCGTGAAGTAGGCGGAGTCGGCGTGCGTGGCCACCTGCGTCACGGGGTGCGTCAGCCCGTTGCCGATGGCCACGCCGCGCAGGTTGACGCGCAGCGCCACGGGCAGCGTCGGGTTCGCCTCCAGGAGGATGTGCGCCGCCGCCGCGGGGACGTACTTGCCGGCGTAGCTCTCGCCGGCGAGGAACAAGGGGCGCGCGCGGAGGCTCGGGTCCAGGGCGAACAAGGACTGGAGCGCGGCGAGGATGTGCGCGGCGACGACGGACTGGTTGGTGGGGATGGCGGCGGGGAACGGCGCGGCGCTGAAGCCGGTGCCGAGCGGGCTGTCGATGAAGAGCAGGCCGAAGCGGCGGTTCCAGGAGAAGGGGTTGGGCCGGAGGGTGGCGCCGTCCGGGTTGACCAAGTAGGGCCCGAGCTCGAAGAAGTTCCCCGCGAGGCCGGAGCAGCCAGGACCGCCCTGCAGCCAGAGGAGGAGCGGCGTGGATGCCGGCGAGGTGACCGGGTGCGTCGCCTCGTACAAGGCGAAGAAGAGGGAGGCATTGGCGGACTGGATGGGGAGGTAGCCGGACCTGGTCGGCAGCGCTTCCTTGGGGAACACCGCTCCGTTCGACGTGGTAGCGAGGAGGGCGATGAGGAGGAGGAGAACACAAGGACGCGACATTGGATTCGCTGAGCTGAGCTAGTCCGGTTGGGTTGGGGTTTTGACTGGCCCTGTCAGTGTCCGTGTGTGCCTATGGGTGCACCACACACAATGCACGGACACGTTGAAGCACGAGCGAGAGAAGGACGACGAGAACTTGCGTTGCCGTGGGCCAGCACGCTGACTCGTTTCGGCATATAATTGGAATGGGAGTATCGATAGGACAGCCCACCAACGATGACGTTGCGATGGTGATGTGTGATCGGATCGAGAAACCGACGTCTACCCGGGCCGTGTGTCCGGCAATTGCAGAATGGAGATTGGTGCCGCAACCCGGGAGGGAGCCCAGGCCATGTCCGTCTACCCGTGGGTCGAAACTGAACCAGCCCAGTACTGTTTACTTGTAATTTAGCACATGAGTCCTTGAATTCAATAAAAAACGATGTTTTCAAGACCTGTATTTTCCTAAAAGACCTTGTACTTGTTTAATATTGTAAGAAAGTTCCTGTTCCAATCCTAATTTGCAAGAAAACCCCATTATTTAATTCCGTTTTAGCACTTCAGCCTAGATTTGAACTCTAAAACTTCATTTTCCTAAAAGACATTGTACTTGTTTAAAATTGTAGAAAAGCTCCTGTTCCAATCCGAATTTGCAAGAAAACCCCATTAGTTAATTCTGTTTTAGACCGATTGCAGCGGTGCCTCTAAAGGCACCACTATGTGCTTTAGCGCTCGGATCACCGGCGCAGTGGTGCCCCTATATCCACCTCTATTTTCCAGATTGCTACAGTATTGCGCTAAATATAGGGGCACCTCTATGTGGAGAGAGAAGGAAGAGAGGAGGAATAAAGGAAGAGAAAAAAAGAAATAAAAGGGGAAGAAAGGAATAAAATAGGTGGGAAATGGTATAGAGGTCTAATTTAGAGGTGAACGAGTGGGGAGAACAAAACTGTAAAGAGAGAATCTTTTTAGAGATGAAATATAGAGATGGAATATAGAGATGGAATATAGAGGTGAACGAGTGCGAGTAGTCTTAGAACTTCAGCCTAGATTGAACTCTGTAACCTTATTTGAGACACTGTACTTTGCAGAATACATATGTTTAACAAGCTAGTCGTCTGATAAAACAATAAAAATGCTTCCACATATTCTAAGAACAAGTTTATGAAGCATGTAACTCGGGTTAACAGTGCCACCACAAGGTTGAAATGGACGACATGACTATTTGATCAAGCGTTTTCTGACATAGTATGGTGATGAGATGGTGCAGAGAATATGAGTTTGTGGACCATAATGGCAAGAGGGACTTCTGTTGGTAAAGGTAAAATGGACTCTAATATGTCCCAGCACTGAAACTGAGTGAGCTCATATTTGGCGAATGACCCTTTGTAAAGTGCCCGCGCTGAACTCCTAGTCACATACTAAAGGAAGTGTCGGGACAACGTGGTATGTGGTCGATGACAATGAAATAACGACTTTGTGTGTAAAATGTTATGAACTCTTCTGAGTATAAAACCATCTATTAAGTTGTGCCCTTCGTCTGTGGTCGCCTCGTACCAAGAATTACGGTGCGATGAGCTCGTTTCAATAAAATTTGCACTATGGCAAGCTTCAATACAAGTATACCTAGAGCAGTACATTTCAGTTCAAGCAATGGTCTCCATGGAGAGATTAATCAGCAGCACAGGAACCAGCTAGGCCGGAATCATCTCAACTCTGTCCAAGTGGAGTACTTTCCGTCACCGCCTCCGTATGCCGTCCCGCCGTGCAAGTGCCCAAACAAGCCCGCCTGCAACACCCAGTCCTCGATCATCTCCTGCGCGGCGCGGCCGTTGTCCGCCGGCACAAGGTGCCCGGCCCCGTACACCACCGCGTAGGAGAGCGCGCCGGCGCGCTGCACGTATCCAGCGAGCTCCGTGCCGCCGGCGACCCGCCACACGGCGCGGTCGGCGTCGAGGAAGGCCTGCAGGCCATCCCAGTCCACCTCCTTGAGCCAAGCCTCCGTGGACGCGACGCCGTCCTGGAGGTCGCGTATGCCCTGGTACAGCAGCACGCGCGTCCGCCGCAGCAGCGCCTCCACCTGCGGCCTGACGCTCTTCATCACGTCCGCGTGCATCGCCGCGCCCACCGCGTCGCTGCACTCCTCCCACGCCACGTCCCCGCGCGCGCCGAGCGCCGCCTTGGCCTCGCCGCGGTTGAGGAACGCGCCGAGCGGCGCCGTCCCGTACGGCCGCTGCTTCGCCTGGTCGAACAGCGTGGCCAGGCCGGTCATGTTCTGCAGCCGCGACAGCACGCGGCCCCGCGCGTCCGCCGCCTCGCGCCACCGCTCCGCGCGCGTCAGCTCCACCGCCTCCGCCTGCATCGCCTCGAGCTCCCGCTTCTGGCGCGCGTTGATGAGCCCCGCGAAGTAGGCGGAGTCGGCGTGCGTGGCCACCTGTGCCACGGGGTGCGTCAGCCCGTTTCCGATGGCCACGCCGCGCAGGTTGACGCGCAGCGCTACGGGCAGCGTCGGGTTCGCCTCCAGGAGGATTTGCGCCGCCGCCGCGGGGACGTACTTGCCCGCGTAGCTCTCGCCGGTGAGGAACAAGGGTCGCGCGCGGAGGCTCGGGTCCAGGGCGAACAAGGACTGGAGCGCGGCGAGGATGTGCGCGGCGACGACGGACTGGTTGGTGGGGATGGCGGCGGGGGACGGCGCGGCGCTGAAGCCGGTGCCGAGCGGGCTGTCGATGAAGAGCAGGCCGAAGCGGCGGTTCCAGGAGAAGGGGTTGGGCCGGAGGGTGGCGCCGTCCGGGTTGACCAAGTAGGGCCCGAGCTCGAAGAAGCTCCCCATGAGGCCCGAGCAGCCGGGCCCGCCCTCCAGCCAGAGGAGGAGCGGCGTGGAGGCCGGCGGGGTGACCGGGTGCGTCGCCTCGTAGAAGGCGAAGAAGAGGGAGGCGTCGGCAGGCGGGATGGGGAGGTAGCCGGACCTGGTCGGCAGCGCTTCCTTGGGAAACACCGCTCCGTTCGACGCGGTGGCGAGGAGGGCGACGACGAAGAGGAGAACACAAGGTCGCGACATTGGATTCGCTGAGCTAGTTCTCGTTCGGTCTCTGTGTCTTCCTATTGGTGCACAGTGAGTGACACTGTGAAGCGAGAGCGAGAGAAGGACGACGAGCGGAGCGGGTGGTTGTACCAAATTCCCTGAATACGCGCGGTGCCGCGGGCCACCACCGGCAGTCCCACTCGTGTCGGCATATAATTCGAACGGGAGTACCTATCCTATAGGATCATAAGATAGGACAAGGTAAACTGACAGCCGTATATGGCAGTGGCACCAACAACGTTGACGTTTGCGATTGTTATGTGTCGTCAGCACTGACCGGATCGAGAAACCGACGTCTCCTGGGACCCTCCTTTAGAACAGTGTGTATCTTATCCTATACTCTCTTCGTATCGCTTTGTAGTTTATTTTTGAACAACAAAGTAAAATAAATTACAAAGCAACAAACTTTCCTGGACGCAGAGAGTAGAACATAACAAGAGCTATCGAAGAACAGGTGGCTAGGAAAATGTCGAAAAGGCATGTATGCTGGTGCTTCGCATGACCACTTCCTGGGATGCTTACAGTTAGAAAGTAGAGGAAGGTGATTAGGTGTATATGTGACGAACTTGTGCTCTTTGTTTAAAAAACCCTTGAAGTATGAAACGATTAGGTATATGTGAGGATGAAATATCGTCTAATCCATGGACAGTGATCTTTTTTGTCTGATGATGGCTTTTCTGATGCGTTGGTGGTTGGATTGGACGGCCGAAGATGAGTAATTGAGCGAGGCAAGGCCGGCAGAACAATACAGGCAGAGGCGGAGGCAGAGCAGTGGGGGATAATGAGAAATCTGAATTGACAATGCCGAATGCGGTGCCGCCCCAAGAAACAACAGATGAACACTAGCTTGGCACCCGCAGCTGACAACAGAATGGTCCTGCTTCTGTATCCGACAAAAACATGACCAGAAACAAATGGAGCATGGATCAACTCGAAACGACGATCATGTTACCAATCACCCGATGAAGTATTAACTGTTACAATTTGGTTCACACAGAACAAAGTCACCACACGAGCAAGAACACAGGACTCAAGACTATAAACCACCTAGTAACAGCGATACAGTTTCTTTCTCTTTTTTTTTTTGGGAATCCTAGCAGCAACGATAAGCATGCAGAACGAAGATAGCTGCATACAACCAGCTCATAGTTCGTTTCTTTATCGCCTCCCACGGGATTTCGCCCTGTTGGCCTCCTCGGGGGTGGACGGGAACAGCTCCACGTACCTCGTCCCAATGGTCATCTTATCCTTGCACATAGCAGTCTTGGCAACTTCAGCTGTCGGGAACTCAACGAAGGCTTCACCAGTGGCCTTCCCATCAGGACGGTACGCAATGTGCACGTTCTCCTCTGCCAGCTCGAACTCCACAAAGAATTTGATGATGTCCTCGATGGTAGCGGAGTAGGGAAGCCCACGAAGCTTCAGCACCTCAGTGTACTCCATACTGCTCTTGTCTTCAGCAGCAGCAGGCTTCTTATTAGACCTCGGAGGAGGAGGAGGAGGCGGGGAGCGACGGAACTCCGAGTCACCAAAGAAACCGCCGCCCTGCTTCACCTCAGAGGTGACAGCAGTGTAGTACTCCTGCTTCTTGCATCTGAACACCTCGACGTACCTCCTACCCATGTTCTGCCTGTCGTGACGCAGTGCGAATTCAGCCTGCATGCTTGTCGGGAAGACGACAAAGGCCTCGCCGGTGAAGCGGCCATTCTTGTGAGTGAGGAGGCAGTCCACTATGTCCAGCTCCGCAAAGAACTTGCAGATGTCAATTTCGTTGCAATCAAACGGGAGCCCTCGTAGACGGACACCTGGAAAGCTTATTTGCATGCCAGTGCCAACCCCTGCAGCACCAGCTAAGTTACCGCTGAAGGGCTGGTAGAAGCTGCCGCTGGCACCACCACCAGAGCTGCTGCTGCCCATTCCCCCGAAATAGGGAGGGCCTGGTTCCATCATCCTGGCCCTCTTTGAGATATCCAGTGCGTTCACTGCGAAGTAGGGATTCGATTCCATCATCATTCGTGGCCTCTTTGATCCCTCGTACCCATCCGAAACCCCCCAGCCTCCCATCATTGCCCTTCAGATAATCCAGTCCCAAAACAGAGAAAAGAAAAGGAGAATAGCCCCAAATCTCTCAATCCCAATTTCACAAAAAATAACCCAAATATAAAGATAACTATGCAGAAAATAAACAGAATACAGTAGACAACAAGGTTGATAATAAGTAAAGAAGCAGTTCCAAAACTTATGCACAGTGAACTGGAGCCTCCAGTAAAGCAATTTAAATGGGATACCTTATTACCTATCAACATTTAAACGGCATGTTATAGAGCATCAAAATAACAGTCTAAATCTACAGAAATTCTCAGAGAGTTGTTCACATATTATAACCCTTTTATGTAATGTTTTCTGCTAATGAAGTACGTAGTATAATTATCTAAAAGCGTCGGATTCTGCTGATGAAGAGAATTAACACGGCATACGAAAATTTAAGATGAAGCGATGGTGTTTTGTTGGCGAGTAATTTCCTAAGACGTTTAGCAAAACAAACAGCCTAAATCACACAAAGCACCCCCAAGAATTTTGGGTGAACCAAACCTAGCCACAGGTATCAACTACAGCCGCCAAATCTAGAGAAAAGTAAGAGAGGCGCGTACCTGGATCTGGAGAGAGGCGAGTTCATCTGGATCAAGGCATGTACGGCCGCAGTAAGGGAGGAGGGCGGCGAGGCGGGATCGCCCGGCGGCGGTGAGGAGCAGAGACGCGTCCTCGGGCGGCTGGGGTTAGGGGGAGGACGATGGATTACCTCTCTGTTTTGGGCTCGGTGGTGCCAATTTATTTGCCAATTGGGCCGACGGAGACAAATTCACAGCTTTTGAGTTTATCAATCGTTTTTTTTTTCGGAATGACTTCATCAGTCGTTTTTGCATCAGATTCAGGCCATTGCAAAAATCTTATCAAACTACCGACCAGAGAGACAGGTCAGGCACACTCAACTACCGTAGGGAATAGTGTCCTACAAGTAAAATTTCCATTGAATTCAATAAATCAATCAATAGTTTCGTCGTGCAAGAACAGATGGCACAAAGTTACAGACAACATACGGAAGAAAGATCGTCATCAGTTCACCAGCTAATACATCCTGGACATGCCAGAGGGCACAACACCAACGTTCCTGTGACTGTTAGTGCCACTGCCTACTGATGCTGTGGCAGCAGCAACAATGCCGTTAAGGGATCTTGTGTAGATGTCAGTACCAGAACCTAGTCTATCTAATAATGAGTTATTCTTCGGACCAGCTGGAACATGGAACGCCGAAACTCTCGTGTTCAGAGCACCATCAGGCGTGGCCTTGCTGCTTGCACAGGCGTAGTTCTGCGAGTGCACTGTATAACCCCCCATGGCCTGTGAAGGGTCGGCACTCTCCGATCTTTCACGCATTTGACGATGAACGTACCCTTGTGGTATTTGTTGTTGATGGGGAGGATAGACCGAATTCATCGCATCAACTCTTCCTGACCCCACTGGAAATTAGGAAATAATTTCAGAAATGGGCCACCATAAGCAGAAAAATATATCACGTGTAAACTAACAGATAAAGTGCACCTGCTTGCAGCCCTTGTGGAGCTTGAGAAGCCCTGGGAATATTTCCAGGAAATCGTTCTTTCTCCCAACTACTTTTACTTGAATTATCGGAAATGGGCCTACCCTTCGGTGGGGCAGCAAGAGGTCGCTCCTTAGCAGGAATTGGATTCGAGTGCACAACAGTAGACCTGCAAAATGAACTTGCAGATTAACAAAAGACGAAAGCTTTCCCTGAGCCAAATCGTAGTGGTCAGAGGACATAAGATCCTACAAGTGGAGCAACTGTCTACGAATATTCAGAACGAATACTCAACTCTCAATTTTACTTCAGAACAGAACCCCGGCTAGCAATTGACCATAATCATTAAACAGCAAGTTGACTTGAGAATTCTAGAACAACTACATATCAGTTATGTGTGGCCCCAGCCGTTATTCAGGATTACTCCTATAGCTATTAAGGATCATGGTCAACTGATCCTAACGACATCATGGGACCATGCTGAACTCAGTCGTGGCGACTTTGTCACTGATAGTTAATATGAAGAAAAACTGAGATGCATTTGACGATTTGAAGCATGTAAATATCTTAGGGAGAATTGAACTCAAAGTTATGCCACTGTGTTACCTGGGAAGGGATGCATGTTTTCTGTCCATTGGATCTAAAGGGCCACTACCACCGTTTTCTTCAAGGTGAGAAAACTGCTTTTTAAATTGATCAACAGCACTGCATAAAGTTTTTCAGTCAGAGTTGTAACAAAGGAAAACATGGACAAATACATGCATGCTCAAAGCACCATACATGTGCAAATACAGAAAAGCTAAAACCTTGGGTAGAGAAAGGTTGTTCTATCTGTGCCGTTTATGTAGCTATTCAGCAATTGTGGATGATATTCCAATATTTCACGGAATATCATCTCCCTAATGTCTTCTTTTGACATTCTTCTGTGCTCGAAATCAAATTCCACTTTTCTGATTGGCTGACAAGATGGTTCTCTTTCAGGCCTGGAGAGGCTTTTGAAGTATGGATCCCGCAATGCCTGACATAATACAGGTATCAAACTAAATGTCACAAATACTGAAACAAGTAAGGATGCAAAGTCACCGGCCTAGTTGATAAAGAGGAAAAACGAACTGAGAAACCATAATGATTAAAGAAATTAAGCACCAAAGGGTTACCTCTTCTGCTGTCGGGCGATCCTTTGGATCGAAAGCTAATAATTTTTCCAACAGTTTTAGAGCCAAAGGATCTGCATTGGGAAACTTCTGAGTGAATGGAACTGGATCTTTCTTTCTCATGCTGCTCAAGTACCTTCTTGCTTTCTCATTCCGAACCTGCCGATGATGGAGAGAACAAGAAACTCAACAATTTCTGAACCCATCTGAGACATGGAATGCGAAAGAGTTTCCTCATGTTATAGGATCATACCCGAGAAATTGTATCCATTGATGGTGTGCCTAGAAGATCGGTCATCAAGTCTAACTGATGAACAACATTTTTACCAGGAAATAGAGGCTTCCCGGTCAATACCTCGGCAAAGATGCATCCAATGCTCCAAATGTCAATAGCTGGTGTATACTGCATTTTTTGTGGAACAACAAAGCACATCAATATTATAAGAACGGAAATTCTGGCAATGACTTGTGTAACAGTAAAACACCTCCACCATTTTGAATAGTATAAGATAGTCATATTTGGTTGCTTTGCTCCTATAGTCATATTATGTGTAACACATTGCTTGCTTGACACAACCCAAATCGAATCATAATTCTCTCCGGATATAAAAAAAAAGATATAAACAACTACAAAGCTTACCTTTGAGAAGAAGGATCCACAGAGCTCTGGAGCTCTGTACCATCTTGTTGCAACATAATCCTGCAGCATATGTATGATATATTGATATCAGTGATGATTCAATCCACTGAAAAATTAATTGACCTTACTTTCTTCCACGTACCGTCCAGAAGACTGTTTCTGGTGTATCATTGAATGCAACTCGTGCTAGTCCAAAGTCACATATTTTCAGTTTGCAGTTAGAATTCGCTAAAATATTCTTGGGCTTCAGGTCACGGTGATATACGTTAGCTGCAGTTTAAGTTCAGTATCAGCATGAATGATGGTTACATAGTTGTTCAGCAGAAATGTAAAACAGCAGTCAGCAATATTTTACATTGAGTTGCAATGTAAAATAAAGGCAACAAAACAAACTGTATATAATTAGAACAGACTAAGTGAGCACCCCCAGCTGAAGTATTTAGGAAGTGGTTCACAAGGAAACATATAAAAGAAATGGGTTTGTTTGTACCGGTATGAATATATTTGAGGGCCCGTAACAATTGATAGAGAAAGAATTGGTAATGCTCCTTGGTCAAGTCGTCGTTGGCCTTTATAACTTGATGGAGATCAGACTCCATAAGCTCAAAGACAACATAGATATCCTTGAAGTCCTTTCTCGAAGGAGGCAGCATAATATGCTTGATCTCCACAACGTCAGGGTGCCTTAGGAGCCTCAGAAGTTTGATCTCGCGGAGGATCCTCGCGGCATCAGAGACGTGCTCAAAGATGTTGTGTATCTTCTTGATCGCCACTCTCTGTCGAGTGTGCAAATCGATGGCAGAGCACACAACCCCGTAGCTCCCCTTGCCGATGACTTCTTGGATCTTGTACCGGTTTGCATCGCCGTACTCTGTGAAAAACTCGGCCTCTGCAGAACTCTGTGAAAACGAGTGGCGCACACTGAATCAGCAAACAGTTTGAACGAATCTTCATTCCAGAGAACTCCAACGGTCAATTTGTAATTGTAGGGCACCCAATAAATGGCGGGGTTAGTAGTAAAACATTTTGTGTAGGTTCAGAATGGACACGATGCAACAAGAACCCGTCATTAAGCAGTTGCCGTACACATAAAACAAAGTAGTCAGCAGCGAAGTCGTTTGCTCGTGGGCATGAGAGCATCATCACAAGCGACATAAGGCATCTCGAGACGGGACGAAATGGTCAACTAGTGCATATGCGAGATGTGAGCTATCTGTAACTGACAGTTGGGTTCACGCGGCATTTGACCTTTCATACGCCAGCAATCTATACCCTATTTTTGACAGGTTTGGACAAGAAACAGTTTCATCATATTAGGTTTTTTTCCTGAAACAATAGAAAATTATTCTGAAAATATTTAGGTTGCGTTTCGAACAGCAAGCAATCGATGTGTCGAGCTTATTTACAGTCAGAAATGAAGATCGAAAGGCACCTTGATGGAGAAGCGAGGTTGATGGGAACACGAAATCGAGAAGGTGCGGTGCAGAGAGAGAGAGAGAGAGAGAGAGAGAGAGAGAGAGAGAGAGAGAGAGAGAGAGAGAGAGAGATCGACCGCTGGAACCCAAACTCACCTTCTTCCGCTGCTCCTGCTGCTGCATCGTCGTTGCCCGGCTACGGTTCACCGGATCTCCCACGAGACGGCGCGAAACACCACCCGTCCTCCTCTCTCCCGCGGCCCTCAGACCCACCTCGCAACCACCGAATCCCGCGCGGACGCGCACGGCATTCGCGGCCGCCGACGCGAGATTGGTGACGCCGAGAAAGCTGGGGCGGGGAGCGACCGCAGAAGGGTCGGCGCGCGCGGCGAGGGTTGCCTAGGGCCCCTCTCCTCCCGATCTCGCCGGGTGCAGCGCTCGAGAAGCGAAGCGAGGAGGGGGAAAGGATGAAAAAGGGAAGGAGATTAGTTGCGTGGTGGCTTGAATGAGAGGAGAGATGCCGTTGTTAATATGGTGGTGGTGGTGGTGATACCGTACCGTGGAGGCCAAACTGGCCAGTAGTTCTGCTTTGCTGGGTTCGGTGCGCTCCCCTCCCTTTCTGCATTTGCATTGCATCTTTGTGTGATCCACCGCTCCTCCATCTACCATAACTACCAAACTCCCCAACACACACTAATTATCAGCTCCGTCTGATCTTGATCCCATGGATGCACTGATTTCCTATTTCACACTGTTCAGAGGAAAAACATTTCTCATTTGACAAACTATCCATTCCGTATTTTAAATGTAACAACAATTGTGTTGGATTAAAATTTATACTGACAATCCGTTATTGTAGGACGAGAATCTTGATAATCTCCAGCAGATCACTCGGCGGAACGTATGGTATGGTAGGTATGCATTGCACATCACACAGAAATGAAATGCAGTACTCTCATCAGTAGTGGATTGCTTGCGTCGGCTCATGACATTTGCATTTTTACGATGGATGGATGGGTGTCGGTTGGGGGTTGGTCTGGTGAGGCTCTTCTTCAACACGCGCGCGAGCGTACCCCGTGCGTGGTTTAGGTGGTGAGCATCGATCTGTAACGCCAACTAATTAATTAATCTAGTATTAGCGTGCCTTCAAATCCACCAGGCAGCTTCTTCACGGGCTCTCCTCTCGTGACGCGAAGCTAGGCAGATGCAAAATAACCCTTGCTTCAGCTCAGCAAGCCAGGGATGATGGAAAATGCACGGTGGATCAGGTGCGTCGTGCCAAACCTGTCCCTGCTGCGTATGCGTGCAGTAGCTTCACATGGGAGCATGCATGGTTGTACATCACGTGTGGTCGAAACCAGCAGCTCGCTGGTAGGTAAATAATTATATACACGTCGTCCTGATCCATGCGCAACCCCGTTACTACTGAATTGACATTTATATGTTAGTGTAGATTTCACCGCGAACAGTGAATGGTGTTGGGAGTACCGGACTTATCCGGTAAAGACCGGACTAGTTCGGTTTTGTCCAGTAAGGGTGACCGGACTAGTCCGGACCCTTATAGGACTAGTCCGATATTGTCCAGTAAGGGTGATCGGACTAGTCCGGACCCTATACGGACTAGTCCGATTTTTCAGTAACTGTCAGTTTGAACTCGAGATTGACATGTGTTCTAATTGAAAGGACACAACTCACCGAATTTTGAGTCTCTTATCGGGAGACTCAATAATTCCTAAGGGTGGGAGGCCCCCTCTTGTGTCTCTTGGTCAATTATAAGAAGAGGGTCAAGTGTGTGATCAAAAAAGGCTTAAGGGCATACACTCTTACACACTTGAACACCCTAATCCACTCAGAATCCGATCAAGATACCAAGAGAAGAACAAGGGGAAACGCCTCTCGTCGTCGTTCTTCTTGCGGCCTCGCCTTGTTGGCTAGATGGCCGCATCGTCAAGTAACAACAAAGATGGAGGAGAAGGTATTATTGATGTTCTTGTGCTATTTGAGAGATAGCATTTGGTGTTCATGTTGTAATCAGATTTCTCCATGTAATTCGAGATGATTTAGTGGCTATTTGATCTTTGGGCTCCCTCTTGTTTTCTAACAATGGTATCAGAGCCGTTTAGACCACTAATCACTTCGAATTGAGTTTTGATCGAAGTTTTTCGCTGAAAGTTTTGAAGGTCCGGACTTGTTCGGTCTAAGGGCCGGACTAGTCCGGTGTGCCACAGTTAAGTGGTTAGGTTTTCGGATCAGGGCGTTTTGACGCGTTCATCTGATTGAAAACCAATTAAGCACTTTGGATTGAAATCCATTGTGAAAATTAAGTTGATTTGGTAAGATGGTAAGATTAAGATTCCCTTTTGGGTATTTTGACATTTTTTCCAGTTTTTTATATGAAACTTTTCCGGGGTTGGTCGTACTAGTCCGGAATAGTACGGACCAAACTCGAAAAGTTCAATAAAGAACGGATCAAATGTTTTGATGGGACCGAACTTGTCCGACGTATGGACCGAACTCGTCCGAAAACCATACTGTAAGAGTTCGGACTAGTCCGGCCATGTGCGGACTAATCCGTGCTATACAATTAAGTTAAGCTTCCGCTGTGAGTTAAGTTTATTGTCATAGCAATTTGGTCGAGTAACCAAAGCGAAAGATAAATTGCTATGTCAATTTAAGTTGCATGAAATTCTATTGAGTAACCAAAGTGAAAAATAGAATTATCATGATTTTAAGTTTTATTAATGTCATTATTGGCCGAGTAACCAAAGCGAAAGGCATTAATGATATTATCCTTTCTAAGTACATAGTAATTTGGTCGAGTAACCAAAGCGAAAGATAAATACTATGTATTTCAGTTGTTCTTCAATATTCAGTTTCAATGTCATTATTGGCTGAGTAACCAAAGCGAAAGGCATTAATGACATTCTTTTTGTAAGAACATAGTAATTTGGTCGAGTAACCAAAGCGAAAGATAAATTACTATGTTGATTTTCAGTTAGTTTTGGTCGAGTAACCAAAGTGAAAGATAAAACTCATCATTTTCTTGTGGTTAACATCTATGCATTCTTCTTGATTTTGGTATTTTTTTTATTATGAAGGTTCCTCCAATGCTAATTCAGCACTGAGTTTCATCGCTTCTATTGATCCACTCAATGGAAGCAATTATGGGAGATGGCGAGAGAAGTTGAAGATTGCTTTGGCAGTCTCTGAGATAGACTTGGCTCTCACTACTCCATATCCGGTTGCACCGGTTGAACCAGTAAGAATGATGATGAAACTCAGGAAGCCTTTGCTGTGAGGACAAAGGAATATACTACTGAGTTATTGGCTTATGACATTGATTGTTATAAGTGGAAGAAATCAAACAGGAAATGTTTGATGGTAATTAAGGGCACTATCACTGAGGCCATTCGAGGAGCAATCCCTAAATGTGAAACTGCTGTTCAGTACCTCTAAAGGATAGAGAATCAGTTTACTGGTTCTTCTAAGGCCACTGCAAGCACTCTTATCAAGAGGCTTGTTACTGAAAAATATCATGGAGGTGGTGTGCGTGAGCACATCTTAAGGACGACAAATATGGCTGCAAAGCTTAAGCCTATGGATTTGGGGATTAAAGATGAGTTCATTGTGCATCTCATCATTGTCTCACTTCCTAAGGAATTTGAGACTTTTGTCATCAACTACAACTCTCAACCTGAACTATGGAACATAGAAAAACTCATGGCTATGTGTGTTCAGGAGGAAGAGAGGATTAAGTCCCTTCACAGTTATGATGCTATTAATTACGTGAAGGAAAAAGGTAAGGCTAAGAAGAATTATTCTTCTAAGCAATCTTTTAAGTATCATGGTTCATCTCACCATGATAAAGATAAGAGTAAGTTTCCACAAAGCCATCCTTATAATAAGGATGTGAAAGTGGATAAAGATCAATACCATTTTTGTTTAGAAAAAGGTCACCATCAGAAGGATTGCATTGGCTTCCTTAAATAGTGTTGCAAAAATGGTAATGATTTTGTGACCTTTGTTGATGAATCTCTGCTTTTAGATTATACACCATCTTCTTGGTGGATTGACTCAGGTGCCACTGTGCACGTTTGCAATTCGTTGCAGGGGTTAAATATGAGGAAGACCCTAGAAAGACAGATGTGTAATTAAGTATGATAATAAGATGGTTGGTGTTGCCATAAGACAAGACATGCTATACTTATTATCTATGCATGATGATGTTAATATTGTAAGCGATAATCAGTTTTCCTCACATCAGGGTAAGCGTAAGAGAATCGATTCCGAAATGTCTTCGAAATTATGGCATTGTCGCTTGGGCCATATTTCGAGGGGGAGAATTGAACAATTGATTTCACAATCGATTCTTCTCCATTTGGATTTTTCGGATTCAGAAGAATGCATAGACTGCATTAAGGGAAAGTTTGTTAAGAAAATTAAGAAAGGTGTCATACGCAGTGCGGGAATTTTGGAATTAATCCATACGGACATTTGTGGTCCTCTTTCCGTAGTATCTGTTGATGGTTTTGATTCATTCATAACCTTCACGGATGACTATTCTCGCTATGGCTATATTTATCCAATTAAAGAACGCTCTGAAGCGTTGGATAAATTTAAGATATTTAAGGCTGAAGTTGAAAATCAGCACAATATTAAGATTAAAGTGGTAAGATCCGATCGTGGTGGTGAGTACTACGGTCGTCATACCCCGTATGGCCAAGTTCCTGGACCGTTTGCTCGGTTCCTACAGGAAAATGGCATAGTCGCCCAGTATTCTACACCGGGCGAGCCTCAGCAAATGGAGTAGCGGAACGGCGCAACCGTACGCTAATGGATATGGTTAGATCCATGTTAAGTCAATCAGATTTGCCGGTTAGCTTATGGATGGAGGCATTAAAAACCGCCATTCATGTGCTAAATCGGGTTCCTACTAAGTCGGTGCCCAAAACACCGTATGAGTTGTGGACAGGACGTAAGCCCTCATTAAGTTATATGCATATATGGGGCTGTCCCGCTGAGGCAAAATTGTTTAATCCAAACATTGGTAAGTTGGATTCTAAGACAGTAAGTTGTCATTTTATTGGCTATGCAGAAAAGAGTAAGGGATATTGTTTCTATTGTCCAGAACGATATACTAAGTTTGTAGAAACAAGGCATGCCGTCTTTTTAGAGGATGCCATGATCAGGGGGAGTACGGTAAGACGAGAAATTAATCTTGAAGAGAAGCGGGTTTATGTACCCACTCCTATGATTCAAGAACCATATTTCTCATTACCTACTGCTGTTGAATCATCAGTGCCTATTGGTAATGATTCAACACCTATTGTTAGTTCTCCATTGACAACAGAATTATTAAGAGAGGTTGAACATTTTCAGCCCGTTGTCACTAATAATGAAGAGCAACAACAGCCTCAAAATGAGGATAATGTGCAATTAAGAAGATCTCAACGAGAAAGAAAATCGGCCATTCCGGACGATTATGAGATCTATTTGAGTGAGGCAATTCAAATGGAGGGTGATCCCACCACATTTGAAGAAGCTATGAGAAGTCCTCAATCATCTGAATGGCGTAAAGCCATGGAGGATGAAATGAGGTCTATGGAAACAAACAAAGTCTGGGATTAAGTTGAGATTCCTAATAGAGCCAAAATAGTAGGCTGTAAATGGGTATACAAAATTAAACGTGACTCCAAAGGGAATATTGATAAGTTTAAGGCCAGACTTGTTGCAAAAGGCTTCACTCAAAGAGAAGGGATTGATTATAATGAGACATTTTCACCTGTCTCAAGTAAGGATTCGTTCAGAATCATTATGACATTAGTTGCACATTATAATTTATAATTACATCAGATGGATATAAAGACGGCGTTTCTCAATGGTGATCTATATGAGAACGTATATATGACACAACCGAAAGGTTTTGTTATTAAGGGTAAGGAACATATGGGATGCCACTTAAGGAAGTCCATTTATGGACTTAAACAAGCATCAAGACAGTGATATCTCAAGTTCGATGAAACAGTAAGAAAGTTTGGGTTTAAAGAAAATGAGGAGGACAATTGCATTTATGCTAAGTTTAAGAGCGGCAAATTTATTTTCCTCGTGCTTTACGTAGATGATATACTACTTGCAAGTAGTGATGTCAATCTACTATCAGAAACTAAGAAGTTTTTGTCCTCTAATTTTGATATGAAAGATCTTGGTGAAGCATCCTATGTATTGGGCATAGAAATTCACCGAGATAGAAATAAGGGGGTATTAGGCTTATCACAAAAGGCATACTTAGAGAATGTACTGAGAAAGTACAGTATGCATAAGAGTAAGCCTTCGTCTGCTCCGATTGTCAAGGGCGATAAGTTTGGGAACTTTCAGTGTCCCAAGAACCAATATGAGATCGATCAAATGAAGTCGGTTCTATATGCTTCTGCTGTCGGAAGCCTTATGTATGCTCAAGTCTGTACTCGCCCTGACTTAGCTTATGTGACCGGAATGCTTGGCAGATATCAGGCCAATCCAGGGATTGATCACTGGAAGGCAGTTAAGAAAGCATTAAGATATGTGCAAGGCACAAAAGGCCTCATGTTAACTTATAGTAAGTCAGACCCACTTGAAGTAGTGGGATATTCAGATTCAGATTTCGCGGGTTGTGTGGATACTAAGGAATCCACGTCAGGTTATATATTCACCCTCGCGAATGGAGCCATTTGGTGGAAAAGCTCCAAACAAACCGTCACTACATCGTCCACAATGCATGCCGAGTTTGTTGCATGTTATGAGGCCACCGGGCAGGCTGTTTGGCTTAAGAAATTTTTACCCGGTCTTAGAGTGGTCGACAGCATTGAAAAACCACTTAAGTTATACTGCGATAATGAGCCTGCAGTATTTTACTCTCACAACAATAAGTCGAGTGGTGCTGCCAAACACATCGACATTAAGTTTTATGTTGTGAAAGATCGAATCTAGGATCATACCATAAGTATTGAGCATATAAGTACCAAGCGTATGCTTGCGGATCCGCTAACAAAAGGTCTTCCACCCAGCGTGTTCAGTGAACACGTAGCCGGCATGGGTTTAAGGGAGAGCCTATGATCACTGGATATTTAGGGGCCAAGTAAGAGTAAGGTTCATTTTCAAGTGTGAGATGTATTGTGGTCTTCGAGTCCAACAATACGTAAATGGTTGTTGTGATGTGTCGTGCCCTATATGTCAAGCATGAGAAAATGGACACTAAGTTTAGTATTAAGTAAGTTGGTAAGTTTCAGATTCGAGTTCAAGGGGGAGAATGTTGGGAGTACCGGACTTGTCCGGTAAAGACCGGACTAGTCCGGTTTTGTCCAGTAAGGGTGACCGGACTAGTCCGGACCCTTATAGTACTAGTCCGATATTGTCCAGTAAGGGTGACCAGACTAGTCCGGACCCTATACGGACTAGTCCGATTTTTCAGTAACTGTCAGTTTGAACTCGAAATTGACATGTGTTCTAATTGAAAGGACACAACCCACCGAATTTTGAGTCTCTGATCGGGAGACTCAATAATTCCTAAGGGTGGGAGGCCCCCTCTTGTATCTCTTGGTCATCTATAAGAAGAGGGTCAAGTGTGTGATCAAAGAAGGCTTAAGGGCATACACTCTTACACACTTTAACACCCTAATCCACTCAGAATCCGATCAAGATACCAAGAGAAGAACAAGGGGAAACGCCTCTCGTCGTCGTTCTTCTTGCGGCCTCGCCTTGTTGGCTAGATGGCCGCATCGTCAAGCAACAACAAAGATGGAGGAGAAGGTATTATTGATGTTCTTGTGCTATTTGAGAGATAGCACTTGGTGTTCATGTTGTAATCAGATTTCTCCATGTAATTCGAGATGATTTAGTGGCTATTTGATCTTTGGGCTCTCTCTTGTTTTCTAACAATGGTATCAGAGCCGTTTAGACCACTAATCACTTCGAATTGAGTTTTGACCGAAGTTTTTCGCTGAAAGTTTTGAAGGTCCGGACTTATCCGGTCTAAGGGCCGGACTAGTCCGGTGTGCCACAGTTAAGTGGTTAGGTTTCCGGATCAGGGCGTTTTGACGCGTTCATCTGATTGAAAACCAATTAAGCACTTTGGATTGAAATCCATTGTGAAAATTAAGTTGATTTGGTAAGATGGTAAGATTAAGATTCCATTTTGGGTATTTTGACATTTTTTCCAGTTTTTTATATGAAACTTTTCCGGGGTTGGTCGTACTAGTCCGGAATAGTACGGACCAAACTCGAAAAGTTCAATAAAGAACGGATCAAATGTTTTGATGGGACCGGACTTGTCCGGCGTATGGATCGGACTAGTCCGAAAACCATACTGTAAGAGTTCGGACTAGTCCGGCCATGTGCGGACTAATCCGTGCTATACAATTAGGTTAAGCTTCCGCTGTGAATTAAGTTTATTGTCATAGCAATTTGGTCGAGTAACCAAAGCGAAAGATAAATTGCTATGTCAATTTAAGTTGCATGAAATTCTATTGAGTAACCAAAGTGAAAAATAGATGTCGCGTCAAATCACACTGTATAGTATAAAAGAATATATGGGTTTGCCAGCCACCGATCGACTACCATAAAATAATTAAACCTAACCACGACTTTTAGTGGAGCCTGATTTACACAGCAGTACAACACCACTGCAAGAGGATGATGATAGGGTAACAAAGTGGCAACGAGCACACCACATAATCACAAATTGATGATGAACAAACACGATGATTCCAACTGTGTACGTGTTCATACGAGCATTTTAAAATACAGGTATTCTGCAGTCAGCATGACTACGAAACTAAAATGCTAACACAAGTGCAAGTTTGGTGGGTACGCGGCAATGTCGGCTGCTGCATGTGAATCATGTGATGCTGCTGCTGCATGCACCGCTAATCTCCAGGAACCAACATGACGATACCAATAACAAAAGATGGATCTCAGCAGGCGCTAGTATTCTAATAAATCCACATCACATGGAGTGGAGGCAACACCACATTATATTCTCAAGCAAGCGTGCTTCTTCTGAACTCGCTCCTCGGATCGGAATGCACTGCATCTGCTGCATGCAGGTTTCGTTTGCAGTTCCGGGATGGGCCAAATGGCCTTATCTGTATCGTTTCCTCCGCCAGGGCATGGGCTGATGGGCTTGCCTGTGCAAAGCCCCCAAAAGCTACACGGGCCGGCCTCGCCTCCTCCTCACAACCAGGGCCGGCCTCCTCAGCTCGGCCTCCGTGGCCCAGCTGACAGGGTGGGCAACGAACCTATCATTTATTTGGCCATCGCGATCCACGCCCAAAATCTGCAAATAAAATACACTTAACACACGCCGCCCGCATTATCGTGGGTGACAGCCAGTTCCAATTCCAAGCTAATTAAGCTCCTTGTTGAGCAACAGGTCCAGCCTAGCTCGCCGTGCTTCACCAATGGAGGCTCCTCTCGTGCTCCCCGTATCCACTTCCACCGCCGCTGCTGGCTCACCCTCCATCTCCGTCGCCGACAAATCACCTCCTCCTCCTCCTCCTCCTCCTGATGATGATGATGAGTCCTCCGCCCCGTCCACCCAGAGCATCGTGTTCCGCGTGGTGGCCGTCCTGGTGGTCGCGTGCTTGTCTCTGTTCGCGCAGCACGAGGCGTCCAAGGGCTTCCGCATCGACGTCGTGAAAAACGGCGCTCATCATCATCCCCGCGACGACGCTGCCGTCCGGCGCTTCCACCTCTTCTTCGTGGCCAACGGCCGCGCCGAGCGCATCCTCCACCGCGCCAGCCGCGGCGTGGAGCGGGCGCTCTTCCCGGACGCGTCGTTCCCGCGCAAGCGCGTCGCTCGCGTCACCGTCAGGATGATGGCGACGATGGCCGCCGCCGCCGGGGCCGGGCACAACAACCTCACCGCGGAGGACGCCGCCGCCACGGTCGTCGTGGCGGCGGCGGCGGGAGGTCCTCCTCCTCGCGGTCGTCGCGGCGGGGAGGAGGAGGAGTACTACGTGATCTCCCTGAGCCCCGGCCTCCTCATGTCGTCCAACAGCGCCACCGCCGCCGCCGCAAGCGAGGCTGCCGTCGCCGTCGCCGCCGCGATCCGCCGCGCCGTCGCGCGCATGTGGCTCTGGGACGGCCGCGGCGCCGCCCCGGCCCGGGTCACCGAGTCCATGGTCGAGTACCTCGCCTCCTCCGGCGGTCACGACGGTGCGCCTATTATTACTACTAAGACGTCGCCGCCCGCGCAGCAGGAGCAGCTAGACGACGGGCGGCAGCAGCTTATTACGTGCATGTCGGCGCGGTTCCTGCGGCACCTGGAGCAGCGCCGCAGCGGGTTCGTGGCGCGGCTGAACCGAGCGATGCGGGACCGGTGGAGCGACGCCGCCGTGGACGCGGCGCTCGGCGCGCCGGCCCGGCCTGTCTGCGCGGCGTACCTCGAGGCGCTGGCTGGTGGGCCTGACTCCACGTCAGACTCGTCGGACGGCACCCGTGGGTCCAGCTCCAGCTTAGCAATGTGAGGCCGCAGCTGGCAGGTGTGCAAGGGCAGTCTGGGTATTGTACACGTCCCTTGTGTATTTATTGATTAATGACATGACCGCTCCTCCCTAATCGCGGCTCGTGGTGACTCAGCTGTCACTGTCAGGCAATTTCATTTGCTACTGTAAAAAATGCTGCTATAATTTGTGATACATAGCGTGTGTGATGTTGGCAATAGATATTTTTTCTTCTTCTTGTTGACGTGGGTGAACCCGGTGGTTGATAATGATACGGACAAGAGAAGAAGGAAGGAAGGAAGGTTCCAGGCCTTGTGATTTGTGACCAGAAAAAAAATGCATGGCCCGATCGACCCAATGTTTCGATCGCTTTCACCCGTGTTTGCTTGCCCAGCCTATGATATGATGAACAGCTCGTGGGTATGGGTGAATTGGTTGGCATGATATTTTTATGCACAAGGAGCAGCAGAGAAGGAATTGCCCGGTCTAGCTTCTTGTATATATATTCAGGTCTCAGCTCACACGATTCAGATAAACGTGGTCAATGGCTCCATGTGTCTTTTTTTTTTGGAAACGCAAATGGCTCCATGTGTCATTCGTCATCTGGATTGGATCAGTAAACAACACCAATAATGGCATGATTTACAATCGATTTAAAACTGGGTCAAGAAAGCGGTTGCGCAAGAAACTGAAGAGTATGTTCCGTTCAACAAATAGAGATTCCTACATAATCCCTCGCACGAAGTTTCAAAATTAATACGTACGTACTGTACAAATTTTGATAACTGTTCCCAAGCGGCTGTGAACCCCGTAAAACATTCCCTGCGCCGTCTTGCTCTGCCTGGTCCGAAAACATGCAGAGCAGAGCAGAGGAAGCCAACCAATCATCGTACTGTATAAATCTACGTAAGTACTTACTCCCTGCCACGAAAACTTCCATTCGACAGACAATCATGGATCCGAACAAGCAACTGACGAATTTTCTCACCACGCCACAAGCTGACATGCAGAGCAGAGGAAGCCAACCAATCATGGTGTCAATCAGTTGGACAAACAAGTGGCTGGCTGGCTGGAACAGCCGGTGAGTTGCTGGGTCCTTGGGCTGCCATGTCATGTCTCATGTGCGGCCAACTATGCAGTCTCGTCCTGTACCAACACCACCGCTTACTGAAATACTCCCTCCGTTCCCATGAACTTGTCGCTTTGTAGTTCAAAAATGAACTACAAAGCGACAATTTCATAGGGACGGATGAAGTACTACTAATATACTACTACTCGTACGTTGCATTATTGGCTTGCTGACAGTGATGGAAGTTCGCTTGAACTCCCTGAACTGATTGCTGGTATGGTGTCTACTGTCTATTCAGTCTTTCTTCGGATTGTATGTGTTGGTGCGCTTTCAAAAAAGTATGAGTTGGCAGCCCATAAACATTCCATGGCCCAATAATCGATATCCTTTTGGCCCGGCCCAGTAGTATGCGTTTACAGCCCATGAGCAATAACCCATGGCCCAAAAGTATCGTCTTCCTTTTCGTAGTCTGAAATCTGAAAACACCACCAACATACAGCCTCGGTGCCTCAAGGAGCAAGTCAGCAATTAGCAGAGGACTAGTAGCTCACTGCCCTTAGCTTTTGTATCAATAATTATTGGTATAATTAAGCCGCGGGCCAACACCATCATTGTAAGCAATCATCGCCGCTTCCATTCCATTGTTTAGCCTTTACCACCCGCCTGACTGCTGTTAGCAGCAATCCCGAGCAGAGCAGAGCAGAGCAGGGAGAAAGAACTCGAGCCAAGCAACTTTTCTTTTTACAGGTTTAAATAATGGGGAGACGAACCGGGGGCAGCGGCTTTGTTCAAACTTTTCTTTTTACAGGTTTAAATATTCCCAAACAAGATGCCCTCCTCACTTTTCCTCGGGGAGAGCTGCGACTGTGACTGCTACTGACAGAGTCCACTAACAGGATCATAATTGGTCGCTTCTTCCATTATCTAAAAATAACAAGTTTTATCAGCACATTTTTTTAGATGATGGGTAAGTTTTCTCAGCACATAGCTGTACCAAGTAACAGTGAACACAAGAAACTCGATTGAAATGTTTCCCATCTTAGTTTCACCATCAAGTCTTTGCATCTTAAAGTTCCTGCTGAAAACAGTCCAACAGAACAGCGAGACGGCCATTGGCTACACCTACATAGTCATATTCCTTGCTTTCACACCAGCCTAGTGCGATTTTGCATCTACCCGCGGCGCCGCACGATTTAGAGGTTCGCACCGCTATTCTGTTCATTGGAATATTGGATGTTCAGGCTAACTTCAGAGTGACGACTAAGGTAGGCGGCGCCTAGCTCGCTCCGGACCTATAACTGATCAAGGGACAAAAAACGAATCCTCCAGCATTTTTCTATCAAGAATCGTAAAAGTGTGACACTTGAATTTGGATGGTGAGGCGAGGCGAGCTAGCTGAAGTTGAGAAGAGACACTTTTTTTTCAATGACCATCAACAACCGTGGGATTTGCAGGGCAAGAACCACATTCTTAAACGAATCACGAATCCGGAAACATTCGGCAAAACCTAATCCCGGTGTGCCCGGCCTCACCAAACGGGAATCTGTGGCTCATCATGGCAGCAAATTCAGCCATCATGAAAGGCATTACCCCACATATGATGACACAAAAGATTTATCTTCTCCCTCTGGCCTTTCACCTCCCAAGTCCCAACTCACCCGACTTTTTTTGTTACTTTTCCACTACTTTCCCTTAATCTATTGCTCGTCGATCATCTCAAAAACTTGCGTGATCCCGTCTTAGAGAGCATTCACTCCGCTCAAGTTTCCTCTTATTCTCTGTCATTGGTTCTTCTGCCTATTGAATGAAAACAACATACTTATGGGTACTTCTGCGGATGCAGTGACTGGAAGAGACTGAGAGCAGCAATAACTAGCAAGCTCACTTTACACTTGCTCTTGCTCCCTAATTAGCACAACGTACCGGTGCCGGCTGCGACTACCACCATCACCATCTTGTTGAGATTGAGAGGCAGAAGAGCTGAGAGGCTTGTCGTCCTGCAGCTTCGAGTGGTAGAGCTGAGCAAGCTCGACTTGAGGGGAGTGAGGCAGCATGGGTCTAAGGCCAGTCTATTGCTTGGCGTGTATTCTCGTCCTCTTCCTCGTCTGCCACGGTGAGTTACTCGGTCAACTATCTGCTGTCTTGTAGTACTAGCCGCTTCTGTATAATTCAGCGGTTGATTATGCATGCGGATATTTCGTTAGGGCGAATATGAACTGTTCAATTTGTGGTTGGTTGGAGATCTTTGTGTTTGTCTCTTGCTTGTTTAGTATGTTCTCTTTAACTCCGACGCAGCAGCTGACGAACAGAGTGTCGTGTCACTGCAACAGACAAACACTCACTTTTAATTATCAAAGATTATTCGTGCTTTATTTTTTAATTTCTCCTAATAACAACAAAATAATACCACAGCTTCCTCCATGTAAAGATTGTAGTTCTGACTTCTGTTCAAGCTGCAGGTATAGGAACAAGCGAGCATGGAGCAGAGGAGGCAACAACCGGCACGGCAAAGCCGACGCGCGCCGAGCGGGACGTGAGCACGCCGCTGGCGACCGTGCCGGTGTTGAACCCTACTACGCCCACGACAGCGATGCCCACCGCCACGCCGGCGGCGACGCGGACGCCGTCGTCGCTGGCGAACCCCGCCGTGGCCGGCGGCGGGAGCTGGTGCGTGGCGAGCCCCGGCGCGAGCCCGACGGCGCTGCAGGTGGCGCTGGACTACGCGTGCGGGCAGGGCGGCGCGGACTGCTCGGCCATCCAGACCGGCGGCAGCTGCTTCGACCCGGACACCGCCCGCGACCACGCGTCCTACGCCTTCAACACCTACTACCAGAAGAATCCCGTGCAGACCAGCTGCGACTTTGGCGGCACCGCCGTCCTCACCAGCACCAATCCAAGTACGTACATGACATGAACCCCTCTCGAGTCTCTTGTGTCTCTAGCTCCATGTGTAAATTCCATTCATTTTCTGCACCTTACAAGATCATGTACGAGTAACTGACAGTTATCTTCGTTCTTCCCAATCGCGCAGGCACTTCGACGTGCCAGTATCCAGGAACGAGGTATGTAAATTTGTGTCCACAATAAGAACACATGTCAATCGCCATTATTGGACTGTGCTAATTAAAACGTGCTGATCGTTCTTCTTCTTAAACTGTCCGACAGCACCGGTGCTTCGGTTCTGAACACGACGACTCCGCTGACGTCGCCAACTACTTACGGGTCTCCAGCTGGCTACGATAACAATTCGCCCCCTACTACCGGATACGGGTACGGCAACGCTCCTCCGCTCTACGGATCCATGTCACCGCCGTACTACGGCGACAACACCAGCGCCGCCTCCGTCGGCAGGAGGACGACCCTGTCGCTGACGACGTGCCTCGTCATCGTCGCAACAATATCATCGCTGACCTGCTGAAACGTGAAAGATCCAAGTTGCTGCAGCGTCGGTGTTGTCAGTCCGTTGGAGTTCTGGTGTCAAAGGTGACGTCTTTGACTAGGCTGAAGTTGATTATCCAAGTTGAAGCCAGCATGAAGGAAGAGCAGAGGCAGATCCAGCGTACGGACTGGCAGGAGCATCGTTTTCCCTTGTTATTAGCGAGATGCATACAGATAGACAGTAACAGCTGTGATGTACTGTACTGTAGTTTCTAGGAATGAGTAAGAAACGTTGAGCTATCAGGATAACAATCACGAATGAGTTCGACAGTGACGGTGACATGGTGAGAAGCGCGTCCGATCGATGCACCAACCCGTAGAAACCGCGGCGATGTTTCTTCAGAGTTGGTGTTGACATGGCCAGTTTGAGCGATTCAAGATTGATCTTAAAGTCTTTTGCCGCCTGATCTCAACTACTCCGATATCATATCCGGAGCAATGGAAACTGCGGATGCCATTTGTCAACACGCGGCAGCTAAAAAAGTGCGTCACCTTCCAACTTAAAAAGCTGGAGACAGAGTTAGCCTGCCCGGCCTCTGAAGAAGCACAGCAGGGTCAGAAGCAAGGAGCGACGACCAAATGGGCGGTGGCGGGAGGAGGAATCGGGAGTGGGTGCGGAAGAAGATGGACACAGTGGCCGCCGGCGTCGGCGGCGGGCAGCAGTCGGCGAGGTGGACGGTGCGCGTTCGCGCGCTGTCCGCCGCGCTGCGCCGGCGGAGGAACCGGCCTGGCGGCGGCGTCCTCCCGCACGTCGGCGTGCTCCGGCTGCTGTACGAGAACGTCGTCTTCTACCTGCTGTGGGTGCTCGAGTCCGTCGTCGTGCTCGCCAAGCTCTGCTTCTTCTTCCTGCGCTTCGGCTTCCGCATGTGATAGATAAAGTACATAGCCATGTATGTTGACCCGTGACCTCGTTGTGGCTGCGGCCATGGAGCACCAGGGTCGCTGTAAACGATTCCCAAACATGTTATGTAGACACTGTGGTTCCCCATTTTCTCGTTTCCGCCAAAATCTGTGTCTGTAACCGTTTCAGCGTGGAGCTCCGGGCGACGAGTCGTGCGAGCTTTTTCAGGTGAAAATTGTGATAGCTTTGACCTGATTTCACAAATTGTAATGACATATTTCAAACCATCATAAATGTAATGGCATGTATCTAAATAACCCAATAATTAATGGTGCTGCTTTGTTAGATATTTCAGGTTTATTGCCACAAGATGTTTAAACAACAACAAAAAAGAAAGCAAAGAACTGTCCTTTTTCTATCAAAGCATGAATAAATAGATTGCACTACAGTTTTAGGCCACCACCCTACAAACGCTACAAGTATAACATGCTCGCACATATATTCCTCAGGCCACTCGAAATGTCACGACACCAACTGACGAACACAGTTGCTGCTGCTCGAAGCATGGCAGCATCTCTGGCGTCGCACGCACCAAAAAGGGACCGCCTTCAGGGATTGGATTGTTGACATGGGCTGCTTCAGTAGCCGTTTGGCCACATTGGGTTAGGCTGAGCAGCAGCATTTATGTTGCTATCACTAGGGTTCCGGTGTTCAGGGCCCAGGACTGGCTGTGACTGTCCAAGTGCGCCGCCAAATTGTGAAGGTAGCTGCCCCTGCCGGAGGGCAGCCTGATGACTCTGCCCTTGATAGCCATACAAAGGATTGGCTGCAAGCGGGGGCATTGCACGCGAACCAGCTCCATGCATCCACATTGCCGGGTTTTCACCCTGTCAACAACAAAGGACAAGTTAGTGAGTAATCTTATATTCTGTCTGTTTTGCATATAATGCGAGTCAGGTACATCAATGTAGGTACCTGCTGGAGAGAAATGAACTGATTTCCGTCCTTGTACTGTGAGGGCACTGTTCCATCGAACCCAAGAGGTGCACTTGCTGATGACGTGTTTTGGTTAAGATTGAAATTTCCATGCATATTGTTTGCAGTTCCGAAGGCCCCAGCATAGTTTGGGAGTTGGGGTAAGCTAGCAAGGGCAATGTTGCTCTTGTACGGTGGCAGAGGGTATTTCACGTTTGAGTTGGGAACTGCAGCTGCTGCTTGGTGGAATAGACCACTATTCATGTATGGCTGCTGAAAAGCACCAGGTGGGATATATGCATAACTTTGCGGCAGAGACGGGTAGCCAATCATGCTTGCATATCCTAAGGGAAGGGTAGCTTGACCAAAAGGATGAAGGGGAAGATGTTGAGGGAGAGGAGGACCAGAGGCAATGCTGGTGCTTGGTTGAGCTTGAGCCAACTGAGTATTTGATAAACCACCTGGATTATTCTGCAAGAATCCACCAATATAAGAAAAAAGCATGCAGAAAATCAGTTCATGCAAAAAAAGAAACGATTTACAAACTATCAGCAGTTAGGCAAAGGCAGATCATAAGTGGAAAAATGAGACAACAGTTTTAGCATGTAGGTACTACCAGCATGGATTCAGCTAGCTTAATATCAATACAACACAAAGGACCTGTTAAAGATTTGGAGCCTAATAGTAGGAAATGATCTAACAATACATTATGCATCCAAAGTTAGCACAGACCATCCATACAACAGAAAGGATCTGTACAATGAAGCAAGGTTGAAGTTGCATTATTCAGTGAGGTGTTCATACCACTTGTGGTTGTGTAGGAACAGCTGTGTTGCTCATGGACGATGACGTTGTACCATGAATCATTGTAGCTAATGGAGGAGGATTAGTGAGCAATAGAGAAAATGCTGGATCAAATTCACGCATAGGTGGGATTGCGGGTGGCAGCAGACCATTTGGTATGTTTCCTTGCTGGAGAGACAAAGGGTAATAAAAAACAGCAGTAAAAAAAATAACAGAATGAAATTAATTCATAATAACACTTGAACTGTAAAAGAGAAATTGGATACATTTATTCTTGCATGAATGCACCTCTAGTTAGCAAGCAACCTATAAAACTTGTTATGAGGTTTCTTACCACTATAGCAAAACATGCAACAAGGGGTTCCTATAGCGATGGAATGTAATAGCACAATATATAAACGTATGCACATAAAATAGGGACCAACTTCTAATTTGTACAAGGCAATTGCATATGAAAATTTGCGCCATATCGGCACAAGTTGAAACCTTGAAAATAAAAGGGTACATACCATATAGCTTGTGAGAGGTGAGATGTTTTGCAATTGTCGACTCTCCTGTAGATAGTTGTGTGAAGCAGAATCAGGATGCACACTAGAAGCTGTATAATTAGGTGCTGATGACAGATTGTATTCGGTACTGTTCGTAACATCTATGAAATCTGTCCTCAGCACTTCAGACTGTTGTACCGATGCAACATTGAAGGTCTCCATGTTGCTGCTTGTAGCAGAAGCTATGTATTCATTAGCTGAAGGTGTATTTGTTGCCTTGTTTTCATCCTCGTGGGTTCTGAAAAGAAAATACTAAGTATTGCAACAACACATAGGAGGTTAAGAAATTTAAAGAAGAAACATACTTAACATCTGAATGATCAGTTGTCTGGTTATCGGAAACTATCGCAACCTCTCCATCGTCATTAAAAGGTTTTACGGACAAAGGTGCATCAAGTGTTCCCGACACGAAACTGCCAAATGTCAGGTGTGCACAGTCGGCATCTGAAACCTGTAGATGATCAGGGATTATTACAGCTGGATTGTCCTCAGATGGTTTTGGTCTTTTTTCCTCTTGTAGATTTAAACGATCAAACTGTTCCATTGTAGTTGACATATCTCCATTTGAACCTGCAATTTGAGAGGTAGATGGTCATAAGAAAATATGAACAATGGCTAGGGACTGCAAAAGGAGTACTAAAAAGCTAAAAAACGAACAGTTTGACATATATCCATTGTATTCCAGTTGGTCACCAGACATTCAAACATGAAAATAAGAGGTTGGGTCACTAAAGCATTATTTCATACAAACATGAACACCAAAAAAAAAAAACGGTACAGGATGGGATTAATCGCTAGGAAGAGAGTACCAGACATAGGAATTGATGTATTTTCAATGAATAGTTTTTATTTGTTTGATTTCACATTTTATTCATCGTGCATCTCAAACTTGTCTCAACAGTTCAAGTTCTAGGATAACAGCACAATCCTAGAATATTCTGTATGCTGGTTAGATTTTAGATTTCAGACACCTCGAACTGTTCAGTTACAATGAAGGTTCACATAACTTAAATAAAAACAGTCAAATATCTTTAGTCCCAAGCAAGGTAGGCTAGATATGAAACTCGCAAGAATTAGAATGGAAAGTTAGAAGAAATAAGGGGAAGCATAAGCAAAAATAAAATATAAACATAACAAAATAAGGAATAGCAAACACAAACAAAATAGGCTGGATCCCAATTACAAGCATAGGGCCTTCAGAATCTTAGGAACAAAACAATGGCATGCAAATATATATGCACCTACCCCAAGTTCTACCACATAATATATTTCAATTTTGGAATATAGACAAATGAAGACAAGATCAAAAATAAGTTTATGCAGACTTACTTAGGTTATTCTCAAATGGATGCTCATCGTACTGAAAATCATCTGTTTTTATTACTGAGCTATTGTCCACATGGCCAGGAGTTGGAATTTGCTGTGGTTCTACTTCTTTACCAGAGGTGGAAAATTGTCCAGAAATTGTAACCTTTTCTGCAATGACATTCAATTCCTCAGCTTCCTCTACATCTACATCGTTTTCAACACCATCTGGAGTTGATAACCTTTTTGAGTTCATATTCGTGGAAAGAGCACCAATAGATTCTGCTGCTTCAGACACCTCTGCTGTAGGTGTAATATCAATTGACGAAACATTATTAGATAGGTGAACCTCAGAAGTATCATTTGATAGTTCAGTGGCTGTAATAATGCAATTAGATTCCTTGGGACTACGACTTGGTGCATTGGAGGTGACTGAATCAACAACAGCTGGCATGCCAATGGTGCTCGTGACTGATCTGCTCACAACTTTAGGTTGAGGTCGGCCCATCTTCACTATATCGGCCATGGAAGGACGACCAGGTACACCCCAACCAGGCTGCACTTGAGGTGGAAGCTGAGAAGTCTGGTACTTAGCATCGGCATGGACACTCAAGTCAACAGGAATTTCATTCTTAGCAACATAGCTGCAAACAAACACATAAAAGGTTAGGAAGAATGCCAAGGAAATCTTCAGGCTTTGTTTGACCAATTTCCAGAAGATTTAACCTGATAAGTTGCATTAAAAAGTGGTTACTGTATGGCAAGACCAAGATAGAATTTAGAACACATGATACACAATAACACAGATGATTGAACTCATTCTAAATTCAACTTGCAAGGCCTTGATATTATATAAAAGGTTATACTTAACATTATTTTTGGCATTGCTTTTCTAGGTTATATTAGAAAAACATAATAAAAACATAAGGATACTGAATTAGTCATAAAAAATCTACTGGTATTTTTCATGTGAGAAATTGAAGCACTTTTACAGCACTATGCATGCAAATTTGAAACTTGCTTCTCTGAGAAAGCGACAACAAAGGAGTATATAAAGGAAAACAATCAGTAATGAGTGCAACAAATGCAAACTCAATGTGAATTACTCACCCAACATCGGAAACTGTTTCCGTAGGATTGATTGTCTTGACTGAGTCCAAGGCTGATGAATTATGTGAAGCATGCAATTCTGCTTCTTTCTTGGCAGGATCTTTAGCACCACCTGTCGAGTCTGCTCGCATGAGAAGATAGGCGGAGGAGGGACAGCTTACATTATGAAGAAAACAAATTATATTATCATAGCACAATTTAGAATGCAGAATACTACCTCCCAGTCCAGCTTGAAAACGCCCACCGCGATCAGAACCAGCCTTATATCCTCGATACAATGACTTATTGAATGGCCGAGGCTTTGTTTCCTGAGAAGCTTTGGTCTACAGAAGGTTGGAAAGACCAAATCAAAGGTCTATAAACCAAGACAGCAATCTTGCACGGAAGTCACAAATGCAAGGAGTAATGCGTATATTACTGACCTCTTTTTTCTTGTCCCGCTTTCTTCTCACTTCATGGAAAGTATCTGGATAGCCACAAAATTGAAAAGAAAATATTAATTCTTTGAAGACATTTAAAATTCTCAGCAGTATATGATCATGTGATATGTTTTCATTAGGAAAACATCAGCCATAAAGGTGGTGCTTCATTCACACCACAAAAATAACACAAGCCTCGGTAACAATTAGCTAGCGCATTTAGAATGACAACACAGCCGTCAAAAAAAAAAAAAAACAGGGCAAAACAGATGCTTATAGTTGCACCCTGTTTAAACCGGAGTCTGTTTGCAGGGTAGCTAGACTGTGTTCCGTATCAGTCTAATAATTGTGTCCTGGGTGTGCGCACTGTTTAAACCCGAGTATGTTTGCAGGGTGATTAGGAAGAGAAGGGATAGCTAGTTAGCTTCAATCTATGTTAGCTGATGTGTGTCCTCCTCAAGGAGCAGCGGATGTAAGCTCGAAAACTGATCTCTGTTTCTATTTGGGTTCGCCCATGGAAATGGAAGTGGAATATGATTCGTTGTCTAAAAAAAACAGATGCTAATCAGCAGTTGCAGCAACCAAAGACCACCTGCACCCAAACATGTTTAAAAGTGAACAGCTAAAAATACCAGGATCCAGCAAATAGATAATAGGGCATCGGTTTCGCCTATACCAAACTATTAAATACATGCCAGACTGTTTTCACTAAGACCATCGTAGTAAATGATGGATCATTTTTTGTACAAAAAGGAAAGGGGTGCATGAACATGCTTACACGACATTTTACAGGAGAGATAAAGACAGTGAGATGCCAGCCTTTATCTTATTGCATCATAAATTACCAGTTATAAGCCAGAAGCTACATCCATAAATGCAAAAAGGCTTGCTTGTTGACAAAGTGCAAACTATTCTTAGGTCCTTTGAAGCCCCGGCATGCTTTCACAGAGTCCTACACTGCTAGTGAATGAAAACTACTAAGTGGCGTACGTATGAAGCAAATACAAGCCACGGTGTACAACTTGGACAAATTACACAAGACTGGCGCGGAATACAATAGCAACCGACGAATTATTAGGGTTACAAAGGCCTAACATGAATTATTTGCACAGCTGGCAACCACGACACGAGAATCGATCAAACCCTAACATCTGCCGACAAGCACCAGGCCACAACATCCGCGCCAAACGATTCGAACCGTGAGGAGGGAGGGCGGAAAGCGAGGGAAAAAGGCTCCAGCATACCTTGGGAGATGAGCCTCTCGACGGCGATGTCGGGGTCCATGCCGCAGTCGACGAGCGCGGCGTAGATCTCGGCCTCGGATCGGTCGGCGAGAATCCCCTTGAGGCTCTGCACCATCTTCCTCGAGGCTGGCGGGATCGCCGCCGCATCCGCCCCGCCCGGCGCCGCGTAGGGCTGCCTCCCGCCGCCGCCGCCCCTCATGGCGCTCCTGCCGCCGCCGCCGCCTCACCCGACTTATCGATCCGGCGGCGACGAGCTGCGGTGGCGTCTCCGCTGCGTGCGCTGTGCGGGAGCAGCAAAACCCTAGTCGCCGCCGCTGCTGCCGCACGAAGAAGAAAGGGTGGGGGCCGGCTCGTGGAGGAAGGAAGGAGGATTAAGTTCAATTTTAATCCCTCAACTATTGCTTCAGTTTAGTTTGCGTCTCTCTGTTGTACTCGTAACGTCTTTAAAATTTTGTCGCTTTGTAGTTTTTTTTTCAGAAACGGATACCTGTTAGATTAATTTCATCAACACCGTTCACAATCATCTCTAAATAGTTTTCATATTGGTTTTTCGCACTTGATAATATCGATTCGAATCATACCTATCACAATTCAGTGTCTTAGCGGATTTATCTCTTCTCTCTTGCAGTTATAGAAATAAATCTCGATTTAGTTAAGTTTCTCAATATCTCCTCAACGCTTTTAATCAGACCTTCTCAAATGAACTTGTCGCACAGTACTCTTACGTAATTCATTGTGCTATTTTTATACATAAATCAAGAAGCTCCTACTAAATGCAACTACTAGTGGTACTAGGCTACTTGCCTTGCCACGCGAACCCGAGCTTGGTTAGCACGTGAAAATAATAGCGAAATTGATCTATGTGGTGGACTCAAGTAAAACGGTGGCTCTAAAGACCATATAAGAGCATATCAAGGTCGAAGCATGCGAGAATGAGTTGTACAATAGCAAAGTAAATGACATATGAAGCACGAAACCACCATGAAAACTAATTAGAGATTGCTTGTGAGTAGTATAAAGAGACGAGAGACCAAATCTAACTCGTATAAAAGCTAGGGGACAAAAATTAGACCAAGAAAATAGTTAAGGAACTAAAGATGGAGTTAGTTCAAACTAAAATAAACTAAAACTGGGGCTGCGTTATTTGCAAAAATTAATAAAAAAAAGATGGCGCCACTGTCGGACAGGCTAGAGTTCCTAAAATCCGAAATGCTTGGTGCACCCGCGCTATCCTCTGCAGACTTCGGGTCACTGACAATATGGGTACACACTACCAATTGCAACCCCCAGTCCAAGCCAAGCAAAGTATTGCAGAAAAGAAAAAGAAATCACTAGAAAGCTATGTAAGTTTTTTTCTGGGCCGGACCGAGCGATGCAGCAATCTGGCGGCCCAACGTTGTCAGTACCTCCTTGAGACATTACTGATGCTGGACTAATGCCGGCCCAGCGAGAGTGGGCCGTGCTGCAGGTTCGCCGGATTCCAAAAGCCATTTTGTGTTTGTAGCAGAGCATCCACTATCCACTGGACCCCGAGGGACACCACGGATGCATGCACAACCGCGGTCTGGGTTCTCGATCAAAGAAATGAGGCATAATTAGGATACTGAATTCTTATAATACGGACTACGTAGTGTCTTTTTTGCCCTGTGCTGTACTGCTGTGCTGTGCCACTGCCACGCGCAAGAGGAAGGAGAATCATGCATGTCGTGGATAATGGCTTCGGAAGGTACGCAATCAGGGCGCCAAGAACAATACGTATATCAGTGTGATCATGAGTGGATAATATTGATATTCTCCGGCCGACAGTGGAGATGAGAAAATTAGTACTCGCTCCGTTATCATAAACTTGTTACTTTGTAGTTTAAAAATGAACTTCAAAGCGACAAGTTTATAGGGACGGGACGGAGGAGGGAGTAGTCAGATGCGCAAACCAACAAAGCAACTAAAGAGCAAAGCAGGTTGCCACGTTTGCCTAAATATGAACCTGGTCACATAATTTTAGCCGGCAAAAAGGAAGCAGATGAATACAAAGGCTCCCTCTTTCCTTGCTAAGTAGGAGGAGTAGTACTACTAACCGGTGGTTGAGTTGAGTATCAATTGGACCTTTTTCGTTTTAGCAAATTGAGCAGAACAGAAATGAGTTATATTAGTTCTTTAATAGGGCATCAATGTCTGTGACAAGTCGACGGACTGATCGATCACTGGACGAACAGCGCAATCATTTGCGAACACAGAAGCTGTTTGCGAGTGCATGCTAGGACGAACAGCGCAATCGTCGTCGTCGCACGGCGGCCGGGCCAGGCGAGGGCCGGGCGAAATCCTAACCCTCACTCCACGCAACGTCCACGGACTGATCGATCACTCGATCGATCGATCGATCGATCTTGTCCTATGATAATACTTACTACTAGACCGGAACAAGCCAAGCCAAGACGGACATATCGAGCAAGCAAAAGCTTGCCACTTTAGCTTGTCTCTACCACGCAGGCTTCCCTGTCACGTCAGCCTCACTCAGATGTAGTACTCCACAACTCCTGTGAAACTGTGCCGGCCATCCATTTCCGTTCCACTGCATGCGTCTTTTCAGTTGCACGAGTACACTGTCGGTTGCATTGCATGCAGCGGTCGTGTACTCCGTATTGATCTGATCACTGTCCTTGTTACTTAGGCAGGTAGTACTTTCTAATAATACGTATACCATGGTACTTTATTTGCGAGAAAAACGCGGCCTAACTTTTCCCCTTTCTTTGCATCTGATTCTGACGCGTCTAGTCCATCAGTCCAGTCATGCCGGCGTCGTCTGCCTCGAACCATTCATTCATTCATTCATCATTCAGCAAGATCTTACTAGAGATCCATGTGTTTTGGCGTAAGAACATGCGAAGTTTATTTTTGGCGTACGATACGAACGCTGTTGCGACGAGCCAGCTGCAGAAAAGAAAAGAAAAGAAAACTGTTGTTGGCATCGCGTACACCCTTCATCTTCCACGGTCGATGGAAGATACAAAAGATGTGAAGAACACGAGACGAGTTCATCAAAATAGATTAATAGAGTGAGTGAGTGAGTGAGTGAGGGAGCTTCTTTATGTACTACTAGTAGTAGTAGTTTGCACAGTGATGGAGGAAAAAGAGAGCGAGGGAGGGTAATCACAGTAGTTCATTATTATTCGACGACGGCGAGGGCGCCGGTGAAGGCCGGCGCCGCCCCGCAGTGGCCGGCCACGGTCGTCGACATGGACTCCTCGCGATGGAACCGCGTCTGCCTGGCGATGAACGCCTCCACCTGCCGCCGGAACTCGTCCGCGTCCTCCCGCCCCCAGCACGCGTCCGGCGCCGTCACCGACGACCGCCGCCGCCGCCCGTTCTCCGACTCGCACCGCCGGAGCTCCGGGGACGCCGCGCGACGACGATGGTCGCGCATCTTCTCCGACCGGCTCCGTCTCGGCGCGCGCGCCTGCTTGTTCACCGCCGCCACCGGCTGCCGCTTGTCGTTGTCTTTGTCCTCCAACAGCAACGACGCCTTCTTGGCAGCAGCAGCTTCCTCCTCCTCGGTGGGCGCCGGAGGCGGCGTGCCGAATGATACTGCCGCAGCTCCCGTCAAGGCGCCGTCGGAGGAGGAAGGCAGCGTGGTACTAGCCGTTGGCGTGGCGAATGAAGAAAAGCTGCCGCAGGCGCTTGAGGCGACCGGTGGTACAGTTGCGGAAGAAGCTTGCTGTGGCGGCCGGGTGGCCGTCGAAGCAGCTGCAGGTTGCTGTCGTTCGTATCCAGGAGATGAGAGGAGGTCGTAGTGCTCGTGCCTGGAGAGCGCGAAGAGGAGGAGCACGATGGCGTTCCCGAGGACGAAGACGAAGCGGGCGTTGAGGAGGAGGGAGCCGGCGAGGCGTATAACGGCGGCGACCGCGGACGGCACGTACCACGACGACCACGAGAGGAAGGCCGCGAGCGCGAGGAGCTCCCCCACGCGCAGCATCCGGTACAGCAGGCGCAGCCGCAACAACGCTGATCCTCCGGCCATGCCCGTCGTCGTCTGGCACTGTAGCATCGATCGCCCGTACGTAGCACGGCGGGCCGTACCTTCTTCTGGGCCCGCCGGGGCTTTGCTTGTCGTTGGCTTCGCTTGGGTTTTGGAAGGGATGACGATGGTGGTGGTGAGAAGAAGCTCGGAATTATCTCTGGCTGCTGGGGCGCAGGGGGTGAGGTGGATGTGGGTTTATATAGACAAGACTAGTTTCGGGAGACACCTCTCTCTACTGCCTCCGGTGCACAACATGATCCAAACGCCGGCCGAATACATGAACAAGAAAAGAGTGGTGGATGGACGGGACAAACAAAGACCAATAAAGGCGCACTTAAAATGGATTGATGATCGAGGGTACGTACGGCTTCGTTCTCCGAACAATACAGAGAGAGCGGCATCATTATAAGCTTATTATAGGACAAATAATTATGATTGGCGCGCGTACGTTGTGGATAATAGAGCATTGGATTGGATTGGATTGGAACCACCGAATACTGTAAACTGTAACAACAACTCACGTGAGTTCATGAACCACCAGTAACCGAATTCACATTGAAATGAAACCGCAGTAAATCAAGTTTCAGATAGAGTAGAGAATGGCGGTGCGTCCGCGTCTTCGTGTGCGTCCACGGGTTTTTTTCAGGCGCAGGTGCGCACGCACACTGTTGCAGTCTTACGTCCAACAACGGAATGGCCGGCCGTGCGATTCTGACAGTTGCTCAACTGAACCGCTACTACTGGAGTAGTAGTAGTCAGTGATCGAATTCGTGGAAGCACGGAGCGGAGGCAGGGCGAAAGATGAATTTCCACGGACCAGCAGCAAGCAGCACCAGCTGGACGGTCGCTGATCATCATATCAGCAGTTGATATGGAGCAAGAGCAAGTACTTCCTCCCGAGCCGATTATATCGAGGAGGAGGAGGAGGAGGAGGAGACGACGAGACACGACGGGTAGGGAATAGGGGGAGGCGCGCGGTGGTGTGCACACGTGTGGTGCCCCTTTTGGTTTCGCCCTTTGCCGACTCGCCGTTCGCGGCATGCAGACGCGACATGTCGAGACAGCCACAGCCGTTGCATGCCGTCGGCGCCGCGCCACGTTACCTACGTCTACGTGTAATTAAGCAGGCGAAGACGAGGTTAGGTTAGAGTGTCGTACTCTTCGGCTGCTTGCCTAGGTAATAAGTAGACACTACTCTACTGCTGCCGCTAATGCACACTACTGCAAAAATCACGGAGCACCAACACATTTCCATCTGGTTGATGGAAATCGCGGCAGAGGCACATGATGCGCATCGATCATTAGTTCCCCAACTAGTACTAGCTGTTAGTTAGGCGCTAACCTAGTTCACATAGGAGGCTGCCGTTAATTAATTATACTCGCTCGGTGCCCTTTTGAGCAGAGCAGAGCAGGGGGTTGGTGTTGATGGATGATGCGCAGCATGTGAGGTGCCGGTTTCTGAGGAGGAAGGCGCGCGGAGAAAGTTCATCGATCTATCGCCGATTGCGATTGCCATGCAGAGAAGAAGAAAGACACCAACTTTTGCCTCCCTCTCCTCTCTCGCGACAAATAAAGTTAGCATTTAGCATAAACAAAAAGAGACAAGGTTCTTCTTCTTCTTCTTCGCCGGCCGGCCGCAGTAGCCATTGGCTCCTGCTCGCGTCATCGCTCTCGCCCGCCGCGCCAGCCTTTTCGTTGCGCCGCGCTCGTCCGGCCGTCAAACAAATTAAGCACGGGTTTCGTGGACTTGACCTCGCCGCAGCCTAGTGTAGTGCAGTTGGCTTTGCGTACTGCGAGGCAATGATTGACCACTCACTACAGCTGCTAATCGTGTCCGGTTACAGTAGTAATCATGTCGGGCAACCAGGTGATACAAGATGCTACACTCCCTCAGTTTACTAGTACTCTACGTATTTCATTAGTTACATGCGCGCTCAATAATAGTGTGGTTATTAATTGGAGGGCCGGCGATCGACCTAGTTTATTTCCACCTGTTTAAAACAATTGGTTATTAATTGGAGAGCTTCAGGCGCTTTAGATATTGTGCTACGTATACGAAGGATTATTCTAGTTTTTAAGACCACCCGGCCCTAAGACTTGTGACTGAGAAAGGGGGAATAATCGAATTCAGCTGTGGAGAACGAAGCATTATTTATTTATTTATGTGTGCAGATAAACATGGATTATTGTTCTGCTCTCCCCTTTTGAGAACACTGATTTATTCCCCACAACATCACACTAGTATACAGCACCACCACAGTACTTAACTTCCGTCGTCTTCCACAAAAACATCTCTCAAATTATTCAACGACAACCGTGCTAAGAAACGGATATATACCTTGCGATCAAAGAATCGGATGCTCTCTCTTATTTGCGGCCACTTGTGTGGTTTGTCTCTCCTCTCCCTCCAAATTAAAGCACCTTTCTAATTCCACCCCCAAAACACATCATCATCATCATCCCGTCGTCTTATCCTTCTTCGTCGTTCCATGCGTAGCCTTTTCCGGGTTCTGATCCTCCTGAGCTCAACACGTCGGCTATGGACTCAAATCGTCTGCAATAACTGCACTGCAGTTACTGCAGCTGACAAATGGAACCAGAGAGAGTGGGGCCCACCTGTCAGCTGCAGTAACTGCAGAGAGGATTTCAGTCCGTCGGCTATGGCCTCTCCATGCTCCTCCGTACCACTGTAGGAGTAGGAGAGGGAGATGATGAGGGGCACCTTCGTCACTACTAGCATCTACCGATCGATCTACGAGGAGCAACCAAATGGAGGGAGCATCTCACTCTCAGATGCTAGAACACACTACTCTTTTGCTTCTCTAGAAGCAAGCAAGCAGGTTAATTTAATTAGGAATAAGAGAGCTAGCTTTAATTTGCTTTGGCCTTTGATTAGTGAACTTAATTCTTTCTACCGGTTAGTAGACAATAGCGCAATTTGGAGAAATTAGTTGGTGGATCAACAAGTTCTCACTACTCCATCACCTTTTTCCCGGAGATTAATTAGACAAGCTAGTGACGCTTTTGAGACATATTCATGGCTTATGATTCTGAGTAGGGCCTGCCTGTGCCTGTGCCTCGGAGTCACAGCCGAGAGCGGCTCCGTGTGTGGAGAGATGAGTAGGACAGAGTTAGTTAAAGCGTCCGGCCGGCCGGAGACTAAGCTCCATCACCAACAAAGCGGCGGCATCATTGCTACCACCTCCATCAGGACGATCGCCCCTGATTTTTGTTTCTTTCCGAGTCCAAGTGCTCCTAATACCATCGCTTAAACAATCAAGAGACTCTTTTCTTCACTGCTAATGCCATCCCTACTTATTCTGGTCTTGGACCTCACCTGCTTCCTGCAAACATAAAAAGATGCTTTTACCGTAGTAGTAGAAAGTAATGACCAGTTAGGATAAAGTTAATAACTCCATCATTGTTTAATGTATGAGGATTCAAATTATCGGCACTTGCAAGAATCCTGAATAAGTAACCACTGAATTAGGAGTGGAAAGAGTGGTACACTAAAGTGTCAGCCTATGCTCAAAATTACAACCAGTGTGAAACACAAGACTTATGATATATTAGCAGAATATACAAAGGCAATGCCATTTTCCATGTCGTGTTCAAACCTCGGTTACGAGAACAAATGAAAAAAAAAAACCATAATCTATATGTCAAATGGTATCAGGCATCTAATGACGTTCATGCCTGCTCCAAGCCAGTTGCAATCTTGCACTTGTTAGTAGAGTGGTGCACTAAAGTGTCAGCTTCTTCATACGAATCTATCCTGAAAGAAACTCGGGCACAATTCAGCCCATCAGACGGAATTTTCACAGCAGGTGATTTCATCAGCTCCGGAATTATTATCTGATGAAGAGATATCAGCTAAATCACACCACATGGACGCTAAAGCCTCAATCAGAAAAGGCTTGAACTATATGTGATTGCTGCAGTCATCTTGTCAAGACCTGTATCCACACCAGCACAACATTATTAGGATACAAAAGAGACACATCACAACAAAAGGGGAAGAAATCGAGATGACCAAAACCTTTAGTTCTCTTGTAATGGATGTTCATCCTGGCATGGCAGTAAGCACAAAGTTCTTATTCTTTTCTTTCTGTTTTGCACACAGTCAATGCTTCTTTTATAGCTATCCAGTTAACTGTTAACTGACACCTCCGGTTCAGACCCTAAATCCAATTGATCAGGAGTACATTGACCCAATCCGGCTCCATAATACATCAACTCAAGCATCCCGTAGATAGCATTGTCCTGGGGATGTGTCTGATCTCCTGAAACAAAAACACCAATTCCTCTGTCCTCCCCTCCAACTTCAACTGATGACCACCCTGCCCCTTTCACAATCCCTTTTTGCTTCATTATATGCCGTTCTTGTGCTGCCTCACGCCACTGTCCCTTGCTGGCAAAGAGGTTCGCCATTGCCACATGCGCCCCGGCACCCCATGGCTCAGCCTCCATCACCCTCTCTGCAGCTTTCTTTCCGGCTTCCTCTTCCCCTCGAGCTGCACATGCCCTGAGCAAAGATGTCCAAACCACACCGTCTCTTTCATCAGCATCAATTCCACAAATCAACTCCTCCGCCTCATGAATTCTACCTGCTTTGCCCAACAAATTAACAATGCAACCGTAGTGCTCCTTTGCAGGCTCCAGTCCATAGGTTTTGTTCATTGCATTGAGGTATCTTAATCCGTGCTCAACTTCCCCAGCATGACAGCAAGCAGCAAGCACACCGATAAACGTAACCTGGTCCGGCTTTATCCCGACACGGCACATTTCCTCAAACAGTTCAAGTGCCTCCTTGCTGCGGCCATGCTCAGCATACCCCACGATCATTGCAGTCCATGAGATCACATCATCTTTCGTACGATGTGAAAATACGATATCAGCATCTGACATGCTACCACTCTTGCCATACATGTCAACTAGAGCACTCCTGACAATTGCATGTTGTTCAAGTCCACCAGCAACAGCAAGAGCGTGGACCTGCCTTCCAGTATCCAATGTCGCCGCACTTGCACACACGCTCAGGAGACTAGCAAGAGTGAACTCATTCGGCCGAGGACAGCTGCTGTTACGCCGCATTTCTGCAAACAAGGCAAAAGCCTCCTCGGCAAGGCCTCCCTGTGCATAGCCTGATATCATAGCACTCCAAGAAACAACATCCGTGATTACACTCTCCCTGAACATAGCATCAGCTGCTGGAAGAAGACCAGCACGCGTGTAGAGTTTGACAAGGGAATTACACACAGTGCGGGATTGAGCAAACCCTCTGCGTGCAGCCTGCGCATGCAACTGCTCTCCGAAACGTACACTTGAAATATTTGCCGATGCAGCAATAACAGCAGAGAAAGTGTACTCATTGGGTGACGCAGACTTCGATGATGGTTCCTCGTGAAGTATTCTGAGAAACGCGTCAATGGCCTCTCCCGAACGACCGCTTTGGACGTAGGAGGCGATCAGCGTGGTCCACGCGGCCACGTCGCGCGAGCCCATGCGGCTGACCGCGGCTAGCGCGCGGTCAACATGGCCGCATCGCGCGTAAAGCGTCGCCAGCGTGTTGGCGACGTAGGACGTGGCGTCGAGGCCGAGTTTGGCGCAGAGCGCGTGCACCTCGCGCCCGCGCGACAGCAGCCCGGCGTCGTCCGCGCACGCCGTGAGCGCGGCCGCGTAGGCGTGGGAGTCACAGGTCACCCCGGAGGCGCGCATCTCGGCGAAGCGGCGGAGGGCGTCGTGACGCCGGCCGGCCCGCGTCAGCGAGGCGACGAGCGTGGTCCACGACACCACGTTCTTATCGGGCATTTCGTCGAACACCTTGAGAGCCAGCTCGAGCCGGCCAGCCTTGGCGTACGCGTCCGCGAGCGCGGTGGCGACGAACACGGAGGAGACGGCCGACGAGCGCACAGCGAAGGCGTGCAGCGCCGCGGCGTGCGGGAGCGCACCGGCGCACGCCTTGAGCACGGGGCTGAGGACGAAGGGGTCCGCGGCGGCGCGCGGCGGGGAGGAGGCACGCAGGCGGGCGAAGAGCGCCATCGCGCCGCGGAATTCGGCCGCCGCGGCGAGCCCCCCGAGGAGGATGGTGTACGCGACCTCGTCGCGGCGCGGCATTGCGTCGAACAGCGCCTCCGCGTCGTCGAGCCGGCCCGAACGCACCAGTAGCTTCAGCTCGGCGTGGAGATCGCGCTCGTGCATGGGGAGCGGCGGCGGGGCGGGGTCGGTCCACATGGACCGACACGGACGGACGAGGCGGAGGGGCTTGAGGCGTGGAAGCGAGGCCGCCGCCGCCATTTGGATGGGTGTAGCCGAGAAGCGCGCCGTTATAGTAGCCGGTTTAGTCAGTGGATGACAATTGGCGGAAGCAGCAGCATCCTCACTCGTCGCCGAGGAGGAGGCAGAGCTGCCGCTCGCTCATGGTCATGGATGGAGGATACAATATAACAAAAGTGTCCGAAAGTATGTAGTCGATCTGGTTAATTACGAAAGCATCTACTTATAAACATACTCTCGTTCTGAAATAAATAAATAATGTTTAGAACAAAAGATCTAGTTCTATTTGAACTAAATTAGCTGTTATAAACATTATTATTTAAGAACAGTAGAGAGAGTATAAGATAATAGTAAACGTCTCGAAAATAACAAGAGACCTACAACAACACAAGAGATAATTAAGCAAACAGCATCCAAAAAGCAGATAATACCTTAGCAGTATGTAATATAGACATATATAGCATAAGATTTTTGTCACTTCTAATTTAACGAGACACGACTTAAGTAGCATCAGCTAGTTGCTGATGATAAACAGTACGAACTGTCAAATACGAAAAAGGTAGCGAAGACCATCGTCTCCACCATTATTACCAACAGAGTTCAACGGAATAATAACAGATTCAGAACGTCCACACCCCCTCGTCAGGTACTCCTATATACCAACTCAAGAATTCAGACCGTGGAGCCGACAGCGTTGTCATTTTGCTGCTGCTGCTGCTGCACACGACAGCCTCTGGAGATCTTGCTGCCTCTGCAACAAGGCCGGATGATTGCTCCCATCTTGGTCGCCGCCTAACGTCACCCTTGAAAGATCGTCGACACGTGAAGTGTTACCAATAAGATCATCGACATCACCAGGCCAAACATCAGTAACAACAAATGACGCCGCGTTATCATCAGTCGTTGGGAACTGCTGGTCAATGAAGTTAAAGTCTGTCCCCTGTCCAAACACAGCGTCATGCCCCTGCTGCTGCTCATGGGAAGACTGACGAAAGCCATACGGGTGTTGCACTCCAATGGCGTCCTCATCATACCCTTGCTGGTAAACCTGTTCATGCTCAAGCCCCAAGTTGCTGCTGTTCTGTGTGGTATATCCCGCCGGGAAGAAACCAGCGTGTTGCTGCAGCAGGGAACGCTCCGTGTAATGAAGCTGGTCCGGCACCCCCAACAACGAGTCGTAATTCTTCGTCTGCTGGTAGGGCTGATAGTACTGAGCACCATCAACGTTGTTGTTGTATGCTAGCATAGACTGATCAAATATGACCAGGCTCGGCAGCTGCTCCCCCAGCTGGTGGCAAAGCATCGGCTCTGTCTGTGTCTGCATGTTGAACTGGGCGTCCATAAGTGCGCCGACATGGTCGCCATAGGAGCAAGCCTGCTGTGCGTGTCCCGCACTCATGGGCGCGGAAACTCCAATATACTGCTGCTGGTTTTCATCTGATGGGTATGCCTGCTGCTGCATTGGCATGGAGGAGAGAAGGCTCCTCGGCGTAAGCATGTTGAACTGGGCGTCGTCCATGCCGGCGCACTGGCACTGGTCGTCATTGCAGCAAGCCTGCTGTGCGTGCCCCGCACTCATGGGCGCGGAAACTCCAAGATACTGCTGCTGGTTTCCATCTGATGATGGGCATCCCTGCCGCTGCAGTACTGGCACGGAGACAGGGCCGACGAGGCTCGTCGTCGGCGCGCACGCTGACGGTGGTGATTCTTGCTGCGGTTTCGTCTGCTGATCGTCCTTGGGCGGCGTAATTGGCGGCTGAGGCGGTGCATCCTGGGGCGTCGTCTCTTCTTGCTTCTGCTGCTGCGCTGGAGCCGCCTTCTTTCTCTTCGTAGTCTTGCCGCCGGGCTCTTTGTTGATGGCTTCCATCTTGCGCTTGCTGTTTCTACTGTTCTTGCTCTCCGTATCCGAGTGCTGCTTCCTCTGGATGGAGTACAGGGCATACTGCCCAATCTGCATGCATGCATGTAGTGAAAAGCAATCAAGTCTGGTTTATCTCCTCTAGTCACAAGCGTGATGTCCAGTTCAAAGTTAATGCCATCTTAATTAATAATGCGTTTAAAGAAGATGTGTAGAGTAACAAAAATATTATCCATGACACCAGACAGCAACGTTTATAATATCGAGAAAACTATTATGTGCGCGGAGATGCTCCCAATTTTTGTACAATATTATCAATTAGCTATTTCTCAGCAAAATTTACTAACAGGATCACGAAAATAATGCCCGGGCTGGAAGCCCAATGGTTTTTTAGGTGCTTTCTTCTAAGGAGTGCATCAGACACTGTGTACATGTTGATCCTATGTGTCCAACATGTTATTTTGAATGCTAATTACTTGCGTGTAATTGGTGCAGAATATAACATAACTGTAATTAACTTTGCTGAGCTATTAATTTTTAGAGTAAAATCTAACCATACTATTTTTCAATAATTGAATCGAAATATGTAAAGAGATATTTGATGATCAAAGTTTGAATCTATTGATTTTGCACATAACCCAAAACAATACTCAAGGCTAGCTAGTGAGAATTGTTAATTAATAGTAACACGACTATTATCATCTGTGCATGTAATTAATCTTCTGTTTGAAAACTGTAAATTATCCATGTGCGTTCCTATCACGAAGCTAGCGCCAAATCAAGTTAATCCAGATTGACTGATATATACTGATAGAGTGAGAGAAAGAGATGTAAATATATATGGTACCATGCATGTCGACTCTTGTAGTACCTGAGAGTTGTTGGTGAGGACGTACTCATGCATGCTCCACTTGCCGTCCTCCTGGGCGTCGCTGGAGTGGTAGATGAGGACCCTCTTTGTGCCGACGACGACGCCCCCTGCTGGCTGCGCTTTCCTGCGGATGACGACCAAGCTCCCCGTGGCCTTCCATGTGGCCCTCACGCCCGGCACCTTCACCTTCCGGTCCGGCTCCACCTCCTTGTTCGACGACGACGGCTCCCTCTTCGCGAAGAAGTACCACTTCTCTTCCCCGTAGGCCTTGTACGCCTCTACATGCAGATTAATTAACACGACATGCAGGCAGCATGTTACAGTAGTACGTAGCGACGATAGACATGGATCAGAAAAATTAATCAATTAGTACTACCTCCCGCCCCAAAAGTTTGTCACGTTTTAGGGTTCGATCAATGAACTAAAAACGTTATAAACACTTTTAGGAACGGGATGAGTACTTGTTTTCGATTGATTGAACATTGTAACAAAATAGATATAATTGAGATCGATCGATCGATCTTGCTGTTAATCTAATACAGTAACCAATACATCAACAGAAGAAGAAGAAAAGGAGCTAGGGTTTGAATTATTGCTTATTACCGACGAGCCTGCCGGGCTGCCACTCGAGGAGTCTGACCTCATTGATGACGTCGAGAGGCAGCCGCCTCTGGCCCTCGATCTTGCAGCGGAGGTAGATGTCAACGAGCTCCTCCTCCGTCGGCAGGAAGCGGAAGCCCGGAGGGAACTGCAGCTGACGGACGAGCTCATGCTTCTTCACGGGAGCCTCCACCTCCTCCTCCTCCTCCGCCGCCGCCCCCTCCTCCTCCATGAAAGCAGCAGCAGCAGCTTCAGAATCCATCGAAAGTTGCCCGTATGATGATGAGCGGCAATATATGGCAGGTAGCTAGGTCAGGTGCTGTAATCCGTCCTTTTGTTTTTCGAATTTTCTTTATGTATATAAATGTCGACAGGTCAACCGTGGTTAGAAGAGTTGTATCCGGTATCCATATATAGTTAGTCGGTAATTGACGAAAGGCAGGGCGTTGTGACCGGTTTCACTACTACTGATATGCCAGAGTTGTATTCCAGTTCCTGTCCTAGCTAGTACTTTTTAGCGGATTAATAAGAGATAAGCACTAGGTAAAGGACGGGATTATATGTTTGTACACGATTGTACGGTCATGACAGCCAATAATAAGTTGAATTCCGAGATAAGTATCTGGCACGCGGGAAAAACGAACTTCGGTATTTATGAATTATGATTGCTCAAGGAAAAAATGCAACAGAGCTTAACCTTTCCAACGTTTGAACAATATGCCAATAAATGAATTTAGTTATACGAAACGTACGTAGTACAACCAAATAAATATTCCCAGGTGGCATCACAGTGTGCGACAGATTGCTAGGCACGTACGTAACTTTAACCTATACCTCCTCCCAAACATCTCAAACTAACGTCAATAGCTTAAACAATTCTGTGACTTAACACAAAACTAGTAGTACCTTACATCCCTTCCGCGTATATAAATCATATTACCTACAAAACCTCCTGTGCAAACGTGAACGTCGTATAATATTAACTCGAGACGTGCAAGAACATTAGCAGTAAACTGTTTCTTTCGGGCATTGAAGCACCAAGTCACATCTTTGCCCCTCTGGAGATCGAGATATCTCCGTATGGTTCCAGCTGACTAACCTTGATGTAGTCAAATGTTGCTAAGACTGCACCAAAAATGTTCCTCGGTAAGCAATATGTTCCATTCTAACATCATATTTAAATGGTGTGCTACCATAAACATCCCATCAGAAATCCCTATCGCGTCAAATACTTATTTCAACCAAACTCAGCGTTAACGTAAAAACTAGAAATAATCAATAAGACAGCAAAAGTTTGTAACTGTGCAACATCATGTAAGAAAGACCCGCTTAGTCTAGCAACCGACTATCACAGTTTCCATATTACCAATGTCGAACAATGCATACCAGTCATTTGGTAGAATAGCCGGGCAGCTTTAGCTGTGGTCATCCCATAGGCTAGCTGGCCTAGTGATTCAGATTGAGGTGCGCCTGGGGTATCAAAATGTAGCTTGAGGTGCCTGCATGAATTTAGCTATCGCATTAGACAAATGTATGTGCACCTGATGTACTTCATGGAACAACCTTAAGCTGCCTAGGCATTATCAGCAAGCAATGCCTTCAGGATACTTACGACTGAATTGACTGTGTGACCTTGTCAAAAGGATTGGACTGCTTCTGATATGGTGTTTGAGTCGGTTCAGTTTCTTCCAGAAGATCTGAGACAAAAGGTATATGGTTAGATTTTATGTTGGTCGGTGAAACTACTCTGACGTTTGCATGTGACAGAGAGAATATAAGAAAGAAATGCAATCAACCAGGAGTTGGTCCAATATCTGAAAGCCTTCTCATCTTGAAGTCCCTCACTTCTTGCTCCAGTGGAAAATCTTCCTCAACTGGATCAAGACCCCCCAAGCTTCTTCCAGATGAATGCTGTCTCCTTTTGGATCTGTTCGGTAATCATCAAACAATCACACTAAGAAACTAATCAAGACATGTAAGGTGTCAATCAACACAATCAGTCATTTGTTTGCTTTGATAGACAAGTCATCAAGAAGACGATATGGTTTTAATAATATTGAACACAATAACAAATAAGTCTTGATTATGACAATAAAATTCTTTATATGGTCAAATTATTTTCAGTAAAAGATCACATATACACAAGAACGCTAATCAGTATGTTGCTATTCGTCAAATCACCTTCCAGATACTAATGGTGCTTCTGGATCCAGAGGTATAAATGCCCGCCCGGTGCCACCAGAGCTTGAAGCAGACCTATGACTTAGTCCTGCTGAAAGATCTATGTTATCCACTGCCTATAGAAGCACGTCTGAAACCGATTCTTTCTTTTACATACCAGGACTTCCAGGAGTAACACTATGGTCACTTTGCAGCGGATCATAAGTTCTTTCATACTCTGCACTCACGTTTCCTCTCAGTTTCTCCATGCCATCCGTGAAGTTCATTGGGTGAAATCCCATATCCCTCTCATATTCTCTTTCAGGCTGCAAAAGCAACCGTCAGGACTATTATCAGCTCACTCTGGAGAAACCTTTTTCTGTCCAGGAAAAAAATTCAAACCTGTGCTGCAAATTCCTGTGGCAGCGAGTTTCTCGGATGTTGTTCTTGTAATGAAGGTCGCTCCTCTTTAATACAAAAGGCAGTAAATGTTTTCAAGTTAGTGGTTAGCATGTTAAAAATGGTATAAGTTCTTCAAGTCAAGAAAAGAGACAAAATTACAAGCTATGAAGTGACCTGAAGATGAAGCTTTTGCAGACTTGACTTCAGTACATTCCTTCCAGAGCTGCACGAGCGGCTTAGGGTAGTAAAATTCTGAGGGTGACTTGTCCGAGTAGGATATTAGAGCAACCGGAGGCATATCCATGAGGTCACTAATCTTGGTTGACCGAACAAAATTAAAATTCTGAAAGTATTATTTCTTCTGTTAGTACAATACAGAACTGTTGGAAATTAAAATTCTCCAGACTCCAGTAAATTAAAGCTGGTTCTTCAAAGCAAACATACGCTGTTAACTTTACGCCTTTTGGAGACTATGCTTGATGTGTCCTTCAGCCATGTCTGGTATATGTTACCCGGGATCATTCTCTGGTTATTATCCATAATCACTTGGGAGGGTTTCCTGCGTGCTTTCGGCTTTGATGGTTTAGGTGGTTGCTGTCTCTGTCAGGAAAATTGTTATCCCAGGTACACAAAAACAAACTAAATAATCAATTTCAGTTCATTTTTTTATATATTGTAACCTAGAGGTAAACACAATACTTACCTTCATTTTCTGTTCCTCTTGCTCCTCTAAAGGACCCCCTGCAGAAGAACTGTTAGCAACTAGCTGCAACAAAATGTTTCCAATATTGCATAATAAATCAGTAACTGTAGCCAACAAGCCCAGCCATTCGTCTGAAGAAATAATTCCACATGGAAGTGCAAGTATTTGTTTGCCAAAAGAAAAAAAAATCTTTAAATACGGTACGAGTTGAATTTCTGGAATAAATTGTGCCAAGTGATTATCGGTGTCATGTTCCCAAAAAAGGATAGATGATAGATCACAAATGCAATGATATATGATGAGTGAATATAATCTTTTAGCTATTTGATTCGACTAAATATTTCCAGAAATATCCTTAGAGAGGGCGCGGAATGTAATTAGTTGACAGGAGAATCATCAGATCATGTTAGGCTTGAAGATATAAAAACAAAAAAAAGTTGATGTGCTAAAGCTTTTATACACGTAAGTCCCCTTGATTGAAATAGCAACCTTTTCCATATAATACCATACAGAAAGTACTTCATGATTCACATGAATAAATGATTTCTTTTGGCGTGAAAACCAAAATATTTCCTTATTTTATAAAACAACAATTGTTTTCCATATAGAGCCATATAGAAAATGATGTGCCTGATTTCACCTTGCTGAGGTTCTTCTGGTTCTGGAACAGGGGATGTGGCAGTATAATATGGTTCTTCTGGCTGAGGAGGGTCTTCCTTTCTAGGTGGTGAGGGAACCAGCGTGCTTGGAACTTGTATGTATTCATCAGGGGCAACATTGACTGTGGTTTCATCATCTGCTATGTCAAATCTGGAGACAACGTGCTATTACACTGTGAATACTGGACCTACATATGCAATAGGGAAAAAGGAAGCATGCCGCCACAATAATAGAAGAATGGTAAACCAAAATAAGAATGTGACTCTATTTCACCTCTCAAAATGATTGAACACATCAGTTTCTTCGAGTCCAGACTCAAAATTATCGACCAGGGTGATATTCACTGCCTCAGCTGGGATAATATCCTAGAGTTAGAAAATACTAACCCCTAATCAAACACGTAGTAGTTCATGAGAGCAGAAAGACAGACCTTGGTGATGATTATCAGCACGGGAGAAGTCATCGTCCTCTAGGTTGACATTAACATACTGTTCATCCAAATCCTCCAACCGCTGCACAGGTACAAATATTTTCAGTCAGGGCTCAGGAGTCAAGCAGGCAAAAGTTAGAAAAAAAAAAAGAACTCCAAAAGTGGGGGAAAGACCACCCGCACAATTTCTTTTTTAAGAAGAGCTCAGCCGGAGCCCGGCCAAGAAAGGCCACGAAAGCTGGGCCCCCTTGCAATACAAGGGCCCGCTCCCTGGGGATTAGATCTTTACCTGTGCTTTGAGCCCACCCTAGCCCCTACATGAGGATCCACCCCCACAGTTAAGTCCAACTCGTGTGCATGACCAAGAGAACCAGCGAGTGATTTTTCTTTAATACAGCCTGAAAAACTGCTCACACAGGAATCAAACCCAGGATACTGGGGTGCCACTAGGAGTCTTAACCACTAGGCTAAGACCCCTTTCGAGAAAACCAGGAAACAGAAGAGGGTGCTCATGTGCAATAAATAAGAACCAAATTGCATACACATAATCAGTTTTTCTTTTCAAAATATATATGACAGCCGTGCCATTCTTTTTCCTCAATAAAAGAAGAAGTCTTACCATTCCCCGGAATCTGGAAGTATCAACCTCTGAGAAAATCATGTGCTGTTCAATCTCCATGTCCACAAATCTATCTGCCAGTGTAACTGATTCATACCTGCATGAAGTGCAACCATCAGTTAAACATGCTACATTACTTTCTTATCACTCCCATCACAGAACAATCAACTCTATATCACCAGTTCATACCCATTTCATGCTACAGAAGGCCTTTTGTTTATGAACTAACAGCAAGGACAAAATTATTCACTGGAAATTGTAACCTGAAAAGGTTTTATCAGATTCAGGGAAAAGGGGGTACTGTGCTAAAATAACCTGAACTTAAAGCATGATACTGAATTGCTATTTTGCAGTTGTCAATGGTGATGGGAGCCCCACTGCATATGTTATCACTATTCAACAACAATATTGTTAAGCCAGAAAATAGACGTGCAAAAGAAAATGCAACAGGACTCAAACAGATTGGAAAGGAAAAAACAGCTGCCATTTGAGGTTGATAAAACGGAGTGTTAAATACTTAGTCCCTCCACGTCCTATTCCCGTATCAAAAGATCGAAAAGATAATATAATATGAAAGAGACCTACACTCAGAGCTGAGATTGACAAACCTAGGAGCAGAAACAGATAATACCTGCCCGAGACCCTTGTACCTACAGCTAGAAACACCAGTGCTCTTCAGCCCAAAATATGCAATGCCAGGATATAATTTGAGCAGACAACCAGAAGATCAAGCCATGACATGTGGATGGAGCCATGGAGGAAGTGCCATCAGCCGGCACAACATGATCCACGTGAGTATGTGGCAGCGGGGTCCCACGACAAGCACATACAGCTAGCTGTAAATCCCAGTTCCATTTCACACACGACACATAGTTCCGCAAATAGCAGTTGAAGCCAGCAAGCTCACAACATTTAGATGCCATATTTATTGCGAAAGCAGTGAGTCTAAACCAATGAGATGAAGCTAATGAAGCCATTTCCTGAGGGGAGGACTGGGAAACAAACAAGAGCAGCAACATGCGCGCACACAACTGAAGCAGAAATGCAGGAATCATAGAGAGGGCACTTACTTGGCTTGGGCTTTGCCCTTGGGGAGCACGGTGGGGTCTGTGGCCGGCTTGACCCGCCACGCCTCGTTGATCTCAACCTGCACCAGGAGAAGTCGGTCCGAACATAAATCAGACTGAATTAGTAAGAAGAATCAAACGGACGGACGGACGAACGAACGAGTAATTAATTATGTGGAAAAACTCGAACGAACGAACGAGTAATTAATTATGTGGAAAAACTCGAACGAACTCTTACCAGAAGCCGAGACACATCATCTGCGAGAACGAGAGACACACGATTAGTTGGAATCGACAAGAACACGAGCAAATCGGGAAACAAAAACGACTAGAGAGGAAGCGGGTAGTAACTAACCATAGAGAAACTTGACCTTCCTCTGGTACACGATGACCACACCACCTGCTCACGCACGCACGTAGGTATGTACGTGAGAAAACGATCCGGGAGAAACGGCGAGAAAAGTGAAGAACTCACCCATGAGGATTCCGGAGAGCCTGAGGGCCATGGGCACTGACGGGTTCAAAATCTCCTCACTGGATCGCACAAACAAGCAGAAACAAAAATCAATCCAACCACCCCGAAACGAGAATTAATCACTGAAGCGAGAGAGAGAGAGAGAGAGAGAGAGAGAGAGAGAGAGAGAGAGGCCAGATTTTGATGATGTCGAGCTTGTCGAGGCGCTTGCGGTTGATCTTGGAGTGGAGCGTCGCGGCCATCCTGCGAGCGAGGAGGTGTTGGGGGAAGCAGGAGGGAAACTCGATCGATTAGCCCCCCAAGCAAAGGAAAGCAAAGCAAAAGCAGCAGCGGGACGCGAATGGCGAGGCGTAGGAAGCGCGATGATGATGATGATTAGAGCGGAAAGGAAATGAAACGAGGCGATTAGGATGAGAGGGCGAGCGAGCGAGCGCACCATATCTGGCCGAGCGGGGCCTTCCGCGCGAGGAGCTGGTGCGAGTAGAACATTCCGGATGGCGCGGCGGGAGGAGGTGCGCGGCGCCACGGAGGGGAGAGGAGAGGGGAGGGGACTGGGGAGAGGGTTTTGATGATGGACGGAGACGGAGTGGTTGTGTGGGTTTAGAGAGAGAGGGGGAGAGTGGGTTTCCTTTCTTGCGGGAAAGGAAGAAATGGGGGCCACCGCGCCACCACCACCACCACGCGTGCATTGCATGCATCGCCCGTGGGCCGGGGCGTCCCCTCATAAACGGCCCAGATTCTGTTGGGGCGTCCCCCTCCTATGTGGTATGGTATGTCGTACCCGAGGGCCCATCCGCGCAAACCAAGCCCAGATTATGATGTGTTTCGTTGCGTCGTCGGCCCAAGAGATGGGCAGACATGAGCTAGTCGCTTGCCGTGATAATTTATCTCAGAAGCCAGCAGCAAGTAATGATCGGGCTTGCATTGACACACTCCCCTGCCTGGATCCGGCAAATAAAAGGGGGAGGAGGACGCCCCTTCCCAAAAGGGAATTTCTTTCTTTAAGCCCACCAGATCAGCCCCCAGAGTTCTTCTATTTTAGCAGCAGATCGGATGGATGTCTGGCTGCTTCAGAATGGAGCGTAGTGGAGCGGAGAATGGAGAGGCAGTGGGACACAAACGACGGACTGACGGAGGAGGCGTCCGATCGCGGCGGCCGGCCCACCACGCCACGTCTGGACAAAGCGCCCTCCCGCTACTCGCCGGGCGCCACGCTGCGTGGCAAGGACGGACACGATCAGAGAGAAGAGGCCCCACGTCGTCGTGTCGTACTACACTACAGTACAGCAGCAGCGCGGCATTTGCACCGTCAGTTTTTCCCACGCTACTGTGTCTGTGCACAAACCGACACGGCCACCACGGCACCTAGACTGAAAGGGAAGGAGGAGGCTGCTGCGTTAAGTTAACCGTGTGCCGTGCCGGCGTCACATCCACATCACATGGGGCTGCACAGTGATCTCTATAGCTAGTACCGCCAAACGAGGCCGCCTTCACGCTCGCGCCCGCTCGTCCGTTCATCTCTTTCTTTCTTTCTTCATTCATCTCCAACGCCCGCCCCGCTTTATAAGCAGCCACCACCACCTCCTCCTCATCCTCCCCCTCCTCCCCAAGACAGACAGTGATAGCAGTCACGAGGGCGCCTCTAAATTCTTCCAAACCAAATCCACCGATCCGTCTTCCTTCCCGAGGTACGTACGTAACCATCTCTTCCTCCTTTTCTCCTCTCTGCCTCCTGCGTCCCCGATTGCCGCTGCGCAGCTCTGCATTTTGCTTCACGGTCGATGCACTGCTTCTGTTTGATTGCCGGGGAAGAGGAGAGGAGCGCGGCCGTCGCTAACGGATCGATCACTCCTAATTGCCGACTACGTACTGTATTAGGAAGGAGGGGATCTGTCTTCCTGTTTCGTTGATCCTCCTCCATTGGATTTGGATTGGGGGAGCATGTTTCCTTATTTTTTTAATCCTCGCATCGCATCGCATCGCATCACAGTGGATGGATTGATTGGATTAAGGCAGCGACGTGTTCCTCCCTCCGTTTCTCCTCCTTCTTTTCGTCTTCCAACAAAAAGGGTCATCGTCTTCCGTTGGATCCTGTGCGCTCTGCTTTAGTATATACAGTACTACCATCTGACCTCTCGCCAGCTTCGTATCATCATTGCTGCCCTTAAACAACTCCAAAATGCGCCGCCTTTTCTTCCGTCGGGATGGAGGCTCCCGTTCCCATTTCGTTCCGCGATCTCGCACCGTTTTTGTTTTCTGGTGTCGAACTAACTACGGTATCTGCTCGCTCGCGCTAACTGTTCTTGTTTGGCCCTGTGTTTGACGTGTCCACAGTGAATAGTACATTTCCAACATTAATGCTTGTTGCTTGTGACCTTGCACAGGTTTGTTTTCAGCTATGCAGTTTTTCAGCACCGTGTGTCCGCTGGAGGGAAAACCATGCATGATGAGCTCACCAGTCTCATCAGTGAGGAGAAGTGGCGACGGCTCCGGGAGCGACAGGGTGAGGATTATTGGTGACTCCTCCAGCAGCCTGATGTTCAAGCACGAGAGGAGGGCATTCAGAAGCAGAGTGTGTTTCGGTGCTAGGGGTACTGCAAACGGCGCGCGCTGCGTGCTCACTTCTTCGGACGCTGGGCCAGACACTCTTGTAAGTTTCATCTCGTCATCAAACAATCAAGTCCTGCTTCATCCCTGTTTTTTTCTTTTGGTTCTTGGTGCTATAAGTAACTGGCTCTTGAACTTATGGATGCGAAAATTTGGTGCAGGTTGTTCGGTCGTCCTTCCGAAGGAATTACGCTGATCCGAACGAAGTTGCCGCTGTCATATTAGGTGGTGGCACCGGGACTCAGCTGTTCCCCCTAACAAGCACCAGGGCCACTCCTGCTGTAAGATGACGCATTCGATTCAACCACCAGTTGCTATTAATTTTGAACTTGCTTTGTTTAGTTCAAGTGGAGCAGAAATGAACAGAAGAATATTTGCCATGTTTCAGGAAACGTTTGTTAGCGCACTGCCAGCGTTATGTTTATTAATAAGTAGGCATGAATCAAATCTCTCTGAAACATTGTTTCCAGTTTCATCAGAATATGTCAGTAGATTTGTATCAATCTCAGCTCGTTAAAGACTTCCAAGTATACTTAGCTAGCTCATTCAGTTGCTAGGTCACTGCCCCGTGATCAAAATAATTAGTGCAAGGGTCCAAATTGCTCGTGTAGGAGCTGGCCAGTCCCCATGATGCGCCATCCCCCTTTAAGGCTTTCACCGACATGATGTCAAGCAATGCTATCAGTGACTACCTGTCCACATACATTATTCGTCCATCTTTTTTATCACTAGTGTAAGTCTTGTTTCTTTCCTTTTGTTGCATGTAGGTTCCTCTTGGAGGTTGTTACAGACTTATCGATATCCCCATGAGCAACTGTTTCAACAGTGCCATAAACAAGATATTTGTCATGACGCAGTTCAACTCTGCCTCTCTGAACCGTCACATTCACCGCACCTACCTTGGTGGAGGAATCAACTTCACCGATGGATCTGTTGAGGTAATTCATCTCAACTTCTTGACGTGCTTTAGCTCGGTTATTTTTTTAACTGACTACAGAAAAATTTAACTGAGTTAGTTTCCCAACAAATAGGTATTGGCCGCAACACAAATGCCAGGAGAAGCTGCTGGTTGGTTCAAGGGTACAGCAGACGCCGTCAGAAAATTTATCTGGGTACTTGAGGTAAACGATCTTATTTCGATCATGCCTGTTGTTTCATATAATTGTTTTATGTTCGGACTGCTAAAGCAATGCATACTCTGTTTTTGTATGTATATGCAGGATTATTACAAACATAAAAATATAGAGCACATTTTAATCTTGTCTGGAGATCAGCTCTACCGCATGGATTACATGGAGCTTGTACAGGTTAGTGATATACTCTTCTATTATCCTACTCGTTGTTTTATTTCAACCGCCTAATCCTCTGGCATACATCATTTGCAGAAACATGTCGATGACAATGCAGACATTACGTTATCATGTGCTCCTGTTGGAGAGAGGTATGTATAACCATTGAAGATTTGATTCTTACCAACGTTCCTTCCTTCTCGTCATGAATTGTTATTCACCCTGATTCGCTTCTGTTTGTTTTGAAAGCCGGGCATCTGAGTATGGACTAGTAAGGTTTGACAGTTCAGGCCGTGTAATACAATTCTCTGAGAAACCAAAGGGAGCCGACTTGGAAGCAATGGTTAGAAATCACCTTAGCTCAGTGACTCGCACGTCTATTGAAACTTCCAAGAATAGTTTATCTTATGAGAAGAGCACTGATTCTAATTGAGGTTTAAATCCAATGATCACTGCAGAAAGTGGATACAAGCTTTCTGAATTTTGCCATTGACGACACATCCAAATACCCCTACATCGCATCGATGGGAGTATATGTTTTTAAAAGAGATGTTCTCTTAAACCTTCTAAAGTACGGAAATTCTCTTTATGCTAACAGAGTTCTCCTGTAACTCCGTGTCCTAACTTTAGCAATTAGCAGGTCAAAGTATTCAGAACTACATGACTTTGGTTCTGAAATTCTGCCCAGAGCTTTACATGATCACAACGTGCAGGTAAAATTTCAGTGATATGTTTATGTGATTTATCCCTTCTTAACACCTCTCTTCTATGAATCATGCCCCAGTTTCTAGTTCTTTACATGTTGAACCTCTTTTGTGGTAGCAGTATCATATGAAGTGCACCATATACAATTCATCTCATTTTGTTGCTATCAGGCATATGTCTTCACTGACTACTGGGAGGACATAGGAACAATCAGATCATTCTTTGATGCAAACATGGCTCTATGTGAGCAGGTAATATTTTTTTTTTGTTGTTTCCAAACTTTTATGTACTCAAACTGTAATAGCAATTGGGCAGTAAACATCTGCAAATGTTTAATTGCTGTCCTGACTGTTTGATTAATACGACTTTCATCAGTTCTCTCATGTGCCCCTCATTGCAGCCTCCAAAGTTCCAGTTCTATGATCCCAAGACTCCCTTCTTCACTTCCCCTCGGTACTTGCCGCCAACAAAGTCAGACAAGTGCAAGGTACGAGTCACCTGAATTGATAGACTATGTATTTTTTTTTTTTTAAAAAAAAGAAAACTACAATACGCGTTGCACATGTCTGAGCTTTGGGTATACATGTGCAGATCAAAGATTCAATCATTTCTCATGGATGTTTCTTGCGTGAATGCACCATTGAGCATTCCATTGTCGGTGTCCGTTCGCGCCTAAACTCTGGATGTGAGCTCAAGGTAGTACTACGTTGTTTCATCAACATATGAACTCATACGAACATGGATTGTGTGTGGAGTCTTGGTGGAGCAACTTGGGCTTTTCTGTTGCTTGCAGAATACCATGATGATGGGTGCAGACATGTACGAAACCGAAGATGAGATCGCGAGGTTAGTGTCAGATGGCAAGGTCCCGATCGGCGTTGGGGAGAACACGACGATAAGGTGACAGACAGACTGCTGAAGCTTGATTATGGTATACGTACTGTATAACGGCACAATTAGTATTGATGTAACCCTTTATATAATCATTCAATGCCTTGCAGCAACTGCATCATAGACATGAACGCGAGGGTGGGAAGGGACGTCTCCATCACGAACAGCGAGGTAAGCGTTTCTCCAGCTCCTTTCTTTTACGTACTACTCCCTCCGTCCACATGAAGTTATCGCTTCGTAGTTCATTTTTGAACTACAAAGCGACAAGTTCATAGAGACGGAGGGAGTACGTATTATGGATGCAATCAAGCAACGCTGCTCTGCAATGACGGGTTATGCATGCTTGCGCTGATGTGAGGGGTATCTGTGACTGACAGGGCGTGCAAGAAGCTGACCGGCCGGAAGAAGGGTACTACATCAGGTCGGGGACGGTCGTGATCCTGAAGAACGCGACCATCAAGGACGGGACCGTCATCTAGAGCGAGCCGTTTCTTATTCTTTGCTGCCAAGTGAAGCCGACCTTTGGGTTGAGATGAGGAGGAAGAAGAGAGCAGCAGGAGAGGAGCAGCAGGATAATCGAGATCTAGAGCGGCGTCCCTAGGAATTACGTCGTTGTCATATGTTAGCAGTAGTAGTAGTAATAAGTTGCTGCAGCTCTTGTAAGGAGGGGATGTGGTGCATCTTGTAAATGATCTGGGACAAAACAAATAAGCGGAGAGGCATTGGGTTGGGTAGTTAGTACGAACTTGCTGTTGGGCCCTCAATTTCGTCGCTTCAAAGTCGTGGTTTGCAGATTTGAAACGTCCAGATGGACCCTTCCCAGATAGAGCAGCAACTCGGCTACTTTGCTGAATCGCAGGAGCTGGGCCTACTGATTTATTTCCCATAAAACACCAGCGACCAATTAGCTCTTTCACTAGACTCATTCCGAGACAAAGGTAAACATCAGCAGAACTGGTGCCATTTACTGACATGATATCAAGAACTAGAGTTGCATATTTACATCGGTATTGAATCAACAACCTAACTAGCAATATGGCTACAAGCTAGTACATATATATAATGAACAATATATCCTGCCGCAAAACCAACCGCTGATTCGCTTCCATCCTAACGCTCCTCTGAGGTGAACTTGTTCCAAGCATCCTGCAGATTACACGCACAGCAGATGAGCAAAACCTCTTATATTCCCCCCCTCCATCTACAAACATCAAATCACCACATAGCACAAGGAAAAACGCAAAAAAAAAAAAGGTTTACAGCTGCCCGTCAAGACTAGAAGTTCATGAAGCAGTGAGCCAAAAGTTTGTCTGCAACGAAAGGCCGAAGTTTCAGAACACCCAATCTCAACAGAGCAAAATGTGCAGCAGCTGAGCAGCAAGCCGCATGCGCCTAGTTATTATCCCTTGCCCGTGTGGCCCGTTGGTGTGGTGCGACAAACAGGAAAGACGATTGACACAATGGCACACATGCTCAATACAACGCCCAAGAGAAACGATGCATGCAATCAGGATTTAACAAACGAACATAACCAATAATCTCACTCTCCAGCGTCATGTAAATTCCAGGTTTACCAAACAAATAATTGAGCAACAAAAAAAAATCAATGTTCTATAGACAGCGTGCTCCGTGCAGAAAAAAAAAAGGGTTTCCAAACATGCAACCAGAAACAAGAAAGGAGAACTAGAAAGGAGTTTCAGATAACCATAAAATATAACAGAGAACAAGCACGTACCTTAAGAAGATCAAAAACTTTCTCACATATGTATTTCTGTCTGATTGTAGCGCCCCTTTGTTGTAATTTATCTGGATGGACACAAAGGGTTGCCTTCCTGTAGGCTTTCTTCACAGCAGCAGCTGTAATTAGATCTGTAAGCGGCACTGGTTGCCAACCGCTCTCCGCACCAAGAATCTGCCAGCAGAAAACAAGCAAAAGTGATCATCTTACTTTTCAGCATTTGACATGTTTCACATAAAGGATGTTAAAGATGCATGAAATTCGATGACTTACGTATTGCAATGTGGACAGCAAGGCTCTTAGATTTCCTTCCTTCCCATTTGACCACCTCTTGATCTCAGGATCCAGGAACTCAGACAACCTCTGAAATATGAACATGAACGCCAGATCCTATGAATAAAAGTAGACACAGTGAGAAGGTTCTCTTTTTATGCAAGTGCCTTACATGTTTCTCCGCTTGCTCTCTTTGAGCCAGCATGTCTCGCATGTTCTTTTCAGCAAGCGCTTTTGTCTGAAGATAGATAATGTGCATCAACAACATACTACAGAGACATAAACCATAAAAAAGGTAATAATCAAAATAGAAAGAAATTCAGGCATACCGCACGCTCAGCTGTGCGTTGGTGCCTCTCTAGTCTTGCTTTATGCCTTAAAGCCGACTCAACCTCAACCACAGCTGCCAACAAATGTCAAGGGTAGAAGATAAAAATACAATTGTAGTACATTAATAAAACATTATTTAGAAACATATCAGTGAAAAACTTTCTTAAAAACATGAATTAAAATAAAAACTTGTGAATACAACAAATACCTTTATTGCCGGAATCTGGTTTTCTATTGAAGTTACTAGAAGTTGCCCTCTGAAACTGCATGTCCTGGCGAAGATCCTGTATCCAGAACCAGGGTTTAAACATAGTCAGATCTTTTCCCCTTTCAAAAGAGGATTATATGTTGTAGAATCTGAAGTTCATTTATTTCATCATGCAACGTATGTACCAACAAACATCACCTACCTGATTGGTGGACCTCTCCTTGAAAGAGGATCTGTATCGTTCTCTCCGTTCTCTTGCATCGGCAAGAGCCTTCTCAGCCTTTGCCTTTTCTATTGCCCGCTCTCTAGCTTCTGCAGTTGCTCGCTCAACTGCTGCACGCTCTGCTTTTATCCTAGCTTCAGCACTTGCCCTCTCCTCTTTCTCTCGGGCCTCTGCAGATGCCCGTTGTCGTGCAGCAGAAATCCTCTCAAAAGCCATTTTTTCGGCCTTTTCACGGGCTTCAGCAAATGCTCTCTCATGTGCTTCTCTTGTGGCTCTTTCAACAGCAAGTCTATCCTTTTTCCGTTCTCTCTCCATTTCCTCCTCTTCCAATTTTCTCCTTTCCTTCTCTTCGGCGAGTTCTTTTTCTTTTTGCGATCTCCTTTCACTTTCTTTTGCTTCTTCTGTTCTTCTTTCACTTTCTTTTGCTTCTTCTGTTTTCCTTTCACTTTCATTTGCTTCTTCTGTTTTCCTTTCCTTCTCTTCGGCAAGTTCTTTTTCTTTCTGCAATCTCTTTTCACTTTCTTTTGTTTGTTCTGTTCTTTGAGAAGATCCGTTGTGCTTCTCACTCGTTCTTTCCGTTCTCGATATATTCTCTCTCTCTTTGGCCCTCCGAACACCAAGGGTTTCCTTTTTCATTGCTTCAGCAGAAACTGGGGTGGGACCTTCAGCAGATCTGGGTAGGCTGCGAGTCTTCTCCAAGGGAGATGGTCCATGTTCTGCCTTCGGTATCGTTGATGTAATGTAGTTCTCCTCCAGTTTATTTACACTGTTCTTGTTTTCTTCACATGTAGACTTTTCTCTTGGCAATTCTCTCTCTCCTTCGCTGCAGACCTGTCCATGTTCTTCGACATCAGGATCACTCTTGTTAGGTGTCTGAGAAGAAACAGATTCGTCTTTTTGCACTGAATGCTGCATGCCAGTATACATGTCTGAATAGGAAGCTGCCTCGTCTTGCAAAGTAATGGTCGTCGTGGTAGTGCTATCATTTGCAGAATTCGAAACAGATTCAGAGCCAACTTCCTCAACAGTTGTATTGCATTTTGTATATAAATCGGTTTGTCCTCTTACGGTACTTTCAGATGACTTGATAGGCAGATTACCATGAGTATATCCCTCCTCAGTACTGGTCTTCTCTCTATTTTCAAATGGGGTTTCTTCTGCTTCTTTGCTTTTGAGATCAGAAATGAATCCACTGATTCCTTCTTCCATCCTACTCTTAACTTCAGCATGCCCTGATGATTCTCTTATTTCTTGATCCAGGTCCCTTTTAATCAACTTGCTAGCTGCCTCGAACACATTCAGCATGTCTGATTCTTCACAGTCTGTCAAATTTTTGTTTCGCAAAGTAATATCAACCTCTTCAGGGCACTCAGCATTCAGGTCCACGGCTGCGTCTTCAGGATATACACGTGGATCATCTTTCTTCTCAATTTCGACTTTCTCTACTTCCTCGGAAGTAACTTCTTTTGTTTCAGCGTATTTGTTATGCAGGAACGATTCACCGCTGAAACTGAACTTTTCTCTACCGTAAGTTTCAACTTCCTGATCAACTGTACTCAATCCCCTCAGTGTAGCATCACATACGTAAGAACCTCCAAGTTCTTCTAGAATCAATGAACTAATGTTACTTAATGGGGAAATATCAGGGTTTGACACTTCTGGGGTTTCTTGTAAATGTTTATTACTTCCAGAGGTACACTGCACACCACCATCACATGACACCTCAGAGACCAGTTTACTATTTGTATGCTCTTGTGATGTTCCTGATACCGGACTAACATTTGGACTCCTATTACCAAGGTCTCTAAGAACAGTGGCATGGTTTCCAGACGAGTAAGCTTCTGATAATAAACCTGAGACATCCTTGGTGGAGTCCAGCTTTGTGGAGGAACCCATCATAGAAGGAAGCTCAACACACTCATCATCAACATCATCATGGCTTTCCTTAGCATTTTCTGGTGTTACAAGTCCCTCAAACCTTGAGCTATGAGTTTCTTGTCGTGCCATGTTTTCTGAAGAGGTTTCTGAAATCACAGATGGACCGTTTTTGTCAACTGAATCTGTATCGTCCTCTCTCAGATTTGCATGTTTCCCTCCAACATCCGTGCCATTGTTTACCTCCCACAGTTTTTCATACCTTTCAAAGTCAGGGTCTGCGGAACTGAATTCAGTTTCACTTTTCTTATCTTTGCTGACACTCATTTGCTTACAGTTATCATCCTGCACTGTGGCTTTATCAGTTTTGTATTTCTGATCATCTCCAGTCAGCTCAAAAAATTCATCCCCTGACCTCCAATTGCCTAATTTTTCTATTTTATTAGAAGGTTGACAGGACTCAGTGCAGCACTCCATCATCTGCTGAGGCTTCTCCAATACCCTTTTATCAGAATGATCTAATCTGGATGCACTTATTTTTTTATGCTTGTCCGACAAAGAATCCTCAACATTCTTTTCTTCTTTCAACAATTTTTTCAAAGACAGCTTTTGTTGAGAAGCATCTACCTCCACGGGTACAGGAGCCTTGGTTTCTGTAGATCTTGTGCTTCTATGATTACTTGGCTTCTTCGAAAGTTTGAAACTGTCGCCTTTTCTCTCTAACAGTTCTTTTGCAGCCTTTAATCTAGCTTCAGCAAAATCCATAGCCTCCTTCATAGCTGCTGAAGCTAAAGCGGGATTGGCATCAGCATCAGCTTTCTTGTCAGACTGAGGCACATTGCTCCTTAAACTGGAATGCAGAGAAGTTGGGATAAACTGATTTACATGATTGGCATCTCCTTTAGCCACATTCTGCTCCTTGTTAAGCAGGTTAGGTTGTTGCCTCAATGATGGTCGTAATTTGATTGGCTGCGTTTGCACATCATCAGATACCCTAAGAAATGCATAATCAGGATTAGTCGCACTGATGTGCATTGAATGGCTATTAGTGTGGTTTTCATTTGCAGAAACACTTCCAGAAATAGGTCGCCGTGGACTTTGCTGCTTCTGTCCAGCTGCAGATTGACTATCAGGACTTCTCGCACCCATGCTAGCAGCGCTTGTGTTCTTCTCATTGTCGCTATTTGCCATTGCGCCATTGTCAAATATTGAAACATGATTGGTTTCTGGGCCAGTGTGGTTTTCATTTGCAGAAACACTTACAGAAATAGGTGGCGATGATGGACTTTTCTGCTTCTGTCCAGCTGCAGATTGACTATCAGGACTTCTCGCACCCATGCTAGCAGCGCTTGTGTTCTTCTCATTGTCGCTATTTGCCATTGCGCCATTGTCAAATCTTGAAACATGATTGGTTTCTGGGCCAGTGTGGTTTTCATTTGCAGAAACACTTACAGAAATAGGTGGCGATGATGGACTTTTCTGCTTCTGTCCAGCTGCAGATTGACTATCAGGACTTCTCACACCCATGCTAGCAGCGCTTGTGTTCTTCTCATTGTCGCTATTTGCCATTGCACCATTGTCAAATCTTGAAACATGATTGGTTTCTGGGCCAGTGTGGTTTTCATTTGCAGAAACACCTACAGAAATAGGTGGCGATGATGGACTTTTCTGCTTCTGTCCAACTGCAAATTCATTTTCAGGACTTCTCGCACCCAGGCTGACAGAGCTTATGTTCTTCTCAGTATCGCTATTTGCCATTATGCCATTGAACAATCTTGAAACATGATCGGTTTCTGGGCCATGTGATAAATTGCAAAAATCAATTACAAAATCCTTCGGAGGTTCAACTGCGCTCATCTCAACTAGATCATCAGGTCTCCTTTCAGCAGTCTTGTTATATGACATGGCAAAGTGCTGACCGGCTGTGTCTGGATGGAAGGATATTGGAGAAACTTTATGATCTTCGAAGTGTTGAACATTATCCAGATTTTGATGTTGTTGAGGAAGTATTGGAGCTTCATCCTCCAGCTGGCAGGATTCTTTATAGATTGATGATCTGTTAAAAAAAAATACTGAAGATAAATCATGTGATGGATATGAAGCATGTACCACTTTAACTACTACTGCAAATTCCAGAGGATCAAACACAAATAAGCTAATGAACAATCATGGTATACCAAACGTGCTTTATTTGACATGTGGTGCATATTATTTTCGTGAAATGTGCCTCAAGCCCTCACAAGACCATTGCTCTGTTAATTGGATATTACAAATATAGCATCTATAGCATACTAAAGTCACTCACTGGCCGTATAAACATCCTGTCAAAACTGGTGACGCAGAACACATAGAACAACTACATTTGTACACAGTACCACAATGTTTCAGAATTGGGCACAATAGTTGCAAAATGACAAGACATCCATACATTACAGATTACTAGAATCACACAGTACAGTGTTACTTAAGTTTGCTACATATGGTAGGCCACGGTTTGCCTGCCAACTAATGTGACCATCCTGGCATCCCTTGTTGTTTCCTATCATGCGACAGTCTGGCAACTGAGATTTGATATTTAAACCCAATACCCATCCTTTCCGCTAATAAAAGAAATAATCTCAAGTACTTGCCCTCACAAAATAATGCGTTTTTCATTATCGATAGGACCTGGATGTGCAGGGTTCAAACCAGTCTCCTTGCAAAATAAGAGTGCGGGTTAAAAAGGAGATGATTCCAGATGCACCTTTACGGATACGAAAGATGCAAGGTAGTAAAAGTGTAGAAATCCTCCCCCGCATCTACCACCAGACTAGGACGTGCAACAGTTGCATTTCAGAACGGAGAAAAGAAGGAAATCGTTTATGGCAGTAATTTACATCATTCAAATCGAGACGGACCGTCGGGAACTGAAGCAAAAGCCACAGCAAAGAAGGGAACGCGCGGGCAGGGGAGGAAGGTCATAAATAAGCCGAAATGGGGTGTACGGACCTTGAGCTCCCGCTGGACGAGGAGGCAATCTCCGGCTCCCTCTCCGGGTCGGGCGCGCCGAAGAAGAGGTCCTCGTACGGCAGCGCGAAGTCGAAGCGGGCGAAGATCTCCCCGAAATCCGCCTCGTCCTTGCAGGCGAAGTAGTCAGCGGCGGCGGCGGGCGGCAGGTCGAGGAACGGGATGGAGCAGGCGGCCGCGACGCCGCCGAAGACCTCGGCGTAGTCCACGGGCGCGGCCCCGAACGGCGCGGCGAAGCGCGGCGGCCCACCGAAGACGTCGCCGTACGCCGCCGCGGTAGCGGCAGCGGGTCCGCCTGTCCCACCCACGCCACCAGGTGCCGTCCCTGCGGCAGCAGCCGCCGCTGTCTTCCGGTGGTGGTGCCTGCGCTCCCTGCGCGCCGCGTCCATGGCAGCCGCCACGCGCGCGCTGGGGGCCCGGGGGTTGAGTGCCTTCTCTCTCGGTTCCACCCCGATGTGCCTTGGGGTTTGGGTTCGGGGAAGGAAGTGAAGGGGATAGCAGAGCGGGAGGCGAGGGAAGAGGGAGGCCGGGGCGGGGAAGAAGGAAGGAAGGAAGGGGAGCAGAGCAGGCCGAAGAACAGGCAGAGAGGCTTGCTTTACTCGGAACCCGCGGTGTTTTTTGTTTGCACTAAAAATGGTCGCTTTTGTTTGCGCCGCGAAGGGGATGGGGCCCTCCTCGTGTGTGTTTCCGCGAATGAACAGCCTCCCAGATTTTTTTATATATTTTAGACTTTTGAAGCTACAGTATTCTTTTAACAATTGCATATCCGAAATTAAAATTTCAAGTTATGAGCGTCAAACTCTGACAAATACTTACGTACAACAATCAGGTTAAATAAAAAAATTGACATGATCGGTGATACGTTTGACACAAATGGAATAGAAATACGGGGGTCGCATTTTGTATGGTTCCTGTCCACCGGCAAAGGTCTCTCTAGCTAGTACTGCGATGAACGGCTGTTTGTTTTCCACCGTGCCGGCCGACTGAACCGCGGCATTTTGCTTCGCGACCCGCACTAGGTAACAGCGTCTCCAACCCATTAGCTCCTATTATTTAGCAAATTTAGAGCAAAAATCATCTTTAACCGGTTTGCTATTAGGATTGTTAATTTTAACCATTTACTATATGAAGCTCTCAGGTGTGGTACTAGTAGCAAATACTATCCAGTTTGCTATCCCCGATTTCTGCTACATTATTGTCGTTTCCGTTGCAAAATAGTCATTGAAAATTAACCGTTGAAAATACAACCGTTGAAAAATAGTCGTTAGAAATATAACCATTAAAAAATAGTCGTTAGAAATACAAACGTTACAATCTAGCCGTTGCAACAATGTTATTTGAATTTTAAAATAATTATTATATATTAATAAAATATGAAAAATTTTAATATAGCACATCATATAGCAAACGGGATGGAGATGCTCATGAAATGAGATGCTAAATGTGGATAGCATATTTGCTCTTTGAAAGAATAGCAAACCAAAAATAGCAAACGGGTTGGACATACTCTAAGTACTGCATCATCACTAGTTTTCACACTGTGTGTCTCTGTGGTTAAGGCCTGCCGATTTGCTTGCCCAACGTTTAGCCTACGATTGCTGCTGGGACCAACCAACCAACCGACCGACCGACCGAATGGAATTTCTTTCAGCACGGCGCTGTTCGTCAGAGTCAACCCTGATCAATCATGTACAGACAGACATGGGAATATTCTCATCAATCTCCTCGCGCAATTCATGCTCGATCTGGACACGCCCAATACAGTATAATCGTAGGAACTAGCAGGCACTGTTCCAGGCAACAATCTCTGACGAAAACGATGTTGCCTGGCCGAGAGGTCTGTCAGGCGCTCGCAAACAAAGCTGCTGCTCCTCATCCTCCAGGATAACAAAAACTAGTAACCAACTCTTCATCAAGGCTGCCCCCTGCCCTGTCATATCCTATTACAAACAGTGCTGGGTTTATTATTAACGGCTATTGCCCATCCAGCCTACTAGCTAGCTCATTCCTTCCAGTTAATGCACGCCCCCTCCAAACGGTCGCAATCAATCAGGGTCTTGGTGCCACTTGACAGCAATATACTTATGTCTTTAATTGTCCCCATGACGCTAACACCTCGATCTTCTTCTCTTATTAATAACTTTATTAGAAAGGCTGGCTTATTATCTTGGGTTACTGGTGTCATGCATGTGTGACTTCTGTACATGTTTTGCCAATTCGGGCCATCCATCATCCAGGATTAGAATATCTGTCTATCTAAGTACTGTATGACCTAAGTGCTCAAAGTTGTCATATACTACCTCCGGTCGTCTTTATTACTTGTCATTTCGGACCAACATAACAACTGAAAAATAACTAGCCATTTATGTCCTAACGACAAATAATCTGAACTATAGGGAGTACTATGTTGCTGTAACAGTATTATTGTTTTTGTTGGGTCAATAACTTGGCAGGATTCAGGTTTTCAGAGAAAGGAAATTGTTTTACCGGGAATTCGGCTCCGACTGTGGTTGGTTGGCACCTAGTAATCGTTTGGATGGAGTTAGCTTGTAGGACGTGCCATTTTTTTAAAGATATAATGTTGTAGGACGTGCCTACCGACGTGTGACCTGAGGGGGCGAGTAGTCGAATAATTGGCGTGATGGGTCGGTCTGTTGGACCAACCAACTCTTCTTCTTCTTCTCCTCTGGGACTGGAGTAACCAAATACTGTACCAAAACAAACCGATGGAATGGAGCCAGCAGATCTTCCTGGCCGCCCTTGGCATTACTGTCTGTGTGGCTACAACCATCGCCTTGTCTCTTCTATGTCACTGTACGACGATCTACCACCATGCAGTTCGTGGTCTGCATCGGCCGGCACGCAAGCGGCATCATCGCTTTGCTTCAATCAATAAGCTCCGTCCTTCAATCAACAGAAAAGATCAATCGATAACAATGTAGACAGCTGATCTGCAGCTGATAACTAAAGTAGTGTGGATGCACGCTACGAACTGTTTAGTAAGCTCGAGAGCCCCACCAATCTGGTGTCACTAGCTTGTTGTGTAACTTAAGACGATGATTTGATGGAAAGAAGCTTAACAAAATTCCGTTGCTTTAGATGAATCTAACCGACCGATCTATGCCTTGGATACAAAGAATGCGCGCGGAAAGGCAGGAGAATTAGGAGATCGCTGGCTCCTCCTCCTCGTTCGTCCCCCTTTGCTTTTCTATTCTACCGGCCGCTTCTACTGTTGTTTACTCCCTCCGTTTCGAAATAATTGTTATCGGTTAGTTCAAAAATGAACTAGCTGGGGATAATTATTTTGAAACAGAGGGAGTAGATGACAAGACCACGATTCCGGGCTTTCACTTTCGTACTACTACTATTTTATTTTAAGTACGGTACATAGTGGTTAAGAAATGGTTGATCTTTCGGCCTGGGTCCCAGTACAACAATTCTGCACGTCGTCAATGAGCCAGCCAGTACCAGCTCCTGTGACCATTTCATTCTACTCGATGCCTGCAATATTCTACTATTTACCCCGTTTCTAAATATTTGTCACTGATTATCTTACTTTTTTAAATAACCGGTAATAGATATTCCATCCGTCTCTAAAAGTTTGTCGCTTTGTAGTTCATTATTGAACTACAAAGCGACAAAATTTCGTGGATGAAAGGAGTATTCCCCCTGTTTTGAAATAATAGTCTTTAGGACAACCATTTGCAGTTCCTGTTTAGTTGTGTGAGTCTGTACATTTATTAAGATTTGGATAGGAACGGAAAAAATAGGTAATAGCAAGGAGAGGGAGCGTAATCCTACCCTACAACGCTGTCTTGTGGAGACAGCAGCCAACGGATTTTTAATATAATTACGAGCCCCAGGGCAGATGATGGCTTCTCGGTTGCATGTACGACGACCTGGCAGCTGAACAACAAACTTTCGTTCATGAACAATAAACTAGAAGTAGTGTTCATCTTGGCAGGAGGAACGCTCAAATCACCTTGGTTTTTTTCCTACTTTTTTAATTCTCTGAAATTAAATCGATTCCATAGGTAGAGGCAGTTAACTACTGCTCCAGATGTACATAAACTGTTAGTGATTAATAATTGTAACGTACCAGTAATGTCCAAGGAGAAAACAGTACAGTACCAGCGATGCAAATGGAATTTAAAGGAGAGACGAAGCAGCAAACAGGCACATGCCGGCTGTTGGAGTCCACTTACGTCGAGCGAATGGAGACATGATGGTCCGGCACCCAGCTGGAGAGGCAACTATCGGCACCCAGCTGTGCTGTGTCCCTCCGCGTGAAAGGGGACGAGCAGGGACAGACACAAATGTGCACTTAATAGACGCTACGTCTTTCATAAAACGAGCACGCCCGTTCTCTTCTCGATCGCGGCCTTCACAGCCCCAATCGTACATCAGTTCAATCATAATCATATACAGACAGACGAATCGTACATCAGTCCTCCAGTTGAGGGTTCAGAGACAACTGGTGTGCCATTACAGACTTCAAATCTTCAATGTTGAATTCTCTGTGTCCGTTATGAGAGGAATGAATAGCAAATGCCACAATCAAGGTTCGAACTTGGAACCTGAACTCTAAACCGTAAACTTTCTTGAATCCAGAGCGGTCAGTGGAGCATGTCAACCGGTCACCTAACAGTGGAGTATGTGATGAATTCCCGGGAGGTAAAATGGAATGGTTGGCGGGGAACAGGGTTCCTGGAAAAGAACAGAAGCTTTAGAATGAAGGTTTCAAGAGCAAAAGCATGTCTGTATAGTGTAAAGTCAAATTGCCCCACACATTTTATACAATTTTATGTTAGCTCTACAGTAAGCTATCCTATGAAACATCTTCTGAATGCAACATTGCACGATGTTTCACTTTTACATTCTCTGCGCAGCCAATATCAGAATTTGCAAAACATATACTCATGTAAAAATAAATTAATAGATAATAGATAAGTGTTTGAATGGTATCCAACTTACAGGCGTGGACCATAGATCTTGATCTGTCGGACATGAGTGTCCCTTCCATTCAGGTGGTTAGACAAAACCGCAATTTGCAGCATAAATGTATGAATGAACGTTTCTCTGCACAGACATGCCAAGAAAGACTGATATGTAATGCTCTGCATCATATCCGCAGGATTGAGCAGTATCAAGTTTGAACAGAATCATCACTGCAGTAATTATTGAAATAGTTTTGATTCCCGAGATACTAAAATGGCGGTAATCTCGAAGCATTCCACTAGGTAGATTTCTATTATTATTATTATTTAGTATCCATGGTCAAATCATATGCCTACGAAAAACACAGTAGAACTATCAGACGAACATGGCATGTCATCTTTATTTTCAAGGACAGTGGAAAGATCCAGACACAAGAACAAGGCCATTGCATTAGCATCATGCTAGTGAACCCCAAAAATGCTTGTTTCAGCCTGCATAGAGTACTACCTCCAAACAGATTTTGCATGTGTGGACCTTCTAGAACCTAAATGCTTAAGCAGTGGTGATGTCCGATATGGTTTGGGTACTAGGATTCAGTATTTGGACACCCTAGAGGCTACAATCCATCTACTCTTGCTACATTGCAACTCCAATTTTGAACTCTGAAATTTAGCTTACACAAAAATACATACCGAGGATCAGTTCCAGACAATGATATATGCACCCACCCAACTGGCTTTGCAAGCTCCACAGTTTTAATTTCCTGGGATCACAAGGAAAGTTATGAAACATTATCACCAGTCAGTAACTCAAAAGGCAGAATCATGGAAGTCTTCCCCGGGAAAAAGTCAGGTCCTATCAGCCTCCCTATCCCTAAAAAAGGAAATGAAATACCAAAAAAGGAAAAACAAATTACTTATAATCCTCATGCAGGTTCTTCAAAGCAATCTAACAAATAAAAATAAGACAAAATGATCATCATACAGGTTCTTCAAAGAAATCACCGTCAGATTTGATCTGGTTGACCATAGATTCAGAAGCACCAAACACTATGTAACGAAAAAGAAATGATCTCCGTAATGATCTCACCACCAAGAACAGAATACAGCTTCTTGAAGCGATTTCTACCTTGAGATTGTGGAAGCCATCCCCGGCTCGAATGGAGATCTTGCTAGGCGTGTAGCTCTCGTCGAGCTTGAAATCCACATAGAGCACAAGAAGCTGCCACGCAGCACAGTTTAGCATCAGAGTGATGTACAGGAATAAGAAGAAAAAAGGCCCATCCTCGGGAATCAAACAACCCAAAGGGAGTAGCATCGCCAGCTCAAACCTGCAGCTGAACCTTCTTCTGGAACTGGATGTTCACCAGGTGCGGCTGCGCGCCGTCTGACCTGAAAAAAAAATCGCCAAACTCGAGTTAGCTTCCGGTCCCAATTAATTCCACGAAAAATGATCAAATATTTTCGATTAGAGGAGAGAGTGGTCGCCACTGACTGCCAGTAGGTGTCGAGGTTATCGTCGCGGAGGGCCGCGACGTCGTTGCCGGCCTTGGAGGAGCTGACGCTCCAGGCGGCCGTCTTCGCCATCTCCCGCATGTCCGCGTCAAACGACAGCTCTGGACTGCCCTTCAGCCGCCCGGCGGCCGGCGCCGCCGGGGTCGCCGAAGCCTCCTCCTCGCCGTCGGATTCCATCGGCGCGGTGAGGGTGGAAAGAAGTTGTGGGGTTTGGGATTTTGGACGGGGAAGCAAAGCGGAAAGCTGGGAAATAAACTATGACGGCCCGGCCCGGCCCAACCATTCATAGTGTTTCTGTGCCGGGCCAGTAAGTGAAGTTTTTTCTTCCTTTTCCAGGATACAAAAGGCACTAAAGCTAATCTAGTACTCCCTCCTTTCTCAAAAGATTGTCACCTTCTAGTACAAAAATGAACTAGAAGGTGACAATCTTTTGAGAAAGGAGGGAGTATTTATTTTTCAAAGAAAACAAAAGTAAAAATACGAGCACTGTTCCTGGCTGACCTGTGTCTACAGACTACAGTCGTTAGCTAAACTTCAAATTAGAACCTGATTCGTCTGTCAGTCATCGAGGTGCCAACAAAACAATTCGCGCGCCAAATATAATGCGACAGAGTCACAGAGAACAGCCATTAATATAGGAAAAAAGAATGCGGAAACAGGAGCCAAAAACAGGCACCAGACAGGGAGCATGGAAGAATAAATACAGTACTGTAGCTTTTACGGGAGATAATGTGCCTCGATATCCTCCCCGTTGTGCCTTGATAAAGCCGGCGGCGACATCTTATCGCTGGCCGGCGGGGAGACATATCGCCGATACGAAAAATCTGGCTCGGGCACAGGCAGATGCTTCGGCACTGCGGCGGCAGCAGCTCCGCAGATGCAGCGCCCTGCGCGGCGTGTGGCCAGCAGCAGCGCCTCGTCTCGTCTCGTCTCGTCGATCAAAGATTCCATTATTCCCCCAGATGACCAGGGAAAGAAATCTCGTCTCAACCGAGAAAGCTTGCTTGCTGCACCGACGAGCGACGAATCTCCAAGGGATGAGCACACTTGTAGTAAGATGCAGATGCTCTTCTTCTTCTTCTTGTATGTAGCTTGAATTCTCACCAGTTGAGCTGGTGGAGGTCGAATTCATCAGATACCGGCCGGCTGAGCGAGGAAAAGCTGACCCGCTTTTCGCTGCCGCATGCATGGATTCTTCAGAAACCAACGCACGGTTCTGCATAAATTCAGGGTCCAAGTAGAACAGTAGCACGATCGAGCAGAATCCCGACCAATAATTGCGGAGGAGTCTTTGACCTGCTTCTTACTGTGTAAAGTTCGATCTCGATATGCAGTGGATTCTCGCAGCTTTTCGTTCACGCGACAGTTTCCTTTCCTTGGCCGACAGAGCTAGGAACCACAGGCCGGCCGGCCGCTGCAGCAAGGTGATCCCTGTTGCCGTTACAGAAATGATAAGGATTCCGTTCATATATTGCAGCTGAAGAACCTTTGCGTCACGCGCATGCAGGTTGCCTCGATTCGATTTCGATCCAATTAATTATTCCTCCATCTCCATGTTGGCATGGCATATGTTCGTGACAGCATCCGGCACCCTGGGGAGGCGCCCCAAGTTGCGTGATACTGTAATTTGATTTGAGAGGAGCAACGCGTATAGTACTGCAGATCACCCGGCCCCCTCTCTCGGTGGATAACGAATTTCATACACATATGGAGCGTCGCGTATATGTGGCATTTGTTGCCATTTGCCAAGCGATTTTCAGAGTATCATGCATGCAAAGAAGCCCATGAAAAACTACACCGCGGTAGTAATCAATTAATCCGTAATATTTTTACCTTCTTTTTCTGAAAGAAACAAAAAAAATAGTATGTACAGTACTATTTATTTTCCATAAAATATTTTTTAACTCTTTCCGGCAGATGACACAAAAGCCGCGCATGTGTGAATGTGGTGATGCGCGCGTCGTCAATACATCTAGTTCCTCGTTACTTGCAGTGCCTGCACGCGCACGAACGAAGGCTATAAATACGCTTCTCCGGCGGACCAACCATTTCGGGCGCATGCAGCTCGATCCGAGCTTCTCGCAAATTTCCATCTCTCTGCGAATTGTGGACTACGTATAGCACTACACACACGTACACAACACTCTACACTCGGTGATCGATCGAGCTACTAGATCGAAGAGCTTGGACAATAATGGCTTCCGGCGGGGGGTCCAGGCAGGGTTTGTCGCCGCCGGCGGCGGCGTGGACGCAGCGGCAGAACAAGCAGTTCGAGTGCGCGCTGGCGGTGTACGACAAGGACACGCCGGACCGGTGGCACAACGTGGCGCGCTACATGGGCGGCACCAAGTCGCCGGAGGAGGTGCGCCGCCACTTCGAGCAGCTCGTCAACGACGTCGCGGAGATCGAGGCCGGCCACGTCCCCTTCCCCTGCTACGGCTTCGTCCCGCCGGCCGCGCGCGGCCTCGAAGGCTCCACCACCAGGCATGCCATCATCAACTCGTCATGCATGCATGCATGTTCTGCCGGTCGACTAGCCGTAGTTGGTCCATCTGTAGAGAGAGCTCCAGCTAACGCATGCATGCATGTGTCGCCCCCGCCGCCGGTTATTGGTGTGCATGCATGTTGCTATATTTTTGTGCATGCCATTCAAAAATAGACCATGCAAATGCAATGGCTCCCATCAACGTCGAGCTGAGCATATACTCCTCCAGACAAAAACCACTTGCACGCATCTGATTACGTATTTATTTTCCGTGTTGTTGGCTGCAGGTCAAAGTACCTGAAGTTTCAGTGATCCAGGTCTGTGACAGACAAGGCTAGAGAGCAGGTCCCCGGTCTCCATGCGATGCAAGATCTAAGAGAGCTGTTCTCATTATACATATATATCAACCAGCAGCGTACAAAAGAAGGATGGTCAAGAAAGAAACAGGACCGCGGTAGCGCTAAGAACTTGTGCTCCTGATCTCTGTGGAACACAGACAATATTGTACGTACCATAGTGTACATGTGCCTAATAGTAAAAATCGATTAAGCTCCCGGCGGCTTTACTTGTTTTCCATTTCATGCGAAGTGGAAAAAAACAATATGTGCCCCTGAATGAACTCCAATGAAAGTTGGATATATATATATATATATATATATATATATATATATATATATATATAAGGATGTGTCTAAATTCCATTTGCCTAAACTTTGGAAAGAAAATAAGGTGATGTGTAATTAACAACTAATTACTATCAACAACTAATCCTTGTAATTAATCATAATTCCTATCAAATAACAAAAACTAACAAAATTACTATGGTTTATACAACTATACAATTATTTTATTTGACTATTTTACAACTACAAAATCCTTACAAATCAACATATTACAATTGACAAATTAATCTCATATTCCTTGAGGTGTGCGGAGCAATGCCTGAAATCATATCTGATTTTGGGCACCCGCGTTATAGCATTTATGATATATAAATGGTGCAAGATATATAGTCACTGTTGACTGCCTCTGCCTTATTATGTTACTCCCTCCGGTTTCAAAATAGAAGTCGTTTTAGACATAATCTCGCTTAACAATGAGTCATTAACTATAGGTATTGTTTCCCTATTTGCCCTTATTAAATATATTTAATGGTCAAGCCTAAGCATTCAGAACTTGGCTTCGCATTGGTTACTACCAACAGCTTTCACGTATATTGCTGTGGGTTCCATTCCCAACAAAGGCTCCCGATTTTTTTTGTTTCGTCGGGCACCGTTTTTCACCAGGCTCCATGCACCGTTTTTTTCACTGCGCGGTAACATCCGCGCGCCATTTTTTACAGGGCCACTGTAGTGGTCTGCCGTATTTTTACTCCCGCCGCTGTTTCGTTTCTTCGCGCCAGACTTTTTTTGCTGCAACGTTGCTGTTATGTTTATTCGCGCCATAAATCAACACTGTTGTTTTGTTTCTTCGTCTACGAATATTTTTGCTACCGCGCTGTTGTTATGTTTCTTCGCGCCAGAAATTTCTTTTCGCTGCCGCGCTGCTGTTTGCTACGGCGAGCTATGCCCCCTCCTATTTATAGGCCATGAACTCAGCAGCAAGTTCATCGCCATCAACACAACAGTGAGTTCATCAGAAAACATTTCACAACATGGATTTAAATGTAGAACCGGAGCAATATACTAGTACTATTGATCTCAATTTAGAGCCACATCTTGATGAATCTACGGGTATTGCTTTTTCTTTTTCTTTTCCTTTTTCTGTTGTGTCTCCATACTTTCATATTTGAATGTTTTTCTAGTTTTAATACTCATTGTAATGTTTATAGTTGCATTTGATTTGAACTTGCCCGTACATCATGAAGAATTTGATTTGAATTCGGAGCCTGTACAAGACGATAATGACATCTCTAATCATGTTGGTTTTGACTTAAACTTGGAACCACATTTGCCTACAACTCGTAAGTTAATTTGCATGGTTTATTTTTTTTATGTGTTCTGTTAACTTTGTTGGTAGAAACAACAACATTGTCTCTTTTTTATTCTGTAGGCCGAAAAGAATTACGGGATGAAGATAGAAACAAGATATACCAAAGTTTATTAGCAAGAAGTAAGAATGGTAAACTAAATAAATGTGTGACCAAACAAGTCGCCGAAAGATTTCAAGTTCATATTCGTACGATTCAACGTATATGGAGTCAAGGTAAATCATCACTTGAACAAGACATTCCAGTTCATGTTCCTAGTAAAAAACGTGGCAGGGTTGGGCGAAAACCAATTGCATTGGATACAGAATTATTACGAAATGTCGATCTTCATGATAGAACCACATTACAGTCTGTTTGTGCTATATTGCATGTTAGTAAACAAAAGTTGATCAAACATATGCGTCAAGGTATTATTAGACATCACTCAAGTAGTATAAAGCCACATTTAACATACGCAAATAAGAAAGCAAGGTTGCAATGGTGTTTGCAAATGCTTGATCAAGATACGATGACACATGATCCAAAGTTTAAGGGATTGTTTGATATTGTTTTCATTGATGAGAAATGGTTCTATTTAACTAGAAAGTCCGAGAGATATTACTTGCTTGCAGATGAGGATGAACCATTGAGAACATGCAGAAGTAAGAACAACATTCCTAAAATAATGTTTTTATGTGTGACTGCTCGACCGAGGTTTGATGAGAATGGTTTATGTATTTTTGATGGAAAGATTGGATGCTTTCCTCTAGTTACTTTTGAGCCTGCTAAGAGGAGTAGTATTAATCGACCAGCTGGAACTGTAGAAGTGAAACCTATAACATCGGTCACAAGAGATGTCATTAGAAAATTTATGACTGAAAAGATAATTCCTGCTATTCGAGCTAAATGGCCACAGGAAGATGTGAACAAGACTATCTTCATCCAACAGGACAATGCACCTTCACATATTGAATTTGATGATCCAGAATTTATTCAAGCTGCTGTAAGAGATGGCTTCAACATTAAGATCATTTGTCAACCCGCAAATTCACCAGATTTTAATATTCTAGATCTTGGTTTTTTTCGCGCTATCCAATCAATCCAGTATAAGAAAGTTGCAAAATCCGTACAAGAACTTGTTCCGATTGTTCAACAGGTACAAATATTTTCTACTTATTTTTTTCAACGCGTATTTTTTCAGAGAATATATTTTCATGTCAAATTAATTCAATTTTATAAAACAGGCATTTCAAGAATTCTCTCCACGCACAGCTGATCGTATTTATCTTACACTTCAACTAGTATTGAAAGAAGCAATGAAGGTGCATGGCTCAAATCACTTCAAAATTCCTCACATGAAGAAAGAAAGTTTGGAGAGACAAGGTCACCTTCCTATTCAAATCCCTTGTGAAGCTGATTTAATCGCTCAAGCTATTGCAAAGCTAGCTGTATGGAACGTGTAAAATATTATTGAACTTTCTGTAACATGTGTGTCGACTGTTGGAGTCGGCAGATCCCCTAACACTATGAGAAGTGTTTGAAGGAGTTTGTGGTTCGGTCTGGGCGCGCGGAGATCTAAGAAAGTGAAATGCGATTTGGACACGAGTGACACGGTGGTTTACGTGGTTCGGGCCGCCTGAGCGTAATACCCTACTCCACGGGTGTGTGTTTGTTGTATTAACTTGTGAGCTTCCGAGTGTTCTCTAGTTCTCTCTGTGTATCGTCGGTTTGTCCTTTTATAGTACAAGGACCAACCGTTACAAGTCAGCCTGGCCCGACATGTGGCCCTGGCGGTTATTAGTATTGATACACGAGATTAATTGTTGTTAATAACCCTGTAACGGCTCCGACAGTGCCGTTACAGGTGTTAATATCATCCGATTAAGTGTCATTAATGTGGAATTAATGATAATTAATCGGGTCTTGAAGTCTGCAGCTGTCCTTTGGAGATCCGGAGCCGTTACAACGTCTCCCGGGGATTTGAAGCGGTTTAGCTCCGACGTATGGACACGTGGCAGCTCCGGAGCTTGCTTGGGAGAAGCGGGAAGCTCCGGGGTGACCTGGCACGTGTCATGTCCGGAGCTTCTCTCGGTCGGGGGCTACCTCCGGAGGTGCCGTTTCAGTACTTGGCCCGGAGCTTCACCCTTGCGGGTAATAGCTCTGGGCTGACAGTACACGTGGCAACCTAGAGGTTAACCATGTTGGAGAAGCGGGTCCGGTCACGTCTGGCGAGTGGGCCCCCAAGGGTCTTCAATTTGAGTTGATGTCCTTCCCTTGAGATCTTTGTAACCTCAGGGGGTGTATGGTTTTTAGGGTACCGACAGTGGCCCCCTGGACCTACCTCCGGGGAAGGCCAACGGGATGAAGTCGTTCCGTCGGAGGTGGGTCCATACTTGTGACTCTTGAACTGGGTCTTCAAGAGTCTTCGGAGGTGCCTTTGGCGGGGCTTTATGGTTGAGTCCCGACGCGTGGCGCACCTCAGGCGGCAGATAAGATCTTTGACGTGCGGATCTCTCGCAATTGAAGGTCGTCGGTTCCCGATACGAAAACCGTATCGGTTCCGCGCGCCTTGTCAGTCCGCCGCCTTTGGGTTTCCCGCCTCGTGATGACAACTGTTCGCCTGGGTAAGAGCCTCGACTTGATCGTCAGGGTGGTCCCGGGCCCTCTTGTCATCGGGTGGGTCGAATTCTTGAGTAGTATGCTTAACTCCCCTGCAGTTTCCATCCAAGCGTTGCGAGGGCTTACTTAAGAAGGAAAGCGCACCGTCGGGAGTTCTTTACGCTTTCCATCTGTTCTTGCGCTCAAACTCCCAACTCGTGCTTTGCTTTTCTTCTCTCGCCTAGCTGTGCTGCGATGGAGTTGGGTCTGCGTGAGAGTCGTTTGAAGACGGAGAGCGATCTGAAGAAGGTCCGGACCCTCATGGGGTGGTCGTCGGACTTCTTCAACCGTTCAATCCGCACCGGAGGAGAGCTTCCCTTTAAAAAGGAGCGCTCCGGCGAAATGGTATACTTTTCATCGTATGCCATGGTGGGGCTGATCCCACCATTTTCTTCCTTCTTTTTGATGCTGCTGGACTTCTACGGTCTACAGCTATACCACCTTGGCCCTCACTCCCTTCTCCTTGTGTCCATCTTTGTCCACTTCTGCGAGATGTGGGTGGGCATTCCTCCCTGCATCGAGCTCTTCCGCACTTTCTTCACCGTCCAAACCACCGGCCGAAGTGACGAGTACCTTGGCTTCTACTACTTTGTGAAGCGCAAGAAGTGCCCGTTCAAGTACCTCCGGTCGTTCCCTTCCGGGAAGTGGGATGACTGGAAGAAAGATTGGGTAGTTGTCCGGGTGGAGGAGCACGAGCGGTTGGAGCTGCCAGAAGGTCTGCCTGGCATTGACACGTCAGTGTGGAGCGAAGTTCCGGTGCTGGCGGCAGCCTTCGATCCCGTCCTATCAAGGATCCGCCAATGTGTGGAGGGAGGATTGACTCCCCAGGCGGTGTTCTGCAACTTCCTGTTCAACAGGTGGGCACCGCTGAAGAGGAGGGAGAAGCTCGCCTGGGCCCTCAACAGCGTGATGGACGAAGACCGGGTTGAAACCGGGTTGAAGTCCAGCATGGTGGGGAAGTCCTTGGAGTTTCACCTCAAGAAATTCCAACACGGCATCGATGTAGACGGAGCGTACTTGACTCCGCCACCGGCTTTCCTCCCCCTGAACGAGGAAGTTGAGTTCTGCAGGGAGCTCCGGCGGAAGATGCCCGCGCTTGACGACCTTGGCGTCGTTGAGAGAAGATCGACCGCCTCGTTGGCGATTCCCGGGTTGTCGGAAGGCGGCTCCGCCCCTGTCTCTCAGCCAAGAGCTGAGGTCACCGGCAAGGGCAAGGAGCTGGCGGAGGAGCCAGAGAGCCGGAAGAGGAAGTTGCGTCATGCTGACGGGAGGTCCGTCGGGCTTGCTACTTCCCCGCCAGTTTCCCGTCCTCAGGAAGGAGGATCCTCCGCTGTTGTAGCGTCTGTCCCCGTGGTGGGGTCTTTTCGGAGCGCTACTGTTCCGGCGGTGGGATCCTCCCGGAGTACGGCTGTCCCCGTGATGGGTCCCTCCGGAGGTGCCAGCTCCGGACAGGCGACTCCGGTTCGAGAAGCGGTGAGGGCCTCCAGGTCTAGGAGTTCCTCCCGGTCAAGGAGAGCTCCGACCCGGGAAACGCCCGCGGCTACGGCAAGTCCTGGGAGTCCTCCCGGAGCTCCTACGCCGACCGTGGCCAGCCCGGAACGTCCGGGAAAGAGGTTTCGCGCAAGCTGGTGCGTGAACCTCCCAAGGTAATTTTTCTTGCTTACCTCAATTAACTTTTAATTATAGCATCTGTTTGCTCAATTTCTTCATTCTTCATCTGCAGCGTTCCCAAGAAGGGGAGTGAAGCTCCGCCCTCAGCCACAGTGTCTGAGGCTGCGAGGGCTTCTGCTCCAGCCCCGGTGCCGCCCCAGGCGGAGGCTGCGACAGCTCCGGCGTCGGCTGTCGTGGTCATGGACCTCGACTCGTCTCCAGAAGTTCCCGTGGTAGCGCCGGACCACAGGATTGAAGATGCGCCAGCGGCACCCGCTCCGGAGGTTGAAGCTCCGGGCCCTGGTGCTGCAGAAGTAGATGCTCCGGCTGTCGAGCCGGAGGAAGTAGCGGTCCCGGCTTCAGAGCCGGAAAATGCTGGAGCTTCGGCGGTCGAGCCGGAGGCAGCTGAAGCCCCGGCGTGCGAGCCGGAAGTTGAAGTGGTTCCGGCAATTGAGCCGGTTACTTCTGAAGCTCCGGTCGCAAGGCCGGTAGTTATTGGAGCGCCGGCTGCAGAGCCGGTGGTGGTGGAGGCGGGGGAGCTTGAGCTCCCCTCAGAAGAAGCGTCCCGGCCGGAGCCATTGGAGGCGACGACGTCGATGGTACCCGTGGCGGAGCCAGAGTGCCTGAACGAAGTCGCCGGCCCCCAGCCTGAGGGGGCGAATGAAGATTTGGTGGCGGGACCTTCTTCAGTGGCGACTGAGGCCATCCCGGAGGAGGGCCCTAGTGCCTTGGAAGCTCGGGGTTCCGCTCTCGCAGAGTGGGACCCAATTTTTGTAAATGAAGACCCGCTGGAACCAGCGGAGGAGACCCCAGAAGGTCCGGAGCCCATCTCGCTGTCGATGTCCATCGACAACGCTTGCTCCAGTCTGCGCCAAGTCCAACTAGCCTTCTTCCACGACAGCAAGGTTCTTGAAGAGGAGCGCCAAACCCTGAGGAGGTGGCGTAATAGACTCCAATTCGAAACCAAGCTGGCGCAGTCGAGGATCGCTGCGGACAAGGAATGGATCAAGCGGGAGAAGGTCCGCTTGGAGCTCTGGGGTGAGATGCTGGACGAGAGGGAGAGCATGACTCACAACCTCGACGCCCAATCCCGGGAGTACCACGACCAAGCTAAAGCTGCCAATGATGCGGCCAACGCCCGGTACGATCAACTCGAAGCCATCAGTACCGCACTCATCAAGCGCCGAGAGGCGCTTGAGGGAAGGGAAAAGCGGCTCGAGGATGAGGAGCAAAAACTCCTGGAGCTACGGGATGACGTCTTGCGACGTGAAGAAGAGCTCGCCGAGAAGACAGCTCTGGCGGACAAGGGCCTCGAGGAGCGCGCTAAAAAATTGGAAGAGCGCTGCCTCGAAGAGGAGGAGAAGACCTGGGTGCGAGGGCAGGAACTCTACGAGTATGAGTGTGCCCTCATCGCCCGGGAGAAGAAAATAGAGGCTAGGGAGAAAGACCTGGTCGACCGCCGGAACAAGATCCACCTCCGGGAGGAGGAGCTCGGAAGACTCGAAAAGCGGGTTGCTGCGAAGATTCAGCAAAACGCCAAAGAAGTTGAGCGCCTCTCCCGCGAGAATTCGGAGCTGGCGGCGGCCCGGAGGTCCTTGGAAGAGATGAAGGGCCTGAGGAAGACGGACTCCCTGCAAATTTGGGAGTTCCTGAGCAAGGCCGACGACGCGCTAGCGCCGATGGGTTTCAGCCCCGTGCTTCCGGATGATCCGGAGCCGGAGCCGGACCTTGCGCTGCAAGCGTTGGGCGCTGCGGGCAGCAAGCTCTCCAAGGTGGGCGACGTCATCGCGGACCAGTTGGAGGTCGAGGGGCAATCCCTGGCTAGGAACGTCACAGAATATGTGTTGACGTGCTACACTAGCCGGAACCCCCGATTCCCTCTGGACCCGGTGCTTGAAGGCCCAGTTGAAGGAGAAGGCGAAGCTACCCGAGCCAGCGTGTCGGAGGTCGCCCAGAAGGTCGCTGAGTTCTTCCATAGGGTCTAGGACTATCTTTCTTAGCCTTTATTTGTATCTTCTCTTCTTCCTCAATTTTGTAATCCTTTGTCCCTAGATGTAATCTCTAGTCTTCAAATGAAATGAAATCCCCAATTTTTCGTGAATTTCATTTTTTGTCTTCAACATCTTTGTCTTCACTTGGCCCCCTGGTAGATGTGCACAATGTGATTGTGGACATGTACCAAAAGGATGTTGAGTTTTGTTGAAGACAAATTTGCTTCGAACTCGTGTAGTTTAGGTCCGAAGTCTTCGATAGTGAAGGTCCCTTGAAGTCGTCGGAGCTTAGAAGCTCCGGCATTGCCCATCGTCGGAGCTTAGTAGCTCCGGCAATAGCCTCTACCAACACATTGAGTGTCGATAGTTAATACTTCAAGGTGTCGGAGCTTAGTAGCTCCGGCAATGACCCTTGCCACGCCTGGCTTGCTGGCAACAGACTCTAGTGATAGAGTCTTCTCACCATCTTCAAGTTAACGCCGGTGGGAGTCGGAGCTTGGTTAACTCCGATTTTTTTCCATCAATGTTGGGTTTATTCTTCCTGCACACTTAGGCCAAGAAAAACAGTAAAATTCGTTCCTTATCTATAACTTCGTTGCGGCTTACGGTTCTCAAGAGAATTTCAAGTTGAACACGATTTTCAGTATGATTGGATGAATTGTCTTTTCTTTTAGATCTAATTGTCCATGGACCCACCTTACTTTGGCCTGCCGGGGTGTAGGTAGAGTGGCGTACTTAGGGTGCTTGACCAGGCTAAGTCGATAGCGCACTCCGGCCCTAGAATGGCTTGGCGGCTTTCAGGCGAGTTGGCCACAGACGACATTTAAATCTAAAAAATCCGACAATTCAACTCAAATCGTACATAAATCGGTTAAACTAGAACTTCTTAAGAATTGCACGTTTCTGTTATAGACAAGAAAGAGAAAAATAAAAATGTCGAGCCTATGCAAAAATGAATGCACGTGGAGTCTATTTCACATGAAGATGTCTTTCATTATAGGTCCGGGGTACATGGGAAACGAGTACACTCTTAGGGTACGGAACCAGGCTAAGTGTGTTTGGTTTCTCGTTTAACCCAGGGTAATTAGCTACACTTCTAGTCCGGAGACTGTATCAAGTGTTGCATGAGCTTTTCAAACCTTTCGGGAAAGGTCCGGCTGCTCTCCCGGAGGAATTACCCGACTCTGTACAATGACTCTATAACATACACTTCAAGTTACTTAAGACTCACCTCCGTGGAATTAAGTGTAGAACTTACGGAGGTGCTCGATGTTCCAAGGATTTGGGAGAGGTGTCCCATCCTCGGTAGCCAAGCGAACGCTTCCGGGACGGGATACTTTGATCACTCGGAAGGGTCCTTCCCAGCCGGGGGAGAGTTTGTTTTGCCCTTCTCTGGATAGTATTCTCCGTAGCACCAGATCGCCTTCCTCGAGCTGTCGGTTATGTACATGCCGCTGATGATAGCGCCGTAGAGCTTGGCGGTATCGGGCATTCCGAACAGCTGCTTGGCACCTTCCCTCCTCGAGGAGGTCTAGGTCTTCACGCCGGAGCTGGTCCTGCGCGGCTTCGTCGAAGGTCCGGACTCGGAGGGAACCCAAGGTGATTTCCGGAGGAAGGATCGCTTCAGCTCCGTACACCAAGAAGAAGGGTGTTTCTCCGGTTGCCCGACTTGGAGAAGTCCTGTTAGCCCATAGAGTGGGCGGAAGCTCTTCGATCCAATTGACTCCGTGCTTTTTCAAACGCTCATAAGTGCGCGTTTTTAGTCCTTTAAGGATTTCTGCGTTTGCTCTCTCGGCTTGCCCATTGCTGGCAGGATGAGCTACGGAGGCGTAGCAAACTTGTATGCCGAGGTCTTCGCAATATCCTTGAAATGAGGAGCTCGTGAACTGAGTCCCATTATCAGTGATGATCTTATTTGGGACTCCGAATCTGCTCACGATAGATTGTAGAAAATTGATTGCAGATTGTTTGTTGATCGTCACAACAGGAGTAGCTTCCGGCCACTTGGTGAACTTGTCGATGGCGACATACAGGAACTTGTAACCTCCGACGGCTCTTGGGAAGGGTCCCAAGATGTCCATCCCCCACACGGCGAAAGGCCACGTAGGAGGTATCATTTGTAAGGGCTGAGCAGGTGTATGAATTTGCTTTGCATGAAATTGGCATGCTTTGCATTTCTTCACTAGCTCAGTAGCATCCTGGAGCGCTGTTGGCCAGTAGAAGCCGTGCCGAAAGGCTTTTCCGACCAGCGTGCGGGAAGACGCGTGGTTCCCACACTCGCCTCCATGGATTTCTGCGAGGAGCTCGCAGCCTTCTTCCCTTGTGATGCACCGCATTAGGATGCCGTTGGCACCGCGCCGGTAGAGATCCCCTTCTACCAACGTGTATCTTTTAGCCAATCTGACTACCCGGTCAGCGGATACATCATCGTCAGGAAGGATGTTGTCTTTCAAGTAGTTCCGGATCTCCGAGATCCATGCATCGGAACTGACTTGAGCATTTGAGTCTTGCGTGCTGGGTTGCTCGGAGCTTCCGGCAGCACCTACGACCCTTGATGGCTGCCATGGTAACAGGGCCATCGGGACCGTCAGCTTCGGGATGCTGATCTCGCCCCCTTCGTTCAGCTCGGCAGGCTGAACTGTGGGTTTTGACATCCTCCGGACAAAGGTTCCGTCAGGAGCCGGAGCTCCGGTTGACGCCTTGGTCGAGAGTTCGTCAGCTTCAGCGTTGTGAGCACGCTGAACATGGTGAAGGTCTAGGACTTCGAAGTCCTTCTGAAGCCTCTGGACTTCAAGGAGATAAGCAGCCAGCTGGAGATTATTGCAGGAGCATTCACCCTTCACCTGTTTGATAACAAGTTGTGAATCTCCTTTGACCAGCAACTGCTTGACACCAAAGGATAGTACCACCTTTAATCCATATATGAGTGCTTCGTACTCCGCCATGTTGTTGGTTGCCTTGAAATCAAGGTGCACCATGTATCTTACCTTCTCCCCGGTTGGTGCGAGGAGAAGGATTCCAGCTCCGGCTCCCTGCTTTTGCATGGAGCCGTCGAAGTAAAGGGTCCAGTGAGGCTTAGTGAAGGCCGGAACTTGTGGTTCCTTCTTCTGCTCGCTGGGGCCCCCAGAGTTTGATGGAGAAGGAGTCCATTCTGCCACGAAATCTGCCAACGCTTGACTCTTGATTGCTTGTCTTGGAATGAATTCGAGGTCGAATTCAGCCAGTTCCGCTGCCCACTTTGCAATATTCCCAGTTGAATTGGGATTATGCAGAATCGCTCGAAGTGGATATGAGGTTACCACCGAGACTTTGTGAGCTTGGAAATAATGTCGAAGCTTCCTTGAGGCAATAAGAACTGCGTAGAGCATCTTATGTACCTCTAGGTATCGAGTCTTGGCATCATGTAACACTTCACTGATGAAGTATACTGGGCGTTGAACGGTCCGGACCCTCCCGGAGGGGTCCGGAGCTTCCTCTCCATTGATCCGGACCCTGTCGGAGGGGTCCAAACTATATTCGAGGACCTCCGGGTTCTGGGTGGAGGAACTCGGAGCTTCTTCAGGAATGACCTGGATCCTATCGGAAGGATCTGGGTCCTCTGAAGTGACTTCTTGAGGATTCAAGTCTGGGAGCTGGGACCCAGACCTGCTTTCGGGAACCTCCGGATCCTCCCGAAGGGATCTGGATTCCTGAGTATTGGGCAGTTCCGGTCTCTCCGCAACCAGAACCATACTGACGACTTCGTCAGCTGCTGAAATATAAAGCAATAAAGGCTCACCAGGGTTCGGAGCTACCAAGACTGGTAGAGTGGTGAGGAACTGTTTCAGCTCCTGGAATGCCTTCTCTGCCTCTTCAGACCATTGGAATGGTCCGGACTTCCTCAGTAACTTGAAGAAGGGAAGTGCCCTTTCCGCCAGTCTTGAAATGAATCGACTGAGGGCTGCTAGACATCCAGTTAATTTTTGGACGTCTTTGATGCGGGTTGGTGGCCGCATGTCTTCGATGGCTTTTATCTTCGCCGGATTAGCCTCTATACCCCGGTGACTTACCAGGAAACCAAGAAGCTTTCCGGAACTAACCCCGAAGACGCACTTGTCTGGGTTTAGCTTCGTGCGGGTGGCCCGCAGCTTGTCGAAGACAGCCTGCAAGGTATCCAAGAGGGACTCCTTGTTTTTGACTTTGACCACAATGTCATCAATGTACACCTCCACTATGTCTCTGATGAGTTCTTCGAAAGTTTTGTACATTGCTCGTACAAAAGTTGAAGCTGCATTCTTGAGACCAAAAGGCATGGCTGTGTAACAATACAATCCATCCACTGTGATGAATGAAGTATGTTCTTCATCTTCCCTAGACATCCGGATTTGATGATATCCCGAATATGCGTCTAGAAAACACAGCAACTCACACCCAGAGGTGGAATCCACTATCTGGTCTATTCTAGGTAGTGGGAATGGATCTTTTGGACATGCCTTATTCAGTGTGGTGTAGTCGATGCACATCCGAAGTTTCCCGCCGGCCTTAGGCACAACGACTGGGTTTGCCAGCCATTTTGGATGGTAGACTTCTCGGATGAATCCGGCTTCGAGCAACTTCTTCACTTCTTGTCGGATGAAGTTCTGTCGCTCTACAGATTGCTTCCGAGGTTTCTGGTGTACAGGCCGAGCGTCGGGGTAAATCTTCAGATTGTGCTCAATCACTTCCCTGGGGATCCCAGGCATTTGTGACGGTTGCCAGGCAAACACGTCAACATTAGCCCGGAGGAAAGTGATGAGCGCGAGTTCCTATTTGTCGTTCAAGCCACCCGATATGCGGGTAGTTTGAGTGACATCGGAACCAATTTGGACGACTTTGACGGGAATGTCGGTGTCGCCGCTTGGCTGCACACGGGGTGCAGAGGTCGAGCCTCGTTGACGAATGCTCGGAGGTTGTGGAGCTTGCTTCTGTCTGGAATCCTCCTCTTGCGCTGTGTTGAGTGCATGGAGTTCTTCCAGAGCAGTTACTCCGGCAGTGCGATCTCCACGGATCCGGAGAACGCCTACTGGTGTCGGCATCTTCAACACCAGGTATCCATAATGAGCAGCTGCCATGAATTTGTACAAGGCAGGTCTACCCAAAATGGCGTTGAATGGTAAGTTGATCTGAGCGACGTCGAAGACCAACTTTTCGGTGCGATACTTCTCCCGGGTCCCGAAGGTAACAGGGAGAGTGATAGCTCCGAGTGGGGTTATGGCCCCCGGACCTACTCCGGAGAAAGGTCGAGAGGGCTGGAGGTCTGAATGTCGAAGCTGAAGCTTAGTGAAAGCTTCGAAGCTGATGAGATTAAGCCCCGAACCTCCATCTACCAGGACATGATGGAGCTGGATGTTGTTGATGGTGGGGGATACCATCAAGGGCAGCTGGCCAGCTCCGACCATGCTTTGAGGACAATCCGAAGCATCGAAAGTGATGGGTGTGTCCATCCACTTTCGATGTGGCTCCGGTCTAGCTGTAGGAGCTACAGCAGCCATATCCCGTCGCATGGTCTTAATGACGCGACGAGAGGTGATGTCCCATGATCCACCAAAGATGGTGTTCATGGTTTTCCGACGTTCGTTGTCGGAGACGTCGGAATCATCGTCGACGGAGGTGTAGACGGCTTTCAAGACCTTTTTGGGGTCTTGAAACCCTAACTCCTCTTCAGCCGGAGCTTCATCGACCTTTTGTTTTCCCTCCCTCTGACGGAAGGGAGACCCTTCCCGGCGCTTGTGGTAGCGCTCGGCAAGGTTTTGGACCTCCCGGCAATCCTCCAGTCTGTGGCTGCCCGTTTTGTGAATGGGGCACCACATCTTGGATTTGCCACCGTCTTCGGAAGACGGTCGAGGTCGCTTCTCGGGGCGTGGCCCCCGGCCACCAGGAGTTGCAGTGGTTGCAACGTTGGATGTGCCGGCCGACGGCTTCTTCTTGCCGTTGGTCTTCTTTTTCTTCTTGCCACTCCCGGAGGTAGTGACTTCTTCTTTGGAGGATTTTTTATGATCCTCCAAGGCTGGTTTGGAGTGCATTTCACGGCCCTCCGCAGCTCTGGCACATTTGTCAGCCAGGCTGAAGAGCTCCGTGACACTGGTGATCTCTTTGATCGCCAGTTTCTCCAACATCTTCTTGTCTCGTACACCCTGTCTGAATGCTACAATGACAGAAGCGCTTGAGATAGAAGGGATTGTGTTACGTACCTGAGAGAATCTCTGGATGAATGACCGCAAAGATTCTCCTCCTTTTTGCACGACCGCAAAAAGGTCCAGTTCGGTGCCCGGACGGGTGTATGAACTCCCGAAATTGGCGGTGAACTGGCGGCATAGCTCCTCCCAACTGTCGATAGAGTTGGGCGGAAGGCTCATAAACCAGGACCTAGCGGTCCCAGTTAAGGCCACTGGAAAGTAATTGGCCATTACAGCCTCATTTCCTCCAGCTGCTAGGATCGCAGTGGAGTATATCTGTAAAAATTCTACGGGATTGACAGTCCCGTCGAATTTTTCCGGCAAGTGTGGCCGGAACTTCTGTGGCCATCTAACCATACGCAGGTGCATGGCTAGGGCGGAACAGCCTCCTCCTACTCCTTCCAGAGTAGAAAGATCTTGAGCATCTCGTCTTTCTCGAGCTCGCTCGATGTGGACACGGCCATCCTGTTGGCGGTATCGGCGATCAAGCTCCGCTCGGAGGTCGTGTGTCGAAAGCCGAGATGCAGTATGGGCACGTCGTGCCCCAGAGGGCAACGACGTCACTTGCTGTGACGCAGCTCTTCTTCGGTTGTTGGAGACATGTGGACCAAGTCTTCCAGACAACGTTCGTCGCTGCGACGGGGCCCGCCCTGAAGGAGGTGGACCCTGATTGTTGAGGCGTTCGGCCGCTGCTGCGACCAAATGCTCAATATCAGCTCTCCATTGCTCCATGGCACCTTGAGATGCATCCGGAGGTGGTGGTCGCTGAAGGAGAGCACGCGCTGCATGGAGCGCGTGTTCTGGGTTGTCACGGCTTGCCGGCGCAGAATGTGACGCCGGTGCACCATCATGTCTTTCGGCATGTCTTGCCGGAGAAGATGGTGGTGGTGGGAGTGTGACTCCCGCTGGAACTGAGGCTCCTGCCGGTGGTTGCATGTTGGAGGGATTGCCTCCGACAGTCTGAGCAGCAGGTTGCCCGTTGGATGATCCAGCTGCAGAATTCACCATTCTTGAAGATCTCAGGCGCCCCTTCCTGGCGCGCCAACTGTCGACTGTTGGAGTCGGCAGATCCCCTAACACTATGAGAAGTGTTTGAAGGAGTTTGTGGTTCGGTCTGGGCGCGCGGAGATCTAAGAAAGTGAAATGCGATTTGGACACGAGTGACACGGTGGTTTACGTGGTTCGGGCCGCCTGAGCGTAATACCCTACTCCACGGGTGTGTGTTTGTTGTATTAACTTGTGAGCTTCCGAGTGTTCTCTAGTTCTCTCTGTGTATCGTCGGTTTGTCCTTTTATAGTACAAGGACCAACCGTTACAAGTCAGCCTGGCCCGACATGTGGCCCTGGCGGTTATTAGTATTGATACACGAGATTAATTGTTGTTAATAACCCTGTAACGGCTCCGACAGTGCCGTTACAGGTGTTAATATCATCCGATTAAGTGTCATTAATGTGGAATTAATGATAATTAATCGGGTCTTGAAGTCTGCAGCTGTCCTTTGGAGATCCGGAGCCGTTACAACGTCTCCCGGGGATTTGAAGCGGTTTAGCTCCGACGTATGGACACGTGGCAGCTCCGGAGCTTGCTTGGGAGAAGCGGGAAGCTCCGGGGTGACCTGGCACGTGTCATGTCCGGAGCTTCTCTCGGTCGGGGGCTACCTCCGGAGGTGCCGTTTCAGTACTTGGCCCGGAGCTTCACCCTTGCGGGTAATAGCTCTGGGCTGACAGTACACGTGGCAACCTAGAGGTTAACCATGTTGGAGAAGCGGGTCCGGTCACGTCTGGCGAGTGGGCCCCCAAGGGTCTTCAATTTGAGTTGATGTCCTTCCCTTGAGATCTTTGTAACCTCAGGGGGTGTATGGTTTTTAGGGTACCGACAATGTGGATTTGCTTAAATATGAGTACGAGTATTTTATAAATATTTGTACTCGGACGATACACCAGCCAGTCACATGAGCGTGAGAAAAAAAATTATGATATTACAAATAGTCTAGACAACACAATTGGGATTAATAATCATGATCTCATTACAGTATGAAACAACATGTTTGATAGTGCTAAGATCTTAATACCACATCTAAACTACTTTAGTCAGCAAAAGCAACACATTTGAAACTAATAATCGTAACTTGTTTCATCCTCACTATCGGGCGCCCAATTAATTCCGCGAATGAGCTTTTCTTCCTTCGATGATGCATGACCATTACCGATCAAAAAAAGAGTAGTTGCGGCCTCACTGACATCGTCTTCGTGCTCTCCGTAGAGGCAGGGAATAAAAAATGGGAGCATAAAATCTAGAACTTCTTTTATTTCCCTCTGTTTATCGATGTTACTAACCTCAACGAATGAAAGTTGGACAAGTGCATTGGCGACATCTTCCGCTTCATCATCCACGACATCAAATTCTTCATCCTCGCTATCGGGCGTCCAATTAATTCCGCGAATGAGCTTTTCTTCCTTCGATGATGCATGACCATTACCGATCAAAAAAAGAGTAGTTGCGGCCTTACTGACATCGTCTTCGTGCTCTCCGTAGAGGCAGGGAATAAAAAATGGGAGCATAAAATCTAGAACTTCTTTTATTTCCCTCTGTTTATCGATGTTACTAACCTCAACGAATGAAAGTTGGACAAGTGCATTGGCGACATCTTCCGCTTCATCATCCACGACATCAAATTCTTCATCCTCGCTATCGGGTGCCCAATTCACCCCACGTATAAGTTCCTCTGCCATGTATCTGCACGCTGATTAAAAATATGCTAGCAGTGTGAAGTGCTGGAAAAATATGAAGCAGAAGTAGGAGCAGTGTTAGAGAAGATGAATATTTTGGAGATTAAATAGGCACGGTGCTTGCTCTGGGAACCAACGGTGCATGCGCAGCATAGCAATAGCAGCGGCGCGCGTCAGGTTCATTGCTTATTCAAGCACGCTCTTTGGATTCCAACCGTCATGCACTTGCAGCTGCCTCGTTTCCCGAGTGCACGCACAGTACCAAGGCTGCAGGTAACGAAGCGTGGGTGCACCGTTAATACAAGGCTATTTCAGTCTCAAACGACCATAAATTTCTGAAATGACATCTATTGTGGAACTTTGACAACCTGTGTAAAACGACTTCTATTCTGAAACCGGAGGGAGTACAAAATTTCAAGCCCCCCGTGCAATGCGCAAACATGTACTCCCCCTGTGTATGAAATAAATGATGTTTAAAGATAACTGACTTATTTAAATTGAATTATTTTTTCCTAAATGTCATTTAGTTCAGAACGGGTTGAGTAATTGTAGTACACTCTTGATTTCATATACATCATGTTAGCACACATTCACCATGTTATCCTCACGCATCGCCTAGGAAGAATTTACTTCAACATGCAAAAGAAACTCTTCTTAAAGAAACTATATAACCGGGGAAAATATAGAATCATACAGACGATAAAGTCATAAGAATTTTTGAGGCTCCAAGGACCGAGGCTTTATACAACAAGTGGGCATAAGAATTTCGTCGTGCTAGATATTCAGACTGAGCTGAGATGACATGCAATAATGTATGTCATGTGCATGTTAGTCATGTTTTTTACATGCCGCCATCTGAAATTTGAGGTACAATATATAGTTCACTGTATATGATTAAAAACTAATGAATTTTCTCGTGTTAATGAAGACCCGCGGCTATTTCGTTCTGTTTGAATTAGAATACGTACAGAGTAGTCGATGCTCTAGAGTCGGCTAATTAATAAAGGCAGGTACACGGAAGAATCAGCGGAAGCACACTGCACGGGATAGGTGAATCGCATTTCACTATATCGCAGAAAAGCTAGCGTACGTTGATTATATTCACTGCCATCAAAATTAATCAAGGAAATCATTCATGCAAAAAAAAGAGTCTTTAGCACCATTGATGACAGGATCATGCATGCACCAAAAGGTTGGGGCTAGATTGCCCGATATTGTTATTCTGTTGATGGAAAGCAAGATATGTATGCCCGCCGATCTTATTACCACACGCCCCGGCCCGGCCCCCTTGGCTTTCTAGTGATGGAATCCAAATCTTTGCAACTAGCTACAGTATTTGGAGACGACGATAGAAAGTTCATTCTGAGACAGACAATTGTATATATGGTCAGTGTCTTGAGGAATCACGAGAGAGAGGGAGTAGTAAAATGTAGGCGCGCTCGCTAGCCCACACGATCGAAGAGGAGAGAGGGGCAAGAGAGGCCGTGAATAATCTTTGATCAAGAGGACGATGGAACAGATGCCGAGTTGAATCGCGACGTGACCGGAGAGAGCGAAGCGATAGAAAGCTAGATCCCCCACTTCCCGATGACCGAGGACAGTGGTAATGCCTGGCTTAGTTTTCCCTCCTCGCTCAAGAGTCAAGACTTAGCGAGGCCATCTCCATCCATGAGTCCATGACGCCTATAAGTAGCACCACTTACCCTGACCTCTCTTCTCATCACCTCATAGCAGCTCTCTCCACCATCTACTGACTGCTTCCTTCCTCTCGAGTGAGCTCGATCTCACCGGCACCAGCAGGGCCAGTCGCTCACCAGAATTAGCTCAACACAACGGTAGCTGACCGAGAAGAGAAGAAGGACGAAATTAATATGGCGTCGATGTCGATGACGAACTCGGCGGCACGTGCGCAGTGGACGCAGAAGCAGAACAAGCTGTTCGAGCAGGCGCTGGCGGTGTACGACAAGGACACGCCCGACCGGTGGAGCAACATCGCCCGCGCCGTCGGCGGCAACAAGTCCGCCGAGGAGGTCAGGCGCTACTACGAGCTGCTGGAGGAGGACGTCAGGCGCATCGAGTCCGGCAACGTGCCCTTTCCGGCCTACCGTTGCCCCGCCGCCGGCTACCAAGCCGACAGGTACGACGCGTAAACCAGCCCAGTTTGCACTTGTAACAGCTATAAAGAATCGATGAGGATAGAATCTGCCTTCAATTAATTTCTTGATGAGCTAAGAAGCTAGCTGATTTATTTTTAAAAAATTTATGCAGGATGAAGCATTTGAGGATCTAGGAGGAGAACAGAGGATCTTGGAGAAGAGGATGTGCTGTTCACGTGTATATATATATGGTGTGGGGTGGGGGACGACATGCTGCGTGGACCATGCTACGCAAGGAAGGAAGCACGAATCATAATATGCATGCACGTTATTGTATCCCACTAATAATTTATTACCAGAAGTAAATTACCTGGGAGTATTATGTGAGATTGATCCACCGATCGATCTACCTATATGTATCCCTCCTCATAGGTACCTGTATGTATAAAGCTGCACCTGTGTACACTGTTTCTACAATGTTTGGATTCTCTTTTTATCAGAGTGATGGGCTAATGAACATGGATTATTGGGCTGTAAAGATAAACTCCTGTCAAGTGAATTACCGCGTGGGCTGTATGTGCAAAGCGGCATGCATGTTACAGCCCAACTGCTAGAACGGCCCACAATGCCGCATACAAGCCCAAAGAGGCCCAAACTACCGCCGGCAACTCGCGCGGTAAAACCCCGCGATCCTCGCCGGCCTCTCGCGGTTTCCCTCGCGATATCCGTCCTCCCGCTCGCCGCCGACCCACCCCCCTCCGAATTCCTCCCGCCGTCACACGTGCCATGTGGCCTCCAGGGCCGTGCTCGCGGTATCGTCGTCAGCCTCCGCACTCCGCACCGTGGCGATCGACCTCTGACGCCGCCGCAAACAACACCGATCCTAGCTAGCAAGCCCCTCGCCGAGTTGATCTGATTGGATCCCGGAGACGCGATCTCCGCAGCCGACCTCTCCTCGGCTAACAAGGTGAATTGGTCGTACACGTCGTCTTCCTCAGTAATTTGTTTGCTCGGCTTCCACTTGTTTGGGCGCGCTAGGTCATCGCATCGCTGGTGCGACGTGTGTTTGGTGCGGTCAGTCTGTTAGTTATGGAAGTAGGAGAGGAGTGATGCTTGTAGGTTTCTCCACTCTGGTGGACGTTGTTTCCTAGTTCACGTCCTCGCAGAATTAAGGCTATCTTCTGCTGAACTAGGTCAATTAAGTTGTCGCTTCAAATGTCTGATTTATCAATGTCGCTTCTTAGGGGATGCATTTGTTGTAGTCAGTTTTTGTCTTGGAGATCGAATGTGTTGTATTCAGTTATCACAGGAAGCTATGACCACACACGGTTGCTTTTGCAGGGTGGCGTGGTAAGCTGGCTGGCATCTCTTAGGCATGCTTCCAGAATCCACTCTCTGCCAATGGAATGTTCATAAATCAGTTATGCTAATCAGATGAAGAGTTTGAGGTGAGCCAAAGTATGAATCGGAGAATATTGCAGTAATTATCACGGAATTAAGTGGTCTCCAGCATGTGGCTTTGGCCAGCATGGGTGTCCATACGACTCCAGCATGAGTGGGATTTATTTGGGAATAAAAGGTATTAGTTCTATGTCTGCTTATATGATTTTTGTGAGATATTACACTGAAATTTATATGCCTCTGCAATCTCCTAAGAAAATTAGAATTGAAATTGATTTCAAATTGTCAGAGAGGTACTTTAGTACTTCCATTTCTCTAATTTCTTGAAGGCGGCCTTGTGAATAAACGATCTCAAGGAGGGCTTCATCTGGGCTGCTGCTTGTTGGGCATGTAGAAGAGTAGCCATAGGTTGATTGCGCTCTTTCATACTCCCTCTAGATCATTTTATTTGACGTCCGGATACGATTTGTTAGTTATTTTGCAGTTGAGTTCACCGTTGGAGACGTCAAATAATAAAATCGGGAGGGAGTAGTTACTTATAATGGTTTATGATCTGTCTCACATGTTGCACACTTACATAAACATCTTTTGCTCTGGCCTTGGTACGGTTCAGCTTCCTCTGATATGGCTCAATGGCTGGCTGAAAGCTGCCGCAGATACAAACACAAACACAATATCCCCGGAACCTGCAAGCCATGTTCCATTCTGACACGCGTCATACACGATTTTCTGTTCATGAAAAAAATAATGCACCAGACTTGATAGTCACCTCCAGCTGCAAGAAATCGGATCACATATACGTAACTGCAGGGCACCACTTGTTCCAATTAACAACGCTGCTGTTTTTGGCTAGGGTTCAACCACATGGTCCGCTACTGTAGTACGAAAGCCTTTCTGGTCATGCCCTTGGTTTAGGTGTGCTCAGGTAAGCAGGTGGCCCACCAAGTGCAACGATTGGCTAAGAGTTTAATTAAGTAGCCTCATCAAAAGTCTAGCCCCTATGAATGCCCTGCATTGGATCTTCTGATTAGTTTTTTAAACTTAGTCTGTTAAGTGGTTAGCTGCCTAGCCAGCTCAGCTTGCCAGATCTGGGTGCAAGGTTGTGAATTCTTTAATCCATCTCTCCTTCCAGTAACAGATAAATTCGACTGTTCAATTAACTTCTAGTCATAAAGATTAGCACTTGTCTTAAAGAGGATGTATTATTATGTATAGGCCGATGTTTATGAGCTGTAGTCTGATAGTATTAGTTTAAGTTTGGAAAGTATGGATTGGGTTTTCGAAAGAATAAAGAATGGGATTAGCACCCCCTAAAAATATTTGAAGCTTGAAAGTTTGAGCGGATTGGGTTTTTATTAGTCTGCACGTTGCTTAGGGACTTGGAGCCACGAGGATTGGTTGGTATGGCTTTATCAATTTTGTCTACTGCCAACTTGATGATCTTAGCTGATCTTTGCTCTTTAGTGACTAGTGGGAATATGACCAAATCAAGTCTTTCTTATCGACAGATTCAACAGATCTTATATATACAAGGATCAACAAGGTACTTTTTTCTTTGCGGCTATTGATTGTGTAGTGTTTTTTCTGAAAATATAACTAGCAAAAATCTCGGCTGGTTTATTTCTTATGATGTTGTCATGTTAGTGGAAAAGTATGAGTGGCGCTGACAACTCCCCGCAAGTCCTCCCGCGGCTTTTCTTAGGAGTACAACGTTTGCTGTTCACGAGTGGCATTTTCGTGCAAATCCGATGGGTGTGCTTCCAGATATTTGGCTACACATTTAACTGTGCCTACTTGGCTTCATTGTGTCAGTAGAACAGTTTGATTAGGCCTGCCTCATGGTTGTCAGTCCGTCCCTTATAAAGCAAGTTTGTCTTAAACCAATGGAAGAGAACCTGCCAGAAAAGCAGCAACAGCTCTGCAAAAAGTGATATGTTTAGACACGCAAGCACAGACCAAAACCAGTCTTAATTCTTGAATAGTTCAACCTCCTGTGTTATTATCAATAAGACCTGTCAGAAGCTCATATGAAACGACAAAACGATCAGAACTGATAAGACTGGTCATTCAGTAGCACCATGATGGCCAAAAGGTCAACAATTGCTGCAGAAGTCCAGGAACACCCCATGCTGTGTTATAGAACTAATCTATTTCTCCGGGTACAAATTATCTCAGCTGTACCAAATTTTGTAAGTCAAAAGATATCAAAACTCGCGATCTACTCCGTACGAGAGGACCAATGATCATTTTATTAATGTATCCAATTTTTTTCTAATGAAAGTAATATGTGTGTTTGAGATGCTATAATTGAGTTGAATTTTGGTGTAACCTGTATGCCAAACTTCACATTCTGTACTAATAAGTGAATATTACAGTATCGCTCATGTTTTTACTATGATATTTTGCATTATTTCTTTATATTTTGTGACTGCACTTTCAATATTCTTTCTGTGATTGCATCTTCTAGTCACTAATCGTATTTTTTATCCAGAGGTCAGGAGTCCGATGAGAGAGGAGCCAGCAAAATATGCATATTGGCCTCCAATTATGTTATTTATATGATGTTATCTCCAGGTAGGTAAAGTCAAACACATCATAAAAAATGATTACAAAACATAACCATATAATTTTTTTTTCAATAATTACACATTTAGCAAGCTAGCTGTGGCAGAGCCAGGAGGCTGGCATGCAATCAACGTGCCATAGCAGCCCTAATCAAGTTAGCAAATGCATTCTACCAGCCTACAAAACATAATTGACATGTGCAAGAGGAGGTTAGTCACTAAGGCACACTAGTAAGTTTGGAAGAAAAACTACAGTAGATAGATAATAGAGCTGCATCAAATTATGTTGTAAATTCTCGTTTGATGGTACTATATGGTTGAATTCAACCCTTGTCAAAGCCGGCTCGCCAAGCTGACAATCTGCTTGTTGTCGCAAGAACTTATGTATGCTGTATAATTTAATGGTGAAAAAGAAAACGATAAGAGATCATCTATTTTCTGCGTTATTGTTAATTGCAACAATTTTCTGTTCAAACATTTTTTATGCAACTGTGTACAAACATTTGGCATCAGTCCCTTTCGTCGGTTGGGGTCATCCATCAATGGCGGCGGACTGGTAAGTTACAAGTCAATTCTGTTCCACAGTTTACAGCATGGACTTTCTATGCTCAGTTTGTCACTCAATATATCGTTAGGACATCTGGATATACAATGCTTTAGTGGTATCTTGTGTTCTCTGTGTCCTTTTCAACTAGTTTGGCAGCACTATACAAATTTAGCACTAAACGTTTGAAGAAAACTGGATGGAAAAGATATTTGCTGGTCTCATTCAAAAGTGGACTTACTAGCGAAGGAAATCAAGAACACTGAATCTTGTGATGCTAAGTTTCTTATTATCTCTTTTTTTTTTCCGCGTCGCGATTTTCTTGGAGGGCATTCATTACATCCTTATCTGCCTCTCATAGTCTCATCTCCTGCAGTATGGGCCTCACGATTTCATAAACGAAATCCTTGTATCCTTCAATTGCATATAGTATGATGGATACGACAGAAGCCATGTGACAAAGCCATACCAAAAAAATCCAGACATGAAGCTCCAGTCCTCCATTAAAGGAATCAGGTGACTATTAACTTCATGCATGTCAATAATGTGACGCATCTAGAGCCAAGTACAACATAACTTGCACACAGCAAAGGAAAGTACACATCCAATTGAATGGCTAAGAAAAAAGAATGAGCATTTGATGCAACCTCAACATTTTTGCTGCTAGTATCACAGGTAATAGAACTTCCATGCAAAGCATTCTTCTCCGGTACCCCTAAAGACTATGTTGTTGTCATTGTGGCCATTAGTTTATGCTTTGTTTTCTCGAACTGTGTGAAAATAGTGCATTAGAATAAATAAGAAGCTAATGATCATGTGAGGATCAACAAACTTGAGCAAAGTTGAGACAATTGGAAGTGGTTAATTAATCTTCTTGCCCCAGAGGTCAAATATTAGGATAACAATGTAATGTAAGCTACTGCAAGGCATGCACAGTAACTCCTATGAATTGATCCCCAACTAGGAATAGAAGAAATCAAGGACAAGCAAGCAAGAATCGTGAAGCAAAAAATGAAATGGCTACAAAAATGAAGGAAGGATATGGCGAAACAAAAATGGAAGTGAAGAATATAAATGATAGAGAGAGAGACCTCTCGTTTCTTCTTGTCTCCTCTCTCGGAGTGAGTGATAAAAATAATGATGCGGGGATTAAGCAAATGCTGGCGGAGCAGAGAGTCTTGTCTCCTCTCATGGTGGCTGTTGGGATTGTTGCTCCTGGTGCTGCTGCCTCCTGCTGCTGATGTGCTTGTTGTTGTGCATCCACACCTTGAAGACCTGGCGCCGCACGCCGACCCGCGCGCAGAACTGGTCGACGAGCGCCTCGTCCTGCTTCTGCATCCGCCACCCCAGCCGCTCGGCGAACGCCAGCATCTGCTCCTTCTGCTCCGGCGTGAACCTGGTCCGGAACCGCTTCCGGCGCGCGGGCTGCGCGGACGGCGGCCCCCGCTCCTCGCTGGAGGACTCGGTGGTGGTGCCGCCGCTGCCGCTGGGCGTGCCGTGGTACGGGAACGACGCCGGGGGCGCGTAGTGGGGGTAGGGGTGGGGCGGGTGAGGCGGCGGCGGCATGAGCAGCGGGACGCGCGGCGGGAGAAGCAGCTGGCGGCGCTGGCCGTCGTCCTTGCGGTGGAAGCTGCGGTGGCAGCCGCAGGCGGCGCAGTTGAGCTGCGCGTCGTCGTCCGCGGGGCCGGGCATGAACTCCCCGCATCCGTCGACGACGTGGCCGCCCAGCGCCGCCGCGTGGTTGCGCAGGCACTCGTGGTACCTGACGACCTCCCTCACCTCAGAAGAGGCGCGCGCGGGCGGCGGCGGCGTGGAGCTGGTGCCCATCTCGCGGGCGGGTTCCTCCTGGCTCCTAAATTCCATCAGCGCATGCCGGAGACCGGGCGGCCGAGTCGGTGAGAGTGACTCCTCTCTCTCTCTCCTCAAAGAGGCTTATTAGCCACTGTAGCCGTCGTGGTAGCGTTAGCTGCTTGCTGCTGCTAATATTCGTATCTAGTGGCTGCTTTGGTTGTGTTGCTTGCTGGGTGTCCGTCAGCAGCTGCGCCGTGTGGTGTGGTTGGCTTTTGTGCTTTTTCTGTGTTGTTGTGTGGTGGCTGGGGGACTGGGGCGGTGGTGGGCTTTGCCTTTGCAGGGGACGCTGCCTGCCTCCGGTCCGGTCTGTCTTGGTTGGGAAACGGCGGTGCACGGGTGCACAGATGCGACCGACAGCGGCAGGGCTCGCCGCCCCTCCCACGCCCTGCATCCGGGGCCCAGCTTTTCTCTTTTAAGTATTCAACCGGCTAAGATCATCCGCAGTAGCGTACTGTAAAGCATACTGGATACACTGTTTCGCAGTGTAATTTAGAGTACGTACTGTAAAAACTGAAGGAGAATAGTGTATAGAGTATGCTTTAGAGTACGCTGGTGCGGATGGTCTAATCCACCCTGCTGTATGTAGCCACGGGCTGAGGTTTGACGGCCGTCGATTGAACATGATTTTCTTCATGCGGAGAAAAAAATGAGTGCTTAATGTTGAAGAATTATGTGAATTTTCCACTTTTTTTTTAATGTTCGTTGGTCAATGCTTCGGCACGCCTGTTAAATGAAAGTCGCTGTCTATCTCCATTTTCAGCGAAAACAACAGTTGGTCTGTGTTATGCGATTAGATCCACACTAGGAGGTGATGGTACTTATCCAAGGGCAAATCTAGTTGCCGAATCGCGCTTTGTGTGTCGTACGCAACTCATCGTTGACCCGACTCGCTGCTTAGGCCACTCATACGGTTACCTGCCTCAGAAGGAGCTAGGACATGGAGGTGCGGCCTGTGAGCCGGAGCACCAGCGGCAGCGCCGAACGACGGCACGGGCGTGCACGTCGCTCTGAGCTCCAGCCAGAGCCGCGGCCGCCGGACGAATGCCTCGTGTGACGCCAGCAAGCACGTGGCTCGGTGAGGAGAGGAACATGACTACAGGCGGCGGTAGTCGTGGTACCGCTGCAGCCACGACACGACGACGCTGCCGGGGCCCAGGCACGTTATGGGCCGCCGAGCCCACGGTGACCGTAATGGCCTGAGGTGGGTGTACTGGATGAGGAACACGTCGTCCAGCCCACAGCCAACGCATCCTGCCGCACCTTTTTCCGCTCCAGCTCGTGCTCGTCGACGGCCTGGGCCTGGCTCCTCAACATGGTAGCCAGCCGGCCTAAATCATTGACGGTGAAACTAAGCCAGAGACGGATAAGACAGGATGTCCGAGGCACAAAGATAAACAACAAATTTTTTTTTTTGATAATTTAGAGAGTTCCCAACAAAGTGTTCACTTAAATGCTACTACACATCTGCCTCCTCTGCCAATAATGTGCAAAGGAACCAATGAATTCAGGGGGCAATCATACATCTAAGATGAAGAACTAATGAGCAGATTGGTACCGAATTCACCGCATCCCTGGAAGCATCTGAAGAGGGTCGATCATCTGGATGACAGGCTGTTGCTGCTGCTGCTGAGCATCAGCAGAAGGGAGTGGAAGTGGGCCGACAGGGACAGCCGGCGCCGGCTGCGGTGCCTTGGATTCGATATGCCGCCACATGTACCAGGCTCCGACGGAGCGGTACGGCCGCCACCGCTCGCACAGGCTGTCCATCTGCGACGGCCTTGGCACGTCCTCAAGCCCGTAGAGCATCTGCACGCCCTTGCGCACACCCAGGTCGGCGGAGGGGAGCACGTCGGGGCGCGCGAGTGAGAAGATCATGAACATATGGACGCTCCAGGCGCCGATTCCCTTGACCATGGTGAGCATGGCGGCGAGGGAGCGGTCGTCCATGTTGACGACGGCCGCGTCGGACAGGATCCCGGTGACGTACTTGCGGGCCAGATCGTGGAGGTAGGACGCCTTGCGCGGGGACACCCCGATCTGCCGGAGCTGGTGCGGGGTGAGAGCGAGGACGGCGTCGGGCACGACGCTGGCCTCCTCGCTGCCGCCGAGGAGCGTGACGAACCGGGAGTAGACGGAGGTGGCGGCCTTGAAGGCGAGCTGCTGGTACAGGATGGATCGGACGAGGGAGTGGAACGGGCGGTGCGGGCAGTGGAACGCCGGCGGTTCGTGCGCGTCGATGACGGTGGCCAGGGCGGGGTCTGCCTCCCGCAGGTGTCGGATGGCCGCGGCGACCTCGCCGGCGACGGATAGGGGGCGGCCCGGGCGCGACAGTGCCAGGCGGGCCTTTTTGGGCGGGTTGGAGGCGGACCGGTGGGTGGAGGAGGTCTGGGTCTTCTTGGGGCGCGAGGTGGATGCGGCGGCGGCGGCGGGGGAGGGCGAAGGGGCGGAGACGGGAGGCGACGGGGACAAAGGCTGGGGCTTGGGCTGGGAGAGAGATTGCTCGCCCATGGAGATGGAGGACGGTGGCGTCCTTGACTTTCTCGTCATACTCGAGGGTGTTTGTGGTATTCCGGAGCTCTCCAAGGGTGGGAGGGAGTGATGAGAACGTGCTCTAATCACAGCAGAGGAGGTCCGGGAAGATGGGTGGATTTTTTTTCACATGTAGTATTTCAGACATTTTTAAATTATTAGTATTTCAATAAATGACACGTATGATATTAAATATAATATGAACGCGAAATACCAGACGAACCGGGTAAGAAAAGCAGATGACCACAGGCTGTCCTGTCTGTTTCCCGTCTCTTTCTGTCTTCGTCCCCCCCTAATCAAATCCCGATCAGACCACGCGGCCGAGAAAAACGCCGCAGCGCAGCTTAACGCACGCGGCCGGCTCCATCTCTTTCCGGCGGGATCCTCCACCCGCCCGCCGCTCTTCTTCGCCCGCCGTTCTGTCCGGAGGGGAATCAGTTTGCTTGGTAAGTATGCGAGCATTGTTGGATGTATGCTTCGCTGCCGATTCGTGTGAACCTGCTAATCCAAATCCTTTCATGGATGGCTCATTTCGATTCATCTTCTCCTTCCTTAGCTTTCAAGATCGTTGTTTTAACCTTGAGCGCTCGCAGCAGGAATTTTTGGTGCCCATTTGAGGTGGATTCCGGCAAAATTTTGCGTTCAGGATGAGCTTCCGGGATCAGGAGAGCGGCGGGGAGTATGGGGGAGGTTCGTCCTCGGCGTCTGACCTGCGGAAGCCGCTCCTCAACACCGGCAGCTGGTACCGGATGCCGACGGCCGGGGGCATGGGCTCGCGGCAGTCCAGCCTCATGGAGCGGCTCGGCTCCTCCGCCTTCTCGCTTCGTGACGCCCAAGTTTCCGCCGTTCTCTGTACGCTCATCGTGGCGCTCGGCCCCATTCAGTTTGGCTTCACGTGCGGCTATTCCTCGCCTACACAGGAGGCCATCATCTCCGACCTCGGGCTCTCGCTCTCCGAGGTGATGTGCCCCTTTGCTTCATTGTCTCGCCGTTTAATCCTCGGTCATGGTTAGCTTAACTTGTTTGCCTTTGCTTTCTCTTCTTACGCGGCCGCAGTTCTCACTATTTGGATCACTCTCGAATGTCGGGGCTATGGTGGGCGCCATCGCTAGTGGCCAGATCGCGGAGTATATCGGCCGCAAGGGGGTGAGATTTTCCTCTTCGCTTGCTCTATTCTACATCAAGACGATTGTACTGTTATTGTTACACACATTCAATGCAAGAAAAAGAAATAGGTCGTATTTTGAGTACTCTTGGTAGCACAGCTGTAAGAGAGGAAAAGGTGGCAACTACTGCTCTAATTATATGCTTCCGTTGGTTGTCTTGCAGTCCCTCATGATTGCTGCAGTTCCAAATGTTATTGGGTGGTTAGCGATATCATTTGCAAGAGTAATCTTTCATTACCATTTTTATTCATGATCCTCCATTTTTTTTCCTTTTTTGGCTTTGTACAGCATGGTGATAATGCTGCTGTTGTCTCATTTACTTCTGGATTGGTTTATCCAGGATTCATCCTTTTTGTTTATGGGCCGGTTGCTAGAAGGATTTGGAGTTGGTGTGATATCCTACACAGTATGCAACCGTTCCCCCCTCCTTTTAATGAATCATTTTTCTCATTACTGAAGTAGTTACATTCTTGATGTTCATCCATTTTCAATTGCCTGTATACAAAATGCAGAGTAGGTACCTTGATATTCCAATAGAAATACCTGCACTTTATAATCACGAGTGTCAACTATTGGAAACAGAACTTCACTCTACCGGAAACATGCAAAGCCACTTAACCGCCTATGGTGAAATGAAATTAAATACAATAAAAACTCTGCAAAAAAATCACTCTTAAAATTAAGATATATTTTAATGCATTCATGAGATAGTCAGATAGATAGGCAAAAAAGTTCTGGCTCCTTGTCCAGAATGAATATATCATGATTGTTTCAGAGTCAAAAGCGACTAAAATAGCCTATGCAGAAAATGGAAACTATTAATTGTCTTGTATTTCTGGGCTGATTTGTTAGTTTTCTCCATGTTGGAAAGTGAATCGGAAGATGCAGCCTAAATGATATTAACTTCAGTAATTTTCTCATGAATAACTATAACATAGCTCAGTAGCATTTCATTTGGTGAACACCACTGGCAGACGCAAGTTTTCTTCGGGTAAGATAGGGTTAAACAGTATCGTTATTGTAGAAAGAAAAGGAAAAAAGTAGAAACATGTTCTGGCTCCTTGTCCAGAATGACTATCATGATTGTTTCAGAGTCAAAAGCGACTAAAATAGCCTATGCAGAAAATGGAAATTATTTATTGTGTTTTATATCTGGGCTGATTTGTTAGTTTTCTCCATACTGGAAAGTGAATCAGAACATGGAGCCTAAATGATATTTAGTTCAGTAATTTTCTCATGATAACTATAACATAGCTCAGTAGCATTTCATTTGGCGAACACCACTGGCAGATGCAAGTTTTCTTTGGGCAAGATAAGGTCAAATGTTATCGTTATTGTCGAAAGTAAAGGAAAAAGCAGAAACATGTTACTAACTTAGTTGCATAAGCTTTAGAGTTCTTGTGTCCAATGTTACTAATCAGAAAGGATTTTTTGTTTCATTGTCTCAGGTACCTGTTTATATAGCAGAAATTGCTCCTCAGGACCAGCGAGGTGCTCTTGGGTCTGTAAATCAGGTAAGAGGTAACTTGAAATAATGAACTGTAATATTTGATTTATGAATGGCCTATTTTCTGGTCTGTCGATGTTTTTCTTTCCAAAGTTCAAACCAGTCCTTTTCTTTTTCTTCTTTCTGCAGCTCTCTGTTACAATTGGTATATTGCTGGCCTACTTGTTTGGCATGTTTGTTCCCTGGAGAATTCTCGCTGTTCTTGGTATGATATGCTAATTTTGTTCATTGCTTTAGTATGACACATTGATATGTTATACATAACTAATCAGGTTGCCTAGTTGCTAGTTCCTTTGAAAAAATAATCTTCCTAACTATTTCGTTAATTTGACCTATTTTAGGCATTTTACCTTGTTCAATCCTGATACCTGGGTTATTCTTTGTTCCCGAATCCCCAAGGTGGCTGGTAAGTGTTCCGTGGTATTTTTTTTTTCAAGTTAATGTCAGGACCTAAATAGAGCAGACTGTTTTTTCAGGCAAAAATGGGGAAGACAGAAGATTTTGAATATTCACTGCAAGTTCTGCGAGGATTTCAGACTGACATCACTGCTGAAGCAAATGAAATAAAGGTACTCAATAATACAAACTTTAGTTGCAATCAAAGATATACATCTGTCCAGTTGTTCATTTTGAGCTTTATCTTACATCAGTCAAGTTGTCGATTGGTTGCTCTCAGACTCAAGTAGTATGGGCCAGTGGGAATTTTTCTCATTCTGCAACATAGTATAGCAATAGGAGATTTGATTTGCATAATTATCCACCTTGTCTACACAGAGATCAGTAGCATCATCAAGGAGGAGGACAACGATCCGATTCGCAGATATCAAACATAAAAGATATAGTGTTCCCCTTATGGTTAGTGGCTTTCTGTTAACTGATTTGTGGTTACACATTAATTTTGAAATCTTTTGATTATGGATTTATCTTTTTAGATAGGAATCGGTCTACTCGTACTGCAACAACTAAGCGGTGTCAATGGCATTCTATTCTATGCTGGAAGTATATTCAAAGCTGCTGGTATATTCTCTATCTTGGAGCAAATGAATCTGATCTATATTTTCGCAATACCTATTCTAGAATTCAACGATGCTTATTTGCTGCGTACTTCGTGCTTACCCTGAGGCCGATCACATGATTATTTACTACATATATAAAAGATAAAAATTGGCTAGAACTTAGGCCTCATGAAGCCTGATGCCTTGGACAATTCTGAAATCTCTTTCCTGGACAGGTATTACTAACAGCAATCTAGCAACACTTGGTTTGGGGGCTGTTCAGGTACATTTCTCTAAGATATATTTCATCTATTTATCCAGATAAAGTTTGAGGAGATACGGGCTTGATATTGCATATTTGATTGAATCTGATCATTTTAGGTGGTTGCTACTGGAGTGACAACCTGGTTGACTGACAAAGCTGGTCGACGGCTTCTTCTCATTGTCAGTTTCCAACCATCCAGCACATTTTCTTTCTTGAGCATGCTTATATAGTTAATGTTAATTGAGGTGTTCATTTCAGATTTCTACTACTGGGATGACCATTACTCTAGTTGTTGTTTCCGTGTCATTTTTTGTGAAGGTATCCGCTTCATAAATTTAATAGTTACATGTTATGGCTCTCGTATAGCAGTCTAGTTATCTCGTGATGCCATCATTCCTTCATATAATATCTTATCTACAATTCTGAAACAGGACAACATTACTGCTGGTTCTCATTTGTATTCTGTAATGAGTACGCTTTCGCTGGCTGGACTTGTGGTTAGTTGCAGAACCATATTTATTTCTTTTCCTTCTTGTTGAGAGAAGCTTGTTTAAGGCTTTGTCTTTTGCTTCTCCAGGCATTTGTAATTGCATTTTCTCTTGGTTTGGGAGCCATTCCCTGGATCATAATGTCGGAGGTATAGTTTTTGTCCTCGTTACTTTTATATTAAACAGAACTGCAGTTCAATTGTACCTGTATTATCTTATCCTCATGTAATTGTTACAACCTTTCACTTGACACTTAGTTCCCAGATGTATATTTTTTACTTTTTTTTTTTCTATTTATGAAGAGATACGGCAGTCTCAAGTCGAGCAATACACCTTTTTTTTTCTTTAAAGATTGAACTAAATAATACAATCACCCTTGTCACTTGCCAACTAGTTGCTAATTTGACCTGCACAAGAAACTGCATTATTGATTCTATCCATATTACGTTATTCTCATTCATAATTATAGATGACTAATTACTGCATCTGCATAATACAGCAATCAATAGATTTATAGTTAGAAATGAGAGCAACAAGCCTATATGTAGATATCAATGTGTGTAAAAGGAAAGGCTTGGAGCTAATGCGTCGACTAAGCTCTGGGGTGACTCGTGTATTTACCATTTATATCCGTTCAGATTCTTCCTGTGAACATCAAGAGCCTTGCCGGAAGTGTCGCAACACTTGCGAACTGGTTGACGGCATGGGCCATTACCATGACTGCGAGCTTGATGTTGAACTGGAGCAACGGAGGTACCTCTCTCCTTCTCCCTCCCACGTATAGACGCTCTTTTCGTCCTGAGTTGAGGTTGCAACTCTGGTCCTCATCGTGTCTGCATCTGATCAGGAACCTTTGCTATCTATGCGGCGGTGTGTACCATGACCCTCGTCTTCGTGTGCCTGTGTGTTCCTGAGACCAAGGGAAGAACTTTGGAGGAAATTGCATTCTCATTCCGCTG